>OW119926.1:41704664-42954664 GCA_933210815.1 Meta bourneti | reverse complement strand
GTGTTAAAATCAACAACTGTGTTCAACTCTGTCAAAATTAAAGCAGAGACAAATTTCCATGTAAATTCTTCAGCTCTTGCAACATCTCTCAAAAGTCCACTTCATTGTCCAGTTGAGGTAATCCCACATACAATGGTTGTAAGTTCTCCTCCAAGTATCAAAAAAGAGCCGTCATCACCAACAGACAGTGTTACCGAAACAGTGTGCAAATTTGAAATTGATTGCAAGGTACCTATGAAGAAAGAAGTACCTGTACATAACATAACAAGCATTCCATTGAGAAACGATGGCTGTATATCTTTGACAAAGGACCACTTACATTTCAATTCTTTTGATAATGATAAAAAAGAATTCTGTGATTCCAAAGATCCAAGGTTGTCTTTCCACGAAGGTTCAAGCCATTGGAGAGAAAATGGGTGTAAAGATGACATTAAAGTTAATATAGACTCTTGTGCCAAATCCTTTACAGGTAATCCAGATGTACCTATCAACAATTTAGGACCAGCTACAAAGAAAAGGGTTTCTTCTATTGACAGTACAGAATCAGAATCTAGCAAGTCTGTGAAATCTTTAGACTCTAGTAGAGACAGCCATGAAATAAACTGGTCAAAACATGAGAAAACTTCTGAGCCTGAACCCAAGAAACCCAAACTGTGTAAAAGTGTTACGCAAGATCGATCTTCCTCTCCACCTTCACAGCCCCATCCCAAGAAAACTGAAAAGAAAGAAAAGAGTATGAAACCAGAGAAAAGTAAGACCTCTACATCAAAATCCAGTTCCTCAAGCAATACAGAAAAATCTAAATCCAACAAAATGGACTACAAAGATAAATCTAAATCGGAACACAAAAATAAAGAGGAGAAGCGTTCCAAATCCAGAGACTCCAAAGAATCCACTTCAAGTAAGGATCAAAGAACCAAGTCCAGAGAAAGAAGGAACTCTGAGAAAGATAATAAAGGGGGATGCTCCAACAATCCTTCCTCTAAATCTAAAAAGGAACCACATGTTACAAAAAATGAGAGTAAACATGAAATGAAGGGAGATAGCAAGTTCGAGAACAAAGGCGATGATAAAGGTGATAGTAAACATGAAAATAAAGGTGAAGGCAGGCATGAGAACAAAGGTGATGGTAAACACGAGAATAAAGGTGACAGCAGGCGCGACAATAAAGGTGAAGGCAGACATGAAAATAAAGGCGAAGGCAGACACGAAAATAAAGGCGAAGGCAGACACGAGAATAAAGGGGAAGGCAGACATGAGAATAAAGGGGAAAGCAAGCATGAAAATAAAGGTGAAGGCAGGGATGAAAATAAAGGAGAAGGCAGGCATGAGAATAAAGGAGAAGGCAGGCATGAAAACAAAGGAGAAGGCAGGCATGAGAATAAAGGAGAAGGCAGGCATGAAAACAAAGGTGAAGGCAAGCATGAGAATAGGAGTGAAGGTAAAAAGGAAAGACATGAGAGTAGGCATGAGAATAAATATGAAATGAAATATGAGAGTAGACATAAGGGTAGAAGTGAAAGTAAGCATGAAGGTAAATATGAGATTAAATCCGAGAGCAAAAATGATAGTGATTATGAGAGCAAAAGTGAAGATGCCAAGGGTGAGAAAAAACAGTCCGATAAGAAGTCTTCATCGAAAAAGTCATCTTCCTGCTCCTTGCCATTTGACTTCCAAGCGTTTATGGATGATGAACCAGTGTACTTCTCTATGTACGATAAGGTAAAAGCACGTTCTAACAAATCACAAACTCTAAAACATCAAACTAGTGATTTAGAATCTGTAAGACAGAAGTTTAGTAAACTCAAACAAAGTCGAGCTAAAAGAGAAGAGAAAACAAAATCTATTGATCAGGATAGTGATAAAGATTCTGATTCTGGCAGTCATCATTCAAGTGAATCCGATTCTCAAGCCAAATCGACCAAAATGAAACAACCTCGTAAACGAAAATTGGTAATTGAGAGTTCATCTGATGATGGTGCTGTATCTCATGATTCAAGTAGTAGAATCAGTAAAATGGAAAAAGATTTCAATGATTCTGCTACTGATTCTGACTTTGAGTACAATGTGTCTCGGAGGCAGTCCAGTAGTCTTAAGGTTCGCAAGAAGAAAACAGATGTGCTCAATTCTGACAGTTCAGATTCAGACTCAAATTTTGCCACCAAATCTCAAACTACATGTTCAAAGAAGAAGTCTATGCAAAGTCAAAGTCGATCAAAACCCCGCCCTGAAAAGACAAAGAAAATCATTCGTTCAGATTATGAGATGTCAGACATTGAAGTTCAACAGAAGTGCAAAGAGAAGGATTTGAAATCCAAGAAACTAAAGAAAGAGAAAACTGCTGAAGTTAAACTAGAAGGGGAGAGTATGGATTGTGAAAGTCAAAAGAAACCTGTTCTTGATGACTCAAAGACATACAAAAAGAAGATTTTCAAAGAAGGTAAGCTAGAATCTGAAGTGTCATCTCAGAAAAAAGTGAAATCTGACCATGTAAGTAAAGAAAAGCAAATATCTACAAAGGAAAAGAAAATAGAAAGTGGACCTGAAAAAATGCAAGTGGACGATATTGAGAAACACAAACCATACAGCAAAAAGAGGAAGAAATCAAAGAAAATGTCCAAAAATAAAGAAAAAAGATCAAGTACTGAAAAAATATCCCAAGATTCGACAAGAAAACAAGAAGACAGTGATGCACGATCCTCTCTACCTGTTTTATCGCCAAAACCATCGAATCCCTTACCTGAGAAACAACTTTCCCCTCCATATCTCCAAGCAGGTGTCTTTTCTGACAATGATTTCAAATCCGATTTCTCAGACTTCGATTTTGAAGCTCATCAAAATGATGATGTAGATCTGAATTCCGACATATGGAAGCAGCTGGATACCAAATCAGATTCTAATTCTGATAAGTCATCCAAAAGCAAGAAAAAGGACAGTGGGTTAAAATCACAAAATACAGTTATTCAGTCTCCAGAACAGGATTCCAGTTTACCATCATTTTTTGATAAGCTATCCGACATCACTGACTCAGAAACGGGTAGAGAGCCCAATGACTGTACAAACGATGTACTAAGTGATGGGCAAAAGCACCACGACTTCCCTCTTAAAAAAGAAAAAGAATCCAATGTTACCTTGTCTCCTCACAAAAGCAAGCATGATAAACATGAAGATCAGAGTATTAAACAAGAATCTAGCAAGTATTCTGACGCACACCTCATTTCTTCCAAAGAAGAGAGGCGGAAAAAGAAATCCAAAAAGCAGTCAAAAGAGAAGAAGAAAAAGACGAGAGAAGAAAAGGAAACACCCCCTGTTAAAGATTCTGCAAGTAGTTCAATATTGGCTTCATCTCCAAAAGCTTTGTTTGAACCTCTTGCTGCAGATGATGACAGCAGAATATCTGATATGCATTTGGATGAAGTAATTGCTGATGAAACTAGACACTTTGAACCAGAATTTGTTGTGGTGACCCCTGAGACTAGTACTTTTGATGATGATGGACCAACCAAACGAGAGGAAAAACTTGTTGAGAGAAGGTTCGAGGAGGAAGCGGCTAAGGAAACACGTAGGCTTGAAGCTGAATTGTTCTCAACTGGTCGAGACTCTTGGCACATGAAAGAGAAAGACTATGATCCAGAAGCAAGCACAGGAGAGTTATGCGAGGAAAAACAACCATGTGAAATTGATTCATTAACTGGCAAAGAAGAAAATATATTCACTGGGTTAGATCTCCATTCCTCAATCATAGAACCATCTCAAAATGAAGGTGACGTGTTTCTGTCTGGGCCCTCCGAATCTGATCCTTTTCAACTGGATGATAAAGATGTGAATGAAATAGAAGATCAACGAAAAATTGAAGATGATTTGGCTGTTTCTGCTTTATTGCAAGAAATGCAATCCAGTGAAATATCTGCACCTGAGTTAACAAAAGAAACTGATTATTTAGAACCTTTGATTGAAACTCACCCTGAAGATACAATGAACTACCTGCTACCTGATGATGGTGAGAACTCTCTCCATATTGCTGACAGCTCTCCTGAAGTTCAAGGAAATGAAAGCCAAGATGAAAAACTAGAGCCATCAGTAATGTTACTTTCACCCTCTTCCAATTCCGAGCCTCCTGCTTTAGAAATTTCCACTGTGGAGGATTCAGTACTAAAGGTTGAAAGTGGTGGTCAAACATGTCTTTCAGAACCTTTGAAAGAGAAATCGGATTCTGAAATCATCGGGGAACGCAAGTCGACATCCTGTTATGACTTTCATGAAGACAGCATGGAGATGTGTGAAAGCAAACCTCCTGTTATTGACATTCCTGTTATTTCTGACAACTTAGAACCAAACAGAAGTTCTGCTTCTCCTAAAGCAGATCGTATCAAAATACATAAGGCAAAAGAACGAGAAAAAACAATTACTGCTGCATTGAAAACTGACAGCAATGAAGACACTGATAATGAGTCTGGCTCAGAGTTAGCTGAAAACCAACTTACTCATTTTGAAGACATAACAATGGACACTACAGACAGCAAAGATGACGATAATCCTCCTATACTTATGCCTGTTGAATCTCCTCGTAATCTTTTACCTGTAGTAGATCCTAAAGAAAAAATTGAACCAGTTGCTGCAGTTCCCACTGAAGAAAATCAAAGTACCAATAATGTTACTTCCAAGACAACAGAACAAGTTGAAATAGCAGAGAGTGTTTTTGACAGGCTGTCCTCAGATATTGACAAACAATTTGGAGAGATTCTCAATCGTATTTCTGAACAGCCTAAGACCGAATCTAAACCTCTCAGAATACCAGATCCTCATGAGAGATGTTCCATGAGCCTCAACATATCAGATCTTTCAGATCAAAACAGTAGTGATTCATTATTTATTAATAATGCAGGAATCTTTAGTAATTCTGATGAAACGTCTTCTATTATCAAGCCTTTTATTAAATCTCAAGAGACTAGTAATATCAATATCTCAAATGATTTAGATGAAGAAAGTAATCATTGCAAGTACAGTCTATCTGAATCCCTAAGTTCGGCAATAGATCCTCCTATGCTACACTATACTGATATGTTGAATACATCCTGTGAAACTCCAGTCATTCAGTCCCTACCAAAGGCTGATAACGACAATGACACTATGTCTTTACCAGACAAAAGTATACAGAATCTTGAATCCTTCACAAATGAAGTTGGTGATGCTAGTGCTATATCAGATACAAACCAGGCCTCATCAGATAGTTTCTTGCTTGATCTATTTGGTCCGAAGTCAGTAGAAAATGAGAAGGTTGAAATTGATTCTCCCTCTGAAAAGTTGAAAACTGATGATGACCTTGTTAGTAATTCTGATTCTAAAAATAAAACTGAAGATTCTAATGTATCATCTCTGGACAATAATCAATCCAGCCAAGCGGCCACTTCCTTTGCAATTTCAGAAGTTAATGAGCAGAATGAAGCTACAGAGTTTAACCAAGAAATTTTTGAACGTTCACCTGATTTAGATAAAGATTCTAAACTGCCTCAGTTGTTAAGTTTTAGTTCAGAACAACTATTTACTGAGTTAACAAATAAATCAACTACTGATGTTGATATCTCTCTAAATGATACCAATATTGAATTAAACTATCAAGATATTTTACCAAAAGTGGATGACAGCTTAAAATGTGAGAATGACAAAACCATTAATGACGATTCAAAGAATTTAGATTCTTCTGAAAAGTTAGATGTACCTGAGCCTAAAGTTGATGAGAAGAGTATGGATATTTCCACTGAAGAACATTTGAGTCTTGAAGATAGTTTAGATATTAAGGCAAGACCTGCAGATGCAGAGTCAGTATGTAGTGATACAACTGATATTACTATTCCAGAGACTAAAGGGGAAGCAGAAATTAACCAAGTAGCATGCAGTGAAGAAACAATGCCCGAAGAACTTCATCCAGTTGAAGATGTAGATTTAGCTGCAAAACCCAAATTGGAACGTCCTCGTAGAGGTAGAAGGCCCAAAACGAGAAAATATGTTGAAATCGTAACTCAGAAACAAGACGTCATTCCTGAACCTATCGTGACAACTGTTACATCTACACGAAGTTCAAGCCGTCGTATTCGACCCACGTCATCTGAAAGGCCAAGAAGATCTCTGAGAAGTGACAATGCTGATACGATTGTCTTACGAGAATATGGAAAGAAACGTCATTCCGTGGATGAAAGTGTTCATTCTGAGACTGAAGATTTGAAAAAAGACGTTTCTGGGGAAATAAGTGATGGTTTAGTCAGTGATACTGCAACAGCAGAAGCAGATTCTATACCCAATGCTTCAACTGATAGTCTAGAGCAGAAATCTGCTGAAAAACTTCAAACAAAGAATGAAGAACCAAGGAGAAGAAGAGGTAGAAGGAAGAAAGCATCCAATGATATTCAACCTTTATCCATTGACAGATTGGAAACAAAATCAGAAGAAAGTGACTTTTCAAAAGAATTTCATCGTCCTAAAGAATCCATCTCATGGCTTTCTCTGCTATCTTCTGAAAAAGAGCAGAAGTCGTCAAAAGACAATAATCCATCTAGTGCATATGATATTTTTGAGTTTCGTGAAGAAGAGGATGAAAATCCTAGGTTTGGAAGCATGAAAGAACGACTTCACGACACTACCCGTAGTACCTCATCAACTGCTGAGTCAAAGCATACCAAAGTGCTTGATCAGAAACATGATAAAGTTACTGATCTGAAACATGATAGACTCTCAGACCAGAAGGTGAAAGAAAGACTTCACGATACCACCCGGAGTACCTCATCAGTTGCTGATTCAAAGCACACTAAAGCACTTGATCAGAAACTTGATAAGGTTGTTGATCTGAAACATGATAGACTCTTGGATCAGAAGCATGATAGGCTGTCAGACCAGAAAGTGAAAGAAAGACTTCACGATACCACCCGGAGTAATACATCAGCAAGTGATTCGAAGCATGCTAAAGCATTTGATCAGAAACATGATAAGGCCATTGATCTGAAACATGATAGACTAAATGAACCAAAACACGAAAGAGTAATCGATCAAAAACATGATAGACTCTCAGACCAGAAACATGATAAAGTTGTTGAAAATATCCATGAAAAAGAGAAGAAGCCTGATGAAGCAATTAAAACAATGGCAAGTGAAGATCGCGATGTCCTAACTAAGGAACCCCATGCTGAAGCAAAAGAACACAAAAAGATTTCAATTATCATTAGGTTGCATTCCAAAGATGGACATGATGGCTCTTCTCCTGGTACTGCTGAAATTATCCATCCATCCGAAGCCCTCAATACTGAAGAAGCAAAGCAGGAACAGACCAAGATTGAAAAAATATCTGTAAAATCTGATGCATCTGGGTCTGATATACCATATAATGGCCCCTGCAAGTCAACTAGAAAATCAACTCGGCTTATGAATCAAGCCTTAAAATCAACAGTTGATGAGGTTATTGAAGATGTAGTTAAAGGAAATTTTAAAGAAAGCAATGACCCACTGCCTGCAGAATCTACTCCAACTCGAGTCACTCGCCGTTCCAGATCAAATCGGAGGAGTGAAGAGAACTTTTCTAGAGACATGCCTTTCGAAACTTTTGACGATACTACTGACGACAAAAATAAAAATGAGCCTGTCTTCTTTATTCATGATAATGCAGTAAAGGATATTCCAGAGGAGAAAAAGAAACTTTCTAGTCAACCCAACAGTGAAGTAGCTCCTGCTGCTGATGTCTCAACACCAGACTCTGATAAAATTCCTCTTCGGCTAGCTTCTTTAAGAACTTACCGCATGAGTCATCGCATCACCCGTTCAACAGCAAGCAAATTGGAATCTAACAGAGATACTCCAGTTTCTACTTTGCCCTCTAATGATCAAGAACTTAAGAAAAAAGATACCATCTCTAGTAATTCATCTGATGAAAAAAGTGATATGTTGCAACAGAAAGTGCAAAAAGAACCTAAAGAAGCTCCTAAAGAAATAAAACCTGCTTCTGAGAGTTCTGTGGTTTATCATCCTCCATTACCAGTTCTTAAAGTTGAAATAAACAGAGTTAGTTCTCTTGAATTAAACAGAGTTGAAGCTAAAAGAGTAAAGGTAGTTGAAGAAAGCCCAAAAGAACTTCCCCAACCTGAGAAACTACCTGAAAATGAAGATAGTAATTCCACATCAAGTACTGCTGTTCTTATTGATCCCGTTACTGGCATTTTAACTAGCGTAGACAAAAGCGAATATTACTCCGAAGCCAATAACCCATCTGTTGAGAACAAAAACAATAGTTCAGTTCCAGATCTATCTGGAATTTCAACATCTGTGTTAAACATAAAAAGCATCTCTAAAACTAATTTGACTCCAGACACAGTTGCTGCAACCTCTGTCATTCAGGATAGTTCAAAAAGTACCTATACTAATAAAAGTGAAAATATTCCTGCTCCTATACGTCCCCCTCTGGTACAAAACCTTCGTTCAAGACAAAATTCCAATCCAATCCCAACAGCAGTCACTGTTGCAAGTGACACATCATCCACTGCCAACATTGAAACCGTTTCCAAATTACCATGTACTGCAGAAAAGAGTGTAGAACATATTAAATTACCCAGCAAGAAAACTGCAGTTGCTGCTAGTGTATTAGCTATTGCTAATTCATTAGCTGCCAGTTCCTCTGCCAGCACAGTTGATCACACAGAATCTGCTATTCCTAGTCCAGTAGTTACTGCCCAAGCTTCACGAGGACAATCTCCGATAATTACCGGACGTGCAGTGCCTACAATAAATTCTCCAGCACCAGTTACTGTTTTAACTCATGATAAGAAGAATGACAACATGCAATCGAAAGTACCAACTCTCCCTGCCCATAGTTATGAGTCACCTGTTCGCACTACAGCAGTGGTAACATCAGTTTCCATGAGTCACATTACATCTATTTCTTCGGATGTTCCAAACAAGTGCTCAACAAGTTCAGCAGTCACCTGCATTACTTCAAGCAAATCAGAGGTAAAAATAGTTTTATACTTTTTATGTTTGCTCCTAAATTTTTGTGCATATTAAATTTAGACCATACTGATGAACACACACTGAGTGACTAAATTATTATGGACACCACACGCATAATAAAAACTAGTTGGTCCTCTAGCTTTGATCAGTGATAATTCTTCTAGGCAATGATTCTACAAGGTGTGGAGCCATTGTGCAGAAATATTGGCCCATGCTGACATAATAGCAGCCCATTAATTGGTTCAAATTTGATGATGACATTTCTTGACTTTGAATGGACCTTTTCACCTTGATCCATGTCAGTCGCCTGTTACCACTTTGACCGAAAGCCTTTTCTGTTCACAGTTGTGCTTATTGCTTGAAGTTTTTTGACTGAATACCATTCTCAGAACACGAAATACTGTTGTATGAGAACAGCTGAAGGGATATTATATTGTCTGTCTGAAATACTGTAACCGGCTCTTGCTTTAAAGTCATTTAAATTTTTTGTCTTACCCATTCAGGCTAAATTCAACAAGATACCTACAATTTGTTCCAATTTACAAAATTTATTAAGAAAGTAAAATTTGGGTACTTATATTGTAAAATTTCATCGGTTAAAATGTGAAAAACATTAATTTTATAAGATATTTGATATATATTTAAAAACACTGTTTACACACAGTGAATCTAATATAGTGTGGCTCTGATGAGAAGGCAGTTGTTAACCTTGGGTTAGTCAATTTTTGAATGGGTTTGAAACTTAGCAGGGCTGCCATACCAAAAGCATGGGTGGCAATTGCACTGCATGGTTTCTTCCTACAAACTCATTATCACTGCCATCGCTTTCTGCACCAAATGACAAACTTAAAACCAGAATTTGTGATAAAGATGCCAATTGTAGAAGCGCTTTGTTTGCTTTCCAACTTATCGCCTAATTTAAAGAATTGACGTGTTCAAAACCATGTGGCTTGACTTCTGTGAATGGAGCCAGGCTATACAGTTTTTCTTATTGTTTACCAACAGATAAGATTAAAAAATAAATTGATCAATGAATTTTTAATTAAATTTTGAAATCTATTTTTGTTTTTGGATTTTGTTTTAGCAATAAGTGCTTTTACTACTTATTTTTGTCATGGTATGTTTATAATAAATGCTATTTCTACTAAATTGCTGTACCTTCTGGAAAATTCCTTGAATTTGAATTTCAAAGGTTGGTTTTTTCCTTCACAAATGCAAAAATCAATTTTTATAAATGTGGCACAATTTTTTAAAATTTAGTTTCTTTACCAAACATGAATGCAACTTCTAAAGTTTTTCATTTTACATTAGCTTCCTGTTGCCAACACTTCTGCAAACATACCACCTATGCCTGTCAGCGAACATGTTTCATCTGTTTCAAGTTGCAAACCTCTTTCACTAACGGCCTCTGGGCCTCCTGAACATTCCATATCTGTAAAGCAAGAAGTGCATGCAACATCATCTTCATCAATTCATAGTGTACCAATAACTTCTACTTGGTCCAGCTCAAAAATAACATCTGATAGGATAACAGATTCTCATGCCCATGTGAGTACAATACAAAGTAGTACAACAAGTAGTTCTGCTTATGCTAAATCAGATGGAAGGACATCTAAATCTGCACACAGTGGAAAGAACAATTCTGCTTTCACCCAACAGACAGGCTTTTCTATGTCAAATTATGAGGAAATGGTAAGATTCTTCATATTTTCTGTACGTTTAAATAGGATCTTAATCGTAATATCGTCAATTTATAAGTGAAGCACATTAGGTCAAACTTTTTGAGATCACTCTTACTTTTCTAGGCCACAGTGTTTGTGACACTGACAAAAGTGACACTGGTGAAGTCCTTTGCATGAAAGTTAAATTTTTTAAATGCGTAATTAGCAAGCATAGTGAGTAGAATTCACTCCCCATCGCTTTCTCAGAACTGTTTTCGGCTTGGGGTATTTCATTTCTAAGCCGATAATATAAAATTACATAAATTTGAACTTCAGTGATTAACAATTATCTAATTGCATCTTACAATTCTGTACTATAGTTCATTTGAAACAGTTGAACCTGTTTTAAATGTTAATTATTATAGGTAAAAAATTAAGGTTTAAATCTATTTTATCTTAAGAGAGTTATGTTACAGATTTGGTACGATAATTCTTTCTTAATGTTTTTGCTACTGGTTATGTACAACATAGTATACTTTGTAATTATGAATGTGTGGCCTCTATAAAACTGTTTGTGCCTAGAATGCATGGTTAGAAGGTAACGTCAAACCCACCCCCATGGTGCACCAGGGTAAATCAAAGTGTTTCACAAATCCATCCTTGTAATGTCATAATGGAAGTGTTAAAAATTTGGTAAGGCATTGGGGTAAACTTAATAATTAATCAACCATCCAAGATTTGAATCAATGTTAGTGTGACGTTACGAAACAACACATCAAGGAAATAAACATAATCTAAAACAATATTTTATTTTATGTTGGATTATTTGGGTAAGTAGTATTTTAAATTTCTGCAAAAGTGTTCGCTATTTGGATTGATAACTGAATAGGTTGTTTTAACTGAAGTGTTGGGCCTGTATTTAAATTTTGTAATAATAATAATTTTATAATAATTGTTTTGTATTTAAATTTTGTAGTGTTGGGTAAACTTAATAATTAATCAACCATCCAAGATTTGAATCAATGTTAGTGTGACGTTACGAAACAACACATCAAGGAAATAAACATAATCTAAAACAATATTTTATTTTATGTTGGATTATTTGGGTAAGTAGTATTTTAAATTTCTGCAAAAGTGTTCGCTATTTGGATTGATAACTGAATAGGTTGTTTTAACTGAAGTGTTGGGCCTGTATTTAAATTTTGTAATAATAATAATTTTATAATAATTGTTTTGTATTTAAATTTTGTAGTGTTGGGTAAACTTAATAATTAATCAACCATCCAAGATTTGAATCAATGTTAGTGTGACGTTACGAAACAACACATCAAGGAAATAAACATAATCTAAAACAATATTTTATTTTATGTTGGATTATTTGGGTAAGTAGTATTTTAAATTTCTGCAAAAGTGTTCGCTATTTGGATTGATAACTGAATAGGTTGTTTTAACTGAAGTGTTGGGCCTGTATTTAAATTTTGTAATAATAATAATTTTATAATTGTTTTGTATTTAAATTTTGTAGTGTTGGGTAAACTTAATAATTAATCAACCATCCAAGATTTGAATCAATGTTAGTGTGACGTTACAAAACAACACATCAAGGAAATAAACATAATCTAAAACAATATTTTATTTTATGTTGGATTATTTGGGTAAGTAGTATTTTAAATTTCTGCAAAAGTGTTCGCTATTTGGATTGATAACTGAATAGGTTGTTTTAACTGAAGTGTTGGGCCTGTATTTAAATTTTGCTTCTGAAGAGTTATAGTATTGTTTAAAGGATTTTCTTGGTTTTATTTTTTTTCAATGTGGACTTTATACTTGTTGTGGACAAAGTAGTTAATAAAGTGAATCCAAGATGAGAACAAGCATAATTATACAAAACATTTATTGATTATATTTACAAAGACTTACAGTATAACGTGTATACTAAAACTAAGGTTGAATCAAAACTGCATGCATACGCTACATTCGTAATTTATCTTACATTCACAAAAACAACAGCTACAGTGAAACGAAGCTATCTTATATAATCAGTTATTAAATACATAATAACAGTCCTTCACCATAGTCGATTTCTGAACTTGCACCATTAAACTCAAGCCAATGAACTCTTCACCAAAATTTTACCTGTAAAGATTTAAATATAACAGGTTTCTGAATTCTGGTGGTATGTCTCAAGCAATCAACTTGCAGTCCACTTAAACCAGGAGTATTCTGAAATCAGTTCCATCTGCATTCCTTGTATTTGGACTCTGTTGTAGATCTCTTTATCAAGATTCTGTTGTACATCCCTTTAATCAGAACACTGCTCTGGCAGTCATTTAGGAACAAGTTGTCAGGAATGTTGACCAGGTTTTAAACGTACCAGTATGAATTGTTTCCAATAGACATGAATTTCCTGCATATTTGCATTTGATCAATGTATTTTCCACAACCGACCTTCAACTGATATCCTGTAATTTATCATACCTCATGCTGTCACTTTCCCAATTTTCCACGACTTGCATAATTCCTTGACAAAACAGTGTCCCTTACCTCAAAGCCAATGCCTTCACTTTATTAATTCCAATGTGATCACTATATAAAGAATTTAATAGTCTCTTCCTCAAAATTTCTGGAGTTACTATTCTTGGACCTGTTGTAATACAATAATAGTAAAACCTCCAATGCGAATTTATGATCTTCACAAACCCTGGAGGCTGTAATTGGTGCTATAAAGTTTGCAAAATTACTTCGTAAAGAAAAATTTCTGAAATTCTGTACTTATATCAGTGCAAAGTTTCTTTATTATAGAGTAGTGATGGTATTCATTTGTTCTACATTTGTACATAGAACTATTTGTTAGTACAAAAATTGTAATTTTTTTATTTCTTTCAAGCTTTCTGGTGCTCATGGACTTTCCGCAGCTTCAGGTGGTGGTGTCATAGCTGAGCTCTTGCAAAATCCACAACTTTTACAACAACACAAAGAATTCTTCACTGCTGGGCAACTCCAAGACCGAAATCTTGTTCAAATGGTTCGTCCAGCAACTCCAGTTGCGCCTAACATTCCTCCAGAAATAGCTGCTCGCTTAGGAAATCCTACTCCTCCACATACTCCAACACCACCTGTTACATCTTCCAACCATTCTCTGCCTCCAGCTGATATTCATTCTCATTCTGGACTTCACATCAGACATCCATCTCAGCCTGGCCTTATAGTTCCTCCTCATCCAAGTCTTGGCCTTCACCCCTCAGACGTGAATGCTTTTGTTCACCAACAAATGATTTATGCAGCTGCTCACAATCCTTATGCTGCTGCTGCACTCCATGGAGATCTCAGAGTTCAGCAGGAGGCTCAGGTGAGAGCAGCTGCCATGGGTATGAATTCCCGATTCGGTTACCACTCTATGCCTCCATCATCCATAGTCTCGAATAACTTTAAGCAACCTTCTGAACCTCGACACCCACCGTCTGTGATGGATGCAAAATCCGAACAGAAACTAATCAATGACTTATCTAAGATTTTGAATGAAACTAGGGGTTCTGAAGAAAAATCTCAACGCTCCAAATCCATGCGTAGTAAGAAAGAATTTGCAGCTGCACAAAAAGAGAAAGAACTGAAAATGATGCATTCCGACAGCAGGGACGACCCTGAAAGTGGTCGACTTATACCATCTCATGAAAAAATTCCATCTACCTCTGCAATTGCACCGCATAGTTTGCGGCAGCCTCAGCATGCTCATTATTCCTCGCAAATCCTTCAAATGAGTCCTCGCTTGACTGTATCTCCCCATGAAAGAATAACCGACTCTCCTGTTGTTGCGAACTTGTACACAGCTGGTCCTGGGAGGGTGCCACAGATCACTCTTGCTGGTCAAGTGGATGATCATAAATCTGAAAGCAACATCGGTGCCCATTCGTCTCATCACTACAAAAACGATATGAGTGAAACAATCAAACCTCCAGTAGCCCATCAGTCGCAGCCGTCTACCAATCCATATCATGCGCTGGAGGCCTCTGTTCATCCAAGACAGCAATTATTAGGAATTCCGCAAATAGGTTCAGCAGCCACGGGTCACATTGACGGCAGGGCTGGATCAGCCCATTCTCCTAGTTCTCATCCATACAAAAAAGACTCTACTCATTCACAACAAATGTCATCCCTTCATAATTCTGCCAGTGACAAACGAGTGACTTCAGACCATTCGAAGAAAGTTTTCAACGCCAGAACTATGGGCCATCAAGGGTCATCCATTTCACCTGGACCCGTTGGCCTTGCACCTGCTCATTCACCTCTGCCGTGGCCAGCTGTTATTCAGTCTCATTCCTCACATCCCTCTCTTGCTCAGTCACCACATCTCATGCTTGCTGGTAGCGAACAATCGAATCGACGAGTGAATTCCCACCTATCCTCGCAAATGAGGTCGGAAACACCGATGCATGGACCACCTCCAGCACATGCAATGTCTCAGTCAACAAACGTGCCTCGGACGCTTCCCCAGACTCCACCACATGCAAGCCAAGTTCCCCTCCATGGAGATCAATTCCTGTTACAAGTGAGTACTGTTCCAATGTGTAGCGAGCGAGTGCTTTTCTGTAAAGTATTGTTATATTACCATTTGTGCATAATTCAAGTCTCTTGATCCAACTGCATTAAATTTTTATGGAATTTATGCCAATATGAGTAAAAAACTGCGTAATAGTTTCTGAGATAAAAATATAACATAACTTGTCAAAAAATATATTAATGTTTTGCCAAAATAATCTGATTAGTCAGGTAATGTTTTTTTTATCTCATTTTGTAAATATTTCTTGACATTGAAATATTATTCACCATAAGAAAACACTGAAAGTAAACAATCTAGAAATTGTAGTTTATCTCATGATAGTAATAAGTGTCCATGAACACCAAAGGGAAGCCAGGTCTTGCTGTTTGATTACTGATTCCAAATCACATGATGAATGTATTGAGAAAAACATGCTCCCCAAATATCTTTCCAAATAATATTTAAAAATACTAATTCACTCGAACACTACACTTAAAACAAATCAATTGCTTATAAGTGTAGAAAGAATGCCTTTGTGGTATCCCTTTTGCTGTCTTGTTACTGAACAGACAATAATTAACAGTCAATACAAGTTTTATATATTAATTTGGTTTTTTTTAGGTATTAGTATAGGAATTCTGAAATTTCAAAGATGATTATAAAAATAAAAATATCTTTCTAACAAAAAGAATTTCTGAATATTGTATAACTATGAAATACATTTTTTAGGCGCTGCATTTTCTCCACGACGCTAAACCTTGTTTGTCTTATGCTTAAAACTAGAATTAATTCATTTTAATATTTTTACTTTCATTTTTTTGCTTTGCTCTTGTTTGTATTCAGTCTTACATAATCATAGGATCAGAAATTCATATGTAAATTTAACTTTAAAATTAATTTCTATTAAATGTTTCTTTGTAAAAAAAAACTTAATTTGTTGATGTGCCTTTTAATACAAATATCTCTTTCTGTTTTGCTTGTATTAAATACAATCCTATTTTATGATTTACAGCGTTATCCTGTGATGTGGCAAGGTCTTTTGGCTCTTAAAAATGATCAGGCAGCAGTTCAGATGCATTTTGTATCAGGAAATCCGAATATTGCAAGAGCATCACTTCCACCCATAGTAGATGGTGAGGCATCTCCTGTGAGAATAGCTCAAAGAATGAGGCTAGAACATCTTCAGCTCGAAGGAGTTAAAAAGAAAATACAGGTGAGTTTGATTGAAAAGGAATTTTTTCAAAGTTGCACACATATGCATTAAGAGCTGCCAACAACCAAAAACTTCTCCAGAAAAAAGATCAAAAATACCTGTTTTATAAATTACAATTTAAGAAAAAATAAACATGTCCAAGAGTTCTAAAAATTCGATTGGTATCTAAATGTGTCTTCTTTGTGCAGATGTTGGATGAGCATTGTGTACTTATGGCTCTACCTTGTGGAAAAGATCATATGGATGTGTTACAACAGTCAAGCAACTTGAAAAATGGTTTCATTAACTACCTTCTACAAAAGCAAGCTGCAGGGATTGTGAATGCTGCTCCACCTGGATCTCAGCAGGTACAATTTATACTTCAATATTAATACCCTTTTAAAGTTATAAAAAATACCCTGATCCATTCATGTTTGTGCAAAAAATGTCATGTTTGTTAAGTTTCTGGGTTCTTGGATATCTGACTACAGAACTCTAAAATTATAAAAAAATGCTTTAGTGTACTTTTAAGCTTTTAAAACTTCATCTGTGGTATTTAACTTAACAAGGGAAGACCAATGATACCAAGAAAAACGTAAATTCGGAATAAATGGCCTTTCTTGGCTTTCGACAGGATAGTGTTATACATGTATGATAGTTGTGGAGCACCAAATATTGGCATGGAAATATAATTTATCTGAAATGGATTTTAGTTTTGAAAATGGAATATTTAGGCTGTTAAGATATTTATAAATGCACATCCTTTGAAGCACTAGTAGTCTCATATTTATATGGTGCGATAAGTCTTTATTCTACTTGAAACATTTAATTTATTTGATAAAATAATATATTGAATATACCCTGAAAACATGTGGGTTAGGATGAAACTTCTGTTGGGAAATGTTGACGTTAACAGACTTTATTAGGTCAATGACAGAATACCAGATCCTTGAGGAAAAGGTTTAAACACATTGGTGAATGAATACCAGTGAGAAGTCGATTTCATGCAAACTGAATGGGGAAAAGAATTTCGTTCACTCTTGCAGTTATATTATGTGCTTATTTTGCTATATAATTTACTTTCCCTATGCATATGTAATACTCATATTAACTGTTACCATTCCTTAAATAGTTTGGGAGTTGTAGGTGTCGCAGGTTTGATTCCTTTATGAGTGTATTTCAATCTAGTATTGAACTAAAAGTTTTATTGAAATTTGATCTCATTAATTGTTTTATTTTGTTTCTTTCAGCCTGCCTATGTGATTCATATATTTCCTTCTTGTGATTTTACGGACAATAACCTAACAAAGATTGCACCGGATCTATTACAGATTATTTGTGAAATTACCCATTTGGTGATTGTTATAGCTACTGTGTGACTGATACCAGTGATTTTTAATTGGGTTGATTTCTTTTTAAATTGTGACACTGGCTGCTTTTAGCAATGCCAACTCAAACTTGCTGCATCATGGCCATGGCCGATGCTTGGTATGACGCCCACCAAGGGCTGAGAAGTTGTCTGAAAGAGAAAATGTGATTTGGTCTGGTTTTATAGGCATTTTAATGTTCAGTGTTCAACTCCATGGGCTTGGTGTATGAATGAGGATTCAAATTCAGTTACAATTTATATAAATATGGCCCTTTCCTGTTAAGGCCTGTGTATTATCTTAAAAGAAATGTAAAAAAAACTCTTAGTCATTTAGTATAATATTCTTCCAGCTGCATCCGACTGTAAAAAAGTTCATTTTATATTTCCGAGTTTTAAAAATTATTTAATATATGAAGCAAACCTCTCTTGCTGCTCAATGACAAAATGAAGGTAAATAGCCATTGCATATAAGAGTTATATTTGTATGAATTAGTTGTTAGAGGGAGATTTTAATGTTCAACTAATACGGAAAAATTGCATGAGCCAGAAGAAGTCTTAGAGTCTGTGATTGACTGTCCCATGTAAGAAAGCAATTGTAAGTTATACATGGCTCGATACGATAGTGTTACAAATGTACAAAGCCTGTCTGGTGTATTTTGCACCACTTGTATTTAACCCAAGACAGGTTGTGTTTTGTTATCTCATCTGTGTTACATACAAGTAAATTAGGTCCATTCTCTGTACAGTACCATTTGTTCATCTGTGTTTTCTCCATGGTCTCAAGCATATTGTATAAAAAGAAATCATCTGTTACATTTTCCCCATCTGCCACAGAGGTCATTTTGATGAAATGACCAAAAAATCATTCTGATATGTCATAAGCTCACGGGACCTTGTGATTGTACATTTTGTATATATTGTATATGTTCTAGTTTGATTGTACATTCTTAAAAAGGAAAACTTACAAAAAACTACTACTCCCATAGGACTATTAGTGATATGGACTTTATGACTGCCCAGATGATTGCTTTCAAAGTAAAAATCATGAGAATTGTACAGTAATTAGCCTGCCCAATTGTAATATAACACCCACATCATTGTAAAATATCTATACATAATGGCATATAAATAAGAAAAAATATAAATAAATAAATATATATATATAAATATAAAGATGAAAAACTGTGTTGCTCTTCATTGCTTCACCTAAAAAATTGAGCTTAATGAGTATTTGGGCTAAAGATAGGACAGTCTCTGTAATAAGCAAATGGCAGGGAAGGCAACATGTATAAACTGTAAATTTTCTGTTTTTGTTTTGTTTTTCATTTTGTACAGGCACAGGTTTATGACATCGCATGACAGATGAATGTACTGTGGCGTCTTTTCATTGCATCTGTTTCCCCATATTTGCTCAAAAGCCATCACTGCAAAGAGTACCAGCAGATATTTTCACTTCTTTCATTGTGATTTCCACCAAGTTCAGCTGCTCTATTTTTGATGTGAAAATTTCTCAAGTGTCTATATTTTGTGTCTCAGATGGCCCAGTTATTGTACATATTCCAAAGGGGCTGCTCTGATTAAAAGTTGTTTTTCTGCTGAAGCACTCGAAACAGTGAGTTAAATTATTCGTAAAGTCAGTAAACAGCTATCACTATACGTCTGTGTCTTTCTTTAGTGTTTCAACAAACATAATCCAACAAGTTTATACTTTTCACACAAAACTTCACAAGGCAAGGTTTATTAAGGGGGAAATATCCACCTAGACACGTTAAAAGCTAAACACAGAATATATATTTTAAATACACCTATGCAAAATTAGCCTTGGGACTGTCCAGTGTTAAATTAACTGATTTCAAGTTTCGTTTTGCTCTCTGCTTGCCTCAAGTTTGAATTAAAAACCACAATACAAAAATCTCAACAATTTTGTTTCTATGGGGCTCACATTTTGTAAACTTTTATAAGGTAGTTTTCTTTTACAAATTTTTAAAAACATTTGTAAAAGAAAAACAAAAATTCTTTAGTAAAAAAGTACTAAAATAGGTGTAATCTAAATACTTGAAAGGATTAGTGCTTTTATGTAAAAAAGCAGATCTTAAATGAACAAGGTGAATTAATTATTTTAGATTCTTTCATTTTCTCTTGCACAATTCAAATTTAATACTCAACTAAAATGATTGATTAAAAGGTTTCATGTAAAATTTAAGTTTTTATTGTAGTAAACTTCAGAAAAATGTAGTTAAACCAGTCTTAATTACACTCTTGTAGCTAAAGATTACCTTTAAGGGCAAAGCAAGTATGTTATATGGCTTACTGATATGTTAGTCAGTGATAATAATTTTTAATTTGTGCATTACACATCAGTTACATTGGAGCAGATTTTAATTATAAATTGCAAAGGGGACAAATATGTGGACCTTTATTAGTATACTCTTGATTTGCAAATGTTCGCTTTACAAAACGCAAATCATTGAATCTTTCTTAAAATTACCAATAATTAACTGTGCTAGTGTTAACTAATTATAAAATTCAAATAAACATACATTTATTCCAATATTAAAAAATTCATTTGATTAAAACTAACATGGTGAATAACTAATCTGGTCAGTAAAAAATTGCTTTCTGTGAAAGGTACAATTCATACTGTCTGAAAAATAAATTCCAAGAGTTCAAAGGGTCATCTGAATTTAGTTCAATTGCTCTTGTTGCCATGAAAATAGCACAGCCTAATCTGAACGTGCTAGACATATTTTAGTAGAAAGTAATCTGAAAAAATTTCACCTTATCTACACAAGGAAACAATTTTTAAGCTTGCTAATGGGTACCTTCAATAAAAGAAATTTTCAATGTAAACAAACCTAGAAGACTAGGATTTTAGTCTGCTCTCGGTAGATGATGGAGTTGCCAAGCGACGCCACTTCCGCAATACATATAGGTAAACACATTCTACCAGAAAAACACAGCACCATCTACCTTGTATTATAAAATATTTACAATAGAAGTTTCTATTGTCCATTGAATTATGTTTTTGCTTGCTTTTTATGGGGTTCCCAAGGGCCTTAAAAATGCCTGTGTTTTCGTTTTAAAAGGGCTCTTAAAAAGCAATATATATTTAGTTGTCATAAAAATACTTTACAAAAACGTGTCATTTAATTTCACCTGCATTCCAAAAGCATATCAATGATACTTAATTTGGCAATATTTTGAATCATTCGAATAAAAATTTTTAAATGTGTTAAACGGATTTTTATGATTTAAATTAATTTGTTGCTTCAATAAGTTTAAATTTGTTAGTCAAGTGTGGATTCTAGATAGAATTGACTAATGTGAAACAATATATATGGGGTCTAGGGAAATATGGCAGAACAAATTTTTGAAAGATTAAAACGAATTTTGGGCCTTGTTGCTTTTATTCTTCCATTTGAATTTATTAAATGATACAAATACATAATAAAATTATAGATTAAAAAAATAAAATAGTGAAAAGAATGGTTCGAGAAGTTCAGTGAATGTGCTAGAACACATTTAGGGATACAGGGAAAATGGAGTGGCTGAAAAAGCAACTAACAAGACATTTAAGTCTGCTATTTACAAATATTGTAAAGGTGAGCTCGAAACTTTATAAAAAGCCTTAGTAAGATGATTGTATATTCAGATTTGACATGTCACTTGAATCGCGGTTTTGAAAACCATTCGAAACCTGCATTTTATATTAAATCATTGTTCAGAGCACTTCTGCTTTTTACCATGCGTACTTACGTTCTCAATTCCTTTTAATTACATTGTTTGACTTCATTTCTGTTATAGTGTAGGAACTAAATGCAGCACATTTATTTCAAGCATCATTGGCGCTAACTTGAAAAAAGATCCTAGTTTCATAAGTATTTTCGAAAAAGGGTTGCGCGTTTATCCCAGGGTATGCTGCTTTAAATTGAGATATTTTTATTTGAACAAACTTTTAGTTCAATGAAAATGAAATCCCTGGAATGGGATGTGTTTTATTTGAGTTAAAAAGTTTGTTTTACCAAATTAATTCCCCAAACTTGCCCTTTTTATCGAAAATTGAGGACTTCTCTGAAGACAATGAAACGTGCGGCGATTGCCATTAATGATTCATCCCTCGCCAACTTAAAACCGGAATCAGCGCAAAAGTCGCCAATTGAGGAAGGGGTTTGTTTACGTTTCCACCAGTCCACTAACTCAACTAATAGACTCACTCAAAACCACAACCCAATTGCCTTCTCGCGGGAGTCGGACTATGGCATTAATTCGGGAGATGCAGTAGATCACATCACTTGTAATTTTTATCCCTCAGTTATACCACGTAGCTGTTGCTATATAGAAATACATGGTATTTTGTACACGACGGATTCATGACGTTACTTCACGTAGATATCGTGCCAAACTACAGGGCTCAAACGGAACCCCCAAATGAAGAATAAACATACAAATACGAGTAATCAAAGAGATATCTCACAAATAAGGTCACTTTCTAAAAGAAACACTCCTCGTCCTAGGGACCTGAACACTGGGTTCTTATTTTCATGAGTGGGGCCTAGTCCTCGTTAATTTGGGGGCTTTAAATTGTACTTTCGTTCACAACGGAAGATTCGTGCATGTTACTGGTTTTATGGCGCAAGGGTCTCACTTGGCCAAACAAACGGACATACAATTTAAGTTTTACTGACATCCCACGGTGGGTTTTTTGGCGCAAGGGTCATTTGGTCAAGCTGCACCAACGAGTAAGTTACACGAATCGAACCTGCATCGCCTACAACACGCAGGTTACCAGTGCAGTGGGCAAACTCATTGAGTCACGGAGACCGCGTGTATGCTACGGGACAATGTTATGTTAACATGGGCATCAAACAAGTATGTACTTACCCTATGCTTCATGAAGATGAATCTGCTCTAGGGGGTAGTTGAACTAACGTCGCACTGGAGCAACACGACGGGCTATTGGCGACGGTCTGGGATCAATCCCGAACTGAAAGATCCGAGGACAATGCCTCGCAATTTTGAATCACGATCAGATGACGAGGCAACACCCGAACAAGTACCCCACACCAATGTGAGCACATTTGGGGATACGATATATTTACAGTGCACCAGCCGTATACGACGGTCTTTGGTTGGATCGACTTTCGAACTCCGCTACTCTTCCAACCGAGCTACCGCGGTCCGTGTTTGCTCTGGACATACCTCTCCTCGTTCGCTTCTGGAGTTTTTGTTGCATTTAGAGAAAAAGAATTCACACATGCAAGTTTCATTTGTCTAAAATGTTCAACAATTGGACCAGTGACGTAAGAAGTTGCAACCAAGCAACATTTCACGAAAAACGTCGCTTGTTTCTGACTGAATTCAATTATTTCAATTTTAAAAAGAATCTGTTCTCAAGGAGTCAATGCATTCTGAATTTTCTCCTGTTTTTGTTCTCTTTACAAATATCTGCGCTTAGTTCTAAAAATTGATTGTTCAAGCGATCTCCTCAATAGCACAAATTTTTTCATAAATTTTCAGTATCTTGCGTAATTGCTGCCTTGGAAATTATTTCAGTTTGTGGATGATTTACTTTTTTTATGCACATTAAGAATTCATTGTTCTTTAATACAATTTTACCTTTTTCAATGAGGAATTTTCAAATGTTACAAACCAGACGATCAGCGAAGTTACTTTAAAATGTAATTTATCGTCGTTTTGGCGACGTATGGAGTTTAATCTAATTTGGGTCGAAAAATTCTGTACCCACCTATCAGATAAGGAACATTTCCTTTAAAATATATACTATATGACATTTTATTGCGAATTCTATATGGTTGTATAAATTACTGGTATATCATTATATATTGCAAAATGATAACAGGTTAATAATAATTTATGACTAGCCATTATTAAAGTACGTTTACAGTTTTTATTAAAATCGAAAGAAAATTAATATTTTTTTAAAGCGTTGGAACGGCCGGGAAATATGAAAAAAAACCGGGTATGTATGGTTCAGTCTAAGTACCTCCGAAAAATGTCTGTTTACGAGTTTCTGCTCTAAGTCGACGGTATTTATTCTACAAAATTTCAAAATATATCACTTCAATGTTCATCATATGACTGTCACAACAGCAAGGGGAATCGGGGAACAAAAGTATTGGCACAGTGAACATCAACGATCACCATTGTTCGGATAACCTGTCGTTCGCTTTACCGACGTTCCGATAATCGCCGTTCTGCTGTCTTTTTATTAAGCACTGAACTTGAAACAGGAACGCGCTCTTGCGTCTTGCCACATTCGCGTGACTAAACAAGACTAAACATGCCCGATGTTTCGTTTTAGTCAACTCAATCGGGTGTTTTCTTCGAATCGTCACTATCGAGTGTGGGAAATGCTATTTCGACACCCAATTACAAAAACAAGTGGAAGAGTTGGAAGCTGAATGGTAGGTAATTTTTTTTATTCAAAATGAATATCTGTTGATTTGGTTGTGAGAGATAAATTTCACATGTTCGGAAAATAATTTCTGGCTGTCTCGGTTTTCTCTCCCAATATGTTTTATATAAATGACTATCGTACCACTTGCTTATTCCCCTAAATCAACTCCACAGCTCATGCGTTATCTCCACCCTCTTTTCGGTACTGATTGCCTTTCCCGCCCACTTTGGAACGTGAATTGGACTCCTAATTGTATCAATATTACTAAACTCTTTCTATCTCAATATTCTCTTTTCCAAGTGCATTGCCACTACTTTTAACTTTCTCCGAATATATAATTTCTTTCAAATTATTAAACTTTCTATTAATTATGATGTGGAGGCAGTCTCACTGCCAGGTACACCGTAATTGATACGTCCGTTCCTTTCCAGTTGCTTAGTTTACCATTGACAGGGTTGTCACAGGCGACTCTTACTTTTATTCAACCTTGGCGACTAGGGGTATCTATTTAAGCAAAATCTGCTAATTTCAAAATTGTGGCGACTTTTCAAAAATTTTGGTGACTTTTTGAAAACGAAAATTTAGTCTCTCTTTCTTCTCACAGCGGACAGAAAAAATATTTTTAGGATTTTTCTTTAGAGAAAATTTTCGAAGTTTTGGCTGCAAGCCGTGTAACCATGAAGGAAAACTTCGGAATCTGGTTGCTAGATTGTCATCAAAACCTTAAAGAAAATTAACGTATGTTTCATACTTAAATGACACATTTTGTGTTTTAGCCGTCTCATTTTGTATTTGAGCAACTAAAATGGGGTTTAAGAGGAGACCTTTTGCTACTATATTTAAAAATTGATGCTGCTAATGCTACTATTTCACTAGTGCTTTGGTTGTGGCAGCCCTGCATTGATAACTAGAGATGCCGTGATTGTAATCGAATGCAGAAAAACAATCATACAATGAGTCAAAGGAAACCAGACACCAGCCTGAAATGTATTAAAACAGTTGTATACTTGCGAACAACTAAGATAACTCGAAAATGTTATGCATCATATTAAAGGGCATTTATTGCTCTTACTCATGAGAAATTAAACATTTATGAGAAATGAAAAGTAAAACTACGAAGGGCTCTGGGAACAAGCCGCAGAATAAAAATTCCTCAATAAAAAAAATAAAACAAAATCAAAGGAATATTTCTGATTATTTGAATGAGAGCGAAAAAAATTGAAAGTTTAACACTGAGCGTCACGAGCGCCGATTCATCTGCATCTGCAGATGAATCGGCTGCTAAAGTACTCCCGCAGGAACTTGCTAAAATTATTAAAGATGGAGGATACACTCCTGATCAAGTGTGGAATGCACATGAAAGTGGTCTCTTCTGGAAACGAATGCCGAACAGAACGTACGTAGCCAAATCGCAGAAAACTGCTGGTGGTTTTAAGGTAGCTAAGGATCGTGTGACCTTATTATTTTGCTCCAACGCTTCAGGAGATCGTATGTTGAAACCACTGCTGGTAAATCGAGCCCTAAACCCACGTTCAATGAAAGGTGTAGATATCAATAAACTGCCTGTTCACTGGATGGCAAACAAGAAGACCTGGGTGACCACTGCTATCTTTACAGAATGGTTCAACAAATGTTTCGTCCCAGAAGTCAGATGTTACATGAATGTGAAAGGTCTAGAATTGAAAGTTCTTCTGATTCTTGACAATGCACCCGGCCATTCTGTCTTGGAACACCCAAACGTACAAATTTTATTTCTGCCACCTAATACTACATCTTTGATACAACCGCTAGACCAAGGTATAGTTGCGAAATTTAAAACATACTACGTAAAACGAACATTCCAACACGTTTTGGAAAAACTGAATGATGGAACACTAACAGTCATTGTTGTGTGGAAGAAATTATTAATTATGGATTGTATCAATCAAGTTGGATTAGCGTTAACTGAATTAAAACCAGCAACTTAGAATGCGTGTTTGAAAGCGGTTTGGCCACAATGTGTAAAAAGCAAAGATCCCGTCATCCCTAATACGACCGATTTCCCAACATCATTACGATGGCACACACAATTGGTGGAGAAGGATTCGATGATCTATCGTTTGAAGATATTGATGAATTATTAGTCGATAAAGACTTAAGCGAAGATAAAATATTAGAGGTTGTCCTTGAGACTCCTAATCCCACAGAACGTAGTGATAATGAAAAAAATGATCCTGTTCTAAATGCAGATTTAATAAAAGAAGGTCTGGAACTGGCCAAAAAATTGGGTAATCATTTTGTCAAACATGACCCTAATGAGGAACGCGCTGGGAAGTTCCAACGTGAACTGAAGTTGTTGACAACCTCTTACAGAGAATTATATAAAGGCCTAACCAAAACAC
Organism: Meta bourneti; assembly: GCA_933210815.1. Classification (NCBI taxonomy): domain Eukaryota; kingdom Metazoa; phylum Arthropoda; class Arachnida; order Araneae; family Tetragnathidae; genus Meta; species Meta bourneti. The sequence goes on along the minus strand of OW119926.1, from coordinate 42,928,121 downwards.
GAACACAACGGTTAATAACTGAATTCGTTCGTAAAACCGGTGAAACATCAGCACCAGAGGAAACTCGTGAATTTCATTAATAGAGGAAGACGATGTCCACAACATTTCTAGTGATAGCAGTGATATTTCAGTCGTACGCAAACGTTTATTGTCAGCAAGTGAAAATGAATACAAAATTTTATGTGTAAAACAGATTTTTTTTTTGTTCATGAAGAATTTTTTTCATTTTCATAACATATTATTACATGTGTATTTTGTTGAAATAAAATAATAAGCTTAAAACGAATATTTTCATATGGTTTTTTAAAATTATTTTTACTGATTTTTTAGATCCAGAACCAATCTTCTTTTCTTCAATAGATACAAAGTCTTTTTTTTTACACGAATTTTTTTACACGTATTCTTCAGGAACGTATCTATCGTGTAAAAACAGAATTAGGTGTATATATATATTATGTTATATTATATCTGTGGTAGTTGAATTAATGTCGCATGGAGCAACACAACGGGCTATTGGCGACGGTGTGCGACCAATCCCGAAGGGAAAGACCCGGGGACAACATCTCGTAATTTTGAGCCATGGTCAGATAACGAGGTCAACATCTGAGCTGATTCCCAACTCGCCAAACTTCCACTCCACGCCGACGAGGGGCATTTGAGGTCACGAGAAATTTAACGTGTACCAGCCCTCGCGTATACAACAGTCTTTTTTTGGATAAAGTTTCGAATTCGCAACCCTCCGATTGCTAATCTACTACTCTTCCAATAGGGCTACCCTGAATAGGGGATAAACCATTTTAATTTTGGAATATTGCAATGGAATTTGGAATTTTTGTGGAATCTGCGACTCTACCAACTGATCTACAGCGGTCCTTAGGTAGGTAGTTGAATTTAGGACGCACTGAGAACAGCACAACGGGCTATTGGCGACGATCTGGGATCAATCCCGAAGGGAAAGATCCGAGGACAACGCCTCGTGTTGTTGAACCATGACGAGGTCAATACCTGAGCTGGCGCCCCACTCTCCGAACTTCCACACTACACCTACGTGGGAACATTTGAGGCCACGACGGATTTTACGTGCACCAGCATCCACGTACTCGACGGTCTTTGGTTAGATTAAGTTTCGAACTCGCAAACTTCCGGTTGTTAATCCGCTACTCTTCCAATCGGGCTACTGCGGCCCCTTGTATAGGGGATAAACCATTATAATTTTGGAATTTTGCAAAACTTGAAAATTGTTGACCGGAAAATTTTGAAAGTGGCTTATCATTATGTTACCTTATATAGAGTTTTATTTGAGGTGAATCACCTCAAAAATGAAACGACAGTCGACCATTTCTTTTAGAATTCTCGATATTTGTGCTGATTATTTCATCGCCAATTGCCCGTTGTGTTGCCCTAGTGCGACGTCAATTAAATACCTACCTGCCTACTTCATAGTGGTTTTGTGAGATTAGTAGCAAAATAATTTAATAATGAACTTGTATATTTTATTAGATTATATTTTCGGTTAAATAATATTTACCAATTTTAAGTTCTTCGTATACGGCAGATCGCAAACCTCATTGATATCTGTAAGTCCATATTTCACTATAAATCACTGTTTCTCTATATGGGGAAATTTCGAAATAAAAACAAAATTGCTAATCCACCTATTGTATTCGAAGTCATTACGCCAGAGATGCAGACTTGTTTTGATCAAGGGCTACATAGTATCACTGTGACTTATGGGAGGATCACCAAAGAAACACGAAAGTTATATATTATTTATATCTTATATTGTTACAAAAAAAGATAATATAAAGTAAATAAAGAATTTAATTTGATGTGGACATTGCATTAATTTAACAATTGTTTTAATATTTGGTTCGATTTTGTAGTAACCAAGCGCAATATTGATTCTAAATTTTTATTAGTCATGCGGTTCCTATTTTTTCGATTTGTTAATACCATGACTGAAAAAGTTTGTTCACAGATATGCAAACCTTAAGAGGCTTGCGCATTTTAATGCATTGTCCAGCAACGAAGTTTTAACTTAAATTATTTATCATGTGATTTGTTAAAAATTAAAGTAGCACATGGTGAGGCGGGCCGGAAGCAAATCAAAGGAGGGTCGCATGAGGGCCTCTGTACATCCATGCATTACAAAAAAGGAAACAAATTGAGAGAAAGACGCTTTCAGCAATGCGAATGAGACATAAGAATACAAGAAAATAAATATCTTCTTCACTTGCAGGTTTTAGAACACTATATCAGTGTTCCAAAAGTTTTTTAAGTTTTAGGAAAAAAGTATTCCGGAAACAATCAAAATTATAATGGGGTCATTCTATGTGAAAACACCCATTTTGCGAAAAAGTTGTTGCACCATAGTCACGGATTTTTTTCAAATTTTTACCATAGATAGATATGGCAGTGAAACCGGTAGATCTCAACTATTTAAATATTTTGTTCAGTATTATCTGAGATACGAGATTTTAAAAATTGGTCAATTTTACAAAATGGCGGCCATCTTGGATTTGCCACACTCTATAAATGACTCTAACTTGGGAACTAATAGTTCAAATTTAGTAATTTTGGTTCCAGATGGTAGCCATTTATTTCAGAAGTGCATATAAGCCACAAAAACAATGGATATTTTACATTTTAGTGGATTTTTTACATGTAAAGTGAAAAAATTACTTTTAAAAACAGTCGACTTTAAAGGGCTATAGAAAAAATGAAACCTCTTATTTTTTTTCTGACACTTTGTGGAAGTATTAACCAATATATATACTTAAATCTTACAAAAGTTCAGAGGTAAAATTCTTCGTTCCTGAATAAAAGCTATTGTAATGATTGGATATGTATTTTGAAACGGTGGTCATGTACAGTGCAAAAATGATCATAGCTTAAAAAAATATGGTCACATTTCAGTTTTTATGAAGTACTAATTCAAAGCAGGCTCACTTTAAATGTAAAAATATCAATAGAACATCAAATTACTGTCTTATGTATTTTTTAATTTATTTTATCACATGGTGTCTTTGGAAAAGTATATTAAGTACCATTGAAGAAAAATTGTTTTTTATTTATTTAAATTAATTTTATAACGTACTTTACAAAATTGTATGTGTTTCATAATATTTAATTACAATAGTTCTGTTAAAAAATTTACATTTATGCTTAGCAACCACTTTTAGTAAAATGATCATATTTTCAATATTGCATTTTGTCATTGCTAATTTGCTTGAAAAATTTATTGCTTTACGTATGCATCGCTTTTTGTCGCAAAATCTCAATGCCATTATTAAGAAAAAGGATGAATTGAGTCTAGATACTACTATCATAGTGGCAGATTTTTCGGAATATTTTTTCTTTTATACCTGCATTATACAAGATGCAATACAAAACATTCATCCAAAGAACAAGCAGGCTTAAGGATCTTTTAAGAATCTTCGTGTGAGATCTGTTTCTATGTGTGGTTATAAGTGACAATTTAGTGCATAACACTTCAAGATTTTGGATTTTTCAAAAAATAATTGTCAAACATTTAATCACACGAGTTCCACAAATTAAAATACAGCATTTTAGTGATGGGAACTCAGACCAATACAAAAATAAATTTAAAAACTATTATTTTTGCCATAAAAAATCATGGTATAAAAGCTGAGGGGAACTTTCTTGCCTCTTGTCATGGAATAGGAGTTTGTGACGATATTGGGGAACCCTAAAGTGTATGGCCACTTTAAGAAACCTTAAGCGTCCGTGTAAGGATATGATAATAAAGGCTTTTGGACAACTTTACAAGAGTTCGTTAAAGAAATAGATAATTTTTCGTAGCGAAATTGTAATTTATAATAATTAATTAGCAGATAGGTACGCAATGGCAAATACAATAACAGGAACGAGAACTATTCACTATTTTACACCAATAAAAAAGTCAAGATATAGATTTCCAGTTTTAGGTTCTTCAATAAATTTATTGCTACCATGGGATTGGAGAAAACAATCAAATTACCAACATTCCAAAACGAACAATATCTTGCATGTTTGTATGGAATTAATTGGTGTATAAGGAACGATTTGGGATTATTATCAATATGATTTCAAACAACAATTCAGAGGTAAAATTCTACGTCTCTGAATAAAAGCTATTCTAATGATAGCACATATATTTCAAAATGGTGGTCATCTACAGTGCAAAAATGACCATAGCTTAAAAAATATGGTCAAAATTCAGTTTTTATGAAGTACTAATTCAAAGCAGGCTCACACTAAATGTAAAAATATCATTGGAACATCAAATTACAGTCCTATGTATTTTTAAATATATTTTATCGCATGGTGTCTGAAAAAGTATATTAAGTACCATTGAAGAAAAATTGTTTTTATTTATTTAAATTATTTTTTAAAAATATTTTACAAAATATTATTGTGTTTTGTAATATTCAATTACAATATTTTTGTTAAATATATTTACATTATGCTTAGGGTACATTCTATCAAAAATTACATAGTGAAATTTGTATATTCTCAGTTTCTTAACTTAATTATAATACAAAAATACTTATAATAGCCTCAAATATATAATACTAATACCCATTATTATGCATAAATAAATATAGGCGCAATATAATACAAAATATACTACAGTTGACATATATATATATATATACATATTTTATACTTTACATTGATAATATATATATATATATATATATATATTATCAATGTAAAGTACATGTATGCTTACATTTTCTACCAAGTTTCTATAAAAATATTGAATCAGCTTAAAATATTCAGTAATGTCAACTGTAATATATTTTGTATTATATTGCGCCTATATTTATTTATGCATAATAATGGGTATTAGTATTATATATTTGAGGCTATTATAAGTATTTTTGTATTATAATTAAGTTAAGAAACTGAGAATATACAAATTTCACTAAGTAATTTTTGATAGAATGTACCCTAAGCATAATGTAAATATATTTAACAAAAATATTGTAATTGAATATTATAAAACACAATAATAATCTTTAAAGTCGACTGCTTTTAAGTGATTTCTTCACTTCACATGTAAAAAAATCCACTAAAATGTAAAATATCCATTGTTTTTGTGGTTTATAAACACTCCTGAAATAAATGGCTACTATTTTATATTGAAATTACTAAATTTGAACTATTAGTTCTCTAGTTAGTGTCATTTATAGACAGTATGGCAGATACAAGATGGCCGCCATTTTGCAAAATTGGCCAATATTTAATTTCCCGTATCTCAGCTAATATTGAGCAAAATATTTAAATAACTGAGATCTATGGGTTCGCTGCCACGTCTATCTATCGTAAAAATTTGAAAGGAATCCATGACTATGGTGCAACACCCACCATGTGTTCCCATATGGAATGACCCAATGATGAAAGACAAACCTTGCAACATCAAGTCAATCTGCAAAAACACTTAAAATTAGTAAAATAGATGTTTTAAAATGTCGGACGCGGTGGCCCGATTGGAAGAGTAACGGACTAGCAACCGCATTGTTGCGAGTTCGAATCCAACCAAAAGACCGTTGTGTACAAAGGGGCTGGTGCACGTTAAATCTGTCGTGGACTCAAATGTCCTCACGTTGGCATGGTGTGGAAGTTTGGAGAGTGGGTGCCAGTTCAGGTGCTGACTCGTCATCTGACCGTGATTCAAAATTACGTGCTGTTGTCCTCGGACCTTTCCCTTCGGGATTGATCCCGGACCGTCGTCAATAGCCTGTTGTGTTGCTCTAGTGGACGTTAATTAATAACCATTACCATTATAAAATGTCTTTACAGGCGATATTAAATTTAACTTGCATCATCAGAAGAATGCTCAACAAAGAACAAGATTCTAAGAATTTGAAATTCGCTGTAAAACATGCGGATGGTTTGGGTACGTGTAGCATTCAATATTGGGCAAGCTACATTTTATGCATAGAAATATGAATCATTATGTGTATTATCGTTATTCTGAGAAGAAATAAAGTGCAAGAAAAATCGAATTGAAAAGGACATTTATTTCCATCAAAACAAGGATCCCAAGCATAAAGCTTCGACTGTGAGGGGTGTTTGTACCTATATAACTGCTCTCACACGTGATGGGAACACCCCCAGAGTCTTGACTAAATTGTTATTTAAAATTTATTGAATCATTTAAAACAAAATGTTCGTTTCCATTTCCAGCAAAAACAATGTAAACAAGAATCGTTAATGGAAATGAGTCGGATTGTTCCAGCTTGCCGTAAAAATTAGTTGAATTAAAGCCTAAATGAATATTGGTCAAAAAAATATGAGGGAATGCACCTTTTTCTCTTACCTAAAAATGCCCTGAATGTTACTGTGGTCGGTATTCATATTTAAATAAAAATCTAGTACTTAAATAATAAATTTTTATAAATTTGTAAATATTTGCATTAAAAAGTACTATACATAGTGTATAACTTTTTATATTAGTAGTAGTGATGGGAGTATTCGAATACAAAAGGTACTCATGTACTCGATACTTAAAAGTAATCGTACTTAAAAGTACTCGATTCTTTTCCAGAGTATTCGAATTCCAATGTATTCAGATACAAGTATTTGGTTATCAAAGTAGTTGGATACAAAAGTAGTAACTACCAAGAGTAGTTACTACTAGGTATTCGGATACAAGAATATTCAGATACAAGAATATTCAGATACAAGAATATTCAGATACAAGAATATTCAGATACAAGTATTCGGTTACAAAAGTAGTTGGATACTACAAAAATAATAACTACCAAGAGTAGTTAGTCATCCTATGTATTCGGATACAATAGTGTTCATCTTAAGTAGCAGTGTCACATTGCATGGGTATCTATGGTTCTCGTTAGTGTTGTTTCTAGTCTCGACATGTAAATTTTTACTTGTCTTGAAAATGCGCACGTGTTGATGAAGTGTCGAAAAATTCATCGATTAAGAGATTGGATTTGAAATTTTCTAGAAGCAATTTCCCGAACAGGTAGGCTTAATTATCAGTAAATTACACATATGGTTTACCTTTTGTTTTTGAAAATCAAGTTCGAAGTTTTTAAATGTTAACTATTTTTAATTTCAATTATTTATATTTAATTTTATTAATTTTTAAAAATTTAATTTAATTTTCAAGCTTTTTTATTTGTGACACTTAAAATATATCTGCAAATAAGATGCTATAATGCTTGAAAAGTTTTTCTTCAAGTAAAATAACGTTATTTCATTCTTAAGATGGCTATTATTTTCTTTAAAATACCTGACAATAACTAATATTCTCTTTTAAAATATCTGACAAAATCTTTATTATAATAGTAAAATGATTATGAATATTTTTTTCTGCTTTGACTGCCGTACTCCAAACAGTGGTCGCAAAAATGAAAAGTGAATTTCAAGGAATAAAATTTGATTTAATGTAATTTATTTTGTAAATATTTATGGAACCATTATTGTACTTAGATCAACCGAGATGTGCACTTTTTATGATAAGTTTACAGAAATAATTTTGAAGTTTCAGATCCTGGTATAATAATAACAAAATACTTTTTTACATTCATACATACTTTTTTAAAGAGTTTTGTATAAAAAGTTTCATTCTTATCTTCGGGGCTCCCTCCAAAATAAAATTCTAGATGCGTTCCCTTTTAATAGTGATTATCAACGATTTCCTCAAAATATGGTAGAAAATCAAATCTTTCCAATGCGAAAACTAAAATTTAAAACTCATGATTTGTAAAATCAAAATAAAAATACTTAACACATATTTTCAATTACAGAAAATATATGCGTGACCAAAAAATTCGGCAATTTGTACATGGGATTAATTTTTGTTCTTCAAAATACAATTTGTCTACAGTTTAACTAGATTAATAATAGTAGTTATACTTAAATTTTTGTAAATTTATATAAATAATTCGGAAAGAAAAAAGTTTAAATATAATTTATATTTAAAATTTGAGTTTTGTGAAAAATAAATTCCTTTTTGATACAGCTTGATCAAAATATTTAAGAAAAATAGAATAAATTTGATTGTCTTGTCAAAAAAATTATCATTCGCATAAAAAGTAACATCCACCAAATTTCTCTTAGCGCGTATTCGAACCATGAACCCGTTATGTTGCAAATCCAGTGCTCTAACCACTATGTTAAGGAGAACACGACTGCTAGGTGTTATTTTTAAATAACTACCATATATCGTAGTCCTCCGATTCTTACTATCGATTAATCGTTTTTGTATATGTATTCGAATACCTACTCGATACTTGAAACTACTCGAATACCAAATATTCAATTCTCAAAAGTACTCGAATACCAAGTATTCGATTCTCAAAAGTACTCGATTCTGCCCATCACTCATTAGTAGTTCCGAGTTTACAACCGTTTTCGCCAATTTCCCTCGAATGTCCGGTTTCCACTTTTGACTCACTGTAAATGTCGTAGTCAACTCCAACCGCTTTTATTCTTTTCCCGTAAAGACAATATAATGGAAATCATTTTAGCCCTAAGTGAATAAGGAGCTCCAAACTCTGCATGGATAATCCAAACGCTGTCTTAAAGATTGAGACAGTCTTTGACAATGGTGACAAAGGAGAGAAGGATAGCAAGCACCAACTGCTCATATCTTCTCAACTGGATGCTAGCATCCATCGGAAGCATAGGGAAGCGAGGTAGGGTTGGGTGCTGATAGTACTTATTGCCATAATAAACGCCATTGACCAATCACAAGAAACCATAAGAAGCTGAAATGATCGGGTCTCCAGAATCGCTGATGACTTCAAATCAAAGACGTTGAAAAACGAAATTGGTGTCTCACATCTGCGTAAAAATAATTGACGTTTTTGCTTGATTCCATCGATTTAGTCAATGAATTATAATTTTGTAACAGAGGATACCGGCAACTTGACGCTGGTATCTACATGTTTTACTTGTATGATTAACCAAACTTTGATTTAGGTTAATCAATTACGCTTGTTTTAATTAGGGTTAAAATAAATATTCGAAAAACGAAACAGCTTGCTCTGGAGTTGAATAGTTGGAGCAACACAATGGGATATTGGCGATGGTCCGGGTTCCCTAAGGGAAAGATCAGAGAACAATGCCACTCAATTTTGAATCACGGTCAGATGACGAAGTGAACACCTGAGCTGGTACCCCCACTCTCCAAATTTCCACATCACGCCAACGTGAGGACATTTGAGGCCTCGACAGATTTAACTATCACCAGACCCACATGTACACGACGGTCTTTGGCTGGATCGAGTTTCGAACTCGCAACCTTCCGGTTGCTAATCCGCAACTCTACCAACTAGGCTACCGCGGCGCTAAAAGAATAGGAACAGATAACGTGATAGTAGTTGATGGTGTCCGCCAATTATGAAGAAATATTTCTACTGTTTATAAAGAAGTTGGATTTTTCTGCTAACGTTTGAAGTCATTGGACTTTTTTGTTGGTGATGGTTTAGGTAAATTGTATTTGCTAGTTAATTGACACTCAACGGTAATGATCTGCATCGCCAAGCTCTTCACAAGGACTGTATAGAGTACTATGAGGCTGTGAAGCGAAATTCTACGAAAACTTATATCAATATTATTTTTGCTTTTAATTTTACACACAGTTAATCAATAAAGAATTAGTTATTGAATTCTGCATACAAAAATTAGCAAAAGGTTGAGCTTTGATAATGGCTCCTTTGAATGGATTGCAAGGATGGAAGATGGCCCTTGTGTTTTTCAAACATTTGTGAGAAGAGAAGGTTAGTAATTTCTCCCATCTCTCTTTCCTTGATAGTAATATAAATGATGTGATATATGACAAGCGATACGTATACTTTGAGCTACATTGAAAGGAAGTAATGACTTTATAAAGTTGTATTCCGAAGATGGAGTGCATGAAAGCATTCATTTCACACACAACACTGAAATATACATGTGTGAGAAGGACAAAATTGTGCTTGAAATTCTAAAGCAGTTTTTTCAAGTAGAATTACAAAACGTTTAAATATATAAATATTTTTGAAATGCAGCCCTCCCTTTGATGCGCCACTGTCTTTACTTACTTATATTCTGAATAAATATATTCTTAAATAACTACTCCCTTTATCTCCAAATAAGTATCACATTCGCCCATTTCTGTTTCGAATATTAGCGCTTCATTCTTGTTCGAGTATTAGGTTCATCCAGCGCTGCACTGTGTCGCCTCTGAAACGTTATCAGCAATTGAGTAACCGACTCGCCGATCCTATTGGCTGTCGCAATCGGTGGGTCTGCCGGCGAGTGGTTTCTGACTGCAGCGGTGTCCGTTGGCAGGGCAAAGGCGATGAATGTCGGAAAAAGCGCAGGTTAGTAAAATGAATCACACTCTAGGGGCACGTATTTAGAAAATAATTTCGGAAGGAGGCCCAAACTTCCTCTCCCGCTATTCTAATCGAATTTCTTATCAATCGATTCTATTGCAATACAATTTCTTTCCAATCGAAGCTATTTTCTATTCCAATTGAATTTCTTTCCAATCGATGATATATTCTACTATCATAATTAATTACCCGACCTCACTCGGGTTGAACAGATTAACTATAGTTTGAATAAGTGACCAAAATAATCACTTTCTTCTTTCGTAGAAAAATGACAAATCGTTTAAGTGTGAGTAAAATAATTTTTTAACACCTTTTCGACATTTTTATAAATTCTACAACTTACTATGAACACAAATCCTATACATACATATCTATCCATATAATATATTTCGCATATATCGCACCCCCTACTAAACTGATGGAAGGTGACAGACACTAAGGTAACTACTACAAAAAACGATTTTGAAGGTGGATTAGGAATTCTCTTTCTCTTAAGTTCTTTTCCTGTAAAATTGCTCAACTCAATTTGTAAAAATGACGAATCTACGACGAATACTCTCGCACCTGCCAATATTTTTTATTTGTGGCACTCTTGCACCAGGTTTGCCACATTTTCGAATTTCACTATCATTAAGGGAAAAATGACAAATTAATTTTATAAGATATTTATCACTAAGTTTATTTTAAAAGCGAATACGTTTTTTCTTGAAAATTCCGTTTTGAAGCACATGCAATAATAAAAGAACTTGCTTTAAAATTTCAATGTCTTCAGTACAGACAAAGCAAAGGTAATCTATTACTATTTTTTAAAAAATGGTCATTTGTTTGACAGCTTCTAAAGAAAATAATTGTTTTAAGTAAACTTTCCTTATATAAGTTGCTTAAATATAGCTGCAATTCGTAAAATAAGTCACATCGACCTTTGTCGCTATGACAGAGAATTTGAAATATTTCAAAAGTCCCAGTTCGGATTCTTTTAACATTAACGTTCTTTCAATATTGGCAAAATTCCATTTATAAAATTTACTTTATTGTAACTTACATGCCGCTTTAAATCAAACAATTTGTGGTGGTGTTTCGTGTCATGAAAAGGAAGTACAATTTATTAAAATAATAAATATTTAAAATCTATATATATAAAATAGGATGTGTGTGTGTATGCATGTGTGTATATATGTATATTTTCTATACAAATCTACACCGTTTGACCAATCCACACCAAATTTGGTACACTTATACTTTAGAACACTGCGGTCAGCATAGGTTAACTATTAACCCCGTTCTATTGGCCCTGGGGGCTAAAAACTATTCTAAATCGCCATAGAAATAACATTGAGCATAGATTGATGATTGCTTTAGGCAGAAATGGTTGCTTTACCAGTGTTGATCGAAAAACAATTTTTTCCGAAACAAATTAAATTACAATATTTATGTTTGAACTGACTTTTTCGTTCTTCCCATGATGTAAATAAATTATAGATATTTTATTGATGAAGGGGAAAGAATATTTTAAAATATTTATTTTTGGCTAGGAAATTCAAGGAAAGGTTTTCAGGAGTTCAAGGATGATTTTCAAGGAAAGTTGGTGTATATTTCGACCAACTTTCCTTAAATAATTTATTGAATACGTAATGATTTGTAGAATTCTGTTTCACAAGGCTTTTTAGGTAAGGCGTGTAACTTATTTTAAAATGTCTGGAATAGATACATGTGAATCCTCCGTTGAAAGCAGTGATTTTCTTTCTGAAAAATTCTGTAAAATCGACCTTCTGCTTTCTGAAAAATTTTTATCTATTCAGTTTAATTTGTTTACACCGATTTCATTTATTTCTAACCCAAGCACCGTTATTCCGAAAAGCACAAACCGTCATCTGACCGTGGTTCAAAATTACGTGGTGTTGTCCTCGGATCTTTCCCTTTGGGATTGATCCCGGACCGTCACCAATAGCCCATTGTGTTGCTCCAGTGTGACGTTAATTGAAATACCCTACCCCCTACCCCCGAAAAGCACAAACGAAAAACTCATTGATCATAAAAGCGTAATTTTGCTACTCGGTATCTGGCAGCACCAGAATTAATGTTTACTTTTTTTATAAAACTTTGTAGAACTTTCTAGAAAGTTGGGGAAACGGAAACTTCCTTGGACTCATGGTGGAGAACATTCCAGCACCCACTCGATTCTTAGCTGGTCGTATTTAAAGGAAGCTAACTCGGTAAGTCTTCCAGTTTATCATCTTTCAGTGCATCTGGCAGTTTTATTTCGCTCTTTTAGTTGATTGTATAAGTGTTCCTACTTTATTCGACAGTGATAGTGTACATTTTGGATTTATATTTCTAAACTGATGTAAGTACTACATAATTTTATATTCGTTTTTTCGTTAATTTTAGCTTTTATTGTATTTTATAATAGATTTCATTGCTCAGTGAGAGTGTGCCTATTGCTTAATTTTTTAAAAAAGGTTTAATGGGATCAGAATTAATGCTTTTCTTTTACACCAGAATAAAAATTTATTTTTTAGTATGATTTAGAATTTTGTGTTTGAGTATTTTGATTGACGGCTTTTAAGTAAGGCATTAATATTTTTTATTTGTGTTAAAAATTTGATATTCCTAAACTGGTGTAAGTACTTCGCAATTTTAAATTTGTTTTACCATTCAGTTTATATTAGCTTTTTATTTTTATTTTATTCTGTAATAGATTTCATTGCTCAGTGAGAGTGTGCCTTTTGCTTATTTTATAAAATAGCATTGTATTCTTTTACAGATTTCTTTGCTGTAGCAATGCCTCCAAGGAAGCGGAAGGCGATCGGCCAAGTGCAGTCAACGGCTAAGATGATGAAAGATGAGCGTAGTCAAGAAACTTCCGAGGAGAGGAATAGAAGACTTGCGATTGAGAGAGAGCTACCACATCTAGAGCAAAAGAGACGGCACAGCAGCGTGAGGCCCGACTACAGGATAAGAGAGATAAAGCCAAACGATCACGGATTGCGCATCATTTTAGCTTAGCATTGGAAGAATTCCACTACGATTCACATAAAGACTACTCGCTGCATGCAAGTGTTACCATCGGGAAAATGGAAATGATTTGTAGTTACTGTCAAGCCAAAACGTTTAAATCAGAGTCTACTGGTATTTGCTGTAAAAATGAAAAATTTAAACTCTGCCAACTGGAACCACCACCACAAGAACTTTTGACTTACACATCAGGAGATACGTCAGAGTCTAAGCATTTTCTTAGTAACATCAGAAAATACAACTCATGTTTCCAAATGACATCATTCGGCACCACATCAGTTGTTGGACAGCCCGGATTTCCGTCGACATTCAAGGTGCAAGGGCAGATTTACCATAGAGCGGGATCGTTGCTTCCGCTGCCAGATCAACCACCAAAATTTCTACAACTATATTTTATTCAAAACGAACAAATGGAAACTGATCAGAGGTGCGCCTACATCTCGGGAACAAGACGTCAGATTGTGTTTAACTTACAAAGGATGTTTCATGAGCACAATAATCTTATTAAAACGTTTGAAACTGCATTGGAACGTATACCAACAGATGACTATAAAGTAGTCATAAGAGCAGAGACCGAAGACCAGCAGGCGAACACGAGCGGCGCTTTAACTCTCCTCAAGCAGATGAAGTCGCGGTGGTTATATCAGGCGATGAGTTTGATCAACGGGATATCGTTATTGAAAGACGAGGTGAATCATTGCACCGCATTTAGGAAACACATCGATCTTATGATGCTCTGCAGTACCCAGTTATATTCCCCCATGGTGAAGATGGATATCATTTTAATCTGAGGCAGATCAACCCAAGAACAGGTGAAACAATTGTTTCATCGTCGACATGTGCAAAAGTCGAGAGTGAGCGTCTCCTTTACATTCGTCTAAATCAACGTAAACTGAATGTTGATATATTCACCTGAGAGATGCTGTGTCAAATGAGGGAACGTTGAAAACCTCGGTGCCTTAGTCGTACTACCAGCTACATTTACAGGCAGTCGCAAACACGTGCACGAATTCACGCAAGATGCTATGACGTACGGGAGACCAGACTTATTTATCACCTTCACCTGCAATCCGACTTGGACGGAGATCAAGAAGGTTCTTACCAATGGTCAATTACCCAGTGAGCGCCACGACTTGATTGCGAGAGTATTTAAACAGAAGCAGTTGAAACTGCACTTTGCGCATCTTTCGTTTTTTAGAATTCTGCAATTTTTCGTCGGAATTTCGTTTCTGTTTGTCTTTATGTCTTAATCTTTTACATATTGCAATATATTCAGGAATTAAATGTATATATTTGTGTCCAAAGTATATTGTAGAAGCTTTGAAAAAGTTAAAACGTATTTTCCGTACAACTTAAATGATTGCATTTTTCTGTGAAAGAAAAGTGCTTATTCTAATTCACTTTTCAAGCAACATTTAACCATTTCAACCCGAGCAACGCCGGGTAATTCAGCTAGTCTATATATATCTATATATTAATACGTGAAGAAAAAACTTTGTACCCCTTTTTAAGCACCGCGCACGGAGGAGTATGAGATTTGGCATAATTTGCCACCACATAAGTTAGTATTGAAAGTTAATTGCATCGTTTTGCCGATCAGAAACTTAAATACAAAGGAAGCATTAGCCAATGGAACAAGAATGCGCATCAAATTTATGCATCGTAATACTATTGATTGCGAAGTTTTATCTGGAACCGCACGCAATAAGATAATTTTGATTCCACGTATAAATTTAACATATTCCGGAACTATTTTACCATTTAACTTTCAAAGAACTCAATTTCTAATTATACCTGCATTTGCGATGACAATAAATAAGTCTCAAGGACAAACATTCGAAAAAATTGGAATTTTATAGAGGCAGCCAGTTTTTACACATGCTCAATTGTACGTCGCAGTAAGTAGAGTTCGATCATTCGATGGTTTGAGTTTTTATATTTCAGAATGTAACGGTCAAGGGCATTTAGCAAACGATGAAAGAGTTTTTACAAAAAACATCGTCTACACAGAAGTTTTGAATCATTAAATTCATTGTCGAACTATTTCAAGTTCAATGGACAACATTTATTTTTTTAACCACCCGGGTTTTTTGTTTCAATTAAAAATATATAAAAAAATACGAAGCACGTATTCCTTATTTCATTTTTTGAATTTATTTTTTATTTAAATTTTATATAATTTGAAAAAGATAGGCAAATTAACTGTGTAGCCTTGGCGAAACTTGTGGCCAGTATAGCAATAAAAGAAACCCAAGAAAATGTCAAATAACGCGTTATTGTTTTTTAGATATGACTTAACCAAGCTATACCGCATTTTTCCTATGACGTATTTGTACATGCTCGCAGCTTACGTAATAGAGCAAAATTCAAAAAAATTATATGCAATGAATATAGAGGTATACTCTTTGACAAAAGAACCTTATTAACGTTCAAACTTAAAAATTAAATGAATTATGGTCGAATTTCGACCACTGGGCGACCACTAGTATAATAGGATGTGTGTGTATATATGTATATTTTCTATACAAATCTACACGGTTTGACCAATCCCCACCAAATTTGGTACACTTATACTTTAGAACACTGCGGTCAACATAGGCTAACTCTTAACCCCGTTCTATTGACCCTAGGGGGCTAAAAACTATTCGAAATCGCCATAGAAATAGCATTGAGCATAGATTGATTGCTTTAGGCAGCTATGGTTGCTTTACCAGTGTTGATCGAAAAACAATTTTTTCCGAAACAAATTAAATTACAATATTTATGTTTGAACTGACTTTTTAGTTCTTCCCATGATGTAAATAAATTATAGATATTTTATTGATGAAGAAAGAATATTTTAAAATATTTATTTTTGGCAAGGAAATTGAAGGAAAGGTTTTCAGGAGTTCAAGGAAAGTTGGCGTATATTTCGACCAACTTTCCTTAAATAATTTATTGAATACGTAATGATTTGTAGAATTCTGTTTCATAAGCTTTTTAGGTAAGGCGTGTAGCTTATTTTAAAATGTCCGGAACAGATACATGTGAATCCTCAATTGAAAGCAGTGATTTTCTTTCTTAAAAATTCTGTAAAATCGACCTTCTGCGTTTTGAAAAATTTTTATCTATTCAGTTTAATTTGTCTACACCGAAAACATTTATTTCTGACTCAAGCACCGTTATTCCGAAAAGCACAAACGAAAAACTCACTGATCATAAAAGCGTAATTTTGCTACTCGGTATCTGGCAGCACCAGAATTAATGTAATTTTTTTTATAAAACTTTGTAGAACGCATTTTTTCGCCGGAATTTCGTTTCTGTTTGTATTTATGTCAATCTTTTACATATTGCAATATATTCAGGAATGAAATGTATATATTTGCGTCCGAAGTATATTGTAGAAGCTATGAAAAAGTTAAAACGTATTTTCCATACAACTTAAATGATTGCATTTTTCTGTGAAAAAGTGATTTTTCTAATTCACTTTTCAAGCAACATTTAACCATTTCAACCCGAGCAACGCCGGGTAATTCAGCTAGTAGAAAATAAAACAGCGAAATAAAATAAAATAAAAGTTGACAGAAAAAGTTCTTCTGAAGATATAAATTCGTGATTCTTTTTTATCTCTTGATCTCCCACAGTTTTTTGCCACAACTAAAACTTAGACAAAATTTAAAAATATGAAATTAATTCCGAGCGAAAAAAACAGAAAATATCACTGCACGTGGAAAACGAGCACGAGTTTCCGTTTCGTTGCAAAATATTGTCTGCCCCAAATATTCGGAAATAGTACATATTTCGCAAAGAAAATGAATAAAGCCCAAAATATAGAAGTAGAATTTAAATTCCGTAAAAATAGTTTTTATAAAAATAATTGATTTTTCAGCAGTTTTTGGAAAAATAATTGGTTTTTCATAGCACTGGTAAAACTATCCAAGTAATTGCCTGCTCAATATACCTTCCAGCTACTCCAAAACTACCAAATTATGGTTGATTTAAGTATAGTTACTCAGATGTTTTAGCATGAAACTTGTCTAAATATGTAAGCAAAGGAACTTCAAATAATGTATTCACTAAACGAAAATATGGTTTATCAAATATAGAACATTACATTAAAATATGTTAAATAAATTTTATGTGATACTTGTACAAGGGCACAGACACAAAATCAGACATAGAACAGGAAGACGATCAGATAGACTAACGCATTCAGATTCAGTCACTAAATGAACGTAAGTACTCATAGTATGCAGTTTCATGAAAATATATTCAACCGTTTGGACGTAGTACGGGCACACACACATACAGACAGGTGGACAGACACCAAACGCGCAAGAGACGAATTTGCATAAGGGCCCAAAACGGATAAATAACTTGAAATGGGTCGAAAATATTCAATGTGCAAACACTCCATTTTTATTTATATGGATTTCAATTAAATTTCTTACCAATTGAATCTATTTTCTGTTCCAATCGAATTTCTTTCTAATCGAATCTATTTTCTGTTCCAATCGAATTTCTTTCTAATCGAATCTATTTTCTGTTCCAATCGAATATATTTTCTATTCCAATCGAATATATTTTCTTTTCCAATCGAATATATTTTCCAATCGAATATATTTTCTATTCCAATCGAATATATTTTCCAATCGAATATATTTTCCAATCGAATATATTTTCCAATCGAATATATTTTCTATTCCAATCGAATATATTTTCTATTCCAATCGTACTAAATGAACAATGTTTCATGATTTTTGGATTGTTTTCAGAAATACCAGCATTTTACCTGTGTGAAAAGCGAAATTTCGATTTATGCTGATTAAATAATTTTCAGTGTACTTTTGATTATTTTTTAAAGCTTAAAATATTTCGGGGATGATTACCCTGTGGGTATTTTCTATGTGAATACCTACCTCTTTGATCACTCATGTCCATGTGAATATACGAGATTTTTCTCCAATCCCTTCCCATTCAGTCACCTTGAACAGATGGATTTTTCGCTTGCTTTAGCAATTAAACACTTAATGAACACCAACGTTTGCAAATATATTTGACCATCTCCCGAGAAGTTCGCGATTCTTCTAATGGGTAAACAAAACTTTGATTTACATCGATTAAACTAATTTCTGATTGGTCTGCGAATGTCGCTTTGCGCCTTGTGCATTTCCTATTTCACCACGGCTTAGTTCAGTTCAGCTCACTCGGGCTGGGTTCATACTGTCCCGTAACTAATATTCTCACCAGAGGTCTAAACACTTTGGGTTAGGAGAAAAATAGATCTGTCATAGGACTATAGTATGAGAATTCATCCGCTTTCCCAAACGGAAAACTCATTGGTGGACAATTCAAACATAGCAACGAGGAGTTACTATACTTTGAAAATGCAAAATGTTTCGTCCTTCAATGATCACCACATTCTTGCACTTTGTGACACAAAGACAAGAATTGCAAGGTGTTCCTGCCAACCTCTAAGAAAAAATAATCCGGAAGATTTTTACGACATAAAAACCTACGCGCAGCTGTCAGAAATGAAAAAATGCCTCAAGATTAGATTGTACCAGGACCGTCGCCAATAGCCTGTTGTGTTGTTCCAATGCGACGTAAATTCAACTACCTATCTGCTCAAAAATGAATTTTGAAATAAAAATCAATTTAAAAAGCCAAATTAGCGACAATTATGCCAAACTGGATTGTAAGAAAACAGTTCAAATGATAAAAAGTAACCCACTGCTCTCTACTGTTGCTTGGCGGAAGTTCGAAATCGATAAAATCGATTTGGCGATATTTTACACAAAATGGCGCGAAAAATATGTAAAATAAGCATTTTTGTAGTGTTTTAGAGCAGTAGTTCACAACCTATGCTCCACGAAATTAAAATAAATAAAAATTAAATTAAATAAAGAATACGAAATAAGAAGTAGAATCAAAATAAGAAAACCAGAAATTACATCTCGAACGGAAATTTGCCAAGTTGAATCTCGTGCCTCCTCTAACAGATTACGCTTGGTGATTCTGCTGCCACTAGTTGTAAACTTATTGTAGCGCGAGACGGACAGACGACGAGGCTGAAAGGGGCGCCGGCCTGTCACGCATACATAATGCACATTATGTTATGTCTTAATTTAGGCCTACTGTTGCATTACAGTGCACTTTAGTAAAACTAAATAGGCATTGTCTACTATAATGAATAATAAAAATTTTGAATAACAAGTAATGAACGAATATGTACTCATGTTCAAAAGTTAAGTATAATTGCTGTTTCCGTGAACTTTTCAGAAAATATACATCGGAATGGAAGGAAGCGCAGTATGCGGATGTAATAGGGTTATAGTAGAAGAAAACAATGCAAAACGAGGATAATAATGACTTTTATTATCCAAAGAAGAGTCGAAAGAAAAAGGTCCACAATACGAGTGTCAACTTTAGTCAAACGGAATGATTAAAACAATATGATGCTGAAGTTTAATGCGGTGTGTGGGAACCTCTGGTAGCCACGCATGCTGCACAACGATTTCCCATACTTTCGATGAGAGTATGGATGAGTTGTGTGCTCGAAGAGTTCAAAGCCTCACGGAGAGCAGTTTACAATTCCGGAACGGAGCTTGGTGGGTGGCGGAGGGCTGCAATATGCCTCCCTAGCATATCCCACACATGCTCTATAGTTGGAGAGTTGGCAGGCCACTGCATGCGGTTGATATCTTCACTTTGAAGGAAGGCGTCGACCACGGCTGCACGGTGAAGAGGAGCGTTATCATCTATGAATATGAAATCAGGACCGACAGCACTTCGAAACAGGAGAACGGTAGGCTCCGTCTCTGTATCTTTGACCGGTAACAGACCCCGTGTCAAAGATGTGGAGGTCTATGCGGCCGTCCAGCATGATGCCTGCCCAGACCATGACTCCCCCTGAAGGAAAACGATGTCTTTTCATGATACTTCCCGGTTGAAAACGCGTTCTACGTTCTCTCCAGATCGTGGTACGACGAGAATCTGTTTGCAGACTAAATATGGACTCGTCACTGAACATGACATTGTCCCACTGTTCGAAACTATGACTCCTGTAGCGGCTGTCCGGGCTGAAGCCAATTGTCTGGCAGCATGGTTCCTCTGACGTCGCGCAGTTATCTCCAAATATCGGTCTTGCCGAGCGGTTGTTACCCTTGGTCGACCTGGTACTGGTCGTCGGGTAACATCTCCAGTGGTTTGAAACCTCTGCCACAGTCTGGAGATCGCACACTGAGGCACATTCAGAATTCGAGACGCTTCGGTTTGGTATCGACCGGATTCCAGCATTCCAATAATTCGTCCCTTCACAAACATGACGCAGCGAAAATAAAATTAAAGGAAAAACTTTTTGCAGAGTATTACATTTTTACATTTGAATTTTAGAATTTTAAATTTGCCGCAAAACTAGTATAGTGGTTATCGTGGCTCATACTTACAAAACTTTAGTGGACTGTAGCTATATTTATTGACATGATTTCAATTACTGCAATATCCAAAGAAAAGAGAATTGCTATACTAATCTAAGAACACAAAGGGCCGCGGTAGCCCGGTTGGAAGAGCAGCGGATTAGCAACCGAAGGGTTGCGAGTTCGAAATTCGAGCCAACCAAAGACTGTCGTGTACGTGGGGGCTTGTGCCCTTTAATCTGTCGTGGCCTCAAATGTCATGTTGGTATGGTGTGGTTCCTGCTCAGGTGTTGCCTCGTCATCTGACCGTGGTTCATAATTACTTAGTGTTGTCCTCGGATCTTTCCATTGGGGATTGATCTCGGACTATCGCCAATAGTCCGTTGTATTGCTCCAGTGCGACGTTAATAAACTACTTACCTACCTAAGTACACAAAAGTTGGTTCCTGGAAAGGAACGTTGGCGAAATCCTGTCGAATCTAGAGATAAGACACTGAGAATTTGGCCACGTTCTTGACTCTTGCCAAGTACATGAAAAGTTATGCCAATTAAAGAGTGGTGCTGACATCTGTCACGAAGATATGCACGCCGTGACTAGTGGTCATAACTTGTCTGTAGCCGATTTGAACAAAAAGCAATATGCTCGGTTCGAAGCAACTCACACAAGTAGTGGAGTTGAGATTTTATTTCTGGTGGGGGAGGAAGTTACAAATGGAACTTTAAATAGAAGTTAAAATTTTGTCTCTTTGCATTTGATCCATTTTAAAAAGGTACCTTTTATTTTCGGTTATCAGACCATGAACTAGGATTGCCTATAAAAAGGTCACATGTCCATCGATCCAAGCATATGAATGACTCCTCTTCTTGCTTATCTCACTTGGCAGAAACAAATTGAACAAAGTCTATCAACCCGTGAGACTTGGGGCCCTTTAAAACTAGCTCAGGATGGTGAATAAGCTGCCCTGAGGGACAGCCGAGAGAGGAGACGATGCGCTCGAAACCTGAACTAAAATTGCATTTAGAGCACAAAGGGTGCAACATCCATAGAAATAGCTCGCTCGTGGTTCGATATCAACACCTGTAGGTTTTGAACTGACCACAAATCTTTAGCTATCTGTCGGGAAGATCTCCTTCCCGTCCAGATTTTTTAAGGGGTGCACGACTACCCTTTTCTAGTTAACAGTATAAACTGGAGGGACGAGAGAAGGGAGATTTTGGACTCGAGAATTTCCAACCCATTTCGAACTTCATTGGCTTCAAGTGTCCACTGCGAAGCCTGACAGCCTAGAAGTCGGGGGGGGGTCCTCTCTGTCATCCATTTTGCCCAGATAGACACCAGGCTGACTGCAGGTGTACCAGTCATTAGTGAGATTAGTCTTCCAAATCACATTTATGACGATTCTTTTCTTTCTCTATACGATGGGCGATACAGTATCGATACTTGAAGAATCGATACTTTCATCTCTCGATACCCGATATTTTGGATCGATTCGAAAAAAGGATCGATATATTCTGATGAAAATCGTTGCAGACATTCCTTGAAATTCGTGTTCGGAACCAATACTCTCAAAGTACTCATACCGTCAAAACAGATTATCAGTCCCGCGGAGCCGGACCGCTCGATACTTTTCCTAGGAGATGCTAGTCCGATACCAAGGCGGTGTGAACCGCCCGTACAAATAAGGGAGGGGGCAACAGGAAAAAACAAGGGGTAATGTGAAACAAAAAGCTTTTATGATGGTTTCGAATATCGATGCTTCACGGATCGATACTTTTTGCCCGATATTTTATGTGTATCGATACTGCGTGCTTCGAAACGGATGGATCCATAATATTAATATTTTGACGAAAAGTGCACTTCCTTACTCTATACTACCATTGAAGATTACGCTTCTTTGATCACTTTTAAGGGCAATTATCCTATCTCGTAGACATGGCCCCAAAGGTCCTTCCTTCTCGAGTGCCCTACCCCAGCAATTCTTTTTCTTCCTCTTCACAGCACCCGGATGACTATCCAAGGACACCCCGCGTACGTCCCATGTGGATCAAATGATTTCTTCTGGTCAACATTCCTCAACGTCTGACCGGAGAAACTCCAAATGTTCACACATACTTTACTTAATCAATTTCTTCATAGGTAAGTCCGTCGTAAGAGAGTAATGCATCTAGACTACGCACTGCCACAGCCAACTTCCTTGCATACCAACATGTGAGAGGATCCATCAACCTTCCAAGTGGTTTCGATGAGATATCTCGTCATTAAAGATCTGACCAATCTTGCTAATGACGAGATATCTCATCACCAGGATACTGCCAATTTTTTATGATGGCGAAATCAAGATCTGGTCAGTTTTCCTAATGAGAAGAGGTTCTTCGTCGAGACAACCTCCAGGTGGGATAAAGATGTATCATGTTCCTCTCACACGAATGACTACAATGGTTGTTTCGAAAATGTTTACACACACAAAATAACATAAAACAGCATCAATCAAACATTCAAACCTCCTTTCTGGAAATTCACTTTTTTACTTGTGTATCACAATTGGAGTTACTGATACGTAGGTATGTGAATATGTGAGCTATAGTTCTGTCACTTCTTTCAGAGAGAAAACACTGACTACACTCATTGCCTTCTTATTTCGAAATGCGGCCCATTCATTACTTTAGTCAATTACTAACTAAATTATCAAACACATGACTTTGTGTATTCGTGTTAGTTCAAAGTGAAATTGTGTAGACACATGCGATTAAACATGTAATTTTTCAGCAAAATGGGATGTACGATCATTAAGATAAAGAAGAAAATATACTTAAAGCATACATAAACATAAATTACCTTTCACAATTTCTATTAAATGGATCCAAGAAAGTAATTTGCAATAGATCTCGTTTTTTTTTATTAGAAATTCTTGAAAAAAGTTAGATGTTTTGAGTAATTAATATGATATTGTGTGGGAAATATTCTAGTAACGAACATAAATTGTATAAATATATAATGGTGTGGGAAATTTCTTCATCAGCAATGCGATTTTTCTAACTAAAAATTCATAAAATTCAAGGAAATATACTCTTTCAAGGGAAAATATTCCAAAATCCAATCCTTCCTTTACCATGAAATTGTATCAAATATAGAATAAAATTAAGCATTGCAAATCATAATACAGTTTTCATTAGAAAGTTTTAAATGTCTTAAAGGAGACATGAACTTTCAAAACAAACTTTCGAAGTTATTTTTCGATTGTTATAAAATTTTCAGTCTGTATTTAACTAGAGTCTAAAAATGAAGTTTGGTTCAAAAATATTAAGTTGTGTGGAAGTTATATAAAACGTGGTCAAAAAGTGTTTGATAAATTATCAAAAATTGATAAGTGTCATATGTATTAATTTTCCATGTATTGACATTATTTTAATTTACATAATAATTTGTGTGCATACAAATCAAATTAATCCCATTTAGCAAGTGTATTACTTAATTGTAAAGATAAAAAAAAAAGTTGTACAAGAACATCTAAAATTTTGCAAAAAAGCTTAGTTTAAGCGCAGCATTTTAAACCAAAATTTAGAAGTTCGGATGCATGATGAATTTCTCAATGGCACTTAGATTTGTACAAATTGCAAGGATTATTCAAAGAAATTAAAAAAACTGATGAACAGGGAATAGTTCGAAATCAGAAGAATGTCAAAAAATCTCAATCGGAGAAAAATACTTCTTTATAGTAAATTTACTATTAATACCTATTTAACTCTTTGTTTTATGTCGTTGTCCATGTAACTCCGTCAAAACTGATCGTTGTTGAAAAATTATTTTTGCTTTCTACAGTTTACTTTTAAAGCTCAATTTGAAAAGTCATTTTTTCGATTGATTTTAGTGATTTCAAAAGTCCATTGTCCCTTTAAAACTTGCCTATTTACAGAGACAAGAAGTCGAGATAAATTGTTCTATGAAGAACGATAAAATGTAAGACTCGATTTCTTTCCTTAACTCGTATAAAAAAAACATTTTGTTTCGTCTAAATAAAAGCGAAACGAATGAGAAGATCGGATCATCGTTCGTTTTGTCTTGGATTGCTCAGACAGAGAGATTTCAACGAATGATATAACGTTTCTAACCAAGTGCATATATTAATTTAAAAACTATTCATTAGTTTTTGCCAACATACCTGTGGACCAGAAAACATGTGCCATTTACCATAAAATAAGTTTACAAGATCATTATTTCCACTCACCTGCACGAAATGCAACATTCGGAGAAAATCTTTCTGCCATTTTGTTCCACAAAACCAGTTCCAATAAAAACTTAGCATTTTTAAACATTCTGCATGCACCGACAGCAGTAAAAAGATATTTAGTCGACATAAAGGAGAGAAATATGCCAAAAAAGTAATAAAGTGGTCATAAACTAAGGAGAAACCGTCTCCAAAAACAACTCACCGGACCGTTACTGACATTTTGAACTTCTTTCTGACGGGTACCATATTAGCTTCACTAAAAACTCACCTCAGCCACCCCTATGGTGCGGAGGCGGGGCCTCAAAGTATTAAACAAATGAAACTCCAAATCCTTCAACTTCATTTGTGTTCCGATGGAGAAATTGTTCTACTCTGGGAGGAGCGAGAGCGCGTTCCTTCGCATCTTCGCGGCATCGCGACCAATAAGAAAGGATTACGTATTCTTCTGCTAGGTGGCGCATGTAATAAGATACGCGACAACTCTTGTGGGATAACATCTGCTGATATCTTCTTCCCTGGCTCACTTGTTGCAACAGAGAGCGAAATTTGAAAGTAAGTTCAGACGATTCTTAAGCTTCTTCAGTTGGATTTGAAAAGGAGTTGATTTTCGAGCTTTGTGTTTAAAATTCCAGCCACGCTTTCGAAAATCAACGGATCAATTTCTTTAACGGTTTGTTTGAAAAATATAAGTATGTATGTATTTTAATTAACGTCGTATGGAGCAACACAACGGACTATTGGCGACGGTCCGGGATGAAACCCGAAGGGAAAGATCCGAGGACAACACCATGTTATTTTGAACCCCGGTCAGAGGAAAATATAAATAGATGGAGTGCTGAATTTAAAACGGTACTTTGGTATTTTAACTTTAAATGTACTGAATATAAGTGTGCGCGTGAAAAGCGCAATATAATATTTTTGATTGTTCCGTTGGGATTTATTTCTGTTGCTCGAAAATTCGTATAATTTCATTTCAAAATCAGAACGGAAAAATGTTTTCAAGTTTTTTAACATTTTCATTAATTATTAAGTCTCGAATGTCTTTGATCTTAACGGATTTTAACCAGAATGAATATAACAATAAAAATTGTCAAGCTAGATTTAAGAAACTTTAGGAAAGTTTTATTTACCCTCCTTAGCCAGTGAAGGTTGTAATGTGTACGAAAGCATTTTGTGTTCATTTAAAAATGTATTTCTTTATTGCATTTTGCACCAATTTGTCAGATAATATCTGAGACTAATTTATTTTATTTTCAGATTCTCCCTTTTTCAGTAATAGATCAGGAGAGCACTTCCAATATTTGTGAGTGAAAACATTTGGTGATAATTTTGGTAACAATTTTTTTACTCTTACAAGGTTTTGGTGTTATTTGCAGGGCTGCCACATGCGACATCTTTTCAACCTTGGCAACTAGGGGCATGTTTTTAAGCACACTTGTCTCAAAAGGTCCAAAATTTACAATTTTGGCGACTTTTTTAAAATTCACCAAATGTCAACGAAAACTTAGTCCATTATTTTAAACTAACGGCGGGCCAAAAAATATTTTTCGAATTTTTTTTGTGGCGAAAATTTTCCAAGGGTCGCCATTTTCCAAGTTTAGGCACCTAGTAGTGTCAACCATGAAAGAAAAACATCGGAATCCGTGGTTGCTAGATTGTTATGAAAACCAAATAAAGAAAATTTTAAAATTAAAACTCGGCGAATTTTCAATGTTCTTAAGCAGCTCATTTTATGCTTCTACCGTTTCATTTTGTATGTGAGCAACTGAAATTGCTACTAAAATAGGGTTTAAGAGAAAACCTTTTTTTGCATTAGTAGCATTAAAAATTATGTTACTAATGTGACTATTTCACAAGTTCTTTGGCTGTGGCGGCCCTGTATTTAATAGTTTATAAGTTTGAAAATTTGAAATGATACTTTAGAAACTGAAATTTGTGGGGTTTTATGTATATCACATTCCATAAGCAGTTTTTGCAAATGAAATGTTAAGTACAAAAAGTCATACAGCATGCGCTCACATCGATTTCTCAGCTATAAAAATATATCGTTCGTTTACTAGTGGAATACTGTCAAAATTTTCAATTATGAATTTCTTACCTTTTCTTAAGCAGAATGGGGGAATCTTTAGACTGATGAAGTCCACAAAGCTGTATTTTCTTTGCATGGATGTTAGATTTCTTATCTTGAGAAAGTATTCTCTATGCTTTACTTAGTGGATAACGCTTAAGGAGTAGAATCCCCCTCGTTTTCTCAGAAATGTGTTTTACGACAGTGTGTTTCACTTGTAATTATAAATTCTTTCATTAAAATATCTCAATGTATGACAAATTCAGAGTTACTTTTAAGTTACTACTAAGAAGTTTGAAGTAAGCTGTTTCATAAATTTTCATACTTCATTGTCTTATTTTACATAAAAATGTCAGCTGTATAGGATATTTCAACATATTCAAGAGGAGCTAAACTAAGTAGAGTGAGGAATTAATAACTTTTATTCCAAGACTTGAGGTTGAGTAAAGGTTTTTACAGTTCCAATATTTTTACATGCATAGAAAGCAGCATAGAGAGTTTTAATTCTGCATTGGTGTTTATGGCGAAACGTAACAGCCTATATCTCTTATATAAAACGTTTATGAACTTTTAAAGAAAACCTAATTCAGATGTTAGGTTCATGTGTGTGATTTTTTCAAATAGAACTGAAGCTATGCTCTTAATATGAATATGGTCAACTTAGCGCAAAAATTCATCAACTGACAAAAATTGTTTTAGACAGTATAGTTGTTCAAAGACTAGCTATTCAATTTTAGGTCAACAAATAAAATAATAAGTATGTTAATAGTGTTATATATATAGAGAGAGATAGTATATCTTTTAAACAGATTACAATCTAACAATGTATTTGTCATCATCATAAAAATAAGCATTTAGTATCTCTAGAAAATGTCAGTTAATGAGTTTCTGCTCTAAGCCTACGATGTGAGTCGAATGAATTTAATGAGTGAATCGATATTATACTTCGCAATTGGTCACAGTGAAAGGAGTCCATTGAGAACTGATCCTCAGATTAACGTATGAACTTAACTTAGTCTCGTATTTAGCCTAGCTTGGCCGAATATGGTCCCTTGTGTCATAAAACCCAACCAACCATACTATGGTCCATGGCGTGGTACCAATTTCGTGAAATAAATACGAATTCTCAGAAAGTAAAAGAAAAATATAAAAAATGTCTTGTGTAGGGGTGCCTTATCAAGGCTCACACCTTGAACTCAATATTTTGCTACTTAATCCAACCAAGAAAGTATGAGATAAATATTATATATATATATAAATATTATATAAATATTATATATAAATATTATATATATATTATATATAAATATTATATATATATTATATATATATATATATATAGCCCATAGAGATAAGAATACAAATGTCTAAAAATCACTTATTGCTATTCGAGTGCTTATTATTCTGTGCGGAGTAACCGTAAATAAGGAGGGCGTATTGAAAATACCCTTGATATGCTTCATTTTTCATGAGTATTTACAATTCAAAATATTCAGAAAAGAAAGTGAATAAATAATTCTCAACTCAAAAATGTATTTCCAACCTCAGTAATAATCTCAGAAATACAAAACTCAATTACACTCGCAGCTCGAAACTACATCTCAATTCTAAATGGAACTGAAAATTAAACATATTACGGCCCTTGCCAACTATTGAAAAAAGCATACTTATTAATAACTCACAGAATTACCCGGCGTTATTTGGTTTGAATTGGTTAACTAACTTCCGCTTTCGTTAATAAATTGTAATTCCTGTTCACCACATTTAACAACTACCACACTCTAGTAAAGGTACACAATTCTTAAATACACATTTTCACAAATGTCAATAAATTTCATATTTAATATTTTACATTTTTGTGGGATTTAAATTTTTAGTAAAACAGAAAAGTCTCAAGAGCGTGCCAATGTTACCCAGAATGCATAGAATAGTTCAGAGTATGCATATAAATTCCTTGTATGTCATTTAAAAACAAAAACATTTCCCAAAGTTATCATACAATCATTAAAAATGTTTTTAAAACTAATTAAACCTTTATTTACCTTCATTACCGTTATTGAACGAAAAACATCAAATTCAAAATCCAGAAATACATCTTAAAACAGATTTTTAAAAAGCTTCGAACGAAAAGTAATGAATGTATCCGTTTTTTTTTTTTCAATATAAAATAGATTCTTGGAATATAACGGACACAAATTTAAAAAAGTAAACGATTAAAAAGCACCAAGGTTGCCACATTAGCTACCAGTCCTATTTCAAAAGGTCTTGTTCTGTATACTTTATTTATAACGTTTTATTCTCTTTATCGTTTGTCCCAAATATTCAGAACTTTTTATATTTCGTAAAGAAGAAATAAGGCTCGATATGAACTATTAGAATTTAAATTCCGTAAAAATAATTTTGGAAAATAATTGATATTTCAGCAGCACTGGTAAAACAATCCAAGTATAATTACAATGCTCAACTTACCTTCCAGCTACTCCAAAACTACCAAATTATGGTTGATTTATGTATAGTTATTCAGCTGTTTTAACGTGAAACTTGCTTAAATATGTAAGAAATTTCATATAATGTATTAACTAAACTAAAATATGGTGTATCAAATATAGAATATTGCAATTAAATAGGTTGAATAAATATTATGTGATACTTGTACAAACACTCAGACACAAAATCGAACATAGAACGGGAATACGGACAGACTTACGCAAAACCAAGTTCAGTCACTAAATGAATGTACCGTATGCAAAGTTTCATGAAAATATATTCAACCGTTTGGATGTAATACGGGCCCACACACATACAGACAGATGGACAGACACCAAACGCGCAAGAGACGGATTTTGCATCAGAAGGACCCAAAACGTATAGAAAACTTGAAATGGGTCTAAAATATTCAATGTATAAAGAAACACTCCATTCTTATTTATATAGATTTAATTATTCAATCACCTGTGTGATTTCACTATCTCTGTATAAATATAGCTTGCCGCTTTCTACAATTTTATCGGTTGCATTTTCGTCTCCTTACATCTATATCATGATTTTATTTTTATTTACTGTGCATGAGTAATTTCCTATGAAAGTATTTAAATAACTTTTACCAATGAGAGGGCTAGGATAATTTAAATTTTACATTAACCAATGATAGAGCGACTATAAAAAGTGATCCACGTACGTCAATCCAAGTTTGCATCGATATTAATGCCGTGGTAGCTAACACATATCGTGAACCTTTCCTACTGTTGAAGGGATAAAAGGGTGGTTCAAGTAATTCTCGTAAATCCGACTGGACCTGATTCAAGTTCAGATTTTGTTTTATTGAGAGAAAACGGGTCTGGGGGAGTCGGACAGGTTACATGATGTTCTCGATAGAATAAAAGTTTTTTTATATCAGTGATTCACTGTTCATGAAAAGCTTTTAATCGGGACCCAAATCAAATTTTTATAAATTGAAAATTACATTATATATTTTTTGTTAGTAAAACGTATATTTTGGTCGATACATGACGGTCATGTGCGTTTCAACCTAAAAATTAGTCTGTTTCGTACGAGAACTGCTCCTGACAGAAAGTCTGTTACTGTCTGTTTCCGTAGAAACGAGACTACCTATTTTCTAAAGGTGATTCTTGAGGAAATGAATAAATGATTAGAATCATCAAACTCAAATGAATTCATTCCCGTTTGTCCCATTGGCGCACTTTGCGACAGTTGGCTCTCAAGGAGTTAGAGAGGTAAGAGAGGATATCGCCCACTGTCGCCAAACCACCCACCGCCAAATTCGGCAAAATCTCGCGCAAATGATCCCCATTCAAATTATGCGAAACCTGTTTCTTTGTTATGTCATTACCTTGACTTTGTGTCTGGAACAATTGTCCTGGTAGACAGACAGTACTTATTCCATCTGACTGAGGCCATGGGAACCACTGAGTTAGTAGAACCGGGGGGTTGCGAATTCGAGACTCGATCCAACCAAAGACCGTCGTGTGTGGGGGTCTAGTGTACGTTAAATATGTCA
Source organism: Meta bourneti (assembly GCA_933210815.1). Lineage (NCBI taxonomy): Eukaryota > Metazoa > Arthropoda > Arachnida > Araneae > Tetragnathidae > Meta > Meta bourneti. Next base: position 42,897,036 of record OW119926.1, on the reverse strand, counting down.
TGGCCTCAGCTTGATTTGGAAGCTTGGAGAGTGGGGTGCCAGCTCAGGTGTGGATCTGGTTGTGACTGGTTCAAATAGATCGAGACGGTTCTGGTTCAAATAGACGAGATATTATCCTCGGATCTTTCCTTCGGGGTTGATTTCGAACTGTCTCCAATAGTACGTTGTGTTGCTCCACTGCGCCATAAGTTCAACTACCTACTCTAAAATACTCTTACATTTTTCGCTGCTGTTTTTAAATTTCAGCGTTTGGTATGATTAAAGAACGCCGAAAATCCTTAACGGTATATAAACGATATCCACAGCTCAGTTAACTGAAATATGACATACAGTGGTAAATTTATATACCTTCATTTTTCCATTTGAAATTCCAAGAAACATTTAAGCTATGCTAGGAATCATTAAATGCAGACAGTCAAATTCTGACTTGTTCTTTCCTCTCTAATTTTTGTAAGTGTTCCCATGAAATCCCAGAGAAAATTTTCGGAAAACTGCTTTCATCGCAATTTTTTACATCGGTTGCATAAAATATCAGAACGTGTTCGTTTTTCCACTCGGCTGTTTTTATATTCACCATTTGATTTCACAGCAATTTTCAAATTCAACTGCCTCAAAAAGGAGAAAATAATCCGGCCCAACTGGCGATTGAAACCCAACTAATGAGATGGTTGGGAACTCGCTCGGGCATGCTGCTTTTTATTCCCCGAAAGGCCTTCCCTTTTGATAACCACCTTATCAAGCTACAACTGACAAATTAAAAACAGATTAAGCCCAAACTTGAATCGGGGACTGTATAGTTATTTGTGTCGGGGTGAGTACCGTTTGCATAAGTTCTCATGTGATAGATCGAAGAGATTGATTACTGTCCAATCATTGCTTGGAAGTAGAAGCTACTTCTCTTTTTGAATAGAATTGTTTTTAAATTGTTTATTATTTAAAAAGAATATTAGATTTTGTTATTCAGTAATCGCTATCTATATAAATAAGAATGCAGTGTTTCTTTATACATTGAATATTTTCGACCCATTTCAGGTTTTCTATCCGTTTTGGGCCCTTCTGATGCAAAATCCGTCTCTTGTGTGTTTGGTTGTTGTCTGTCTGTCTATCTGTTTCTGTCTGCCCGTCTGTATGTGTGTGCCCGTGATACGTCCAAACAGTTGAATATATTTTCATGAAACTTATGCATACTGTGAGTTCTTACATTCATTTAGTGACTGAACTTGGTTGCGCAAGTCTGTCCGTCTTCCCGTTTTATGTTCGACTTTGTGTCTGTGTGTTTGTACAAGTATCACAGAAGATTTGTTGATTATATTTTAATTTAATGTTTTATATTTGATACACCACATTTTAGTTTAGTGAATAGATTATTTGAAATTTCTTTGCTTACATATTTAGGCAAGTTTCACGTTATAACATCTGAGTAACTACACTTAAATCAACCATAATTTGGTAGTTTTGGAGTAGATGGGAGGTATATTGAGCGTTGCAATTACTTGGATTGTTTTACCAGTGCTACTCTAAAATATCGATTATTTTCCAAAACCATTTTTACGGAATTTAAATTCTAATAGTTTATTTATTTCGAGCCTTATTTTTCTTTACGAAATATAAAAAAATTCTGAATATTTTTGACAGATGATGATGAGAATAAAATTATACAGTTCAAAACGTTTTAAAATAGGACCAGTAGCTAATATGGCAACCTTGGTATTTTTTTAATCGTTTGCTTTTTAAAATTTGTGTCCGTTTATTCCAAGAATCTATTTTGTATTGAAAAAGACAGATACATTCATTACTTTTCGTTCGAAGCTTTTTAAAAATCTGTTTTAAGATATATTTCTGGATTTTGAATTTGATGTTTTTCGTTCAATAATGGTAATGAAGGTAAATAAAGGTTTAATTAGTTTTAAAAGCATTTTTAATGATTGTATGATAATTTTGGGAAATGTTTTTGTTTTTAAATGACATAAAAGGCATTTATATGCATACTCTGAACTATTTTATGCATTCTGGGTAGCATTGGTACTCTAGATACTTTCTACTAAAAATTTAAATTCTACAAAGATGTAAAATGTTAAAAATGACATTTATTTACATTAAAATTGGGCATTTAACAATTGTGCACCTTTATTAGAGTGCGGTAGTTGTTACATGGTATGAATGGGAATTACAATTTATTAACGAAAACGGAAATTAATTAACCAATTCAACCCGAGTAACGCCGGGTTATTCTGCAAGTTATGAATAAAGTAGGAGGAATATATTTTACCAAATGATGCTTAGTAAGAAGAAAAATTTTAATTTATATTTTACTAGACGATAATTATTAATTTTGAAGTATAAATTTGGTATATGTTTTGCAAACTATTTCTATTAATGTTTTAATTTCTTTTGGTTTTGGAATTTAATCTACGTATTTATCTTTATTAATAGTCTTTTGTTATGTGCAACGAAAAGAGTATAAAAACAGAAACTAATAGATGTTCCACAAAAATGTTACCATGAAAAATTCTCTGAATTTGTTAATGATATTCATATTTAAATAAAAATTATAAAATGTTCACATGCTTTCCTGTTCTTCTATTGTCAAAGTGTATATAGGAACACAAGAACCTACACCATCTAACTCGTGCATATTGGTGGACAAGAAAAAACCGCGGTATACTTTGGGGAGCAATATTTCAAGGTCCAAGAACTTGCTTAAAGTAGAAATAAAATTTCACAAATTATGCATTAAGGTATGCGTTTTTTAATGAAAAGTATGTAAAACTACAAGTTAAGTCAAATCGGTGGCAAAACCTTTTTGAAGGAAACTAAATGTGGTTTAATATGTTTGAAATCGGAAATTCCCCTTCTCATTCACGCTTTAAAAAACCAAAAATTCTTTTTCAATCCAGTTTTGGATTAGTTTTTCTACGGTCATTTTGGTTAAACTCAAGAACACGGTTCCACAACCCAAAGGTAATAATTACTATTGCCAATGGGCGATAATTTTGGATTATGGTAACCTCTTCGTGGGTTTGCTGCATAGACTTGAAATATAAGTAGGCTGAGCATTGTTTTTGGGAGGAGTTTCAAAACGTGTGACCAACATGTCGACTAATAGTCACGTGACTGCTCTATAAAAATTTACTTGGTTCTCCGATTTGGCATCTTATCGCCTCCTTGGGTGATATAACATATTATTACAGGTATGTGTGTGAGTACGCATTTCTATAGAGTGGCGAGAGAAATGATGAAATCGCCAAAGTTTACTCTATTTCGCACGGACCAATCAGATGATGAATCAGTGGATGGGCTTCTTCTCCCGTTCCTTGAACCAATCAGATGATGAATCTTTATTTCGACCCGGCAGACGAAAAAAAAATCTAAGGGACATGTTAGAACTAGTTTTGAAAAGACGATTTTTTAAAATGCAAATTTGACTGAGGGAAAGCTCCGAAAACATCAAAACCTTTCATCATGAAAAAGCAAGATCTCTCCCTATTATATGTCCTAAAAATTTTTCATTATTGTAACTTGATTATTTTTGCCTCAGGAACATTTTTAACTAGATGTAAATCTTACTTTTTTTATCGCAGCTGATAATGAGTTATAAGCTTCGATAATATGAAAAATGCGATATAAGAATGGAATAACTATTATTATGAGCACGATATACTATTATCACGAGCAAAATTTCACATGAAATTTCTTATTAAACTTATTTTTCTGTTAAATCCAAGGAGTGAAATAAATAAGTGAAAAGTTCATTTTCGAGAAGTCTTTTAAATTTACTTTTTCCTTACGAAACGTAAGTATTAAATTCTATTACTTGTGAACATTAAATACGCTTTGTAAATATTAAGCATTATTAGACAGGTAAACTAAGACAAGCTAATTTTGAGTTGTGTAATAACGCCGAACGAGCCCCTTGTTTGAATCATTCTTTGAATTTGTCTATTTCTAAGTGTTCTGATGTGCAATCAGTGCGAAACTCAATTGGAATAATTAAAGAAGTTGTATCTTTCTTGAATTTTGGAAAAATAGTTCCTGTCTTTAAAAAAACCGAATAAGATGCTTCAAATGGTATAGATATTATTGCTAATTTTGTACTTCATTAACTCTCCAAGTAGTTTCTACGAGATATCTCGTTCATCAAAGATCTGCCAAATTTCGCTAATGACGAGATATCTCGTCCATCAAGATATTACCGATTGTTTTGTGAAGAGATCAAGATCTGGTCAATTTTCTTCTAATAACGAGACATCTCGTCCATCGTGATCTGGTCAGTTTTGTTAATGGCAAGGTACCTCGTCGATACAACCACCAGGAGGGTTAAATTAAAATATTTAAGCATTGTACTTAGAGGAACACTAAAAATTTCAGCTGTCCGTTATTTGGTACCACAGCCTAAAGAAATGCATAGCTGCAGAAAAAATGAACTAGCTGTCTTTATTCGGGTTTTGCTCACAAACACATTTTAAGTAACCATTCGATAGATGGTTTTCTATAAATTAATATGCATAAAATTTTACATAGATGGCCCTTTTTATATTAAATCGTTACAAACTTAATAAGTGTCCCAATTCAAACTTCATTGTTATGAGATGCTAATATTAAATTCGTTTCCCAGACTTGTTCATAAGACTTGTCCCAGCCCCGTTTCCCAGACTTGTCCCAGACTTCCGAAACAATTTTTATATGACGCTGTGATATTCTTTAAAATTTTACTATGAAAGAATTTAAAACAAATCTACCTAATGTTTCTTTTTAAACTAATGTTTATTATGCAATATGAAAGGAATATGCATAATGTATAATAAACTAGCGTACTATATAAAAAGAATATGCATAACAAACTATCTGTCTTTATTCAAGCGTTGCTCACAGCCAAGCAAATGTTAAGTTACCATTCGAAATGGAATATTTTCCATAAATTAATATGCATAAATGCCTCTTTTTATATTAAAGCGTTATAAACTTAATAAATTTCATTTCAATTCAAACTTCATTTTTTGAGCTGCTAATGTTAAATTCGTTTCCCTGACATATGTCCATATCTTCCGAAATAATTTTCCCTGTAAACCCTGTGATATTAAAAAATATTACTACTATGAGAAAGAACTTAAACTAAATCTATCTAGTTTCTTTTTAAAGTAATGTTTATTATGTAATATGAAAGGTGTATGAAATATGAATTAGTAAACGAATGTGTTATGAATAACAGCCTTCATATATTTTGATGAATATCAAAACAGAATTGCTTATATGACTATCTAAAATTTCAGCTCTTTTCCCTCATTAGTGTTTTTCTTTATTAGAAGGTTTTTCAATATAATCAAACCAGACGGTCTGAGAAGATTTTACTTCTGCTGTCCAAATGTTTTCACATGATCAATATCGGTGTTACATTAAAATGTTTTTGCCTTATTTTAACGTTTGGCATTTAGTGTTGACCAATCAACTATCATATTAATTTGGGGAATTCATTCTTTGGTACTTTTATTGGCGAAGTGCTGAAATCGTCTTCGAAAAAAAAGCCAACTGAATGCATATTGGAAACAGCCTACATTTAGCTAAACAGAAAATACCTCTAATTAAATTTAATATCCATTTTACCATTAGTTGGAAACTATCGATTTTTGCGATTACTTGAACGATCTTTGACCCATCTAGAAATTAAACTCATCCGTTTGTTAAAACTATTTGGAAATTTACATTCCTTCGAAATGCTGCAATAATTTTCATATTTTTATTTCCCCAGGTGCCTCTTCAATCGAAATGACCTTCAGATCAGTTGAGGTAAGATGGATTGTTTCTCATTTTATATGTTCTTGTTTAAATAATGAGATATGATTGGAGAAAACAAGTTTTCTGTAAAAACTGTTTTGTATCAAATATCGTAAAAGGAAAGGGAAATAAACTTGAAATATCTTTATAAAAAGTGATTATTTACAAACTTCTAATTCTATTACATAGATGACGCTTTTTTAATTCACGAGTCATTAAATTGTTTAGCTGATTGAAGATGAATATAAACGACACAGTGCTGGTAACTATATTAGTGGATTAAGTTAAATATCCACTAATAAAAAATCATGTGATTAGTTTGTTTTTAATTTTATCAGGTTCGTTTTCTTCGCGATATACTGGAAAAACTCGAGAACACTTCTGGCCTTTCGCCAAATTGACGACCAATTTGCTAGATTCGACGCCGAATTATTATTTGGACAGACCTACAATAGGTTACCACATTCCAAAATTATTGTCAATTGGCGATGGTAATCATAGCCAATTGGCTATGATACCGTGTTCTTGAGTCTTCCCGAATCTAAGACGAACTAATCAAAGATCTGACTACGAGATCTAAATAGTGAATCACCAGGATGACTCACACAATATGTAACTTTCAAACACGTTCCGATTCGGACGTATTTTTCCTATTTATGACAAACATGTGAGAAAATATTTCGTGGGGATACAAGGAAAAAGACACGTCCAATAGAATCTGCTCACATAATTCTTTTGGTAGGAAAGGATCAACATATTTCCAAAGGTTGAAAAAATCAATGGATTCTTTCGGATACATTTTTGAGCGACTGCAGTATTAGAATGTTATTGCAAAAATCAGAAATTTTAAAGATAAGGTTTTGAGAATTGTTGGCGCCAAGCTGTGGTAACCAGGAAAAAACCCATTGGAATCTGTGGTTATTAGATTGTCATGAAAACCTTATTAAGAAAATGTTTGCCTTTTTAAATGAAAAATTTAAATTTCGTGGCGGAGATCTCCAACGTCTGTATTTCATACTTTTCTTTTTGTGTTTTAGTCTATTCATTTTATATTTGAGCAACTAAAATTGCTACGAAAATAACGTTTACGAGGAGGCTTGTTTGCTACTATTTTTAAGAATTTATGCTATTTCGCAAATTGGGGTTTATAGGGGCAGCCCTATAAACCCCAATTTAATTTGACTTGATACTTAATGTCCTTTTTTCCTCCCATTCCAGAAGTTCCCTACTCTGTGGCATGGAGAGTTGGTGGTGAACTACACCAGGGCTCTGATTAAGACCACCTACGTGAGCGGTGATATGCGACTAGCGCTGGACGCCCTGCCCATGAACTACCCCATGTCGGCCATTGTCCTTAGCCCCCAGGAGAACGCACCCTTCCCCTGGGACGAATCCAAGGTCAGACACTTTGCTCTTTCTCTTAAGTTGCGATTTTCAACCTTTTTCATTTCATGATAGAGCCACGGTAGCCCGTTTGGAAGAAAAGCGGATTGGCAACCGTAGGGTTGCGAGTTCGAAACTGGATCCAAACGAAGACCGTCGTGTACGGAGGGGGACTGTAGACGTTAAATCTGTCGTGGCCTCAAATGTCCTCACGTTGGCGTGGTGTGGAAGTTTGAAAAGTGGGGTGCCATCTCAGGAGTGACTTCAACTGATCGTGATTCAAAGTTGAAAGGTGTTGTTGTCCTCGGATCTTTCCCCCTCGTAATTGATCCCGGACAATCACCAATAGTCCGTTGTGCTGCTCCAGTGAGACTTTAATTCAGCTACCTACCTTCATCTCTTGGCACGCAAATTAATTTTTAGATTTGTGGGCACACCAAAAAAGTATATTATATTTTTTGCCTATTTGACAAAAGAAGTGTAATTTTGATTGATTTGTAATTACTATAGTAATTACCTACCGTTTTGCTCTCAAAGTGACTTCGTAAAAGGTCTTTTGAACAATTTATTTCTTTGTATTTTGTAATAAAAAGTAATGGTCAATATTATTTATACGGGTAATCGAAAATACGAGTATAACTTGGAATTATTTGTGAACACACTTGTCAAAAGTACAAAACTAAGCCATTGAAATGAAACAAAGACCCAATTTAAACCGTTTCACCACCCATAAGACACACTAGTGTGTCGCGGTTAAAAATCGCTGCTCTAACCTAGAGAGGTTAGAACTGAGTTGTCCCAAGAGTGCTTCATCGAAATGTTTTCAGAGGTTCTACAATTTTTAAATTACAAATGTGCACAGGGTGTTTCTAAACTTCGCGTGGAAACCTTAAGGGGTAGGAAACAAAAGTTAAGTCGTTTTTATATAGGGATGTGTGTATGTCTAGAAGAAAGTATGCAAGGGTACTTTTTGGGATCTTTCTTCCTCTGGGGATACATACCTCAGAGGCTTGGTGTACAAACTTCCTGACTGTACTATGAAACTGACCTCATCGCAAGAGTCACTGTCGGGGCTGCAAATGTCCACGAAAGGACAGGAATCCTAGAACATTTAATGGCAATCCATGCGCTGTCAAGCCTGCATTGATGTTGGTGGTTACAACTTTGAACATTTATTGTGAAACTTTAAGTATACAACTGAGGCTGCCAAAGAATAAATTAGGACTACTAAAAATGTTGCCTTGTACTTGTCTTTAGTGTACAACTGTTGTCAAACTCTAAAATTAGGGTAAGTAAAAATGTTCATATATGTGAGGATTTTCACATCACCATGGATCTAGAGCAGTGCTTCCCAACCTTTTACACGTCACGGCACACCTCACAAGCATAAATAATTTCACGACACACTGATAACATTTTTCTATTGACATGATTAATTTCTTCTATTTCATACTAGGGATTCAATTAATAAGATCTTTCTTTCAAATATTTTTGCATTATAATACACAAAACACACATTCCAGCTAGACACTCGTTTCAGAAAGGTCTTATACAGTCATAAGCACGAAATAAACGAAACAAATGGAATGAAAATACCTAATCCACACATCCTCAGTGATTGATAGTTGACATAGTTTTTATATCGCATCTATGAACTACATTGTCAGATTTGACTGAGCGAACTGTCATTAAATTTTTAGAACACTTATTTTATAAAATTATGATGTAAAAATATAAAAGTAAAATTAATTATACGCAAAAGAATTACTGACTATGTATAAATATGCTAATAATAATAATTTAATGACGAAATAAACATTTTAAGTATTAATTTAAATATCTACAATATTCTTTTGCCACAGTAATACATATATTACCTTCTTATTTCAGTGAGATACTTGGGCTTGTTTCTGTGAACAACATTTTAATATCTGGGTCTATGGTCGAAAGAGTTACACGCAATTCATGATCAAGACTTTTCAATGATGAACTCTTTAAATTCTTGATAGTGAGCATAGAAGAGAAATTTTGTTCACACATGTATGTTGTAGCAAATGGAATGTTTATAGCTTTTTCGCCGATGGATAGCCCTCCGGTACCGTCGCCCCATAATCAGGACTTTGCGGTTAAATTTCTCGCGGCACACTTCCAGTCCTTTTGCGGCATACCAGTGTGCCGCGGCACATCGGTTGGGAAGCACTGGTCTAGAGGACTCTGCCACTGGAAGGACCCCTTGGACACGAGGAGAGAGGAATAAAAGCAGCAACACCGTACAGTCTAGGAAAAGACCGGAGACCGACAGTTGAAAATGTAGGTTTGATGCGTTGTATGGAGCTGATTCCTGATGTCGGCTGATTCAATGAATAACTAGGCAGATCAAAATATGAAGTAACTTTAATCAGAATTCAATAGGCATAATATACTGACTAGGCTACCAACATCTGGTCCCAAATAAAGGTGATTGTAGTTTATTTTTAAGGTTTTAGAAGGGAATTCGCGGCATATAGACGGTAAACGATGTTCATACAGTCCGTAAATAGTGCATCGTATATAGTTACGTAAATGGAATATTTATGGCAATTTGCATCCTTCACTGCGTCCACCACATTAATGTACAGCTCGACCAGATCTGTTACCATATATACTTTTTGTCTTTAGTGTACAACTGCTGTCAAAGTTTAAAATTAGGGCTCTAAAATGTTGTTCATATACTTGTGCGTAGACTGCTGTCAAAGTGTAAAATTAGGGCTAGTAAAAACGTTGTTCAATACTTATCTTTAGTGTACACTCGAGCACATCCGAATGGCGCATGAGGACATACATTGCTGGGGAATACAGTTTAATTTTTTGTCCCTTGCCTCTCCTTAAAGTATGTACAAGAAGCTTTGAAACGCTCCGTATTTTAAATAGTGATAGTATATAGACCACACATTTCCCGGGGCTCTCCCCCTCTCGGTGACGAGTACAGTCCGACGAGAAGGCAATCGAGTCACGTGTATTGGACGAGTCTATTTTTTTTAAAAAGGTGATAGGAAGAAATGGTAAGCAAAACGCTTCTTTAGCGCGGATTCTGTTTCTAAGTTTTATTGTTCAGCGATATTAGTGATTATGAGTTGGCGGGGGTAAAACCTATCGCCATTCATGCTTTTGCTTATGGCAGCCCTTTTGGGCGACCTTTCACACCTATTCAAAAATCGACTGATCCAAGGTCGATTGTTGGAGCCGCACTATTGCCATGGTACTCGCGATCTTCTCTCTTTGTGAGGACTCCGACTCTCGAACTAGTTTAGATGACGGTTCCACCATTTAATCGAAAATCTTCTCCCATTTAATTCCGAGTATTCAGCTTCTACAAATCTAATCTTTTTACTCCTTTCACACACTAGTAGTTTTATTTAGCTTAACTAATTTGCTTTCACATACAAATACGTTATTAAGCATTTCTATGTTATGGGGTCGACTTATTTTAAATACAATGGATAACGTCCCATTTCAGCATTGCGAATTACTTGACTGATTGTTACGGAGCTTCAATAACGCTTGAATTAAGTATCCAGATTTGCTAGATTGAGATTTTAGATGTGTTTTCTCCATGAGTGTATTTCTCTCTTTGTCAGTAAAGTTTTGATGCGTGTGTATGTCCATTACTTAATGTCTTCTGTCTTGTTTATGGAGCAGCCTGGCCAAATATGGCCCTTGCGCCAAAGAAAACCCATAACCAATCGCACATGCTATACATTTTCAAAAGATATTTTTTTCTAAGTATTTTATTTCCAATGACAAGGTAGGAAAACAGTACACAATGTAAAGGTTAGTAACACAGGCGACTTTTATTTTTCAACTTTGGCGACCAGAGGTATATTTTTAAGCAAAACCGTCTCAAAAGCTACTAATTTAAAAATTTTGACGATTTTTTTGAAAATTTGACAAAGGGTCAACGAAAATTTAGTCCTTATTTTAACAAATAGAGGACGGAAAAATAAATATATTTTATAGTTTTTCTTCTGAGAAAATGTTTCAAAGGACACCGACATTTGGGCGCCAAGCCATGACAACCATGAAAGAAAAACCTCGGAATCTGTGGTTGCTAGATTATCATGGAAATCTTAATAAGAAAATATTTAGTTTTTTTATTTTAAAGTTAAAATATCGTGGCAAGATCTTGACGTCTGTTTCATACTTAATTGGTACATTTTGTGTTTTTGACGATTCGTTTTGTATCTGATATACTAAAATTGGTACCAAATACTATTTATGAAACTTTTTCCCTACTGTTTTTAAGAGTTTATGTTAATAATGCTACTATTTCACAAATGCTTTGGTTGTGGCAACTCTGTAACAAAAGTATGTACAAGAAATTATTAGAAAAAGTCAGACAAGAAAGAGAAAAATTAGCTGTCCATCCGGTCCTCCCAGAACCAGCTGAAGAGGTTCCGGCTAGAGAGTTTAGTACAAATTGGGAGGGTTGTGGGTGTGCACCTGCGAAGAGAAAAACAAATAATTAAAACTTTCTAAACACATTCTTTTATGATTAATTTGGTCGCGATTCTTACTGGTTTTTTATTTCACATTTTAGAACAAGAAATGCATTCTTACAGCAACCCCACAGCTTCAAACGAACGAGGAGGATCCGAACGTGTGCCCACATCTTCTTTTCGACGATCTGATCAACTTCCTTGAATCCAAAAAATTCGCTGGGGCCGTTGCAGATATGGATGATGTGATGGAGGAGGACGCAAAGGTGATTCTGAGTTTTTTTTTTCAGACTGAAAACTGAGACTGCGGCAAAAATTGCGAATTAATCTCGAAGAGGATTGATTTTACATTGTTTGTATCCATTTGTTACCATTCGCCAGTGTGGGCCGCGGTAGCCCAGTTGATAGGGTCGCGGATTGGTAACCGAAGGGTTGCGAGTTCGAAACTCGAACAAACCAAAGACGTGGAACAAAGTGTACGTGGGGTGCACGTAATATTTGTTGTGGCCACAAATGTTCTCACGTTGGCGTGATGTGGAAGTTTGGAGAGAGGGATGCCAGCTGAAGTGTTGACCTCGTCACTGACCGTGATTTCAAAATTACGGTGTTCACGGATCTTTCTCTTCGAGATTGATCCCGTACCGTCACCAATAGCCCGTTGTGTTGCTCCAGTGCAACGAAAATTCAACTGTCATTCCCCAGTATACAATTAACGCTGCCACGTCCGTAGTGAAATATATATAGATTATTGGCTACCTTTTGTGGCTTGATTCATTTCACTTGTTGAAAATTGGTTTGTTTTGAGTTGTTTTTTTTAAAAGTGCGATTTTTTGTTTTGAAATGCTCTGGAACTTCATTGGCTTTATTATGTCTGGCTCTAAGGCCCTGTTCACATGAGGCGTTTTCCAACGCGCGTTTTACGTCTAAACAAAACGCGGGTAGCCAAAGTACATAGAATTCTACTGGAGTGTTCACATGCAGAAATCGCGAGAATCCAAGCGCTAGATTGCTTCGGCGCTTCAACAATCTCCGGTCGTTCTCGCGATTTGAAGGCGTTTTGAGAAGCATAGGTTTCTTCTGCAGCGTTCACATGACACGCGTTTTGACGGGCGTTAGGCTTTTTAATTCCTCTAATCCAAGTTTCTATCTTCGCGATCGTTAAAGATAGAGTGAAAATTTCAACGGATTTGAAATCTGCGGAAAATTTTACACCAGATCGATACCTGAAATGTGATTTTCTTTAAATAAATAATTTTTCAACTGTAACTTTAATATTTTCGCGATACTCATTTGACGAATATATCCATTACGAACACAAAAGGGAGTATTAATCTCGTTTTTATAGAAAAGATATAACTTGATTGGAGTATTTTGTCTTAATCCACTGATTTATATTTATGGCCATTAAAAATAGGATGAGAAAATTGAATCGTATTCGATTTATTGAAGAAATTTACCCTGCTTTCACACAAAACTTGCAAAAATTTGATAGTTTATAACTAAAGAGGATAGTGGGTAATTTTATTTCTGAGAATAACGTATACCGAGAACTGTCCGTTCTAGTTTTCATGTGCGGCAAACGTCTTTAAAATAAAGCTTAAATAAAATATTCAGTTTAAAAGAGCTAAACTTTAGTTATTTTTTTATTTTTCCTCAACGGGTGAAATGCGTAAGATAAGTTTCAATTTTCATTCATTTTTCACATCCTCGTGTTACATTGAACTCGATATCACTTTTGAAAATCAACTTAATTTACTGTGAGCTTATTTTTCATAGAATTTATATTTTAATCTTGCAGTTAGTGTTATTACTACTTTAATCAAAATTTTTGTATTATATATACGCGTAGACGCAAATTCTATTAGCAATCTCCTGATTTTCGATATATACTGCTTTTTGGTTTTTCTTTGAGATTTTTTAGTTTTAACAAAATTTTCTCGTTTCATCGTGGGGTTTAATCAAATTTTAGTTAAAATATTTCCCAGTCATTATTCCATTCGTGGTTCCATTTGTGCTACAAAACCCCTGAAAGAGGGTAGGTTGGAGGGTTAGTATTCGTTTCGGATAGTTGGAACTCTGGGAAAATTGTGTTTAAAAATTAAAAAACTAATTATTGTTATATGTGTTATTTGTGCTGATACATTAAAATGTTTAGAGACAGGTTTTAAAGAAGTATAGAGATTTATTTGAAGGAAAATTAAATAAAAATTAGCTATAGATCGTAAGAAACACGATAAAACCTGCAAAAATAGCATAAAAAAGAAAGGTTATCACCAGTGCCGGATTTTGTTTGCGTGTCATCTTTTGATAGTACTTCGTAGACAATGCCATATAAACAGAAATTCCGTTTCCAATTTCCTGGTTCTAGAAATAACGTTTTTTGGGGATATATTTTTACTTTACACTGTCAATTTTAAAATTTTAAGGAAATTCTTTGGTCATTTTCTAATTAGTTTCGTTTTTTATCAAAGTTTTACAGAAATATTCCAATTTTACGATAAAACGCATTACAAATGACTCATCTGCTAGCTTCTTGAGCCCAAAAAATCCGTGATCACCCCTTAACACAAAACAAATCCTACTTTTTTTTTGGTGGGTGAATCATCGACACTGGAGAGTGAAGGTTATAGGGTTTCTTCCTCTAGTATTGACAGTAAAAAACGAATACTTTAAGATTTTAGAGTTAATGAAAATGTTTAATAATGCCACAATTTGAACTACATAAAGCACTGCTTCTCCGTGATCCGCTGGCTCTTACCGGTTCCTAGGTCCAAAATATCCCGTTATTCGAAAAATTTTGAAAAACGTACGAAAAGCTAACGTTCAAAAATTTACAACCAGGTTGATGGCATTGGAATCGTATACTACACGTTACGAAAGATTTACCTGTTTAGGTTGTCATTTCTGGTCAGCAAGTCGATTATATTGCATTTATTTATGTATAAAGGTTGAAGTTCAAAAACACTTTATTCACAGGCAATTAGGGAACGTATGTTTTACAAATCGAAAGAATATCAAATTTTTACGTCGTTTTGAATATTTTTTAGATTATTTTAGGCATTTTATTGCTCATTATACATTTCTAAGTTAACCAAATACAGGCTCTTGTGAATACAGAGAAATTAATTTTAGGTTGGGAAAGAAAGATTTTCATCCTACTTTTAAAGGCTGTAAAATTAAAACAGTTGATAAGGGGCAACAAAATATCGTATTAAAGTGACATTCCCTTTAAAAACAAGGCAATACTTCCGCTTACGCTTAGTATAACAGGAATATCTGAAAAAAGATTAGTTGCGACTATTGACAAAAAAAATAATTTTTTCAAAGAAAAGCATGATTTTGGTATTGATCTAACGTAAAATTTTACGCTGATTTGAAATCCGTTGAAATTTTGGCTCTATCTTTAACCATTCAAAAGATAGAAAGTTGGATTAAGGGAATAAAAAAACATTTTAATGCATAACGGAAACTGACCTTGAAAAGCGCCCAAGTGCTGTTCACATGGTAACGCTCGAAAATTCTTTTCAAACGCGCGTTGCAAAAAGTCCATGTGAACGGGGCCTAAGTCTACTTTTTAAAACAGTCGTCTCAAGGTCACTCTCCTCCTTCCCCTCTCCGGTTACCATGGTTACCGTCGTCTAAATGCTGAGCTCTGTTTTTCTATTTGGATTCAAAATTATTCCTCCACAGATGAATCATTGACCTGAACTGAAGTGTGTAAAAAATTTTAGGGGATCGTCTCTGAAAACTACAATAGTAACAGAGTAGAGTAGGGTGGGAATCATAACTATTACCACGTGACACGCAACTTAACTTTTCAGTTATTGAGAAGAGTCAAGAAGACAGTTAAACAGATGAAACATTCATGAAATTGGGTCATTCCATGTGAAATGAGCAAAAATCAGAAAAAAAACCTGTCCGTAGGGTGACGGATTTTCATGAAATTTGCTACAGGGGTTAAAGTTTATGCATAAATAACGATATCCAAAATATTTTGGCTCAAAATGAAATATTTTAGAAATTTCAGGCATTTTGAAATTTGGTGAACAGTTGTGAAATCGCTTGGTCTTGCATGTTTGAAGATCTCTTTCTAAAAAACTACTTAACGTAGACAACAATATTTCATAATTTTGTAATGTATGAAAAATTCTCTTTTTATCTATTTGGAAACAATAATTTTAAACATCATATTTAATCTAAAAATTAGCGAAAAATGGAAAATAGTCGATTTTGATAGAATTAAAAAGGTTTGTATGGGCTAAAGGAAATTAAGCATCGTTAAAATTCATACCAGATACAGTGCTAGGTATGATAAAACTACTGCTGAAGTTTGGAAGTCGGCATTTATTTCCTTCATCTTCGAAACAGCAAAGGAAAATTATAAAATGACGGTTTTCCACTTAAAATAGGCACACAAAATGAAATGGGCAGCTCTGACGAAAACTATACTTTGGAAAAATATAGTTTAATATGTCTATTGCAAAAAAATTCAGGATTGTATTTTGAGTCCGGAAGTAACAATAACAGAATTAATAAAACGCAAAAACACGTTCTTACCTTCCAATCAATTGGCGACTGAAAGTTTCGTCGCCAAACGACTATTCGGATAAGTCTACGACGGGTTACCATATTCCATCAGTATCGCACTAACTGGCACTGTTTATTATCGCCAATCATAGCATTGCCTTCCCATTCTATGCATATTACTCGTTTCAAATGGAAACAATGAAACCCCAAATCAACAATGAAATACCAAATTATTTTTAACTTTTGAAGGAAATTTTAAAAGCAGGACATCAAATCACAATTAAAAAAGCTTAAACATTTAAAACCTTTACTTGATTGTCTTCAAATTCACTTTCAATCTGATAAAGGTTCTCTTCTACAATTTCGTAGTTGCTTAAATTAAAATTTTCCTAGTGCTGCCGAATCTTGAAATATTTACTTATTTCACTATTGATTGTGATAAATATGGGAAAATGATTCGTGAGTTATGTACATTTAGAAAAATCGAGTTAAACAACGATGTTTAATTTTTTTACTCTCAAAATTAATATTTACCTGATTAATAATGCTTAATATTTACAAAACGCATTTAATATTCACAAGTAGTAGTATTTAATACTTACGTTTCCAAAGCAAAAAGCAAATCGAAAAGACTTCTCTAACAAAATTAACTTCCCACCTAATTATTTCACTGATGGGAACACTAGTTGGATTAAGCAAAAAAAACTTTAAAAAGAAATTTCTTGTAAAATTTTGCTCGTGCACCATAATGGTAATTATATTTCATTCTTATACCGCATTTTTTATATTATCGGAGGTTATAACTCATTATCAGCTGCCCGAGACAAAAATAATCAAATTACAATTATGAAAATTTCAGGACATATAATAGACTTTTATGTTGAAAGTTTTGATGTTCTTGAAGCTTTCCCTCACAGTGAAATATGCATTTTTAAAAATTGAAAAATCGTATTTTTCTATAATTTTTACTTTTAAATGTTTTTTTCTTTATAAAGGAGTAGAAATACAATCACCAAATTTCGCCACGCTATTTGTTAGGAAAGGCTCTTCATTATGAATAATTTTTAATATTGTCTTTCCATTTCTAGTGATACCAGAGCAATTTGAAATTTGTAGCAAATTGGCAAAATTTCTATTTTCATCAATCCCTCAGATTCAGAAATGACGGCTATTAAATTATATTCCGACGTTTCCTAAGAGACCTTTTTCTGAAGAATGCAACGATATAAAAATTTTAAATTTGTGTCAATAAGTTATTGAAATATAGTGTCGCAAACAGGCCACTTTTAGTGCTAGAAAATCTAAATTTGTGTGACCTTGAACTTTAAATGTCAATAATTAACAGAATATAGATTTCTGAAACCTAATAGTTTGCAGTTGCTCATTACTATATGTGACCTATTTAAAAACTGATTTTCATTAAAATCGGCGATATATTAGCCACAGCCGATTTGCTCATTTCGCGTGGAATAACCCAAATGGCAGTAAAAATATGAAACTTCAAAATATGACTAATAAAGTTTAAAAACTTATGAAAAAATCGTCAATGGCCATTTCTTTGGAGTAAAATGTCCACCAGCATCAGGACAGAAGTAAGCCACGAAAGGTAAACGCAAGTATTACTATTCTAGAATAGTGTTGCCACAACTCACTTTTCAATTAAGCCTTTCCAGTCCGCAAGCAAAGGCGGAAAAGCACTAGTGTCATTCACACGCCTTTTACTCCCGAAATTCATTTTACTCCTTTTCATAGGACCCGGATGACCGTTCAAGGACACTCCACCTACGTTCATCGGGGATCAAATGGTTACTTCCGGCCACCATTCTTTCCTGTCTGGTCGAGGAACCTCACGAGTGGGAACCCTATGCAATAATTTTAAATTCCTTTTCCAGAGTCAGCATCTACTTGAAAAGTTCAATAACAGCTTTTCACTTTCTTTTCCAGAATCCGTTCAGCTTCTGCATCTACTTGAAAAGCGCAATAATAGCTTTAAATTTCTTTTCCAGAGTCCCTTCAGTATCTGCATTTACCTGAAAAGCGCATTAACAGCTAGTCTCTTGTCCCGACTAGCCCCAGACTGGTTCTACACGGTCTGCGACAAGAGTTACCTTCTGATGGTCATCACCGAGTTGGAGAATGCAGAGGAAGACGAATCAGCCTTGCTTTACCAATTCGATTCGGAAGAAGCCAATATTCCCTAAGCCCCCTCGCGATCTGGACTTCTAAGACAGTCTGTGATACTCATGTGATTTCGCGCAGAACCCTCAATCGCGATTCATATTTTCCAAAGAACGCAGTATTTGGTGACGAAGTGTTTTAAACTGAGGACAAAATTCGGGGTGCAAACTTATTTGTCTCTTCGTGGTAGATAGAAATGTTTATTCAGTTTTTTTATGTTGGTTGGATGGTAAGAGACTAACCAGTGCAAATGGAGCGAATACCAAAGAACAATGCGTGTCAGTGAATTTTTTGTTGCTTGAGAACGCATTGCATGTGGTAAAATGTGGCGGTGGGGTGAGGGATATAGTAGTGTGGTGAAAAGCATTATTTAAAATGCATTTATTAATGTCGATTTTATGTCCGTTAAAAAATCATTGTTAGTGATGATTGTTTTCACCAAAGACTGATGTTTTCTATTGCTGTGAGTCGTCTATTAGTTATGAGTCTTTGCAATTATCTTGTGTGTATCATGTGATTCTTATATATGCTACGCTTGTTAATCCTCCTGGTGGTTGTCTCGACGAGATATCTCGGCATTTGAAGAAAACTGACCAGATCCTGATGGACGAGATGTCTCTTCATTAGAAGAAAACTGACCAGATCTTTATCTCGTCAACATAAATCAATATCTTGATGACAAGGTACATCGTCGTTAGCAAAATTCGTCAGATCTTGATGGATGAGATATCTCGTCTAAACCACTTGGAGGGTTACCCAAAGGGGTGATAACTGCCAGTTGCAATCAGCAGCTCCAAGTTCTCTTAAATGGCTGCCAAGTAAAATCAAGCTGCTTCGTTTCAATATAACAGTTCGGAAAGATGCGCCAAAGTAAACAGCAGTTAACACCCCTTAGCGTGAATGTCAATAATTTCAAAAAACAAAATGTCCTGTATAAATGTTGAGGATCCCTTCTTTATTAGATATTTTCAATTGAGTTGCTATTACTTATCTATAACATTTTGTACATAGAATAGAAATGCTCTAACTTTTTCGGGATATAATTGGATGAGTTAATTAATTGAATGGATTAATTTCTTTTAAATTGGTTAAGCCAGTTTAATGTGCTGTTAAATGCCGTGAAACGCACAAGCTGTTAAATGAAACCTATTAGATTGGTTTTATTTCATTGTGTTGGAACTCTTTTATGTTATCTGAATATCTTTAGTGGGATGAAATTCTGTTCATGTACGAGGATACACATGTGTATTCTTTCAAATAGAATAAAAATCATCACATTAAACTAAAATTTATCGAGAATTATGTCTATTATTCATTTCTTTATTTAATATACTCAATATAACAAATTTGTAAAACTTGACTATCTAAATGTTGCTAAATAGCTATTGCCGAAAATGTTGTGAAAGGAGGAGGATAAGTCTAATTTGAAAAATATAGAATTTTTAAAATTAAAAGCTAAAAAAGTGCCTTGTACCACAAAAACTTACATCTAAAGTCGTCAATATCAGAGCTTTTGTGGTCTTTTTCTCATTCGCTTTAAAATGTGTACTTGTGTTTGATAAAAATGTTTGTGTTTATCATGATAACGCTTTTGTGAATTTCCTGTATCTATATATGCCATTTCGAAGTATAATTTCTAATCGCTCTCTTCACATTTATATTAGTAGGTTGGTGTGTGAATAAAAATGAAAACTCACTGTGTGTGTGATTTTTTTTTCTTGTGATTGTTCAAATTATTATTTTGTGGGAAAAGAAGGGTTTATTCAAAACACTAGCTATAAAGTCCGTTTGGAGACAAAAAAGTACAAGGGGGCTCTAGAAATCACTTATTGCTGTTCAAGTGCTTATTATAATTTTCTGCGGAGTAATTGTAAATAAGGACGGCGCATTCATATACTACTTCATTGTTCACGTAATATATACAATTCAAAGGTCAATAAATCTAGCAACTCAAAACGTCATCTGACCGTGGTTCAAAATTACGAGGCGTTGTCCTTGATCTTTCCCTTCGGTATTAATCCCGGACCATCGCCAATAGCCCGTCACGTTGTTCCAGTGCGACATCAATTAACTACCCACCGACCAACCTCACTACTCAAAAATACATGTCAGTAATAATCCCACAAAAACTCAACAGGGTGGGTCATAAAATAACTATTTGGAGGCATCTCTATCGAAATCGAATAAACGAAATGGAACCAAATTTGGCATTGAAACTTTTCAATACATTGGCAGATCTATTCCGTGGAAAAAAATTAAGAACCAAAAGTCTCCGATGGGGGAAATTTGTGGCTGTTGGAGTTGAACATTTGCATTAACGCAGATAAATTGGATTATGTAAAGTTTCGACTGCGTACTTGACATAATTCTATCTAAAAAGGAATGGGAAAGTTCAGGTAGTTATTCGGTAGGTAGTTGAATTAACGTCGCACTGGAGGAGCCAACGGGCTATTGGCCACGGTCCGGGATCAATCAAAAAGGGAAAGATCCAAGGACAAAGCCTCGTAATTTTGAACCACTGTCAGATGACAACACCTGAGCTGGCACCCCACTCCGACGCGAGGACATTTGAGGCCAAGGCAGATTTAATGTACATCGGCCCATGAGTACTTTGGCTGGATGGAGTTCGAACTCGCGACTCTCCGGTTGCTAATCTATTGCTGTTCCAACCCAGGCAGTTATTCAAAACTGACGAGTTGTGCTCAATATGCGCCTTACCTTGCCGCGGCGTATGTTACTTGTTATGTTGTTTTTATCTTAAACAGTGCAATGCCCGACGGGCTCTTCAGAAATTTAGAAGGCTTCACAAACATTGTACAGGTCCTATGTTGCATTCAAAGCTATAATTAAGAAGTTTGGAGAAACGGGACCCCTACCAATAATGACAGAAGTTGCGGTGTTCGACATCAAGGACCGATCCAAGCTCTCGTGGAATAACTAGCCAACTTGACTTATGGCAAGGTCTGAAAATGTTTCACTTTTATCCGTATAAGATCAGTCATCGGCAAGCACTAACCACACATTATATGTGTTTGACCTTCGCGCTAACGTTTCTAGCCCGAAAGGAGGTCGTAAATGACTGGCCTTAGAGAATATTGTAAGAGGATGAGGTTCATTTTTATCTGGATGAGTCAGTCAACACCCACAATTGCATAATTTGGGCATCTGAACATTCCCAAGCGTTCCAGCAAATGCCACTGCATTCTCTTAAAATAACTGGTGTGGCTTCACAGCCGATTTTATACTAGGACCATACTTTTCTGACGCTCCTCATATATCACTCTACTTGAAGTCCGTTGTGTATGTTGGTGGAGAACAAACGGGCTTGTTATGAACATCTGACCCGGCTCAGTACACTCAGCTTTAGGGCATACAGCGGATGCAATTTTTTGTCCCTAAGAAAAAGTCAGCACATTGAAATTGGTCTATGTGGTCAAGGGGAACCTGATTCCGGTGGACAAAATAGTGTTTGCTGAGAGTTGAATCTCTTAATTTGTGTCTATTGCCAGTTTCACATATTCAGCAGGAATTAGTTACGTGGTTGTTGCATAATACTAGAAAGACGGAAGGGACCTTTTTGGCTCCTTGCGTTGTTTCCCGCCGAATGATTCCCTTGCCCATGGATTGAATAAGTTGATGTTTCGTGTGTATTTAATCACTGGCCTAGTTATCATAGAAGCGAAGATAATGTACCGTATACCTAGAAGGACGGAAAGGGGCCAAAGTGGCCCCTATTGCACCTCGCAGTGGTGGCGCGAAAGTTTCCTGATATATGGCTATAATTACCTTGTGATGACATTAAAAGCAGTTTTATTTTGTCTTCCCCTCTACATCCCGTTTACAAGTATTAAAAGGCCTCTCCAGCTGTGAGCAAAGATTAGTAACACAATGAATGTGATTTAGTAGTGATTGGCGACACACTTTTGGAAAGGGAGAAACATAACAACAGATAACTGTTTTACATCCTTAAAATTGTGTGAACAATCAAAATGCACAAGCCTCGTAGGAAGTATGATAAAAACCACAGAGATGCCACCAAAGTTGGGAAAATAAAATCTTCATTCCACGAAATTGTTCAGAAAAAGCTCAGATATAACGCCTACTGCTTACCAGGGAACAAAAATGTTCTGTTATCAAGTTCTCTTCACCCTACTGTTACTATGAGAGTACAATGAGAAAACACCAGAAACTACATTTTTATAACCAGACTAAGTACGGCGTCGACATTATAGATCAAATGGTACGGCTGTGCACTACAAAATCGGGATCTCGTCGATGGCCTATGCAAGTATTTTTTAATATTTTAGACTTGTCTGTGGTAAATGATTGGGTATTGTATACAGAGAGAATGATGGGAGAAAGAAACCAAGCAAAAATTTCATTCCGCAACTTTGTAAAGAGCTCCGTAACTCCATATGTAGCATCTAAAATTGATACTGCAAACACTCAGATTTTGTCGCAGGTAGTTATAAAAGAAGATATCACCATTAAGAGATTGAAATGCAGAGTGCGGAGATTCTGCATGGGAAATCACACAAAAAATAGCTGCGCGAATTGCAAAAAGGCAGTATGCGGGAAATGCTCATCGAGAGAAGTAAAATGCTAATTGCTTCAATGAATGAACAAATAAAATTATATAAAAAGCAGGTTAGTGTGATAAATTTTCAATTTGAATAATAGTATATTTGTATTACTTATTATCTATCATTTGAAACCTAAAATAAGCTGTATAATATAATCTAACGCTTCATAAGAGCCAGAGGCCAAATTGGCCCCTTCCTTCTTTTTTAGGTATAAGGCAACTTCCCGTCTTTCTAGTGTTAAGCAGACGAAATTTTACATAATCCATTTTATCTGCATTTAATGCAAATGTTCAATTGTTTTCGACCCCAACACCGTCAAATTTCCCCTGTCGCCGACTTTTGGTACTTTTTATTCGCGGAATATCCGTCTCCCCGTCTTTAAAAATCTCAATACCAATATGGTTCCATTCCGTTTATTCGATTTAGATACAGATGCCTCAAAGAGTGAAAGATATTTTATGACTACCTTGAATACTGATGTTTATTACTTCCTGCATATCGCTGTCAATGTTTCTGTGGATCTTCATTCCTAGAATTTTTCTTCACATTTCTTGAATTCTTGTCTAATTTTTTATTGTATTCAACGAGTTCGAATGAGCAGTCGGAACTTCCATTAGAACAGTATAGGCCTTGGCCCTGGGACCCCCTTATATTTCGCATTTCATTGCAATAAAGGAAGACAGTTATCGGAACTTTCAATCAACAGTTATGATTGGTTAGTAATGGGATTTATGGCGCAAGGGCCATATTTGGTCATGCTCCAAACACAAGACATACAACATCAAGCAATAGACACACACACAATGAAAGTTTTACTGACACAGAAGAGAGAAATACACCCAGGGAGGAATGTACCAGACAGGAATCGAACCTGCGCCCCCTACAACTCAAAGGTTGCTAGCGCAGTGGGCACACCCAATGAGCCATGACGGCCTCAACAGTTATAAGAATCTTGGTCTGGTCTATTTGGAAAGTTCCTACACTGACTTTTTTTAATGTGGCTATATTGCTGATGCCTATTTCTTCGAAGTAGCATCCTTGCGCATCTGCACTGATGATATTTCCACGGGTCATGGTTCTAGATTTTTCTTAGGACATTTCTTGCATTCTTGTTTCTTTTTTTTTATTGGATTCAACATTTGAAAGAGTAGTTGGGGCTTCCTTTAGAACAGTTTTTGGCCTTGGTTCTGGGTCCCCTACTCACTCGTTCAAGGTAATGCAGAGGAGATGGATTAACCAGGATCTGAAAACCCTGTATTTCCTCTCTTTGGATCAAAAGTGCCCTTTTACAAGAAAGAATATCTTGATCATGAGCTTTGAAAAAGTTTATTTACAAAATTACATGATTTTCAAAATGATAGTAGACTCGCGGATAGCATCTCCGCTTAAGTTTCTCCATTGTTTATATCGATCAATGGTACATGTATCATACCTTATTTAAATTAATTTATAATGAATGAAAGCATAGGTATGCACATTTTATACTTACTAATGAAATAAAATTAGCTAAAAATACAAAACAGCATTTCGTGTACTTCTTACTGGTGTTAATTCTTATTTACAACAAAATGCATAGTTCTCTCTTTTCGATCTAACCAAAGACCGTCTTGCACGTGAGGGCTGGTACACTTTTTAGATAGATCCTAAAGTAGTCTTCTAAATGTGTCTAACACAGAGAGAGGACTGGTACTCATCAAATCTGTCGTGGCCTCAAATGTCTTCACGTTGGTGTTCTATGCAAGTTTGGAGAGTAGAATGCCAGCTCAAGTGTTGACCTCTTCATCTGACGGTGATTCAAAATTACGAAGAGTTGTCCTCCGATCTCTTTCCCTTCGGGATTCATTCCAGACCGTCGTTTCTTGTTTTGCTTTAGAGTGTGCTACTACACAAGTTTTAGAGTGAATTAACTCCAAGACGGATAGAAGCTGTTTTGAAAATAAAAGGTGGCTCATATGTTGAAATTGTTCGCATATATTATTTCGATTAAACACAGCAAATAAGTAATGGAGCACTTATGTAAATAATAGAGAAATATTTATTTATTGAAACTAAAAAACGTCTTCCCATATTAGGTTTTTAAAAGACAGAAAAGTTGTTGAATGTGGATATTATTACTTTTGCCGTCTGAGAGAGCTTAAATCATCACTGCAACCTCCGTAGATGCACCGCTGCATATCTGAAATCAAGCAGGAAAGCTTATTAGTTTATGTAATTTGTTTTTCTGTTTGTTACCATACACCAATATACAAATTATTTCGATTCTTTGCTACTAAGTTTATGAAATCAACATTAAAGAAAAAAAATTCAGTGTAAAGTTTTCGAATAGACCTTGTTTTTTAGATTCTTATAACTGCTGATTGAAAGTTCCGGATGTTACAATGAAATGCGAAATACAAAGGTAACCCAGGATTGGATTGGATTTTTTTTAGAGTTTTATGGCGGCGCAATGTCCAAAAACGGACAAGCTGCGCCAAACACAAGACAGAATATGATCCAATAAAAGTATAAAACATTAAAAAAATTAAGACAAAGATAAAAGGTAGATTCAAAAACATGTAAAATATATAGATGAGAAAGGTGCCCCAAGGCCTAAACTTCTAAGATAAGGGAGTTGAAGTTCCGACTACTCATTCTAACTTTGAATCCAATAAAAAATTAGATAAGAATACAAGAAAGTACATAGAAGAAAAATTCCAGAACCATGACCCGCAGAAACATTGACAGTGGTATGCAGATGCGCAAGGATGTTTGTTTCCGTTTCGACTTTCCTTAGGCCCTGTTCACATGGAGTTTTCTAACGCGCGTTTGATAAGAAATTTTCGAAGCGTTACATGTGTACACCGCTAGGGCGTTTTTCGAGGTCAGTTTCCGTTATGCATTAAATTGTGTTCTTTATTCCCCTAAACCAAGTTTCTATCTTTTGAATGGTTAAGATAGAGTCAAAATTTCAACGGATTTCAAATCTGCATAAAATTTTACGTCAGATCGATACCAAAACATGATTTTTATTAAAAAAATTATTTTTTTGTCAATAGTCGAAACTAATCTTTTTTCAGATATTCCTTTTATACTAAGCGTAAACGGAAGTATTGCCCTGTTTTTAAAGGAATGTCACTTTAATAAGATATTTTGTCGCCCCTAATCTACTGTTTTAATTTTGCAGCTATTAAAAATAGGATGAAAATATTTCTATAAAATTTTGATTAAAAACAAAACTAAACCCATATAAAAACTGGAAAATGGCCAAACAATTTCCTAAAAATTCCAAAATTCACAGTGTAAAATAAAAATATATCCCCCAAAACTGCATTTCTAGAATCAGAAAATTGGAAACGGAATTTCTGTATATACGGGCATTGTCTACGAAGTGCTATCAAAAAGATGACATGCAAAAAAAATCCGTCACTGATGATAACCTTTCTTTTTCTGTTATGTTATTTTCATAGGTTTGATCGTGTTTCCTTCGATCTATCTTTATCGATTTTTTAAAATTTTCTTTCAAATAAATTTGTATATATTTATAAAATATCTATCTCTAAACATTTTAATGTATCAGTATAAGGAACACATATGTAGCAAAAATTAGTTTTTTAAATTTTCAAACACAATATTCCTGGAGTTCCGACTATCCGAAAAGAAAAGAAAACTAACCCTTCCAACCTATCCTCTTTCACAGTGCAGCGAAAATGGAACCGCGAATAGAATAATGACTGGGAAATATTTCAACTAAAATGGGATTAAAACCCTCGACAAAACGAGAAAATTGTTAAAACTAAAAAAATCTCTAAAAATGACCCAAAAACAGTATATATCGAAAACCAGGAGATTGCAAAAAGAATTTCCGTCTACACGTACATGTATCATTTCGATAAAAGTAGTAACACTAACTGTAAGATTAAATTATAAATTCTATGAAAAATAAGCTTACAGTAAATTAAGTTCAGTAAATTAGGTTAGTAAGTTCATTTTCAGAGCTCATATAATTTAACAAGAGGATGTGAAAAATGAAACTTACACATTTAACATTGAGGACATTTTAAAAAATAACTTTAAAGTTTAGCTTTTAAATTGAATGTTTAATTTTAGCTTTATTTTAAAGACGCTTTGCTGCACATGATAACTAATACGGACAGTTGTCGGTATACGTTATCTCAGAAATAAAATTTCCTACTATCCCTTTTGTTGTAAACTATCATAATTTTACAAGTTTTGTATGAAAGCAGAGTACAATTTCTTCAAAACATCGAATACGATTAAATTTTCATCCTATTTTTAATGGCTATAAATATAAAGCTCTGTAGATTAAGGCAACAAAATACTCCTTAAAGTGTTATTTCTTTTCTATAAAAACGAGATAAATACTCCTTTTGTGTTCGCAATTAATATATTCGTCAAATGCGTATCGAGAAAATATTGAAGTTACAATTGAAAAATTATTTATTTAAAGAATATCAAATTTTAAGTATCGATCTGGTCTAAAATTTTCAGATCCGTTGAAATTTTCACTCTCTCTTTAACGATCGCGAAGATAGAAACTTGAACTGGGGGAATAAAAAAGCCTTAACGCGTTTCAAAATGGGTGTCCTGTGAACACGCAGATCTCGCAACGCCTTCTAAGCGCTAGAACGAGAGCTATCATGTGGCCTCGCACTAGTAATTCTGCTACTAGTACACGCGCCCAAAGCGTTGTGTGAGAACTTTTCAAAATATAAAGTCTGTATCAGTGGTGAGATTTGATTTCAAGTGGACATTAATATTTTACTCCTTGTTTGGAATAAATAAAAAAGAACTTACAAATATTCGTTGGTTTAGGAGAATGACTGTTATGGCATCGTCAATGGTTCATGTCTAATTTATTCAAAAATATTACAGTAAATTTTTCTAAATAAATTTGTTGACTGTTAAACAAGAACACGCATTCCAAAAATATCCAAAGAAACATTATTCAGCTTGCAGCCGATGAATTCTAAAAAACTAAAATAAAAAACCCTTAGCTCAGATGCTTAGAAACGGGAAAGAGTTTTGTCATGTGGCCGCGCGCTAGTAATTCTGCTATTAATCCTCGCTCCCACAGCGTTGTGAGAACTTTCCAAAACATAGCTGTGCCTCACAACAAAATTATATACGTATTTAGATCTAACACTGAGTTTGAAAGTTCCGATAACTGTCTCTTCCTTTGTTACAATGAAATACGAAATGTAAGGGGATCCCAAGGCCTATACTTTTAATGCAGGGCAATTCAAGCTCCAACTACTCATTCCAATATGTTGAATTCAATAAAAAGAGACAAGAATGCAAGAAATGTCCATTGAAGAAAAACTCAAAGACAATGTAACCCGCAGAAACATTGACAGTGGCATGCAGACGCGCAAGGATGCTAGAAGGAATAATCATCAGTATACATCAGCATACCAGAAAAGAGTCGGTGTAGGAACTTTCCAAATAGATCTTGTATATTTACATTCTTTTAACTGCTGATTGAAAGTTCCGATAAATGTCTTCCTGTGCTAGAATGAAATATGAAATGTAAACACGGCAATTAATCTTTCATCAAAGTTGCGTTATCAGAAAATCTTTAGACCGTGTTTTAGTGACTTGTAGAAAGGATTCATTGATTACTCTCTTAGGAACATTGATCAATAGCAGTGAGATATCTTAAAGGTTGGGGGGAAGAGAGATGTCAAAGGATTAGAGCTTATCTGGCTATCATTTTGGAGTGGAATTTATTTCTTTGGTTCAATTGAGTTCCAAATACATAATATTTCAAGGAACAAGAGGACAGGAGAAATTTTCCAGTTTTTCCTTTTCGTTTAACTCTCCTGGTGGTTGTCTCGACGAGGAAACTTGTCATTAGCAAAACTGTCCAGAAATTGATGGACGACATATCTCGCCAATAGAAGAAAACTGATCAGATCTTGATCTCATAAAAATATTGATAGTATCTTGGTGATAAGATATCTCGTCATTAGCAAAATTAGTCAGATCTGATGGACGATATATCTCGTCGTAACTACTTGGAGGAATAAAGGTGGCTTGGTTTCCGTTATGGAACAACAAAATACTATTTACAACTTTAGAGTGCTACGGATAGTCAGCAGTCTAGTGACAGAAGGACAACGATGAATTTTAAAAAGGATAAAAAGTTTGAATCGACACTGAACATAAAATTTTAGTGAACGCGAAATTCGCTGACTGCCAAGATTTTGAAAAAACAGTTCAGTCTTCAAAAAGTGAAGTAATTGAGGTGAATATCCAAGAGCATAGGTGCAAAACCGTGTTAGATTTGTGCACATCTTGTCATATTTAATAAAAACACGATTAAACACGACTAATACACACAAAATACTGTTTTCTATTTATGATCAATTTTATTTCATTCGGAAACGAAATGCAAACTAAAACCACTTGAATCCATTATATTTTCATTTCAACATGTTGCTTAGCCCTCCAAGTGGTTTCGACGAGATATCTCGTTCATCAAGATCTGGTCAGTTTTGCTTATGGCGAGATATATCGTCGAGACAACCACCAGGATGGTTAAAATTAACTGTTGTGTACTCATGCTCACAGGGACATATTCAGAGAGTAGAAGGGAGAGACTCGCGAGGGGACCTCGGCACACTCCTAAATGCTCCTGGCTTAACAAAAACAAATAATGACGTTAGTTTAATTGACGTAAATCGAAGTTGCTAGTTAAATCGGGTAGACTGAGTACCCAATTTTGGCTGGTTGGTTGATTAGGGTTTTATGGCGCAAGGGCCATATTTGGCCATGCTGCGCCAGGTAGACTGAGTCGGAGCAGGCCGCAAGGTTTTATGTGAATCCTTAGCGTATCGTATTTATTTGGGTGTGGTAAATGAAAGAAAGACAAATTCAGTAGTCAATTCAATGTTTTTCGTTGAAGTTTTAGGTTAACTTACATGACCATTGGGTTATTCGATTTTCGTTGAAGTTTTAGGTTAGCTTCCAGGACCATTGGGTCATTCGTTTTTCGTTGAAGTTTTAGGTTAGCTTACATGACCATTTGGTTATTCGATTTTCGTTGAAGTTTTAGGTTAGCTTCCAGGACCATTGGGTCATTCGTTTTTCGTTGAAGTTTTAGGTTAGCTTACATGACCATTGGGTTATTCGATTTTCGTTGAAGTTTTAGGTTAGCTTACATGACCATTGGGTCATTCGTTTTTCGTTGAAGTTTTAGGTTAGCTTCCAGGACCATTGGGTCATTCGTTTTTCGTTGAAGTTTTAGGTTAGCTTCCAGGACCATTGGGTTATTCGTTTTTCGTTGAAGTTTTAGGTTAGCTTCCAGGACCATTGGGTTATTCGCCGGTACCATGGTACCGGGACCCAAGAACTGTGGGGGAGGGCGGTAAATGTGCAAAGGTATTTGTCATATAACGGGCCTGTCTTCCGAGTTTAAAAGTTACGAATCCCTTCATGGTATTTGTAACAAAGTTGCAGAAATTTTCAAAACCTACGACTTTCCATTCGTCAAAACAACATATACTGATACATAGGAAAAAATTAGAAGCAGTCTATCGCTGTCTGTAAGGGAAAACCTTGGCGCGTCTTCTGCAATAACATTTCAGTTGCCCCACTCTTCTCGAGTGGATATGGTGTCAAGTCCAGACTGCTTACTGGCCACAACTCTCTCCTGGCCAATCTCCACCGAATAGGACTCGGTGATTCCCGGACTGAAATTTGGGCGAAACTAGGACAGCCTATGTCCAGTGAACATTTAAAAGAGTGGTTTTATAAAGAACTGAAAAAATATTGGTATGTAGTTGAATTAACGTCGCACTGGAGCAATAAAACGGGCTGCTGGCGATGGTCCGGGATCAATCCCGAAGGGAAAGATCCGAGGACAACACCCCGGAATTTTGAATCACGGTCAGATGACAAGGACACCTGAAATGGCACCTAACTCTCCAAACTTCAACACCATGCCAACGTCAAGGACATTTGAGGACAGAACAGATTTAACGTGAACAAGCCCCCCACGTACGCTACGGTCTTTGGTTGGATCGAGTTTTGAACACGTAACCCTCCGGTTGCTAATACGCTACTCTTCCAACGGAGCTAAACGGCCCTGAAAAAGTATTGGAGACCCTGTGGTCTAATGGCTCAGCGGCCAAACAGCAAGTATTTGTCAACAACACAAGCTGCACAAGTGTATGAAGGAAAAGAGAATAAGCCGTGCATTTGTGCAAGTAAAGACTGAGTATTCGATGGACTTATTTTTATTTCATGAGGGGACTGAACTATATTCTTTCTTGGTACTGGAATCCGAAGTGCCAGATGGGCCACCTCTGCTTCAAAAAGAAAAAGATTCTAATGACTCAATTCGATATTCATACTAGGAAGGCACGTTTAGAGAAAGAAGTAGATCGTGAAGCAAGCAATATACTCGTTAGCGGGACGTGATCGTGTTAAAGTTCAAACATGGGGATCTGAAAGTTGTGCAACTTACCCATCCTCGTGTCAGTTCGCGTACAAAACAATTTTTTTCTGCCTTCGGTTCCTCAAACGTAACAAGAACTAATGAAAAACAACAGATGGTCTTGAAAACTCGCATTGCGTCCCCCTTGTATGATTCATAGATGTCAATGGCAAGGCATACAACTCTCGGAAACATGAGGATGAGATGAAGAGTGGGGAAGATGAAGATCTGAAAGGACGGTCGTTTTCAGATGTCAAGTAATAAAATAAGCGGTCCGTCTCTCAGTCTGTCTCAGTTTTCTAACGAAGGTTCAGGAAAGTCACTTCCATAAGAAATAACTGGTTCATCTCAAAACCTTTCATACTGCCTAAATTCGGTGTGTTCCGCTTCAATGCACTTGAGTCTCCGTTGGTCAGTTTCTGCTGGCTTTAGATTGATTCGGATTGACTTGGATTTTGTTGGTGTGAGTTTGAGTAAGCTGAAGTTTCAAAGGTGGGGTGTGTCCTAATTTTGGATTTTGCAGAAAAATTCAAAATTACTTTAAAAAATGATGAAAAATGTTGTTTCTAAATGTACTAACTTTTTTAATTGCATCAGAAGACCCAATACAAGAAAATTTCAACAGCCTGATTGAGGTTTAAAAACTATCTTTGCGATAAACGTATAGTGCAGGAAATTACTAGATTGGAGAGGAATTTTTGATGACGTTTTCGTTTCATACCCCAAAACCTCCTTTTGTTGTTTCTGGTTGATATGTAGTTGACCGAAGCAACACAACGGGCTATTGGGGATGGTCCTGGAGCAATCCCGAAGGTAAAAATCAGAAGACGACTCGTAGTTTTGAACCGAGGTCAACATTTGAACTGGCACTCCACTCTTCATACTTCCACACCATGCCAACGAGAAGATATCTGAGGCCATGACAGATTTCTCGCGCACCAGCCCCCAGTACACGATGGTCTTTTGATTGGATCGAGCTTCGTACTCACAACCCTCCAGTTGCTAATCCGCGACTCTACCAACTGGGCTACCGTGGCCCCTTGCCGCTTCGAGAAAGAAACAGTTCGATAACAAATCAAGGAAAGCTTCCAATTTTCTTTGAAAACAAGCAGTGAGAATAATTCTTCGCATTGTCAAGAAACAAAGTAATGAAAAGTGAAAACAAAAAGTTCAAAATAGCCTCAACAAAAGAATTTTTTTCCATCTTGACTTGTTTCCTGTGTGATTGTTCTATCACGTCTTCAACACAACAACGTGACGCAAGTCAAATTTCAACGAGACTGCTGCTAACTAAACAAACATGCTCGCATAGTCGGTTATACAAGTGAATCACATTAAGTCAAAATTTTCTAGATATGTGTGTTTTAGCTTTTCCAGAATGTGGTGATCTTTAGACAGGTGAAGTGTGTGTATGTTAACTGAAACAATTCTTTGCATGAAGGTTAGATTTCTTCTTGAAAACACATCTACTGAGTGTTTAGCTTAGTGAGTAGAATTTTTTCCCTTTCGTTTTCTCAGGGCTGCTTTTTGAAACAGTGTGCTTCATTTACAATGTGAGGACATACATTACCACTGCTGTCAGAACAGAAGACGCCGGTGCCATAAACATGTCTATTCACCGCACCAGCAACCATGTTCTAGTATCCCGTTGCCACGCATCGTCCTTTGAGTTTTCCGCTTTGTTTACTGAGCCTGGTACACAACCACGGCACTCATAAACTACTGAGCAGATCTTTGCTCAGTGTGCAATACTGGTTTTGCTTCTGGCAAGAGGAAGAGACCAGCCCCTTCTGACTCCTTTCTTTTAAATTTACTGATAACATTGACCGCTTGTGCTGGGAATTTCCTTACTGGAGAGGGAGGCTTAACGTTTGTGGAATTTGACGGGCAAAGTGAACAGTAAGCGTAGTCAGGATTTCAATTCGGTGGGGGTCCAAAGTTAGAAATTGAACTTTAATGTTGAGAGAAAATCTAGGAACTTATTCTGTACTTTGATATAAAAAGGGCCAATTCCAGATTCGAAGTTATGTCCACAAATCTCATTTCAAAGCAATGAAAGTAAA
The DNA here is from genome assembly GCA_933210815.1 of Meta bourneti. Classification (NCBI taxonomy): domain Eukaryota; kingdom Metazoa; phylum Arthropoda; class Arachnida; order Araneae; family Tetragnathidae; genus Meta; species Meta bourneti. Next base: position 42,863,618 of record OW119926.1, on the reverse strand, counting down.
ATAGAAAAAATCCTCTGAATGAAGGAATAAAAAAATTGGAAATTATATTTTGTATTAAAAATTAAGAAAGTAATAAAAACTACCAAATCAGATGTTATGAGAAACTTGCAAAATGGACATTGGCCTTTTTCTATCAATCTACAGAATTAGTTTTTAAAAGTGTTACTGAAAGTCTAAGTTTCTTCAATTGACTAATTGTGATGTAAAGGATTACGAAGCATAAAAATTCACTCAGTTACTGCGAATACAGAAATTGTTTTAAAATGGTTGCTTTCGCAAAATATTTATGACAACGAAATGACATTAAGTAAAAATCAGATCTTATTTTTTCCCTTTACTTTTCGTCTCTGTCACTTTTGAAACGCTGATATGATAGGTAGATATGTGTATATTGAGATGGTTATGTCAATAAGTTAATAATCCTCCTTCTTCTATATTTTTTAATTAATGATTAATTTAACCCTGCGCGCGAAATGAAATTTCCAAGTAGTGTAGTATTGCCTTTTACCCCACAACACAAGTAATGACTAAATAGCCACATCTATTGGTTGACAGAATTCTAGGAAATCAATCTATTGGCCAAAAAGGTCAAAACTGGTTAGAAATTATGCAGGGAATACTGAAGATTGCAGAACAGATATATGCAGGGGTTATATGTATTACCTTCAGAGGATTACAAACACACTGAAGTGCCAAAAGTCATGAGATGTCTCTCTAATATCGTGTGTGGCCTCCTTTAGCTCAGCGAAGTGCAGCACTCGACGTGGTATGGACTTAACTAGTCGGCGGAAGTTGCCAGGAGAGATGTTCAGTCATGCTGTCTCGATAGCCGCTTATAATTGCGTGGTTGTGTGCTGGATCTTGTGCACGAATGTCTCTTTCGATCATATCCCATACATGACATTCTTTCCACTTGCACTTGGAGCCCTCTGGGATACATCTCCTTAAGGTGTGTATGGGCTTCACGAACCCGAGGTACTCTAGTGATCTTTTCTTTTCCTATAGGGTTTACTGTATAGTAAACGAGGAAGTTGACTTCCGGGATACCCAAACCATTTTTTTCTGCTTTCCCATCACACTACTTCATTCCCCAATCCCTCGTCATCTGACCGTGATTCAAAATTACGAGGTGTCTTCGGATCGAGTTTGATCCCGGACCTTCGCCAATAGCCCGTTGTGTTGCTTCAGAGGAACGTTAAATACCCACCTGCGTCCCCAATCCCTCTTTTTTTCCCTTTCACGATATTTTTTACTCGATGTTGTCTTGTGTTTGGCGTAGCTTGGCCAAATATGGCCCTTGCGCCATAACCTATAAACAACCAACCTCACAAAACTAGTTGCACTCTTAATTCAATACCGGACTATTAGATGGTGGACGTGTTCTGCAGCATGCTAAGTATTTTCAGTTACGGAAACTTTTTGTCTGAAATTGTGATGTCCATGAGCGATATGCTTACTAGGTTAGTTTTTTATTTCGAGTATGCAAACAAATAAGCTGAACTCGTTACGTCCTTATTAATTCATTCCCCGCCGAAAAGATAAGTATCCCGACGAGTGACACGAAGCATGGTCGCCGGAAAACGCGTTTAAAATAATTTCACCCTTTGATACCTAACGTGCGCCTTTTCTGGGAATGGCCTCCAGATTTTAAAAACAAACTTCTCGGAAGTGGAAAGGAAGCTTCTTGTTCGTATTCATTACCCCAACCAAATTTGGGTGTTGGAGTTCATCTCCGTGTGGCATGTGTTTTTGTGAAAAACGATGCCGCAGTTCAAAATAGGCTGAAGCCAACAGCGACAAGTTTAAGGAGAGTTCAAACCCAAAACTTTCAGATATCGATTTGGAGATTTTTAGAGATTGGGTACTCTTTCTTGCGCTCTTTCAGATGCTGTTTCATTTTTGTTCAAACTCCAATTTTAGCTTTAAATACTTCTAATAGATTTTTATAGGTAGATTAGGTTTGGGGTTTTATGGCGCAAGGGCCATATTTGGTCAAGCTGCACCAAACAAGATAGACAATGTCAATTAATTGTGAAAAGAAAGGAGAGAAGATCGCTTGGGCATCCTCAGGAAGCTTGATCAAATATGGCTCCTTGCGCCATAAAACCCAAAACCTGGACTGGACATCCACTTACGGAGCACCTGTTGCGCAGAAGCTCATCTCATAAATTGGGAAAATTTCAGAAAATTAGTATGCATAAATGATGTATGTGTTGATTTATGGAGCACATGGCACCGAAGGGGCCTTAATCTCCGAGTATGCATAAATGAAATAATTTTGATAATATATACATAGGTGGAATGGGCTTGTCAGCTTAATTAATCAGCGGTCGAAATTTTATAACACACCCTCGTGCCAAGACAGCACTCAAGTGGTCACCCTCCCAAGTACTGATCACGACGAAGGTTTGTAGAAAGGATCACGACCGAAGGTGCTTAATTGTGTTGGTCGAATGGGCGGGTGAAAATCCAAAACTAACTAACCCACTCTGGTGGAAAATTAACAAGGGAAAATCGCGGTTATTTTTTTCAAGTCAATACAACAGCTCGTATTTCTGTCGCGGCCAGACTCCAAAAGATGGCGGAACCAATCCAAAACAGGATCGTGAGCTCGTATTTTTGAAATCAACTCCAACGTCTGAATCTGGCCGGATGCAAACATAAATTTGAGCTGGTGGGTTATTTGAAAATTCCGTCCTTTTGCACTAAAAAGCTCCATTTTCGCCTCCCTCAAGATGCGGTTGGAAAAAGCTCCAAGTAATGGAAATTTGGTTCACCTTTAGGCAAATCACACATTGATCGGACAGGAGACAAAACATCCAACATACGCATACGCACCCCATTTCTATACACAAATCATGTAGGCATGTGTATTTCAGCCTATTTAATGTCTCAGAAGGATATTTGCCGAATGTGTGACTTTACTTAACCCTCCTGATGATCTAGCTCGTCATCTGACCGTGGTTTAAAACCGCGGTCAGATGAAGGTTAAAATACCCACCTAGTGTCGAGGTAGGTATTTAATTAACGTCGAACTGGAACAACACAACGGGCTATTAGCGACTGTCCTGGATCAAACCCGAAAGCTTCGTGTCGAAAACTGCCCTGTTGTGGCCAGCTTCTGATACAAAAACCTGTTCGAAATTATCAGTTCTGGGCAAGGAACAATCTATTTTACCTACTGCCTCGACAAGGTATCTCCGTTATTAATAAAATTGAACAGATCTTGATCGACGACATATCTCGTTATTAGTGAAATTGATTGGATCTTGGTGGACGAGATATCTCGTCGAAGCCACTTGCAGGGTTAGTGTGATGGATTTTCAGTCCAAACTAACAAACCTGATGGAATGCGGAGATTTTACTTCCGTTACCCAAATGCTCTTGATGGCGCATATTGAGGTTGCCTTAAAATGTAGTTTATCGTCGTTTTGGCCGTTTGGCGTTTAATCCAATTGGCTTTGACCAATCAATTATCATGTCAGTTCGGAATTAATTATTTAGAATTTTCATTGATGACATGTTGAAATCGCATTCGAAAAACAAGCCAAAGGACGTCACGTTTGGAATACTTAAAGGAAACATCGTTCCGCCGCAGAAACACTATCACAACCTAAATTTAGCCTGACAGAAAAAGTGGTCTTCAACCGTAGGTCCGCGAAAGCTTTCACCCGACTATACAGCTACACGGTTCGGGGAATTCCCACTGTTGCGGAGGTAGCGGGTCGCTGCACGCGACGAGTATAGTCGAAGTGCGCGACCGCCGAATGGCAGTATTGCGTCAGCTCGCCTGTCGACGACACATTGCAAGAATTCTTATTTTATCGCGCTCGTGCGTATTGTTTTTTTAATATTGTGCTGTGGAATTTCGGAAAACAAATTATTTCTTTCGCAAAATTTGAAATCCTATAAGACGGATGAAAAAAGTCAAACAGCAAAATATTTTAACCTTCTTTAGTTGAGGCAAGGACAATATTCAGAAGAAAATTAGTGCTGGTGCCGAAAGTATGTCAAGTACTAGTGCTTCAAATTTAGAAGAAACAAAGGAAAATAATTCTGATACTTCGGAATGTGCACTACAAACCAAAAAGAGAAAAGGAAACTGCTAGGCATTATGATAAGGAATACTTAAAGCTTGGTTTTATTGTAGCCTCTGGCAGTGAACTATCGCCACGGCCTTTGTGTGTAATATGTTCCGAAGTTCTTTCAAATGGCGCTATGAAACCGTCCAAACTGGCCCGTCATTTGCATTCGAAGCAGAGATTTCACTGATAAGTCACTGGACTTTTTTATAAGTGACCAGATGAAACTTCAGAAAAGTTAAATGAAAACGATGACTAGTGACAAGTCACTGCTTCAAGCGTCTTATTTAGTTGCTCTTCGAATAGCTAAAGCGAAAAAACCGTTAACTATTGGTGAGGAGTTAGTAAAGCGTGGCATCTTAGAAGTACAAAAAATTTTAGGTCTCAAGCCACTAAAAAAACTAGAGGCTACACAGCTCTAGGACACCACATTCAGAGGAGAACTATTGACATGGCCATCGATATTGAAAAGCAAGTTGTAGAGGGGATAAAGAAATCGAGATGTTTCGCGATTAAACTTGTTGAATCAACTGACTTGAGTAACCATGTATTGTACTTTCAATTCGTGAGGTATAGTGAAGATGATGACTTAAGGGAAGAACTTTTTTGCCTTGATTTACCTGGACTGATCACTAATTCAGAGATATTTAATACTTTTGATGAGTATTTTCAAGCAGGGCTTAGACTGGAGCAAATACGTTGGTGTGTGTACGGACCGTGCTGCGAGCATGACTGGTCGTCGCTCTCAGGAGTTGTTGCGAAAATAAAGGAAGTCGCACACCCAGAAGGTTTGTTCACTCACTGTATGATCCACCGGGAGCATCTAGCTGCAAAGAAGTTTTCTTCTGAACTAAACACTGATGAATGACGCGGTGAAGATCATTAACGAAATTCGTAGTCGAGCTACGGACTCGAGGCTGTTCTGTGAGAGTACGGACTCAAATCACCAGCATCTCCTACTCCATGTAGAAGTGAGATGGTTATCGAGAGGAAGAGTTCTTGCACGCCTGTTCGAACTGAGGGAAGAAGTAAAGCAGTTTCTGCGAGAGCGAAAATCTGACCTAGTAGAGCCTTTGTTGAATGAGGAAAGGATGACTAAGTTTGCATATATGGCGGACATATTTAACCTTCTGAACGAACTTAATATTTCTCTTCAGGGGTCTTGTACGAATATTTTTTACACAAGAAGTAAAATGGATGCATTCAAAAAGAAGCTGTCTCTTTGGGATAGTCGCGTACAAGAGGAAGATATAGAAATGTTTCCGCTTTTTGGAGAATTCTTGAATGCTGCTGATACCAACCAGAAAGTCATATTCAACATAATAAGTCAATATTTAAGAACGTTAGCCTGAAAACTTTAATAATTATTTCCTTGAAAAAGAAGATCCACGTAAAGGTAACCTCTGGATTAATGCGTAATTCCTTTTTCGAAGATATAAAATCATGCGCACTTGATACTCGTGAGAAAGAAAAGCTGATCAAGTTGCCTTCTGATGTCACTCGTGTCCAGACATAAAATGCAATCATTGTCTCAATTTTGAGTATCCCTCAATAAAGAATTTCAATCTCTGAGTTATAAAACTATCAAACTGTTGGACGTTTTTTCGACTTCCTATTTGAGTCAAAAAAATTTTCAGCTATATCTAATAAAAAACCAAACAGAGAAATCGAATGGATGTTAATGCAGCGCTTCGTCTCAGAAATAACTGCAACCACGTATATCAAATTTGCTTACAAAGAAGCAGCAGCAGATGTCGCACTAACCAAAAATTGTAATTTTTGTAACATTAGATTTAATAAATAAAATTCTATGTACATTGGTTTTTATTTCTGGCTGATGCCGGTCCGCGAAATATTTCTATTTTCACCGGGCCGTTGGTGTTTAAAGGTTGCAGAATACTAATCTAGAGGACGGGAGTCAGTAGTCCTTTGATACCAGTTTAATGCGTATTTGGAACTCTCAAATTGTTTACAAACGGTAGTGTAAAATTTAAAGCATTTGTATTGCATTATTTCAGTAATGTCTAATAATTTACACCAATAAAAATGGTATCCTGAATTTTGACGTGAAAGGAATGATCAATTGCGAGAGAATATAATTTTATTACTTTTTTCTCTTCTCTTCTATGGATATACTAATGCGATTCCAGGGTACTACATGAAAGAAACAATTGATACTTTTATAAGCGTTGCATTTTAAAGATGGATTGTATGGGGGTAGCTGAATTAACGTCGCACTGGAGCAACACAATGGGCAATTGGTGACGTCCGGGATCAATCCCGAAGGGAAAGTCCGAGGACTACACCACGTAATATTGAACCATGGTCAGATGACGAGGTCAACAACTGAGCTGGGACCCCACTCTCCAAACTTCTACACCACACCACGTGAGGACATTTAAGGCCACGACAGATGTAATTTGAGCCAGCCACCTCCTACACGACAGTCTTTGGCTGGATCGAATTTCGAACTCAATCCTCCGGTTGCTAATCCGTTACTCTACCAACCAGGCTACCGCGTCCTCTGGAGTGTACTATCAAACTGTTGGACGTTTTTTCGACTTCCTATTTGAGTCAAAAAAATACGAAAAAAAGTCAAAAAAAAAACGCTTTTATAAATATCTCTGAAATGCTACATTTTAAGACATTGGCGCTCGTGGCGCCCCTTTCGTACCTCTCCCTCACCTTCCCCTCTGTCAAGGAATTAACTTTCTTTTAGTTAAACCACATGATTTTATTGCTCATAGATCACTGCCAAATTACGAATTTGTTTTGAAACACTCCAAATCTTTCTTATAAAGCAGAGTTGGCATCTGTCTGTCTATTCTCTATACAAATTGACACCGTTGACTACACCAAATTCGGTACACTTATTCTTTGGAACCTTGCGGGTAACGTAGGCTACATATTAAACCCCGTTCTATTTGTCTTGGGTGTGCAGAGGGGTGTAACATCCCGTCATCCTGGACAGAGCACTTGCTAGGGGGCGCTCTGTCCCGGTATGGTTGTGCAGATGACGTCAGAGTTAACATTTACAGGAGTCACCTCTCAAGATGACCTTGGAGTCTTTTTAGAATTTTAGAGTACGGGCTCGGTTGCTCTGAAAATCGCTCAGTATCATATTGTTTATGTATCCCGCCTGTAAATTCTTAAACTGTAGCTTTATTATTGGAATGTAAATTTTTGTGATAATATAAGATTATTTTATAGAAAGTGGTCTTTTTTATCATCGATATGGTACAGGGGACTAAAGACAATTCGAAATCTTCATAGGAATAACATTGCGTATGTATACGATCAATGTCAGATCAATTCGCACTAAATTTGGTACATTCATTCTGTAGAATTCTACGGGCCACATAGGCTATACATTAATCTCGTTCGATTTGTCCTGGGTCTGCAGGGGGGTAAAAACAATTCGAAATCTCCATAGGAATAATATTGAGTAATATTACGATGAATTATAAACAATTCAACCCGAGCAACGCCGGGTAATTCAGCTAGTGTCTTATAAGAAAAGTTGAAGGAATGAAATGTGAGGAAAGTTTATATTCGACTTTTGAATTCGTGTATAGGGGTTGGTCTGATTACCCCTCGTTTTGCAGAAAATGATAGTAGAGCGACACACTTCCCAAACTGTATAGACATCTGATTTCTGCCCACAGACATAAAAATAACATAATTTATATCTTAGCTGGGGCATTTTTCGATTCATTCAAAAAACCACTCATCGCGAAAGGAACGAAGTATATTGTATGATAGGTAGGCAATTAACATCGCACTGGACCAACACAACAGGCTATTGGCGACAGTTCGGGGGCAATGTCCAAAGGAGAGATCCAAGGCTCTACACCATGACGGTGAGCTGGGAGGAAGTGGGTCCGGAAAGGAGAGATCCGAGGACAACGCCACGTCATTTGGAACCACTGTCAGTTTACGACAACACCACCTGAGCTGGCACCCCACTCTCTAAACGAGTAACGTATTAGCAATCCGAGAGTTACGAGTTTGAAACTCGGTCCAGCCAAAGACCGTCGTTTACACGTGTGCCGGTGCACGTTAAATCTATCATGACCTTAAAGGTCCTCACGCTGGCGTGGTGTGGAAATTTGGAGAATGGAGTGCCAGCTCATGTGTTGACCTAGTCATCTGACCGTGGTTCAAAATTAAATGGTGTTGTCATCGGATCTTTCCCTCGGAGATTGGTCCCGGTAGGTATTTTAATTAATGTCGCACTGGAACAAAACAACAGGCTATCGGCGACAGTCCGGGATCAAACATGAAGGGAAAGATCCGAAGACAACACCATGTAATTTTGAACCACCGTCAGAAAAACAAGACGGCAACGGTAAGAGCATCGGCAGACAAAATCGGCTGTCCAAAAAAAGTACCTTAGCAACCAAGTTCGACTTCAAAATAATCGCACCTGTTGAAAGTCTAGACTCTCGGGACGCCCTTGAACACAAATAAAGGTCGCTGGATACTCCCAATCAGAGCAATTTGCACCGAGGAGCAACAGAAATCGAATGACAAAGAAACGTAATTAGATTTGTGGAACTCAAATTTCTTAGAAACTTCCTCAGTTAAATGAGACGGTTCCAAACCCCTGAAAAAGGAAAGCTCTCGCGAGTGTGAAGGGGCGTAACTGTTTGTTTGCAGAAAACGGGGATTTCGAAAAGGACTTGGCGACGCAAAAAAAGTCGTTGCTGTAGGAGGTGGGTTCGCACGCATAAATCTCTGTCAAGCCTTTTTGTTTAGTCTCCATTGCAAGTTCCCACGATATTGCACGAGGGCAGGGAACGCAACTACAATCTGAGGTAATTTACTGTGGAAACCCGATTCGGCGTTTGTTTTGAGAATAGGGATGGGCCGAAAAAAATCGTTTTATTCCGATCGAATGGCTTTGGGAGCGGCACAACTAAAGATTATCTTAAAAATTCGTTTCAAATCGCGTATCGGGATTCAAGCTTCCCCAAAATTTCCAAACAAAACCGTAAATTCATCGAATTTTCTAAAAGTACAGAATAAACTGCAATAGAATTACTACAAGGCTGTAAAGTTTCCTCTACTACATAATGTAAAATAAGCCAAATAGGCTCGGTTCTGATTGAGCATTCTCCCGGACCGTCGTCAATAGCCCGTTGTGTTGCTCTAGTGCGACGTTAATTAATTACCAATTATTGATTGAGTGTCAGTTTGGAGCGTAGGACAACGATTTTTAAAATCTTCAGTTCGAACCACTGCGAAATGTTTTTAGTATGGTTAAATAGATTCCGTGAGAGCTTCAAAATGATACTCCCCTCAGTCGTGTTACGCTCACAGATACCGAAATAGACTGAATCAAACCTTTTCCGATTGCATGTGTCCTGAGAGTTGTAGGCGGCACAAGTGCGATTCCTCCCTGAGTGTATTTCTCTTCTGCAACAGTAAAATTTTCATTGTGTGTGTCTATTAATTGATATTGTATGTCTCGTGTCTGCTGCAGCATGGCCAAATATGGCCCTTGCGCCATAAAAACCCAATGAACCAACCGATTGCATGCGCATACCAACACAATTATTTAAGATGTAACTTCAACAGAACACCCTCTTTTTCGGTCATTAAACTTTTTTAATAGGTCCAATAATCTTCCTCTGAATCCTTAATCTCAAAGAGCAGAGGTTTGCAATATGTGGACCGCGTACCCACAGGTGTCCTCGACAAGGTTTTAGGGAGTCATGGTTGGTTGGTTGATTTAGGGTTTTATGGTGCAAGGACCATATTCTGCCAAGTTGGGTCCGCGGTTGGTTGATTTAGGGTTTTATGGTGCAAGGACCATATTCTGCCAAGTTGGGTCCGCGGTTGATTGGTTGATTTAGGGTTTTATGGTGCAAGGACCATATTCTGCCAAGTTGGGTCCGAGGTTGGTTGGTTGATTTAGGGTTTTATGGTGCAAGGCCATATTCTGCCAAGTTAGGTCCCCGGTTGATTGGTTGATTTAGGGTTTTATGGTGCAAGGACCATATTCTGCCAAGTTGGGTCCGCGGTCGGTTGGTTGATTTAGGGTTTTATGGCGCAAGGGCCATATTCTGCCAAGTTGGGTCCCCGGTTGATTGGTTGATTTAGGGTTTTATGGTGCAAGGACCATATTCTGCCAAGTTAGGTCCCCGGTTGATTGGTTGATTTAGGGTTTTATGGCTCAAGGACCATATTCTGCCAAGTTGGGTCCGCGGTTGATTGGTTGATTTAAGGTTTTATGGCGCAAGGACCATATTCTGCCAAGTTGAGTCCCCGGTTGATTGGTTGATTTAAGGTTTTATGGCGCAAGGACCATATTCTGCCAAGTTGGGTCCGTGGTTGGTTGGTTGATTTAGGGTTTTGTGGCGCAAGGATCATACACTATTCTGCCAAGCTGCGTTAAACGCAAGACAGACAACACAATAAGGGAGGAAGAAAAAGCAAAAAGAGCATAGAAGGGCAGGCGTGAAAAATGAAAGGAAGGAAAGATCACTCTGGTACCTCGGGGTTGTGATGCCCGTACACATCTAAAGAAGATGTGCCCCTGAGGGCTCGCGGAAAACATGCAAAATTTTACCAGACAAAAGAGAGAATTTCTAAGAAAAAAATATTCCGTTATTATTTTTTTTTATTCTTCTATGGTCTGAAATTTAAAGGTCGCGGTAGTCCGGTTGGAAGTGTAGTGGATTAGCAACCGGGGGGGTTGCGAGTTCGAAACTGGATCGAATCAAAGACCGTTGTGTACGGGGGCTGGTTTACGTCCTGGCCTCAAATATCGCCCACACGATGGCGTGGTGGGAAGTTATGACAGTGGGGTACCAGATCGGGTGTTGACCTCGTCATCTGACCGTGGTTCAAACTTACGAGTGTCTTCGGATCTATAATTTCGGGATTGATCCTAGACAGTCGCCAACAGCCCGTTGTGTTGTGCTCTATGTTAATTCAACCATAAATTACCTAAAACAATGAGCCTAGTTGGTAGCGGATTAGCAAACGGGGGTGTTATGATTTTATGGTGCAAGGGTCATATTTAGCCATGCCGAGCCAGACACAAGACAGACAATATAAAGTAGTACATACACACAAAGGAAATTTTATTAACACAGAAGAAACACTCAAGAGGAATCGAACCATTTTTGGAAATTCTTTTCTTTAATATATTACCCACACTTCTATTTTTTTATAAATTGGTGTCATTGGTGTATTTCTGATGTCTACGAGTTTAGAAATATTAAATAAATCTACACACAATATACTATAGAAGGCGAAAAAAAATCAAAAGTTCGTTTGGCTAAATAGCTATAATTATTTTAAATTTCTCATTGACGAAAAAAATATTTTTACCGTGACTGAATATTTCTAAAACATGCCAATCTCCCAATATTTAGCCGAAGTTCAAAGGTGACCAACAAAAACGGCGGCAAGTGCCGAATAAATTTGTTTTATTAACGTTTTCACCTTCAAGTTTATGCTGTATATCACAAGAACATTAGTATTTCCAAAACAGCAATAAACCTGCTCGCAACGAATAATTCTCTTTATCCGCTACTTTAAAGTCAAAAGATTTACACCTGTTTGGTAATAAAAAAGGACCGTTTGAAAGAAAGAGAGAGAGCCGCAACCCGAAAGAAAATATAAAGATCATACTGTTTAAATCGTATATCTTCAGAATAGGCGGTTTGTTCGTGGCTTTAAGTCGTCTCCCATACCGAATCTAACGATAGCTCAGTAAGAAAACGCACAGGCAGCTGAAAACGGGGAATGTTGAAAATAACGCTATACACATGCATCCAAAAAGTTGTCACTGAAAATTTATTTAAAAATTAAGAGATAGAAATGTTTGCGCCTTAGTTTATTTCTGTTCTAAAAATAATTTAGACAACCCTATTGATTTAATCATTACTTGCTGACCCGTGCATATCATCTGCGCCAAACTTTCTTAATTGCTTGTATCTGTTAATAGCAAAAGATGTCACTCGCATTTCATATCTTATTTAAATCCATTTATAATGACTCTAGCGTCCACGAGATCAATCCCGAAGGAAAGATCCGAAGATCACACCTCGTAATTTTGAACCACGGTCAGATGACGAGGTCAACATGTGACCCGTCACTCCTCTCTCCAAACTTTCACACTACGCCAACGTGAGGACATTTGAGGCCACAACATTTAACGTACACCAGCCCCCATGTACATGACGGTCTTCGGTAGGATCGAGTTTCAAACTCGCAACCCTCCGGTTGCTAATGCGCGACTCGACCATTTATGCTACAGCTGTCCCGATTTTGAAGCGGTATGTGCTGAAATTTTGTATTGCAGTCTTTCTGAATCAATTTCCATCAAGATATACTGGCCAAATATGGCCCTTACGCCATGAAACCCCAAAAACCAACCATCAAGATATACAACGGTTACCGCCAATCGACCAACCAAACGATCTAGTGGTCAGGATACTGAGTTCTGGATCGAAAGGTTCCTGGTGCGAATCTGGGGTTCGGCGTGGATCTTTGAACGTCTTGAATGAATGCGAGGCCTTTCCATAAGCTGGTTGCGCCTAGAATGAATGGTAAGAATGTGAAGTGGCGACGTGAACCCACCCCCGTGGTGGTGCAGGGGGTTTACGAATCCGTCCTTGTAGTGGCATGATAGAAATGTTAAATTCATTGGCCAGCATTAGAGATAGGTAGGTATTTTAATTAACGTCGCACTGAAGCAACACAACGGGCTATTGGTGACGGTCCGAGGACACCACGTAATTTTGAACCACGTTCAGATGACGAGGCAGCATTAGAGGAAAAAAAGTTTTAAATACATAAATAACTCTAAAATTAACTACATTCAAATTGAAAAACCTTTCAGAGTTGAATTCTAAAGTTGGAGTATATGATAGCATTCATTTCACACATACCGCTTATCTGACCGTGGTTCAAAATTACGTGGTGTTGTCCTCGGATCTTTCCCTTTGGGATTGATCCCGGACCGTCACCAATAGCCCGTTGTGTTGCTCCAGTGTGACGTTAATTGAAAAATACCAAATACCACACATACCGCTTGAAATTGGGCCGTGAAAGCTCGGTTGGAAGAGTAGCGGATTAACAGCCGGGGGGTTGCGAGTTCGAATCCAACCAAAAGACCGTCGTGTACAAAGGGGACTGGTGCACGTTAAATCCGTCGTGGTCGCTATTGTCCTTACTGTCGTGGTGTGGAAGATTGGAGAGTGGGGTGCTAGCTCAGGTGTGTTCTCGTCATCTGATTGTGATTCAAAATTACTTGGTGTTATCCTCGGATCTTTCCCTTTGGGCTTGAGCTCCGGTGTTACTTCGTCATCTGACCGTGATTCAAAATTACGTGGTGTTGTCCTCGGATCTTTCCCTTTGGGATTGATCCCAGACCGTCAGCAATAGCCCGTTGTTTTGCTCCGGTGTGACGTTAATTAAAAATCCTACCTAATTATCAAGCCTTTGGGCTTGATCCCGGACCGTCGCCAATAGCCCATTGTGTGGCTCCAGTGCGACTTTAATTAAAAATACCTACCTAGCGCTAGAAATTATTTCAGGTCGTTAGGTATTACCTCGCACTGGAGCGACACAACGGGCTATTGGCGACGGTCCGGGATCAAACCCGAATGAAAAGATCCAAGGACAATACCACACAATTTTGAATCACAGCCAGAAAACAAGACAGCATAAAGCGTATCGGTAGACAAAATCGGCTGACCAAAAAAAAAGTACCTTAGCAACCAAGGGTCGACTTGAAAATAATCACACCTGTTGAAAGTCTACTCTCGGGACGACCTTGAAATCAAATAAAGGTGTCTGAACACTCCCAAACGGAGCAATTTACGCTGGAGAAGCAACAGAAATCGAATGACAAAGATACATAATTAGATTTGTGGAACTCAAATGTTCTCACGTTGGTGTGCTAGCTGAGGTGTTCCCGTCATCTGACTGTGGTTCAATGAGGTGTCCTCAGATCTCTCCCTTCGGGATTGTCCCCGGACAGTCGTCAATAGCCCTTTGCTTCAGTGCGACGTTAATTCAACTATCTACCTACCATACAGTTTTCGAAAATTAAATTCATAATTAATATTTCTCAATAAAAATTAATTTAATAAAGAAACGTTACATAAATTTTGTCGGAGATTACTTCGGAATATATCGTTGTCTGGTTTTTGTTGCAAAAGCCATATTTGGCCAAGCAAACAATGATTTTTATTCAAGTAGATATACATATACGAGGAAACTCGGTACAAGGAAAGTTCTATCACAGAAGAGAGAATTACATCCAGGATATTACAGGAATCAAACCTGCTACGTAAACCCAATAAGCCACTCAGAATATATGAATTAAAGCCTGAGAAACAATTAAAGATTAGGTTTTCCATTGTTATGATCAGAGACGTAACTAGGGGGAGCAGACAGGGCATGTGCCCCGGGCACCGGATTTGGGGGGCGCTAAATTGGGCGAGTATTTTTTTACTATAGATATTTACGTATGATAAAAAATGAAGAGGACTTATTAGTAGACTACAAAAACCAAAAACTATAAAAGAAGCTAAATGCAGAATGTGTGAAGAAATAGCAGGAAAGCTTAACCTAGATCCTCATTTTAAAGAAGTACGGAGCACGAAGAAGCGGATGTTTGATGAGAAGAGCGAAGTTGAAAGCTATGAATTCTCAGAAGAAAAAAGTTCAGATTATTGATTATACAAATAATAGATCGGATTCTGAATGAACTGAGGCAAAGGTTTCTAGTCATTCAAAACATGAATAGTTTATTTGGTTTCCTCAACGGAGCTTGGTTTGAAACAATGAATGGAGAAGAATTAAAGAACCAGGCACTTGAGTTAGCTACCACATATAAAATAGACTTAGACAGGGAGGGACTAGCTGGCGATAGAAGTGGAGAGTTTTAAGTATCATGCCTTGGATTTAAGCCCTAATATGAAAACGGCTACACCATCAGGTCTTCTGACGTTATTTTACAAGAACGGACTTGAAGACGCGTCCACCAACGTAACGATAACGTTGAGAATTTTCCTCACAATACCAGTCTTAGTCGCCTCAAATGAAAGGAGTTTCAGCAAACTAAAGATCAAAAAATTACCTCAGAAACTTAACAGGACACACAGTGACTAACCAACCTAAGCATCATATCAATAGAGCACAAGTTAGCTTCAAAGCTAGCTTTTGAGGACATTGTAAAAATGTTTGCAGCCGAAAAAGCCCATAAAGTTAAGTTTTAGTTCAAGCTTTCTGTGTTTAGATTAATTTTTTTCACATTTTGTCAATAGATTAAGAGATTGTGTCTAAGTATAATACTCAATATATATATATATATATATATATATATATATATATAGACCATCACCACAAATCAAAAAGGAGAAACCAAATATATATATATATATATAATAACTTGAGTAAAATCTGTTATTATTAATTCTTGTTCCACAGTTTTCCAAAATCCTTGAATGGTTTTCAGTCGACGTTTCGATAATGCTCTTTTTAAAAGTCCATGGGTGAGACATCTGGAGATTTAGCAGGAATATCAGTAAAGGGTATTTATTGACTTGATACCAGTTTCTTGTTCCATTTTTTCCAAGAATTTAATAGTGGATTTAGATGTGTGGCTGCTTCCGTTATCCTGATGCAGTTCTATTGATTGTTGGCACTGTGGGTAAAGATATGGTATTTCTTTTTTGAATATTGGGGATAAAATATGGTCTTGATGGAGTTGATTTTCACATTTTTTCCCCTCTTTTTACTTTTATAACACAAGGCTAGCTCTCTCAGGCAATTAAGTTTATTCTTACTAACAAAAGACATTACATTTTTACAAACACGAACACTAAACATTTGACATTAATTAGAAACAATCGTTATATGGGCACTGTATCATAATATTTAAGTTTAAAAAGATTCTCGGGGAAGAAGGGACAACTGTTCTCCCTCACTACTTTGTCCTAACTGACGGGTCTCATTCAGATTCACGCAGGGGAGCTGTTCTGCGCCTGCGCGTCTTTAAAGTCTTAGTTGGCGTGGTATTAATGTCCGCGCTACAATCTCCCCCTCTGGTTGCGAAAGCGTCCCGATGAGGAACCAGAACAGTCTTGTTTGCCAGGGCGGCGTGGCGGACAGCTCTGTTGAGGTGATCGCACTCCAGAACGTGAAGAGGTAGTTTTAGTCTTTGGTGGACGTCCTCGTTTCTTTAGTGGAGCCACCGGCTGAGTGTCTCTGCTCTGAGCAGGAGTTAGTGCAGATATATGGTATGTTCCAAGAGGTTCTTCGGGAGATTCGAGTCTTGAGACTACGTATGTTGTCGGCGATTTCTGTGTTAGGATGATATATGGACCATCCCTTTTTGGAACAAACTTGGCAGTATGCTTTGAGTGAGCCTTGCTAACAGGATGTAGGGTAATCCATACTTTATCTCCAGGAGAGAAGTACAACGGTCGTCTGCGACGATCAAACTGTTGTTTTCTTTGATCTTGCTTCTTCTCGATCCTATCTCTGATTTCGGTGGAGAGTTTCGAAAAACGTTTTAAGTATGGCGTTATCTCCGGAACGAAGTTGTCGTTTTCGATAACAGACGTTAAATTATTCATTACATCATAGATGGTACGTAGTTCTCGGCCAAAATGTAGAAAGGCAGGAGTAAATCCTGTAGTTTCACATTTATGAGTATTCATTGCAAAGCGAATACACGGAAGTTTTGTTTCCCAGCTATCGTGTTCGTTGCCCACGAGAATAGCCAATCGTGGTTTAAGATCTCGATTCTTGCGTTCTACTGGGTTTGCCTGAGGGTGATAAACAGGCGTGAGACATTGGTCGATTTTAAGGATGAAACATACTTGTTGTAAGACAGAACTTATAAATTGTGGTCCATTGTCACTTATCATTCGTCTGGGAATGCCATATCTGAGAAATATTTCTTCCACGAGTGTGATGGCACTCTCTTTAGCAGTAGCTGATTCGAGAGCAAAGAGCTCTATCCATCTGGTAGCACAATCTTCAACTATAAATATCCAACGCTTATTAGTAGCCCCTTCGGGCAAGGGTCCGAACAAGTCAATTGATAGAGTCTCGAACCTTTGTGACTGGACAGGGGTTCTTAACAGTCCTGCGGGTTTCAAATTGGTTGATTTATATCGGGCACATTCTGGGCATTTCTTCACATAGTCAGCAATGGAAGACCGCATTCCTGACCAATAACGTTGTGCGAGTCGGTGATAGGTTCCTTCTTCACCATAGTGGCCAGCAGTAGGAGCATCGTGGTACTGCTTTAAAACGTCACTTATTTCATGGGAAGGAACAACAAGTTGTGCCTCCTCGGTGTCGGCATCTGGAACGTAACGATATAGTACTCCTTGATTCATTACAAATCCTCGCTCAGTCCAATTGGCAAAATTTTCATCCTTCTGGGAAGACTCAAAACTTTCAACAATCTGACGCAGGTTGTCATCTTTCAATTGGGACTCACGTACTTCTTTAGTACTTTTAGAAGGTAGGTCTGCTGCGAAGAAGTGATCAACTTCACACTTGTCACTTTGACTTTCGGCAAAGGGTCTTGACAGCATGTCCGCTATGACATTGAATTTTCCAGGTGTGTAGCAGATCTTAAGATTGAACTCTTGTATTTGGAGAGCCCACCGAGCTAGTCGTCCGGAAGGGGACTTCAAGCTCATCAACCATCGTAGAGGCTGGTGGTCTGATGCTACAGTGATCTCAGCACCTTCTATATATCCAAGAAATTTCTGAAGAGCCCACACCACAGCTAGTGCTTCTCTTTCAGTTGTGCTGTAATTCTTTTCTGCTGCGGTCAGAAGACGGCTGGCATATTCAATGGGGTGTTCATCTGGAACTTCACCTTGAGAGAGTACAGCTCCCACAGCAAAACTGCTCGCATCCGTCCGAAGCATGTACGGTTTGGCGGGATCACATTGCTTCAAAACAGGAGGGGAAATTAGCAACTGTTTCAAGGTGTTGAAAGCCTTTTGTTCCTCTTGTTCCCAATGCCAAAGACTGGTCTTCTCGGTAAGATTGCTAAGGGGTCTAGCAACATTAGAGAAATTCGGAATGAAGCGTCTGTACCAGCTACATGTTTGTAGAAAAGACTGCACTTGCTTCACATTTTTGGGTTCAGGCATAGCCTGGATGGCGGATGTCTTCTCAGGATCGACTTGTATACCATCTGAAGTTACGAAGTGTCCCAAATATTTAACTTTTGAGCATGCAAAATTGCACTTTTCGCGATTTGCTCGCAAGTTGTAATGCATCAGTCTTTGGAAGACTTTTTTCATATCTTCTATGTGCTCTTCAAAGGTCTGAGATAGTACAATAATATCGTCCAGGTAGGACAGGATACTCACATCTTTCAGACCATTTTTGAAGGCATCAATCAATCTTTGGAAAGTTGCTGGTGTATTCTTTAGTCCAAAGGGCATGCGCACAAAACGGTAGGTTCCAAAAGGACATGTAAAAGCAGTTTTGTTTCTGTCAGCAATAGAAACGTTCACTTGGTGATATCCGGCTTTTAAATCAATGGTGCTCATGTACTGTGTGTGTTTGGCAGTGTGGAGAAGATCGTCTATCCTTGGTAAGGGATATGCATCAGTTTTGGTGATAGAATTCAGCTTCCTGTAATCGACGCAAAGACGAAAAGTTCCATTCGGTTTGGGGACCAAAACAACAGGAGCAGCATACGGTGATTCACAAGGTTCGATGATACCTTCATGTAGAAGTCTGTTAAGCTCAGCTTCTAGAATTTCTCTTCTGGCTGGAGAAACTCTATATGGAGGAACAGCAACAGGTGGTCTGTTTTGTGTGTCAATATGGTGTTCGATATAGGGTGTAGGATCTCCCCCTAGTTTGAACAATTCTTCAAATTCCTTTAATACAACACTGAGAGTGGTTCTCTGCTGTGTGGTAAGCATGGTTCCCTCATTTTCTCGTAAGGATTCAGCTTTTACTTCAGAAACGTATTCCGAGTGTGGAGACGGAGGTACGTGAATGTCCTTTTCGAAAGGGTATTTTCTGTAAGGGCTATCAGAAAAATACCATTTGTGGCTCTTAAGGTCAAGAACCAGGCCTGCATTATGTAAGAAGTCAAGTCCTAGCAATGTTCTGTTTCCTTTGGTGTCAGGCAAAACTATAAAAGAGGTTAAAATTTTTCTATTTTTTATCTGGACATTCACCTGGGTGGTGAGGACTTCAGCAACAGAAGATCGTCCATCAGCAAACGTCAAGTTGATCGATTCTTTTTCAAACTTCGCACCTTGTTTCTGAAGAATTTTGGACAAACCCTCTCCAGCAATGGAGCGTGTGGCTCCGGAATCAGCACAGACAATTCCATTAACTTGGTTGATTCGGACAGGAAGGAAAGCAACCAAAGCAGAAGGTGACTCGGAGGTCGTAACAGCACTGAATTCGGTTCTGCCCTTTGCAGGAGCACAGATTGGACATTTGGGCTTGGTTACGCCAGGTGTGCCACAACCATAACAGTGGATAGTAGATGTTTCTTTCGGTTTTATATTCTCAAATTTCTTTTCATGGAACTCTTTTTTGGGATGCAAGTATCTTTCCGTTCTTTCTACAGGTTTGAAGAATGGTTTTCTTTTATTTGTAATAATTCCTTCTTTCTTGAAGATATTTCGGTGATTCTCGAAGGAATCCAACTTTTCCACCAGTTCCACAGGCGAACAGAGGTATCCCCATTCATCTATATGGTGGTCTTTAAAGTCAGAAGGACATTTCTTCTTAATTTGGTCCGTTATTACTAGGTCTTTAAGTTTTTCGAAAGTATCCACATTAACTTCTTTGATCCAACTTTCAAAATAAGTTCTGAGTTCAAAATAGTAATCCCTCCAAGTGGATTCAGCACTCTTCTTGTGAGTCGCAAAGAGTTGTCGAAAGCGTTCAGCACTCATCTTAAATCTTTTTAGGAGAATGTCTTTAACATATTCATAGTCTTGAGCTCTGTCATCAGATTCACGTGCGATGATTTTAGTAATTTCACTTGGTAAAACAGCAATTAAATAAGGTACCCACTGTACTTCCGGAACTTTTAGAAATTTCACTTGTCTTTCAAATAGGTGCAAGAAAATAGAGATATCATCAGTGTCGGGATTGAAGTTAGGAATTAACTTATGCAGTTCAAATCTTGGGTGTTCAACATCTGGAACGCTTGCTGACACGTTATTTTTGGCAACGAGTTGGGATTCTGCTTCTAATTGAAGTTTTTCTAATTCAAAGTCTCTCTCTTTTTCGATTCGTTTTATTTCAGCCGCTCTATCTGTCGCCAGTCTTTCTAATTCAGCTGTTTTTTCTTTATCAACCCGTTCCTCGATAACAGTTGATAGCATATTTTTTACAAGTTCCTCTTCGAAGTCTTCGGATTTAGTTATAAGGTTCTTAAGATCTATAATTTTTAAGTCATCAGTAATGTCCAGTCCCATTTCCTTAGCCAAATTTCTGAGATCTTCTTTTCAACCTTTCCCCAGAAACGCCATGATTATTTATTTATTGAGACCAAATGCAAAGTTTTGACTTTAAGTTATTTTATAAACATTCAGTTATAATGACACACTTATATAAATAGTGTTCAAATTCCACAGTATTTAAATCAATTTTCAGAGTTTACTAAGATATTAATAAAATACTTAATGAAATCCACAGATAAAATATCCGCAGTTCAACCCAGTAAGAAGTGAAACCGAAACTGAATATTAATGTAATACTTTTCCTGACTCAACTACGAAGATATATTCTTAACACAGTGATATTTAAAAGGAACACATAAATACACTTCGAAAAATCACAGATCAAAACTCAAGGTTAATCAACACGAATAAAATGAGCCATAGCATAAAATGAGTCACACTGGTTTTCTTTTTCGGAATGAATCCGGTACACAAGTAAAAGAAATATTCTTACTGCTTGAAGAATCAATTTTTCAATATCACAATTTTTAAGAGTAATCAAATTAAATTTAACTTAACATGTTTTCAAAATAGCATTGGATGTGCATTTATACGAGATATGCATGGATTGCAAAATGCTTAACTGGTCATGCTACTTTACAAAACTAAGTAATAAGCTACTCGATCTACTTCCGTTTTCGAAATCATAACATAACATAATAATAACGATAGCACTGGGTGTGCTTCATAATAAAATATGCCTGGTTGGCAAGATGATAAAATGCTTTAACGTAATTCACATATACTTATCAATGATAAGAAAATGAATGGAAAATAGCATAATATAAATCAACAAGATTGCGGATATTAAAATAAAATACATAAATGTACTTATCTAAAATTCAGACTTTATATCACATCAAATAACCTGGGTACTTGGATGGTGTATATTGCAATTCTTCAGACAGGGGAGTCTAAAAATTAAAGTGAGTTAGGACAAAGAGGAAGAGAAGGAAAACATGGCCGCGGGTTGGGCGCCAATTATAACACAAGGCTAGCTCTCTCAGGCAATTAAGTTTATTCTTACTAACAAAAGACATTACATTTTTACAAACACGAACACTAAACATTTGACATTAATTAGAAACAATCGTTATATGGGCACTGTATCATAATATTTAAGTTTAAAAGGATTCTCGGGGAAGAAGGGATAACTGTTCTCCCTCACTACTTTGTCCTAACTGACGGGTCTCATTCAGATTCACGCAGGGGAGCTGTTCTGCGCCTGCGCGTCTTTAAAGTCTTAGTTGGCGTGGTATTAATGTCCGCGCTACACTTTTAATTTTCCATTATATGCAAAACCGGCAACAATCATAAATATCTTAGAGAAAGTTCTCCCGTTAAGGTTACCAAGTTGAACCACGTTTTAAGATTTTTATCCTCTTTTAAGAGATAATAAATTGTTCTTTTTATTGCAATCATTTAAATACACCCACGCCTCGTATATTGTCACAACATTTTTCCATCTTTCTCCAGCTAAATGCTTCTCATAAAGAATTCTGCAGCGAGTTCTGCAATATGTCGTGGAGATAGACGATGAACATTGTATTTTTTTGGCCTTTTTAAGATTCAAATCACTGTTAATTATTTTATTTACAGTTGAAACTGAACATTTTTATGTCTTTGTAATAGTCCTTTGACTTGGCGGATCCTCTTTTAAAATTAAAGATTTTACCTTACAAATATTCTCAGAAATTCTTTTATTTTTTGGATACGTATTTGGAAGTATTTTTCCACTTTTCCTTTCTCATTAAAAATATGACTTATCGTACCTTTAGATATCGAAAACCATTGCAGCGTTTTTGATTAATTGAATAAGCATAATTCTCTTCGGAAAGAGCGGAAACAAGTGTTGAAAATATTGTATAAGCTATAAATTATGGTAAAGATATAAACAACGCTTAAAGATAGGCGCCGTAGTTCTGCTTTCAAACGATTTGTTTATTATACGGTTGAAGCTAGGCGCCATAACATCTTTTTCCGCCGTATACGATTGCTTGTGTAATCAATACTAGAACTTGAATAAGATCTCAGAACGCAAAGTAAAATTCGTAGAGCTTGGCTGCTCATTTTTGTACATATATACTATTTAGAACACTACCATCGAAACGGAAACACATAGCCTACCATCTATTGCTTATTTAAAAGCGCCATTTTGAAAGTAAACAAAACTCTTGAGTTAGACCAGTGGTGCGCAAACTATTTTCATTTCAGTCCCCCAATTTTCTGTACTATTTTGTCGCGACCCCTGGATAGACAATAGACGTTTTTTTAATCATCAACGTAATTAAAGTTGAATTCTTTTTGGGATTTGCGCTTATGTTTGTGCCTTATTAGAGGTCTGAATAAAATACATAACTTTATGAAGCAATGGTTTTATTTATGCATATGGGTATAAATATTTTTAAATAGAAAATACTTTAAAAAATTTACAACATAAGAATTCAACGTGAGGTATGCGCTTGCAAAGAGCTCATGATTACTTCTATGTTCGGATCTGTATTGGAAATCGCAAGCCGTAAGTCATCCTCTGGATCCAATCGAGATCGATATTTTGTTTTAATGGCAACTAATTTTGAAAAGCCGATTTCACATAAGTAGGTCGATGCAAACCGAATCAAAATATTAATTACCTTTTTCTTCAAATCGGCATATTCGTTTCCAATCGATAACCAAAATTTTTGGCAAGTCAGAGACTTAAATGGAATGCGCAGTGTTTCGTCGCTTGAAACATCAATTAACTGTTCTTTTTCATTTAAAGAGATATTGAATTTAAAAATATCAAACGAAAATGGATCACGTATCCAACCTAATTCATTATCTGGAAATTTTTCGAACCTTTTCGAAAAGTTTTCTCCCAATTTTATCATATGACGGGAAATGGTGTTTTGAAATATCAAGAAATCTATATTATTTTCTTTAGTAAATTCTGAAAAGCACGGGAACATGTCTGTGTTGTTTTTGTTCAATTCTCCTTGCCAAAGTATCAGCTTATTCTTAAAAGCTTCAATTTTACTGCTCGATGTTAAAATGTTTGTATTCTCTCCCTGTAGACTTAAATTCAAATCGTTAAGTTTTTCGAAAATGTCAACCATGTAACTGAGTTTTCCGAGCCAATCTTCATTAATGAATGAACCTGCCAATATATGTTTCTTTTCTACCAAAAAAATATAAACTTCGTTTCTCAAATCGAAAATACGTCGCAGTATTTTGCCGCGTGAGAGTCATCTGACTTCGGTATGTAGTAATAATGTTTCATGCACAGAACCCATCTCATTACAGAGTATTGAAAAGAGGCGACTGTTAAGGGCGCTGTTGCTTTTAATGTAATTAATTACAATAACAACATCCTGTAATATCTTGTATAATTCTTCATCAATGTCTTTTGCAACAAGAGCTTGTCTATGTATCATGCAATGGTTGAATACTATATGGGGAGCAATTTTCTTTATTAACCCTCTTAGTCCTTTATTACTATCTGTTAATGCTGCAGCACCATCAGTGCAAACCGCGACACAGTGTGTCCAGGTAAGGTCATTTGTTTCAAAATATCTATTAATAATTTCAAATATTTCTCTCCATTTGTTTTTCCTTCCAATTTTTTACAACATAAAAAAATCTTCTGATATGTCTTCTTCATAAACGTATCTCACATAAACAATTAGTTGAGACAGTTTAGAAATGTCAGTAGTTTCGTCAAGTTGTAGGGCAAATACAGGAGAGTTTTGTAATCGATTTAACAGAACTGATTCTATATTACGTGATATGGCGGAAATTCGGCGAGAAACGGTATCTCTTGATAATGGTATCGTTTTTAAATCGTTACCATATTTTTCTCCATGCATAATTGATGCCATTTTAATTGCTGAAGTGAGTGTAATGTATATGAGTGTGAAGTATAATGAGTGATTCTTCAATTGTATGTGGTTTCAAATTTTTCCCTATTAAATATGAAACTTCTAAGGATGCCCGTAAAGCCTTCTCAGGAATTGTTGTGTATTTTTTCAAAACTACATTTTGATTTTTCATACTTTCAGCTAGTTTTTTAAGAAATGTTTCAGACTTATTTGCTAATTCTTTATGTTTGGTTTCCAAATGTCTTTTCAATTTAGCAGGTTTCATACTTTCATTTACTAATTTATCCCTGCAATTAACACACAACGGATGTTCTTTCCCATTAACAACGCAATATTTAAATCCATATTTAATAAACTCGTCTTGATATTTTCTCAATTTTTTATAGATAGCACATTTCGTTCGATATTTTTTGATGTAGAAACAGTGCTATTGGATTCATTCACAGTTTTTGTGAGTTCATTGGATGTTGGTCCATCATTCTCATTTATAATGTCATTCTTTTCATTTTCTGGACGTTGGGTACCTATTTTTAGCCATTTATACATCATGAGGTTATTAAAACTAAAACCAAATTATAAATATACAATACTCCATTTCTTTGCGTTTGTTCAATCACGTGCGGCTACCACGTGGGAAGAAAATAAAGTCGGGTATAACTCTGTATAAATCATGTTTATTTGTAGCTTATTCAGACGAGAATTAAAGAAAATAAAACTTAATTATAAGAGAAACATCTCATACCAATTGCATATGCTCGCTACTTAAAATTAAAAAATATAACATTCAAGTAAACATTTACACATGGTAATCGAGGCAAGTAAATATCTCAACTAGTGTTGCCAGTCGAGCGCACATCTACATATATTGTACACAGTGGTTACAGTTAATCATAAAACAAGTACAAAATTAATATATATATATATATATATATATATATATATATATATATATATATATTATAGTGATTTAATATAATTATGTCAAACATTACTTACTCCAAAGATGGGAAAACATATATTTAGAAATTACAATTAGCATTTATTTTTCAAAATTCATCTTACTATGATCTTAAATTTGTACTCGCACTTAAACTGCAAAAGCAGGCTTTGTTTAGTGTGCCGCCATCTGTAATCCAAAAACAACAGAACTAACTATTCCCTTAACACGTTTTAGAATAGTAACTACCCTGGTAGCGTTTCCATCGAAATATCAGTTGAGGATAATTGATTTTCGAAAAAATCAAAAACGAAAAAAATAATACAAAATATTAAAAAAAAAAACAGTTTTATAAACATTTTATAAACATTATTGCCCTCCGAGCACGCTACTGAAATGTCCTATACTTAAAAAATATGTTATGTACATACCCGATTGCAAATTTTACTTAAAATTAGCAAAAGCAGTATATAAACAGAATTACAGAATGCATTTGAATGAACGTAAGAAGCAGCAAACCGAACTACTGAGGCACAGACGGAAAGAACTGCACGGTCCTAGCTGTGATCACAATATAAAGACTAAATAGCAGGGGTGCACATCTAGAGTGAAAAAGCTGTAGTCAAGATGGCCACTGCTAAACGTCAGACCGATCCAAGTTGCATATGAATCCCACCGGAGAGCAGGTAAAGGGCATCTCAAATTGACAATTATCTTTTATCACTATGTCTGTTCGCCTGCCGGTTGCCGAAGTATAGGTACTATATACTAATACAGACAATTGTTTTCGTAAAATAGTTATTTTTTATAAATAATATTATCTCATTTCACTCTTTTACTGGTACCTGATACTTGTTGAAGAAAAGGCTTATATTTTTTATTGTCGGATAAATTTCTTTGAAATTGGCGACCCACAAAAATTTTCAAGCGACCCCCGGTTTGCGCACCACTGAGTTAGACGATAAATTATACTTTAACTATTTAACCTGCTGCGAAAATAAAACTATTTCGTAGCATACAATTCTTTTACAGCTCATCAAAATCGTTCAAAAAATGTCCAAACAGCCTCGGTATTTATCATAATTAAATCTCCTATTCTAAAGCAAGTCTGTTGATTTTGATTCAGCCCACACATATCCCGATATCATTTGATAAAACCTTTTCATTTCATTTGCATCGATTATAAATGTGAAAGAATATACCAAACATGCTACTCTTAGATTATTTGTCAATGACATATCTTAGAATTAATTAGGTATTTTATCTTGTACTAAAAATGAAATTACTGCAAATTAACCTATTTACCTTTGAAATCAAGCATTTACCATCTAAGTTGAATAAAAAAATTTTGGACAAGTGGAATTATTGTGTGGTGGGGCGATATCAGGTGTTGTCGGGAGGGTTTTGGTTTGGTTTGTCGGTGGGGGGGGGGGGGCGCCAAGGCGAGTTCTTGTCCCTGGTAGAAACTACCCTAGTTACGTCTCTGGTTATGATCTAGAAAAGGCTGGACCAAATGACTTAAAGTTTGGTATTTGAAGTCAAAGTTTAATATCGATTCAGGATTCGGTGTTGAAAATCATGAAGTTTGTCTCAATCTAATATGACGACGACGCCTTAACTAAATTTTTTGCACATAAATTTGTAGAATGAGTTATCCCCTATTCAACCTTTGATTTTGCTCTACTGCTTTGTCATCTCACCATGATTCAAAATTACGTTGTATTGTCCTCGAATCTTTCCTTTCGGGATTGATCCTGGACCTTCGCCAATAGACCGTTGTTTTGCTCCCAGTGCGACGTTAATTAACTACATACCTGCTCTACTGTGAACGATACGTGAGTAAAGTTGGATTGCGGTTGTTTTGCTGGGGTTTTGGCCATGCTGCACCAGACACAAGACATACAATGTCCAGTAATAGACATACACCCACAATGAAAGTTTTACTAATACAGAAGAGAGGAATATTCCCAGGGAGGAATGCACCTGACAAGAATAGAACCTGCACCGCCTACAATTCGCAGGTTGCTAGCACAGTGAGCATACCCACCGAGCCACGACGGGCCCAAGATGGATTGCGATTTGGCAATATTTAAAATTTTTAGTTTTATGAGATAATGAGTAATTTATTTTAATCTCACCTTTATCAATGGATCATTTTACCCCTCGGCAAGTGCAAAAATATATTTTGCCCTAAATTCTTGCGTGTCTATTTTATTTCAGATATCCAACCTCGGAAACCTATATCGTTCGTTGTCTAGGGTAAACAGTATTATTTTCTTTTAAGATTTTTTAAAAACTTAGACAGACCTGGTCTGGACATTAAATCTGTCCCCTCAGTTTTAAGTTCTTTCTCTCTACCATCGTTCGACCGCGAATTTATAACTCGTATTTGAATAGTGAAGCAAAGCTCACTATTGAAATGACGCTACGCGGTTAAGAAAACAACTCACAAGAAGAATTGATAAGCCGATGAATTTTGATGCAGTAAAAATTTCCTCTTTACGTCGACTGAACACGATCGCGCTCAAATTATACTCAAATACCATATTCGTGATCTTCAAAAATCCCGTTTCAATAAAAACCATTTTCGATAAAATCCGTGACGAGCCGAAAAACGCCGAAACTTGAAATGCAGCATCGAAACGAATGGATTCGCGAATAAAGAAAACAACGCAGCGGAGTTTTAATTTCTAATTCAGCAGACTTAATCTAAATAAAAAAAGTAAATGAAAGCAAAACTAACATAATTGAATTCTGTGAACGTAGGTGGTATGGTATGGAAGAATCTAATCATTTTGCCAGGAGGGTTGCGAGTCCGTATCCAACCAAACACCGTCGTGTTAAAAGGGGGACTGGTGCACGTTAAATCATTCGTGACCTCAAATGTCCTCACGTTGGCGTGGTGTGGAAGTTTGGAGAGTGGGCTGCGAGCTCAGGTGTGACCTCGTCATCAAAATTACGGGGTGTCGTCCTCGGATCTTTCCCTTGGGGTTTGATCCCGGAAGGTCGCCAATAGCCCGTTGTGTTGTGCTCCAGTGCGACGTTAATTAAAATACCTTCCCATAATTGCCAAGAAAAGTGCAGCACAGTTGCAGTTTCGATAAAATTTCATTCAAAGCCACACACAGTAAAGAGGTACCCTCCTACAGTGAAGAGGTACAAGGCGTTGTCCTCAATCTTTCCCTTCGGGATTGATCCCCGCCAATAGCCCTTTGTGTTACTCCATTGCGACGTTAGTTCAAATACCTACCCCTAACACATGGTTCCACTCCTTTTAAAAAAATCGTGTGAACCAAGGTCGACCACCTCCTCGTCGGAGCTGCATTATATCTGCAGTTTTGTAATTTTTATTGCTCCTTTTTAGGGGTAATCAATCCATTGCTTTTGCGGGGCATTATCTTGATCCCTAAAGTCAAACATCCATAAGTGTTCACCCCTGCAATGCTTTTAAAGTTCAGTACATACAAATTATTTTCATTGACCACTCACCCAAATCAACCAACCAACCATCATTGGCAATTCCTTCAAAACGAGTCTCCATAAATCAAACCTAAAAGGAGGGTATAAAACCCATTTGCTTACGGCAACACAAAAGAAGGAATGTAACTCCTAGTCTTTTTGTAGATCATATTTTCGATGCTCTTTCTTAAAGAATGACAGCATAAGTGCCTTTCTAAACAAGCTCTCGAACGTATTTTTGGTGCATTTCTTATGGAGATCAGTTAATGGTTCACGGTATGTAAATTGGTACTCGTGTATAAAACTATTTTCGTTAATATGTGATAAGGTAATAGTCTTTCCATGCCAGTGTTCCCTGGAAAGGGTTTTCAGTTTTTCAAATTAAAACTAATTCAGAATTCCATTTAAACCCTCTGAGCGTCATGAGCCTTCTTAGTAGTGTCGTACATATAATGACATGGGCGTCACCAACACCTTATTGGGGGATGACTCAATAGATAGGGCATAGATTACTAGGGGTCTAAGGGGGAATGTGTTGAAAAAGGGGACTGTCTAAGGGGGTGTGTGTCTCTGGAAAATGTTGAAAAAATTAAGGACTAAAAACACTTTTTGAGACATTCTGAATGCCTCCGACCGTATTTTAAAGGTACTTAAATCTCCTAAAACTAGGACTAAAAAAAATTCAAATTGTTTTTAAAAAATATTGTGGGACGCGTCGCCCCCCCCGGTCCCCACAGCGGTGACGCCCGTGCATAATGACGACCACATTTATTAAAAGAATCTTAAGACGAATCTTCTCTATTGTTTTTTTTAAGAAGTCAAAACTGTCTATAGGCCATGCAGGGAAGACTGTAGGTCGCAGAACCGATATATACGTGTGAACGCTTCACAGTGTTAGTTGTTTTATTAGACTATTTTGAACACAAATCTGAATAAAATGAAACTTGTTTTGTGAACATTATTTTAAAATAGAACAGCAAATGAAAAAAAAAATGACCATGAAAATTTTTAAAATGTCTTTCGTCGACGATTTTCATCAAAATATATCAATGTTGGAAATGATATTTTTTCGAACATCAAGGCGTCATTTCTCATCGAGTGGTACCTAAGAATTGATTCCACTATGAACGATGCACCAATATAAAGAGGTGGTTTGCATATATCGCTATTGAGTGTCTGGAAATACATAACTGCTCTCAACCACTCACGAGTAACGTACACACTTGCTTCTTGTTCTCATGTGTTGAGAATCGGTAGGCTTGAAAATATTTTCGTGACAAATTGATTATCGAAAAATAGTTCAAAATCGGATGAAATGTCTCTCAATCTGCAAATATAAGCTCTCTTTTGCTTCATTAAATTGAACCTTTTTCATGCAGGGCCCAAAAATATCCCGAAAACAAAAACACCCCGAAAAGAGCTAAAAATTGTGATCTCGTGTAAAGAAACGGGATCTCGTGACGCCCCAGGTCTTTATAAGTCGATTGAAATGAATTGAAAATCGCAGTAAACAAGCTAATAACCGAAAATAATCCGCGTCTGCGTACCGTCTGGTTCTGCTGGCTTATACGAGTCTGGAAAACGATATATTTGCTCCCAAAAATCGATTTGACGACGAATATAAGAGGGAGAGAGATTTGCCTTCTCTCTTCTCCCCATTGAAATTATACTTCACGCACATACTCGTTGCCATGGACACGAGAGAAGAAACGAGGACGCCGTTTCTGTGGCTTCTCTATCCCAGGCGCGTTGCCATCCTAACCCATTTAATTAAGGAATAACAACTCAATTAAATCCACGGTTCAAGCTGGAAGTCCCTCAAATCTGTGGGTAGGAAAACCGAAACGGCTTTTCATGGCGTTATGGAAGGGACGTCTCCCTCGCTCAAGGGACCAATGGAAACCTTATCAAGTGCATTCCATTTTAAAACGGACGCGTTTTCGCACTTCTCTGAGTAGTTTTTAGGGAGACTTTGTTTGGCACTTAATCCCATTCCAAGCTCGTGTGAATTCAAATCCTAAGTGATTCGACATGTTTATTTGCTGAAGGAAGAGATTTTTTCAGCGTAGTTTGGGGAAGTTTTTCAACGAGTAACGGCCTTGGACTACGAAAGTGATTAGAGGCTACTTTGTTAATGAATTCGATGGAGTAGACTTAATTCTCAAAATCACCAGAAGCTTGTGTTGGCCAGGGGTTAAAATAAATATCCAAAGAACGAATCCTCTTGAGTTGAATAGTTGGTAGATGGTAGTTGAATTTGCGTCGCACTGGAGTAACACAACGGGCTATTGGCGACGGTCCGGGACCAATACCGAAGGGAACGAGCCAAGGACAACGCCTCGTAATTTGAACCACGGTCAGGTGACGAGGTCTGCACCTGAACTGGCACTGATCAAATGCACTGAGCCACGATGGACTCATGTTTTCTATTAAATGATCCTTGGATATCTTTTCAAAGCAAAATTCAAACGGGCCCTTGCAAGGTATCGGTAATATCATTGTTGAATTTGAAAATTTCCTTTGTTTGTGCACAGTTTTTCAGTGCAATTATAGTTAACTATAATTATTATATTTAGTTATAATTATATTTACCACCGTTTTGACGATGTTTGGCGTTATACTTTAATATGGACGATATGCTTAATGTAGGTAGGTAGTTTAATTTACGTCCCAATAGAAACGAGTAAGCAACACAACAGACTATTGGCGATGATCCAGTATCAATCCCCAAGGAAAATATCCTCGTAATTTTGAGCCACGGTCAGATGAAGTCAACACCTGAGCTGGTTCTCCAAACTTCCACACCATGTCAACGTGCAGTCATTTGATGCTACGACAGATTTAATTTGCATCAGCCCCAGCATACACTAGGTCTTATATTTGTATCGAGTTTCAATTCGCTACCCTTCGGTTACTAATCCGCGACTCCTACCAACTGGGCTACCGCGGCCCTGGAGTTGAATAGATTATTCTAGGGAAAAGATTATTCCTTTCCGAATAGCAACTGGTCTAAACTATGATTCCTCTAGATCAACGATTTTCAGCCTGTGTGCTACGAGAATGGTCCTGGTGTGTCTTACGGATGATGAAGTAGTTTAAATTATGTTAGATTTGTTTCGTTTCAATGGTGAATTTTGACCAGAGCCCTCAAATAATTTCAAGAATACCCGTATACAAGGTATTTTCTGTAAAGCCAAATGTAGGTGGCGGTAGTGTTTCTTCGGAAAGTGTTTCCTATATGTATTCCGAACGTGACATCGCTTGGCTTGTTTTTCGCGTACCATTTTAGAACTTTGCTCCCTACAAAAATTCCAATAAATTCCAAATTGATCTATGACGGCTGATTGGTCAATGTCAATTAGATTAAATGCCAAAATGGCGGAAAACAGCATTTTAAGGTAACCCCTATATGTATGATGCGAGAGCATTAGGGTAGTGGAGGTAAAATCTTCACATTGCTTCTGATTTGTTTGTTAAAACTGAAAATAAATAAATCTATACATGTAAAGCAGAGTTGGCGTCTGTATATTCTCTATACAAATCTACACCGTTTGACCAATCCACACCGAATTTGGTACACTCATACTTTGGAACCCTGCGAATAACGCAAGCTACATATTAACACCGTTCTCTTTAACCTAGGTGTGCAGAGAGGGCTAAATCAATTTGAAATTGCCATAGATGTGTGGCTGCTTGCTTTACCCTGATGCAGTTATACTGATTGTTGGCACTGTGGGTAAAGATATGATACTTCTTTTTTTGAATATTGAGGATAAAATATGGTCTTGATAATATGTGGGAGTTGATTTTTTTTTACATTTCCCCTCCTCTTTTTACTTTTAATTTTCCATTACATTCAAAACCGGCAACAATCATAAATCTCTTAGAGAAAGTTCTCACGTTCACTTTGCTATAGTCCTTTGATTTGGGGGATTCTTTTTTAAAATTAAAGATCTTACCTTACAAATATTCTCAAAATTTTTTTCTTTCTTGGATACTTTTTTGGAAGTATTTTTCCACTTTTACGTTTTTTCCTTTCTCATTAATAATATTGCTTTTCGTACCTTTAGATATCAAAAACCATGACTTTTACAGCGTTTTTGAATAATTGAATAGGCATAATTCTCTTCGTAAAGAGAGGAAACAGCCTTCCATCCATTGCTTATTTAAAAGCGCCATTTTGAAAATAAACAAAACTCTGAGTTAGCAGACGATAAGTTATACCTTAACTATTTAACTGGCTGTGAAAATAAAATTCTTTCGTAGGGCATACAATTTTTTACAGCACATTAAAATCGTTCAAAAAATGTCCGAACAGCCTCTGTATATCATTTAAATTGAAACAATACGACTGCATTTCTCATCATCATGGAAATAAGTATTTAGTCTCCGAAAAAATGTCAGGTAACGAATTTCTGCTGCGAGCTATCGATTCTACGATCTATCGATTTACTCTATTTAAGTTCTGTAGAACTAATCAAACTCACTAAAGAAGTTAATGTAACAAAAATTTAATATAGTTTTAAAACCTAATAAAATATAAATCATTTAAATAAAACAATCATCGTATTTTTTATTGTTTCTTCTCTGATCACAAATTTTTTAACAAGTTTGAAAAAGGTTTGATTTTACGTAAACAATGGTGAATCCAAAATTCATATTTTTTGTTCTATTTTCATTGCAGTTTTAGTGATAAATATGGACTTCGAAATAAATGACTTCCACAGTAGGTTTGTTTGAATGCGTCAAAAAATTATTTTATGTATCAAATTAATAATGCAAAAATTGGTCTTTCCGTATTATAACCCTTCATGCTGGTTAATTTATTAGTAAAATGTTTTATTGAAAAAGTAGTCTTAACTTTGTGAGCGTCATAAGATTACCGAGTAATCAGTTTCGCTTTCTATCCATAACACATTTTGACTAAATAACCATATTGGTTGAAAGAATCCTAGGAAAGGTTAATTTGATCAAAAAGCCAAAACTGGACACCATATAGACATCATATAGGGGAAAACAGCAGGTTACAGAACGGATATATGCCCCCCCCCCCATGTGAACTCTGAAAGTTAATTTCAACTAATGTCTTTTCGCAAAATAAATTTTTATAAATATACCATTACATTTTTTCTTTCGAATATTCGAAATGGAAATATATTTTCTTATTCTTGTTTATTTTGTGTGTGTGTGTGTGTGTGTGTGTGTGTGTGTTCAGTTGGAAAAATATCTTGAAAGGAATAAATGAATCATTCGAAACCAGATTAATATAAAAGTTGGATAAATATGCATTCAGACAAAAATATCTTGGATAATACTCTCATGCGATCAAACTTTAATAATGCTAATTTAAAACCGATTTCAGAGAAAATATTTATTTTCATTCAAATTCGTTTCAACCTATTTTTTTGTTAATGTTTACCATTTTTTACTTATAAGACCAGTTCTACCAGTTTTCGATCGCAACACTGAATCTCGGAAGTCGCCAACAACACGTTGTAGTCTGTTGTAGTATCGTTGCTGTAGTCTGACGTTAATTCAACTGCTTATATTTCTGAGTAATTTGACAATTATTGTAATATGAATAGGTAGATAGGTAGGTATTTTAATTACGTCACAAGCAACACAACGGGCTATTGGTGACGGTCCGGGATCAATCCCAAAGGGAAAGATCCGAGGACAACACCACGTAATTTTGAACCACGGTCAGATGACGAGGTCACACCTGAGCTGGCACCCCACTCTCCAAACGTCCACACCACGCCAACGGGAGGACATTTGAGGCCACGACAGATTTAACGTGCACCAGCCCCCCTTTGTACAAGACGGTGTTTGGCTGGATTCGAACTCGCAACCCTCCGGTTGCTAATCCGTTTCTCGTCCAACCGGGTCGCTGCGGTTCGTAATATGAACAGGACGGTTGCGAGTTCGAAACTCGGTCCAACCTAAGACTGTCGTGTATATGGGGGCTGGCGCACGTTAAATCTATCGTGGACTCAACTGCCCTCACGTAGGCGTGGTGTGGAGGTTTGGAGAGTTGGATTTTGAATCGTGCTTCAAAATAGATGTTCTCAGATCCTTCCCTTCGGGAATGATCCCCCATACTCGTCTCCAATAGCCCGTCGTGTTGTTCCAGTGCGATGTACATTCAACTACCTACCCAACTAGTATTAAAATAAATGAGGCAAAATATAAGTTTCATCTCATGCATCTTTTCTCAAACACATTTCTTCTGCACCGATAAATCAAAATTTTATGAAATTATCGAAATTAGATATAAATTTATTAATAAAAGAATCAAATTTCTGAAATCACATTTTAAATATTTTAGTGAACGGATTTCACCAATGTTAGAGATTGCTTTATTCGATTTGTCTTTTTGGCATTTGAATTTTAAAAAACGTTTTTCCGCCGCGAATCAAGTTCTCATCTATCCTTCCCTCTCCTTTTCTTTATCAATCAGCAAATAGAGCGTTGGGGGTGGAATTCGATCGAACCAGTACCTCAACTCCAGTTCTTTTCCACTACAGCATGAGGTAACTGGATACAGACGAAGTCGTAAACAGTCGGTATATTCCTCCAATCCCAGATGGGGTGAATCGGGGAAATGACTTTTGTCCTAATCTTCCGAAATTCCTACGATGGGGAGGAACGGCATTTGATTTAGGTGGTTTTGGCAGCAGAACCAGTCGCGTTTGTAGGGATGAGTGTTTTTGATATCAGGTTCCACTGCGGGAGGGTGTTGTAAAAACCAAAAATGTGGGAGTTAGAAAGAGAATCGCTTTGGGCGGAGACGAGCAACAGGTTTTCGGTCGAGTACGAAAATAAGGGATCTGTCACAAATTTCTTCAGATTTACTCTCTGTGATAGCTTTATGTGATAGCACAGAATATGTCGAGAAAATAGGTAAAGTGAACTGCATTATGGCACAGTGGCCCATTATAGTTCACTGCATTTGGCTAACTATATTTTCTAGGTAAAACAAATCTACCATATTTTAAGTTATTCTATTATATTTTTGACCAGGTATCTACACGTTTTAAGCATCGACCTTCTAATGAAATAGACAGAGGATGTGGGTGGAGTCGCTATTATCTCGGAAATGTAGATCACGTGGGCTTGAAAATCAACTTGAACCGATTGGCTATCGAACGGCATACTAGTGTTTTTTATCACTCGCCTCCGAGACTTACATTGGGCAGCGGTAGCCCGATTGGAAGAGTAACGGACTAGCAATCGGAGGGTTGCGAGTTCGAATCCAACCAAAGTCCGTCGTGTACAAAGGGGGCTGGTGCACATTAAATCTGTCGTAGCCTCAAATGTCCTCACGTTGGTTTGGTGTGGAAGTTTGGAGAGTGTGCTGCCAGCTCAGCTGTGACTTCGTCATCTTTCCGTGGTTCAAAATTACGTGTTGTCCTCGATCTTTCCCTTCGAGGGTTGACCCCGGATCGTTGCCAATAGCCCGTTATGTTGCACCAGTGCGACGTTAATTAAATACCTACCTCCCGAGACCTACATTAGGATTTGTGCTTACGCCCAACGTCACGTGGCATTCACCCGGAGACACCCTCCCGGTGGTTGTCTCGACGAGGTATCTCGTCATTAGAAAAAACTGTCCAGATCTTAATCGACGACATATCTCGTTATTAGAGAAAACTTCCTAGATCTTGATCGACGACATATCTTGCCATTAGAAAAAACTAGATAAAAACTAGATCTTTTTACCAAATCTAGATCTCGTCATCATGAAAAATCGATAGTATCTTGATGACGAGATATCTCGCCATGAGTGAAATTGGTCAGATCGTGATGGACGAGATATCTCGTCATTAGAAAAACTGTCCAGATCTTGATCGACGACATATCTCGTCATTAGAAAAACTGTCCAGATCTTGATCGACGACATATCTTGTCATTAGAAAAAACTAGATCTTTTTACCAAATCTAGATCTCGTCATCATGAAAAATCGATAGTATCTTGATGACGAGATATCTCGCCATGAGTGAAATTGGTCAGATCTTGATCGACGACATATCTCGTCATTAGAAAAACTGTCCAGATCTTGATGGACGACATATCTGGTCATTAGAAAAAACTAGATCAAAAACTAGATCTTTTTACCAAATCTAGATCTCGTCATCATGAAAAAATCGATAATATCTTGATGACGAGATATCTCGCCATGAGTGAAATTGGTCAGATTGTGATGGACGAGATATCTCGTCGAGACCACTTGTAGGATCAAATCTGTTCCTTTATCTTAGAATGTGAACACTAACTCAGGGTTATATTAACCCTCAGAGTGTAGATTTCCGAGTAGTGTATTATTGCTTTTTCCCCTCAACACAGGTAATGACTAAATAACCATCGACCTTTTAAATAGACATAGCATTGGGCGAAGTCGCTGTCGTAAGATCTCAGAAAGGCACGTGGACTAGAGTAGATGAATTACTTAGCGCCGCCGGCCACCAAACAATCAAACTCTTTCCCGTCGCTTAGCAACTGCGCTTACGTTTCTTTTTAGAATCTATCATCAGCGAGTTTGCTATTTTTATTCTTTCGTTTTTTGTTATGCTTTCCTGTTAAAAGTAAATAGATATAGAAAATTAGACTTTATTTTAAAATTAATTAACCTTTAGGAAATATGGCCCTCTGACTTGGTGGCATAACGAAATCATTCATATCTATATAATAAAGAATGGAGTGTTTGTGCATCGAATATTTTCGACCTATTTCAAGTTTTCTATCCATTTTGGGCCATTCTGATGCAAAATCCGTCTCTTGGGCGTTTGGTGTCTGTCTGTCCATCTGTCTGTATGTGTGTGTGCCCGTATTACGTCCAAACGGTTGAATATATTTTCATGAAACTTTGCATACTGTACATTCATTTAGTGACTGAACTTGGTTTTACAAAGTCTGTACGTTTTCCCGTTCTATGTTCGATTTTGTGTCTGCGTGTTTGTACAAGTATCACATAATATTTATTCAACGTATTTTAATGCAATGTTTTATATTTGATACACCATATTTTAGTTTAGTGAATACATTGAAATTTCTTACATATTTAGGCAAATTTCATGTTAAAACGTCTGAGTATCTACTTAAATCAACCATAATTGGGTAGTTTTGGAGTAGCTGGAAGGTATGTTGAGCATGCAATTACTTGGATTGTTTTACCAGTGCTGCTGAAAAATCAATTATTTTTCCAAAAACTATTTTTGCGGAATTTAAATTCCAATACTTTTTTATTTATTTTGAACCTTACTTTTTCTTTACGAAATATAAAAAAAATTCTGAATATTTGGGACAAACGATAATGAGAATAAAACATTATAAATAAAGTATACAGAACAGACCTTTTAAAATAGGACTGGTAACTAATATGGAAACCTTAGTATTTTTTTAATTATTTGCTTTTTAAAATTTGTGTCCGTTATATTCCAAGAATCTATTTCGTAGTGAAAAAACAGATACATTCATTACTTTTCGTTCGGTTTTTAAAAATATGTTTTAAGATGTATTTCTGGATTTTCAATTTGTTGTTTTTCTTTCAATAACAGTAATCAAGGCAAGTAATGTTTTAATTAGTTTTTAAAACATTTTTAATCATTGTATGATAATTTTGGGAAACGCTTTTGTTTTTAAATGACATACAAGGCATTTATATGCATACTCTGAACTATTCTATTCATTCTGGGTAACATTGGCACACTCTAGACTTCTTTCTTACTAAAAATTTGAATTCTACAAAAATGTAAAATGTTAAATATGACGTTTATTTACATTTGTGAAATTGTGGAGTTGTAGTTGTTATAGTATGTGATGAATAGGAATTACAATTTATGAACGAAAACGGAAGTTAGTTTACCAATTTAACCCGAGTAACACCTTTATATTCTGCTAGTTCATCTATAAATATGTTTGCAAGTTCTTTATACCCAAACAAGAAGTAATTTATAAATGTCCTACACGATATAAAAAGGAGTGATGTGAGACTCAGACTTTGTTTCGGACTGAGATTGGAAAGATCTCACAATGCTGTGGACGCGCCTACTAGCAGTGCTTCCTTTTCTCTATAGAATCTATCGGTAGCAAGCTTACTATTTTTATTTTTTCGATTTTTGTCATGCTTTCTAGTTAAAAGTAAATTGTCTTGTTAAAGTAGATTTAGAAAATTAGACACTTTATTTCAAAGTTAATTAATCTTTAGGAAATATGGACCGCTGATGCACAAAACACATGCACATATGTTTGTAAGTTCTTTATACTAAACAAGAAGAAATTTATAAATATCAATAATTTGAAATCAAATCACATCACTGTAATACTATTCTCCTGATATAAGTGGACGCATTTAGAGAAAGAGCCCACAGAACCAATATTTTAATGTTAAAAAGCAATCAAAATACACACTGAAGCTAAATCAATCAGCGTGAATCAAAATTTAGTTTAGCCCACAGGTAAAATGCTCATAACTGTGTCTGAAAACAGTCAAAAAGTTATTACACGTAATGTTATGTGCATTTAGCATCACAACATTTTGTTTGGAGTAGAAAAACAAGAGAAAAGATTGGGCCACCACCAAAATTTTCTGAATGCATGCCTGTTTTGAACTGGTTTTCCTATCATCGGAAGGGATGTCGTGGCTCAGTGAGTGTGTCCACTGCTCGAGCAACCTGCTAGTTGTAGGCGGCGCAGGTTCGATTCCTCCCAGATTGCGTTTCCCTCTCCTTGTGTTAATAAAACTTTCCTTGATTGTGTATGTCCATTACTTGATATCTGTCTAGTGCTTGGCACAGCATGGCCAAATATGAGCCTTGAGCCATAAAAATCCAACCAACCTATCGTTTGAAATTTTTTTACACCCTTAGAAACGCACTTTTTGCTTTGTGGCACTCTTGTACGAGTTCGAAATGTGTCTGCAAACGAGAATTAGAAAAAAATTCAAGGGAGATAAAGTGATGTAGAATACAAAACTGACAAAAGAAAAATGGTTAAAATTCATGAAGCTATATTTGTGAACTAATATATGTTATTTAAAAAAAATTTCTTTTGAATTGTGTTAAAGCAATGCTTTATTCCAGTGTTCGAGAATTACAATAGACAAATCTACAATTGAAAAAAGCAGGAAAACGGCTTCATTGAAATTTTTAAAAAGCCTGTAGCTACAGCTGAATTCTGTTTATGTAGTATAATTCCCCTAATTCCTGCAATATTATCTACATACAAAAACATTTTTAAAAACTGTTTTGCATTCAGAGTTAGTTTGATTCGTCGCATTTTGTCAATGTTCTACAAACACAAGTATTCGGGATTGTAATCACAACATGGGCAAGGATGTTCGTTGCGGTATAAAATCTGCTTTGAGCTGCATGCCCCGCAGTAGTGTAACAATGATAATTGAGTCTGCTGAGATTGGATCGTAACAAAAAAGAAATCTTATGTTTATCTGTTTACAACTTTTTATAACTAGAGAGATTCGTTTTCGTTTCTGTTCTCAGATTATAAAATACAAATCATTTTAGCCCAATGTTAGAAAAAAGCCCAAAAGGCGCAATTGCTCTCAATCTTGGGGCCGCGGTAGCCCGGTTGGAAGAGTAACTGATTAGCAACCGGAGGATTGCTAGTTCGAATCCAACCAAAGACCGTCGTGTACAAAGGGGGCTAGTACACGTTAAATCTGTCGTGACCTCAAATATGATCACGTTGGCGTAATGTGGAAGTTTGGAGAGTGGGGTGCTAGCTCAAGTGTTGCTTCGTCATCTGACCGTGGTTCAAAATTACATGGTGTTGTATCTTTCCCTTTGGGCGTGATCTCACACCACCGCCAATAGCCCTGTGTGTTGCTCACAGTGCGATGTTAATTAAAATACCTACCTGCGCTCAATCTTGGTAACTCAGTATGTATGATCCAAGCCCTGACGTAGGTTGTCTTTTACGAAGGCGGGTGATCTCTTCATCTCTCGACACCGATATTTTGGATCGGTCCACAAAAAGTGAATTGATACCCGATATTTTGGATCGATCCGCAAAGAGTGGATCGATATACAAGATTTTGGATCGATCCGCAAAGAGTGGATCGATACAGTTTGGATACCGTTCGTTGAAGGCATTCGAGAAATCCTCGGCATGCGTTCAAATCTGGTCTAACCGAGACGAAACTTTTCCCAGGAGATGCTTTTCCCAGGTTGATTCAATCCGAAAGCGGTCCGATACAAAACGATTTGTATCGGTACGGGGACAGATACTCTTAAGGTACTCATACTGTGAAAACTGGGCTTCTGACCGGCATTCGTTCGAATTGGGTCGGACAGCATCGATACATTTAGTCTGATACCAAGACAACGTGAACCGCCGTTGCAAATACGAGGCAGACAACGAATAGAAAATAGTACTGCGAAACAGAAAGTTTTTTGCTTGTGTCAAATATCGATATTTTTTGTCCGATATATTAGGTATATCGATACTACATGCTTCGAAACGCATTGATCCAGAATATCGATAATTTGACCAATAGTGCCCATCCCTACCATATGCAAGGACAATCTTCATGGAGTAGGGGAGAAGGTAAAAAAAGGTCCAAAGGGGTACCCATTGCACATCAAACGCCATTAATTAATCATAGTAAGAAACCATTCGAGGCTGAAAGGATGGGGTATCAGCAGGCTCCGGTTGACTCCATGCTGTGAAAATCTATGACGTTTAGTAACTGACGTCTCACTTAGATTTACTTTCCAAATATTGTCGTTTCTGCTTCAGGTTTTACCGATTTATATTTTTTGCCTACTAATTTTATTTTGTTTAAATTAGGGGATGACGAAGCCAGAAACCTCTACTGCTGCAAGCTTGAATTTAGAATGTGGTTTAGTTGACCACGAGAAGTTTTTAAGAACATGCTAGGTACGTATAGTTAATTAAAGTCACACTGGACAAAGAACGGGATATTGCCGACGATCCGGGATCAATCCCTAAGGGACAGATTCAAAAACAACGCCTCGTAAAACCACGGTCATGAATATGCAAGATGAAGTTCTATTCTTTTAGTACTGAAAAAGGTATCAATAAAGTTTAATTGTTTTGGATACTTCTCATTTCTTGCAGAATACAGTTCACTTTTTCAAAGATGAAATGTTCAGGTAATACAGTTCACTCACAGGGCCGCGGTAGCTCAGTTGGAAGCGCATCAGTAACAAGAGGGTTGCGAGTTCGAAGCTCCAGCAAAAGACCGTCGTGTACACGGGGGTTGGTGCATGTAAAATCTGTCGTGGCCTCAAATGTTCGCATGTTGGTGTGGTGTGGAAGATCGGAGAGTAGGGCGTCAGCTCAGGTGTTGTTCTCATCATCTGACCGTGGTTCAAAATTACGGGGCGCCCTTGGATCTTTCCCTTCGGAATGGATCCCGGATCGTCGCCAGTAGCCCTTGTGTTGCTCCAGTGCGAAGTTAACTACCTACTCACAAAACCGAATTCATTCTCTTTTTGTGTTTCCTGCATTCAACTCAAATAATTTTGTTAATAATTTTGATAAAAAATTATTTTGCGATTTATTTTTCGCCCCTCCCGTGAGTGAAAGTTTGGAAACCCCTGTTCCACATCACTGCACTTGGTGTGAGTTACAGAGAACAAACCTCGGGAGTGGCTCTTCAACATCACTTTCCCAGACAAGTCATTCGAATCGCGAATTTCTGGTTTCCGAATCACACAAGGTGGTCCGTCCCATCGGACTACTGCACTATAAATCGCTTCCCACCCCATTCCCTTTTCCTCCAGACAGAAAAGGTCTTGGGTCACAAGAGCTCAGCTATTTGCAGCACGCTTGAGTCCCTGGAATTATTAATCCTTCAGCGCACCTCGTAAATAAAGCGAGGAACGGTGGAATTTCTTACACTCGAGGCGGGCTTCCAGCGTGGGGGTGTATTTACATTCTGGTGTTGACGGATTCACCGACGAAACAGGTTCAGCTTCCTTCTGTCATGGGCAGTCGAGATCGGTGCGAGATATCGACTGCCTTGCGCTTGGGATAGTTAAGACTTGAAATTAGCGATTGAGTGATTCTGTGCTTCGCTACTGGATATCGGTGATCGAGTCAGATCTCCGACATAAAATTGGAGGAGGCCAGGGCCCCAAAGTTAGCATGGAAGAGAACAGCCCCCACATTTGCTCTCTGGACCTTAGAACCAAGAGTTATACTTAAGATCAGTGGTAGCCAAAGTGGTCGATAGAAAAATGCAAGACAAAAGAATATGAGAAAATATAGACTAACAATGTTATATCGACCCCAGGAGTTGATATAACATTGTTAGGGGTCGATAGAAAAATATCCAAAACTTTCTGAAGTGGTACTCCCCTTTTTGCAATGGTTGAAACTGATTTCAGCCCTGTTAATTCCATTTAAACAAAACAAAGAAATAAATTAGATATAGAATTCCGTGGCGGATTTAAGGCTGAAAATTACTAATTTTGAATCCAACATTGCTTATGTTGTCAAGAATCACGAAGCACATCCTTTACATTGACAACGTTAGTAAATTTATACTAAGTTAATAAGTCTTATTTTCATATATAAGGAAGACGCCAACGTGAGGACATTTGAGGCAGCTTTAACATGTACCAGCCCCCTTTGTACACAACGGTTGGATTCGAACTCGCAACTCTCCGATCGCTAATCCGTTACTCTTCCAACCGGGCTATCGCGGCCCGACTTGAAATAAAGTAGACTGAGCAGTGGCATTCGGGATTTTCAAAAGTGTGACTATGTCGACTAGTAGTTATGTGACTGCTCTGTGAAAAATTTACTTGGTTAGCCGATTTAGCAGAGGCGCCCCAAAGTATTTTGTCATTAAAAATAATTTCTTTATTATATATTTCCTGTACGAGCATGATCCCAAACAATGGAAGACGAACGAACTACTTCCCGTTTTGAACTAATTTGAATAGTCACCATTTTGATGACGTTTGACGTAATTCCCTGCGACTTTAAATTATTCAAATGAGGGACAATTAGAGCCAGACTTCATAGAGCGGCAATTTTCAACATATGTGTTGGCCTCGTTTTGAGTTAAATAAAAGATAACTAAGCAAAACATAAATTTATGATAAATTCTATGACGTGCTGGAAATTGCATTCGAAAAACAAGGAAGATAACGTCACTTCTAAAATAAAACAGGAACTACGTACTATCACAAAAACACTACCACTGCTTTACAGAAAACCTCCTCTCATACCCAATATAGGAGTGTTATGTAATTAGTATATTGATAACAATTTTACGTAAAAGGCGAGATTTTTATGCATTTCTCTTTTGAGAAGTTCATTCTGTTGATAAAAAAAATAACGTAT
The DNA here is from genome assembly GCA_933210815.1 of Meta bourneti. Lineage (NCBI taxonomy): Eukaryota > Metazoa > Arthropoda > Arachnida > Araneae > Tetragnathidae > Meta > Meta bourneti. Next base: position 42,819,468 of record OW119926.1, on the reverse strand, counting down.
AATTTCCCCCCAAATGTGTGGCCCGGTTGGAAGAGTAACGGACTTGCAACCGAAGGGTTGCTAGTTCTAATCCAGCCAAACACCGTCGTGTACAAAGGGGGCTGGTGCATGTTAAATCTGTCGTGGCCTCAAATGTCCTCACGTTGGCGTGGTGTGGAAGTTTGGAGAGTGGGGTGCCAGCTCAGGTGTTGCCTCGTCATCTGACCGTGGTTCAAAATTACGTGGTGTTGTCCTCGGATCTTTCCCTTTGGGATTGATCCCGGACCGTCACCAATAGCCCGTTGTGTTGCTCCAGTGTGACGTTAATTGAAATACCCCCCCCCCAAATGTGCTCTCAATGCAGAATTTCGGTTTAGGTTAGATAGTAATTAACCTTGTACTGGAGCAACACAACGGGCTATTGTCGACGGTCCGGGATCAAACCCAAAGGGAATGATCGAGGACAACACCACGTTCTGTCATTCTGTTGATAAAAAAAATAACGTATAATTTCCCCCCAAATGTGCTCTCAATGCAAAATTTCGGTTTAGGTTAGATAGTAATTAACCTCGCACTGGAGCAACACAACGGGCTATTAGCGACGGTCCGGGATCAAACCCAAAGGGAATGATCGAGGACAACACCACGTTCAGATGACGAGGCAACACCTGAGTTGGCACCCCATTCTCCAAACCTCTACACCACGCCAACATGAGGACATTTGAGGCCACGAAAGATTTAAGGTTCACCAGCCCCCTGTACACGATGATCTTTGGCTGGACTGAGTCTCGAGTTCGCAACCCTCCGGTTGCTAATACGCCAGTCTTCCAACTGGGCTACCGCGGCCCTGCAAAATTTCGAGGTCCAACAAGTTAAAAAGTAGCCCTAAAGGCACAATTTCTCTCTATCCGGCAACTCTTGAGTTGGGAGAGACCAGCAACAAGAAGTGGACCTTCATTCCAATATGCATGGCATGGGGTGGAAATTTGGAGAGTGGGGTGCCAGCTCAGGTGTGACCTCGTCATCTGACCGTGGTTCAAAATTACGTGGTGTTGTCCTCGAATTTTTCCCTTGGGGATAGATCCCGGACCGTCACCAATAACCCATTGTGTTGCTTCAGTGTGACGTTAATCAAAATACATATTTATTTATCCAATATTCAATCCGCCATTTCAAGACTAATTTCTTTAATAAAATTATACGTTTAAAATTTATTGAGATCAATGTGTTTAAACGTGGCATGTAACTTATTGAAACGCGCTTTCAGGAAGCACTTTTACAACGGTAGCTCGTCAACCGATTTATGAGCTCATTTACACAAGAATATATTGTTCATCAGAAACTCAGCTGAGCAACTTTTTGATTTACAAAGAAACTCCATTCATATCCATACCAGTCGCTCGGTGATATCAAGTACAAACAGTGCGTGTGAATACAAAGGGATGTCATCGCCACACTGCGTGATTTAAACTTCCCCATTTGGAACACATTCCCTGCACGTTCTGTGTGTCTGAGCCTCCATAAGTCCTAGAATACATCTCTGCGTATAACTCTACTGACCCGATGTCCAATATGTTGACTTGGCTGTGCTTGGTTGCTTTGGTGTCGGTAATTGTGGGAGGTAACTATTCACCTTTTTCTGTTCAAACTCCCCGTTTTCAATGCTGTCTTTAAAACAGTAGCCCCATAAGTGCCAATCATACGCAATAACTCGATTCCCATGATGAATCGGTCGAAAACGTAGACATTTTAATGATGCATACTGTCATCAATCATTTTGATTTGTCCAAATCAGGGTTTGAAAATGTCGAGACTCAGTACCGGTAAGTTACCAGCTCAGGTGTTGCCTCGTCATCTGACCGTGGTTCAAAATTACGTGGTGTCCTCGATCTTTCCCTTCGGGATGGATCCCGGACCGTCACCAATAGCCCGTTGTGTTGCTCCAGTACGACGTTAATTTATTAACCTTTTTACTGACAGAATACTGGTTTTTAGTTCCACTTTTTGTTAGAGCGAGGCTGTAACTGGATGTGATTATAGGACTTAAAAATCAGGCACTTCCGAATTCCAATATTCACTGAAAAGAGAATCGGGTAGGTTGTTTCGGGAGCACAACCTGCTTTACTCTTTGTTTATTTTTACTTTACTTTTTGTTACATTTTCTTTCTGTTTGTTCTTATTGAGAGTTTTATATTGTCTGTATCTTGTTCATTTGCCCCTGCTATTGGAAATAAATGTTAATTTCCCGCTTTGACCTAAATGCAAAATTGCTGCTCAGATTATCTTTCTGCTGATTTTGATATGTATCCCGTTCTGACGGCTCGACATTTGCAGCTACTCTGCTCGTATAAATTGGGGCCGCGGTGGCCCGGTTGGAAGAGTAACGGACTTGCAACCGAAGGGTTGCGAGTTCGAATCCAGCCAAAACACCGTCGTGTACAAAGGGGGCTGGTGCACGTTAAATCTGTCGTGGCCTCAAATGTCCTCACGTTGGCGTGGTGTGGAAGTTTGGAGAGTGGGGTGCCAGCTCAGGTGTTGCCTCGTCATCTGACCGTGGTTCAAAATTACGTGGTGTTGTCCTCGGATCTTTCCCTTTGGGATTGATCCCGGACCGTCACCAATAGCCCATTGTGTTGCTCCAGTGTGACGTTAATTGAAATTCCCTTCCCTTCCCGTATAAATTGATCTCGTATAACATCAAACGGTCCCTCGCCGCGAATAAACTTTTCGTCGCCTGACGGCTATTTGTATAGGCCGTCATTTAGGATGCTTCCATTTGCGCTAAAATGGTAGCGCATTTAGAAAACCTACAACGGATTACCATTCCATGTTCCAAAATTATCACCAGTTGACAATGGTACCTTGTTCTTGAGCCTAACCTTGATTTCTGATGTATTATTTTAAATCGACGCTAATAAAGTTAAAATGATATCACAACCAGGAAAACCAGTAATGTTTAGGGTTTTGGTAACGATAATTAATACCAATCTCCAAAACTGTTTCTTATCGAAATTTCATTATTGATTTTTACACCGTACTTAAAAGCTTTTTGCCCATCAAATGGCCAAGCGGCCAAAGGCGTTGCCTTTGCGAAACTGGTACACTTAAGTGCTTGGTTACGAGTTCGAATCTTGTTTTCAAATCTCAACTGTTGGCTGCCCTTAAGTTTTTTGGTTTCTACAAGACGACATGTGGGCCAGCTTTCTCAAAGTCCTCCAGGAAGGCAGTCAACGGCGGGTGCGATGTGGCAACACCTCCTATGTCGCCCCAGATTAACGCAGACTGCCACGTTCTCACCAACGAAATGTCTGAAGCACTATTCTTTTCTATAAGCAATCATTAGAAAAAAAACGAAAAAGCTTTCTCCTCTTGGCCTCATCATTTGCAGTATTTTGCCAATAACGATTTGTTTACTCAGCGTGCTATGTTAATTTATTCAAGGATTTGAGTATTTCGGAACAGATTAAATGCAGAAAATAATATAAATATAAATATCGAGAAACTTTTGTAATGCGGAATATCGGTGAAAAGGTATTTGCCTACTTAATCTATAATAAAAAGACGCTTTAGTGACAGTTGGAGTTGGCATAAGAAACAGAGTTTTGAAATTAAAAATTGTTTTCTTGCATATTTCTGGGTAGAGGAATCTAACGAAGATGATTCTTTCACTTGTGATTCGGATTCTGCGGCACAAGCCTCATTTCTCTGTCCTACGGAGGCCCTTTTGTTAAACGGACTTGGATCGTGAGTATGAAAACTTTTGTCTGTATTTTTAGTCTTGTAAAATGCTTTCGGACAACCGGAATTACAAATTGTTGCTAATAATCCCCTTGACGTAGATCAAGTCCAAAAGACCCTGTTTTTCATATCCCACAAGCGACCAACTCCTGTTCATCCAGGAGCTATCGCATAGAAACACCGATACAATCCAAAACATGAGGAGTTTCTGAGGTTGTGGAGCAAGGAGAAGTTGGAAAGTTCTTAATTCCTCAAAGGGTCGCGGTAGCCCGGTTGGAAGAGCAGCGGATTAGCAACCTGAGGGTTGCGAGTTCGAAACTCGATCCAACCAAAGACCGTCGTGGACATGGGGGCTAGTGCGCGTTAGATTTGTCGTGGCCTCAAAAATGTCCTCACGCTGGCTTGGTGTGGAAGTTTAGAGAGTGGGATGCCAGCTCAGGTGTTGACCTCGTCATCTGACAGTGGTTCAAAATGACGAGGTGTTGTCTTTCCCTTCGTGATTCACATCCCGGACCGTCGCCATTAGCCCGTGTGTGTGTGTTCCAGTGCGAAGTTAATTCAACTACTTACCTACCTGAATCCCTCAAGCGAAATTCATGTATCTTGTGTGCTCGCTTCTAAGTCTTGGCAGCGCTGCCTAGTGGTCTTGAATCTTTAAAAGGCAATGGCAATAGGCGCTTTGCTGAGTACCAAGAATGTGGGGAAGGAACAGACCATGTTTTGTGTTTTCTTTATTTGTACGTTGAGTAAATTGCGTGGCAATGAGATCACTATTTGCTACGCTGATCTGCTCGCACAATCCTCCTTATGCAGCAAATCAGGTCTCATCAAATAAACCAACGTGAGATTGTATCCTCTGCAAGTAGAGAGCCCGTGTACGCCAAGGACTTACAAGAAATAGCATTAAGCTTTGATGAATTGATATAAAAATCTGATGTTTCGGATAAACTTGCAGAAATGAGGGAAAAACACTTGCAAATCTCAAAAGAGAAAAGGGTCGCGGTGGCTTGGTTGGAAGAGTAACGGATTAACAACCGGAAGATTGCGAGTTCAAATCCAACCAAACACCGTCGTGTACAAAGCGGGCTGGTGCACGCTAAATCTGCGTGGCCTCAAATGTCCTCACGTTGGCATGGTGTGGAAGTTTGGAGAGTGGAGTGCCAGCTCAGGTGTTGCCTCGTCATTCAAAATTACGTGGTGTTTTCGGATCTTTCCCTTTGGATCCCGGTCCGTCACCAATAGCACGTTCTGTTGCTCCAGCGTGATGTTAATTAAAATACTACCTACCTATCTACTACCTCAAAAGGGAAATATATGGGCAGAAATCAAGTCGATTAGTAGGTCGGAGCTATCTATTGTTGCAATCATTTAGGCATCAGTTTTTGTGCAAGGAAATTAATAATATGAGTAAACCATCAACACCTTTGGTGGAATTCGATTTTACGCAATGGCAAATAAAAAAGTGATAAAAAAAGAAGTCACTATAGTTTATAATTTTGAAAATGCAAATAATCTATATTAATACAACGAAGTTTTGTGGTCTGGTGCGAACGCGAGGCACCAGTCTTACTCAGATTGCTTTACTAGTATTGCTGGTAGGTAGTTGAATTTACGTCGCGCTGGAGCAACACAACAGACTATTGGCGACGGTCCCGGATCTTCGTTTCTTTCCCTTCGGGATTGACCACAGATGGTCACTAATAGCCCGTTGTGTTGCTCCAGTGCGATATTAATTCAACTGTCCCCAACGAAAAGTCGTCGTGTACGTGGGTTCTGGTGCATATTAAATCTCTCATGGCTTCAAATATCCTCACGTTGACGTGGTGTGGGAGTTTGAAGAATGGAGTGCCAGCTCAGGTTTTGACATCGTTATCTCACCGTGGTTCAAAATTATGAGGTCCGTTGTATTGCGGCGTTAATTCAACTAACTACCTAGATATCTCGATTCATCATCTGTTTTACGTTTTGGTTAATGTCTGATGACTTTCTTTTTAACATGATTCAACGGCTTACAGGAGGAGTCCCTTCTTCGGAGATTCACTGTCACCGAAATGCTATGATTTTAAGCAGAAGGTGTACGGTGACGAAATGTCAAACTACCTCTTCTTTTCACCTGACGGCGGATTTTCACTGAGCGCTGAGTGTCCCCAAGAAAACGAAATAATTGTCGGTAAGTGCATACCTAAATTTTTACCTCAAATCTTAAAGCTTACAACAGTACTTTTGATTGTGAGCACTAACTCAGAGACGTATTCAGAGTGAGGAGAGCACGCATCCCCTGAAATAGTATCGATAGTTCAGAAATGAATGTTTAAGTGGATATTGTCTTGAAGAGGTATCTTGTCATTAGCAAAACTGACCAGATCTTGATGGACGAGATGTCATTAGCATAAATGGACCACATCTGGATCTTGTCATCATCAAAAATGGACCACATCTGGATCTTGTCATCATCAAAAATGGACCACATCTTGATCTTGTCATCATCAAAAATGGCAATATCTTGATGACGATGTATCTCATCATTTGTAAAATTGGCCAGATCTTGATGGACAAGATATCTCGTTGAAACCACTTGGAGGGTTAAGGGTACTTTTCCGTTAGCCGGGCGCAAGCGAAAAATCGCCAAATAATGTAGAATTCCGCCAAATTTCTTACAACCATAAGGGGAATGTTCGTATGGGGCCATGTGCTCTATTCTCTGAATTCATTACTATTTATTAATATTTGTTTATAGTTGAACTTGTTTTGCTTACTTAATATTTGTTTATAGTTGAACGTTTTCGACTTTTATTCCGTTGACTGTTTTGTCTTTCGCTTCGCTTGGCGACTTGGCTCGCGTTTGGTTCACAATTGGCGACATTTGCGCCCGGCTAACGGAAAAGTACCGGGTTAAGTTAGAGCATGTTGAATCCACAAGCAAAAAAATCGTGCACAGGTCTTAAAATATTCAAATCTACAATTTTCAAATGGAATTCTTATCAATATTTATATTCCACTGACTTCCATGTACCGTTATTTGTTTATCGTCAAAGGACAACAACGGATATAAACAATATGAAATCGACCGTTGCAGGATTCATTCGCCAATTTTGCCGATTAGTCTAAAATATGATTGATTTGAGATATGGAACTGTGTAATATCGCTAGCACTGCAACACGGGAGAGCTTGTCATTCAATGAAATTCTTTATCAATCTGATTGGAGAAAGCAGTGAGAAATCTGAAAGATACAAATCAGAGTAGAAAAGAAAATATGAGCAAAAACAGGTTTTGCGTCAAAAAAGGCTTTGATGAAGCGAATGGCACGAAATCGAAGTAGACGTTGAGAATCTCATTTTAGTAACATGACTGAAGTACATCTTGCCATGCATTTTATTGGAAATGAGAATTAACACCAGTAAATGTAAACGGAAATGCCATTACATATTTTTGTATAATTTTATTTAATTTAGAGGAGGTAAGGTGTAATGGCAAATACTTAACGTCGCACTGGAGCAACACAACAGGCTAATTTCGACGGTCCGGGATCTATCCCGCAGTGAAAGATCCGAAGACAACACCTCGTAATTTTGAACCGCGGTCAGACGACGAGATCAACACCTGAGCTGGCATCCCACTCTCCAAACTTCCACACCACTCTAACGTGTGAACATTTGAGGCCACGACAAATTTAACGCGCACCCCCCCCCCCCCGACGGCCTTTGGTTGGACCGAGTTTCGGACTCACAACCCCCCCGATCGCTAATCCGTTACTCTTCCAACCGGGCTACCGCGGCCCCATTTAGAGGTATGACACCCATTTATATGAACTAGTGGTCGCCCAGTGGTCGAAATTCGACCATAATTCATTTAATTTTTAAGTTTGAACAAGGTTCTTTTGTCAAAGAGTATACCTTTATATTCATTGCATATAATTTTTTTGAATTTTGTTCTATTACGCAAGCTGCGAGCATGTACAAATACGTCATAGGAAAAATGCGGTATAGCTTGGTTAAGCCATGTCTAAAAAACAATAACGCGTTGTTTGACATTTTCTTGGTTTTTTTTATTGCTATACTGGCCACAGGTTTCGCCAAGGCTACACAGTTAATTTACCTATCTTTTTCAAATTATATAAAATTTAAATAAAAAATAAATCCAAAAAATGAAAAATGAAATAAGGAATACGTGCTTCGTATTTTTTTATGTATTTTTTATTGAAACAAAAAAAACCGGGTGGTTAAAAAATAAATGTTGTCCATTGAACTTGAAATAATTCGACAATGAATTTAATGATTCAAAACTTCTGTGTAGACGATGTTTTTTGTAAAAACTCTTTCATCGTTTGCTAAATGCCCTTGACCGTTGTATTCTGAAATATAAAATCTCAAACCATCGAATGATCGAACTCTACTTGCTGCGACGTACAATTGACCATGTGTAAAAACTGGCTGCCTCAATAAAATTCCAATTTTTTCGAATGTTTGTCCTTGAGACTTATTTATTGTCATCGCAAATGCAGGTATAATTAGAAATTGAGTTCTTTGAAAGTTAAATGGTAAAATAGTTCCAGAATATGTTAAATTTATACGTGGAATCAAAATTCTCTTATTGCGTGCGGTTCCAGTTAAAACTTCGCAATCAATAGTATTACGATGCATAAATTTGATGCGCATTCTTGTTCCATTGGCTAATGCTTCCTTTGTATTTAAGTTTCTGATCGGCAAAACGATGCAATTAACTTTCAATACTAACTTATGTGGTGGCAAATTATGCCAAATCTCATACTCCTCCTTGCGCGCAATGTGCTTAAAAAGGGGTACAAAGTTTTTTCCTTCACGTATTAATATATGGATTACAGTATATGAACGTAAACAAAGAATGTTTTATTTTGTTTAATGTAATATATTTGTAACGCATATTATACATTAATTTTATCTTTCTGCACTCCTTCTCCGTATGAACTTTAATTATGCCAAATCTCATACTCCTTTGTGCGCGCAATGTGCTTAAAAAGGGGTACAAAGTTTTTTTCTTCACGTATTAATATATAGATATGCTGTATTAATTTATACGTATTGACATAAGATATGAAATGCTACCAACGACACTTTGCCATCGTTAGATATAGGCAATTGGGAAAGTTAAACTCAGATGCTATGTGCGAGACGGCTTGTTTAATAATATTGTTACAATTTGATTCGGTTGATAAAGGAAGCAAAGAATCCATATGTGTGCTAGGTGATAGGAAAGGAATTGGTCAGACTAGAAAAATCTCTTGCCTATTCTAGACGTGAATGACTAAGGTTGAATTTAGGAGAAGGGCCGAGAGGGTTCGAGTCCCCTACCCAGGAGTATTTTAAATCCTAAAAAATGACCAAGAATACATACTGAAGCTAATTTAATCAGCTAAAATCGAGTGGCATTTACCACACAGGCAACTTTGGGATTGATCCCAGACCGTCACCAACAACCCGTTGTGTTGCTCCAGTGTGATGTTGATTAAAATACCTACCACACAGGCAAAATGAATGAATGAAATAAATGCCAGGCACTTGGCTTTACGTCATACGCCACCTGGCTTCCCTTTGCTTCAGTACTCAATTACTAAAATTCTAAAGTGCAGTGCGCTGCCTAAGTGTTGAGCCGTCATAGGATGTCAACTATTACATAAAATAGAGTCAGAGAAAACAATATTACAATAAAATAAGTATGCACGCAGACAGTCAGGAAACGAAATTCAGCAGCTGAAGCCTTCCTTGGAGAGTTTGGGACGACGTCTCTGGAGGAAAGAAGGCATTCCTAAGATTTGGCAGAATTGACAAGTCTTTCCCCCTTTTAGTGTTTGAATAACTCTTCTATCCCAAGTTTCGAGGGCCTCGTTGAAAGAGCAAGGATTAGCAACCGGATGGTTGCGTGTTCGAAACTCAGGGAGGTTTGCACGTTAAATCTGCCGTGGCTTCAAATGTCTTCACGTTGGTGTGGTGTGGAAGTTTTGAGAGTGGAGTGCCAGCTCAGGTGTTGTTCTCGCCATCTGAACCGTGGTTTAAAATTACGAGGCGATGTCCTTGCTTCTTTCCCTTCGGGATTGATCCCGGACCGTCACCAATAGCCCGTTGTGTTGCTCAAGTGCGACTTTAATTAACTACCAACCTACCGAATCCTAAGTTTCGAAATGTGAAAAGATAGAGGGTTTAGCTCCTTTTGGGGTGATCTTGGTTTCCATTTTTGGCGATAGTCCGCTCTCTCATTTCCAGGTGCGTCACAGAGTCGGGACCCACTGAAGCACCACCACATCAGCTAGCTTATCAAGGAGCGTTTTTGTGGGCAATCTGACTTATCTGCTGCTTCCTAATACAGACAAAATGGAAACAGTAACAAAAATCATTGAATATTCATTTAGCAGTAGGACCTTTCGATTGAAATAGAAATAACAAGGTCTGGTCAGTTTTTTACAATGACGAAATATCTCGTCCATCGTGATCTGGTCAGTTTTGCTAATGACGAGATACCTCGGCGAAACTACCAAGAGGATTAAGTGCCCGTTTCTGAATCTTGGAACCCCCTCCCAAGCCCAACTATGCTGTCTTAGCGTGGTGTAGAGGTGGTCATGAGCGAAATGGGCGAAATAAGTCGCGAGCCTGCTCCTGGTAGGGTAACCCTAGGCTTGGAGGCCCTTCCACTATGCCCAGCTAAAGCTAGTAAGCAGGTTGACTAGGGTTTTATTGCGCAAGGTCCAACTATGGGCAAACTTAACCAAACGTAAGACGAAATAAAAAAAATCTATGAGAACAGATACTAGACAATGAGGGAGGAAAAGAGAAAGCATATAAAAAGGCTAGGCTAAAACGGGAGGGAGAACTGATCCCAGGATATTTCGGTGTTGTGATGCCCGTGCAATTGAAGAAAGTAAACCCCCTGAGGGGTGCTAGTAAGCTGGAAGATCAGTAAAACTTTTCGAGTGCCTCAGGTCTTTGACCAAAGGAAGCTACATCCTTTTGCCCTTTACCGTGGCCCCAATTAGTAAAGCTAACTTCAACTGGAGTAGGACTTTTAAATTAGGAAGATTCTGAAAATAAAGTGAAAGAACTTTTCTCCGAAACAACTTTGCATCACCATCATGCAGCTAACCGCTTTTTCAGTCCCTCGCAAAGAAAAATTCTGAGCACGTGCCTGCTTGTACAACAGGGGCTTTGAATTCGTTCCTTTTCTGCGATTCATTTTTTGGTGGCGGACTTAGCTACCACTACACAAATTAACTTACTATACAATAGTATATATAACAGTGTAACCCAATTTTACCATGGAGTACTTTTTGGTAGACAAAGTTGCACTGTTTCACATGAGCTTACTAAATTGGCAACCGACGGATGTGATTTGAACACTCAAACTTTATAAACTCCGATGGATGGTCCACTATGAGTAGTTGAATTGCCAATGCGATGCTAATCACTTTCAACAACCACCTGAGGCTCTTTGATAGCAGACACTGCTCATTTTCCTATAACGGCTTCACTTCATTCGTTGCTGCTCAGCCTTCTCTTCACAAGGTTCACTCGGCTGCTAAAGGCAACACAGAACAATTACGATCGCAATCTTAAAATTGCCTCACCACTCATGCGAAAGTACACCCGGATTTTAATACAGCTCTCACGGTCTCACACAAATGGCAATCACTCAACTAGTGGTGGCATCTATCGAATTCGGCTACCACTAAATTCTGGAGGGGGAGTATTGTGGCGAATTTAGCCACCACTACAAAAATTAACTTACGATACAATAGTATCTATAGCAGTGTATACCAACTCTACCATTGAGTACTTTTTGGTAGAAAAAGTTGCACTGTTTCACACGAGCTTACTAAACTTTAGAAACGTCATATTTTTCCTCTTCTGCAGCTTACAACTTGTGCTTGGAAGACGATCATGTCATTGTCATTGGCCTAGAGTGCGCTCCTCTCCTGGATCCGGACACAGTTGAACAAGTCTACAACGCCACGAGTGACGAGTTCAAACACTCCTTAGTGAGTTGCGGAGACGCGAGCGCCATGAGGGGCCTCCACCTAATGGATTCCGGGGACGGCATTCTGACCAGGGTCATTATGACGTGTGTGCAGCTGTACGTAGAAGAAATGTGGCCCGTTGAAGTATGATTATACAATTCTCAAAGTAGTCATAAATACCGTTAAAATCATTATGAATTTTGCTGTAAAATAAACAATATTTCTGTTAAATCTCGCCAATAGTTTATTAAATTTATACAAATAAAATATTTTAACCCACTGTTACCCTAATGTGATTCCTGTATCATAAAAGTTGCGTACTCTACTTCCTGTAAGCTCTCTCTCTCTCTATCCTCAATGTATTTCTATCTTTATAGATCTTCCTATCAGATCCGCTCTGCCCTTACAGATCTCCCTATCATATTCCCTCTACCCTCCCTAATCTTTACAAATCTCCCTTACGAAAAATTTCTATATAATGTGGTCTATAGATCCTTTGAAATATGGCCCGTTTTTCTATAAACTCTATGAAGTAAATGCTGTAGTCTATTGAAATCTATGTAGAAAACGCCTGTAGAAACCTCTATAGAATTCTATAGATCACTTTTTTTGTTTTACGACTTTACTTGTCTATAGAACTTCTCTATAGAATTCTATAGAAATACATTTATATAGAATGAGAGCTCGTTCTCTCCATAGAAATCTCTATAATTCTCCATAGAATTTTATAGAAATACATTTCTATAGAATCAGAGCTCGTTTTCTCTATAGAAATCTCTAATTCTCCATTGAATTCTATAGAAATACATTTCAATCAGAGCTCATTTTCTATATAGAAATCTTTATATAATTCTATAGAATTTTTTCTATAGAAACGAAATTTCGTTTCTCTATAGAACTATAGAATTAGTTCTATAGAGTGCAATGGAACTCAATATAATTTTTTTTCTGAGTAAGTAGAATAGTGTGGCTTCGACGAGAAGGCAATCGACCTTGAGTCCGTTGATTTTTGAATAGGTGTGAAAGTGCTTTCATGAAGGGCAATCGCCTTGGATATTTCACACCCTGCCAACTCGTTATCACCGCTATCACTTTTAGCACCAAACAACAAGCTTCGAAAATCCGCGCTGAAGACGCATGTTACGGAAGGGCTTTGTTCCCTTTACTACCAGTCCCCTATTTTAAGTAATAGGGAAGAACCCCGTACGCAACTGCCTTTTCACGAGAGCTGCTCTATAACCCGAAATGCCTTATTGATCTACTGTGAGTTCACCAGAGCTGCTCTTGAAACAAAGTCTGGGTACTGGCGGCGATTATAGCAGCAGGTCTGGTACATTTTGAGTGGGGATGAGTGAGATTTTTCACCTCACTATGGAAGGTTTTGCTGGTTGTCCTTTCCACGTAATGCGAATGCAAGTCGGTTATTAAAAGTCCTTCCAGTCAAGGCAGTGCCCAGACGATTGGTATTTATTGTCCGGCTGATTGGATGAATTAACCAAACATCGCACGTTTTAAAATTTATTTGGAGCCAGCAGGTATATTTGCCAGATAGATCAACACTAACTTTGTCAGGACGCATATTTGCGAGGACCACACTTAACAAAACACCGAGTAGTACGCACAAGGCACAGTTTGGTACAAACGATGGGGTCTCATCCTCGCTCATCAACCCGATTTTCTGAGGGAGGTTTACACATCATGGGTAAAATCTGTAATGATGTTCAATGTCGAGCAAACGGACCGATCCTCCAACTAAGAAGGGGAGCTCAGTGGGCATGTTCACTGTGCAACAACCTAGGCGGCGCAAGTTCGATCCCTGTCAGGTAAATTCCTCCCTGAGTGTATTTCTCTTCTGTGTCAGTAAAACTTTCATTGTGTGCGTGTATCACTTGATATTGTCTGTCGTGTCTAGCGCAGCATGGCCAAATATGGCCCTTGCGCCATAAAATCCCCCAAACCAACCAACCAACTAAGAAGGGTGAGATTTTTTGCGAATTTGGGTATGAGTGGTTTGGGTACAGGACGATGTGTGATATACTCGTATCTCACGACTACCTGGAATGCTAATTGTCGGCAATATTACAAATTCAAATGCTTCAAGAAAAGATCCCTATAGAAAATGAGCTCGTCCTTTCTACTGTAATTCCACCTCTGAATGAGAGCTTCTCTTGAGACTGCAACTGTGGCTTCCAGTTTCAGGAGACTAAATCACCAATATTTTCCAATACCTGCAGCCCCGCAGAAAGGCATCCGGGAAATTGAGGGGCATCTAATTGTCTCAGCTCATTATTTTGGTTCTTGTTTCGAGTAAACAGAGATGTTCAGAAACTAAAAAAATTTTAGTGGAGCACAATGTAAAAAATATATCAACCAAGACAATTTTTCGTACAATTTTTCATAATGAATGATAATGATTTTTAAAGTGTATAGATTGATTTGCAAAACAGCTGAGCCCTTGGCTCAATTTTAAATAATAAAGAACAAAATAAAAAATAACGAATCAAAACGAAAATCAAGACGGCATACTTTTCACAATTTACACGACTGTTTCAAGATAACATTTCGATGTGAACTAAAAATTTAACCATAATTTAGATTACTACAACCCCTTCTTTCGTTCTGCGTACATAGCACGGGGAATCTACAAGCTTCTTCAACAGGTGATGAGGGTAATTGGGTGGAGGTAAAAATAATTCACCTTTCATATATAGGGTGAGGTGGGGAAGTTTGAACTCAAATATTCAAAGTTCGCAATTCAAAGAAGCAATTATTATTCTGTCCCCAGTAATTTAAAAAAATATATTTTTACCACACACTTCCAGACCCTTAACAAAAATCGTATTATTTGGAAGACAGCCTAACTGGTATGGTAGTTTAGCACATGTCTACCATCCAGTAGATCCGGTTTGTAAGCGCATGGATGTTGTGATTTCTAACCGTCGCTAATAGCCCGTTGTGTGTTCTCCAGTGTAATGTAAATTCAACTATCTACGTAGGTAATTGTACTTATTAAGAGTTGTGACGGCACATCAAGCTGCCATCAGTTCGTCCCTTTTAGTGCTGAAGGCCGAGAGGTCAATGGTCAAGCATTATCTAAAATATTGCTTGAAATGCGATATTCACATTTGATTTTCTTTCTTATTTTACACATTTTATAGGTATACTTCCATCATGGAACTTTTCACACATATTTGCAGTTAAGAAAAGTGTTTTTAACTTTAAATATTTTCTAAAGAATGCACTTAAAAAGTTCACTTTTTCTAGTTTTTACCAGCCTTTGTTTACAGCAAAAAAGGATCGAGTAGCATTCTAAGTTGGCTTATACAGTTAACAAATAACGTCCTCCTTGGTACAGTTCACTTCAAAATTCAAGAAAACATATTGGTATTCATAACAAAACTGTTTGAAAATATTTGTTTTGGGAGAGGGAATATAATTTTTGAACTTTAAAAACAGACTTCTCTAATTACATTTCTCGCACCCCAGTGCTATGGTACTGATGACTGAGGCCATGATCTTGTGAGACATCATTGGAATACTAAACTAATACCATCATTCAACCTTGCACTAGGGTGGGTCGAATAAAACCTTATGTTTTGGAATTTGGCGTAGTCCTAGTGCGAAAAAGTTGGCTAATGAGTCTTAAAGATCTGATGACAATTTTCAACGATTCAAAAAACCATCCATACGGGCCCTCTCAAAAATACCTAAAACAGCAAAAAGAGTGTTTTAAGTTTTTATTAAAAAACTAACTGAATTGCTCGACCTTCCTCGGGTTGAATTGTTAGCTGTAGATTGAAAAAGTGATCACAATAATCATTTTTTCTCTTCCGTAGAAAAATACCAACAACATTTAAGTGCCAAGAAAAGAATTTTTTAACACCTTTTCGGCAGTTTTATAATTTCTTTGAAGAATTGGAAACCCCCGATTACCATTTTTCAAAAGAAGGTAGATCGATTTGACAGGATTTTTTTAATCAGAAAATCACCGTTTTCAATAGACTTTTAACAGGTATAAGTAATTTGCTTAAAAATAGATTCAACTCGTAAAGTTGCATACTTTGTCCTGTCACTACAACAAAGAATTTTTAATATTTCCACATTCTTAGTTCGGAATTTTTAACATTGATATTCTTTCAATATTGGCAAAGCTCCATTTAAAATTTGCTTTATTTAAGATTTGAATGCAAGTCAAATCCTTTGTGTGGTTGTTGCGTGTGATGAATAGGAATTACAACTTATTAAAAAATAAATATCTATATTAATATAAAGAATAAAGTTGTTTAAGAATGAGAATGATGGGGTTGCTTGCCTGATTGAGTGCAGCTTTCAATACAATCAAGTAATTTTATTTGAAAAGAAGTGCAAGTTTAAATGTGTTTAATAATTTTGTAAAGGAAACCTGTCAAAATTTTAAAATACTTTGGATAAATTTAATTAGTTACCAGTAGTTAATTAGTTAGTTCAGCACACAGCTGCCAGTCTTGGTTCAAAAGACTGGTAGCTGTGTGCTGACTGTTATGTGTGTGCTGTATGTTTTACTTTTTTCATAAAAGGAAATTCTACGAACACGTGTGTTAAACCAAGGACTTTTGAGGGAAGTTAATCGAAATGGAGGTACACAGGACGTCCAGAAAATGAATACATGACTTCGGCAATATTGGACACAAAATAATTAATTTCTACCTTGAACTGAACTTAACTGAATATTTTAGAATTAAAATTCCGTAAAAATAATTGCTTTTTCAGCAATATTTTTAGCAATATATCTTGGTAAAACAATCCAAGTATCGCAATACTCAATATATACATTATAGCTTCTCCAAAACTTCCAAATTATGGTTGATTTAAGTATAGTTACTCAGTGTTTTAGCACGAAACGTATCTAAGTATGCAACAAAAGAAATTCAAATAATGTATTCGTTAAACGAATATATATATATATATATATATATATTATAAAATATGTAGCCTTTTATTAAAATATATTGAATAAAATTTATGTAATACTTGACAACAAACACAAAAGCAGTCATAAAACAGGAAGAGCAACAGACAGACTGATGCAATGAAGTTCAGTCACTAAATGAATGTAAGTACTCACAGTATGCAAATTTTCATGAAAATATAACCAACCGTTTGGTCGTAGTGCGGTCACTTACATACAGACACCAAAAGCGGAAACCACTGATTTTGCATTAGAATGACCCATAATGGAAAATAATTTGAAATACGCAAGGCGAAAATATTCAACGTACAAACACTCCATCCTTATTTATATACACTCATGTCCAAAAGTTACGCTGTTTATGTGAATATTTCACAAAATCTACATCGGATTGGAAGGAAAAGCGATATTCGGGTGTAATAGGGCTATAGAAGAAAACAATGCAAAACAAGGATAACAATGACTTTTATAATCGAAAGAAAAGGGTTGAAAGAAAAAGGTTGACTTTAGTCAACTTTAGTGAAACAGAATGATTAAAACAATGTGATGCTGAAGTTTAATACGGTGTGTGGGAACCTCTGGTAGCCACGCTTGCTGCACAAAGATTTCCCATACTTTCGATGAGGATATGGATGAGTTGTGTGCTCGAAGAGTTCCAAGCCTCACGGAGAGCAGTTTTCAATTCCGAAACGGAGCTTGGTGGGTGGCGGAGGGCTGCAATATGTCCCCCGAGCATATCCCACACATGCTCTATAGGATTCAGATCAGGAGAGTTGGCAGGCCACTGCATGAGGTGGATATCTTCACTTTGAAGGAAGGCGTCGACCAGGGCTCCACGGTGAGGAGGCGCGTAATCATCCATGAATATGAAACCAGGACCGACAGCACACTCGAAACAGGCGAACTGACTTCAAGGACTTCGTCTCTGTATCTTTGACCGGTAAGAGACCCCATGTCAAAGATGTGGAGGTCTGTGCGGCCGTCCAGCATGATGCCTACCCAGACCATGACTCCCCTGAAGGAAAAAGATGTCTTTCTGTGTTGTTTCCCGGGTGAAAACGCGTTCCACGTTCTCTCCAGATCGTGGTATGACGAGAATCCGTTTACAGACTAAGTCTGGACTCGTCGCTGAACATGACATTGCCCCACTGTTGTCGACTCCACTGCCGTTGTTTCAAACTCCACTGTAAACGCGCGCGTTTCTGTGCAGGCGTCAGGGGGATGCAAACTGCTGGTCGTCTGGTAGAGAGACCAACGTGTCTGAGTCTCCTGTAAACAGTTTGTCTCGAAACCATGACTCCTGTGGCGGCTGTCAGGGCTGAACCCAGTTGTCTGGCAAAATGATTCCTCTGACGTCGAACAGTTATCGCCAAATTTCGGTCTTGCCTAGGGGTCATACCATGGTCGACCTGGTACTGGTCGTCGGGTAACATCTCCAGTGATTTGAAACCTCTGCCACAGTCTGGAAATTAAACACTGAGGTACATTCAGAATTCGAGACGCTTCGGTTCGGGATTGACCGGATTCCAGCATTCCAATAATTGGTCCTGTGACGAATTAATCCGAACTTTTGTTGGACATTAAAAAATAACATTTATTTTAACACAGACAAAACAATGGGTTTACAATGGACGCGCGAAACAAAAATGCTTATTTTCATATTAAAATTTACGAATTGCTACGAAGACGTCTCAACTAGACGGAGTCCGTGAGCTAACTGTTTCTCATTCTCCTCACATGCGCAAGCGCAGTATTGAAGGACTTTTTAACAGGAAACTTCCGGGTCTGCAGCTGTCATTCTAGACTCTTAGGCGCTAAGATGTCACAGTCTATTTCCTCCCTCCTCAAGATTCTTTTTCTGCAGAGACAGACACCTGCAAAAAAGATACAAAACAGCAGCAACAGAATTTTCGCGAAGGCAACAACTCATGCCCAAAGCAATATGCAAGTAGACCATACACCCTAAAGATCCTGGCTGTGTACCGCCTACTCTAAATTAAAAAAACATATCATAATTTTAACAAAGTATAATCAAAATTTTGCTCATTGATAATCATCAAAGAAGAAATTCAATTTCAAAATATTTAGATTTTCAATTCAAATTTAACACTTTTTTGCAATTCAAATGTATCAATGTACACTAGGAATAAAATATTTTGATATGCAAGATATCACAAATACAAACACAATTCTCAATATAATAACAGAATCCTAAACTATATCGTAGCATATACAATACACAAGATGCAATATAAATAGTTGCAATTAAATATTAGTTTTCTTTTACTAATGTGTAATTACCATATGTAATTCAAATTATCTGATCCTTTTCAAATCATTAAATGCACAAAACACAAAATTTCAGTAAAATCAAAACGAAATTTAAATTTTCGTTCACTTTCGATTTGGCACTTTTTGGCCGGGACTTTATCAACTTGATAATATCTACTTAGTAGAACATGCAAATTCACTTTATCATCAACTTCTATTAACTTTCATAAAGACAAAATTTAAATAACCACAAAATAAAATTGGATATGTAGTCATTTCTTTTTGTTTGTTTTTTTAACCAAAACTATTTAGGCTCTTTGCCTCACTAATTCCGGTAAGCCAGAACCTCAATAAATTTAATTTAATACAAGGGTGGGCCTACCTGCATTTCCTGCTTTCTTGCTTCCATCCCACTTCCAGGACACCAAAACTCTAGTCTGTGACGAATTAATCCGAACTTTTGTTGGACATTAAAAAATAACATTTATTTTAACACAGACAAAACAATGGGTTTACAATGGACGCGCGAAACAAAAATGCTTATTTTCATATTAAAATTTACGAATTGCTACGAAGACGTCTCAACTAGACGGAGTCCGTGAGCTAACTGTTTCTCATTCTCCTCACATGCGCAAGCGCAGTATTGAAGGACTTTTTAACAGGAAACTTCCGGGTCTGCAGCTGTCATTCTAGACTCTTAGGCGCTAAGATGTCACAGTCCCTTCACAAACATGCCCAGTTGGCATCTGTGACATCTTTCGTCCTTATTGATTGTTAACCTGTTATAATTGTTATTATTATTTTTTAGGGGTAGTTGAATTAATGTCGCCCTGGAGCAACACCATGAGCTATTGGCGGTCCAAGATTAATCCCGAAGGGAGAGATCCAAGGACAATGCCTGTAATTTTGAACCACGGTCAGATGACGAGCAATACCTGCGGCTGGTATCTCACTCTCCAAACTTCCAAACCACACCAATGTGAAGACATTCGATACCACGACAGGTTTAACGTGCACCAGCTTCCACGTACGCGATTTCTTTGCTTGGATCGAGTTTCGAACTCGCAACTATATGATTGCTGATCCGCTACTCTTCCAACCGGGCTAGCCTCGGTTCTCCTGTTTTTTGTGGAAGAAATGGAGCGAAAAAAAGGAGAAAAACATCTGAAGACTAGATTTATACCGAAATAATTTTTAACCAAAAGCAAATTTAAAAAATTATTATTAAAATTAAAAATATATTATTAATTAATTATTAATAATATATTATTATTATTAATTAATTATTATATTATTAAAAATATACATTTAATAAAAGTTTTCTGTTTCGAGGTCTCTATACCACACACATACACCTAGTGTGCCTAATGGGTAATTCACCACTGGCCATTCCATTCATTAGAAATATAAAGAATTCTGAATAGGGCGACTTAAATCACGTCTACCTAGTATAAGATGTAATCACGTTCACCTGGTGTGTAATTTTCCTGGTGTGTTTAATTTTCTTAGATTCTACTTCTTAAAGAGCCGTTGTGGCTCAGTGAGTATGTCCACTGCGCTAGCAAACTGCGGGTTCAAGGAGGCGCAGCTCGATTCCCCCTTTGTGATAGACCGTTCTTCCTGTTTGTATTCCATATTGGGTAACCGGAAATAAAATCACCGTCTTCAGCGGTGATTTGATTGCTTACACTGAAAATCCCTCTCATAGTCTAGAGCAGTGTTTCCCAAACTTATTATGCCCACGGACCCCTTCTCATAGCAAAAACCTGACCATGAACCCCTAGTAAAATAACTCTAGACAACTGTGCAAATTTAACTTTGATGTCTTAAATGGTGAATGGCGAGGTAAAAATAAAATATAAATAAAACATTTTGATATTTAAAATAGTATTTATTAAAATTATAACTTTTGTTTTAAATACAAAAACATACTATTTTTCAATGAGATTGGTGAACCTAATGAGATGATATGAGATTATTTATGTTCGGCTCGATGTTTGTGAGCAACATTCGTAAGTCTCCACAAGCACTAATTTGCAGACGGTTTCTTTTTTCATGATGAGGCTCGTAACTGCACTGAATCCACGTTCTACTAAATAGGAAGACGAGAAAACAATCAACAGCTTCTGTACAGTGGCCCATAATGCAGGATATAAAATTGGCATCTGTTTTTTGTAACCAAAAAATGTAGTATCCCTGTTCAAACATTGGTTTCAGCTCCTCATTTGTGGATAATTCAATAAGTTGCTTCTGTATTAGTATGGAGTCATCTGAGTTTGTGGGTCTACTTGCAAAAGGGTCCAACACCCAATCGGGGATGCCCAAGTGAAGAATGTCTTCAAATCTCTTTATCTGAGGTCAGAATGAAGAGCCGTTAAGTGTTGACAATAAGCAAGTAATTTTTTATCTCGTTTTTGCAATTTTGAAAGATTTAGAAACTGAGAGCATTCTCCTCTCCACAAGTTTTGTTTGTACAGAAAAAGTTTTGCAACAAACGCAGATATTATACTTTTAGTTTTGATTGAATTGCTTTGATCACCTTGTAATTTCAAATTGGTTTCGTTAAATTTGGCAAATAAGTCAGTCATATAAGCTATGTCATTTTTGAATTAATTAAATTGAGCCGCAAATCATTGTCTTTGCTTTTCAGGAATTCCAACACTGAATCAAAGAGGGCATAAAATCGATCCAAACATGCGCCTTTAGATAACGAACGAACTTCCATGTTAAGTAGTAAACTATTATAATCTTCATTTTCCAAACAAAGTTGAGCCACTAATCCCTCATTTAAGACATTCCTTTTTATTTTATTAACTGCTCTAATTACATAATCTAGTGAGCCATGCAAGCGTTCACTAAGATTTCTGGAGACTAAATGTTGCCGATGAATGACACAATGTACAGATAATACATTCGGTATAGCTTGTTTTAAGTATGCCAGAAAGCCTCGGTGTCGTCCTATCATTGCCGGAGCACCGTCAGTAGCTACGGAGAGGATATTACTCAAGGGTAAAACTTTGCATCGAAAACTTTTTTTAGTTCATTAAATATTGTTTCACCTTTTGTATCAGTTTCCAAACATTTGGCAAATAGCAATTCTTGGGAAATTTTTTCTTCTTTTACAAATCTCAAATAAGCTAAAAGTAAAGCTTCGTTTCCTGGCAAAGTTGACTCGTCAAGCTGTATAGAGAATTCAGATGTTTTTAAGTACCCACATAAAGAATTTTCTATGTCCTGAGCCATTTCGTCAATCCTCCCTTGTACTGTATTATTACTCAGTCAATTCTTATAATATCGGAAGCTGGTAGCACGATGCGTATTACCTCACTTACAGCTCGTAGATTAAGTTCTTCACCAATGGTGTGCGGCTTTCCGGTCTTAGCAATCAGTAAAGAAATGTTATAAGAAGCACGCAGTCCATCGTCGTCTCGCTTAAATGTTGTCGCGAAGAGTTGTTGCAATGACGGTGTTTGCAAATATTTTTCTTTGACTGTTTTAAAATAAGTTAAATCTTTATCTTTTTCGTCGCTATGGACTTTTGTCAAATGTTCCTTAAGCTTAGAAGGTTTCATTGATTCGTTTGACAAAGTTTTATTGCATAGAAGGCACATAGGTAGAGTGCTATTTCCAGGTAACGGAATAAAGCCATATTTTAAATATTCAACACTATATTGTCTGCATTTTTTCTTCGGCTCACTCATACTGGAAAAAAAGGCATACATTTAAGATATAAGGGTAAAATTTTAAGTGTCACATATTGTATAGGTACGCATTTTTTACTATGTATTTATGACTATGGCTATTTATTTATTCAAATTCTTTTATTCGAACCTTGAGAAACGGGTGAGTTGCACAACACAACACATTACTTGTACTTTATGTACTGTGAGGATTCATTGATGGACCCCTCAATTAACCCTCCTAGGGCAAACTCGCTGACAAGAGTCGTAAAACACGGACAATGCGTTCCCATCTCTCTGGCACCAGACGGTCTGGACTTGTACCGAAAACGGACAAAGGGAATTCGTTCCGAAAAACGCCCAGGTGATTAGGAGTGCACCTGCCAGGTGATTAAGTCCACCTGCTAGATAATTAAGCCCACCTGCGCTAAGTAGCTGATCCCATTTTACGTCAGACAGTCGCCGCCGAATCAGCAACCAATTAAAAGCAGCAACCAATTAAAAGCAACAACCAATCAAGAGCGAACCAATCAAAAAAACCACCAGCGAACAAAGGCTGCGAGGTTTCAAGGAGAAAGAAGGTAGTCGAATCGTCAGTTCTTGCTTGTGTTCTCGTTCCAGAGGCTTCACTCAACAACCCTTTGAGCGGTCACTCCTTAGGGAGAAAAATTATTTTGGAAGACGGTTCTCTCACCCTGAGAGGACACGTTCTTGTAGCCTGGTGTAGGCTGCGCATCTCGAGTTCCTGTTTTGGTTTTATCCGAGAGGCTCGATCCAGCGAACCTGTGAGTGGTCTAACTCCTTAGCCTGCAAATAGCTTGGAGTTGTTTTCTCAGCCAGAGAAACAGAAGGAACGTACTGGAGTTCCGGAGAGATACCGTTCCTGACTTGTGCTGACCCGACGATCCCAGCAGAGCCTTGCCTGTCTTGTGCTGACCCGACGACCCCAGTGGTCGTGCTGACACAACAATTCGCATTGATTGTGCCGAACCGACGACCTGCGAAGAGTCCGGTGCCGACTTCTCGTCCGGCAGGGAACCTGAATCGACCCGTCATCCCGTGAGGATCAGGTGCTGATCTTGTGTAATCGTCACCCGACGAGTAGAGTCTCATCCCGAGACCATTGAGAGACCTTTCTCCCACTCAGAGACTTTCGTGCATACCTGAGATTACGACAACCTGTCGCATCATGTTAGCAGAGGCATCGAATTCGTGAAAGTGCCTTGTAAATAGATTCACATATAGTCAAGAAATTGTTCTCAATAAAATTAATGTTTATTATTTAAAGCTAGACTGTTCTCTGTAGATTTGAATCTACCACACTACCCAGAGAAGTCGTTACAGTACCTATCTATACTTATATTTTAATCAGGACGTAAAAATAGCTACCAATTTACACTACCTGACATTGAAAATGCAACACCCAGAAGGAGTGCGCAGAACTGGATGAAATTTACAGGGTAGACGCAGCTCACCGAGATATGTAAATGATGCAAACTGCGCAGCTGTCCCGCGCACGGCGAGTGAAAAACCAGGGAAGGAACCTACAAAAGTCGTCAGTTTCGCGCCGCTATGTTTGCCAGGTAAATCAAGTTGTAATTTGTTTTTGTGTCTCAGAGGAAACGTCTAGTAGCGGAGAATGCCAGGACGCCGCCAATCAAGACAGTTCCAGCAAACAGACGACTTCACGAGGGGTATGGTGATTGGCCTCAGAAGGGCAGGTTGGTCCATACGTCAAATCTCAGCAGATACCCACCTACACGCGTCCACGGTGCACCGGTTGTGGCCCAGATGGTTGGACCAAGGGAATGTGGCACGTTTGAGGGTGGCACACGTGAGGTGCAGCCAGAGTGACGTCAGCACGCGTGGACCGACGCATCTGCCGGCAAGCATCGGCGGCACCGCAAGTCACGTCTGTCGCCCTTTTGCAGCATATGCAGGACACCCTTGATGCTCCCATATCGTCCAGGACCATTATCCTCCGATTGATCGCTGGCGGCCTGCACTCATGGCGCCCGTTGAGACGACTACCATTGACCCAACAACACAGACGTCTCCGTTTGCAATAGTGTCGGGATAGAGCCACGTGGACGACGGAATGGCACAGGGTGGTGTTCTCAGACGAGTCACGCTTCTGTTTTAGCAATGACAGTCGCCGTGTACGAGTCTGGCGCCGACGTGGTGACAGGGCCATTTCGGCCGCATCTGTGGAACGCCATACCGCGAGACAACGCGGTATAATGGTTTGGGGCGCCATCTCCTACGATAGCAGGTCACCTCTGGTCCATATTCAGGGAACTATGACGGCCCAACGATACGTGGATGACGTGCTGCAGCCGGTGACACTACCTTTCCTTCAGGGGGGGTGTCCAATGACATTTTCCAGCAGGATAACGCCCGGCCGCACACGGCACGCATCAGCCAACATGCCCTGCCAGGTACCCAGGTGCTTCCCTGGCCAGCTGTCTCCCCTGATCTCTCACCTATCAAACATTTCTGGGACGTCATTGGACGTCGCTTGCATGCGTTGCCACCGGCACGTTCAGAAGACGAACTCTGGCAAATGGTTGACAGGGAATGGGCAGCCATCCCTCAGGACACCATCCGCACGCTCATTGCGTCTGTACCTAGACGTGTTGCTGCCTGTATCGCCGCTCGCGGTGGTCCTACAACCTACTGATCAGACGTTCTTGCTGCTCAGTGGCAAGGTGTATAATGTTGCAATAAAGATCACTTATTGCTCGTTGCTGTCTCTCTCTGTTTGCCAAATTTCATCACTTTCTGCCAACTCCTTCTTGGTGTTGCATTTTCAATGTCAGGTAGTGTATTTATTGCTATTTATTTTTAACTTTCATAATAATGAAAATGGGTCACAATTATTTTACTTTATATTAAACCTTTCGCGGACCCCCTGATGTTGTCCACGCACCCCCAAATTAATTTTAATTTGCCACGGACCCCCTCAGAGGTTCCAAGGACCCCTGGGGGTTCGTAGGAACCACTGGTCTAGAGAGTGATTTAAGACATCAGGTGCACTTGCAAGCATTTTAAGGCATAATTTAGCAAAATATACCAAATCATGAATTATTTATGATTTAGTTGGTTGCTTTAGGGTTTTTATTTCGCAAGGGTATTTGGCCAAGCTGCGCCAAACGCAGGACAGACAATGTCAAGTAATTGTGAAAAGAAAGGATGGAGGGGAGAAAGTAGAACAAAAAAACCTCTTGGGCATCTTGGAGTCACGAGCCTCCCCCCGTTTAGCAGAGGCAGTAAACCCCATGTGAGAAGAATAGATCACTAGGGTACATCGGATTCGTGAAACCCGTACACATCTAAAGACGTGCCCCAGAGGGAAATGAATACAGTATTTGGGACTAAGAAATAAAATTTTATAAGTATTCCATATATACTCATAGTTAAGCAACACAATTCATTCTTTTGAACGTACTCAAAAATTTGTTGTAAATACAAATCAATTCGTAGTCCGAAATTATATTTGTTTCTATATGCCCTTTTACAGTATTCCAGACATTTTTCTCTAGATGTAATATTTTAAAAACACAACGCTATGAGATGAAAAAAATATATTTAATTTCTTCTAATTCAGTTGCTGAAAAAAGAACTAAAGACCACCCCAACGCTCGATGGATTTAATTATTTTTTACTGCCGACAAAGACTGATCTGAAATCACCGAATCTAAAATTTCCAGCATTCTGAATACAGGGATTTCCGAAAATCAAAGCTAGCATTAACTTTTTAATACCACCTTAGAAAGTTGTATTTTCAGGAGACAAAAATAATTACCATAGTAATAATTTCCGAAAAACTATCGGTTCCTTTCCAAAAATTACACGTTCAGGAGCAATTATGGGGGAGTAACGGAAAAGGATCAAAGTCGGCATTTAATAGCCGCCTTTGTCAAACTCAGAAGAAATCCATACTCACATACTAAAAACACATAAAAGCGGTTAATTTTGAAAATTGCAGTGTTTGTCTTTCCTTTTGCTGCAGGATGCAATAACTCAATGTTTTTGGAAAAGGATGAAACATTTTCCGCACTAAAATTAGAATCAGAAGGTGTGTGTGTATCTCTCTATATAAATTTCATTAATGTACGCGGTACAAAAATTGACATCATTTGTATATTTGAGATAGGTAGTTTAATTTAAGTCACACTGGAGCAACAACATAACGGGCTATTGGTAAATTGTATACTTGAGATTGGCAACAAACGACTTAAAATTTACCGGAATGGAATTGCATCGTCAATTTCGTCGCTTAGTTTGAATATGTTTGATTGTTGTTGTTTCTAATTCCTTTTGGTCTAGCACGTGCTAGTCCATGAAACCACTCGTATTTAAAATGTCCAAAACCATCAAAGGATGCTCAAAAAGTCACGAGAATCCAAATTCTAAATACGGGGATTTCCGAAAATCAAAGCTAGCATTAACTTTTTAATACCACCTTAGAAAGTTGCATTTTCAGGATACAAAAATAATTACTGTAGTAATAATTTCAAACCCACCAAACCGACACGAAATGCATGTGAGCCAGGGAAGTCTGTGAGTTCGTGCATTTAGGACAAGCGGGAAAAATGGTATGTCCATTTTGAAATTTGAGTGCTAGTATGACCACTTCTGAATCTCGACAAAGCCGTCTGTGATTTTGGATCGCATAACATCTCCAAAGTATAGACTGCGCGAGTTCACCTATACCAATCATGAGTAGGCGAGTTCTCAATAAAATATTACTGCAGATTATATGCTAATATGCTTAATGTGAGCTATGGAGTTGCATAACATTGCTGAAACAACACGTAGAGCTCACTCATATCAAATTCATCAGCAGTCTGATGACAAGGCACTGAGAAATCTGGAATAAATCAGCACAGATAAGAAATTGTGAGCGAACGCGAAAATTGGCTTAGACACCAAAAATACCGAACGGTTGTAGCAAGTGAATACAATGTAAGTGAAGTAGATGTCCTGTATATAATTGTGGTAACACGACTGAGACGAGAACTTTTTGCCATGCGGCTTTAATGGAAATGAGAATTAAAACACTGGAAGAGGAAATGCTGTTTTAAAGTCATGAGTAATTTTATTTCCTTTTAAGGTATGAAATAGGCATATTGATGCTCATATTCACTTTAAATGGATTTAAATAATGAATCAAACTTGATTAACGACAGTCATTAGATATAAACAATTAACCCTCCTGGTGGTTTATCTACTAGTCGAAAACTGCCCCGCAGTGTCCAGCCTCTGGTGAAAAAACCAGTTCCCAACTGTCACCAGTTCTGGGCAAGGGACAATTTGTTTTCTTACTTGTATCTTCGTCCCCTTGGAGTAATAGCGCAGTTTTTTCTCGAAGATACATATTGTGCGTAGCAAAATTGACCAGATTTTGGACGAGATATCTCGTCGAAATACTCGGAGGGTTAAGAAACTTTCATACCGATGTTGCGGTAACCCGGTTGGAAGAGCAACGGACTAGTAACCGGAGGATTGCGAGTTCGAATCCAACCGAAGACTGTCGTGTACAAATGGGACTGGTGCACGTTAAATTTGTCGTGGCCTCAAATGTCCTCACGTTGGCGTGGTGTGGAAGTTTGGAGAGTGGGGTGCCAGCTCAGGTGCGACCTCGTCATCTGACCGTGGTTGAAAATTACGTGGTGTTGTCCTTGGATCATTCTGTCAGGTGCATTCCTCCCTGGGTGTATTTCTTTCTTCTGTATCAGTAAAACTTTCGTTGTGTGTGTCTATTACTTGATATTGTATCTTGTGTCTGGCGCAGCATGGCCAAATATGGCCCTTGCGCCCTAAAAACCTCAAAAACCAACCAACCTTGGATCATTCCCTTCGGGTTTGATCCCAGACCACCGCCAATAGCTCGTTGTGTTGCTCCCAGTGCGACGTTAATTAAAATACCTACCTCACACCGATGGCATGCTCGGTTCTGTTACAAATATGTATCTTGATTTTTGACATGACGTAGCTTACACGAATTGTTTTCAAATCACGGAAAAATGAAATGGATTTAGCTAATCTAATTCAAAATTTTGAACAATCGTTCAGTTTCTTCGAAATGATTATTTCGGCCTACTTTACCCATTGACTTTTACGACTACGTTGATTACGTCGTCTCGTTTACTAATAGTTGCTCATTGGTAATGATGCACTGGACTACATACATACACCTATTTTCTAATAAAAGACGTGTAGTCCGACTCCAGTTAGTTAATATTTTAACGAAAATCTGAATGAGACGGCAGTTTCTGTTTTAAGGTTCCTTCATTTTCACTGCATAAATCCGAACTGAGACCGTTGATGCACATCGTTTTAGCCTAAAATGGTTTCTTAATATGATTGTTAATGGTGTTTGCCACGTGCATTAGGTACCTTAAAAACAGACACTCTCTCTTCCGTACTAAAATCCAACTTCATATGTTCCTTAAAACTTCCCGGGACCAGACTGAACCACAACGTTCAAAATTCTAGCTTGCGCGAGTAGAAGTAGGTAGGTATTTTAATTAACGTCGCACTGGAGTGACACAGCGGGCTACTGGCGACGTTCCAGGATCAAACCCGAAGGGAAAGATCCGAGGACAAACACCACGTAATTTTGAACCACGGTCAGATGACGAGGTCACACCTGAGCTGGCACCCCACTCTCCAAACTTCCACACCACGCCAACGTGATGATATTTGAGGACACGACAAATTTCATGTGCACCAGCCCCCTTGTACACGACTGTCTTTGGTTGGATTCGAACTCGCAACCCTTCGTTACTCTTCCACTCGGGCTACCACGGCCCGCGCGAGTCGAGGTGTATGGCTCCGACATCAGTGTCGGTATCCTGCATCCTCCAATCAAAAAAATTAAAGTTTGCAAACAAAATATAAATCGTTAAAACCTGAAACAGAAACTATACATCATAGATTTTCACCGCAATAAGTCAACCAGGGTGTGCTGATGCCTCTTTCCAGCCTCAATTGGTTTCTTTCTTTTATTGGTCAATGCAGTTTACCATGCGCAATGGGTACCTTAGCCACAGACTTCCCCCGTACCTATGCTTCTTACTAAGGGTAGTCCACGTAACATGTGTAGTGGGTCCTTGAGCATAGTATATCAGTCTCTTCCCTATTTCATTTCCCTATTTTGTAAAAAATAGACTCATGATCTGACAGAGTTTGGATCATCCATAAAGTTGCCAGGATTGGGCACAATTAGGCCTTTTGGGTTTCTTTCTAACTTACTTAATTAATTCATTAAAAATTATTTGTATTTTAGTCTTTGAGGAAAAGAAACAACGGTTAATCTAGTTGACTCATAATGCTGTCTAAAGCTGAGCAGTTGATTTTTTAATGTGAATATGTCTTTAATATCGGATCAGTACTTGAGGGCATGCATGAAAAGTTGAGCTTTACAAAAAAGCGTTACAACTGTTTTGTTTTGTGATTTCAGAACTAGAAGAAGCATTCAGTAGATAAATATAGCGTCGTGTAGACAAAGGCCGTACTTGACATGACCTTCTGATCGAGTGCAGGCGCAATGATAGCGGGGAGGCAATATGTCGAAATTCTACGGTGCTGGTCGGAGCTTTGGGTCTGTGATACCGAACGCATTACAATCACAGGCCTTTAATTAATAAAATTACCCTTCAATAATATCATACTGCACTTTAATCGCTCAAACCATAAATTAATTGTTGAATATTCACAATAAACAATCGTTCAAGCTTTCTATGTCTGCTTTATTTATTCCACAATCTATCATCAGACCCAAGTATTCAAGTCAAAACTACGGTTTGTGTCCTCTACACAATCTACCAATTTTTTTGTTACCGATCCAATTTCGGCATCGATGTTTAACAACGCTGCTGGTATTAAGATTATTTAATCTGGTTTGTTTTATCGTTGCAGGATTTTTTTCTAATGGGGAATATAATTTTTCATCTTCCACATTAGAATCCTGTAGATAATTTCTGCCTCTTACCTCTTCTGAAATAAACCAAGAAACAAAGCAAAGCAAGCAAAAATATAAGATGTTTTGAAATTACTAGAAGAGTGGGGATTCGCATGAAAGCCTCTATTTTTACAAAGAAACTTCCAAAGATAAACCAAATGCTAACAAACCAATAAAATTAATGATATTGAAGAAAAGGTACAGATTTATAAATAACAATATGTCGCAACAACGTCCCTAAAAGAGAATGAATTTTATATATTGAAGTAGTTCAATGCTTGGATCAATTTTTGAACGAACGTAAAGCATTTTTAATTTATTCGTTTGTTAGAGACAGTCTTGTTTTTATTTCTAAAGAATTTGGGTCGTTAAGTTTTCTAAGTAGTTATGTTATCAGACTTTTCTTAAATGTATCATTTAGTGTTATTTCCACTCAGACAGTGATAAAAAATCAAAGGTTTTTGAAATTGCAATGTCCAAATCCATTTTACCTCCAAATGAGGTGTTTAAGGACTTGAGTACGAATCAATAAAAAAAAATCAGAAACACATTTATAAGAAGGCTGAATACATAAACGAACTTTAAAATGTTTTACCGATAATTTTATTCATAAGTATTGCCTTTGAAAATTTTATTTGTAATGGCACACCATAAAGTTATACACACATGTACAAATTTCATTGCAAACCGAAATCAATAGCTGAGAATTGCAATGAAATTCAGTGGTCATACATTCCACAATATTTCAGTACTAAGACCGTTTTTAAATATTTTTAAAATTTTAATTATTTAATTATTGAAATTGAAATATTTAGCAATCATAATACATAACTCTTTTGTCGTTATATGACCTTGGCTCAAAATTACGAGATGTCCTCGGATCTTTCCCTTCGGGATTGATCCTGGATCATCACCAATAGCCCGTTGTGTTGCTCCAGTACGATATAAATTCAATGTCGAACTACAAAACTATTTTGATTTTCGAAGTCACATTTATAGTGGTCTACTACCTTTGCTTTGTGAACTACTTTTATGTTTCACGAATGATTCAAAGAAACAGACAAGTCATTATGAAACTTTTCAGAGATCTTCGGCTTCTGAATAATTTTCATAGTTGAATTTATTTCTGATGATAATGATAAGGATTAATTGAAAAGATTCAACCCTCCCCATTATCAAATATTTCAACCCTCGATAATCAGTGCCATTTTACTTGAAATTGACCATTGTTTTATCACAAGTACAATTTCGGTTAACAACATTGCTCAAGTTGTACCTGAGTAATTTTGAGTAAATTGTTGAATATTTTCTTAGACAACTATAATTCAAAGGAGATTGGTCTGGAGCTAAAAAGATACATTTTAAGATATTAAAAAGAGGAAATTCCATTTTTCAAAATAGAGTTGGACCATTGTAACAACAAGGACCCTCATGTCGTCTTTAAATTAAATAAAAAAACAGATTGAGGGCGCAACTTGTGTCCGATTTTCAAACCTTGCACTATATGAAATTTCAGACGGAATGTGATGATTTTACTTCAGTTACGCAAATGCTCACAGCATAACTTAAAACGTAGTTCATCGGCCGTTTTGGTGACGTTTGACTTTTAATCTAATTGGAGTTGACCAATCAACTATCATATATCAATTCGGGATTTATTCTTTGGAATATTTATTTGTAGAAATCGTGTTGAAAATAAATCAAGTGACGTCACGTTTGGAATAAGGAAATACAGGAAACACGTTCCACCGTAGGAACACTACCGTCATCTATATTTACTTAGGCTGAAAATGCCTCTCATGAAGCATAAAATTCAATCTGCATTTTTGATGAATCTAAGAGAAATGACTTACAACTTTTTCGGGAACAAGAAACAAGCTCTTCATAAATTCCCTCAAGATTAAACATTCAATTTATATAACAATAAACAGCATATTTTAAACTCTTAAAAGAATATTCAATCTCCCTCATGTCCCATTACCTAGTGGAAGAAGAAAGCATTTACTCACGAATACACGTACAGAAACTGTATTCGAAATAAATTCAAACAGGCTTGCACTAATAGCTCATCTCATTTTCTACCATACACCAGCTCATCTTACTTTCTGTGGGTCCTCTTCCGATAGTCCGAGGATCAGATAACACAAGCACTCACTTTTCATGTGAAGGTCTTAATGAACTATTATTGCATGCAAAATACTCTAATAGTCACGTTTCGGATTTCATTTCTGTCGTCTCTCGTTTGCTTTGCGTATTAAATCTATTAATCTTCGCCAGTGGGTAAGAGAAATCGTCCTCATAGCAAGTGTCGTCTTCAACAGACACTTGGAAATCAATCTCCTTGCGCAATCTGCTCTCCAAGGAATAAATGACCTATTTTAAGACATGTCTGACGCCTAACATTTCCAACAAAAAGATGGTTTGCTCCTTTTGGCAATCGGATTTTCACCTTAAGGTGGGCGAGGATTATCCAGATTTTGAGATGATTCTTTTTTTGGCAGTGGGGTTTCATAGGTCTAAGTTTGAAAACAAAATGTGAGCAACGTTAATCCCAAAGTGGAAGCAAAAATAGTAGTTTTGCGGGATATCTCCTGTTGGACTTTTCAATTGCGTCTTTTTAACCTTTGCGCAAGAAATGGATAGAAATAGGTTGGTTGTTTTAGGGTTTTATGATGCAAGGGCCATATTTGACAAAGCTGCGCCAAACACAAGCCAGACAACACAACGAGGGAGGAAGAAAAGGCAAAAAGCAGAAGGGCAGGCGAGGGTAAAAATGAAAGGGAGAAAAGATCACTGGTACCTCGGGGTTGTGATGCCCGTACACACCTTTAGAAGATGTGCTGAGGGTGGATAAAAAGAGCACTGGATTTGCAACATAGCGGGTTCACGGTTCGAATACGCGATAAGAGGAATTTGGTGGATGTTACTTTTCATGCGAATGATAATTTTTGACAAGACAATCAAATTTATCCTATTTTTCTTAAATATTTTGATCAAGCTGTGCTTAAAAAAGGAATTTATTTTTCACAAAACTTAAATTTTATATCTAAATTACACTACCTGACATTGAAAATGCAACACCAAGAAGGAGTTGTCAGAAAGTGATGAAATTTGGCAAACAGAGAGAGACAGCAACGAGCAATAAGTGATCTTTATTGCAACATTATACACCTTGCCACTGAGCAGCAAGAAAGTCTGATCAGTAGGTTGTAGGACCACCGCGAGCGGCGATACAGGCAGCAACACGTCTAGGTACAGACGCAATGAGCGTGCGGATGGTGTCCTGAGGGATGGCTGGCCATTCCCTGTCAACCATTTGCCAGAGTTCGTCTTCTGAACGTGCCGGTGGCAACGCATGCAAGCGACGTCCAATGACGTCCCAGAAATGTTCGATAGGTGAGAGATCAGGGGAGACAGCTGGCCAGGGAAGCACCTGGGTACCTTGCAGGGCATGTTGGCTGATGCGTGCCGTGTGCGGCAGGGGCGTTATCCTGCTGGAAAATGGCATTGGGCACCCCCTGAAGGAAAGGTAGTGTCACCGGCTGCAGCACGTCATCCACGTATCGTTGGGCCGTCATAGTGCCCTGAATACGGACCAGAGGTGACCTGTTATCGTAGGCGATGGCGCCCCAAACCATTATACCGCGTTGTCTCGCGGTATGGCGTTTCACAGATGCGGCCGGATTGGCCCTGTCACCATGTCTGCGCCAGACTCGTACACGGCGACTGTCATTGCTAAAACAGAAGCGTGACTCGTCTGAGAACACCACCCTGTGCCATTCCTTCGTCCACGTGGCTCTATCCCGACACCATTGCAAACGGAGACGTCTGTGCTGTTGGGTCAATGGTAGTCGTCTCAACGGGCGCCATGAGTGCAGGCCGCCAGCGATCAATCGGCGGCTAATGGTCCTGGACGATATGGGAGCATCAAGGGTGTCCTGCACATGCTGCAAAAGGGCGACAGACGTGGCTTGCGGAGCCTCCGATGCTTGACAGCAGATGCGTCGGTCCACGCGTGCTAACGTCACTCTGGCTGTACCGGAACACCTCAAACGTGCCACATTCCCTTGGTCCAACCATCTGTGCCACAACCGGTGCACCGTGGACACGTGTAGGTGGGTATCTGCTGAGATTTGACGTATGGACCAACCTGCCCTTCTGAGGCCAATCACCATACCCCTCGTGAAGTCGTCTGTTTGCTGGAACTGTCTTGATTGGCGGCGTCCTGGCATTCTCCGCTACTAGACGTTTCCTCTGAGACACAAAAACAAATTCCAACTTGATTTACCTGGCAAACATAGCGGCGCGAAACTGACACTTTTGCAGGTTCCTTCCCTGGTTTTTTACTCGCCGTGCGCGGGACAGCCGCGCAGTTTGCATCATTTACATATCTCGGTGAGCTGCGTCTACCCTGTAAATTTCATCCAGTTCTGCGCACTCCTTCTGGGTGTTGCATTTTCAATGTCAGGTAGTGTATATTTAAACTTTTTCTTTTTCCAATTATTTATGTAAATTAAAAAAAAATTAAGTATAACTACTATTAATCTATTTGAATTGTAGACAAATTGTATTTTGAAGAACAAAAATAATCCCATGTACAAATTGCTCAATTTTCTGGTCACGCATGTTTTCTGTAATTGTAAATATGTGTCAAGTATTTTTACTTTTATTTTACAAATCATGATTTTTAAATTTTAGTTTTCGCATTGGAAAGATTTGATTTTCTATCATATTCTGAGGAAATCGTTGATAATCACTATTAAAAGGGAACGTAGCTAGAATTTTAATTTGGAGGGAGCCCCGAAGACAAGAATGAAACTTTTTATA
The DNA here is from genome assembly GCA_933210815.1 of Meta bourneti. Taxonomy (NCBI): domain Eukaryota; kingdom Metazoa; phylum Arthropoda; class Arachnida; order Araneae; family Tetragnathidae; genus Meta; species Meta bourneti. The sequence goes on along the minus strand of OW119926.1, from coordinate 42,784,073 downwards.
CAAAACTCTTTAAAAAGTTTGTATGAATGTAAAAAAGTATTTTGTTATTTTTAATACCAGGATCTGAACTTCAAAATTATTTCTGTAAACTTATAAAAAATGACACATCACGGTTGATCTAAGAACAATAATGGTTCCATAAATATTTGCAAAATAAATTACATTAAATCAAATCTTGTTCCTGGAAATTCACTTTTTATTTTTGCAACCACTGTATGGAGTACGAAGATGTGAGAAGAGCTAGAGTCAAAGCAGAAAAAAATATTCATAATCCTATCCTAATAAAGATTTTGTCAGATGTTTTAAAAGAGAATATTAGTTATTGTCAGATATTTTAAAGAAAATAATAGCCATCTTAAGAATGAAATAACGTTATTTTACTTGAAGTAAAATAAAAGCATTTCAAGCATTATAGTATCTTATTTGCAGATATATTTTAAATGTCACACATAAAAAAGCTTGAAAATTAAATTACATTTTAAAAAATTAATAAAATTAAATATAAATAATTAAAATTAAAAATAGTTAAAATTTAAAAAACTTCCTACTTGATTTAAAAAATAAAAGGCAAACCATATGTGTAATTTACTGATAATTAAGCCTGCCTGTTCGGGAGATTTCTTCTAGAAAATTTCAAATCCAATCTCTTAATCGATGGAATTTTTCGACACTTCATCAACACGTGCGCATTTTCAAGACAAGTAAAATTTTACATGTCGAGACTAGAAACAACACTAACGAGAACCATAGATACCCATGAAATGGGATACTACTATTTAAGATGAATACTCTTGTATGCGAATACTTAGGATGACTAACTACTCTTGGTATTTACTACTTTTGTAGTATCCAACTACTTTTGTAACCGAATACTTGTATCTGAATACTCTTGTACCCGAATACCTTGAATCCGAGTACTTTGATAACCGAATGGGGTTGGAAACTTAACTACTCTTGGAAATTATTACTTTTGTATCCAACTACATTGATAACCGAATACTTGTATCTGGATACATTGGTATTCGAATACTTTGGAAAAGAATCGAGTACAACGATTACTTTTAAGTATCGAGTACATGAGTACTTTTGTATTCGAATACTCCCATCACTACGTAGTTTTCGCTTTTTGTGTGTCGTATTGTATTATTCTTTGTGTGAAGTCATGTGATGTTTAATAAATGTATCGTGCCAAAAAATAGGTCTTCCACCGTTTTTACGAACTCCAAACATTTAACAGTGGCGAAGCCGCGCCTGGATTTGATGGGAGAAAGCTTTTCTGTAAACGGACGAAAAATTTCGTTCGTGCGAAACAGAATGAAATGCGTGATACTAAGTGGATTGTGCTGCAGAGCAAATACGCGGCACTTATCCAGAATTTTATCGTTTCCAAAGATCTGGATTTCGTTCCATGGTTATGAAATGTGAGTGATAAATTTTATTCCTCATTAGAACCAGATTATTTCGAACTTTTAAAAGTAACAGAAACGGGGGATAACATACCATTTGATTATTATTTTTTATCTTGTATGACATTGCTCGAATAAAGGCATTTGTTTAAACAATATATTTGTTTGAATTTTGTTTTAAGAATTCCTGTTTCTGGAAAAGAAAAATTATAATTGGTATTAATAATTGGTTGAGTTTAAATTAAAGATGTTATTGTATGCTGTGTTTGATTAATATTAAAGAAATGATTTGCATTTAGTGAAAAAAATGCATGTGTACGTTTAGTAAAGTAATAATATACTGGCATATAAGTGTATTTATTGAAATAATTTTACTCTGCATAGAGAAGATGTTACTTCGTACTTTCGTTTAGTTAGAGTAAATGTTGAACAATTGCATGGGGGTACTGGATTCAAAACCTCAAAGTTCATTTCTGTTATGTTGCTTTCGTTATTGTTTGTTTGACTTTTCAATTGCATTAAATAATTGATGAGAATTTCTGATTTAAGAAACGATAAGTAATTTTAAGTAAATAATGAATAAATTTTAATCTTTGAAGGAACATTGGAAATATTTATCTTGTGCCTATAACTATGGTATCAATGCAAAACATTTAATCGATCATTTTGGTCTGGTTCTATTTACTCTTGTTTTCGTAACAGTAATACTGAAAAATAAAGACTCGTTTCGAGCTTGATATTAGTATGTAATTGATTTCATATTGCCGCATTGAGTTGATACTGGAGTATAATTTGATATTAGTGCATATTGTTCAGTTTGATATTAGTACATAATGTCTAGTTTGATATCAATGCAGAATATTCAATTGTGGTATCGGTTTTGTTTTTCTGTAAGTTCTGAATTTTCATTTTAAGAGTTTCAGTTTCGATTCTAAATATACGTCAAAACTAATGTTAGATTATTTTTAATGATTCTTGTGGTGAAAATGTCTAACCTGCAGATGATTATCGGTTGTAATTTTGAAAATCCAGTTGTTCTCATGTTGAATATAATTGCGATTGTAAATATCTCTGGTATTGTGTAAAGTCAGTCAAAAACGAAATCATCATGTAGTTTGGGGTAAAGATGATATGGTTGTGTTAGCCACTGAGCTAGGAAAAATCCCTCCAAATTCAAAAATAATTTATTTAAAAATATCATAACTCAATCGGATAAATATGAGGAAGCTTAAGTTAGGGAATTAATTGATGTCAAGAAACTGTGAGTCTTTCCATGATTGTCAATTGCTCACAAACCTGGTAAAAGTAACACTTACTGATGCATTATCCCAATTTTCATTAATGTATGGGTGTTCAGTTTGTGTTAGCTTCAGCTTGCGAGCGTTGGTTTTTGGTTGTGGCCGTTTGGGACACAAGCATATACCCACATTTTACACTGGCTCTTAATGGAATGAGAAAAATTAATGAACTAACTTTCTGGCGTTACAGATACGTTCGCTGAGACGGAATGAAATGCGTCAACGTCAACAAAAATTACGGAAATGCGTTGTGCTCTAATTTCAAATCTTATGCTTCATTCTACCAGATTTATAGTGCGGGTCTGATGAAACGTAGTGATGGGACGAAATGAGTGATTCGTTCATTTGAATCGAATCTTTAAAGTGAATGATTCGGTCAACCGACTCTCTTCAAAATGAATCGAATCATCGACTCCCTTCAAAATGACGATCTGTACGTCACCCATATAATTTCTACTTGATGTTATTGCCTTCATGATACTATTGTTAATGCTAAATTGTACTGACATGTGTGTATAATCTTTAATATTCAATAAATACCGCACGTGCTCACAGAGAGTGAGAATTAGGCGCTTCCCATGTGCGGCAGGTTTGGTTTCCTGTTTGACCTCTCAGTGCTGGGGAGTCTTCTCCCCCACCTCTTCACTAATGACTCTAAACCGTTTGGTGATTTAATAAGTTTTTAAGTTTTCAAATTTTACTATTCTCTCCATCTCAAACCTTTCATCATAGCTCTTTGAACTTTTTATCAGATTCTAATATATGAGTACTGTGTATTTTACTTCACTCTTCAATAACTTTATTACATTATGTATTATTATATTGTTTTATATAATGCTTTATATTTTGTATTTTTCAAAATTCTGTCTTTTCGTGTCTTATATTATGCATATTTCAAAATTTTGTCTTTTTTATTGTATCTCAAAATTCTGTCCTTATATTATTACTGATGTTCGGACATATACTGTCCCATTTTTGAAATAAACCATTGTAATGAAGTGTAATCTGTAATCCTATTTAATTTTAATATTAATAAATGCTGCACGCGCCCACACGGGGAGAAGCGATGCTCTCCTTGTACGGCGGGGTGGGCCCCTTGTTGTGGGCCCCTTTGTGCTGGAAGTCTCTTTCCCCACCTCTTCAACTATGACTCTACACCTTCTGGTGAGTCGGAGAGGTGTGGGTCTGAAAAAAAAGCCTTAGGTAGGACTTTTAAATGTTAAAAGTAAAACCCCTCTCGAAAGTAGAACCTTTATCGCTCCCTGAAGGATAAAGTAAAATTTAAAAAGTGAAAAAAAGCTTATCGTGAAGTGCGCATAAAACACGACCAATAATCGTCGTTTCTCAGAAAGAATGCAACGAAACGAGTTTTATTCCCCTCGCCCTCATTTCTCACCCGATGAATGGGGGAATCAAGGCCTGGGGGAAACTATCCCCATACCACAAATGGATTCGAAGAAGCCGAGGTTCGTCCCCCCTACAACAAACCAAAGATACACGGAATAGTTCTAAAATTAATAGACAGATGGCCAAAGTGAGTTGTTTCCTCTGAACGACTCTTTTGAACGAATCTTTCTACTGACTCGATTCAAATGAATCGAATTTTTCAAAAGAATCGATTTGCCCATCACTAATGAAAAGGCTGATGAGGGAGTTCATTTCTACAAGGTGGTAAACTCACCAGGCGAAAGGGCTACAATCCATAAAATCCTCTTTGGCGATCGCTAACGATAACCTGTGGCCCGGTGGGAATAGTAACGGATTAGCAATCTGCGAGTTCGAATCCAACCAAAGACCATCGTGTTCAAAGGGGGCTGGTTAAATCTGGCATTGCCTCAAATGTCCTCACGTTGGCGTGGTGTGGAAGTTTGGAGAATAGACTCAGCTCAGGTGTTCTCGTAATCTGACCGTGGTTCAAAATTAAGATACGTACTTAGGTATTTCCCTTCGGGATTGATCCCGGACCGTTGCCAATAGCCCGTTGTGTTGCTCCAGTGGGACGTTAATTAAAATACCTACCAGCCCCAAATGCCAAGATAAGATGTTTTCCCATCTGGTTCTCAAGCGGATTAGATTATTTTGAGTTTAACTCATAGCCAGTGACGTGAATTTTTTGGACCCAGATTTAATAAAGTTGCCGGATCCCACGGATACCATATTACGAATTTTTCAATCATACATATTTAAGAATTTTTTTGCATTATATACTTATCATATATGAATAAAATGTTTTGAATTACGTCAATTATTTTGATATAAAATAGTTAATTGGTTCAAGATTTGCTTTTGAGAAAAATCATGTCACCAATAGAAAATAAAATAAAAGGAACTTGTATCTTGAAAAAATTCCTACTTCTCATTAATTTTTAGCTTGCAAAAATAACTTATTGGTGAAAAAATAACAGTAAAAAATTAACAGTAAAAAATTAGACGACATGAAAATACATAAATTTGAAATCAACTATGCCTATTTTTCAAATTCTTTGAGCATTGACAAGTATTTCATAGGTATATTCGAAGCACACAAAAAGGGTTTATATGTAAAACAAAAAATGAAGCTTTTCTCTATGAACAGCAAAGAACAAGTGTAATAGCATCCCCCAGATAATGCCAATTCAGTGGAATTTTGTGCTTGCAATAAAAAAATTATCAATTCCAATAGCTTTCTGCTTCAACCCATAATCTTTTCTCAACATACTCACTCAATTATCAGATAAGTGAATTAACTTTTACATTCCAAATTTCAATTCCATAAATATTGAATAGTTATTCTAGTAAGATTAAGAATTCTAAGGGATCAATTCATAAAATTTCCCATTAAATTGTAATAAAAATTAACCACCAAAAGCAAAACAAAATTAAAATATTAAAATTACCCATTTTAAAAGAAAAATCTTTTCGTTGAAGAAAATCTTTTCGTTGTGAGTAAGTGTCTATATTTTTTATGAACAGACTACAATACTAAATAAATAACTAGAACATCTTAAAAAGAAAGCAAGTCACCACAATTTTAATAATTTGAGTGAATATGTTTCGAGCATCTTCACTCAACACATGGTGAATGGTTTAAAATTGGACATGTGCGATTTATAGTCACACGAAATATTTAAAAACCAACACTGATGAGCAGGCTTGTGAGTGACACCTATCGATCAATGATCCAAGATGAAAATACTTGTCTGATAATTATGATCCCAATCATCAAATACTGTTATTTAATGTCCTCAAAGGGAGGATGATTTTCAGTATAATTTTGGGGTGAACTCAGTACGAGCGAAGTTCTTAACTTATTTGAATAAAATAACATGCATCTTGTTCAGTATTTTATTTTCAATATTATTAAACATAACAGAAAGAAAAATGAAATTTAACATTTTGATTTAAATCAATGATTTTTTAAATAAAAATCACTTGATTTAAATCAAGTTGATTTAACAATTTTAGAACTCTGGAACTGTTGTAAGGAGGCCTGGACGAGGTCGTAAACGAATAACAACTGCTTCTCAAGATCGATATCTGGCAATAACTGCCCGTCGTAACAGGAACCCTACTGCTCTGCAATTAAGTTCAGAGGTTGCAGCCACCACTGGAACTGTTGTATCACGGCAAACTGTATACAGAAGGCTTAATGAAAAAGGCCTTTATGCCAGAAAGTCAAGGGTATGTGTTTCATGTCTTCACATCAAAAGAGGGATCGCTTTAATTGGTGCAAAGAACATCAGAACTGGAGTGAACACCAATGGACCCATGTTCTCTTTACTGATGAATCGAGGTTTAGTTTAATATCTGATTGTAAACATGTTTACATCTGGAGGGAATCAGGTACGCGAAATCTTCCTTCAAACTTTATGGAACGTGACCGTTTCGGTAGTGCAGTATGATGGTGTGATGGTATGAGGAGGAATAATGATCGATGGACGTACGCCCCTACACGTTTACAACAGCGAATCTGTGACCGGCCAGAGATATCGGGATGAGAGAACCTTATGTAAGACTTTTCAGAGGTGCATATAGATCTGACTTTTTATTTATGGACGATAATGCTCGTCCACATCGAGCAAACCTCGTTGCCGAATTCCTTGAAAGTGAAGCCATTGAGCGAATACCGTGGTCAGCAAAATCTCCTGATCTGAACCCTATAGAGAACTTATGGGTACGGAGACATCCTCCTCCTAGAGATATAAATGCCCTGAAGACCGCATTGCTGGAGGAGTGGAACTTAATTCCCCAAACTGTGGTTAACAACATTATTGCCAGCATTAAAACACGTTGTGATATGTGTGTACACGTCAGGGGAAATCACATTCCATATTAAATTAATAAGCCTTAATTTTTTTCTGAGTTATTCTTTTATTCTGAGTTATTCTTTTTTTCTGAACTCTCCTTGTCACATATTTTTGCCATTTTTATTGTTTCATGCTACAGTTTTACATCATATGCAGTGCTTTTAAATTTTTTCCTTTGTATTTATGTGTTATGATGATTATCAAATTCATAAAATTATAGTTCCCGGTTTCTGAGAAATCCGTGATTTATGTATGTAAAGCTGATTTTGGACATGAGTGTATTTCGTTCATATGTTCACAATAACTTCTCCAAACGGAAAAATTCAAACCATTATTTTCATGTTTGAAAGTTCTACATGACAAAAAAAATCGTATAACAAACAATGTTCACTTTGGTTTTGAAATACAGCTTAAAAACGATCTAAGAACATAAAAAAGAGTATAATATTAAGTTAGAATTGAATGTGAAACTCAAAATGCATGCGAAGATAAAATATCTCCCTCAAAACACATCTTTTGAGTACAATGATATTTAATAAATTGATAATTCCCATTACAGAAACGTCATCTGACCGTGATTCAAAATTACGTAGTGTTACGCATATTCCCTTTCGGGATTGATCCCGGACCGTCGCCAATAGCTCTTTCTGTTGCTCCAGTGTAACGTTAATTAAAATACCTACCCATTACAGAAAATACATAACTTCATTATGTCTATCTCGAGGGAAAAAGAGGGCCGCGGTAGCCCTGTTGGAACCGGAAGGTTGTGAGTTCGAATCCAACCAAAGTGTCAGGTACAAAGGAGGCTGGTGCACATTAAATCTGTCGTGACCTCAAATGTCCTCACGTTGGCGTGGTGTGGAAGTTTGGAGAGTGGGGTGCCAGCTCAGGTGTGACCTCGTCATTTGACCGTGGTGATGTTCTCGGATCTTTCTCTTCGGATTTTGATACCGGACCGTCACCAATAGCCCGTTGTGTTGCTCCAGTGCGACGTTTATTAAAATACCAATCGGCTAAAGTCAATTACCAAGCCCACGTCCTGAGATCTTACGACGACTCCTCCCACATGCCCTCTCTATTTCATTAGAAAGTCGATGAGTTCACATCAACGTCTGATCATGCTTGACATAGACCTTCTAATGAAATAGACGGAGTATGTGTGGTTAGCTTCGTGTTATTTCTTGCGGTCACACGGTTTGAAGATCTGTCACGTGGTTGTGGGAAAAAGCATGAATTCGCCTGTGGCGAACTTAGCTACCAATACAAAAATTAACTTACGATACAACATAGCAGTGTAACCCAACTCTACCATGGAGTGCTTTTTGGTAGACAAAAGTTGCACTGTATCACACGAGCTTGATACATTGGTGACCGACGAACGTGATTTGAACACGCAAACTTTATAAAACTTCGATGGTTGGCCCACGATGAGTAGCTGAATTGCCAATGCGATGCTAATCACCTTCAACAACCGTCTGAGGTTCTATGATTAGCAGACACAGCTCATTTTCCTATTATGACTTCGCTCCTTTCGTTGCTGCTCAGCCTTCTCTTCACAAGGCAAGTCATACTCGACTGCTAAAGGCAACACAGAGCTTGACCATTCATGCGAAAGTACATCCGTGATCTTAATACAGCTCTCACGGTCCCACGCAAATGGCAATCACTCATCTCGTGGTGGCATCTATCGAATTCGGCTACCGTTAAATTCTGGAGGGGGAGTGTTATGGCGAACTTAGCTACCGATACAAAAAGGAACTTACGATACAATAGTATATAAAATAGTACAGTGTAGCTTAACTCTACCATGTAGTACTTTTTGATAGACAAAAGTTGCACGGTTTCACACGAACTTGATAAATGATTAATGTGTTAAAATGATCACCAAGCTTGATTAAAAACACTAGTCTGCGCTTCGATAGCCAATCGTCCCACGGCGTTTTTAAGCCCATGTGACTTATCCTTCTGAGATGACTGTGTTTTGCCCACATGCCCTGCTCTTTTTATTTGTTGGTCGATGATGCATGACTTGTTTTGGGGAAAATGGCATGTTTTCTAGTTTTTTTCTGTTTCAGCAACACAAAGTTTTCCTATAACGGAGAACAGCAAAACTTTCTGATGTCGGGCACAAATGAGCAAACTGAAACGGAGGTTTTGTGTTCCTGCATTTGTAAACAGCAAATGTGAACACCACATGTTCAAGTCTAAAGGGTTTTTAATTTTGAAATTGTGTCCCTTTCACCCCTGACAAAGCCTTATTAGGTAATTGTGAATAAAACGAGCCAAGGACGAAGAAATTCAAAAACTTTTTGGCGCACTTTCTCAAACGCATTCCATTTTGAAGCACCTTGGGTGAAAAATCTGAGGAAAAAAATCAACACACATTTTTACTTTTTGACTTTATTGTTTGCTCAAGGATTGTGTCGCCATCTGCAGGAGGTAGCATGAAGCTCCGTGGCCTTCCGAATCCGAAACCCGCGAGCATTTATTTTGCATCTCAACTCCATTGTTTGTAGTTTGCTGTCATCACATGTATGTGCCGACGCTGGCGATCAGCGGAATTTAATTTTGGCGATTTGAAACGAAAACTAGTCAAACGATGGAAGACATGATATATGAATGGGTTCCCTTTCTTTTAGGGCTTACCTCTATCCTTCTTTGCTACTTTTTCTACACTGGCAAATTTAGTACAACACAGAAACAGGACTCCAACGCCGAAACTAATTCAAGTAAGAATTCACTAAGATAGTTGATTCTAGTAAGGAGAAGATGCACGTTTTCTTAGCTGAAACGTGGACAAGCAAAAACATTCTTCACTCGATAAATAATTATAGAGATATAGATTTTGCATGAAGTTTAGTGAAGCAATCTTATATATCTTTCTGTTCGCTTGAAGATAAATTTCTTATCTGTACTTAGTGATTTTCCGTATTAATTTAAGCCCTGGCCCTTGCGCCATAAAATAAAAAACCCTAACCAACCGTTTTGTTCATTTTCAAAATTTTTTCCTTGAGGAATCTTACGTTCTTTTTGTAACTTTTATTGCATTATTTGATGGAGATCGATTGCTAAAGCCAGTTTTGTTAGTTTTATTTTTAAATTTGGGACTTTTCTTATGGACAATAGATGTGGAGGAAACATACCTGAAAAGAAAATTCACTTTTTCTCATTTACTTTCTGCATATAAGTGGAATTGAAGTTGATAGAAATTTTAATAGCTTTAATTATGACAGTATATACTATATGAGCTGTGTATTACCAGTTTAATGCTGCTGTTAATGATAAATTGTTGTCCTTTTAATTTGTTACTCATTTACCTTAACTTATTTCTTAATATCCTCTTCACTTACCTTTATATAATCAAGAAGTATAATCCAACCAAAGTTCTTGGTTGGATTTTACTTTTCTCAGTTTCATACTTATGTGCTTTAAGCCATAGGTCTAATTAGTCCATGTAGCAAAAATATAACTGAACCAAACTTATTGTTATAAAATTTAATTTTCAAAACATTTTGTTGTTATGTGCCTCAAGTCCCAATGTGAAATATGTTGCGTGCCATTATAGCACATTTTAACTGTGTTTTTCTTTCAAGCAGCTAATTATTTTGTATCCTCTAAAAATTCCAATATTTCTTATGTCATAATTATTTCACATTCAAGCTGCCGATGATCCAAAACCCGAAGAAGAGAAAGTTCAAAAGATTGTTACAAAACCAAAGAAAATTCCAATAGTCAAGAAAAAGGAAGTGAAAGATACATACACTCATCAATGGTTGCTTTCTAACTTAAAAGGTCACAGTGGCGAAATTATGGATCTTGATTTCAGTACAAATGGCAAGCAGTTGAGCTCCTGTGCTAGTGGTAAGTCATGCTGAGTGGTTATGAGACTTGAACTTACTAATTCAGAGAAAACTTCATTTTATGTTTCTGCTGTTTACATTTTTCCTGTTTCATATGTCATTTTTTAAAGTTAATACTTGTCCCATGAACACGAAATCAAGATACCGTAGGTTTCGAGTGTTTATTTAAACTGTAGAATCTTGATTTCTTAATATGTGATGAAGATAAGATAGGTTGCAATTTAGATAGCTCTGAGTTACTATTAACCTGAAATTCAGTTTAAAAACTAATGTCTAACTTGATTTATGGCATTTGAATAGTATCATCTCTGTTAAAGTTATATAAACATGTCTTTATTAAAACAGTGTGATTTGTTTTCAACTAGGATTAAAATCTTAATCAAACATTAAATTTCTAATTAACTATATTTTAAAATTAAGATTAAAAACAGTTAATGAATCAGAATTTTTTTAGCTGTAAACTTTTATTTAAAAACACTTTTAGTAATCTTTAAAATTTGGCTAAGTTTTCATTATGTTAAAAATGCAGTATTTTATTTAATCATTGAAAGTGGGAGAAAATGTGAATTCACGACTGGTCAATCACATATCGTCGGCTTAGAATAGAAACTAATTGACTGACAAATAGAATATTTTACTGTACAAATATTTAATGACTAACTTAACTATTAGTTTTTAGGTGAAAGATAAGAATCGTAAGCATTTTGATTAGATTGATCTTTTAAACAGATTACAATATGACAATGTAGTCATTAGGAAATTAAGCGTTTAGTGTCTCTGAAAAAATTGTCAGCTGTGTTTCTGCTCTAAGTTGGCGATATGTTCATTATAGATTTCTAGATGTTATTTAAAATTTTATGATTAGTTAAGATTACTGCTGGGAAATCTCTAAGCATAAGTCAATGAAATATGCAATTTTGCTTTTACCATTAAAAACAATTTTGAAGCTGGAGTTATTAAAGTTTTCTAGGAAGTGTAAAACTTTAATAACTCCAGCTAGAAAGAGTAAAGATAGGGGATACCCGTGGAATGTATTCAAAAATAACTTCTATAAGAAGAGGGTACCAACCTTGAACAACATTTTGTCGTAACAAAACTGGTGGAATTGTTGAAGGTGAAGATAAACTTTTGGAGAGATGGGCAGAATATTTTGAAAACTTGTTAAATAGAAATGAAATCAATAGACGGACTGAAAATGATTCGGAAATCCGGGAGGAAGAGGAATATGATCCCATAGAGCTGGAGGAAGTGGAAAATGCAGTTAAGAAATTACGGAATGGGAAGGCTCCCGGTGAAGATATGATTTGCTCAGAATTATTGAAGTATGGTAGTAACAAACTGCAAAGTAATTTTTGATTTATTGAAAGAAATATGGAAGGAGGAAGTAATGCCAAACGAATGGAACAGTGCAATAATTTGTCCAATACTAAAAAAGGGAAGGCATCTTAGAATGTAGCAACTATTGTGGAATCTCTTTACTTAACTTGACCAAAATTATAGCTAACAGACTTAAAACCATTGATTGAAAAACAATTGGAAGATTACCAATGGGGATTTAGGCAAAATAGATCGATGGTGGATCAGATATTTCACATAAGAAATATCTTAGAAAAATGTGGTGAAAAGAATATAAACACACACATATATCAGTTATATATTGATTTTAAACAGGCTTATGATTCGATAAACAGAAGAAATGCTCAGGGCTTTGTGTGAATTTAATATTCTAAAAAAACTGATTAGACTGGTAAAAATGACTCTTGCATCGACAAAGGCAAAAGTAAAGGTACAAAATAGATTTTCAAGAGAATTCAAAATAATAATTGGGTTAAGACAGGGAGATGTATTATCTACAATTTTGTTTAACATATGCCTAGAAAAAGTGATACGAAACACATCAAATAGAAATGGTACACTTTTCAATAGATCTACACAAATCTTGCATTTGCTGATGATGTTATTTTGATAGCTAGGAGTAAAAATGCATTGACTGAATTTTTTAACGTGTATGTATACACTTGAACACACACACACATTTTTTTAAATTTTGACTTTAAAAATCCAGTTTTTTCACAATAGGTCATTGGTTTGTGCTTAAACTCATTTCATTGTGAAAAATTCTGATTAAGCTACTCATTAATTATCTAATTTAGATATAATTAGCTAGTTAGCATGTTTTTTGAACAGTGATATCTCAAATTCTAATGTGTTCAGAAAGACAATTCCTGTTGGAAATTATTCCTAATATTCTTCATGTTTTGACCCTCCATCAAGTTGTTAGAGGGAATAGGTTATTTTTTACAATTTTTTTTCACGAAGGAAGTAAAATATCAAGATTTTTTCAGGAATTTCAACATTTAAAAATCAACTAAAAATTCATTTCTTAACCAATAACTTTGACTTAGGGTCAAAACATCCACTGTATTATATAGATTATAATGACACAAAAGTAATTATAATAGATTAATTCATTGTTTTGTTATCACTGTTCAAAAGAAGTCCTATTGCAAAAACATAGTTCTTCAGAAATCGAGTTTAAAGTTTTGGAAACTTGTTTGTCTAAGGTGACAGAACCTAACCCAAACACTTATAACTTGAAAACTATTTCAAATATTTACAAGAGCTTGGTATTGTTTGAAAGCTAAGGGGTTGGACAATATTTTGAATTATAAGAAAATATATTGATATTTTGGTCAATTTTCGTGATTTCTAGTGTACATACATCTTAAGAAACTGGTAGTGGAAGCCAAAGTCTTCGGATTAGAAATTAATGTAGAAAAGACTAAATATATGGTGATGGATTGCAAGGGAAGTGAGGAAAATACTGAACTTAGGATAAATGATACAGTTAAGTTTGAAAGAGTTAAAGAATTTAGGTATCTAGGCTCAATTGTTACTTAAAATAATGACATGCCTGAAATAAAACAGGCTTAGTGCAAGAAATTGGAGCTTTTTTGCACTACAAAAAATAATAAGATCTAAAGCAATTGCGAGGAAGACAAAGCTAATAATGTATAAAACTATCATTAAACCAACAGTAATATATGGATCATAGACATGAACTTTGTCTCCAAAGCATGAAAAAATGTTGATAGCTTGGGAGAGAAAGATCTTGAGAGCCATATTTGTACCAATCAAAGAAGGCGATGTATGGAGGAGATAAAATCATGAAATCCAAAAATTGTAGAGAAAAGATATAAATTTGATAAAATCAAAAAGAATCCAATGGTTGGGACACATGGAGAGAATGGATAATAACCAAGGCACAAAAAAGATATTTAAGAATCAGTCAAGGCCAGAGAAAACTGGGAAGGCCGAGGAAAAGATGGCGTGAGGAGGTCGAAAAAGACCTCAAAAACAGGAAAATAAAAAGTTGGTGGATTAAGGCCCAAGACAAGGCGCTTTGGAGTCATATCGTTAGGAAAGCCAAGGTTCAACATGGACTGTAATGCCAGGGAGTTAGGAAGTGTAAAAATATTGCTATTTTTAATTTTAATTTTGTCTTATTTTGGGAGCATAATTTCAATTTAAGTAACAATGAAATACATTTATTCAACAGATGTGGAATTTTATCTTTAGCATTTTCAAGTACTTTGAGCCTCATTATATTTTTTGTTTTTATTATTGCTGATCATCAGATTTGAAAAGTTATTGATAAAGAGAGCTAAAGTTCATGTTCAAAGCTTTTCTTAAATAAATTTTGCATTGTGTTTTAAGTTACTCAATGCTTTATCTTTTCAATTCAGATCGTGCTGTGATGTTATGGAGTGTGAAAACATTTGCTGAAAAGAACCATAGGTAAGGAGTTTTACTATGATAAACTTTCAGACTTATAAGTGGTTCTAATTAATATCAGCTGAATTATTAAGTGTTGTGAGTTTATTAACAAAGACAATTATAATTTAAATAAATCATTAGCTTGCTACATTTAAATTGTTCTATAATAGCTTTCTTTTTGCCATAATGCAAGTAAAACTGATATGAGTTTACTCTTATAAGTATTCAAAAATTAAAATGCATGGCATTGAAAGTATAGGAGGTTTAACTGATAGTACAAGTTTTATAATTACTATGGGCAACTTTGTCACCAATGATATGGAACCTGAAAGATGGGAAAAATTTCATTGAAAGAATACTTTTTAGAAGATTAAATAAAATTCTGAATTTTTATGTTAACGTAGTTCAAAACTTATAATAAATTTTTCCAATTGAAAATGAATTGGATTCCATCTTTGAAGATGTAGGCGTGGAAATTTTCATGTCATTAAAATTTGATTAAATTTTAAAATTTTTGTTATGTGGAATTCACTCAAGCTTTTCAATCTGATCAAAACAATATTTTGTTTTAAATTCGTTTTCTCATGTCAACAATCATGAGAGAAAATTAGAATATGAAAAGCAATAGAATAACACAAGTGATGACATAAATTTCAAATTTTGTTTACCTGATGAAGGTCCTTCATGCATTATTCCATCCAGGTAGCTAAGTAGCTCTCTGGCTTTGGATCCCACCTTATGCTGCAAGTCCTGGTCTAAGTTGTCGTGCAGCAATAAATGACTAGAACAGTGATTTTAAACTTTTTTCATCTCATGGCACATATAGACTAATTACTAAAATTCTGTAGCACACCAAAAATATACTGTCTTTGTTTTTATTCCTATCCAACAACAAAACAGGTATTATAATTTTGATAGATTTGAAAAATATAATTGCAATTATCTACCCTTTTTGCTCTAATGAGGATTTTTAAAAATATTTGATATAATTTATGATACTTTGTAGTAGAAAGCTTATACTTAAAATTATTTATATGGATATTACTTGAAATTATATGTAAATACACCTGTCAAAAGTTTAAAACTAAACCATTGAAATGGAATAAATCTTACACAAATTAAGCCATCTCATCATCTGTAAGGCACTTGTGGCGCACAAGAATGACATACCAGTTGGAAATTGCTGCAGTAGAGCAACAAATGCAATCCAAATCCACCTCAGGAATCTTCATTTTCCCTGCCTGACTTTGAACTAATTTTAGCCTTCTTGACCAATGAAAGTGCCTAAGATTCTTTCAACCAATAAACATAACTATGCAATTATTAAATATGTTATGGGGTATATAGTATTCTGCTTTGAAATCTCATAATGCTCAGTGGTTTAAAAATTAAGAGAGGTTGGAACATCAAGAGTTAATTTGAAAACAGTCATTTACAGAATTTCACAGCATTGCTTGAAAGATCTTGTGCATGAGAAGTTGTAGTTTAAAGTAGATAGTCAAGCATTAAAAGCTTTAAAAATGACTTGAAATTGAGATTGAAATCAAGAAGAAACAAAGCTATACCTTAACTAAATTTTAATATTTTACATGTTGAAATAAAGACGATGTATTATAAGCTTTTGAAGTAATATATATGACTAATAACAAATAACATTTAACTAATAACTCAACCTAATCCAAGTCATTTCCAAGAACAAGGTTCAATGTTATTGAACCTTTTAGAATTTAGAAACGTGAACTCAATTTTTCTATTAATTTCATAAGAAAGCAGTTGAATTTTGTGTTAAGTTTTAAAGGAATTGAACTCTTACTTCAGGGATTTGTATGGATTATATATGGCTACATTGAAAAACACTATTCTCGAGTCTTGCTCTCTTCATTACACATTTAAATATTCCTATTTTGAGGGTTTTCTCACAGCATGGTACAGGAAATAAAATATTCCTTCCTTATTACACCCTTGTGTGACAGAAAGTGACCTGAAGGCGACTAACCAAACATTTATACAAGATTTAAATGTTCTAAGTGTAGAAATTCAGCTATTTGTGATTATTTGCTGAAAATAGGATTGATAGAAACACTGCAGTGTAATCCAAAGTTTTTAATATTTACTTTCAGTCATTCATCATTACTTATTTTTAAGAATCCTGAACTTCAGATTACAATTTTGTTTCCTTTAAAATTAAACTAACTTATAAAAGCACTAAAATTTTATCAGTACAATTTTAAAGCTTTTCGTGTAGTTTTAGAACTTGAATTGATAGTAAGAAAATTGAAAGTTAATCATTTGAAGCTATTTTTGTGATACTGTTTTATTTCATAATATTACTAAATGTATGTCCTCATGTTGGTGTGATGTGATAGTTTGGAGAGTGGGATGCCAACTCAGGTGTTGACCTTTTCATCTGACTATGATTCAAAATTTCGAGGTGTTCTTGGATTTTTTCCTTCGGGTTTGAGGGGCCATTGTGGCTCAGTGGGTATGCCCACTGTGCTAGCAACCTTCAAGTTGTAGGCTGCACAGGTTCGATTCCTGTCAGGTTCATTCCTCCTTGGGTGTATCTCTTCTGTGTCAGTAAAAATTTCATTGTGTGTGTGTATGTCTATTACTTGATATTGTATGTCTTGTGTCTGGCACAGCATGGTCAAATATGGCCCTTGCGCCATAAAACCCCAAACCAACCAATCTTTGGATTTGATCCTGGACCATCGCCAATAACCCATTGTGTTGCTCCAGTGCAACATTGATTAGCTACCTACTTAGCTGCTCAATTTTGAACAGTCTCGCATGTCCCCTCTGCATATGTCCCTGAAATGATGAATACTGACCTCCTTGCCTGTCCAGCCTTGACTAAACATTTACTCTTGTTAAGAGGCTTAGAGATATTTTGTCCTTATAGCTCTTTTTTTCATTTGTAGTTTACTTTTATTTGTAGTTTTATTCTGATGGTTTAATGTTCTTTTGTACTTTCTGTAGTGCCTTCTGTTGTGTATTGAGGCTAAGGATGTTTGGCTGTAGCGCCTGCTGTATTGGAAATAAAAGTAACAAAAATATGAGCAAACATACACCACACATTTGTAGTTTCATATATTTCTATGTGAATCACTTATTCTGTTTGAATTCCTCACAGATCTGTCCGAGCTAATATTGAGTTTGACTATGCGACCCATATCAAATGGAGTCCGGATTCCAAGGCATTTATTGTTTCTGTCGCAGCTGCCAACACAATTCAAGTGTATAAAGTTGGAAAGAAGAGCGATGGGTCCCTTGGAAACTTTGAGATGATTTTGACTTTTCCCAATGCTCACAATGCAGATATTATAAATATTGGTATTGCATGCAACGGGCATTTCATAATGAGCTGTTCTAATGACACCACCCTTATAGTTTGGGATTTAAAAGGTAAGTGGAATGCAAAATGTATATCATTCACATTTTCTGTTGTATCATAATAAAAATGGAATGAAATATTTAGCTATACATAAAATCAACATTTGTGTAAAAATGCACTTGTCACTTACTGATTCTATGATCAAAGTTTTAGAGTAATTAATCTAGTTTTGGAAAGCTAAGTTAAGCTTTTCAAGCAGGTTTTAATTTAACAGCTAGTTTATCTTTAAATTTAAACATACATAATTGTATAAACACTATTTGTAAAGCCTATTGAGATAATACAACTGGCTGTAGAAATCACTTATTGCTATTCAAGTGTGTTCATGAATATTTACAATTCAGAATAGCAAGTCAATTAATGTCGCATCTCAGTTCTCATTAATAATCTCAAAAACTCAGTTATACAGAATTTAATAACTCAATTAAGCTCACAGCTCAAAACTGCATCTCAATTAATAATTCTAAATGGAATTATAAAATTAAATATTATTTCATTGCCAAATACAGAAAATTACATACTGATTAGTAATTTAACTACTATTGCATGCGCATTTTCACTAAATATTGCTTTCAATTTCTATTTTATCATTGGTGTTAACTTTCTGAAACAGATGTATCAATATTGGATTGCTTTTTGTGGGTCTGTTGCTATGGAAATTTGTAATCATACTTATATTTCATTTGCGACTTGAGATTGCTTAATCACTTTCAGTATACTTTTATTCAATCACATTGTATTACATGTTGTTGGATTATTTATATTCTTTAACTATCTAAGTTAATGAATTATTTTGGACCATTTTCTTATGCATGATCCTAGATTGTTGACCAATTGAATGTTTCCCAGATTCTTAAAACCAATATTAGTAGTTTTAGTGTAATAAAATGTTATGCATGATAAAAACAACATTATTTGCAAAGAGTACTAAAATTTAGATTTTAAAGTCATACCGTAGTGTCTACTAATAATATTATCAATTTATAAACGTTGGTTACATATATAAACATGATACAGTAGAGTCTTGTTTAACCGACCTTTGCTCATCTGACATTCCGTTTTATCCGACGCCTCCAACCCCCCGCATAAATAGTCGATGAGAAAAGTGTGCCGCTTGTTTGCAAGCGTGAGACATTTTAACGCAACTCTTGTCAATAGCGATGGCAACGAAATTGATGATCAACCATCAACTGTTGAGCCTCTCAGAATCTCGCATAACAATGGAGTTAAGGCTCTAGAAACCGCCATGAAATACGTTGAGCAACAAGAAGCTATAGAGATGGACATAATGATGCTGCAAAGATGGCGAGACTTGGCAGTGAAGAAACAGCAATCATCGGGAAAGCAGACTAGGATCACAAATTTTTTAAAATCATCACAGGACTGAACTTTTTATGGATTTAAATTCCGACAATGCTGTTACTGTAAGTTCATTTTCTGCGATTCTATATTTATTTGAAGTCAATTTTTAACGTTAACTTCAATACATTTCAATACAGTACGATGTTTTGGTGCTAATTTGTAAATAAATTACTATATAACGTTACCATGTATTGAATTGTTTTTTCTGTTGATTTGTTGTAAAACGTGATGTTTAGGTGCTTAATTTGTAAAATTATAACATAGTTTGACGTTTATTAGGCTTTATCTTAAATCCTCCCTGCTATCTGACATTTACACTTATCCGACGTTCTGCCGTCTCGTTTATGTCGGATAAGTGAAACTCTACTGTATTAGAATTTTTTTAACCTTTGAACAAGTTCTACGTTGTATTGTTTACATTGTTGTGTTTTATGTGTTGTATTTCATTATAAATTAAAGTTTATTATGTACACATTCTTATTAATCTTTTTATTTATGTGTAAGATTAAAATTAAAAACCTCTCATGCTTTTATTTTTAGGTTCAATACTTGCAACAGTTGATACATTGCATATGAATAATTATTTTGCTTGTGTTTCTCCTTGTGGAAGATTTATTGCATCTTCAGGTGTGTGTTGTAGTTATTTTTCAATTGAAATAATACATTTTATAAAAATTGTTTAGTAAATTAAAAAAAATTTCATACTTAACAGTTTTAGTTATGTAACTGATAATTTCAGTCATAATTGCTGTTTCCTTTCCTTAATGAAAATTCCGCTATATTTCAGTTATATCTTATATAATTAATAAAACGTTATTTAAAAAATTGAGATGATAGATTTCCTTTCTTAACAATTATAAAGGTTGAACAGTTAGAATATTTTTAAATTATGTGTGATTAATGCATCAATAGCCTTCAAGCTTCTAAACATTGAAGTAATCTCTGATATAACAAGCTCACATACACATACTTTTTGTCTTTTGATGATTATGGATAATCCTAACCATTGTTTCATTCACTACATTTTTCATCAAGTATTTAATTAACATTGAAAATATGTTCAATAAATTAAAATCAGTTAGTAAACGTGGTATAAGAATGCTACTTCTGTTTGATAAGTTTAATATCAGTGTAAGTTATAATTTTTAATAAATATCAAAGGAACTCGATTTAAAGTAAAAACAGGATCATAAACCCGAATCACATTTCTTCAGACTTTTTGTATTATTATTTTATTATACTTTTACCATGGTATTCTTTTATGAGAGTTGTACTAGTGTCGTGTTTGAAACACTATTTCAGTTATAGTATGATTAGAATTGAATACAATTGTTTTTGAACTGAACTTGCAAAGTAAAAAGTTATTAGAATATTATGAAGTATAGATAATACAATCGGATCTAAATATTTATTATAAGTGAAATGTGCTGTGTATACATGCATGTGCTTCGTGAATTTAATTTTTACTATGCATGTTGAACTGCTACAATCATACTTTAACACACACACTGCTACACATAAACGATATTGTGTTTTTAATATTATATTTATTAAGCATATGCTAACTTTATTTGTGAATGTATTTTTAATTATGCACATGGCAAACTGAAACCATGATATAGAATGATGAAAACTTAATTTGGAAGAATTGGAGGAGTGTAAAAGTTAATTCGCATCTTTTTCTAACAAGTGTTAATCTTCATGTCTGTAACCAAAAGATAATCTTCAATTATTTAATACAATCTTACTCATACTCGTATCCCCGCAAAGCTACTACAGATAGTCTACATTTCCAGGTGATTAGGAACTGACTCGGTATAACTACATTATCTCCCGACATAAATGATAACATTGGTGGGAGGATTCAATATCCCAACACATGCTACTTTAAAATTTCCAAGATACTAATCTTTTATCTTTACTAAACCAGATTGTGGTGATATTTAGATTGGTGTTCATTAAGTTGTTTTTCCTGTGCTTCAAGGCTAGATTTCTTGGGGCACTTATGGAGTAGAATCCCCTTCGTTTCCTCAGAACTACACTTTGTGATTTGGTGTTTAATGCAACATATTGTCAGCTTACAATTGAAGGTGAAGCAGTCATAGGCCTTGTGGTGCAGACTTGTTTATTATGAAAAAAGCATAGTGATGAATAAGTCCAGGATATTTAGGTTTTAAAAATCTTAGATTAGGTTTTTTCAACTTATGTATTGGGTTTTCTAGGTTTTTAAATGGCTCTTTTAGGTCTAACTGTCTAAAATTCAAATGAAGATACTTTATATTCAATCAAAATATATACTATGGAAAAATTCTGCAATGGAAAAGGTGAAGTTTCACATTTGTTGCAGTAAATTGCAGTAAATGTGTTGAATTTTCAGAAAACCACCGTTTCCTGAACATTTTGTATGTCTGGGTGACCTGTAAATGTGGATATCATCTCTGTTAATCTAAATTTATGGAGTTTACTACACTGCCTTTTGTTTTAGTTGAGAG
The DNA here is from genome assembly GCA_933210815.1 of Meta bourneti. Lineage (NCBI taxonomy): Eukaryota > Metazoa > Arthropoda > Arachnida > Araneae > Tetragnathidae > Meta > Meta bourneti. Next base: position 42,762,198 of record OW119926.1, on the reverse strand, counting down.
TTATATTATTCATGTCAATTTCATAGCATTACAGAGGCTGCATTTGATGGCAGTTTCTTATAAATTTTTCATGGTTTGTAAGGTCTTGAATTATGTTAAAGATATATAATTCAGGGATTTGAGAAATTCTAAACTTCAATGAGTTCTGAAGTGTGGAGAAATCAAAATAGTATTTTACTCTTTGAAAACAGTTGCTTCATTTTTCTCCTTTACTTAATATTTCCTCACTATTTATAATTTTTTTAATAATTTACTTTATGAACAATAAAATTAATAGTGGCTCTTATCCTGTTTGGTTAATAACACACACACATGCTTATTGTATTACAATGAAGATTGACTATTATATTAAAATCTTTCCTTTGCTTATAATCTTTGTAGGTTTTACACCTGATGTGAGAGTTTGGGAAGTATGCTTTACAAAGACAAGCGATTTTAAGGAAGTTAAAAGAGCTTTTGAATTAAAAGGTCATTCATCAGGCGTTTATCATTTCAGCTTTTCTAATGACTCATCAAGGTATGTTATTCCTATTTACTAGTAATTTTAGATACAAATATCTTGTATGCATTTTATTTGTCAAACATTTTTGGATGATAGTTTGAATAACAGGAGAAAGTGACGATCTAAATATATTTCAGTGGCATATGACAAAAGCAGTTATTGTGCATAGCTTTTAATATTTGCCATGCTGTAGAAAATTTTTTAATTGGTTTCAAGGTAATTAATTGATAATCAGAAGTATATGATCATTCTTCATACCATTTTCCTAGCAAATTGACAAACCAAACAAATTGGATTTTGCAAGTCCAATTTGTTTGGTCTATGAGGTTTTAACATTTGGTTACAGTTATGCTTATTAAACATGTCCCAAAAGCTCTTAAGTCTACTTCAGTTATAAAACCCTTCGATTGGCAAATTTTTAAATCTCATGTCATAACTGGCCTATAATTTGCTATGCATTTTTTTATTGTTCTTAACAAATTTTGATTTCAAGAATTATAAGGATTTAATAGTAAAATGCTGATATACTTCTGATTGTATCTGTAGGATTGAATTGTATAAAATAATTTGACAATTATTCATTAAACAACTAAAAGTAGTTACTGAACTTCAAATGCTCACTGACAAATGTAAACTGTACAGATGAAATATTTGAAAAAGTCACTTTCGTGTAATTAAGCACAGTACTAAAATCTGACATAATTAGAAGTCTCTTAAAATGCGATGCATTAATTGAAGCCAGAGAAGATGTACTGTCGATATTTAACATCAGACTTAATTCTGTGATAACCAAATGCTAAAGACAGATTAAATGATGTGGCTCAGGTGACTTACAAGTAATGTTATGAGATGATCTAGCTATAAACTGGAATTGATGTAAAGTATATTTATTCTCACAAATATTCATAAATTGAAAACTTTAAAAAAAAGACATCATGAAAATTCATGAATAAACAGTATCAAAAATATTGAAATGAAGTATAAAATTGTAACGATTGTTTTTGGAAGTATGGTGCCTGCACATAGAATTTCAACTGGATTGGTGATGCATAACACAGCTGAAATACACCCAGTCCCATGCAAAGCATCAGTCTTTTATGTCTATTTATGCAGTATTTGCACTTTACACAATAAGTCATTAATAAAATACATTTGATTAATATAATAAAAAATAATTAAAAAGAGACCACACTGGCATCCATATTATGGGTGATAATATATGATACATTAAATATTCCATGCATACAAATGTAAATAATTATATTATATTTAATTATTCAATAATTTATTATATTTAATTTATATAAATTAATAAACCTGCTGTTGTGCTTACAACATTATTGTAGAATGAGAATAATCAAGGATTAAGAAAGTGGTGTGTAAAATGGGAAAAACATAAAAATTATGCAAAATAGGGTTGCACTGTATTCAAACTTAAAATTTTTTTAGGTTACTTTGCGGAAACAAATCTTTGCTTAAAAATGTGAAATAAAGGAATAAATTAAAATAAAAAAGTATATTTTTGTACAACCACTTCATTTTTATTGATATATATATATATATATATGTATTCAAAATTTTCCATAGAATTAAGTTGTTATTCAGACTATTTTCATAGTTATGCATTAAAATATTTTCACATTTCTTTTGATACCCAAAGAAATTTAGGAATTAGAATATCGTTCATTTCATTCCTTGATTACTTATAGAGAAATATTTTGTTTTCAATCTTACAATACTTTCATGTTTATTTCAGGAAACTCACTATCGAATTTAATAATTATATTTTAAGAAGCTACATATTATTTTGACTCTTATGCACAAGAGGTGTTGTTACATATTCTCTTGTCTAATTTTTAACTTTAAATTCATTTTAGGATGGTGACAATCTCTAAAGATGGAACTTGGAAATTATGGGATACAAATAGTAAGTAGAACTTGTATTTCTATCAGACTTATAAAAAATAAACTGGACAATTACTTATGAATAATAAAAGAATCATTCAACATTTAAATGTTGGGAATATGTTTCCTTTCAAATATTCACTCACTGTAAAAAATGGTAATTTTTATTGAATGAATTACTTGTTTTTGAATTCTGTTAATTGCTGAATGATTATCAGAGAACAACATGCTCTAGACATCTTTTTGCTTAAGTATATGCTGGAATATGTAGGTTTTAGTCGTTATTATTTTTAGTTAGAAGTTTATTATTTTAGAATTAAGTTGAAAAGGGGTTTATTTTATTTTTTGAGTTTATCTCTTCCACTCAAATTCATGTTGAATTCTTGAAGAAACTTTGAAATGCTTGGAGGAGCAACTCCACTCATTAGATATAAATGAATCAATTGAAGGAAAACTCAATGTAGCAACTCTTGAGCAAAAGGGTCAATCATGGCTCTGGGTATGCCCACTGTGGTAGCAATCTACAAGTTGTAGGCAGTGCAGGTTTGATTCCTGTCAGGTTCAATTGCTCCCTGAGTATATTTCTCCTTTCTGTAAAACTTACCTTGTGTGTGTATGTCCATTACTTGATATTATATGTCTTGTGTCTGGCACAGCATGGCCAAATATACCCTTGTGTCATAAAAAACCCAACCAACCTTGAGCTAAATAATTTACATTTTTTATCCTAATAGTGATTTCAGCTTGATTTTAGTAATAAAATTAAATGGGGTTTTTTATAACAATTGCATTCATTATTTATGTTGATAATGTGCAAAACATCAACAAAGCTTTTGCCTGCATGTTCCTCATGCTTAAGTACTTACTATCTTTTGATAATGCAGGATACTTTTTCTAAAGTGAATAAGGTTAAAACATTAATCGATGAGTTAGGTTGTAATAAAAGTAGGCTACCAAAACTATTTGCTTTTTGAAAAGGTAATCATATCTACTGAATTCTCAGTTTTTGCTGCTTTTTTGTGACACTTAAAGTGAAATTCAAAGTGCCTCTCAAAAACCTTTTGAATTTTCAATGTGACTCAATCAAATTTGTGTTGCCATATTGTTTCTGTTACATATCATCCATGTCAAAAGTGCTTTTAATTTCAAAATTAAAGGATGCTCCTTTGTGGTTTCAATTGTTAGTTTGTTCCAATCACGATGTCTGTGCATGCCTGATAATTATCGTTTGCTCATATGCCTATCATTATCAGTTGTGCGCACATATTGATATCATGACTCAGGAAGAATTACGAATTGTTTGCATTTTTTTTGATTTTTACTCTTTAGATGTCAATTGTAGCAACATTTGAAAAGATATCTTTAGAATTTTTGCTCTTTAGAACTTTTTGTTAACATTTTTTAACTAGTTCTATGTCTTAAGACAAATTTTGTACAGATGCATTGAAGCCCTCAGTCTGGAATCATTCAGAATTTTGTAAATGAGTTTTAATTATACATTCCACTTGAGTCTACTACATTGCACGGTACACAGGGTGTGCCGATTTAAATCAACTTGATTTATATAACGATTTAAATTTAGTGATTTTTATTTTAAAAATCATGCGTTTTATTCTCTTTAAGAAATAAAAGGAAAATTTATATTGAAAATGAAATTATCTGGGGCATGAAGTTGGCATTCATATTGGAATGGCAATGGCAACTGACCAACAAATATATCTCTTTGTTCACTGAAAATAAATGTCATTCATAAATTTGTTGATAAACAGAGATTGAGTTTTATATATATGGATCAGTCTGTACATGCAACAAAGTGTTTTCAGTTCATTTTGACATATTCATCCTCATGAAAAGATGAGATAGATGTGAACTTATACCGTTTCAAGAGGGAGCTTGCAATTTCTGATAAGGGAATCATCACTGTTTAACATTTCTTTTCACATTCAGTATGTTACAAATGAGCATGGCTTACACTTTGTGAAAACATTGTATCCCTGATGTCCTGGAATGGGGAAAATGCATTTAGATTTTTATTATTTGTGTAAAAGGTGAAGCCTTTTATAAAGCCATCTTACCATCATAGCTATTTTTGTATTTGTAGTAAGAATATTTTCAACAGTTTAATTTAGTTTTTACACTTGAAAAACGTTGGGTTACAAAAAGACAGAAAAATTCGTGTTTATTGAATTATGATTAATAAAAAAAATTGAACTTTAATTGGTAACTCCTTATTAAAATTTTAGGTTTCTTGAATTTGTACCACAAATGGAATTCAAATGAAAGAATAAAAATAATGACATACCAAAAAAAATAATTTTAATTGTTTTAAATCTTTCAACAATTTACCCTGCTACACTGCTGGCCACCCAAATTGCAACACCAAGAAAGACAAGAGATATCACAACAAAATTTATTTTGTAGATAACATGTTGACCAAGTATCAAATGATTAAATTTATAGACTTCTGTGAAGTGTGGTTCCTGCCAAAATCAGTAGCCAGAGTAGCCGCCATTGTTGGAGATCACCGCTGCCACACGCCTCGGCATTGATTCAAAGAGACTTTGGATGTGTTCTTGGGGTACAGCAGACCAAGCAGCTTCCACACGTTGCCAAAGTTGATCTGGTGTGGCAGCTGGGGATGTATTCTGGGTCAATCGTTGAGCAACCATGGACCACATGTTTTCTATCGGCGAAAGATCCGGAGAGCGAGCTGGCCAGGGAAGCAATTCAATCTGGCGATTGACGAAGAACCCTTGGACAATGCGTGCCACGTGTGGTCGCGCATTATCCTGTTGAAATATGGCTGTGGGCAAGCCCTGAAGGTAAGGAAGGACAACTGGCTCCAACACCTCGGAGATGTAGCGCTGGCTGTTTAAAGTACCGGCAATGCGTACTAGAGGAGTGCGAGAGTGATATCCAATACCGCCCCATACCATAATACCCGGTGCAGGACCAGTGTGGCGGTGCATAACGCAGCTGTTCAGCATCCTCTCTCCACGGTGTCTCCAGACTCGAATCCGACCATCGTGGTGTTGCAGACAGAAGCGTGACTCGTCAGTAAAGACAATTTCATTCCATTCTGCCGTCCACATCCTTCTTTCATCGCACCATTGGCGGCGGAAACGTCTGTGGTTCTGCGTCAAGGGTAGACGAAGCAATGGACGTCTTGCGGACAGACCACTCTGCTGTAAACGGCGTCGAATGGTACGCGCAGACACTGGATGATGCGGTACAGACTGAATGTGCTGTGCTATGGTTCGTGATGTGGCTGAGCGATCCGTCACTGCCATACGCACAATATGCCTGTCATCACGTGAAGTGGTGCACTGAGGTGGATGCGATCGAACACGTCGGTCCGTCGTACCCTCCTGCATCCAACGATCACATATCCGCATTACAGTTGTTTGGTTTCGTCCAACACGACTACCGATTTCCCTGAAAGATAATCCACAATCTCGGTAGGCCACTATTCTTCCTCTGTCGAACTCGGATACTTGATCAAAAGATGATCGCTGTTTTCTACGAGGCATAATTGATCGTTTTTTTGAAAAAACCACAAGAAAAACACAATTGCCGTACTTGAAATCGTCGAAATCTCCAAGCCTTAAATAGCGCTTTGAAGTGGCGCCACAGGCGCGCGTGATGTGCGTCTGCGCTGAAATTCTAATCATTTGCATATCTCACCTCCGCTAATGCATGTTGTAAATTTCATATTATTTGCATGCTTCCTTCAGGGTGTTGCATTTACGGTGGCCAGCAGTGTATATTTTCTAAAACATACATATGCATGTTTAACAAAAATCAATACTATCTAGAAACTATACTGTGTCTCATCTTTAACAAGTTTAAACATAGGGCAATGGATTAATTAAAGTCAGATTTAAATCAAAGCCAATTTCCTCATTTAAAAAATCATGATCTTTTCATACTCTTGTTCCAATTAAAATAGATACAATTTCAGTCATTTAATGTTGACTCGCTGCATTTTCTGTCATTCATGTATTTACTTTTTCTTAGTCGAATACAGCAAAGGACAAGAACCTTACCTTTTAAAGACTTGTAATCATGGCATAAGTTCAAGATGCATCTGTGCTTTGTCGCCTGATGGTAGAACGATTGCAATTGCTACCACCACTGCTTCTGATATTTTCATATATTCTGCTGTGACTGGTAATCTACAAACAGAACTACGAGAAATTCATATAGGTATCTACACGTTTTGTACATATTTGAGATTTATACATATTTGTTAATCTTTACTCATAATGCATAGAATTTACATTCATTCATACTTAATTCGTAGATTCTGTAATTCATAGAAAATTTCCATAAGTTACATTTATTTATTCCAAACACAAATGAAATTTAAAGATTAGATTCCTCTTTAAAAATATTTTTTTTTTCTAATGATCCAATACCGATATTTTTTCAAGGAGATGTGTAGTATTTGTAATGAATGATACATGAGATTACAACTAACAGAACAGGCTCTCTTTGCTAGAAGTAGCCAAGGGAGTCAGATGCAGACACTATCACCTAACCCAATGGTTTGCAACATTTTTGACTGCAGCCAATTTTATGTTGCTAGATTGTCATGAAAATCGTATTAAGAAAATATTTAGTTTTTAATTTTGAAATTAAAGTTTCGTGGCGAAATCAATGTGTTTTTTCATACTTAATTAGCTCATTTTGTGCTTTAGCTGATTTATTTTGTATTTGAGCAATAAAAATTGCTACTAAATGGTGTTTGAGAGGAGACTTTTGCTACAATTTTTAATAATTTATGCAACTATTTCACAAGTGCTTTGGCTGTGACAGCCCTCATATGCAATTATTCTCATGGTCATATTGTTGATTTGCAGGAGTTGGGCAGTTATAGGCTTAGTTTATAGTAGCCCTAAACTAAGAAATATGGCCATTTAACATAATTTTTATCTTCTAAAAACAGGGCAATACTCCTTGGTTCTGAGGGAGTTCTGTAGGACTACCAAATTACTCAAATGCTAGAATTTGCATCTTAAAAACTTGGCACTTTCGTTGGGCCGATAATGAAACTTCTCGAAACTCATGGTGATGCCTCATTAGTAGGAAGGAGTAAGACGAGGGGCAAATGTGAAAAGCTGCAAAGAGGGGTGGAAAGTAGAGAAGAAATCTTGTTCACGTTTTTATAGTGGTTTTCCGTGTTACCACATGCCCTGTGGGGACACAACTCCTTTAGGTGTGTATGGGCTTCAAAAATTCGAGGTACTCTAGTGATCTTTCTTATCCCATGGGGTTTTACTGTCTTTAGTAACATGTTTGTCCAGGTTACACAAACAATCTTTTTCTGCTTTCATCACACTACTCTATTCCCCAATCCCTCTTTTTTCCCTTTCATGACATTTTTTACCCGATGTCTTGTGTTTGGCACAGCTTGGCCAAATATGGCTTTTGTGCGATAAAACCTAAAAACAGCTAACCATGTTGCCACACAGTGATCAAGGAAAAGATGTGAGTACATAACAGTGGTAATACCACATCTAAAGAAACCCCACTTTGTAATGTTTTTGCTTTTTTAATAAGTACCCAAGAGTGCCCACCAAACTGATAGATCTCTCAAAAGGACAGGCTCAGGGGCACTTCAGGTAGTTTTATCTGGTTACCTGAAATTGTGCCAATTTTATTTCAGCTACAATACTTTTGTTTCCATTTCAAAGGAAGTTTTCTAAAATCTTCACATGATGTGAGCACAGAGTAAAAAAATGCATCCAAGAGCCAAGGTTTTTAGACACATTCTAATTTATTAACATTAATATATATACAAGTTATCTACAATTCTTTAGTCCTACAAAATGTGCAGCCAAGCTCATCACATTTAATTTTTCATTCTCTGTTCTGCTTAAAATTCCAATAACACTTACACAAGCAAATCACTTGCGAGCGGAAAGAGAAATTGTGCCACCTGGGTTTTAATTCCAGTAATGCTTACACAAGCAAAGTTTGTGAGTAGAAAGAAATTGTGGCACTGACTTTTACTGAAATTTATTGCTTATTTTTTCTTCAGCTTTGTTTTGTGTGATATTGCTACCATTTTATCTATAACTTTCTATATATTTTATCTTTTATATATTTTACAGATCCCATACGGTCATTATTATTTTCTCCTGATGGTCAGTACTTAGCAGTGGCTGCTGGAAGGCATATTAGAATATTCCATAATGTTCCTGGCTTTCAAAACGTTATTCTTGGATTAGAAGAAGCGAAAAAGAATGCCAAAAATGCTTCCATGAAAGATCGATTGCAAATCCAAATAGAGGAAGCAAAGTAAGACATTTATTTGATTTATGTGTTCATTTTATGAGAGTGCTGTTTAAAGGATTGACTTTTTTGCATATATTTTTGTAAAAATAGAATGTGAAAAATCATTAAAATTCAGCAAAATGCTAAGTAATTAATATTTGAAGTGCTTATGTATTAAAATATAATGAAATGTAAAATCTTCATATAATTTCTTTTTTGATGCATTAATACAAATTCTAACTCGGCAGAAAGCAATCAAGCAGCTTAGTTCTTTTTGCATTAATCCATAAAAAGTATAATCTGTATGTTTTTAATTTAAAACATAGGAGTAATGAAGCACCAAGAGAAATTGTACAAAAATAAATGTTTAACAATAACTTAAAAAGAAGAGATTAAATCGGTCTGCTCTTAAAATTGACAGGACTGATTTTTTCTGATTCCTCTTCGTTTTGTAAAAAACATGCTCATCCATGTGCTCGTGCATTGTTCATTTGACTACTTCCTTTGTTTATAGTTTTAATGTTTTTTTATATTTCCAACACTTCAAATAATAAATATAAACTAAATATTTCATTGTGCTTGTGATCAGATAATCATAATTTTATTAAACTTATTTTACTGCAAACAAAAATCATTAAATTGTTTTTAATGTTAAAATCTATAATTTTTATTAAGGACTAAAAATGTTCCATTCTATTAAATATGTAATTTTAGTTTTTAATATTAATTCTAGCATTTTGTTTATTTACTTTTTGCCATTTATTTTTCAGTGCTTATTTTGACTGTTATCCAGTCTTAGATTTTATTAATGTAACTCACTCTTCTGTGTTTTTGTATAATAAAGGAAGGGTCATTGATTTTTTTTATTAAAATCTTTGAAATGTTTTATCTGAACATCAAAATTGTTCACATCAAGACATGGTATCTCTTTTCTCTCTACTTCAGAACAATTCCATTTTTTTCTACTTCCTGTTCTCTTATTTTTTTATCCCCTACATGTCATGGGGAAATGGGAGAAACACAGTTTGATGGCTCCATCTAGTATTTCTTTTTAATCTGACTGTACAGGATTCATTAAAGATTTGTTTAAAAATTGGAATTGTTTTATCAGTGTAAAATTTGAAAATAGTATGTATAAAATATGCCTATTATAGAGTTAAAAAAATTTGTTAGTGTATTGTAATGCCATTCAAAAAAAGGAATGTACATTGAAACACAGTTTATGAAAAAATTTCTTTCATAACAGGAATCCTTTAAATTTGGAAGTAGAGATTGTCTCTGATTAAAATTATAGCATTGTAAAAAGATTTGTTAAAAAATTGGATTTTTTAATTTTATACAAATAAACATTTAGAAGTATAAATCAGTGAATTTTCAATGTTTGTAGTCACTACCTTTTGCATAATATTTACCTAATCTATCCTTATGCGATTTTGTGTACAGATAAAATTATGTTGAAAAGAGTTATCCTAAAATCTGTTTTAAAAAGCTTTTATTTTTCACACAGCTATCTTTTATTAAAATTAATGTCTTGTAAAAAATATTAATTTTAACTAAATACAAAGATTTCATGATTTCGGATCTTCAAATTTTGTACGTGTCCTTGACTAATTTATGCCACTATTATATTTCTTTTTTCATTATATTTTAACATTCAATAATTTTTTGCAGGTTGGCCCTGAAAAGTTTTGGACAAAGCTGATATTTTCATACATCTTTTTACAAAATGTCATTTTTATAACTGGAATATTTTCAATATATCATACACATTGAATGACGTTTAATAAATCATTTTAATTGTTATGTGTATTTCTTAGTTAATTTATTGATGACATAGTAGAACGAATCCTGTGTATTTCATTTGAATATATTTATTTGAGAGTTATTTGATTGAATTAATTCTATTATTCCTAGAAGGGTGAAACAAGTTAAAACCACTATAGGTTCCTGTTATAACAAACTACAGGACTGCTAAAATGTTTCATTGTTGAAAGGTTTTTATTATGATGGAATTATTAATTTATTAATGTTAAATAAAATGTAAAGCCAACCCTTGTAATTTGATTTTGTTAAAAAGTAATAATTTTAACAGAAAAATTATGTGAAACAAAATTAGAAAATTAAAAAATTTTTCTGTAAATTTAGACTAGTCTTTATTTACATTCTGAAGAAAATCTGATGTTTGTATAAAGGATTCATAGCTGATGAATGTGAGAGAATGAATATGAGAATTTAAGGGATAAAATTGAGCATTTTCTTCAAACTCAAGGTTTCTGAAGTTTCAAAGAGCCTCAGCCAATAACCACCTCTTAATAACTGCTTTTGTCACTTTGTTGAAATTCTGTGTCCTTTATGGATCCTCATCAGTCAAGAGAATGTCTGAATGGTATCTGCAGTAGCGATTACCTTTCTCTTCCATGGTTAAACTGATTACTAAAATTTTAATGCACTCAAAGGATTTATATTTTGCTGATCTGACATCAACCAGTCATAATTGTGATTGATCTACAAAAATAATAATAATTACCTATCCTTTTTGCTCCAAAGTGGCTTTCTAAAATATCTTTAAAACAATTTATAATCTTTATTGTAAAAAGTAATAGTCAAGGGTATTGAAATTATTTGTGAACACACACTTGTCTGAAGTCCATAACTAAAGCATTAAAATGATCTTACTCAGTTAAAATAAGGCGCATCATTGCCATTCCTGCAGCATACTGGTTGAAAACTACTGATCAAAACACAGGAGAGGGGTCAAGAGATATCAGGTTTGATGTTGATGCTATGCCTTGTTTATTTTATTTGATGAGTTTCATTTGCATATCACTGGAAAAATGGAATTTGAAGAAATTTTTATTTATGAGAACTTACATCACCAAATCGGAAATTTTAATATATTGTCTTAAAAGTTCTGAGAGAGAGAAAAAAGAGTGCTATTTAAAGCTGCAATCAGTATGATACTTATATCATTCAAAGTTACACACATAAAATAACTAATTATTTAGGAATGGCGGTATTACTAATATTCCTAAAAAAGCTGTAAGAAAGGCAAGTTGGTATCTCAATACAGATCTTGGGATTAAACTGCTCAGTTGGTAGGTTGAGGAGGAAAAGTAGAGTTGAAAGGAGACTATCAGAATGTCCATAACATATTGGTACATGAATCTGGAAAATGATGAAACATAAAACACAATATATACATAAACACACATTCAAAAACTGGAACAATGGATTGTAAGTCGCATAGTCCAGCCAAAATTTCCCTTAAACTTCAGTACAGGAGAGGGGTCAACATGTCTCAGTGAATTTTCTCACTGCTTTAGCAAGTAGGTGGCTCAGGTTCAGTTCCTCCCTGCGTCCATTTCTGTTTATTTACCTGACATTATTTGGCCCAGCTTGGACAAATATGGTCCTTGCGCCTTAAAAAACACCATCCAGTACAAAGAACAAGATGCGCGTCAAAGTCTTTAGGTAAACAAGGCATTTATCTGAATCAGCAATTTGGAATCATATCAAGTAGGCCTGAGTGAAAAATGGCCTATTCCAGCTGTCAACAAAGATGACATCTTTTCTAGAGACCTTTCTGAATTATGTACGATCATTTGACTCCTGTTGGCAAAGGAAAAGGTGCCAATGTACACCTATAATTCCAATATTACCGTTTCGCTTGAGGTCTCTTGGTCACATGTAAGTGTCAATGGTTTAATGTGCTTAATATTCTGGATATGAATGTGATCACCTATTTGGTAAGTTTTGGGGGCCAGTTTTGCTATCGATGCTGCTTCAGTTAGTTCTTGGTAAGAACTAAATATCAGCAAGTGTTTGGGGAATATTAGATTGTTATGAATTTCACCTTTAGCTCTGGGTGGTTTTGTAAAAAACCAGTAGCGTCAAAACATGCACACATCTGCACTAAGTTCAATTAAGACAACGTTCTAAACTTAGAAAACACTGCTAATAATAATAAAAAACTTCACATTTTTCCCGGGCCCCTTCTCAGATTTATCTTCCCAGAACTATGGTATCGGAAATTATGTTGAGGCCCTGCTTCTGTACTGAGCCAGGATACTTCCCAATCTAGCACAGAATAGCCAGAACTTCCTTTATACTACAGGACCGCGATAACCCGGTTGAGTGGAGTAGGAACCGTAGAGGGTTGTGAGTTTGAAACTCGATCCAACCAAAGACCGTGTACGTAGGGGTTGGTGCACGTTAAATCTATCGTGACCTCAAATGCCCTCACTTTGGCGTGGAAGTTTGGAGAGTTGGATGCCAGCTCAGGTGTGACCGTATACTGACCGTGATTCAAAATTACGAGGTGTCTTCGGACCTTTGCCTTTAGGATTGATCCTGGATCGTGGCCAATAGCCCGTTGTGTTGCTTCAATTAGACGTTAATTCAACTGCCTACCTACCTCTTTCTGTGTTAGTAAAAACTTTTCTTGTGTGAGTACGTCCATTTGCTTGAAGTAAAAGATTGCGAGACGCAGCTTGGCAAAATATGGCCCTTGCGCCATAAAAACCAGCCAAACAGCCATTTATGTCTACTTTCATTGCACATGCGCATACCGTGGGTTTGCCCACTGCTAACAACGTACGAGTTGTAGTTGGCGCAAGTTCGATTCCTTGTGTGCGTATGTCCATTTACTTGACGTTGTTTGGCGCAGCATGGCCAAATATGGCCCTTGAGTCATAAAAAGCCAACCAACCATTGCGCATGCCACCATTGTATGTTTAGTTCTATGACATTTTTCTGGCACTCCGGCAGCCAGAGTGGTGAATGGCTTAATCACAATAAGCTAGTTCTTTGTCGTTTATATTTTCGTTCCTGGCAATATACCTACACGCAACTCCCAATTGTGTACTTAAATTAAGTACTATAAATATTTTTAAACATGAAAAGTGAATCCAGTAACTTTATGTCGCAAAAGAAGTGCGCTGCTAATTAAGACTTAATTATTGCAAGGAAGAAACTTTCCAGTGTGCGTTACAAGTTCCGCGCAGTATTTAGCTGGATTTTAATCTGTAACTACTGATCCTAGCTTAAACCGTGAATTTTTCTTGAGCAAATAAAATTAAGCTGCCCTCCAATTTCTATGAAGTTTATATACCCATAAATAAATTTAATTCCTTGCAGAAATAACGCACTTTTTGAAGCTGGATTGGACTTCAAGCACATCATTAGGATTTTTAAATTGCTTGTTGCAGTTCTTAATGGAGCATTAAAAATAGATGTTTTCGAAATGAAAAATTACGAATTTAAACTCGTGTTTTCTGTGTTAATCATAGAAGTTCAGGACTTGATTAATTCATTTAGTGTACATGGAGATAACATAAAATGGGACACCTGGAAATATTAGAAGACAATTAAAACAGTTTTTTGGATGCAAGGGCCATATCTGGCCAAGAAATGTTTTTCTGTCAAGTAAATTGACATACACCCACCAGTGGGGTAGCGTCCATGGAAACCCAAAAGCCTGGCATCCTCAAATAGAAAGGATTAACCCTCCTGGTGGGTTTTGCCTCGAGAAGGTATCTTGTCAGAAGCAAAACTGACCAGATCTTGATGGATTATAAATATCTGATTAGAAAAACAGACTTGATCTTAATCTCGTTATCAAAATATTGGCAGTCTTGATTATCTCGTCATTTGCAAAATTGGTCAGATCTTGATGGACGAGATATCTCGTCGAAATCACTCGAAGGGTTAAAATTCAGCGTCATAAACAATAAAAATCGATAAAACTTGAAGCAAAAACGACGATTTTTAGCGTAAATCTGAGGGAAACGTCAGTTTCTATTTTAATGTCCGTCATCTTCACCGTAAAAAGACAACCTGGGACATCGACTAAATGAAATAGACGGAGCATGTGCTTCTTCATGCTATTTCTTCCAATCGCTCTGCTTGAAGAACTGTTACGTGGTTGTGGTGAAAAGAGCATGAATCCTGATGGGACAAATTATTGATTGGTTAAAATGATTATCCAACGTGATTAAAAACACTAGTCTGCTCTTCGACAGCCAATAGGCTCAAGTTGATTCATAAGCCCACGTGACTTTCCCTTCTGAGATCTTACGACAGTGATTCCTCCCACATGCTGCCTATTTCATTAGAAGGTCGATGACCTGGGAATGTTGACGCCCCACAGCCTCAAAAAGTTTCTTACTATGATTGGTTAATGGTGTTTGTCATGCGCAATGGGTACGATCAGAACATACTCTCCCCCTACCTCATGATTCCTATTGAGGCTGGCATCTAAACTAGATAATATACGCATGGTCTATCATTTTCCCCTGCTCTCTCTCATTTTCCTGTTTTTGTAACAGCCTCAATCTCAAAGTCTTGGATCATCCACAGTTACCAAGATTGGGCTCAATCACGCCTTTTGGGTTCCTTTGAAACTTTGGCTAAAATGATTTATATTTTGTCTTTAAGGAAAAGAAACAACGGCGAATCTGTATATACACTGCTGGCCACCGTAAATGCAACACCCTGAAGGAAGCATGCAAATAATATGAAATTTACAACATGCATTAGCGGAGGTGAGATATGCAAATGATTAGAATTTCAGCGCAGACGCATATCACGCGCGCCTGTGGCGCCACTTCAAAGCGCTATTTAAGGCTTGGAGATTTCGACGATTTCAAGTACGGCAATTGTGTTTTTCTTGTGGTTTTTTCAAAAAAACGATCAATTATGCCTCGTAGAAAACAGCGATCATCTGTTGATCAAGTATCCGAGTTCGACAGAGGAAGGCTAGTGGCCTACCGAGATTGTGGATTATCTTTCAGGGAAATCGGTAGTCGTGTTGGACGAAACCAAACAACTGTAATGCGGATATGTGATCGTTGGATGCAGGAGGGTACGACGGACCGACGTGTTCGATCGCATCCACCTCAGTGCACCACTTCACGTGATGACAGGCATATTGTGCGTATGGCAGTGACGGATCGCTCAGCCACATCACGAACCATAGCACAGCACATTCAGTCTGTACCGCATCATCCAGTGTCTGCGCGTACCATTCGACGCCGTTTACAGCAGAGTGGTCTGTCCGCAAGACGTCCATTGCTTCGTCTACCCTTGACGCAGAACCACAGACGTTTCCGCCGCCAATGGTGCGATGAAAGAAGGATGTGGACGGCAGAATGGAATGAAATTGTCTTTACTGACGAGTCACGCTTCTGTCTGCAACACCACGATGGTCGGATTCGAGTCTGGAGACACCGTGGAGAGAGGATGCTGAACAGCTGCGTTATGCACCGCCACACTGGTGCTGCACCGGGTATTATGGTATGGGGCGGTATTGGATATCACTCTCGCACTCCTCTAGTACGCATTGCCGGTACTTTAAACAGCCAGCGCTACATCTCCGAGGTGTTGGAGCCAGTTGTCCTTCCTTACCTTCAGGGCTTGCCCACAGCCATTGTTGGAATCGGTCTCAAACCTCCAATTATAGTGCCGTGTGGGGCACATAAATTTGAAGAATGTAAATCTTTGAATGTATAAAAGTGAAGAAAGATGGGGGATCATGATCTGATCAGACTTCTTGTTGTTTTCTGAAAATATGTTTTTAAACCATAAGACTTGGTCACGTAATAAAATTTATTTTTAATGTATAAAAACTCTGTCTTCAGTCGATAAAACCCAACAATTGGTTATGGGCCACAGACCTTAAGCTGAACCTGAATTCTGCCACTACCGGTATCCAGTATGATGGGTATTCAAGAAATGTCCATGTTTTCCTTCCCGAAGTTATCGGATTTCAACTATGCCACGTGGAAGACGGACATGAAGGTATTGCTAATTGACCGGAACTGCTGGGAATTTATCACTAAAACGGAACCTCAATTATTGGAAGATGCTCCAGAACAAGAAAAAAGAGACTATCGTTATAGGAAGCAGAGGACATATACAACTATCTACCAGGGCATAGACAGAAAATATCAAGTCTTAATTTCATCTACTGAAGACGGTAAGGAAGCCTGGGATATATTAAAGACCAACTTTGAACCAGCATCTAGAGCACGATTGGCAGGCCTTGTGGACGAGTTCTTTTCAATCCGCTACCAGCCGGAGGACGAATCCATTGGACTCTTCTGCAAACGAGTGCATGAGAAGCTGTTACAGATAAAAGAATGTGGATTCGAAATCCCAGACCTCTTAGTTTGCTTTCAACTAATAAGACATTTGTCTCACGAATACGATACTCTGGTACAACTGCTATACAGGATGGATGACAACGAGTTCACGCTAGACAATTTGTCTAAACATTTAATAACAGAATCCAGCCGGATCGACCTGAAGCGGAAGGACGAAGACACAAAATTAAGTATCGTGGCCGATGCTTATGCTACAAGAAACAAGTCATCTAGATACAAGGAGACACGGGCGTCTACTCCTGATCACAGCAGATGCGTACTGGACCCTGAATTAATTCCTTCAAGCCCAAGAAAGTCGACAGTTTGTCGTATGGGGCCGCGACCATTCTGCAACTACTGCAAAAAGTCGGGACATTACGAATCGAAGTGCTTCAAGAAAAGCAATCGGCAGAAACCTGGTGGTGAATTATTTTATATGGAGGACAATCCAAAAACTGATCTTCAACGTGCCTATGCAGTTTCAAATTTTCCAAATGAAAGACCGAGGGAATTTCTCATTGATTCTGCTGCAACTGCTCACTTCTGTAAAGAACGCGATATGTTTACGACATTCAGAAAACTACCACCACAGAAGATCCTAGTCGGAGACAAGGACAGCACCTCGGAAGTATTAGGTATGGGTGATATTCAATTTACAGTTTTAGATAGAAACCGAAATTTTGATTTAACTTTGAAAGATGTTTTATACTCACCTAATATGAGAAGAAATTTAATTAGTGGTGCTCGTATTGATCTTGTGGGAAACCAAATTAAATGGGGAAATAACAAAATGATTATTTATAATAGTTATAATAAATATTTGTTTACTGTTCCCAGAATTGGAAAATTGTATATCTTAAAAGGTTATCCCAAGATTAAAAATTATACATATGTAACTGGTTTAGATCTAGAAAAAGCCCACCGTAGGTTTTGTCATGTTAACATGCCCTTAATTGAAAATATGAGTAAAATTAATTGTGTAAAAGGAATTGAAAAACTTAATTGTAAGAATATAGATAAAAATTGTAAGATTTGTGCTATTGCTAAATCCACTAGAATATCCTTAAAAAGAAACTATATGTACGAAAGGAAAACTAAAAATGTTTTGGAAAGGATCCATATGGATTTGTGGGGTCCTGCTCCAGTTAACTCTCTAGGTGGAAACAAATACTTTTTATCTATTATTGATGATTTTTCACGTAAAGTAACTGTTTATATTATTCGAAATAAGAATGAAGTTTTTGATTACTTTAAAAAATACTTGGTTAAAGCTGAAAGACAGCTAAATGTTAAGTTAAAATGTGTTCGAACTGACAATGGTTTAGAATTTTGTCACAAAGAATTTAAAAAGTTTTTAAATGATCTAGGAATAAAAATCGAAAGAACTTCAACTTATACCCCTGAACAAAATGGCATTGCAGAAAGGTTCAATAGAACAGCCATGGATTGTGTCAGAGCTATGCTTCAAGACAGTGGTTTACAACCACAATTTTGGTCAGAAGCACTTTTAGCATTTATTCATACTAAAAATAGATGCGAACACAAATTAACTGAGGGTATATCTCCTAACGAAATATGGACTGGTTTCAAACCATCAGTAAAACATTTTAGAATTTTTGGCTCTTTGGCATTTGTTCATATTCCTAAAATACAGAGAAATAAATTACAACCCAGAGCTAAACTTGGTATTTTGACAGGATATGGTTTGAAAACTAAAGGTTACAGAATATATGTACCAAACGAGAAGAGAATAGTTGAAACAGTCCATGTTCATATCGACGAAAGTAAGAAAGCTGTTGATGTACTATTTGGTAAAAACTTTGAGTACGTTTCTTTCGATCTTAATTCTAATATTCCTATTTATCAATCAAATGAAAATATAAAAGTAAAATCGGAAAGTGAAACTCTAGTTTTAGATTCTAAAGATTTAATTAAAACTGAGGACTTAAAAAGTCTTAACATTTCAAATTGGCGAAGAATCGAAAAACCTAGAAATAAAAGCAATAGGATAGATGTATACTATTATTCTCCTGAAAATTTGAGAATGAGATCTTTAAATGATATTAAAAAGTACTGTACTAAAAATAAGATTAGGTTTGATCCTGTAAATTTCAATTTTAAGCCAGAAACTGAACATCCTAATGTGGATATTTCTAATGTGCCATCTACTTCTAGTGATGAATCTAATTTTTTAGACCAACAGATGTACGACATGTATGATCAGTGTTACAATGTCGAAATCCCCAAAAGTTATGAAGAAACGCAAGCAAGTAAGGATAAAATTAAATGGAATACTGCCATGAATGAAGAAATTCAGATAATGAAGGATAGGCAAGTATGGAAATTAGTGGACACCCCCCCAAATACAACCATAATTGGAAGTAAGTGGGTGTACAGCATAAAAATGGACGAAAACAATATACCTAAAAGGTATAAAGCTCGTCTTGTTGCTCAAGGTTTTAAGCAAAAACCCGGCATTGATTTTAAAGATATTTTTTCACCAGTTGTGAATTTTTCTATTGTTAAATTATTGTTTGTACTATTGATTTCTATGTTGGGTTGGTATCACTGTCAAGTTGACGTGAAAAGTGCATATTTATATGGACACCTTAAGGATACTATATACATGAAACAGCCAAAAGGATTTGTGCTGAAAGGATCCGAAAACAAAGTATGTCTATTGGAAAAGGCTATATATGGTCTGCATCAAAGTGGTAGAGAATGGAATTTGGAATTAGACGGTATTTTAACTAAATTAGGATTTTCTCAGTTAAATTGGTGTAACTGTGTCTACAAATTTAAAGATGTAATTTTAATTGTTTATGTAGATGATATGGTTTTGTTTTCAAAAAGAGAACATTTGATAAATGACGTAATCGAATTATTGGACAAAAAATTGGATCTTACAGTCCTAGGTAAAACTAAATATTTGTTAGGCGTAAACTTTCAAGAAATTGAAAATTCGATTTATTTACATCAAATTACCTACATTGAAAAATTAATGTCAAAATTCAAAGATCTTCCTAAAAGTTTTGTGAATTTACCTTTTAAAATTGGTTGTAACTTACCTGATAAGGTTAAAGAGGAAGAAATAATTGAAAATGATTTAATGAGGAAATTTCCCTATCGTTCCTTAATAGGATGTTTATCGTTTTTGTCAGATAGATCCAGACCAGATATTGCATTTGCCGTTAATATAATGTCTCAGTTTTGTAATGGTTATACTTACAAACACTGGTCTTACGTTGTTGATATTATGAACTATGTTTTTCTTACAAAGGATTTTAAAATTAATCTTTCCAATGTAAAAAGTTCAAATTTGATTGCTTTTTCTGATGCAAATTGGGGATGTGGTCTCACAAACAGACATTCAAGCAGTGGCTATTTAATTTATTTTGGTAACATCCCAATATCATGGAAATCTTCTAAACAAAAGTGCATAGCTCTTAGCTCAATGGAATCTGAATTTATTGCACTAACCGATTGCACTAAAGAAGTTATTTGGTTTAGTAGAATTATAAATGAATTAAGTTTGTGTGATTACATAAGACCCCAAGTATATTGTGATAATCAATCTGCTATCTATTTTTCAAAAAATAGTCAGGAAAATCAGAAAACTAAACATATTGATATCAAGTACAAATTTATTCGTAAATTAATAAAAGATGAACTATTTAACGTAAATTATATTTCATCGGAAAATAATTTGGCTGACTTTTTAACAAAGCCTTTATTGTTAAATAAATTTAAAAATATTATTAGAAAAATATTTTGTTAGATTTATATATATATGTTGAATTGTAATACATCTGCTGAGGTTTTACAACCGATGGGGCCGCATGTTGGAATCGGTCTCAAACCTCCAATTATAGTGCCGTGTGGGGCACATAAATTTGAAGAATGTAAATCTTTGAATGTATAAAAGTGAAGAAAGATGGGGGATCATGATCTGATCAGACTTCTTGTTGTTTTCTGAAAATATGTTTTTAAACCATAAGACTTGGTCACGTAATAAAATTTATTTTTAATGTATAAAAACTCTGTCTTCAGTCGATAAAACCCAACAGCCATATTTCAACAGGATAATGCGCGACCACACGTGGCACGCATTGTCCAAGGGTTCTTCGTCAATCGCCAGATTGAATTGCTTCCCTGGCCAGCTCACTCTCCGGATCTTTCGCCGATAGAAAACATGTGGTCCATGGTTGCTCAACGATTGACCCAGAATACATCCCCAGCTGCCACACCAGATCAACTTTGGCAACGTGTGGAAGCTGCTTGGTCTGCTGTACCCCAAGAACACATCCAAAGTCTCTTTGAATCAATGCCGAGGCGTGTGGCAGCGGTGATCTCCAACAATGGCGGCTACTCTGGCTACTGATTTTGGCAGGAACCACACTTCACAGAAGTCTATAAATTTAATCATTTGATACTTGGTCAACATGTTATCTACAAAATAAATTTTGTTGTGATATCTCTTGTCTTTCTTGGTGTTGCAATTTGTTTGGGTGGCCAGCAGTATATATATATATATATATATCTTATTTCCCTTAACCAAATGCTTTCCAACGATACATATAGGGGTTACCTTAAAATGTTGTTTATCACAGTTTAGGTAACGTTTGGCATTTAATCTAATTGGTGTTAACATATCAACTGTGATACATCAATTTTTAATTCATTCATTGAAATTTCTATTGGAGAAATGCTGAAATCGTGTTCGAAAAACAAGCCAAGTGACATCTTGTTCGGAAAATGTACTGGAAACACGTTCCGCCCCTGAAACACTGTCGCCATCTTTATTTAGCTTAACAGAAAGTGCTTCTCAAAGCACTCATTTATTTCAAAACGATCTTTCGGGACTTAGGAATCCTTTCCTTGAGCTCCCACCCATTACACACATAAATATATTTTTAGTATTAATTCTTGATGCAATCGCATTCGATGACAGACAACTGTTCTGTCATGATTATGCAAGTGAATGATAATCTCATGAATCATTACTAGAGAGTTTCAGAAAGTTATTGTTGAGTTTTAGGAACATATTCAAGATAAATCTTCATTCGCACAATTATAGAAGACAGTGAAGCTTGTTTTTAATTTCCCTAAAACCCAGCTATAGATCGGATGCTAAGTATCGATTCCACGCCATTCTGTTGTGAATAGATTAGAAAATCGATTCCTCCTTTGCCACTACTGATAATTGCTAATGTTTGTCTAATTCATTTGCATTACCAATAGTCGATTAATCGATATTGATTTTAGAAGTCAGTAGGGGAAGGCACCCCGACATATGACCTGAGCAATTCGTTAACAGATAGGAGAGCTTTTGTATTATCTCCTTCCAATAAATTAAAAGAACATCGAATGAAAATTGTTCTAATAACCAAGAGAAGCCTTATCTATCTTAAAAGCCCTCGAATGGATAGAATCAGTCAAAAACCTTCCTCCAACTTTTGGCAAACCAACTCCAATTCTTTATACAGACAGCGAATTGATACTTGACCGAATTTTCAACACAAAAATCATTACTCAATAATTGAAAACAATCGAAATATTTGGTGGTTTCAATGTGAAGTGAATTAGAGGTAATTTGGGTATTTCTGAAAAAGAATTGGTTGATGAATTTGCCAAAGATGCTGCAAAATCAGATATGCCCATCTAGTTTTGATAGTCTTCAAAAATCAATTAAAAAAGGAAAACTACAATAATTCATTAATATTTCGGTAACTGCTCAGGTCCACAACTGATAAAGGCCAAATTACAAAATTTCTTTCCATGCACGCAAATATGGCTTCAAAAACTTTAAACAGTGTTACAGACACGCAATTTTTCTCTTGTCACGATAGAATCAATCGCTTTTTATCGCTTTCATCTAATCAATTCACCATTCTGTAATTGTAACAACTCTGCTGTCCATGGCATCGATCACTATCCATTACTTAATCATGAAAGAAAATTTCTCTCTAATCATAAAGGAAAGTTTTTGTCACTGTTAACTATTGATCCGATCTATACATGTAATACTTTTGTGGCCCATGTAAATTAAAATTATAAAAAAAAGAATTAAATTGATTTTCTTTTTATAATGCTAAACCCATCAAATGTCACTTTTATTCAAACTAGAATCAAAGCAAAGCGCCAAAAGATGTCACGAACAGAACAATCGGAAGAGAAAAGGACAAAGGCACAAGAAGCCGACAAGGCTTAAAAAGCTGTTCTACGACTCAAAGAAACTTTTGAGGAAACGCAGGCGCGATTTGGTTTGCTGAAGCGACAGACTCTGGTCGAAGGAGGGTATAGTGCAGCTCCCGGGATAAGGCAGTCGAGCTTGAGTCAATTGATTTCTTAATAGGTGTGAAAGGTGCGTTAAGAGAAGGCTCCAATACGAAAACAAATAACTAGTGGTGGCCTTGGATATTTCCCCCTGCCGACACGTTATCGATGCTATTGCTTTTAGCATCGATAAATTTAGAACTCGTTCAAAACCACGTGACTACTACCTTCTCCCGGGGAAACCTCGCTATAGTAAAACTATGAGAGAAATATTCAATGTAAACAAACCAGACGAAAAATGAAGATTGTACTTCCTCTATTCAAATGTACTGTAATGATGCACGTCTGGGTAACCTAAAAATGTAGTTGATCGCTGTTACGACACATTTGTGGTAATATAATTGGCGTTAAGTAATCAATTCTGTATTCATTCTTTGAAACTCTTATTGGCGAAGTGCTCAAATCATATTCGTAAAACAAGTCAAATAACGTCACGTTTGGAATACGTACCCCTCCAGGAAACCACATTCAGAAACACTATCTCCTCTACATTTAGCTAGACAGAAAATACCTCAGAAACAATAAAAATCAATGCATTTTTGAACCTAGGAAACAACAGACGGCAGATAACAGTACAAAAATTCACATTTCCAGGGCCCCTCTTAGATATCGAGCCCCGGTATCATGGCAAACCCTAGTTCTAATGCTATTTTCCGATATATTAGCTATATGTAATTTTAAAGATATAAGATTTCTGCAAAAAGTGATGGTGACGTTTAGTAAGGTGGGGTTGCATACATTTAATTTTCAATTATTTTAAGATATTTGTGTTATTTAATGGTTCGCGTCTTTTTTGAGTTGAGTCCTTATCTTGTGTCATATGCAAAGCGAAGAGATTCATCTTGTACAACTGACTGACGGGTTGGCAGTTTAATAGATAATGAAGCTCAAAATGATTTATGGCATAATGATACTAAGTTAGTGCGGCCTTCCTCCCTACAGCGAGGTAAAATAGGATGCAAAATATCCTCGCACAGGGGAGATTTAGCGGGTTGGTTAATTTCTCTATTATGGATGGCGTCACATGCATATTTTATCAGTCACTGAAACCAGTAGCGCTACCAGGATTTTATTTCGGTTGGGACGAAAAGTTTAAAATGAATTTTTTTTATACAAGTTCAGATATTAAATGTAGGTAGTTGAATTTGCGTCGAACTGGATCAACACAACTATTAGCCACGGTCGTGGATCAACTCCGGTTGGAAAGATCCGAGAAAAACACTCGTAATTTTGAACCAGTCGGATGACTAGGTCAACACCTGGGCTGGCACCCTACTCTCCAAACTTCCACAACACACTCCAACGTGATCACATATGAGGGGCTACGACAGATTTAACGTGGACGCATAGACGTATAATGTAAGTAGACTGATCATTGCTATTGAGAGGAGCTTCAAAAAGTGCGAGCAACATATCGACTAGTAGTCACGTGACTTCTCTGTGGAAAATCGACTTCGATTAGGCACCTTATTGTCTCGTTTGGCGATATAACATTTTATAATTGGGGAGATATATGAGTACGCATTTCTATTGAGTGGCGACAGAAATGGTGAAATCGCCAAAGTTTACTACTATGTCACACGGACCAATCAAACGATGAATCAATGGATAAGCGTCTTCTCTCGTCCCATGGACCAATCAGATGATGAATGTTCGTTTCGTCCCGGCAGACGAAAATAGTGAAAGGGTCACGTCATGACTAGTTTTGATTGATTTTTGAAGGTTATCATTGCTCACTCTACTTTTACATCTTCTATAAGGGAATTCGTGCAATATCATTATGTACGAAACCTGCGTTGCAGATGACGAAGTTAAAAAAAGAACGATTTGAAAACGTGACAAACAGCACCCTCTTGCACCTACTCGCAACAATGCGGACATACATTCTTTTAGAAATAAAAATTCTTTTTGATGCACCTTTACCAACCTATAAAATTTGCTCAGGGAATTTCGAATTACAGTGTTTAATGTCTGCTCTGATGTGAGATTTTGTAAAACTGCTTTAAAGGTGGTTGGGTGATTTGTTTCTCAAAATATTCGACTTTTATATTTATTGCGCAGAATGAATACAGATACGTTATTCTAAAAATAACAAAACAAATTCTAATGCGATACTCATGCAAATGGTCTCAAATTTTTGTTACAAAGGGTACTATGAAACATCCAGGAGGGTGTGGTACATGAACAGTAACCTTTCCTCATCAAAGTAATTTGTATTGGTCCAAAAATAACATCAATATTTTCTCAGACACACTGAAAGGTTTAGAAGGGTGTGGTAC
Source organism: Meta bourneti (assembly GCA_933210815.1). NCBI lineage: Eukaryota > Metazoa > Arthropoda > Arachnida > Araneae > Tetragnathidae > Meta > Meta bourneti. Next base: position 42,736,756 of record OW119926.1, on the reverse strand, counting down.
AAGTCAACTTTTCCCAAAGAAATTTATTGGCACGAAAAGAAAAAAACGATTTTCTGGTTTCTTTTCATCTTTACTCAGAAAGCTTTGGCTTTATTTGAAATAAGCAACTAAATCTGTTCAGAAATCTCGTTGCAAATAATTAAAAAAATGTTAGATAAGGCCATTGAAAGTTGAGGTACTAAATCCTATCTCTCAGGATTTTGAAATCACAACACGGAAACGTTTTCGCTTTCACTCACTTCAGTATCAAAGTCGACCTACGATGAAGCTTACAATTTTTTCAGGAAATTGGTATTTTGAGAACGAGGGTATTTAAACTTGACGAAAAGAAGTTAAATACTCATATTGCCCCATACCAAAATTGCTTTGATTACTTTAACCCTCCTTATGGTTACGCGTCGGAAACCACCCTGTAGTGGCCAGTGATGAAAAAATTAGTTCCAAACTATCACCAATAAGGAAAATTCAAGTTGAAATCATTTCAACTTGATTGGTCTGCGCGCGCGTGTCGCTTTGCTCCTTTCACTTCCTATTTGAATTTAGCTTAAGACTAAGAAAGAAAATTCACTGCGCTGGTCATAAGTCCCAGTGGTCGTTAAACAGGTAGTTGTTAAGCGAGGAGTACCTGTAGCTGTAAGCTGCTGTTAAAGAACTGAAATATATGTAAATATATTGAAAAAGCTCCTAAAACTTACAAAAAAGTAGTGCCTTTTATGATTTTTATTATTTAAATTAGGTCGAAAAATAGCGTAAATATTTAGCACAAATAAGGTGAATTTCGATTTCCTTTTAGATACCTTTGACGAATGAGAACAGAGAAAAATTAACAACCAACCACACTCCTTTCTAATATCAAAATGTCTGATTTTTTCTTTGTGTATTCTTTCTTCTATCCCAATAGGTATCGCTATCCCCCATTGTTCCCTTGACTTGTCCTCCTCTCGATTCTTTCTAAGCACATGCAATTAGGTCGGCAGTCTATTGCAAATAATTTCTCTGAAATTGCAATTGCAATTTGAGACTGAGGTTGTGTATACTATACATTTCAGCAATAGGCTTGGATTACAATGCAGAATGGTACAATGCAGAATACAACCCTTAGTGGTCTATTCGCTGTCCCCTGGTACGTACTTTTAATTTCACGATCTGACATTAAGTAGCTTGCACAGAGATAAGAGACCGAAAAAGGATTTTCTGGGATTCATTCCCCTTGATGAAAATGGTATGGGTGTAAAACATCTGCACGCATAAAGCTTAAAAAAAGACAGCATAGGAAACAAGAGATAAATGCAAGCAAAAGTTTCCGAATTGTAAATCCACATCAATTAGGTTCAAACCGAGCCAATTTGTAACAACTTTTTACTTGATAAATACGGGACTTTTGCTTACGTTTTTTCAAAGATTAGGGATAGGACTTGTTCATACTTCAATGCTTCAGAAACAAGAGCCCTATATTCTCTTCATCTTATTGATAACAAGGACTTTTTGATACTACAAGGATCAGCAATTGGTAAAAATGATTTTCTGAGATTCCTGGATGAAAATCAAGTCTAAGAGCGGAATTTATAAATTACGTAAAATAAAGAGCTTCAGGTTCACACAAAAAGGAAAATTTCGAGAAATGGATATTCTTCCCATGTCAATTCAACTGAAGTTACAACATGCCCTTGAAGATCTGCAAAAGTTTGACCCACTTAAGTAAATTGGTACGGTAAGTCACTGGCAAAAGATTTCTAAGCATAAAGCTAAAAAAAAGAACAGTATAGAAAACAAGAGATAAAAGCAAGCAAAAAGTTCTAGTGAATTGTAAATCCACATCAATTAGGTTCAAGTCGAGTCAATTTGTAACAATTTTTACTCGATGATAAATACCAGATTTTAGCTCATGTTTTTTTAAAGATTTGCGATAGGACTTGTTCATGAATAGTTCAATGCTTCGGACAAAAGAGCCTAATGTTCTCTCATCTTATTGATACCATTGCTTTCCAGTAATTTTTCCCATTCGAATTTCTGAACGTCATTTAGGTTATCCTATCGCTAATTACATTAGAGGATGTGCAATAAGAAAGAGTATAAACAGATAGGTAATTGAACCACAACGAAACTTTGAAGTGGGACAAACAACACAAAACATAAAGAGTGAAGCAAAAAGATTTTTCTCTATTTGGCAAACAGAAAAATAATGCTAGGCTTTGAGTACCGACCAGAAAGAATAGAAATCCCTTTCCAAATAGGAACCCGATAAAAATTAGTTCTCTGCATTTTTCAGAATTTTTTGTCCCTTTGTTCGCCTTAATGTAAATCCCAACTATTAATACCGAGCCACGAAACAAGCCGACAAAAATATCTTTTCATCAAATTACCTCATGGATAAAAGATCGTTTTAATTTACAAGTTCGTCCCGGTAACAAAATGATCCTACATAAAACCGCCTCCTGGGAAAAAGGGTTAGAAGACTTGTTCGAGATCCAGTTAGTTTCGTAATAAATGCAACAATTACTTATAAAGTCTTATCTTTTAGCTCTGCTCATGTGCCCCAGACAAAAGATAAAAATGATTCAATTACAACTTCAAGGAAATGAATACACTCTGTCCTTTAATTAACTACTACCTCCGCAGAGCATGGAAGCAACAAAGGCCCGTTGCTGAAGCAGGCTCTGGAAGAGTAACTAAATAATTTGATTACAGGTGCCCTTTGCCGAAGCATAACTGAGACTAAAAGTGTTTGCTGCAGGAAACTCGAAATCCGCGAGGTTTGCATTCGGGCTTCTCGAGTTGGATTATCAAAAATAACTGTGGGCGGTGTTGAAAATAATTTTTTTCTGGTAGGGGGTCTGATCAAATGTTAAGACACAAGGGCGTCCACTCGTAAAAGGCCCTAACTCTTAGATCCCAATAATTCTATGGGGGGACTGTCCCTTTAAATCAGTGGTTCTTAACCTGGGGTGTGTGCATCCCTGGGGGTACGAGAAAGCATTTCCAGGGGTGTGGAAGAAGTTTCGATGGACGACAACGATTTAATAAAAGACGATCTTATTGAAATACGAGCCAATGCACGTATACAAATGGAATTTGAAAAACTGCACTTAGAACAATTCTGGTGTGCACATTTAGAACGTTGCACACAGCTGGCAAAAGCAGCATTGCAGACACTTTTACAATTTGCCACCACCTACCTGTGTGAAATGGGATTTTCATCACTTTTGCACATGAAAAAGAAAGCCAGAAATCGTTTAAATGCAAGTGATGACTTACGCGTAGCTCTTAAAAAGAGTTCTATGGCTCGTTTCAGAAGCATTATTATGAATAAACAAGACTTTAAAAATTGAGATATTGTTTTGCATGTGTTTATATATATATATATGCCATCTACTCAATAACGCGTTGCGCCTCCTTTGGCCTGCAAAACAGCTGCAACTCGCCTGGGCATAGATGCCACAAGTTCTTGGTACATGACTGGAGACAGGTTGTACCACAAATGTTTAAGCAGCGGTCACGCAAAGTCGAGATATTCGGACATGATGGTGTTTGAGCTCTGAGCTGTTGCTCCATGACATCCCAAATGTGCTCTATCGGATTAATATCCGGCGAGTTAGGTGGCCAGGATATTAAGTGGAATTCATCAGTATGCTCCTCGAACCACTCCAACACAATCCGAGCCTTGTGACATGGGGCGTTGTCCTGCTGGAAGATTCCATTTCCAGTTGGGAAGACAGACGCCATGTAAGCGTGCAACTGATCCGCAATGATGTTCAGATAGTTCGCAGCGTTCATGGTCTGTTCTACCACAACTACGGGTCCTAGAGTCGCCCATGAGAACGTCCCCCAAAGCATAATACCGCCACCACCAGCCCGTATATGACCTGCTGTACAAGAGGGGGAGCAACTGTTCGCCTGGCAGACGGCGTACCCTGACACGACCATCGACGTGATGAATGAGAAATCGGGATTTATCTGACCAGGCAACTCTCTTCCACTTATCCATGGTCCAGTCTCGATGTTCCCGGGCCCACTGTAGGCGTAGTTGACGATGACGCTTGGTCAACAGAGTCACACGAGTGGGACGTCTGCTGCACAGTCCCATATCCAACAGTGTCCGCGGAACTGTGTTCCAAAACACTTGCGCTTGGACCTGCATTGTATTGGGCTGTCAGCTGAGCCACTGTCTCATGCCGATTTTGCTTTACCAAGCGGGACGTCTCCGACGTCCCTTTTCTTTGATGACGCGTGGACGACCAACACCTTGGCGTCTACTGCTGGTGTCACCGTCATTTATCCACTTTGCATGAATACTAACAACGGCAGATCGTGAACACCCTACCAGTCGTGCAGTTTCGGTGATACTCGTTCCGAGTCTTCGGGCCATTACGATCTGCCCTCTATCAAATTCGCTTAGATCAGCAGCCTTTCCCATCACTCGCAAAAGTAAGTGCAAGAATGATTACTTACCTTCTCCAGCAGCAGTTAAATACCATTCTCACTTAATCAAGTGCCCTCCACGTCATCCAGACGAGTTCATTGAAAAATGTGGGGATGGTCATAATGTTTTGGCTCGTCAGTGTATGTATATAAATTATCTTTCAATAGAAGTAATTTCCTAAATAAAGAACTAGAAACATTTTTCAAGGGGGTGCGAGAACCTATATTTAGATTTAAGGGGGTACCGGTCACTAAAAAGGTTAGAAACCACTGCCCTAAACTAAAGAAATAAATATTGAAATTTTACCGTGAGAACCAAAGTTGTTTCAACAAGACATCTACATCAGGTTGGTTGGTTAGTTTTGGGTTTTATGGCGCAAGGGCCATATTTGGCCAAGCTATGCCAAACAAAAACAGAAAATGCCAAGTAATTGTAAAAAGAAAGGATGGAGAAGAAAGAGAAAGATCGTCCAGGGGTCGCGATCCCCATGTTTACCAGAGGCAGTAAGCCCATGGGTAAAGCTATATCGCTAGGGTTCCTCGGGTTTGTGAAGCCCAGAAAGAAGATGTGCCCCCGAGGGATCTACACCAGGAGAGACAAGACCAATGAGGCCAACTTCTTTGGGCCTCAGTATTTTTATGTTTGGAGCCCCCATAAAAATACTGAGAATTCAATTCGTGACATTATTGAATTTGCTCTACTATGAACTACGCTCGCATAAAAGGAGGTGGTTCGATTTTTCTCATGGCTGTATATCTAGTTAGCCAAGGAAACTTCTCGCCTCATGAGTGAAATGTCAATATATGGATTTTGTGCGCAAGTTTGAAGAACAAAGGCAAAACTTCATCGGATAATTGACGCACAATATTGTTATAATATCTAATACATTTTCATCTGGTATCAAAATATCACTCTTTATAAAATTACACCAACAAACATTCGATAAATATTCCTTGTGTCCCAAGAAATGAAAGAATATTGTCTGTAACTCGACAACATCAGAGGTTCATGGACTTTTATCTTTACCCTCCAAGATATCTCGTCCATCAATATTTGACCTATTTTACTAATGACAAGATTCTCGTCATGAAGATATTACCGATTATTTTGTTGACGCGATCGAGATCTGGTCAGTTTTCTTCTAATGACAACAGACGACGAGATCTTGATGGGCGAGATCTCGTCCATCAATATCTGGTTAGTTTTGCTAATGACGAGATACCTCTTCGAGCCAAGCACCAGGAGGGTAAAGTTCCAAGCTCAGCAGACCGAAGTTAGCGCTGTCCTGAAGCGTGGTTCGATGACAAGGATGTTAGGGGTACCTATTGTGCATGACAAACATCACTAACCAATGAGATACAGCAATCACCTAATGCCAAGGCGATTGAGCATCAGCCACGTGGTTCAATGACAGGAAGGTCTCGCTGAACAACAGATGAAGTATACCGATAATGTTGGTGATGATCTGTATATAAAATGTAAAATTCTAAAAACTCATATGATGCAACTGGGATTTTACTTAGACTCTTCCGAATGATTACTAATAAGTTCCTCTAGTTGCTACCGCTATCAACCCTCTGAGCGTTGCCAGGTTTCCGAGTAGTTTAGTGTTGCTTTTACCCCACAACATTTAATGATTAAGTAACCACATCTTTTTATAAGAACCCATAGATTCTTTCGACGTTTAGATTTTATTGCTCCTTCAATTTTAATACAGTCCTTTGGAATGATTCTATTGGCACATTCTTTAGAATAGAATCCTTTGGAGATTCTATTGGTTCTTTCCTTACATTAGAATAATTTTGAAATATTCTGTTACCCCTTTCCTTAGAATAGAATCATCTGAAAACTTTTATTGCTCTTTAAATAAAATCCTCTGGAAAGATTCCATTTATTCTTTCCTATAACAGAATCCTTTGGAAAGATTCTATTGGTCCTTTCCTTTGAACATAATTCTTTGGAATGATTCTATTCACCCATTATGTAGAATAGAATCCTTTGGAACGAATGTGTTGCTCCTCAACTTAGAATAGAATCCTTTCGAAAGATTCGATAGGTTCTTTCATTAGGATAACAGAATCCCTTGGAACTATTTTATTGGTACATTTTGTGGAATAGAATCATTTGGAAAGATTCTTTTGCTCCTTTCTTTAGAATAGAATCCTCTGGAACGATTCTACTGGCCCATTCTGTAGAATAGAATCCTTCGGAACTATTCTATTGGCACATTCTGCAGAATAGAACCCTTTGGAAAGATTCTATTGATATAATTTGCTTAGAATAAATCCTTTTTAAAGATTCTATTGGTCAAGAAGGTCAAAATTGGTGAGAAGCATGCAGAGATGACAGTTGGTTGCTAGGTGGAATTATGCTGGTGAACCCCTCACAAGGTTAAGATACGTAGCTTAGTTTTACTACAGGAAAGCCAAAATTATTTTCTTTTTCGCTAATATAAAATTCATGAAATTATTTCACTGGACAGAAATTTCGCCGGGTCATCAATCATTTTTGACTACGTAAAGAAAACTTAAGTTCTTAATAATTGCAAGCAAGAGGTTAATCAGAATTTTGGGAAAAAAGGCCAAAATCACGAAAAACAGGAAAAAATCCCATTGTTTCTCTCAAGTACTTTTCATCGCTAAGTTTTAACACACAACAAAGCACTAGGAAAGAAAAAAATCTGTAAGACTGACAAGATTAAAAGTTAGCATTTTTATTATGCCTATTTTTTGATAAGAATCTTTCCTGACGAGCTTCCAAAGAATATATTTTTGATAGATTAAAAGGAATTTTTTTATTTATCATTTAATTTGACATTTTTGAGAACGAATGAACTTATTAATAAATAGGCTTTAATTGCAGTGATTGTTGCATGTATTTTTCATTTGAGCAATAAGAAAAATTAATTTGGGATCGTACATAATTAATCCATCTAATGTCTGATTTAATCGGATTCTATGACATATGAAGAAAGATGTAGGCAGTTTTAGGTACGTAGGTAGTTAATTAACGTCGCACTGGAGCAACAACACGGGTTATTGGCAATGGTACGGGATCAATAACCGAAGGAAAAGAACCGAGGACGACACGTCATAATTTTGAATCACAGTCAGATGATGAGGTCAACACCTGAGCTGGAACCCCACTCTTCAAACTTTCATAACACGCGAACGCGAAGACATTTGAGGCCACGACAGATTCAACATGCACCAGTCCCCTCGTACACGACGGTCTTTGGTTGGGTCGTGTTTTGAACTCACAACCCTCTGGTTGATAATCCGGCACTCTTCCAACACCTCGTAATTTTGACCCACGGTCAAATGACGAGGTCAATACCTGAGCTGGCATCCCAAACTTACGAACCACACCAACCTGAGGACATTTGAGGCCATGGCAAGTTTAACGTGTACCAGCCCCAACGTACACGACGGTCTTTGGTTGGATTGAGTTCCAAACTCTCAACCCTCCAGTTATCAATCCGTTACTCTTCCAACCGGGCTACCGCGGCCCGCTTCTTTTGTCTTCTCAAAATCGGTATGTTTTCCGATTAGGAATATTTTAAGGTTTGTTGGAAAGAGTTCGAGTTTGTCTTTTCCACAGGGGATAGTCATGTCAAACAATAATCTTAAGAATAGATCCCAAAGATTTTTGACCACTAGAATAACCAACGAAGCATAGAGAAATACGAGTACGTTCAAAACATTAAAAGACACAAGCAATGATGTAACGTAAGGATAAATAAAAAATTAATTTCTCTAAGTGTTCTTGCTAAGTGTTAAACACACTATAATTCGAAATATGCCGATTGTCGTGATAATGATTGTTAGAAACATTAGATGATGCTTATCGAACAGACAGATCAATGACGTTACTAGGAAAAGAAATCGAAGACATCAAGTTTCAATAACGAAAGAAAACTTTAAAAGCTGCTGTTAAAGCATCGATTTTTTAAAAACATTAATTTTCAGCAATTGTTTGATTTACAGAAATAGAGTTTTTTTTAAAATTACTTTTGGATTAAGATGATTTGAAAATAAGGTAATTAAATTTTTAATTATCAACTTATAGATTAACAAAATATCGCATCTACACATAAGAACATTTAAAGTCTACTGTACAGAACACAGCGACAATATGAAGAAAATGTCTATTCAAAAAAGGTTGATTTGATGTGTAAGACGCGGAAGCCCAGTTGGTAGAGTCGCGGATTAGCAACCGGAGGGTTGCGTATTCGAAACACGAACCAACTAAAGACAGTCGGGTTCGTGGTGGCTGGTGCACTTTAAATCTGCCGTGGCCTCAAACGTCCTCACGTTGGCGTTACGAGATGTTGTCTTGTGATCTATCCTTTAGGGATTAATTCCATCGCTAATAGTCCCTTTGAGTTACTCCAGTGCGAGACGTTAATTGAATTCGATTGATAACTCGGTCCAACCAAAGACCGTCGTATATGCGGAGGCTGGTGCACATTAAATCTGTAGGGCTTCAAGTGTAATCACCTTGGCTTGGTGAGGAAGTTTGGAGAGTGTGGGGAGGGGGGCAGCTGAGGTATAGAACTCGTCATCTGAACCGTGGGACAAAATTACGAGGTGTTGTCCTCGGATTTTCCCTTCCGGATTGAATTGCCAATAGCTTTTTGTGTTCCTCCAGTGCGATGTAAATTCAACTACCCTTATATGCTGTGTGAAATAAAATTCTTTTCTACGACGAAACTAACTGTTCATTTTTAGTTTACTTTAGTATGAACGGGAACTAATCCACGCAAAGTTATTTCGAATCGCGAAACCTCTCACCCAGAGAGAGGGAATAAACTGGAATTGAATATTTACTATTGTAAGGGATGAAAAAGGATTCAATGCCTTTGCTGCTGAATAAAATGCTTTCCACGTTTTGTCGGAAAGGTTCTTTTATATCGATAAATGCATATTTTAAGAACTACGAGAACGTGCTATCTGAACAGCGAAAAACTTTTCCCCGGGAAGCAAAATATAAAGAAAAGAATAGATAAGACTTGAAAGCTTTACAAAGCATGATGGTGTAGTGGTGAACTAAGTGAAATTTATTCGGGTTTTCATTAGAGCGATGCAAGAAAAAAAAGAGAGCTGATTTATGATATTTCTTTTTGAAGTCTTCATGAGTGGAAAGTGTGCTATATTTCAAGCGCGTTTCCACAGTGATACTTATGCTCGAAAAACTTCTTTTCTATTTGAAACATGCGAAATTTGTAAAGATTCGTTCTCCCTTTTTTCCGGAAAATCAGACAACACCCCACACTCACATGCTTTAATAATACTAGTGTCTGCCAAACAGGGATCATCTAATTCGTATAAATACACAAGACAGTAAGTCACTGAAAATGGTGGCGAATGGCTTTTAAAATATTCAAAATCCTGAATCTAAAAATAAAACAGGTAGGTACTTTAATTAACGTCACACTGGAGCAACACAACGGGCTATTGGTGACGGTCCGGGATCAAACTCAAAGGGGAAGATCGGAGGACAAGAAGTAATTTTGAACCATTGTCTGATGACGAGCAACACCTGTGGCACCTCACTCTCCAAATTTCCACACCACGCCAACGTGAGGACATTTGAGGCCACGAAAGATTTAAGGTGAACCAGCCCAGTGTACACGAGGGTCTTTGGTTGAATTCGAACTCGCAACCCTCCAGTTGCTAATCCGTTACTCTTCCAACCGGGTCACCGCGGTCCAAAAACAAAGAGATTGAAACGTTCAAAGCTTGGCATGTTATTTAACATCGCACTGGATCAACGCAACGGGATATTGGCAACGGTCCAGGTTGGTTGGTTTTGAGTTTTTTGGCGCAGCGAACATATTTGGCCATGCTCGCCAGACACAAGACATACAAAATCAAGTAAGAGACTCTTTTTCCCCGGAGGTGGGCCCCGGTCTCCTTGCCGCGGACCGATATCTGGTGTGGTATATTACTGGTCATGGCCCCTTCGTTGCATATTTATATAGGTTCCATCTGAAAAACTCGAACATCTGCACGTATGGAGGGGTGGGAGACGCCGACCATTACCTCTTCGACTGCCCGCACACATCGGCCTTTAGACTTACTAGGTCCTCAGATGATAATAAACAATTATGGCTTAAAAAAGTTTTAGAGAACCCAGGCTCAAGATGTGTGTGCTGGCTGCCGGGGAGGTGGCGGATGGTCTTCCTCCCTCTCATAATTTTGATATGGCTTCATGTAGCTTTTAACTTATTAAATTTTAATTCTGCATATACACTGATTTTACAATTTTAACTTAATTATTTTTATTAATCGGACGTTCATCCCTCTGTCCCCTTTGAAACTTAAAGTTTATCTAGGTGTTGGGGAACTGTTTACCCCTATTATTTTTTTATCTGTTTTATTTATTTAACTGGAATATTGTTCTGTTGTTTTTATGTAATTTATCTTTTTATATGTAGGGTTGAAAACTACAAACCTCCCCCACTTCTCATCACCCTCTACCTCCGATGGGCTGCGAAAAGTGCGAACGCGCGCGAAGGGAGTCCGAGCTGAAATCGAACAAGGAAAGACGTTCCTCTGATGTTCGTGAAAGATTATCGAATGGGCAATACGTGCTCAGGAACTGTTTGTGATGCCAGACGGGCATTCATCATTTCTGCACTTGTAATAAGAACGCTTCATTTGTACATATTTCACCAGCTTCATCTTCTTCATAATTAAATATTAATTTTACCGGAATATTGTGCACCCTATTCTTACATATATTGAGTCTTGTTTGTACTGTGCTATTTTAATTCGCATTTCTCTTATCAATTGTTCTGGTTTTTTTTTCTATATTTTCAACGCTCGCTGGATTGGACTGAGAATACTTGACTCACAGAACTTTATCACCTACTATCTGATTTATAGAGTGCCTTCCAGCCCGTTGAAAATTTGTTCTTTATACTTGTTTGTATTTGTTCGTGTTTTTTTTAAAATTGATGTCCCAAATGTCTGCAAATGTAACTCAGCAGAACGTGTAAATTTGATTTGTTATGATAAATGCCGCATGCGTGTCCAGATGGGGGGGGGCGTGTGCCTTTCCTGTCCGGCTGGGTTGGGTGCCCTTGGGCCTCTGACTCCTGGGAATCAACAAATTCCCCGCTCCCCTAAATACGGCTCTACGCCTTTGGGCGAGTCGGCTGTGTTGTGGGTCGTCAAGTAAGAGACCCAAACACAATGAAAGTTTTGCTGATACAGAAGGGAGAAATACACACAGGGAGAATGCACACGACTGGAGTCGAAGCTGCGCCGCCTACAATTCAAAGGTTGCTAGCGCAATTGGTATACACACTGAGGACTGACGGCCCCGCGACGGTAAAGGATTAAACCCGAAGGGAAAGATCCGAGGACGACAACACCACGCAATTTTGAGCCATGGTCAGATTACGAGAACAGCACCTGAGCTGGCACCCCACTCTCCAAACTTCCACACCATGCCAACGTGAGAACATTTGAAGCTACGACAGATTTAACGTGGTCACGTACATGATAGCTTTTTTTGGATCGAGTTTCGAACTCGCAACCTTCCGATCACTAATCCGCAACCCTACCAACTGGGCTTTACTGGCTCTAAAATAAGAATAGAACGTTTTCATTTAACAACTAAGACCTATTCCACGAGTGGCTTTGTTGTGTGTGTTGTGCCTGGCACAGCAGCATGGCCAAATATGGCCCTTGCGCCATAAAACCCTCAAACCAGCCAATCCAAGAGCGGCTTAGATTCAATGATTTAGACATGGAAGGATCATCGAAAAATTAGTAGGTAGGTGGGTATTTAATTAACGTCGCACTGGAGCAAAAAAACGCGATATTGGCGACGGTCCGGGATCAATCCCGAAGGGAAATATCAAGGACAATGCCGCTGTGTTGCTCTACTAAGGACAACGCTTCGTAACCTTGAACCACGGTCAGATGACGTGGTCAACATCTGAGCTGGCACCCCACTCTCCGAACTTCCATACCACGCCAACGTGAGGACATTTGAGGTCATACCAGGTTTAACGTTCACCACCCCCCACATACACGACGGTCTTTGACTGGACCGATAGAGAAAGACGGAACGAGAGGCAGTTCTCATCATCTCTCATGTTAGTCTATGCCTCGTTTAATAGAGCGTTTTAAAGTGAGAATTGTTTTATCCAGTCTCTGAAACTACAGCATTTATTAAAAGAAGCTCCACAAAATGTCACCGAATTGTGAAATCTGTATTGTGTGTGAATATATAAAGCAACCGCTGTCTTACAGCAATAACAGTCAAATTGCTGTCAAAAGCACTATTTTTAAACCAAAAGTGATAGATGCATCCCAAATCTTTCCATCATGTAGTCAGGATCATAGCTTATCTCCCGGAATCTCAAGGCAGGAAATGTCCAGGGAAAAAAGGGAAACCTTCCCGTCGCCTGATAAGGGTAGCTTAGCCATTATCCCCAAAGGAACATCGACGGAATTCGATGTCTTCCGGTTTCTCGTTCTTTGCCGTTTAGTGTACTCGAGTCTAAGGGGATTTTGAAAGCATGGATCAAATTCTCAAATGCCATACGAATAGGATCGCTTTGCAGAACTCTGGTTTAAAATCCTTGATTGTTTCAGCTTCGGGAGTTTCTGTATCGGTGAAACTTTACTCGAGATTGAAGCATTTTGCAGATTAGTATGTTTTACGCAACTATATCAGCTCTTCAACCTAATACTACAAAGATTAGTCGAGTTGGATTTTATGGCGGCATATTTGACCAAGCTGCGCCAAACGTCAAGTAAATAGAGATGCACACGAAGAAAGCTTTACTGGTAAAAAGATGCTATAACGTCCTATCAACATTTATTGCAAATACATTTGATTTAACCCAGTATTCAAATTGTTAGGCTTACTGGCCCTTAACCCAATGAATTACAATCCTCCACATTACCTGGCCGCAGTAGCCCGGCTGTAAGAGTGACGGATTAGCAACCGGAGGGTCGCGAGTTCGAATCCAACCAAAGAGCGTCGTGTACAAAGGGGCTGGTGCACTTTAAATCTGTCGTGGATTAAAATGCTCTCCCGTAAGCGTGGTGTGGAAGTTTGGAGAGTTGGATGCCTACTCAGGTTTTGCCTCGTCATATGGCCACGGTTCAAAATTACCTCGGATATTTCCCTTCGGGGGCTGATCCCGGACCGTCGCTAATAGCCCGTTGTGTTGCTCCAGTGCGACGTTAATTAAATATATACCTACCCCCATATTACCTCTGTTAATAAAGGTTCTATTGAATATTGTTAGCCGATAGGGTTAGGTCCACACCCTCCAAACTTCTACACCGTGCCAACGTGAGAACATTTAAGGTTACGACAGATTTAATGTGCACCAGCCCCCCATGTATACGATAATCTGTTTGGATAGTTTCGAACTCGTAACCCTCCAGTTGCTAATTTACCCCAATTCCAACTGGGCAACCGCAAACCTCGGATGAAGGTTCTATTTGTATATACTATATATATATATGTTACTGGCAATGTATGAGGTAGGTAGGTAGGTATTTTAATTAACGTCGCACTGGAGATACACAATGGGCTATTTCGGCAATGTATGAAAAGTAGGCAATTGTATAGAATGCCTGGCATTTTGAGGCAAAGTATGAAATATCCGAATTATTTTATTATATACACTTTCCCTGGGCATTGTATGTAATATCTAGGCATTTTATAGAATGACAAATGCTATTTAGGCAAAGCATTAAAATAGTCATGAAAAGGCTTTCATTGAAAAGACGTATACAGGGTGAGTCTAAATTGTTTTAACAAAATAAAAGGGGTGACAGTACCCATCCAGACGAGCAATAATTACCATGGAACATAGGGTCGCATTCCACTCTGAGAGGCAGAAAAGAGTCAAATTAGAATTTCAACATGAACTTACAACAGTGTTGGGAAAGCGAATGAACTATACCAAAAGTTGCACAATCTGATTTATTGATCAGAGAAAAACTCACAGCAAGTGCTCAAAGTTGGGGCCACGCGTGTCGTTGCAGTTCACACCGGCGAAGGAATGACTGGCGCACCCTGTCGAAGATTCCTGGTGTTGCGTTAATTTTGTCTGCGGCAACACCAATTCTCGTTACGAGATCTTCAGCCGAGTCCACAGGCGTCTGGTACACTAAAGATTTCAAGTGCCCCCAGAAGAAAAAGTCCAGTGGATTGAGGTCCGGTGAGCGAGGAGGCCAAGCTACAGGTCCGCTACATCGGGCGGGATATGTGGCATTCAAGAAGTGCGAAAAGTGTGCGACGTCAGAGACGATGACTTGTTCATGCTCGACGCGTTTCGACTTTACTCTTTTCTGCCTCTCAGAGTGTAATGCGACCCTATGTTCCATGGTAATAATTGCTCGTCTGGATGGGTACTATCACCCCTTATTTTGTAAAAACAATTTAGACCACCCTGTATAAAAGACTCCCGTCCCCAGTGGCCAATGGCCACTGAGGACGTGACAGTCGTTAAGTATTAAATATTTAACGTGTTGAAGACGTTAAACAGCTCAGAGTCCATGATGTAGAAGTGGATAGCACTAACGCCTTCTTTAACACTAGATTGCCCAAGGAAGTCATTTCTGACTGCTTTTTAATTTCGTTTAGAAAAAATTATACTTATAATGATACGATTTCTTAGATTTTATGTGACTTTTTATATATGATATAAGTGCACTTATTAATACTTGTATTTACCTTCCCCCTCTTTGTTTCTGATATATATGTATGTGTTATACCTATATTACCCAAAAGCAGTCATTTTGACTGCTTGGTTAATTCAATGAATTTTATTATTGAATTTCGTAAATTTTATTTAGAAATCAGTTTAGCGTTTATATTTTCGAGAATATTCCTTTGTTTTTGTGTCCCTTTTCGCTTCATTGTTGTCCATCGCCATGTGCGCAAACATCGCGCATCGGGTGATGCGCGTACCGTTTCTTCCAGCTATAAGTACTGTGTCGATCGCTACAAAATATAAGTTGCACAGCAAACAAAAGTAGTACTTTTTATTCTTATCTCTATGCAGTGATTCAGTTTATTATTTGCCCCTAAATTCATGAAAAGAATGTCTAATAGAAGTGATTTATTGAAAATCCTTCTATTGGACAAAGCTAACCAACATAAGTGAAGAGTGCTCCGATATAGAATCAGATGCAATAAGCTTTGAACTATCATCTGAAGATGAAGCTGTTCACAAAGTGAGGCATCTGAAATTGAAGATAGCAACGAAGAATCGACCACTCATGATGAAAATGAAAATATCCTCAATATGTCCAGAAAAAGATGTAAGATGCGAATTATTTCAGACTCTGATGAAGAAACTGAATATAAATGCTTGGATCCTATATAAAGAAGCGACAGGAATACAAATACAACGAAGACACAGAAAATTTTATCAGAACCTGATGACCCACAAAGGTCAGCTGCAACATCATCAAATGCAAATCATCCTAACCAACGCAGAGTTTGTCAAGTACGTTTTGCCATAACAAAACAAATAGCCCATTGTGTTGCTCCAGTGTGACGTTAATTGAAATACCCAAATACCCAAATACCCATAACAAAACAAATAATATTTGTGAAAAATGTATGTTTGCTGAAAATGTACGCAAAAAAGAATTTCCATATTTATTTGCAAAAAATGTATAAATAATAATAAAGTACTTTTTTGTATTCTAAGTGAAGTAAATTTTCTTTATAATATAAAACATTAAAAATAATTTTAAATACATTTCTTTATGCATTGGTTATTCGTTCACAAAGAAGTCAATTTGACTGCTTTTGGGCAATATAGGTATATACTAAATTTCAGTCTTTCTAGTGTTAACAGGATAAATCAGTTTACTTTTGTTTTCCACTAACATCACATTAGCGATTCAGCAACCAATAGTCCTGTGGTTCCTTCTTAGTCATTTTGGTCCTTTTCACATCGCTCACTAACTTCTGGTAAGCAGTTTCGGTTAGGAAAACTTTTTTGCAGCTTTGGCTTGCACTTAGTTCATCGTAGAATAGCCTTTGCATATCAACATGCCATGATTCCTTCTCGGACACTACACCTTGCTTCCATTTTCACAAAGCAGTTGGGCTAGTCTTTACTAAACGAATTCAAAGTACGCATTTCGTCACTTCCGAACAAAGACTGAAATGCAAATTGGGAATTCTTCGTCTGAGCGTCGAAAATCACGTGCCTTGCCAGGTGTCATTAGAAACGTCATTTTGCGGGAGTATTTTATACTTTGTCGGTTTGTCTTTTGGCATTGCATATAATGCTTTGGAAACGTGAAATATTAATAGCTTTATACTTTGCCCCAAAACGCCACATTAACTTATCGGAATTCCGATCGCGCATGCCCTGTCGTCATTTTCCTCTTCCCGCCTTGCATGTATGAGAATATCCCATGATGCACCTAGAGAAAAGGACACCACGCCAGAGATAACGGAAAAAGGAGCTTCGTGTGCCAACGCGCGCGTCAGTGTATATATTTTCCATGTTGTAAATCAGTGATTCTCAACCTTTTTTTTTTTGTCACGGTACACTTTTAATAATTTAAAAATTTGACGGCACACTAATAAGATAAATTTAAAGGAATTTTACTTGGTTAATTGATTGGATGTACCTAAAATATATTTTGTAAAAATAGCATACGATAATAATTTTCAATGAAATATAAAATGAAATTCCATTACAAAGTAAACAAAATGTTTTTTTAACGATAAATTACAAATTATATTTAATGCAAAATTTGAGCTTGGTGTTTTTTGATAACTTTATTTGCGTATATTTGGGCGTAAAAATAATATTCTCATTTCGTGATCCAGAATTAAAAGTCTGGATCTTTTTTTCGTTTTTATGTTGGTCAAAGACGAAAATCCGAATTCGCACAAATAAGATGTGGAAAATTGTAATAACACACTTAAGGCTTTTTGAGATTGTGGGATAATCGTATCTAAGATTAATCCAGAACGAATTAATTGATTCTTCTGAATGTTCGCAGTGGCGGCACACTTCAAGAATCTCGCGGCACACTAAATTGCCGCGGCACAGTGGTTGAGAATCACTGTTGTAAATAATCATATAAGATGTGTAATAAATTGAATTGGAGATCAAGGTTTGATCGTGATTAAACCTTCACATATATAATCCAATATACCTTAAAAAACTTTAATTTTTCAAATGGTCTGATAAATGTGGAATGCCGAAAAATCCTCGTCGCCCAGCAATAAAGTCTGGACGTAAAGATGCCATCCATGCCCGAAACACCCACGCACGGCGCACCCAAAATAGTAGAGTTTCCCCACCAAAATGAGTAGGACGGATACGATTGGCGGATGGGGTAGAAAGATTGCAGCAGACGGCTGCTAAAATGTGAACTTTAATAACTGTTCGGGCATAAGACGGCCTAAAACCCTGTCAATTCATCACATTGTAATTACTTTGTACATTTAGCACATATTAAATTCCTCTTAATTTTAAATCATCTCATCCTTTACTGGATTAGTCATTGTGTCCCAACATGGGGGCTCAGCCTTATCCTACATAGATATATCAGACCATTTCTCATCCTTCTCAACTCTATATTTCTTCCATTTTTCAATTTACTGAAAAAAAAAAAAATCAAATTCTTAAGGAAAAAATTGGGCTATTAATATTTTGTATTTTATGGCTTTCTTAAACATTAAAAGCTCACCAAATGTCAACATGAAAGACTTGCAGGTTTTAAATCACCATATAATTGCTTTTTCAACAGATTTAAATTTAAAACCCAAACTTGCGTTACAAATGTTCGTCGTAGTCAAATAAATTCCGCGACCAAAATAACTATTGTCAACGGCTTGCTTTGAGCGAAGTATTTTGAAAAAATTCATTTCAATGCACATCTAAATATTAATTGAAATTACAACAGAGGAACAATTGCTTCGAGTGCAAAGCATGATAAAATTAATCCAACATACCTATGAGCTACAAACAAATTAAATTTTTACCCTGGAAATAAGAGTTTAATGGCAAAACCTATGGTTACGTGGTAGACATCGAAAATCGTTCACTTACATTCCGTTGAAATTTATATTTACAAAATATTTAGAAAACAAAGTTTAGTTAACCTTGTTATTAAATTATGCATTGTTGAAATCGAAATAACATCTCCAATGCGTGATTAAGACAAAGAATACGTTTTACTACAAGACCAATTTACATTGTTTTAATTCCTTACCTGCCTCAACACTTCTAGGAATAATTAGATACTAAGTTTGGTTTGGGTTTTATGGCACCCGGTTCGTTCACCGACCCAAGCTGCGTCAAACATAATATTAGATATACCCAATTAAAATAGCTAAAACAGACAACCAAAGTAATAATACAATTTCACACTAAGATCAGTTACTAGAGCAAATTAGATAATATAAAACGTTTTATTTCAATGTGGTAAGATATTACAATTAATTGATTGGATAAAAGTACATATTTAAAAACAGTCGAAGAATATATAAATATTGTAAATTAATAAAATGTTGACAATGCAATCTCTAAAGGGATTTCGTTTGGGAATTTGATACAAGTCATTATTCAGTATTCAAAAACAGATAAAAGATTTGTAGGATAGTCTGGCTTTGGTTGTACCTTCCAGAGTTGGAACTTAGTCGCACTTACCGTCTTCACTATCAGACTGATCACGAACAGGTGTACGATTACGTTCTGCACAAACTGCTACAGTCAGATGGCTACTTTCCTCTTCAGTAGCCTCAATAGACGAACGGCCTTCTATACCCTCTTCGGTAAGAGTAGACGAACGGCCCTCTTCTATACCTTCTTCGGCTTCATTAGACGAATGGCCCTCTTCTATACCTTCTTCGGCTTCATTAGACGAATGGCCCTCTTCTATACCTTCTTCGGCTTCATTAGACGAATGGCCCTCTTCTATACCTTCTTCGGCTTCATTAGACGAATGGCCCTCTTCTATACCTTCTTCGGCTTCATTAGACGAATGGCCCTCTTCTATACCTTCTTCGGCTTCATTAGACGAATGGCCCTCTTCCATACCTTCTTCGGCTTCATTAGACGAATGGCCCTTTTCTATACCTTCTTCGGCTTCATTAGACGAATGGCCCTTTTCTATACCTTCTTCGGCTTCATTAGACGAATGGCCCTCTTCCATACCTTCTTCGGCTTCATTAGACGAATGGCCCTCAAAACCTTGGGCAGCAGTAGACGAATGGCCCTCTTCTATATCTTCGTCTTCACTAAACCAATAGTCCTCATAACCTAGGGCAGCAGACGAATGGCCCTCTCCTGCATCAGCAGTCCGACGGCGAGTTGACCGACCTAACACATCAGAAAATGACTCAAACATACGCTCTAGGAAAGCGGGGGGACATCCTTCCGTGTTGAGAGTCGAATCATAGTCAAAAGCGTTGTATATTTGAGTGTGCAAAGTATCATAACTTTCTTGTATGTCATCGATACTCTTCACTGCGACAGATTGGTACGGAGTGGACAACTCGTCGATATACGGAGAGAGTGTTATATAATCCCTATAGTATATGGTGTTAATCGGGTCACCCAATAGGAAAGAGCCACCCGTGAAGACAACAACTCGACCAAATTCCTCTGAAAGTCCAGCAATCCAGAGTTGAGGGAAGAATTCATCCGGCACAGGTATCCCCATACAGTCACAATACAAATACAACTCCATCAACACAGCACACATTGTTAAAACCCGATCAATCAGATCACCTTCCCACGTTCGAGCTATTGCAGCACACATATCAACTGCTGTCGCATGTAAATCAGAAGCAATTTCCCTCGATCGGGACGTGAAAAGCCTCTTTAAGAAATCGCGAAGGATTATCTGAATGGCTAGAATAACTTCAGCAAGCTCTACGAGGGGATTGGTAGGATCGTCGTCAAAAGCAAGATGAGAGACTGCCATTCGAGGCGCGAGTCCCAATCTATTGCAGATGGCAGAAAACACTTCACGCACCAGACTAGGATCTACGCTAGAATCATCAGGCAATCCCTCTCCCTCCATGACTGAATTCCGAAGTGATCAAACTAAAAAATAAAATCCTTAGTACTAGCCTTTATAAAAGTTTGATTCAATACTTTGCATAAATCAGAGTTTCGATTGCTGCCATCGATACCACTATAAATGTCGCTTCTGATTAGCGTCGCTCTGGAACAACACAACGGGCAATTGACGACGATCACGGGGGGGGGGGGTATTTCAATTAACGTCACACACACTGGAGCAACACAATGGGCTATTGGTGAAGGTCCGGGATCAATCCCAAAGGGAAAGATCCGAGGACAACACCACGTAAGTTTGAACCACGGTCAGATGACGAGGCAACACCTGAGCTGGCACCCCACTCTCCAAACTTCCACACCACGCCAACGTGAGGACATTTGAGGCCACGACAGATTTAACGTGCACCAGCCCCCTTTGTATACACGACGGTGTTTGGCTGGATTCGAACTCGCAACCCTTCGGTTGCTAGCTCGTTACTCTTCCAACCGGGCCACCGCGGCCCGACGACGACGATCACGGATCAATCCTAAAGGGGAAAATCCATGGACAACCACTCGTAATTTTGAATAATGGTTTCAGATGATGAGGTCGACACTTGAGCTGGAGACCAACTCTCCAAACTTCAACACCAAGCCCTCGTCATCTGACCGTGGTGCAAAATTACGAAACATTATCCTCGGATCTTTTTCTTCGAGAATGATTCCAGACCATCGCCAATAGCCCGTTGTGTTGCTCCAGTGCGATGCGAATTCAACTACCTACTTACTTACTACACCACGAGGAGGTATTTGGTATTTTAATATACGTCACACTGGAGCATCACAATGCCACGCCAAGGAGCACATTTGAGTCTAAGGCAAACTTAACGTTTAACACCGAAACCAACCAACCCTTTGGGATTGATCCCGGACTGTCACCAGCAACCTGTTGTGTTGTCCCTGTGCGTTAATCAAAATACCTGCCTTAGTAAGGTAGTTAATTAACGTTGCTGAGTTAATAACGTTGGAAGATTAACGGATTAGAAACCGGAGGGTTGGGGGTTCGAATGTTCGGGGGGTATTTCAATCAACGTCACACTGGAGCAACACAATGGTCTATTGGTGACGGTCCGGGATCAATCCCAGAAGGAAAGACCCGAGGACACCACGTAATTTTGAACCACGGTCAGATGACGAGGCAACACCTGAGCTGGTACCCCACTCTAAAAACTTCCACGCCACGCCAACGTGAGGTGACGGTTCGGGATCAATATACAAAGGGAAAGATCCGAGGTCAACACCACGTAATTTTGAACCACGGTCAGATGACGAGGCAACACCTGAGTTGGCACCCCTCTCCAAATTTCCACGCCACGCCAACGTGAGGACAATTTAGGCCACGACGGATTTAACGTGTCCCCTTTGTACACGACGGTCTTTGGTTGGATTCGAACTCGCAATCTTGTTTTAGAAATGATTTTGGTAAAATCAGATCGAGGCCACAACCAAACTTACCATTTTCAACACTATATTTTGTAAAAATATAATTTTGGGGTATAAAATCACATAATTTAAGTAGAATGGTCTTAATCAGCGATGCAGATTTGTTGAAACCAAGGGCCGGATTTACTGGGATTTATGAGTAGGTAGGTATTTAATTAACGTCGCACTGGAAAAACACAACCGACTATTGGTGACGGTCAGGGATTAATCCCAAAGGGAAAGATCCGAGGACACCACGTAATTTTGAATTACGGTCAAATGACGTGGTCACACCTGAGCTGGTACTCCACTCGCCAAACTTGCGTCACCACGCCAACGTGATTTATGGGAGGGTCTCCAAAAGAAACTAAAGTTGTGTGTATCATTTTTATCTATTTTATTTACATTTATCATAAGGAAAACGGACATAGTCCACGACTTTAATGGGTTTTGAAATAGATTTAAAGCATTGAAAGGGCAAATTGTGACCGTAAATTTGAGTAAGCAACTGATATATGCCCTGAAGTCAAATATTTAAATGATTAGTACTGTCAACCAGTAAAGCCAAGTCAATCTCGATTTTTTTATATCAGGGATGTTTTTTTCAGTCATGAAAAAAAAATTTCTATTAAATCAAACTTCAGAAACCGGTCCAATGTGTTTGACCTCGCCACCTTACTTTATATAAATTAAGTCACTATTTGCTTTCAATGTCTTCAACAAACGCTTTGAACTGTTGGTGATAAAGGCCACTAGATTTTATTATCGATTGTTGAAACCACAACTTTTTTCGTAACATGTTTATGCCCTAGTTACTCTAAATTACCTGTCGTGCGAAAAAAACGCTAGTTAGTTAAAAATAACACATGGCGAGGCCGGCCGTCAACAAATCAACGGAGGGCCGCATGAAGCCCGCGGGCCGTGCATCCCTGGTCTTAAGTGTATGCCTAATTTCCAGAGCGATTTGAAGAAGTTCTCCATCCCTTTGAAATCTCCTTTTTATTCAAAATTTTAGTTTGGTTTAGCAGTCGTTTTTCCATGAGTTGTCTGTAAAGGTGAGCACTTTAGAATAAGACTTTCAAACAATTTTAAATAGCCATGACGCATCGACTTGGTCGAAGAGAACTGGAAAATAGATACTTAAAATAACACTGTTTAATTTACCAGTTTTATTGCTGAAGTTGCCTTACCCAAACTTTCGTTAAAAATGTTCGTCGAATAATCAAACACGTAGTATTCGTAGTAGAGTTTGGTCGCGGACAAACTTGCCATTTCAACGACTTCCTTCGAACGAAATGCATTTGGGTTGGTTTCGGGTTTTATGGCACTAGGGCCATATTTGGCCAAGCTGCGCCAAGCACAAGAGAATGTCAAGTAATTGTGAAAAGTATGGAGTAGAAAGATTGTTTGGGCATCCTGGGGTCGCAATACCCCATGTTTACCAGAGGCAGTAAGCCCATGGTAAATAGATCCCTAGGGTACCTCGGGTTTGTGAAGCCCGTAAACACCTACAGATGCGCAGAGGAAAATGTATTTTAGAAAAGCTAAAATTCATTGAAATGAACGTTTAAATGCCAATGAAAGGTACAAGAACGGAAACGAAAGTTTAACTGCTTTAAGAGCATAGCGTGATAAAATTCTTACAACATACTATTGAGCTATAAACAATTTACATTTAGTCTCTGGAAATGCATGTTTAACGGAAAACCCATTTCACGTTTAGACAAAAAATTTTCAATTACACCCCGTTAAAAATCACATTTAGAAGGTAATATTCAGATAACCAGGTTATCAAAACACTATTTGTTCAAATTAAAATCATCATGTTTAAGTACAATTATAGAAAATTAAGGGATTGAAGACAATATTTTAATGCAAGATCAATTTTCATCATAGTCGACCTTATTTTAATTCATTTTCTGGAATCAACACTTGAGAATTATAAGCTTTAAGATATGATCATTTCACCAGACGAAAATAAATCACAACATTTATTCCAATGAGGTACGATATAAAATACAGAATAAATGTCGATGAATAAATATGGTAAATAAATAAAACATGAACAAAGCAATGGAATCTTCTTAGAGATTTCGTTTTAGAAACTGATGCAATATCAGTCATCGTTCAGTGTTCAGAATAAAATAACAAAAGGTTCATTTGTAGGATTGTCTAGCCCCCACTTGTACTTTCTAAAGAGTCACCGACCGCAGGGGCTCCGTCACCGACCGCAGGGGCTCCGTCACCGACCGCAGGGGCTCCGTCACCGACCGCAGGGGCTCCGTCACCGACCGCAGGGGCTCCGTCACCGACCGCAGGGGCTCCGTCACCGACCGCAGGGGCTCCGTCACCGACCGCAGGGGCTCCGTCACCGACCGCAGGGGCTCCGTCACCGACCGCAGGGGCTCCGTCACCCACCGCAGGGGCTCCGTCACCCACCGCAGGGGCTCCTTCACCCACCGCAGGGGCTCCGTCACCGACCGCAGGGGCTCCGTCACCCACCGCAGGGGCTCCTTCACCCACCGCAGGGGCTCCTTCACCCACCGCAGGGGCTCCTTCACCCACCGCAGGAACACGTGCTATAGCTCGAGTGCGAGGTCCAATTCCCAAAGGCAGAGTCGCAGATTCACCAACATCCACACGCCTAGCTGCAGCAGCTTTAACCGGATCGTTTTCCAACTCAAGAAAAGCTTCACGCATATGCCGCAGGGCCAAAGGGGGACATTCTTGTAAGTTCATTATCGGACGAAATTCGAAAATGTGGGACATAGTTAACACCAATTGGTCATGACTTGTTTCCATTTCTGGAATAGATAGAATTGGAATAGATTCGTACGGAGAAGACAACTGGAAGATAAGATCACCGAGAAGTAGATAGTCATGATAATACGTGGTTAGAGTTGGGTTACCCATTAAAAAAGTGTCACCCGACAGGACAACATGTTGTCCGAAATCACCTGCAAGCTTAGTTAGCCACAGTTGAGGAAAAAATTCGTCTGGAACATGGATCCTCATGCTGTTGCAGAACAAATACAATTCCATCAACAAAGCGCATATAAAGTAAACTCGATCAGACTGTATACCGGTCCATCGTTCATTAATTGCGTTAACCATATCAAGTGCTGCTCCTTGTAAATCAGTGGCAATTTCTCTTGCTCGTGAAGTGAAATATCTCTTAAAGAAATCGCGAAGAATCATCTGAATGGTTAAGATAGTTTCACCGATTGCTTCGAGATTTTCGGTAAGCGGGTAATAGAAATCTCGACCAGACCATTCCATTTCAGGAGTGATTCCCAAACAATTGAGGATGTGCGTAAATATTCCACGTACGAAGATAGGGTCTATGGTAGTATAATTATCAGGCACATCCGGTCTTTCCATGGTTGAATTCCGACGTGATCAAGCTACATTCAATCTTTGACATTAACCTTTATAAATTTTCACAATTCAATTTATTTGCATAAACCAGTTTCTACTACTGCCATCGATCCCGCATTAAACGCTGCTTCTCACTTTCTTCAAATTAAGCGGGGGCCGCGGTGGCCCGGTTGGAAGAGTAACGGACTAGCAACCGAAGGGTTGCGAGTTCGAATCCAGCCAAACACCGT
Organism: Meta bourneti; assembly: GCA_933210815.1. Taxonomy (NCBI): domain Eukaryota; kingdom Metazoa; phylum Arthropoda; class Arachnida; order Araneae; family Tetragnathidae; genus Meta; species Meta bourneti. The sequence continues at coordinate 42,711,222 of OW119926.1, read as the reverse complement.
CGTGTACAAAGGGGGCTGGTGCACGTTAATTCTGTCGTGGCCTCAAATGTCCTCACGTTGGCGTGGTGTGGAAGTTTGGAGAGTGGGGTGCCAGCTCAGGTGTTGCCTCGTCATCTGACCGTGGTTCAAAATTACGTGGTGTTGTCCTCGGATCTTTCCCTCTGGGATTGATCCCGGACCGTCACCAATAGCCCATTGTGTTGCTCCAGTGTGACGTTAATTACCAATACCAATACCAATACCATACCAAATTAAGCGGGGCCTCGGTAGCCCGGTTGGAGAGTACCGGATTAGCAACTGGAGGGTTACGAGTTCGAATCCAACCGAAAGCCGTCGTGTACAACGGGGCTAGTGCACACTAAATCTGCCGTGGCCTCAAATGTCCTCACGTTGGCGTGGTGTGGAAGTTTGGAGAGTGGGGTGCTAGCTTAAGTGTTGACTCGTCATCTGATCATGGTTCAAAATTACGTCCTCGATCTTTCCCTTCGAGTTTGATCCTGGACCATCGCAAATAGCCCGTTGTGTTGCTCCAGTGCGACGTTAATTAAAATACATACTTCTCTACCTCAAATACAGCACTGGAGTGGTTTTTTTTATCTCACTGAAGCAACACAACTGGCTATTGGCGACGATCCATCCCGAAAGGTATGTAGGTATGTATGTTTAATTAACGACACACTGGAACAACACAATGGCCTATTGCCATCCCGAAGAGAAAAACCGAGTTAGATAGGTACTTTAATTAACGTCCCACAGGAGCACAACACAACTGGCTTGTGGCGACGGTCCGGGATCAATACCAAAGGGAATTATCAAGGACAACTTGTAATTTTGAACCACGGTCAGATGACGAGGTCAACACCTGACGAGGCACCCCACTCTCCAAACGTCCACACCATGCCACCATCAGGATATTTGAGGCCACGACAGATTTGACGTGTACCAGCCCCCGTGTACACGACTGTCGGACTGAGTTTCGAACTCACAACCCTCCGATTACTAATCCGTCTCTCTTCCTGTCATGTGATCTTAGTTCAAAATTAAGTGATATTGCCCTCGGATCTTTCTCTGCGGGTGATCCCGAAATATCGTCAATAGCTTGTGTTGCTCCAGTGCTACTTTATTAATGTTTGGAGTTAAATTGTAATATGGGTGGATATTGTGAAGTGGCATGCGAGTAACATGCCAGGTTAATAGCCAAGTTGCGAACTAGGTTACCAAAAGATTAACGCTCTCTGTATTTAGCTTCACAGAAAACATTCAACAGAGTGTTTTTTCTGTTGTGCTAAATGCAGATTGAGCTGCTTTTTTTGGTAGAACGCGTTTCCCGTACGTATTCAATAATGATAACCTGAAGTTAAATCCTCCTCATACAATATTTTAATTCTTTACATTGAAAATCTTTCATGCGTTAATATAGCAAAATCAAAACTGAACAAACGGATATAAACAGGAAGTATTTGAGTTAAAACTTCATAAAGTTGACAATGAATTTAGCAATAATACAATACAGTGGGGTCTGAATGGCTTGGTATGACTATATTCAGCTTTTGAAGCGTTTTTCAGTGTAAAATGAACGAACCGGACTGTCAGGGATGATTTTGCATCAGATAGTCCATACGCTGTAGTATGGTATACAACGGGATACTTTAAAATGTAATTTATCGCCGTTTTGGCAACGTTTGACATAGCTGGCAACCCACTCTCTAAACTTCCACACCATGTAAACGTGAGAACATTTGAGGCACAACAGATTTAACATGCACCAGTCCCCGTGTACAAGGCGGTCTTTAGTTGGACAGAGTTTCGAATTCGCAACCCTCCGATTATCTACCGAACCTAGGGGCCGGTAGCTCAGGTGTTGCCTCGTTATCTGACCGTGGTTCAAAATTGCATGGTGTTGCCCTTTGGGATTGATCCCGGACCGTCACCAATAGCTCATTATGTTGCTCCAGTGTGACGTTAATTAAAATACCTACCTACCTAATTCAACCGGGCTATTTGTGTTGCTCCAGTGTGACGTTAATTAAAATACCTAATAGTCCGTTGTGTTGCTCCAGTGTGACGTTAATTAAAATACCTACCTACCTCTAACCGGCTGCCGTAGCCCTACGAAAATATAGAAATCTGATATAATGTACAGTCGCGGAAAAAAAAACGAGCCACCCCTCTTCGAGCAGTAGAGGAAATATAACAGTAGAGGAAATTCAAAGATAGCGTTCGACAGCAACTAGCATCTATAAATTCAAATGCATAAAATTTGCATAAGGGGCCGCCTTCATATTAAATTGAACACCAACTTCTTAATCTCCAATAGAAACCCCTATTTTGACACCCCAATTTCAAATCTTTATATCAAAATTTAACTTCAGATACCATATTTCATGTCATTAGATCTTACCGTTTCGAAATTATGAGTACAGAAAGATTGGAGCTCCTAATGGTAAATCAGTTTCACAGACTTTTATGGATATATACATATCTTCCTAAATAATATTTCTATAGCTCTATTTTGTACCTTGTTACTGTTAAGCAACACAAACAAAATCCACTTAATATTTTATTTTAAAAATAGTTTTTAGTATGCAATAATTATTAAATTAATGTTTAAAAGAATTATGAATTGAACCTTACTATATTTTGGTAGGAATTGATTCAGGACTTCTAATATGACCATGCAAAATTTCAGGTCATTCCAATTGTTAGTTTTTGCATTACATTAAATTTTTCTTATTTTGTCGATTTTAGGTGGCAACCAATCTAAAATACATTACCTTTTACCAGTTATGTGTCGTCTACATGAACTGTACTAATAAATGATCAATTGAATGACTCATTCTATACACTTTTAGGATGATCGGAATATCAGTTCGATTCTATTAAATAATTGTAGGTAGACTTTTTGGTTGCATACAATGGAGTTGAACGCTGATTAGAGAAAAATTAACATTTATTAAGAACACTAAAGACGATACAAAATTATGTAGAACATCGATCAACACCTTTCTCTTTTTCGAATTGTTCTCAATTCCAAAATTCTTATTTTATCGCATTTTAATTATATTTACAATTCACGATAGCTCGAGATATTGCCGATTTTTTTATGAAGAGATCAAGATGTGATCAGTTTTCTTTTGACAAGGTATCACGTCATCGTTCGTGTTTGAGCTCGTATAATAAATATAATTCTCGAATCGTTTTCACTTGCATAATAAATACAGGGTGCAACGCAAAGTCCGTACCCGGCCTTTATTTTCGCAACCGTTGGTCGTAGACATATACTTCCAATTGCAAAAATGTTTCACATGAGGTAAACATTCATGTTATGACATTTTGAAATTTAAAAAATCAATTTTGTAAACATTACAAAATCTAACTTTTTATACAGTCCCCCGTTCCTTATAGTAATATTTAGTAAAAGTTTACACTCATCCTAACAAATGTAACACAAAAAGTTTCACTTCTGTGTGACAAAAATTGACCGAGATATTTAATTTCAGTTTGGGATTTATTCAGATTTATTTTGCCTTCATTGAGGGGTCGGTTAAAATACAACTTAGAATACTTCGAGATCGAAATCAGAATGCAACGCCCATTTTACGGCGAAAGGGGGGTTCCCCGTCCATAAACGATGGGTGCATGTATAGTAAAGTGGACATGCCCGATTCACTGAAAGCGGTCGCAGCGACCCCAGTGGGGAAAGTTTGGAAATCTAACTCCGAAACTAAGCAAGATAGACAAAAGATGTTAATTCGAAAGTTGTAGACCATCGTCGAATTATGTAGAATCGACACTCTTAAAATGAAAAATGCGCAAAAAGAACCGGATAAATGGCAGCGGAATGCAAACTACCAGAGGCGTTGCACTCTGATTTCAATCTCGAATTATTCTAATTTATATTTTAACCGACCCCTCAATGAAGGCGAAACAAATCTGAAAAAATCCCAAACTTTGAAATTAAATATCTCGGTCAATTTTTGTCACACAGAAGTGAAAATTTGTGTGTTACGTTTGTTGGGATGAGTGTAAACTTTTACTAAATATCACTATAAGGAACGGGGGACTGTATAAAAAGTTAGATTTTGTAATGTTTACAAAATTGATTTTTTAAATTTCAAAATGTCATAACATGAATGTTTACCTCATGTGAAACATTTTTGCAATTGGAAGTATATGTCTACGACCAACGGTTGCGAAAATAAAGGCCGGGTACGGACTTTGCGTTGCACCCTGTATAACTAGCGTGCCCGTGCGAGAATTCTCGCATGAACAATTTCACCCCAAACCCCTCATCCGTTGTAAGGGTGAAAGATGTAAGCACATTTTTGTATATCCACTATTTACAACACTTCCTCCTTGAGATCAATTTTAGCGTCGTTCCAACCATTTGTGTAAAGAACATATTGATATTATTGATATTATAAAAAGAAGTGAAAAACCAGTTCAATACATAAATAAATAATTCGTCTCGTGTAAAAGGAAATAGAAATAATATAGATGATGAAAAAACTTGTTTTCCGAGTAATACTGGTAAAACAATTTTATTAGAAAAGTTGTTTTTCCATCAATACTGGTAAAACAAATTGAGTTGTATACCGCAATCGTTTCACACTCAATGTTATTCCTATGGGGATTTCGAATTTTTAGCCCCTCTGTACACCTTGGAGAAATAGCACGGAGTCGTCAGTGCTACGGGAAATTATCTTTCTTTTGATACCTCACTTGTTAAGATTCGTCGCGTGTAAGAAGCGTAAAAGGAATCCCTATACTATAGAAATAATATAGATGATAATTCTGGCATCATTAATGTCACGCGCTGACAAATACGTTTGAAATAGGGCTTAAATATGAAATTCGGGTAGCTATAACTAGTTAAGCTCGAACTACGAATAGCGATTTTCAATGTGGAATTGATCCCTGAAATTGACAGCAACTTTAACAATGAATATCTCTGGATATAAAGATAGACATGAAGTTTCATATTTAGACAAATTTAACGATGGGGAATCTGATTAAGGCATCAAAACAGGATGCTTCAATTGGACATTTTGTTGTCTGCAAAATTTTATAAGATGGCCCCTTGTGCAATTTTTTTTGCATTTTGAATTTGCAAAGGATGTTATTCTCTATTGAATATCTTTGAATTTACTCTGCTATGAATGGTGCACGAAATGAAGGGGTGGTTCGGTTTTTCCCGCGACTGTACATTCTGGAAATGTTTTTATCCCTAAATCAATGATGTTTCAACTTCCTGATGATGTACCTCGTCATTAGGTAGGTAGTTAATTAACTTCGCACTTGAGCACCACAATGGGTTATTGGCGACAGTCCGGGATCAATCCTATGGGAAAGATCTGAGAACAACGTCTCGTAATTTGGAACCACGGTCAGATGACGAGGTCAATACCTGAGCTGGCATTCCAATCTCCAAACTTCCTTACCATGCCAACGTGAGAACATTTGAGGCCATAACAGATTTAATGTGCACCAGCCCCCGTGTACATGACGGTCTTTGGCTGGACCCAGCTACGAATTCTGAACCCTCGGTTGCTAATCCCTCTTCCAACTATCGGATCTTTCCCTCTGGGATTGATCCCGGACCGTCGCCAATAGCCCGTTGTGTTGCTTCAGTGTGACGTTAATTGAAAATACCAATACCAATACCCTCTTCCAACTGGGCTTCACGTTGGCGTGGTGTGGAAGTTTGGAGAGTGGGGTGCCAGCTCAGGTGTTGCCTCGTCATCTGACCGTGGTTCAAAATTACGTGGTGTTGTCCTCGGATCTTTCCCTTTGGGATTGATCCCGGACCGTCACCAATAGCCCGTTGTGTTGCTCCAGTGTGACGTTAATTGAAATACCCCCCCACCCCCCCAACTGGGCTAGCTCAGGTGTTGCCTCGTCATCTGACCGTGGTTCAAAATTATGTGGTGTTGTCCTCGGATCTTTCCCTTTGGGATTGATCCCGGACCGTCACCAATAGCCCATTGTGTTGCTCCAGTGTGACGTTAATTGAAAACCCCCCCCCCCAACTGGGCTAGCTCAGGTGTTGCCTCGTCATCTGACCGTGGTTCAAAATTACGTGGTGTTGTCCTCGGACTTTCCCTTTGGGATTGATCCCGGACCGTCACCAATAGCCCGTTGTGTTGCTCTAGTGTGACGTTAATTGAAATACCCCCTCCAACTGGGCTACCCACCTCGATACCTTAGCAAAACTAACGAGACTTCGATGAACGCGATACCTTGTCGTTAAAAGAAAACTGATTACATCTTGATATCTTCATTATAAAATATCGGTAATATCTTGACGACGAGGTATCTCGTCGTCAAGGTATAGACGATATATCTCTTCAGTAACAAAATTGATCAGATCTGAATGACCGAGATATCGTGAAACTATTTGGGATGGTTGACTTGTCAAACTTGGAAGTATATTCTTTTGAGGTTTGCGAATCATATATTCCGACTAAAATTTTCATGGGTTCTTCAATAAATTTTATTAAGTCACATTTATATTAGGTAATTAATTAATGTCACACTGGAGCAACACAACTGGCTATTGGTGACGGTCCGGGATGAATCCCAAAGGAAAAGATCCGAGGACATCACGAACATTTATACTAAAAGCAATAGAAATGTTTTTATTAAAAGTACGAAAGTTTGTGATTTTGTGTGGGATCTGGGGTCATGCGGGCATTCTGGGGGGGGGGGAGATTTCAATTAACGTCACACTGGAGCAACACAATGGGCTATTGGTGACGGTCCGGGATCAATCCCAAAGGGAAAGATCCGAGGACAACACCACGTAATTTTGAACCACGGTCAGATGACGAGGCAACACCTGAGCTGGCACCCCACTCTCCAAACTTCCACACCACGCCAACGTGAGGACATTTGAGGCCACGACAGATTTAACGTGCACCAGCCCCCTTTGTACACGACGGTGTTTGGCTGGATTCGAACTCGCAACCCTTCGGTTGCTAGTCCGTTACTCTTCCAACCGGGCCACCGCGGCCCCTTGGGGAAAGGAAACCCAAAACATACTCCATGTCCTACAGCCGCCCCACCAATTGTCTTTTAATAAAACAAATTTGAACAGAAATCAACACGTAAAATTCACGAGGCATTGCATTGGATGTACATTTTTTATCAAAACATTTACTCTGATGAGAAAACCTGCTCCTTATATATGTAGGGCCGCGGTGGCCCGGTTGGAAGAGTAACGGACTTGCAACCGAAGGGTTGCGAGTTCGAATCCAGCCAAAACACCGTCGTGTACAAAGGGGGCTGGTGCACGTTAAATCTGTCGTGGCCTCAAATGTCCTCACGTTGGCGTGGTGTGGAAGTTTGGAGAGTGGGGTGCCAGCTCAGGTGTTGCCTCGTCATCTGACCGTGGTTCAAAATTACGTGGTGTTGTCCTCGGATCTTTCCCCTTGGGATTGATCCCGGACCGTCACCAATAGCCCGTTGTGTTGCTCCAGTGTGACGTTAATTGAAATACCCCCCCCTTATATATGTTCAGGGCCGCGGTGGCCCGGTTGGAAGAGTAACGGACTTGCAACCGAAGGGTTGCGAGTTCGAATCCAGCCAAACACCGTCGTGTACAAAGGGGGCTGGTGCACGTTAAATCTGTCGTGGCCTCAAATGCCCTCACGTTGGCGAGGTGTGGAAGTTTGGAGAGTGGGGTGCCAGCTCAGGTGTTGCCTCGTCATCTGACCGTGGTTCAAAATTACGTGGTGTTGTCCTCGGATCTTTCCCTTTGGGATTGATCCCGGACCGTCACCAATAGCCCATTGTGTTGCTCCAGTGTGACGTTAATTGAAATACCCGACGTTAATTGAAACACCCCCCTTATATATATGTTCAAGGCAGCGGTGGCCCTGTTGGAAGAGTAACGGGCTAGCAACCGGACGGCTGCGAGTTCGAATCCAACCAAAAGACCATCGTTTACAGAGGGGGCTGGTGCATGTAAAATCTGTCGTGGCCTCAAATGTCCTCACGTTGTCGTGGTGTGTAAGTTTGGAGAGTGGCGTGCCAGCTCAGGTGTTGCCTCGTCATCTGACCGTGTTTCAAATTACCTCGGATCTTGGGCCGTGGTGGCCCGGTTGGAAGAGTAACGGACTTGCAACCGAAGGGTTGCGAGTTCGAATCCAGCCAAACACCGTCGTGTTCAAAGGGGGCTGGTGCACGTTAAATCTGTCGTGGCCTCAAATGTCCTCACGTTGGCGTGGTGTGGAAGTTTGGAGAGTGGGGTGCCAGCTCAGGTGTTGCCTCGTCATCTGACCGTGGTTCAAAATTACGTGGTGTTGTCCTCGGATCTTTCCCTTTGGGAGTGATCCCGGACCGTCACCAATAGCCCATTGTGTTGCTCCAGTGTGACGTTAATTGAAATCCCCCCCTCGGATCTTTCCCTTCGTGATTGATCCCGGACCCTCATCAATAGCCCTAGTTGCTCTAGTGCTAATTCCTACCTGTAACACTCGTCATCTGACCGTGGTTCAAAATTACGTGGTATTGTCCTCGGATCTTTCCCTTTGGGATTGATCCCGGACCGTCACCAATAGCCCGTTGTGTTGCTCCAGTGTGACGTTAATTGAAATACCCCCCTACCTGTAACAAATCATTTTATGACTAGGTGTTGCCTCGTCATCTGACCGTGGTTCAAAATTACGTGGTGTTGTCCTCGGATCTTTCCCTTTGGGATTGATCCCGGACCGTCACCAATAGCCCATTGTGTTGCTCCAGTGTGACGTTAATTGAAATACCCAACCCAACCCAACCCATTTTATGACTAAGGTAGGTAATTTAATTTAACGTCACACTGGAGCAACTCAACGGGCTATTGGTGACGGTCCGGGATCAATTCCAAAGGGATAGATCGAGGACACCACGTAATTTTGAACCATGGTCGGATGACGAGGCAACACCTGAGCTAGCAACCCACTCTCCAAACTTCAACACCACGCCAACGTGAGGACGTTTGGGCCACGACAGATTTAACATGCACCAGCCCCCTTTGTGCACGACGGTGTTTGGCTAGATTCGAACTTGCAACCCTCCGGTTCCTAATCCGTTACTCTTCCCACAGGGCTACCGCGGCCCTCAAACATCAGGACAAACTGATTTAGCTTCAAAATGTTACTTCAAAGGTCGGTAGGCATTTTAATTAACGTCACATTGGAGCAACACAACGGGCTATTGGTGACGGTCCGGGATCAATCCCAAATTGAAAGATCCGGACACCAAGTAATTTTGAACTACAGTCAGATGACGAGGGTGACTTGGATGGGTCAATACCACTTTTCTTTCATAACTGGCATTGGTTTTATTACCTATCTTAGATTTTATAGTTTGACTCAATTTCGTAAGATTTTTGGAAGCAAATTAGATTAAGCAAAATAAGATTTTTGCTTGTTTAAGTACTGCGTGTTAAATATATGCCTTTTGGAGCAGCTTAATCAGATCTGGATCCCCCACTTGCGTTTTAAAACCAACTTTTAAGATTTCGGTAGCTTTGATACTTCGTGGAAACCTATTTGGCGTGCTTTTTGTTACGAGTTGTGGCAGTTAAAGGCAAACCCGATTTATTAGAAATATAGTTAACCTCGCGATTATTTGAATCTTATCAAAAAGATTACAAAAATTAATTTTACTATACCTAAATAACTCTTTACTAGAATTAATGTGATCTTTATAACATTTATAACCTGGTTCTCCAGACTTAAAACTAATAAATTATTTAACTTGGAGATAAACTTCTATATACAGTGAGTGTAGAAAGTATTCGTACATCCTTCGCGTATGTTTAAAAATGCCTGTAACTTAAAATCTATGCAAGTAAATTTTTCAATAATTAATGAATATATACAAGTATTTATTTAGTATTCTACAAGATTTTACATTAAAAAAGGCAACTATACATATATTTATAACAGAAAAACATAAACTTCCATTTGTCTAGTGGTGCAAAAACTATTCGTACAGTTACAAAAATTTGCAGTTTTTCATCAAATATTTTGTATTTAATACCTGGTTGGGTATCGTTTTGCCTTAATAACTGCTTAGAGCCTTCGTTGCAGACTCGACCATTTTTGAAATTAGAGCTGGATATGGAATGCCATTCTTCTTGAAGAGCTTTTTAAGATAATCTTTGTTGGAAATTGATCTTAGTCGTACTTTTTATCCAGAATAAAGTGCTCAATTAGGTGCTCAAATGGGTTGATATCCAGCGACTGGGGAGGAAATTTCATGAATTTTGGTGTATTATACAGCACCCATAGCCGCGTATTTACGGCTGTGTGCTTTGGATCATTATCGTGCATAAAAACGTAATCAGGATTAAGTCCCATTTTCATGGCACTGGACTGCAAATTATTTTTTAAAATGTCTATGTACATCTTATGGTCCACGATTCTGTCAATTACTACTAAATTTCCTACACCAGACGCACTCATACATCCCCAAACAAGCACAGAGCTCCTTCCATGCTTCACTGTTGGAAAGATTCTTTGGATCCATCTCTGCATTTGCTTTTCTCCGCACCATTCTTGCACCATCGGACTCAAAAATGTTAAATTCGCTCTCATCTATGAATATAACGTTTTTCCAAAATTCTGGGCTTTCTTGCAGATGTTTTTGTGCAAATGCCAAGCGCAGTTTACGGTTCTTCTCATTTACGAAGAATTTTCTCCTAGCAACTCGACCCTGAAATCCTGCTTTCCTGCATGCATTTCGTACAGTACTTACCGAAGCGTTTTCTCGGGCATTTCTCAGCTCAACTGCAAGTTTTTGAGCACTTATTCTCGGTTCTTTCTTCAATTGTCGAACGATGAATCGACAGTCCGAAGGGTTGAGAATTGATGGTCGACCAGAGCGGGCCTGATTAAGCAAGCTTGAAGAGGCACCAAATCTTTTAATTATGGACTGTATAGTAGAAAGGGGCCTCCCAATCACATACGAAATTTGATTTAAAGTTTTACCGTCTTTACGAAGCTTTAAAATTCTTTCTTTCCAAAACAGAGGTCTCAGTACCTTTCTGTCCCATTTCAACAATTTATAGTTCGAAAACAAATTTCAACTTTTTACTGAATATATATACTCTCTAGCATTCCAATTCATTTACCTACTTGTACTTCTGAAACCAATCACGAAACGCGAAAATAAATTAGCATTTTTCGCTTGTACGAATACTTTTTATGCAGGAGAAACCCATTTCTATTTTTTGCAGTTAAGTTTTAAAAAATAATTTTCAGTATATTTTGGTTATTGGATAAAAATACACTTTGTAAAAGATTTTTCGAACATGTAATAATTATTTTAATGATTTTCATCGAGTCTAAATGTTAAAAACGCGTTTTTCACTTTAAAATTCGCACTGTACGAATATTTTCTACACTCACTGTATAAATATTTCAGAAAAAGTAGATTTTTTCATTTAAGTAAATACTTAACTTGTAGTAAGAATAATCAGTTTGGTGGATTTTTTTCTAATTTAAAAATTATTTTTTCGTTATTTTTTAAAAATTATTTCCCCTAAGCCTAAAGCGGTGTTATTTCTAAGAAATTCTTCCTTGCCACAAAAGTTTTTTTGTTGAAGCTGTACCGAACATAAAACTTAGCCATGGTTAATGGTAATTGTAATTAATTGACGTCGCACTAGAGCAACACAACAGGTTATTTACCACTTAGCAATGGATGAAATTCGATCAGGAAGCATACATTTAAATAACAAATGGTGATTTATTGAGCGTTTCCAACACATACTAATATACAAATAAGTACTTTAGTCCAATGCAGTGATTTTCTGAGTTTCCAGATTAAAATATTTATAAAATGTGTAAAACAAGTTAACTTTTTAAATCATTTTTTATCGGTGATTCACTTACATCATAAGCATTGCTTTCCAGAGTTGATTTTATGAATTGAAGTCCGGGTACAGAACCTAAAACTAGTATCATTCTCCTTACAACTTCGATGTCTTCTGTTTCTTTGGCCCTTTTCCTTTTTTTCTTTTTCTTCACAGTAGTAGTGTCTTGAGCACTTGGGAGCTCAGCTTCAGATGGGTTTTGAGAGGCTAGTTCTGTGTGGGTCGTCGACTGGCAGTCTTCGACTTGAATTCCTACCTGGTCTTTGTTCTTTACCGCAGCGGTATTTGAAGTACTTGGAGACGGGTCTTTATGGAAAAGTTCCGTGTGGGCCATCGACTTAATTTTTTCCATTACGTTAATAATTATTTGTTCTTTGTATTTTTCCATCTTAGAGCTGTACGGGATGCTTGGAAACTCGTCTTCAATAATTTCATTATAGACAGTAGACTCACAGTCTTCATAGGTTACTTGGATTTTGTCTTCCTTCACTACAGTGGTGTTTTGTTTATCTTGAGGTCCAAGTAATCTTACAGGCAAAAGCTTTGATCTTGAGCCTTGGTTATTGGAAGGAGAATTTCCTTTTCTTCCAGACCTCTTTCTCTCAGCACTTGAATTTCGATTATAGTTTGGGGAAATCTTAATGCCATTTGGTGAAGAAGAGTTTAGCTCGAGGTTTGAAAGTATTGCTGTTTGGTCTTCATCTGTATTCACCTCATAGGCGTTTGGGCTACTTGGAGATCCAAAGAATATACTTGCAGGTGAAAGCTTTGATCTTGAGCTTTGGATATTGGAAGGAGAGTTTTCTTTCCCTCCAGACTGTCTCTCAACACCCGAGTTTCGAGTATGGTTTGGGGAAATTCTAATGCCATCTTGTGGAGACGAGTTTAGATCGAGGTTTGAAAGTTTCGCTGTTTGATCTTTGTCTTTTTTCACCTCATAGGCATTTGGGCTACTTGGAGATCTAAGTATACTTGCAGGTGAAAGCTTTGGTCTTGAACTCTGGATATTGGTAATATTAGAAGGGGAATTTCCTTTTCCTCCAGACCTTCGCTTTCTCTCAGAAATCGAGCTTCGAGTATGGTTTGGGGAAATCTCAAGGCCATCTGGCGAAGACGAATTTAGGTCGATGTTTGAAAGTACACTGTCAAAACTATTGTGCAGGACGTTATTAGGGGATTTATTGCTCGAATTTATGTTATCACACACACTGGTATGGTTCTTGTCAGGTTGGGAGCTGCTTAAGGTAATAGATCTTAACATTTCCTTTTCAAGTCTCGGCTCAGGTGAATTAAGATCAAGACATGATAATCCAGTATTCAAACCACGTAGTAAGTCGTCATTAAGTGATTTAATAGCTGACTGCATGTCATCGGTACTATTGAGTTCGGACACCGAGCCGGAAAGTGGGATTTCAGGAATTATTTTGAGGTCTTCCCTTGAGTCATTACTTTGCTGTCTGGCGAGGCTTTTAGACTGACTTGTTGAGTTCGTGAAGATCTCAAGATCAGGCGAAGAGGAATTAAGGTCCAATTTTGAAAGTTTACTCAGCAATTCCTCTTGGGATTCAAAACGTGCTTCTATGCTACCACTCCTATGGTTCTCGACCGGTAATGGAGGAACTGATACGTTAAATAGATCTTTATCACCTTCTCCAGAACGACCGTTTTGATTTCCGCTTGCCGCCTGGTTTGTTTGAAGAATAAGGTCTGGAAAGCATTCCAAAACAAGAAAAGACAAATGACTGTTTGGATCTTGGTGGTACGACGGATTTTGATCTTTCAGGGATTTCGAAATGACTGCATAATGATGTTTAGGGGACAATCCATTCTCTAAAGCAGCCAAATACACTTCGTTGAAGTGTCGCACTTTCGATGCCATAGGATCGCACATTTGTTTCAGGGTAACAATAGTGCCTTCCAATTCCTCGAGAGTGTGATTTCTCACCATTCTGTCCTCGCTGTCGACTGTTGCTAGGGAAAGCTGATTTGGTTTGTCTTGAAGGCAGTAATCGACCCACTCCAGGGTCGAATTCGATTCGGAAGAGCTAGCATTTTTCGTGAATCGGCGCATGGATTGGATGGCACTTATGGTTTTATGAACCTGGTGACAGATGTAGTTTTTGCCATAGGCTGTATTTAAAGTGCTGGAGTTCTCTTTCAGAAACAGGAACGGTGAAGCGTACGATTGGCAGGTTCGGTTCAGTCCAAGCCAACTGCCTCTATTAAAGAACTCGCATCCGAAATAGGCTTCAGCATACGCTGCCCAATTCAAATAGCACTTGGAAAGGAAAAAGTCGTTTTCATTGGAATGGCAAAACTGACACATTTCCGCTACGAAAGCGCACGAAGCCAGGAACTTTTCCATCACCAAGTGGTCGGGATACTGGTTGTGGGGAAAATTAAGTAACAAAAAAGTGTGGAAGTCTGAAGTAGAATACTCAAAATCCACGTAATATTTATGAAATATACGTTTGTAGAAGTCGTGGAATATAGCTTGCCTTACTTTAACTGCGTTCACAATGTCTTCATTTAATTCGGATTCCTCGTTTGTTTCACTACAGAAGGTGCGAGGAAATGGTTCACTGATAAGGCCATAATCAAGCCACAAGCGATTGAACAATTCGTAAGCGAAATTTTCTAGCTGTGGATTTGCCATTCCTTCCGAAACACTCCTATCACCGTAACAGCTTATGCAATGCACTGAGTCAACTAGGAATAGAGCTCCATTTAAATTAAAAAAGATCGCTGCCATTTCATTTTTCAATTTTCCTTCTACGGTAATGGGGCCGCGGTAACTGGTTGGATGGTAGGTAGGCATTTAATTAACGTCGCACTGGAGCAACACAACGAGCTATTGGCAACGATCCGGATTCAAACCGAAGGGGGGGGGAATTTCAATTAACGTCACACTGGAGCAACACAATGGGCTATTGGTGACGGTCCGGGATCAATCCCAAAGGGAAAGATCCGAGGACAACACCACGTAATTTTGAACCACGGTCAGATGACGATCAAACCGAAGGGAAAGAACCGGTTGGAAGAGTAACGGATTAATAGTCGGAGGGTTGCGAGCTTGAAACAAGGTCCAATCAAAGATAGTCGTGTACGCGGGGGCTGGTGCACATTAAATCTGTCGAGGTGTCAAATGTCCTCACGTTGGCGTGGTGTGGAAGTATATAGAGTGAGGTGCCAGCTCAGGTATTGACCTCGTCATCTGAACCACGTTTCAAAATTAGGGGGGGGGGGGTATTTCAATTAACGTCACACTGGAGCAACACAATGGGCTATTGGTGACGGTCCGGGATCAATCCCAAAGGGAAAGATCCGAGGACAACACCACGTAATTTTGAACCACGGTCAGATGACGAGGCAACACCTGAGCTGGCACCCCACTCTCCAAACTTCCACACCACGCCAACGTGAGGACATTTGAGGCCACGACAGATTTAACGTGTACCAGCCCCCTTTGTACACGACGGTGTTTGGCTGGATTCGAACTCGCAACCCTTCGGTTGCAAGTCCGTTACTCTTCCAACCGGGCCACCGCGGCCCTTCAAAATTAGGAGGTGTGTCCTTGGATCTTTCCCTTCGGGATTGATCCCGGACCATCGCCAAAACCCCGTTGTGTTACTCCAGTGCGACATTAATTACCTACCTACCCTCTATGGCATTAACAACCTGAGAGTTTTTGGCGGTGCAGGTTCGATTCCTGTTCAGATTTGATAATTTGGTGTATTTCCCTCTTCTGTCATTAAAAGCTTTCTATGCGCAAGTATGTCCATTTACTTGACGGGTTGATTGATTGATTGTTTGTCCAAAAAAGGACAAGCATTTGACTTACCTATTTACCTACTTACCTATTTACCTACCTACCCGTCAAAGGACTTCACGGGTAGGTAGGTATTTTAATTAACGCCGCATTGGAGCAACACAACGGGTATGGTAGGTATTTTTAATTAAAGTCACACCGGAGCAAGACAACGGGCTATTGGTGACGGTCCGAGATCAATCCCAAAGTGAAAGATTCGCGGATAACACCACGTAATTTTGGTTGGCGTGGTGTGGAAGTTTGGAGAGTGGAGTGCCAGCTCAGGTGTTGCCTCGTCATCTGACCGTGGTTCAAAATTACGTGGTGTTGTCCTCGGATCTTTCCCTTTGGGATTGATCCCGGACCGTCACCAATAGCCCGTTGTGTTGCTCCAGTGTGACGTTAATTGAAATACCCCCCCACGTAATTTTGAATCACTGTCAGATGACGAGGCAACACCTGAGCTGGCACCCCACTCTCCAAACTTCCACACCACGGCAAACGTGAGGACATTTGAGGCCATGGCAGATTTAACGTGCACCAGCTCCCTTTGTACACGACGATCTTTGGTTGGATCGTTACTCTTCCAGGGGCCGTCGTGGCTCAGTGGGTACGCCCACTGCGCTAGCAGGCTTCGAGTTGTAGGCGGCGCAGGTTCGATTCCTGTCATGTGCATTCCTCCATGGGTGTAGTTCTCTCTTCTGTGCGAGTAAAGACTTTCATTGTCGTGTCTATTACTTCGTGTTGTATGTCTTGTGTCTGGAGAAACATGGTCAAATATGGCCCTTGAAGCACACAACTTCCAAAAAAACAGCCACCTTTCAACCTGGCCAATTTACTTGACAGGAAAAAGCCTTACTTGGTACAATTGGCCAGATTTGCCTCATACAAGAAACGAATGAACCGACAAATGCTTGAGTACTGAACGCTCTACACGCAGATTCACTGAAGTAGATAACGTGTTCAAATCCTCAATGTTACTCGGGTGAACTTCACTCACTAAGGTGTATCGAAAAAAACTTCTTTTAAATTCAAAATTTCAAGTTGAAACAAAGTCATCTCTAGGGCCCCATATTTACCTGAAAATCTTTCAGTCGATTGAAATATATTTAGGTCTCCCGCACGAGGCCTAAAGTTTCAATTTTTCTTCCGAAAACGTGATTTTTTAAAATATTTTTTTACAATGAAAATAATTTGAATTTTTATTTTGAAGTTAAAATCCTTGACTTCAATCTATGATTTGAAGGAAAAAAATTTTAATGTCGTAGTGTGACATTTAGGTCACCCGCATTTAGCCTAAAACTAAAAATGATGTATTTCCTTTAACTAGTGGGTCGCCCAGTGGTCGAAATTCGATCATAATTCATTTAATTTTTAATTTTGAACGTTAATAAGGTTCTTTTGTCAAAGAGTATACCTCTATATTCATTGCATATAATTTTTTTGAATTTTGTTCTATTACGTAAGCTGCGAGCATGTACAAATACGTTATAGGAAAAATGCGGTATAGCTTGGTTAAGCCATATCTAAAAAACAATAACGCGTTGTTTGACATTTTCTTGGGTTTTTTTATTGCTATACTGGCCACAGGTTTCGCCAAGGCTACACAGTTAATTTGCCTATCTTTTTCAAATTATAAAAAATTTAAATAAAAAATAAATCTGAAAAATGAAATAAGGAATACGTGCTTCGTATTTTTTTATATATTTTTTATTGAAACAAAACAACCGGGTGGTTAAAAAAATAAATGTTCTCCATTGAACTTGAAATAGTTCGAAAATGAATTTAATGATTCAAAACTTCTGTGTAGACAATGTTTTTTGTAAAAACTCTTTCATCGTTTGCTAAATGCCCTTGACCTTTATATTCTGAAATATAAAATCTCAAACCATCGAATGATCGAACTCTACTTGCTGCGACGTACAATTGATCATGTGTAAAAACTGACTGCCTCAATAAAATTCCAATTTTTTCGAATGTTTGTCCTTGAGACTTATTTATTGTCATCGCAAATGCAGGTATAGTTAGAAATTGAGTTCTTTGAAAGTTAAATGGTAAAATAGTTCCGGAATATGTTAAATTTATACATGGAATCAAAATTCTCTTATTGCGTGCGGTTCCAGTTAAAACTTCGCAATCAATAGTATTCCGATGCATAAATTTGATGCGCATTCTTGTTCCATTAACTAATGCTTCCTTTGTATTTAAGTTTCTGATCAGCAAAACGATGCAATTAACTTTCAATACTAACTTATGTGGTGGCAAATTATGCCAAATCTCATACTCCTCCGTGCGCGCAATGTGCTTAAAAAGGGGTACAAAGTTTTTTCTTCACGTATTAATATATAGATTACAGTATATGAACGTAAACAATGAATGTTTTATTTTGTTTAATTTAATATATTTCTAACGCATATTATACATTAATTTTATCTTTCTGCACTCCTTCATATGAACTTTAATTAAATTTTAAATCTCATACTCCTCAGTGCACGCAATGTGCTTAAAAAGGGGTACAAAGTTTTTTCTTCACGTATTAATATATAGACTAGTGGTCGCCCAGTGGTCGAAATTCGACCATAATTCATTTAATTTTTAAGTTTGAACGTTAATAAGGTTCTTTTGTCAAAGTGTATACCTCTATATTCATTGCATATAATTTTTTTGAATTTTGTTCTATTACGTAAGCTGCGAGCATGTACAAATACGTCATAGGAAAAATGCGGTATAGCTTGGTTAAGCCATATCTAAAAAACAATAACGCGTTGTTTGACATTTTCTTGGTTTTTTTTATTGCTATACTGGCCACAGGTTTCTCCAAGGCTACACAGTTAATTTGCCTATCTTTTTCAAATTATATAAAATTTAAATAAAAAATAAATCTGCAAAATGAAATAAGGAATACGTGTTTCGTATTTTTTTACATATTTTTTATTGAAACAAAAAAAACCGGGTGGTTAAATAATAAATGTTGTCCATTGAACTTGAAATAGTTCGACAATGAATTTAATGATTCAAAACTTCTGTGTAGACAATGTTTTTTGTAAAAACTCTTTCATCGTTTGCTAAATGCCCTTGACCGTTATATTCTGAAATATAAAATCTCAAACCATCGAATGATCGAACTCTACTTGCTGCGACGTACAATTGATCATGTGTAAAAACTGACTGCCTCAATAAAATTCCAATTTTTTCGAATGTTTGTCCTTGAGACTTATTTATTGTCATCGCAAATGCAGGTATAGTTAGAAATTGAGTTCTTTGAAAGTTAAATGGTAAAATAGTTCCGGAATATGTTGAATTTATACATGGAATCAAAATTCTCTTATTGCGTGCGGTTCCAGTTAAAACTTCGCAATCAATAGTATTACGATGCATAAATTTGATGCGCATTCTTGTTCCATTGACTAATGCTTCCTTTGTATTTAAGTTTCTGATCAGCAAAACGATGCAATTAACTTTCAATACTAACTTATGTGGTGGTAAATTATGCCAAATCTCATACTCCTCCGTGCGCGCAATGTGCTTAAAAAGGGGTACAAAGTTTTTTCTTCACGTATTAATATATAGATTACAGTATATGAACGTAAACAATGAATGTTTTATTTTGTTTAATTTAATATATTTCTAACGCATATTATACATTAATTTTATCTTTCTGCACTCCTTCATATGAACTTTAATTAAATTTTAAATCTCATACTCCTCAGTGCACGCAATGTGCTTAAAAAGGGGTACAAAGTTTTTCTTCACGTATTAATATATAGATTATTAAAAATCTACTTTATTTGTTTGAAATAAACTTTCATGACAAAAAATTGTTTTGACTAACACAGGTTCAGCTTTTAGTATGAATACAAATTATTAACCTTCATATTAAAATTATTATGCTTTATGCCTAGTACCTAAATTGTAATAGAAAATAAATACTGAAAAATAGGTATTTTCAAAGTGGTTTATTTTTCAATAACTATTTATAACTCAAATATGAAATTAGAAGTCATAACTCAATCCTTCAGTCAGATCATATAACGTAAATGTTGTAGTATTAGAAGTTTTTCATCTCTATATTGTTAAATATTGAGACTTATACATGGCGTGAAAGCTCTGTGCGCCAATCTGCAAAAGCTTCTAATTAGGCTGGTTGTGAGTGCCAAGCTTATGAAAATGTATTTATAGGGTATTAGAAAATAATCAAAATAAAGTGGAATTCAATAATTACCTAAGAATAGTAATGAAACTATTTGTTTCGGAATAAAAAATACTTGTTCAAATGTTCAATCCTTGGTAGTTGCAGTAGCTGTTGTTTTGAAGTGGCTTATGTTTCAAAGTTGGGAAGAATTTTCCGGTCAAACAATCTGGACCTAATGTCGTTCCTTATGACCACAAACGTGTTTCGAAGCTTCTGTAATCTCCTTAACAATTCTCTCAACTGCTTGGGTGTGCGAAGGAATTTTAAATTCTTTCCTATCACTAATTCCAGTCTCGGCAATTCACTCTACCTCTTGATTGCTAAAGCTGGTTAAGAGCGGTGGCTCCGTTACTGGTGTAGACGTAAATTGCCAGTCAATTAGATTAATATAATATTATGCATCAAAAGCTAAATCTTGAGAACATTCACCAGTCATTACAGCCTGAAATATACCCCATAGATATTTCTGGTCGGTGCTTAACTCTTTGATATCTACCTTTGGAAAAACAGTATCTATTGAACCCCACCACTGGTAAATCCTGGCAATTAATAAAAAGTTTTCCAATTGGACCACTGAAGAATGAGGTCCAGAAGTTCGACGATCGAGTGCAAACATCACTTTTCTAAGAGGCAATTCGTTTAAATGAAGCAAACAAACCACTGCTTGTAATGGGTGTTTTAAGGTTTCTTCAAATAGTGCAATAGTTCCATTAGAGGTTCCTGTATTTATTGCGGTGCCATCGCAACCAATAGCTTTAATGGTATTTCCCTCAATGCAATTTTCTCTCAAAAACTAGTATTAATGATAAATTTCTTTCCCAGTTCAGTTTCCCTGGTCATCTGACCATGATTCAAAATTACGTGGTCAGATGACCAGGTCACACCTGAGCTGGCACCCCATTCTTCAAACTTCCACACCTCACCAACGTGTATCGAAAAAAATTTATTTTGAAATTCAAAATTTCAAGTTGATAAAAGTGATGTTGTCCTCGGTTCTTTCCCTTTGGATTTGATCCATCGTCAATAGCCCGTTGCTCCCAGTGCGACGTTAATCAAAATACCTACCTACCCACGACCAAGGGTTACAAATCCCTGATTCTTTATAGTGTAGATACTATATGTTTAAAGTAAATAAACGGTAGTTTATTTGTAATTTTGGCTGTGTAGTTGTGTTTATTGGCACATAACACGACCCACTATGCTACAACGTCGCGGTTCGAAATTAGGTCCAACCAAAGACCGTCGTGTACACGGGGGCTGGTGCACGTCAAATCTGCCGTAGCTTCAAATGTTATCACGGTGGCGTGGTGTAGAAGTTTGGAGAGTGGGGTCGCGTCATATGACCCCAAAATTACCTTAATTAATCACCATTACCCTTATTAACGTCCCACTGAATGACGTTCCAGGATGAATCCCCATTGGGAAAGATCCGAGGTGCAGGTAGTTAATTAAAGTACTGGAGCAACACATCACATTTATCGACTCGAAATCCTTCCTTTAGAATTTTTATTGGCGAAGTGCTGAAATTGTATTTGAAAAACCAAACCAAGTGACGTCACGTTCAGAATACGTACAAGAAGCACATTTCGCCGCAGAAACACTATCGCCACCTACATTTAGCTTGAGAGAAAATTCTTCTCATGTTTGAAAAAACGATAAAATTTCCCTTACTTGCGTTTTGATACTGAACTCAATTTTCACTAAACTGATTTCACCAACTCATTTCGCGTCATCTTTAAAATTACGAGGCGGTGTCTACGGATCTTTCCGTTCAAAATTCTTCGTCATCTGACCGTGATTCAAAATTACTTGGTGTTGCCTCGGATCTTTCCCTTTGGGATTGATCCCGGACCGTCACCCATAGCCCGTTGTGTTGCTCCAGTGTGACGCTAATTAATTACCCACCTATCTACTATTCCATTTCGTTTCTCGGTTGCCCAGTTGGAAGAGCAACGGATTAACAACCGGAGGGTTGCGAGTTTGAAACTAGATCCTCGTTGTGTTGCTCCTGTGTGACGTTAATTAAAATACCCACTTATGTACCATCGAAACTCGGTCCAGCCAAGACCTTCGTGTACAAGGGAATGGTGCACGTTAAATCTGTCGGACCTCAAATGTCCTCACGTTGGCGTGGTGTGAAAGTTTAGAGAGTGGGGTGCCAGTTCAGGTGTTGACCTCACCATCTGACCTTGTTTCAAAATTACGAGGCATTGTCCTTGGATCTTTCCCGTAGGGATTGATCCCAGAACGTCGCCAATAGCCCGATGTGTTGCTCCAGTGTGACGTTAATTAACTACTTACCTACCACCATCGCATTTTATACCGCCAGTGCCGCGGTAGCCTGGTTGGAAGAGTAACGGATTAGTAACTCCAAACAGATATATGATAGTTGACTAGTAAGTAGGTAGGTTGTTTGTTTACACAGAAAATCGCTCTCATATCTATCGTATTGCAGTTCTAAATTTAAAAACTCTAGCTTTAAGTCGCTAACTATTAACTATTCTTCCTACTGTACAAAGAGATCTAGAATTTAGGCATCTAAATATGTAAACAAGCAAGCGAAGATATTTCTTCTGGCGTTCAGATGCTCTCGCATGATATATAACGAGATTACCTTAAAGTACAATTTATCGCAGTACTGGCAATGGTTGGAGATCAATGTAATTGATATTGGATTGGAACGGACACCGATTCACCTGTTTTTGGTTTCAGCTATATAGTCCGTCTTACGGAGGAGTTTCGGGAATAAGGAAGAGCCGAGCAATCTATTATACACATAAAACATTCAAGATAGTACACACAAAAAATAGAAGGCAAGTGAAGGGCAAGACATGTAAGCACAAAAATACAATATTACGTAAGAAAAGGATTACAAAATTTGGTAAATTTACAGAGAACCAAATGATAACATAAAAGAAATACTGATAAAAATAATAACATAATAAAATGATAATAATAACATAATAAATAATCCATATATAATAAACGGTAACAATTCATAATGAACAAGGATACGTATTTAGAACAAAAAATTTTAAAAAGCAAAACCACTAAGACAACTAAAAATACAGATATACTAATTTCGTAAGAAAAGCTAGATTATTTCGAGAACTTTCGACTTCTCAGTTTTCACAGATATAATCAATGTTGGAGCTGAGAAATTCCATCATTTTAAGGATTTTGTGGTGGTAGTGTCTATTCTCAGCAGTACTTTGCCACCAATGAGAGTAGTTTTGTAGAGAAGGTTTCGCCAAAGGGCCACGGACTTGTGAAATCAGTCAAAAAGGTAGTGAATGGGATCACCTTCTCGGCCGTAGATGCACAGCGCACTTGTTTTTAGATGGAAATGTTCATGTAATTGGTATTGACCAATCAACTATCATATTTGAATTCTAGATTAATTATTTGAAATATTTTGGTCATGGTAAGTATAGGTACAGGCAAATCGTTCGCCACCTACATTTAGCTTGTCAGAAAATGCCTCTCATATCACTGACGGCTACCTAGCAATTCACGTTTAAGCGATGAATAGGTAATCTGACAGATACTCTCGTACTAAAGGATGAAACATTGAGTAGTTGGAATTTCCCACGTGAAGCCAGTCACCTATTTGGAATTGGAGCCCAGAGTGCAAATATGGGTTGTTTGATTGGGGTTTCATGGCGTAAGGCCCATATTTGGCCAAGCTGAGTCAAACACAAGAGACAACGTCAAATAATGGACGTATACACTAAAGAAAAGTTTACTGTCAAAGAGAGAAATATACTGAGGGTAAGTTACAGGAATAGTACCTGCAACGCCTACACCTAGCATGTAGATGAAGGAATATGCCGTTGCTTTCCATTACATTTCAAGTTGAAGTGTTAATTTCTTCATCCATAACATTTCACTGGTACATTCTGTCTAGTATGAGAACTGCTAGAATTAGTCTTCCCTGTCTGTTTCGGTAGAAACACAGGCCTTGTTTTCCTTGTATGTACATTTCAAGTTGAAGTGTTCATTTCTTAATCCATAAAATTTCACTGTACACACAAACTGTCTTTCTACCACGAGTACAACAGACACAGAGTCTGCCCCCTGTCTGTTGCCATAGAAACAGTCCGTACCCTATTTTATATAGGTGATACTTGAAATGTTTTCAAATTTGTCGCACTTCGTGACAAAGTGGAAATATATGAGATTTTTACTTGTTGGTGAGAAGATGGATAGTAGTAAACTACCTCTTTCGCCAACATTGGCAAAAACCAAAATTACAAATAACTCATCCCCGAGTGTCAGAGTGTCATACCTACTCAAAATGAACGAACTCAGTTTCTATAATAACCCCCAACACACAGACTTGGTGTAACGAGCAATTTTCGTTGTACACAGACAATACCTGAGATTACCGCGAATTCTTCTTCCACACATCAGATTATCCTCTTGAAACCTCCTGGTGGTTGTCTAGACGAGATATCTCGTCATTAGCAAAATTGACCAGATCTTGATGTACGAAATATATCGTCATTAGGAAAAAGCTGACCAGATCTTGATCTCTTTATCTTTAAAAGATCTGTAACATCTTGATAACGAGATATCTCGTCGTTAGCAAAATTGGTCGGATATTGATGGACGAGATATCTCGTCGAAACCACCTGGAAGGTTAATCTCATGAGAGAATTCAACCATTCGCTACCAAGAACAATTTAAGTTTGTCGCCACATGAACATTTATTCGAACAATCAGCTAGGCGTAACTGATGTGCAACAAAGAAAGGAAATGAAATATCCCAACAAATTAAAGTCAAGAACTGATTGCGGTCGAGACAGAATTTCACCAGTGATTGAAAGAAAATTTATTTTCCGTCACCTTCATAAGATTAAATCTCGAAACTGAAATGATAGATGGTCCCCTCAAAAATTTTTCAGTGTGATTTGGAACCAATTTTCTTCTTCTGTACCCCCCTTCTTCCTCTCTTATCCATACGAAAAAAAAGTTCTGCATTACGATGCAGTTTTTTTTTAATATAGCGCATAAAATAAATCCGGAAGATGACAAATTACCCGAATTTCACCCTCTCTTGATCTCTAGATCCACCGTTGCCAATACACCAGTGAAAAAAATTAATTTAGCTGACTTTTAGTCCTATTCTGTATTTTGACAAGTCATTAATATCATCTGTCCTCCTTTTGTGCACCTTTATTGAGTTAGAAAATGATCTTTTGTGCCAAGCAAAGGTAGAAATGAAACAAAATAGTAATGGAATCTAAAAAAAAGATATGGATCTGTATCAACCATTAAGTTTTTTAACCGAAAAATCTCGAACGTTCACGACCTGAGATTAATATAGACTTAAAAAAAAAGAAAAGTAGAATTTTTTCTTCGTAGAGTTGGATTTATCAGTGAAATGGCTTTCATACACATAAAAAATCAATTGATGTCAGAAAGTGAACATTTTTTCATTTAAAATTATTATGTAAATCGAAAATAATCAAATGTTTTATTTCTCCTTTACTTTAATATTGAATACATCGTTAGGGAGAAATATATATTCCGATTTCATTCACTGAATTCGTGAAGTTATTTTTATTTTAAAGGTTATTTTAAAAATAAGAAAGCAATCGAGTTTTGGAACCGTCTGAAAAATTTTTGCTCAATCACAAAATTAATTTAATATATTTACATCAATAAAATAACTGCAAAAATAAGTAAGACAGCATGCACTTTTACATGATAGTAAAATTAGATTTAAATTTTCTCAACCTTCTGAAGGATTCACTCCATATATCCGCTCTGCAACCGGCAGTCTTCTCTGCATGTCTTAAGTTTTGCAATTCAATTTATGTATAATTAATTAGGTTATAAAGCAATCATAACAATCATAATTGAAAGAGTATAACCTATTAATTGATTTTTATGTAATTGATTTTGTAAGAGGTAATATTCTTAGTATATGCAAAACTATCATGGCAAATTAAATTATCACAGTTTAACTAATCATTGTTAAAATTGAAGTTATTCTAAAAGCGATATCTTCCTTCAGTTTGGCTGAACTTCATCGCATTATAATATCAGACTTTCTGCGAGTGACAGAAAAAACTAAGTTTGAAAAACACTGCCATATAAAATTAATAAGACTCAAAACGAATGATATCTTGACTGCTATTATTTGATTTACTCTTTCATAGGTATTTTTCCAATAAAGTCTTTTCTTGTTCGGCTAGTTTATGATCTTAATTTTTTTCTTAACTTCCAACTTTACGTGTAAGCCGCGTTCGCTACTAATCTGGCTTGTACATTGTTTTTTCTTAAATCTTTGTTTCTAACGCACGTGGTTCTTTAGAAATTAAACATTATCATGTGTTTTTAGAAGTGAGGTATTAAAGAGATTTCAGTGTTAAAATCAAATAAACCACACGGTTTGAAAAAATTTTACTTCTGTCGAAGATGTAGACGCTGATGTTGGGGTACCTTAAAATGTAGTTTATCGCCGTTGGGAAACGTTTAGCGTTTAATCTAATTGGTGACGAATCAACAAACATCAATTCAGAATTCATTCTTTGGAATTTTCATTGGCGATGTCCTGAAATCGTATTAGTAAACAAGCCAACGGAAGTCACTTAAAGAATACATACAGGAAATACGTATCACCGCAGAAACACTACCGCCATCTGCATTTAGCTTGACAGAAAATGCCTCGATGAAATCTATATATTAATACGTGAAGAAAAAACTTTGTACCCCTTTTTAAGCACATTGCGCGCACGGAGGAGTATGAGATTTGGCATAATTAAAGTTCATATGGAGAAGGAGTGCAGAAAGATATATATATATCTATATATTAATACGTGAAGAAAAAATTTTGTACCCCTTTTTAAGCACATTGCGCGCACGGAGGAGTATGAGATTTGGCATAATTAAAGTTCATATGGAGAAGGAGTGCAGAAAGATATATATATATATCTATATTAATACGTAAAGAAAAAACTTTGTACCCTTTTTAAGCACATTGCGCGCACGGAGGAGTACGAGATTTGGCATAATTAAAGTTCATATGGAGAAGGAGTGCAGAAAGATATATATATATATTAATACGTGAAGAAAAAACTTTGTACCCCTTTTTAAGCACATTGCGCTCACGGAGGAGTATGAGATTTGGCATAATTAAAGTTCATATGGAGAAGGAGTGCAGAAAGATATATATATATATATCTATATTAATACGTGAAGAAAAAACTTTGTACCCCTTTTTAAGCACATTGCGCGCACGGAGGAGTATGAGATTTGGCATAATTAAAGTTCATATGGAGAAGGAGTGCAGAAAGATTGTTGGGTTTTATCGATTGAAGACAGAGTTTTATACATTAAAAAATAAATTTTATTACGTGACCAAGTCTTATGGTTTAAAAACATACAAGAAGTCTGATCAGATCATGATCCCCAATCTTATCACTTATATACATTCAAAGATTTACATATTCTTCTATATTGATGTGCCCCACACGGCACTATAATTGGAGGTTTGAGACCGATTCCAACATGCGGCCCCATCGGTTGTAAAACCTCAGCAGATGTATTACAATTCAATATATATATTTATATAAATCTAACAAAATATTTTTCTAATAATATTTTTAAATTTATTTAACAATAAAGGCTTTGTTAAAAAGTCAGCCAAATTATTTTCCGATGAAATATAATTTACGTTAAATAGTTCATCTTTTATTAATTTACGAATAAATTTGTACTTGATATCAATATGTTTAGTTTTCTGATTTTCCTGACTATTTTTTGAAAAATAGATAGCAGATTGATTATCACAATATACTTGGGGTCTTATGTAATCACACAAACTTAATTCATTTATAATTCTACTAAACCAAATAACTTCTTTAGTGCAATCGGTTAGTGCAATAAATTCAGATTCCATTGAGCTAAGAGCTATGCACTTTTGTTTAGAAGATTTCCATGATATTGGGATGTTACCAAAATAAATTAAATAGCCACTGCTTGAATGTCTGTTTGTGAGACCACATCCCCAATTTGCATCAGAAAAAGCAATCAAATTTGAACTTTTTACATTGGAAAGATTAATTTTAAAATCCTTTGTAAGAAAAACATAGTTCATAATATCAACAACGTAAGACCAGTGTTTGTAAGTATAACCATTACAAAACTGAGACATTATATTAACGGCAAATGCAATATCTGGTCTGGATCTATCTGACAAAAACGATAAACATCCTATTAAGGAACGATAGGGAAATTTCCTCATTAAATCATTTTCAATTATTTCTTCCTCTTTAACCTTATCAGGTAAGTTACAACCAATTTTTAAAGGTAAATTCACAAAACTTTTAGGAAGATCTTTGAATTGTGACATTAATTTTTCAATGTAGGTAATTTGATGTAAATAAATCGAATTTTCAATTTCTTGAAAGTTTACGCCTAACAAATATTTAGTTTTACCTAGGACTGTAAGATCCAATTTTTTGTCCAATAATTCGATTACTTCATTTATCAAATGTTCCCTTTTTGAAAACAAAACCATATCATCTACATAAACAATTAAAATTACATCTTTAAATTTGTAGACACAATTACACCAATTTAACTGAGAAAATCCTAATTTAGTTAAAATACCGTCTAATTCCAAATTCCATTCTCTACCACTTTGATGCAGACCATATATAGCCTTTTCCAATAGACATACTTTGTTTTCGGATCCTTTCAGCACAAATCCTTTTGGCTGTTTCATGTATATAGTATCCTTAAGGTGTCCATATAAATATGCACTTTTCACGTCAACTTGACGGTGATACCAACCCAACATAGAAATCAATAGTACAAACAATAATTTAACAATAGAAAAATTCACAACTGGTGAAAAAATATCTTTAAAATCAATGCCGGGTTTTTGCTTAAAACCTTGAGCAACAAGACGAGCTTTATACCTTTTAGGTATATTGTTTTCGTCCATTTTTATGCTGTACACCCACTTACTTCCAATTATGGTTGTATTTGGGGGGGTGTCCACTAATTTCCATACTTGCCTATCCTTCATTATCTGAATTTCTTCATTCATGGCAGTATTCCATTTAATTTTATCCTTACTTGCTTGCGTTTCTTCATAACTTTTGGGGATTTCGACATTGTAACACTGATCATACATGTCGTACATCTGTTGGTCTAAAAAATTAGATTCATCACTAGAAGTAGATGGCACATTAGAAATATCCACATTAGGATGTTCAGTTTCTGGCTTAAAATTGAAATTTACAGGATCAAACCTAATCTTATTTTTAGTACAGTACTTTTTAATATCATTTAAAGATCTCATTCTCAAATTTTCAGGAGAATAATAGTATACATCTATCCTATTGCTTTTATTTCTAGGTTTTTCGATTCTTCGCCAATTTGAAATGTTAAGACTTTTTAAGTCCTCAGTTTTAACTAAATCTTTAGAATCTAAAACTTGAGTTTCACTTTCCGATTTTACTTTTATATTTTCATTTGATTGATAAATAGGAATATTAGAATTAAGATCGAAAGAAACGTACTCAAAGTTTTTACCAAATAGTACATCAACAGCTTTCTTACTTTCGTCGATATGAACATGGACTGTTTCAACTATTCTCTTCTCGTTTGGTACATATATTCTGTAACCTTTAGTTTTCAAACCATATCCTGTCAAAATACCAAGTTTAGCTCTGGGTTGTAATTTATTTCTCTGTATTTTAGGAATATGAACATATGCCAAAGAGCCAAAAATTCTAAAATGTTTTACTGATGGTTTGAAACCAGTCCATATTTCGTTAGGAGATATACCCTCAGTTAATTTGTGTTCGCATCTATTTTTAGTATGAATAAATGCTAAAAGTGCTTCTGACCAAAATTGTGGTTGTAAACCACTGTCTTGAAGCATAGCTCTGACACAATCCATGGCTGTTCTATTGAACCTTTCTGCAACGCCATTTTGTTCAGGGGTATAAGTTGAAGTTCTTTCGATTTTTATTCCTAGATCATTTAAAAACTTTTTAAATTCTTTGTGACAAAATTCTAAACCATTGTCAGTTCGGACACATTTTAACTTAACATTTAGCTGTCTTTCAGCTCTAACCAAGTATTTTTTAAAGTAATCAAAAACTTCATTCTTATTTCGAATAATATAAACAGTTACTTTACGTGAAAAATCATCAATAATAGATAAAAAGTATTTTTTTCCACCTAGAGAGTTAACTGGAGCAGGACCCCACAAATCCATATGGATCCTTTCCAAAACATTTTTAGTTTTCCTTTCGTACATATAGTTTCTTTTTAAGGATATTCTAGTGGATTTAGCAATAGCACAAATCTTACAATTTTTATCTATATTCTTACAATTAAGTTTTTCAATTGCTTTTACACAATTAATTTTACACATATTTTCAATTAAGGGCATGTTAACATGACAAAACCTACGGTGGGCTTTTTCTAGATCTAAACCAGTTACATATGTATAATTTTTAATCTTGGGATAACCTTTTAAGATATACAATTTTCCAATTCTGGGAACAGTAAACAAATATTTATTATAACTATTATAAATAATCATTTTGTT
The DNA here is from genome assembly GCA_933210815.1 of Meta bourneti. Classification (NCBI taxonomy): domain Eukaryota; kingdom Metazoa; phylum Arthropoda; class Arachnida; order Araneae; family Tetragnathidae; genus Meta; species Meta bourneti. The sequence goes on along the minus strand of OW119926.1, from coordinate 42,680,780 downwards.
ATTTCCCCATTTAATTTGGTTTCCCACAAGGTCAATACGAGCACCACTAATTAAATTTTTTCTCATATTAGGCGAGTATAACACATCTTTTAAAGTTATATCATAATTTCTGTTTCTATCTAAAACTGTAAATTGAATATCACCCATACCTAATACTTCCGAGGTGCTGTCCTTGTCTCCGACTAGGATCTTCTGTGGTGGTAGTTTTCTGAATGTCGTAAACATATCACGTTCTTTACAGAAGTGAGCAGTTGCAGCAGAATCAATGAGAAATTCTCTCGGTCTTTCATTTGGAAAATTTGAAACTGCATAGGCACGTTGAAGATCAGTTTTTGGATTGTCCTCCATATAAAATAATTCACCACCAGGTTTCTGCCGATTGCTTTTCTTGAAGCACTTCGATTCGTAATGTCCCGACTTTTTGCAGTAGTTACAGAATGGTCGCGGCCCCATACGACAAACTGTCGACTTTCTTGGGCTTGAAGGAATTAATTCAGGGTCCAGTACGCATCTGCTGTGATCAGGAGTAGACGCCCGTGTCTCCTTGTATTTAGATGACTTGTTTCTTGTAGCATAAGCATCGGCCACGATACTTAATTTTGTGTCTTCGTCCATCCGCTTCAGGTCGATCCGGCTGGATTCTGTTATTAAATGTTTAGACAAATTGTCTAGCGTGAACTCGTTGTCATCTATCCTGTATAGCAGTTGTACCAGATTATCGTATTCGTGAGGCAAATGTCTTATTAGTTGAAAGCAAACTAAGAGGTCTGGGATTTCGAATCCACCTTCTTTTATCTGTAACAGCTTCTCATGCACTCGTTTGCAGAAGAGTCCAATGGATTCGTCCTCCGGCTGATAGCGGATTGAAAAGAACTCGTCCACAAGGCCTGCCAATCGTGCTCTAGATGCTGGTTCAAAGTTGGTCTTTAATATATCCCAGGCTTCCTTACCATCCTCAGTAGATGAAATTAAGACTTGATATTTTCTGTCTATACCCTGGTAGATAGTTGTATATGTCCTCTGTTTCCTATAACGATAGTCTCTTTTTTCTTGTTCTGGAGCATCTTCCAATAATAGAGGTTCCGTTTTAGTGATAAATTCCCAACAGTTCCGGTCGATTAGCAATATCTTCATGTCCATCTTCCACGTGGCATAGTTGAAATCCGATAACTTCGGGAAGGAAAACATGGACATTCCTTGAATACCCATCATACTGGATACCGGTAGTGGCAGAATTCAGGTTCAGCTTAAGGTCTGAGGCCCGTAACCAATTGTTGGGTTTTATCGATTGAAGACAGAGTTTTATACATTAAAAAATAAATTTTATTACGTGACCAAGTCTTATGGTTTAAAAACATACAAGAAGTCTGATCAGATCATGATCCCCAATCTTATCACTTATATACATTCAAAGATTTACATATTCTTCTATATTGATGTGCCCCACACGGCACTATAATTGGAGGTTTGAGACCGATTCCAACAAAGATATATATATATCTATATATTAATACGTGAAGAAAAAACTTTGTACCCTTTTTAAGCACATTGCGCGCACGGAGGAGTATGAGATTTGGCATAATTAAAGTTCATATGGAGAAGGAGTGCAGAAAGATATATATATATATATCTATATATTAATACGTGAAGAAAAACTTTGTACCCTTTTTAAGCACATTGCGCGCACGGAGGAGTATGAGATTTGGCATAATTAAAGTTCATATGGAGAAGGAGTGCAGAAAGAGATATATATATCTATATATTAATACGTGAAGAAAAAACTTTGTACCCCTTTTTAAGCACATTGCGCGCACGGAGGAGTATGAGATTTGGCATAATTAAAGTTCATATGGAGAAGGAGTGCAGAAAGATATATATATATATATATATATATATATTAATACGTGAAGAAAAAACTTTGTACCCCTTTTTAAGCACATTGTGCGCACGGAGGAGTATGAGATTTGGCATAATTTGCCACCACATAAGTTAGTATTGAAAGTTAATTGTATCGTTTTGCTGATCAGAAACTTAAATACAAAGGAAGCATTAGTCAATGGAACAAGAATGCGCATCAAATTTATGCATCGTAATACTATTGATTGCGAAGTTTTAACTGGAACCGCACGCAATAAGAGAATTTTCATTCCACATATAAATTTAACATATTCCGGAACTATTTTACCATTTGACTTTCAAAGAACTCAATTTCTAATTATACCTGCATTTGCGATGACAATAAATAAGTCTCAAGGACAAACATTCGAAAAAATTGGAATTGTATTGAGGCAGCCAGTTTTTACACATGGTCAACTGTACGTCGCAGCAAGTAGAGTTCGATCATTCGATGGTTTGAGATTTTATATTTCAGAATATAATGGTCAAGGGCATTTAGCAAATGATGAAAGAGTTTTTACAAAAAACATCGTCTACACAGAAGTTTTGAATCATTAAATTCATTGTCGAACTATTTCAAGTTGAATGGACAACATTTATTTTTTTAACCACCCGGTTTTTTTGTTTCAATAAAAAATATATAAAAAAGTACGAAGCACGTATTCCTTATTTCATTTTTCATTTTGTAGATTTATTTTTTATTTAAATTTTATATAATTTGAAAAAGATAGGCAAATTAACTGTGTAGCCTTGGCGAAACCTGTGGCCAGTATAGCAATAAAAAAAACCCCAAGAAAATGTCAAACAACGCGTTATTGTTTTTTATATATTGCTTAACCAAGCTATACCGCATTTTTCCTATGACGTATTTGTACATGCTAGCAGCTTACGTAATAGAGCAAAATTCAAAAAAATTATATGCAATGAATATAGAGGTATACTCTTTGACAAAAGAACCTTATTAACGTTCAAACTTAAAAATTAAATGAATTATGGTCGAATTTCGACCACTGGGCGACCACTAGTTTAAATAAATACGCCATTGGGGTGTGTGAGGAGAAATGAGAATGAGACTTGAAACAATTTGCTGTGTGTTGCTCTGGTGCGACGTTAATTAAAATACCTACATACCATACGTACCTTGAAGTAATTTGTCAGACACAAAAGACATTTATTAAGAATTCTAAATTTCATCGAATCAGATAAACTACATTGACCCACTGAACATCTACTTTGGTTGTGGGGAAAGTTTTTCAAAGTAGGGAAACTATGCTAGGAAGGTAGTTGAATTTACATCGCACTGGAGTGATGTCGGTCTATTGGCGACGTTCTGAGATCAATCCTGAAGAGAAAAGGTGGATGAGATTTGATTGGTTAGGAGGTCGTGGTTCTAGAAAATTTCTCTGAGTAGGGAAAAAGAGGAAGGTTGTGATTGGTTTTGAAGAGTCTTAAATTTATGCTTCGTGAAAATGAATAATTTTCGTGTTGGTATTGGGCATTTTATATAAGAGGGATTTTCAGTGTAATAAATAAACCAGATGGAATGCGAATATTTTACTTCCGCTACCAAAAGCTGTCGCATAATATATATTGGGGTTACCTTAAACTGTAATTTAATGCAGTCTTGGTGACTTTTGGATTTTATCTACTAATTTGCATTGACAAATCAATTATCAACAATCGATTCGGAATTCATTCTTTGGAATTTTTATTGGCGAAAAAGAAGTCAAGTGACGCCTCGTTCGAAATGCGCACGGGAAACAACGTTCCACCTCAGAAAATATAACATATGTTATATTTTCCAAACTCAAAACTTCTTATTCTGCTAATATTAGAAATTTCTCAAAGGTATATTCAGGGGCAAAAAAATATGTAAAATTCGATCTGATTAGGATTCAATGTACATTGAAACATTCATCACCGTAGTTTACTTACATTCATTTTGAACATGTAGATAACTAACTATCTTTTTGAGCAAATTGCTACGCCTACATCCACTTCCAATAAGATGAATCTTGACAGTTTTCGTACCATGGGTTGATTATAAGAGGGATTTTCTGTCAAGCTAAATTTGGAAGTTTGGAGAGGGGGGTGTCACTTCAGGTGTTGACCTCGCCATCTGACCATGGTTCAAAATTACGAAGTGTTGTCCTCGGATCTTTCCCTTCCGGATTGATCTCGGCCCGTCGCCAATAACCAATTATGTTGCTCCAGTGTGACGTTAATTAACTACCTACCTGCCTGTCAAGCTAAACATAGGCGTCGGTAGTGTTTCTGCGTCGATACTTTTTTCCTGTACGTATTCTGAATGTGGCATCAGTTGGCCTTTTGTCGCTGGCAGTTTCGCCACTTCGTCAATAAAAATTTGAAAGAATAAATTCCGAATTGATATATGACAGTTGATTGGTCAACACCAATTAGATTAAACTCCAAACTTTAGCAAAGCGGTGATGAACTACATTTTAAGGTAACTTCGATATGTATCATGCGAAAGCATTTGGACAACAGAAGTAAAACCTTAATAACCGTCTAGTTTGTTTACACTGGAAATCCTTCTCATAATAGCTTGTTTGGAAAAAGTTGGAACATTTCTAACACTACTAAATTAATACACTATTATATCACAATCCTTACAATATCGTACTTTGTTCATTAGACTACTAATAACCATATTGTAATAAAACTACCTAAACTAAGAAAAATATTTTGTTCGGCACTTTATCATTTTTAACAAAGTTCCAGTGCTTTCGTAAGAAATAAACAGAAAACAATTTTACTTAAAAGGAATAAAATGAAATCTTAACTTTGATTTCTGTAATTTAATTGTAGCTTTCCTCCATTCTCATTAATAATAAAATAAAACCAATCCTATCTATATGTACCAGACTGAAATCAAGGGAAAATAATATTTCATTGAATTAAAGACTGATTTTGAAATCAAGTTAAGCTTTCATCTCGATCCGAAATCATACGCAAATTTATTTATTTTAGGACGAAGTTTAATTTATGGTCTTTCCATGACGTTTAACTTTATTTTGAGCTCCAATCCGGAGCATTTCCGAAAATTAATCTTGTTTCAAGGGTATTATTAACTTGAATGTTGTTACCATAAGCTTCGTCCATTGAACTTACTTATAACACAATTTCGTTATAGCCTTTTCATTTTGAAATATGTAAAATAAATGCACTCTAATTACACAGGAATTCACTGTAACATCTATTTATAGATTGAAAGACTAATTGCAATATAATTCCTATGCACTCAACTTTTCTAAGTTATTACCATCCTGAGCTAATTTTGGCTCGGCCAAATAAGGCACTTGGACCATAAAAATCAACCAGACTGAACTATTTTAATATATATTTAGCACCAACAGGTAGAAGGTAGAATATTAGTTGGGATACCTTCGTGTATCTCCATTTAATGTAATAAAAGTGAATTATTTATTATAATAAAGGTAAAAAATTATAAAATAAAGTGTTTAGTGTAGTGTTACTTTTAAAATAAAGGACAACCTATACAACCCATAAGCCAACAGAAAGCCTTGTGAAATACTTCATAATGAAATTTCAATCAAATATGTTTCGTTGAATAATTCAAGAACATTGGTATTTGCCGGTGTAACAGCTTGGAAATCGATTACATGAGATTACTTGAGATTCCACCTACCCTTGAAGACTTCTATATCTCGGGTTTCCGCTTCGACTTGTTTTAGTTCATAAAAAGAACCTCATTTGAAGAAGAAATAATAGTTTATTTACCACTCAGAAAACTACTCAACAGTAACTTAATTAATAAATCTTAGATGAACTTAAAGAACTTAACATGAACTTAAATAATACATCGCAATCTCACTAATAATCACACACTACAAACTCAGTGGTACTAACTCTATCTACCATATAAATTATATCTCTATTAATTCTAAATGGAATTAAAAACGAACATATTACTGGCGTTGCCAGATGTAGAAAATTACATATTTATACTAATTACACTATTGCTCGCGAGTTTCAATATAAATACCGCTTGCGTTTTTCTATTTAACCGAAAATATCGCTTGCATTATTCATGTTTCCTTACAATGACTCTGTAACTCAAGTTATGCAGACATTTAACTCTAAGGTTGTTTGGGTTTTATGTGGCAAGGGCCATATTTGGTCAAGCTGTGCCAAACAACGTCAAGTAAATGGTAAGTAGGTTGTTGAATTTACATCGCACTGGAGCAACACAAAGGGCTACATTGGCGACAGTCCGGGATCCGTAGGAAAAGATCCAATCAAGTAAATGGAAATACACGAAAAGAAAAATTTAAGAAAGAAATGCACTTAAGGAAGAATCAAACTTGCGTTATTTACAACTTAGGTTGCTAGAGCAGTGAGCAAACACAGTGTGCCAGGGCGACCCCATTAACTTTAAGGCAAACTGTTATTAGATAAGTGTATGTAGCATTACTTATCAGCTTAGGAATAGCTTAGGAATTAATTAGCCCGTTGCGTTGCTTCCAGTGAGACGTAAATTCAACTACCTTTCAGCTTATGTGAATAGGTGTTGGTTGCTCCAGTGCAACTTAAATTCAACTACCTACCTTTCAACTTATAAAAGGTGTAATAATACTGCGAAAATGTAATAGTCCAAGTCTGGTTCTTCCGAGTACGCTGCGTATATAAGTATCTTATACTTAGCAAACACCACTACATAAAAAATTGTAGATCATTCAACCATCTGATTACTCTAACTACACTCATGTCAAAACTTCGTAAAATGCGAAAAAATTGGAGAAAATATGGATACAATGGTTCACAATCACTTGTGGAAATCGTGGAACGAAGGGAAAACATTATGCATAAGCAAAACAGTTCAGTCGACATGCACAAAGCACCGACGCACGTCGGAACGAGTATAAACGGCCTTAGCGGCATAGTCAGTTTAGACAGAAATTTCGCAATTGCTGTGGTACGGAGCGTTGTTAACAATAAATAAGGACGAAAGATGTCACAAAGATGCCAACTGGACATGTTTGTGAAGGGACGAATTACTGGAATGCTGGAATCCGGTCGATCCCGAACCGAAGCGTCTCGAATTCTGAATGTGTGATCTCCAGACTGTGGCAGAAGTTTCAAACCACTGGAGATGTTACCCGATGACCAGTACCAGGTAGGCCAAGGGTAACAACCGCTCGGCAAGATCTATATTTGGCGATAACTGCGCGATGTCAGAAGAACCATTCTGCCAAACAACTGGGTTCAGCCCTGACAGCCACCACAAGCGTCATACTTTCGAGACAAACTGTTTACAGGAGATTCAGACACGTTGGTCTCTATTCCAGACGACCAGCAGTTTGCATCTCCCTGATGTCTACACAGAAACGCGCGCGTTTCCAGTGGAGTCGACAACAGTGGGGCAATCTCATGTTCAGTGACGAGTCCAGATTTTGCTTGCAAACTGATTCTCGTCGTACCACGATCTGGAGAGAGCGTGAAATGCGTTTTCATCCGGGAAACATCACGGAAAGATATCGTTTTCCCTCAGGGGAGTTATGGTCTGGGCAGGCATATGCTGGACGACCGCACAGACCTCCACATGTTTGACACGGGATCTGTTACCGGTCAAAGATACAGAGACGAAATACTTGAGCCGTTTGCCTGTTTCGAGGTGCTGTTGGTCCTGGTTTCATATTCATGGATGATAACGCGCCTCCTCACCGTGCAACCCTAGTCGACGCCTTCCTTCAAAGTGAAGACATCCACCGCATCAGTGACCTGCCAACTCTCCTCATCTGAATCCTATAGAGCATGTGCGGGATATGCTCGGGAGACATTGCAGTCCTCCGCCACCCACCAAACTCCGTTCCGCAATTGAAAACTGCTCCCCTTGAGGCTTGGAAATATTTGATCACAACTCATCCATACCCTTATCGAATGTATGGGAAATCGTTGTGCAGCATGCGTCGTTACCACAGATTATCACACACCATATTAAATTTCATCATAACATTGTATTAATTATTCTGTTTCACTAAAGTTGACACTCGTATTGTGAACCTTTTACTTTCAACCCTTTTCTTTGGATAACAAAAGTCATTATTATCCTTGTTTTGCATTGTTTTCTTCTATAACTATTACACCCGCATACCGCTTTTCCTTCCATTCCGATGTAGATTTTCTGAAATATTTACATAAACAGCAATTATGCTTAACTTTTGGACATGAGTGTATTATTAAGCATTCAGAGGCATCATTTACTTATTACACAGTATTATTGGCGTTTGTCTCGACGAGGTATCTCGTCATTAGCAAAACTGACCAGATCTTAATGGACGAGATATCACGTTATTGGAAGAAAACTTACCCTTTATCTCGTCATCATCAAAAATTGAAACAATTTTATCATCAAAAATCGGTATTACCTTGATGACGAGATATCTTGTCATTAGCAAACTTGATCAGAAATCTTGATAGACGAGATATGGCGTCGATACCACTTCGAGGGTGAACAACCATTTCAAGAAATGAAGAAATCCAGAAAATATTTTTTCGTACTTTCAAAAAATTTGACGATGCGCTCTTTTTTTGATCAACTGAGAGTCAGGCCCATAAACCTAAGATTGTCCTTGCTTTTACTATCTCCTCTAAACTTAATGGAATCAGCGTTTCCTTTCTTTCCCTCGTAGTTGAGGAAGATCATTAGTGTATTTAGTCATCGAAGAACGCCAATCTAAACCCTCAACTACCATTAAGTACTGACGTGTGTGGTAGTTAATTTCTCTTTTTTCTTACCTCCCTTTCCATTCGTTGTTTTCGGGCGATTCCGTAGCCCCGAATGGCCAACCACATAATCTTACAAGAGGTAATTAGAGGGCGACGGAGCCCACGACGGTAAACAATGGCACCGAAAGAGATCAATAGCTCTCGCTCTCTCTGTAGGTTTAGGATGTCGGTTTTAGAGGTTTTGGGGGCATTATTCAGATATACTAATCAGGGTGATTCGGATGCAGGGGAAGGTCCACATCAAGGGAGTTGGTTTTCACTGATACGGAAAGTCCTGCGCTTGAAACCATTTCTCTGTGGAAGACAGGATAATCAGTATATTTCGTACCAGAGCGGCATTTTAGAGTAAGACATGTAGATTGCAGCGTAGGAGGAGAGATTTCAGGTTTGATTCCTCCCTGGGTGTATTTCTGTCTTTTGTGTCAGTAAAACTTTCTTTGTGTTTGAATGATCTATTACTTGATATCGCATGTCTTGTGTACGGCGCAGCATGGCCAAATGTGGCCCTTACGCCATAAAACCCAACAAACCAACCTAGGAGGAGAGGGAAATTCAGGGGATAGCTGGAATTCAAAATTTTCAAAAATATCAGCTTTGAGATTTTTAGAGATTTGAACAGTCAATTTTACACTATACTCCTTCAATGATACTTCATTTTACTTAAACTCCTATTGGAAGTTTTAAAAAATATAAATAATAATAAATTGAATTTTGTAGTACCTTGTACGGCGTATTGAGTCATGCCGTAAGAGGAGACCCCGCGCCTATCCTTGTGAGAATTTACCGGTTTAGTGGTTTTAGCGTAACATGTCCCTTGCGCCATTAACTCTCCAAGGGTTTGGACGAGATACCTCGTATAAGATCTGGTCAGTTTTGCAGATGACAAAATATTTTGTCAAGACAAAACTGCCCTATTACTGCAAGGGGTAACCAAGATCGGAGAAACAAATTGTCACCTTGCCCAGATCTGATGACAGTTTGGGTCCATTTCTGACACACACTGACTCATTGATAGGGTTTATTGTTGGACATTAGATGGGACCTGTGTTTATGTTTGAAGTCCCGCCAGCGGGTGGTCAGGGTTTTGAGAACTTTGCATATATTCTCTTTGCAATTCCTGTTTAAATGTTAGGTTGAGTCATCCTGAAGTGGGTCTTGGAAGTGGGCAATGCTGATGGTGTGAGGGGAAAATCTAAGGTATAGTGCTTTAGTGTTCCCTATAACCCATAGAGACATTGGTTGGTCAGCAATAATCAGAATCTCCTATTGAGTCTGATCAAGTTACTCTAAAAAATTTAAATAAGAGCCTTAGCGTTCTGGTCCTCTCGGTTCGACAAGCTCTTCGAATCCCAGTCATGGATGCTCGAAGAGGTTTGGAATTCCCTTTGATCTAATGAAGGACACACATGCATATATCCGGAGATAGGAGGCAAGAGACACCAGTGGGTAGGTAGTTAATTAACATCGCACTAAAGCAACACAACGGGCTATTGTCGACGATCCGGGGTCAGTCCTGAAGGGAAAGATTCAAGGACAATGCCTCGTAATTGTGAACCGCAGTCAGATGACGAGGAAACACCTGAGCTGGCACCCCACTCTCAAAACTTCCACACCCACCACGCTAACGTGAGGATATTTGAGGCCACGACAAATTTAACGTGCACCAGCACCCGTGTACATGACTGTCTTTGTCTCTAAGTCGCACCCTCCGGCTACTAATGCGTTGCCCTCCAACTGGGCTACCGCGGCCATCAGTCATGATGGAAAAGAAAACCGACTTTTCTAGAGAGGACGAGAATGTCTCTGAAATTAGATAGTATAAATAAACGATTAGAATAGCATCTTAAAGGTTGTCTGGTGATTTCTTTGGGCGCAGAGCTGGGAGCCTTTTTGTGAATAGGTTTCATCAATGTGGGATTGATTCACTGACCGTTACTGCACTCCCTCCTATATGCGGGGACGTAGTGGCTTAAATGGGTATGCCAAATGTGCTAACAACCAATGAGTTGAAGGTGGCACATGTTCAATTCCTGTCTCAGGTTTATTTCTTCCCTAGGTGATTTAGAGATTTTAGTGTTGTGGTGTAAGAAAAAATTTCAAAAACTCATGTTTTCTTCTACGTTATTCCCAAGATCTAATGAGTAGAAAGGAATATTATACATAATTTATTTCAGACCCTAGTTTATATATTTAGGAGACTTTATGCAACATTTAGGGAAATCTACTACATTTGCAATGTTTTTCTTTAACGTAATTTTTTACCTAAATTTTCCAACTTTGGCCAATTCTTTTATAATAAATTATAATAATTTATATTGATTATTTGCTTTATAATGTGTCTTAATAAGTTGTTTTACCTAAAAAAGAAAAACATACTATAATTTGAACATTAAAAAAAGGACTACGAACGTAGTCATACCGTAAAAACTTTATTTATATCTCAAACTTATAAAAAGGGACATTTTGGCTGTCGCGCGCGGGGAAACATTTGTACTCTAATCTCACATAGTTTGATTGAAATATAAGTACGGCTTAGAATGTTAGACGAACAATGTGATATGCCCCTCGAGAGGCTGTGATAGAAAGAATACAAATAGCAGGACCTTACTCATTGTGTCAATTTCTTTGTGATATTTATTTCCCTGAAAAAACTACACTAGAGGCGATTCAGGAAATGCAATAACTTATAAAGGCATTCAAAGGCTTAAATAAATCTATGGAAAATCTCAGGAGATGAAATATATTTTTAAGGAAGACCGTTTCCTCTGACCATACTTTTCTAGGTATTTTTAAAGCGAGTCTATAAACTTCTGTCTTTTTAAAGTTATAAGATCCAAGAGAATACATTGGAAGAATATTGTATATTTATCAGTTTTAATCCAACTTCGAATATTTATCTTCAAATGTTTAAACATTTCACTTGCTACTCAAACACGTAACTACTATTTGAGACTGATAATCGCATTATCAACCAGAAAGTAATAATGGATGAAAAAATCTTATGTAGACTTATAAAGTAAAAAAATATGTACATTTCAAGCTGCATCTTAAACGAGAGTAGCTATCTTCCTAATTTTTTCTCCCCACACATTAAATAAAGAGGATATATCCTGAATCTATAAAATTATCTGGGAAACTCTTCAGATATTTGAATACAGGAATTTTGGAAATTCGTTTCTTACATAACACTATAAAAGAAATATTTTTACAAAGCTTAGATCTACGTAATAACATTGAAAATATAAATCAGTCTCGCAAGATGAGATTTAAATTAAACTTCCTTAAATTAGCGGATTTCTTCCTTTGATGATTTTCGATTCTTTTTATAGTATCTGTATCAGTTTATAGTGAAGAAACTTTTGTGGGTTATTCATTTCTGGTTTTTATATTAATTTATTTTTCTTTATTGAAGTGTATTTAGTTTTTGCATTTAATAAACAGCTTTTACTTATATTATTTTATTTATACAACTTTTATTCATATATAAACTCTTTTTTATTTTGATGTAATTGTATAATTATTTAATCGTATATTAATTCTATTCTAAAATCGTTTCTTTTTAAATGTGTTAAATTTCTCATGACTATGGATTGTATTTCTTTGTGTATTAAAATATCAATCCGCTTTCCCCCTAGAAATATAAGCTCATTTTCACATTTTGCATATAATCACGTTAATGTTTGAGAAGGTAGTTTAAATCTCCTATTTTAAGAGAAGGCTTGATTTTAATTAACCTTTGCTACCTTTTTATAATAGTTCTTGAAAGTTTGCACTTAAATAAAAAGCCGTTAATTTTCTACTCCGTGTAACTTTCGGAAACTCAAAAAGTTTAATACCCTCTGGAATGACATTTCAATCTTTGGGCTATACCTTATTTAATCGAAAATTTCTTTTTCTGTGGGGTAAGTAGATTCTACCAAAAGCAAATTTTGGAAACAATTGAAATATTTTTATTATAATCAAACCGTCAGTTATTTTAATACCAACTTCAAATGAAAACTATACTTGATTTTTATTTCTTTTGATACATATTTCTCCTTTTATCAAATTATGGTGTAATTTCTAATTATATTTTATCAATGTCATCCCAGTTTAAGGGAGTCAAAATTCAATTCAACGACAAAAAAATCAAACTGAAAGAATTTTGTTTAATTTATTTCTATAAGTCTTGAAAAGAGTAAGTTTATGACCTTGGTAACGGACATGTCTTTTTACATCCATCTTTGGAAACACATTTGTGTGTGAGCAAAATTTTTCATTTAAATTAAGTATTTATTGCAGGCTAATTAAGAATTAGGAAGATATCTTGAGGATGTAAACAACAGGATTAACTCCCGACTACGTCTTTTTATGAAAAAATGCAATACGTTACCTCAGTGGAGTTGATAATTATTGTGGAGAGATGTACTTACAGGACTAATGACTGAACGAGCGGAGCATGCGCAAGGGCATTCAGGACTTCTGGTTTGTCTTGTGCCAAGGCACACAAGAGACGTCGTTACACGGACATTGATGAGAGCTCAAAAAGACGATGAGCTCAGAGACATACCGAAGATAATATGAACTTTGCAAACTGTTTTTTTTTGTTGCAAACCTGCACATATAACTGCCCATCCCTTTTTTCGTACATTCATCAAACTGCTATTAACTTTCTCTGGAATGTCTGTCTGTGTCTTCCTCATCCCTGTTACTTCTAAAATGAATTATTGTTGTCAGTCCCTTCCTCACTTAACACCTTCATTTTCAAACTAATGTCTGCGACCTGTTTTCTTCACAATCGTTCACAATCAGGCACGTAGCAGTTATGAAGTAAGTTTCCCTGCTCTAGATATTTTAGGGACTCTGAAATGTTTTTTATTTCCCTGTTGAAAATTTTCTAATCTACACGAATCGATGACTACGAATTTGAAACTGAAAGCAATTACCGGGACCTGAACCAGGATTTAAAAAGTATAGGATCATAACTAATATTTAAGTCGAACGTACCTCAATAACCTAGCAAAAAAAAACAATTTGTGTGTTATCCTTTTTATTGATAACAGTTAAGTTGTGGTACATCTCCATACTGTAATTACCAATTCAGGATGGCTGTGGAATGGCCGTAACGAAGTTACAGGATTAAAATAGCGCATTTTTATTTTATGACTAATATCACATCAACGCATTTCGTATAATGTACGTGGTCGAGGATATATATTCGTAATTCTCATTCTAATGCCACAAGAATAAACAAAACTTAATTTTTCCGAACAGAAAAATCGATTATGAATGACAACACTCATTCGATTGCGTTCCGAGCCATTTGAAATAATCGTTTTCCTGTTCGGCATATGCCATTTAATTCCCGTAATTAGTTTTTGGGTGGATATCTTACTCGAGTTATCAGCGTCATTAAAAGCATTTACGCATTCCCATTTTTAAATGAATGCCGTTTTTTAAAGTGGCTGTTACGTGGAGCGGAGAAACCTCGTTTCAATAATGTGCCGAGCGAGAAATGGAAACTGTTTACTGAAGGAGCGAATGTTTGGATTTGTGTGTACGGGAGGCCAAGTTTAAAGGAGGAGTAAATGTTGAGGGAAAAAACGCATTCGTTGATGATGTTGGGGCTTGCTGAGTGCAATCGATTGTACACCGAAGTTTTGTCAATTTGCGGATCTGGAAACATCGATCGAGATTTACTTTACGCTTCCATTTAATGGTTGGTGCAATTTTTGTGGAATCAATTGATTTCAAGTAAAAGTGGATGAATTTAGCACCGACTAAGAGGAAGATAACAGCAATGAAACACAAAAGTGATATTTGTTGACTTAATTTTGAAGTAAAGGGCTATAAGTGTTTGTTAAATAAAGCACACAATAACCATGCATGGAACTGGTGTACTTAGTAGGGAATTTTAATAAATTATCGGTTTGAAAATATTCTCTGTATGATTTTTCCTTTCGACATAATAGTGTTCCTGCAATCAGAATGGCAGTTTAAAAAAATTATAAAATTTAAATCACATTTAACCCCTGATGATTGTCTAATGAGGTGTCTCGTCATTAGCAAAACTGACTAGATCTTGTTGGAAGAGATATCTCGTCATTAGAAGAAAACTGACCAAATCTTGATCTTTTCGTCGTACGAAACTCGGCTCTATGTTGATGACAAGATCTTTTCATTAGCAAAATTGGTCAGATCTTGATGGACGAGATACCCCGTCGAAACCACTTGAAGGGTAAAAGTTGTGAAAAAATTAACTTTTATAACAATGCCAGCAAACGCTAAGGATTATTCAACCAAAGCCCATGTTATGAAGTCATGATCCCTGTGCGATGAAACATGTAACAGCGATGCTATAATTTACATATAAAAAAGTAATAAAAAGTTAACTCATTTTCTGAGAAGCTTTTTCTGTCAAGCTAATGTAGGTTTCAGTAGTGTTTTTGTGGTAGAATGTGTTTTCTATGAGTATTCCATACTTGACGTCACATGGAATACGATTTTAGCACGTCACTAATAGAAGTTCTAAAGAGTGAATTCCGATTTTTGATGTATGATAGTTTATTGGTCAATATCAATTACATAAAACGCCAAATATGAACGGATTATATTTTAAGGTCCCCCCGATATGTATCATGCGAGAGCATTCGGATATCAAGAAGTAAAATATCTATCTTCCGTCTGGTTCGTTTGCATTCTCTAAAAATCCCTTCATAACAACAAATGAAAAATTTTTGATCGAAACAAACCTATACTTGTTGAAACCTGTAAAACTTTAACTAAGAATATTCGAAAAATTCTTTTACTAAAAATCACGTTCAAAAAGTATACCCTAAGTCGAAATATTTTTATGCATTATCCATAGAATTTAAAGGAGTGCCTTTGATATCAAAATCATTAAGATACGCATTTTAGTACTGAAAAATGGTTACAATAAGTAATAAAATGCTTATATAATAATATAAGCTTGTATAATAATTATAAGCTTGTTGATATTCTGTGAGAATATCGTGTTCAAATTCGGAATTTCAAATGTTTTCATCCGCAAAGCAAATATAATTCATGAAAGTTTGTAACCCAATAACATTTACCATGTTATGGATGCTTTATACATCATGCAGTTTCTTACCATTACTTGAAGGGAATAATGTTTCCATCTGGCAATGAAACAGCTTGCGGTGGCAAGCATATGAAACATTCAAGAATCAAATGTAGTACTTAGGAAAAGAAATGGTACAAAGTTGTGAAAAACCTGTATAATCTTGACATTTACGCATTCTGTCTGTTATCTTTAACGTTGTAGGTTATGTTGACTATAAATATCTGTGATATGAGTTTGCGAATCTTCTTGAAAGGATCAGACACGAATCTTCTCAAATGCATTGCGTTCTCCAATATATATTTACAAGCGATGAATCTTATTCTCTGTTTGGATGATATCTATTCACGAAGAATCTTATTCACTGTTACACAACTGGAAAGAAAGTAAAAATATTTATTTCAGACGGATTGAAGAATGTTATTGCTTTATATAAGACTTGGAAATAATTTTGTATTCATATTTCTTTCGCATCCTCAGAGATATGGAATCAAAATATGATATAGTTTCTTTCATTTTTACTTAAAATTTGCTAAATATAGTCGTTTCTTATAACGTGATATCATTTCTGAACGTAGTCCACGCTACTGTATAGACCTTCTGATGAAATAGACGGAACACGTTTGCGGAGCCGTTGCCGTAAGATCTCAGAAGTCACATGTTCATGAGAATCGACTTGGGCCGATTGGCTGTCGAAGCACATACGAGTATTTTTCAACACGCTTTTCAATTAGTCCTGAAATAGGATTAGTGCTTTCTAACAATACCTTGTGGCCTTCAAACTGATATCTTCAAACCGAGCGATCGGGAGAAATAACATAAAACTGCGCACACATGCTCCTTCTATGTCATTACACGGTCGATGCTCCACTGTGTGCTACGCCATACGTATTCCAAATAAATATTGATTCAGCTAAAAAAATATGAATGATTCTCATCAACACCTCACATAGAGGTTGGATGGTTATTTTTCGGGTTCTATGGCGCAAGGGACATACTCGGTCATGCTGCGCCAGACACAAAAAATGCAAGTAATAGACATACACACAATGAAAATTTTACAGACACAGAAGAGAGAAATACATCTAGGGAGGAATGCACCTGACAGGAATCGAACCTGCGCCGCCTACAACTCGCAGGTTGCTACTACAGTGGGAATATCAAACTGAGCCACCACGGCTCCAACATCTTATGACAGGTAAATGTGTCAATTTCGCATTTCTATAGTGGCGACAAAAATGTCCACTGTTATAGCAACCTGCGAGTCGTAGGCGTCGGAGGTTCAATTCCTGTCACTTTCTCTGCGTATGTTTCCCTCTTGTGTATCAGTAAAACTTTCTCTCTGTGTGTTTGTCCATTACTTGACTTTTCCTGTTTTGTGTTTGGCGCAGCTCGGTCAAATGTGATCCTCGTACCATAAAATCCAACTAGTCAGAGATTGTGACACACATATTTTTAGATTTTTCTCTCGGTCTTATTGAGTTAAGGAGGTTACATGTTTAACTCACTACCGGGACATCAATGTAGGAGAGCCGTGTGTTCTACAACTTCTGTCTACCAATAATTATTCCATAGTTGATAACCGCTAAATCTGCTGCAATATTTAAAGTTAATTATTGTAATCCCAAGTAAGTTTCCCAAAGATATCCATCACGAAGTTTATAAAAATCGTGTAATCAGTTTTAGTTCCGAAACAGTAATAAGTAAATTTTTTCAACTTCACAACAAAGTAATCCTTTAAAATAGGTTGACATTTATCAATTAATAAGGATTAAAGCTCAACTGATGGTATCTTACAGATCATTCCAATGTTATCTTATGTGTTGTTATAACTTATTCCTTAAGGCTTAGATAAGCAGCTAGACCAAATCCATGATTCTGAACACGCGCAAAAAGTCCATCACTAGATCAGGACTTCCATAGAGATCCTCTCTTGCCAGACCAACGCAGGACAGGTAGGTAGTTGAATTGATGTCGCACTGGAGCAACACAACGGAATATTGGCGACGTTCCGGTATCAATCCTGAAGGGAAAGATCCGAGGGCAACACCTCGTAATTTTGAACCACGGTCACTTGACGAGGTCAATACCTGATCAACGCAGGATAGAAGATGGCATGGGGAGGCTTGTTCAGTATTGCACTTTAAGCCATTGGAAATGCATTGAACATTGGGTACAGATAATTATTACTAATGAAATTAAATTGTATCTATGCTTAAATAACCAAAAGGTAGCACTAATATAGACGCAATTATGGTTTTAAAAAATCCGCTAAAGAATTACTGCCTTAAATTTACTTTGTCACGTAAAATCTTGAAATTCAAGCAACGTCTAACAACGAAGTCCACGAAAAAATACTATGATGAGAAAATTTCTAAGTTGCACAAAACCTTCTGAAATTACCTTTCGCATTTGCCATAGAATTTCTAACTATTTTTTAAAGCACCCTTGGAATTATTACCGCAGATAAAACGACGTCCTAAACACTAAATTCCCTCTCATTTCCTTCAAAAAAAACAGAACAAAATGCCATAAAATGTTTTTTAGCCTCAGTTATCTCGTGAAAAATTAAACATAAAAGCCATTTTTATTCAGATTGGTTTATTTATTATTCCGCGCCGGCATCAAATTTCTTCTCTGCGAAAAACAATAACAAAATGGCGAATCAGCAATGGAAGTGTCGAGCAGTTAAAAGAAAGTAACAATATAATAACGGATGATCAAGCAGATATACAACGTCAACTGGATACCATACACCTCGCAACCAGCCATATTTCTTAACCCAGCTTCTTTTACACGTTGGACGGAAGTTCCTTTGATAATAAAATGTCCTCCTAACGATGCAAGAGGGTCGATTTCTTTACCACGCTGAACATTCCACAGCTGGGTTAAAAAAAAGGTCTAGTAAAGTTATCGATACAATCGTAAAATGCCGGGCGAATCTCTTTATTGAGATTAAAAAATCCTGAACTGGACTAGGATATTTTATTAGCTTGATTTTTACGAATACCAGAAGAGGCTTGTATGTCGCGTCTCAGCAACGGGGTCTTCCTGGGATGGCAATAAAATTTTATTTTCCTCCAAGATCGAAGTAAAGAGATATGGATGGATGTTCAAAACAAAAAGTTTTGCAGCGAGACGAGCTTAGAGCATTGTTTCTTAAAAACGAGTCTACTGTTCTGGGGGTACTTTGGCAGTTAATGTTTGGTTTTTCTTCGAGGGGGGAGCGATATCTTGGGAAGTGTTTCCACGTGTGAAGACTTTTCACGGCCTTCTGAAATTTATATTGATTGCGATATGCGCGATAAATGACCGGTGAGGGACCGATCATATTGAAAAGCGATTCAAATGCAACGAGAATGGTGCGCTATTTAAATTTATTAACTTTTTGTCTTTAAGATGAGCTTCAGATACTGATCTTAAGAAAGATTAGTCTGGAAATCATGGAACCTATATGGTATGGTGGTATTTTGAGGATTGTGTACTCTTCCCTTTTCAGGGGCGTTGGGATATATGGCGTTACCTCCTTGAAATAGATAATAATATACCTATAAGTATTGTAGGAATATTTAAATTAGTTGACATCTGGTGTGTGTGAAAGTTGCACCTGCTGTCCTGAGGCCTAACACTTGCTGTAGTAGTATGACTTTGTCCGTGGAATGCAGTCACCATGTTTGGACTTTAACCTTATACTAGATGTTTCAGGGGCCACGTGACTCAATGGGTTTGTCCACTGCGCTAACAACCTGTAGGCGGCGTAGGTTCGATTTCTCCCAGGTGCATTTCTCTCTTCTGTATCAGTAAAACTTTCATTGTGTGTGTTTGTCCATTACTTGATATTATCTGTCTTGTATTTGTCGCAGCTTGGCCAAGTACGCCCCATAAAACTCAATGAAACAGAACAACCAAACAATCTAGATGTTTCAGTTGGTCTGATCTCTACCTGAGGAAGACCTGTCCGGCTTATGAGACCATACAGGAAGTAAATTACAGCCGGCATACCTCTCGATCTTTAGAGGTAGATAATTGAATTTACGTCAAACTGAAGCAAGGCAACGGGCTATTGGAGACGGTTCGGAATCAATCCCGAAGTGAAAAATTCCGAAACAACACCTTGTAATTTTGAACCACGATCAGATGGCGAGGTCAACATCTGAGCTGGCACGCCACTCTCCAAATCTCCACACCACGTCAATGTGAAGACATTTGAGGTCACGACAGATTCAAAGTGCACCAGTCACCACGTACACTAGTCTTTGGTTCGATCGAGTTTCGAACTCCTAACTCTCCGGTTGATAACCCTCGATTCTTACCAACTGGGCAACCGTGGCATCCAATTAATGCGTGAATAATTTTTGAAAGAAAACGTCTAGCGCCTCACAGATGCACCGCGATCTCATTTGTTAAAGACCCGCTACTAATGCAAGGTTAATTATGGATAAAATAATGTGACCACTGAGTAAAAACTCAGTGGTCACATTATTTTATCCAACCCTAGTGTTTCAGTTACTATCTATTTTCCTGTTTCTTTTACATAATCGTTAAAGTGTCAGAAAATTTCTATTACATCAGAAGAGTTTTATGATCTCATTTTTCATAAAGTAGAACAAAGAACAAGGGTTTGCTCTTTGAATAATTATTTAAATAAAGTGTTCTGTGAAGATTCGTTAAAAAGAGAAATAATCCTTGAATATTTCATAAACAAAGTGTTCCATAAATATTCATTAAATGGAGTTTCCGGTGGCTCTTTCCTAAAATAAAGTGTTCTGTGTCAAACAAGTTCGTGGGGATTTTTGTCTTTTGTAGTCTTCTGTTTGGGTTTCTGGATTCTAGAGTGAATGTTTCATGTACCCATTTTCAACTTTCATCACTAAACCCAAAGTTTTGTTCTCGTTTTATGTAGCCACTTAAATATGCCATTGATTTCTATGAAGGGTCTGTAATAATAGCAAGCATCTGTAATAATGGAAATAATAAGAGCACACAATTAATTTATTCTATTATCTTTGATTAAAAAATACACTGGAGCACTTCAGATTGAATTAACGTCGCACAACGGGCTATTGGCGATGGCCCGGGATTAATGCCAAAGGGAAAAAAATCCGAGGACAACTCGTAATTTTTAACCACGGTCAGTCAGATGGCGCTGGAGCACTTTAGAAAAAGGCCGCCTAACATGTAAGTACTTAAATTAATTTTCTACATCAAGAACAATATAATGCACCTGCTTTACCCAATTCCTTATAGTTCCATGGAGCTCATCATACAGAATGTTTTTATGTAAGGATACTGCTTTGTTTTAGAATAACTTTTAAATAAAACATTTTTAATTATTTTTGACGTATTGCTTGCTCAATTAAAACGACACTTGTCAATTGGGAGTTGAGGCAATATTGGATCATTTTAGGATGCTAATGAAAATGTGGTTACTGTCAATTATAGGCCGATGCTATAAAATTTTTTTCATCCTGGAATTGATCGACAATGTTTACAGCACACGAGATTTCAAAAAGATAGAGCAACATATACAGCCCTTGCAACCATACTAATTCTACAGGATGCATTTCCTGACCAGATAATGTCAAAATCTGATGATGTCGATCGATCTTTTCGTTACCCTGATTTGATCTCGCAGAAATTTTTTATGGGGTTATTTAAAGGAATGAATCCACGATAACAAGTCGACAACGATTCAACAAAACATTCGAACAAGAAAAATCCTCCCGGAAATGTGCTCGAATGCAATGAAAAATGTGGTCAAAAGATCCCGTATGTGCAGTGTGGGCAGAGGCTGTCATTTGGCCGATGTTCACATACGGCCAATTTCATAAATAATGTAATTAATTAAGTAAGCACGCGATATGAAAAAAAAGAGTGAAAATGTTTGATTTTAAAATTACTCCAAAACTAAATGTAGCCCTAACATAAAAAACACCCAGTATTAAAAAGGATTTGGCAAAATAGACAACGACAGGTGTATCTGTGGTAAAATGGGAAACCATTTCACGGGAAACCAGAAAAACTGCCACCAACCAGTGGTAATCTCAGACAAGTCAAACAACTTCTGATTTATTTACAACTCGAACTTCGCCATCCACGACAAACCATACTAATATATCGTGGGCTTACAAGTGAAACACAATAAATCAAAAGACAAATATGAAAAAAACGAAAGGGTAAAATTCGA
This sequence comes from Meta bourneti, assembly GCA_933210815.1. Classification (NCBI taxonomy): domain Eukaryota; kingdom Metazoa; phylum Arthropoda; class Arachnida; order Araneae; family Tetragnathidae; genus Meta; species Meta bourneti. Next base: position 42,658,845 of record OW119926.1, on the reverse strand, counting down.
ATCACTGTTTCTACAAAAAATCAAACTTTCATTCAAAGAACAAATGACTTAGTAGACTTCAAACTACAAACCACCACATTCTGGTCTAGAAAAGATAAAAAGTTCATATCTTGAACATTTTAATTAAGTATATTTCACTTGTAGGCCAGTTACTGATACACCTGCCATCAGGGACAAAAAATCCTGTATATCTTCGAATTTTTCTTCAGGTACCTTAATGTTTTAATGTTGAGCTTAAGTGGGAATTCCTACTATCCGAAACTGCTTTTTTTATTATCAGTATTGAACAAATTCATTTACGTATCACTAGCACGCTATGGTTACCATTTCGTTCGAATTCGTGTAACGCCTCAACCCCAACAACTTATCGAATCTCTTCCGAAGACGATTTAATCCCACCCCGAACCTTTTCCTATTACTTTACGCTCACGGTGTTTTCCAATAAAGCAACTACTTCTGAGATAAATCCACAAGCGCCCGGGAAGGTTTACTCTCTAAAACCCAATGGTTTTTGTTTTAAATTCCCACAAGTACACACACCAAAAAATATGGTCCCCCCAACCATTACTTCTGTCTGAGAGAGTATTCATTCGATTTCGAAGGAAATCGAAAATTCGTTCGGTTGTTTACGCAAAAAAAAAGGAAAAACAAAGCCAACATTCCCCGGAGTTAACCTTCTCGAATCGATCAAAGTTAAGCGAGTTTCGGTGTAAAAAAAGGAAGTCTTGACGTGACAGGATGACACTGCCTGTCAATTACGTCACGTTCTTTGTTTAAGTGTTAAATAAAGGGAAACGCGCGCACGTAACCAAAAATTTCATTTGTTTTCTTTAAATTCTGACTGGATTTTGTAATCTAACATTATAATAGACTAGCGGAATTACCCGACCTTACACGGGTTGAAATCGTTAACTATAGATCGAAGAAATGATCAGAATATATAATCACTTTGTCCTTCAGAGAAAAATGATCATTTATGTGTGACGAAAATAATTTAATACCTTTTCGACATTTTTATAATTACTACAATTTAGTTTGGACAAATCCTATACATGCATATTCATCCATGTAGTACATTTCACATACATCGCATCCTTGCTGTATGACAAAACTACAAAATGACGAAAGGTGACATTAAGGTAACTACTACAAAAGGCGATTAAGGTTTTTTTTTCGGGGGATGTCCTTTCTTTATTTCGTTTCCTGTAAAATTACCGTAATTCGATTCGTAAAAATAACAAATCTACGGCGAATACTTTTGCACTCATAGTTTACCTACCAATATTTTTTTGACTTGTGGTATTGTTGCACCAGGCATGCGACATTTTCGAACTTCGCCATCTTTAAGGGTAGGATGACAAATTAATTTGACGCGATAATAATTTTTTCTTTTTGAAGCGAATACATTTTTTATGGAAAATTCCATTTTGTGACACGTACAATAATACAAGAATTTGTTTAAAAATTGAATGTGTTCAGTACAGACAAATCAAGGGTAACCTATTACCATGTTTTAAAATGGTAAATCTATTTGAGAGTAGACGGAAGAAAATCACTGTTTTCAACAAATTTTTATAAATTTCTTAAATATAGCTTTAACTCGTAAAATAAGCAACATTGATCTTCTATCACTATGGGTAGTCTTCAATATGAAGATAAACCAGCTTTATTAAAATCAAATAAAGAAAAGTTTTCTAAATGCCAGCTTACGGATCATTACTAATTCAAGCACTAATTGGCGAAAACGGACAATCTGAGCTACATCGCACCTACCGTGAATTGTGTATGGGGATATGACTTTCTGGAGGACTTTGGGGAAAGATGGCCCCGCTGTTTCGTGTCCTTCTGAAAAAACCTAGAAACTTAAAGCAACCATTATTAAGACTTAGAACCTTTATATATGTATTGTATGAATGAATGATATGACAGTATGTCTTGTTCAACTCTTTGGGGTTAGGTGGGTTAAAAACTGTCCCACCTTTTCTTAGCTTTTTATGCATAGTGGGATATTTTTTAACCCAACTCAAAAAGTTGAAATTATAGTCGTACAGTTTAATATTTTATTTAAATTTTTTCATTGAGTTGGCAATGCTATGAACTAACGCTAAATGTATAAATAACTGAAAACAAAAATTTACACATGTCAAAATGCATTAATAAGTTGTAGAAACTGTTGTGATTAAGGTGGATGGATTGTGGGGTGTAGTGAATTTTCGTCTTTCATAACGGTAAACGGTTTACTAATTTTGAAGCTGAATAACAATTCTGTGCAAATTGATTTTTCTTTAAAATCGTGTGCCTTAAAGAGTTAAATCTTTCTTAGAATGTCTAGAGTTCTCATCACATTTATCAGATAAATAAGTTTCCACAGCTCACCAAGTTGAATGAACATCACACAACTAATTTCTACATAAACATTCAAACAAATAGTAAAAGCTTTCTTTTATATCATCTAATAAAGAAAAACTATTAGTTCTGAAAGATTGTCCAAAGTCCTAAGACGTTCTAACATCGTTCTACCAGTAAATGCCAAAGCAGATAGAAACCTTCCTCAATAATATGATGTGAACAACAGTACTGAATTTTAAGAAGGAGGTCCTAAGTTTCGCCTTATTTAATTCCTAATGAATTGAGTTGTTTACGCAAGTAAACCGAGTGAATTATTATCTCCAAAATCATTCTAGCGAGTTGGAGGAAGATTCCCCGTTCTTGGAGTGAAAGGCAGAACCAAGGGACTGAGATCATCAATCAATGGCTGATAGTCAGATCTCTGGAACATAATACTCCAAGTATGGAGTAGGAAATGAGCCACAAAAGGCTCATTGACGGACTTGATAATAATCTTGGAGCGTAATCTTAATGGAGTGAATACATTATGCTCTTATTTGGCGAAACAGTGAAATCGAAATCTCTCGTGAGACTTAAATGGTACAAAAATTTTACATTCGCCCTCCGATAGATGTTCGTTCCCAAGGATTATATGCCATTTTGCTATTACAAAAGGACAGAATTGGGCTCTCTGTAGAAGTCAGAATTTCCGTTGAGATAGATAAGCTGGTTTTGTCAAGAGGGAAGAGCATTCTTTGTTATTTCTCTTCAAAGGTAGGCCTAACTCTCCTCATTTGTAATTCAAATTTGATTTGTAGCGTTTAATTTTTGAATTAAAACCTTATCAAAAGAATGGGATTAATCTAAGGTCTATATCAGAGCGTTTTGTGTATATTATGCATGTTTGAAGAGAAAATTAGAATTTTTGTCAAAATCAAAATTTCTGTGAGGGCCTCTTAAACACACGAGTTTCGTACTCTGCTCAAAAAGTCATCTTTTAGTTTTAAAAATTTATTGACAAAAAGCATTTAGTATGAAAAAAGTATCCATCCTATTTTTAAAGTTACAAGCAAGTTAATATTACTTAACTAAAAATGCAAAAATATATTGACAATGGGAAATATGTTGGTGAAGATATAAAAGTATTTTCTTTCCTTTCTCATCGTATTTGCTCTGCAATTTCCTTAAGTAACAAACTTTATTTTACAAGATTTCTAAGCTAAAGTTCATATTGCCACGTATTGAACTGTGCAGACGATAAATAACTTAAAGGAAACGAAGAGTTCCAGGATCAAAAACGCCATTAGTCTTTGATGGCAGACGATATTTATCTGTAACTATTTTGTTTTAATTTAGTAGGTTTTTATTTTTGACATCGTAGAGCTTTCTAGAAGCATCTTGTAACAAAGAATAAAATTTCAAACGATGGTATTATTTAATATAACGTTGATTATAATTTATTTATTATTACTTTCCACTTCTATTATGCTTTGCTGTGTTTATTTTTCCTCCAAATAAATAGTTAAATTTTCTTCTTTCGAATTTATAATTATTTCTACGAGACAATAAGGTTGTCTCGTAGAACTTTGAGCAACCGAAATGTTCTTAACAAAATTAATGACTTATAAGTATATTATATAGGACAATTTTACAGGGACGCGGTAGCCCGGTTGGAAGAGTAAACGAATTAGCATCTAGAGGGTTGAAAGTTTGAATCCAACCAAAGACCACCTGTACAAAAGGGTCTGATTGACGTTAAATCTGCCGTGGCCTCAAATATCCAAACGTTTGCGTTGTGTGGAAGTTTGAAGAGTGGGGTTCCAGATCAGGTGTTAACTCGTCATCTGACCGATGTTCAAAATTAGGTGGTGTTGTCCTCGGATCTTTCCCTTCGGGTCTAATCCCGGACCTTCGCCAATAGCCCGTTGTGTTGCTCCAGTGCGATGTTAATTAAAAAATACCAGATACCATTAATTTTGTAAAAAAAATTAAATAAAAATATATCGATTATTTTTTAGCCAATCACATTCGCTCTGATTCTTTTAACCCTCCAAATGGTTTAGACGAGATATCTCGTCCATCAAAACCTGACCAACTTTGCTAATGACGAGATATCTCGTCATCAAGATATTACCGATTGTTTGATGAAGGAGATATCAAGAACTGATCTTCTTCTAATGCCGAGATATCTTCCATCAAGATCTGGTCGGTTTTCTTCGAATGCCGAGATATCTCGTCGAAACAATCATCCATGGCAAGGTAACTTCAATAGACGGAAATTTGCCCTTTAGGCTTGTTTCGACTTCAATAAAAATCACGTTCGTGTCCCACCTGTCACATCCTGTGCCTGTATTTCGTTGGTTAACTTATTCCTGTCGCTGAGTTGCGTGCTGCATATGATCGTTCATCACGCAAAGCTTCAAGTTTCCATCATTTTTTTCTTATTTTCTACATAAATTTATCATATCTTCAGAAAAATACATATATCGTCGGCTTAGAGCAGAAACTCATTAACACACACACAGTTGGGGATTAAAGACTATTAGAGTTTAGGTCAAAAATAAAAATTAAAACATTTTGCTAGTGGTATATTTTTTTTTCAAACCAATGCAATATGACAATTTATTTCTCATCATCATGGAAATAATCATTTAGTGTCAAAAAAGGCCTTTACTAAAAATGTCAGTTAACGAGTTTCTGCTCTAAGCTGACGATATGCCCAAAATTTGGTTTTGAGAATCAAATCCAGCAATTAAAATACACCCAGTTTTGTGAAGAGATGTATGTATATCTTAAATAACACATAGAAATCAGTCACAAGCGTGGCGTTGAACGCAGATTGTCCAAATATGGCCCCTTGCACCATAAAACCCAATTCAAACAACCACAGGCGTGATAGGAGTGGTATATGTGGTAATTAGAATTATCCAAGGGGATTATGTTGTGTTGAGTGGTTGAAATTATTTAACCCTCAAAGTGGTTTCGACGAGATATCTCGTCCATCAAGATCTTACCAAGTTTGGTAATAATGAGATATCTCGTCACCAAAATCTTATCAATTTTGCTAATAACGAGATATCTCGTCATCAAGATCTTACCGATTTTGCTAATAACGAGATATCTCGTCATCAAGATCTTACCGATTTTTTTATGATGATCAGATCATGATCTGATAAGGTTTTTTAAATGACGAGATATCTCGACCATCAAGATCTGGGACAGTTTTGCCAATGGCAAGGTACCTTGTCGAGAGGGTTAAAAAGTTCACAAGTTGGTTAAAGTTCACTAGTAGGGTTAAAGTTCACAAGTTGAATTTTGAGACAGAGCAATTACCAGAAAAAGTAAATACTTTATTGAATTTGAGTTGGAACAGGATAAACTTATCAGAGTACATAGATGGTTCTCTGTTGGGTGTTTGGAATGATTCTCTGATCTTTCTTCTAAATGACTTGTGAAAAAATGAATAGAAAATTAATCCGTTAGGGGTTTAGGGCTTAGAGAAATATTATTAGACTAGATTATACTATATGTTGGCAATTATTATAAATTATATATAGATAGAAAAGGATGATGGAACAGGTGTAGTATAGGTCATTTGTCGTGTTTTTTACTTGGCGACCCAAATGGTCTCCAAAGGCTAAAACACGGTGTTTCCATTTTAGGGGGTTGGCTCCAAATCGAGCAAAATACGTGGGTTGTTTATTTGCATCTTTTGGCGGAAGAATTTTTGGAATTGAAAACCTTTTTTTTTTAACAATTTTAGGGTTCGGTTCCAAATCGAGCCAAATACTGGAGTTGTATTTTGGCATCTTTTGCGCGGATTACGTTTTGGGGATGCTTATTTGCGCGGATGAATTTTTAGAATTTAAAATCGTCTTTTATTGGCACATTCGCCTTGATTAAATATTAAATTTGATTAATTAACGCAACATATATAATTAAAAATATTAAAAACAAAGCAACATAATGATAGATTAACCTCTTAAAAGATAACATAAAATAAACACAAAATATATAAATCTTGATTAAATAAGATATTTTGATTAAAAACAAATCTGGAATAAATATATAAATCTGGATTAAATATGTAAATCTTGACTAAATATAAATCCTAATTAAATAATAAAACATTTAAATTACAAAATTCAAAACAGCCTGTAGGGTTGCCAGGGGAACATTCGGAAAATAACAACCTAAGAAGGGTGAGGGGGGTTGCCAGAAACCGCATCAATCCGAAAAAAAACCGCTAAATAAAGCCGCCTAAAAATGACCTATAATACATCTGTACCAATGATTTTTATTAAAGCGGCGCGTGCATTTTAAGTATTGTGGTGGAAAGCATAAGCGATTGGAAAAGGGTTGTTGGGATTTATGGCGCAAGGGCCATATCTGGCTAAGTTGTCCCCAACTATAAGAATGTCACAACATCAAGTAATGGGCATAGTAACGACCATAGCAAAGACTTGGAGTCAATGGTCAACACCTGCACCACTCCGGTCGTAATTCTCGAAATATCTACCAGGAAGATCTCCTTCCCGTCCAGATGGTTTCTAACATTCCTGATGGTTTATCTTTGCGTCGAAAACTGCCCTGTAGTCTCTGGTGCAAAAACCTGTTCTGAACTGTCAGCAGTTCTGGGCAAATGACAATTTGTTTTTCCTACTTGGAACTTCATTCCCCTTGGAGGAATAGGGCAGTTTTGTCTTGATGAGATATCTCGTCCTTAGCAAAACTGACTAGATCTTGAACGAGATATCTCGTTGAAACCCTTGGAGAGTTAAGAGGTGTTCGACGGGCCCCTCTGAATTAACTGTCCCCCAGTGCCAACTAGAGGAACGAAAGAAGTGACGATTTTAAGAACATGAACTGGGCAGAGGAATTTTTGGCGCTCGGTCGCCGGCCGTTTTGAGTTTATCTCGTTTATATCTTTTCACATCACTTACAAACTAGAGACACAAATCCCTGATTATATTGGGAATATAAAGTATATCCTTCTATTAAAATAAATAGCCATTTTACTTGTATTTTGGTTGTGTTGTCTTTTTTTGGCACACCACGTGGTTCGCTACGTTACAACATCGTACGATGAAAATTTTACTGATATAGAAGGGAGAAATGCACCCAGGGTGACTGAAAGAAAATGACGAAATAAACAACTTGAGTGAGCATGACTAAAGCCTTGAAGGGCGGCAGTACCTCGGTTGTGAGAGTAGCGGATTAGCAACCGGAGGGTTGCGAGTTCGAAACTCGATCCAACGAAGGCTGTCGTGTAGGCTGTCGTGTAGGCTGTAGTGGGAGGCTGATGCACGTTAAATCTGACGTGGCCCCAAATATTCTCACTTTGGCATGGTGTGGAAGTTTGGAGAGTGGGGTTACAGCTTAGGTGTTGATCTCGTCACTTGATCGTGGTTTAAATTTATGAGGGGTTGTCATCGGATCTTTCCCTTCGGGGTTGATCCCGGATTGTCGCAAATAGCCCATTGTGTTGCATCAGAGCGCGCGACGTTAATTTACTAACTACCTAACTACCTGAAGCCTTGGTTAGCGAGGTGGAAAGGTCAAGAGGTGAAAATGGTGTAAATATTCACTTGATTAATGGCCTCAGATGGCTTTAGTAGTAAGATGATGAAAAGAGTAGATAGGTAGTAATTTAATGTCGCACTGGAGCAACACAACAGGCTATTGCCGACTCTTCGGGATTCCGAAGGGAAAGATCCAAGGACACAACGCCTCGTAATTTTGAACCACGGTCAGATGACGAGAACAAGACCTGAGCTGGCACCCCACTCTCCAAACTTCCACGCCAACGTGAGGACATTTGAGGCCACGACAGATTCAACGTGCACCAGCCCCGTGTACACGATGGTCTTTGACTGGACCTAGTTTCGAACTCGCAACCCTCCGATTGCTAATCCGTTGCTCTTACAAGTGGGCTTACGCTTATCGAGGTGGGAGAGGTCAAAAGGTGAAAATGGTGTAAATATGCACTGGGTTCATGTCCCCACATGGCTGTAGTAGTGAGGCGAAGGAAAGAGTAGGATAAAGGGGAGTTGGAACAATTAGGGGCTTATCTATGGTAAAAATATATTTTATGAAATCAATTTTAATATCGTTTCATGTAGATTCTTCCAGAAGGTGAGATGAAATTAAAAGTGTATATTATATAAGAATTGAGAAGAGGTCGTTAGTTTTAATTTCGTGAAAGAAAGCAGCGCTTTATGAACGCTCGCCGAGTTTTCCTTCCGTTCTGTTGTGCGCACAATTAATTTTAATCCATTGAAGTTCCAGGTTTGTTTCTCATGGACTCATTTTCAGTCTCATTTTCTTAATTTTCCGCTTGTCAATTTGGGTTTTTTGTACCCAATTATTGCTTTTTGTAGTATTTTGGCTTTCTTTCTTTTCGGCCTTTAATGCTTTATGAGATTTTGGGGATTAACTCGTGCACTTTCTCTTACGTTAAAAAAACGCGAGAAAGCTACGATTTTAAAGTGACTTTTATTTCATGGGAATATTTCTTTTCGGGATCATTTTCTCCACTTGATTCTGTTCCTATGATTCAAACAGGAGTATGATTCTAACTGAAAAGGAGACATTCTACTTCAACCTTCTCAAGTTAACCTTCTGAGCGTCATGAGATTTTCTGAGTAGTGTAGAATTGCCTTTACCCCAGGGAAGACTATCGGTTACAAGATGGAAATATGCGTGTGAACCCCTCAGATGTTAAATAAAGTATATTCAATTGTTCTCTTTATTTTATTGTCTTTGAACTGTAGTATATATAACGAGCATGGCGCGGAAGTTGGTGACGCAGGTAGGTTTGTGTATAGAAGCGCCCTCTATTGGGAATCAGGAAGGAACAGCACGAACGTTCACCGCTGTGTCATTTGTCTGTTAGACGTGCTCGAAGTGAGGTCAGCTAGTCGTGTGTGCGTCCGACATAACTATGGAGGCCGGGAAAGAGGAACAGCGTGCTGTAGTGCGTTTTTTGACTGCGGAAGGAGTGTCAGGAAGTGAAATTCATGGAATTCGTGGAAACTTTGCAAAAATTGAAGCGCGCCATCAAGTCCAAACGCCCAGGAATGTTGACGGACGGCATCATTCTGTTGCAGGATAATGCCCGCCCACATGTTGCCAAGGTTGTTAAGACTACGCTGCAGAAGTTTCGCTGGGAAGCCCTTACACATCCTCCATACAGTCCAGATGCGATTTCCATATTTTTGGAGCCCTGAAGAAAGACATTCGTGGCCGTCGATTTTTTTCGGACGAAGAGGTACACGCCTGGTAAAATCATGGTTCCGTAGGCAACCGCAAACATTTTTCCATGAAGGCATTGACCGTCTTGTCTCACAGTGGGATAAATGTATTAACAATTATGGCGATTACTTTTGAAATAATAAACAGTTTACTTACTTTTTTCTCGTTTTCATTTGACTGCCCCTTATACATAAAGTAAATAAATAATCAAACCGCATTTCCTCATTCGGTGTACTCAAGAAAATTGAGACAGCCTGAAACAAACCATAAAATGGTAGGTTGCGTCAAGGACACTGTAAAACGACCGCCTTTTTATACGCGGTGTTTGTGGTTCTTTATCATCAATAGACGTTACCAGAGTGACACTTCTTCATGGGTCCTTGATTAAATGACTTTATTTACATTCCGTTAGTATGTATGTTTACAGAAATATCTTGCACTATAACAGCGAAAGGACCCTCGCCCGTCTGTCCTCTGCATCCGCTGGTCGAGTTCCTTTCCCCCCCCCTTACAATTCTACTTCTCTTTTAGTCCGGGTGACCGCATCCCACCAACGTCCTTCGGTGATCCAAGGGTTCCTTCCGGCCAAAGCTCTCCGTGTGTTGACCGGAGAACCTCCCAGACACAAACCGTAGTTTTGAAGTGAATACTCGGGCCGGATGTTGGATTATGGAAACAATGAAGTAGACAGAGGAAGATTGGACGATTGTTTATTGTGAATATTCTATAACTAATTTAGTTTGATAGTAATTATTGTAGTTGTTGGAGAGTGGTTCGGTAGTTTTTGAATGACAGCACTTACGCAGTCCTCATTCTACATAATCCAAAGTAACACTGGCCCAAGGCTCTCCCAGCATCTTAGAATTTAGACGTGGCAGATCTCCCCACGCTCAGTTCTCGTGCTCCTGCGAACTCGATTCGAAGGTCATGTCAGGTACGGACATCCTTTGTCTACACGACTCTATATTTATCTTCTACGTGCTTCTTCTAGTTCGGCAATCATAGGACAAAACAGTCGTAACGCTTGACTTTCCATGCATGCAGAACTGTCCCGATTTTAAAGACATATTCAAGTCAAAAGTAAAGAAAAAAAATTTTTTTTGAACAATTCTTCATTTTAATCAGAATCGGGATCATTTTATTATAACCCTTAAAATTGCTTTTGGTAATCTGTGAGAAGGAACGCCATTAAGAAATACTCAAAGGAAATATATTAAACTAATTTTCAATATTAGATGCAGTTATGTTTACGGGTAGAGAAAAGTAGGATAAGTTCCGGGAAGATTGACCGAGGGTGGCCCTAATTACATAAACAACTGCGCGATACTGTTGCATCATTGGAGGGGGAGGGCACGTAAATGTCCATGGTACAGCATCGGGCAATCGATTTTTCGGGTGTGGTGGCTGTGTGAACTTAGCTGTTTAGAAAGCTGTATTTCCTTATTGAGGCACTTCTTGGAATTAAATGAGAAGCTTTCCCTCTAAAGTGTAAGTGATAAAATACCAAAAAACAGCAATAATTGCCGTAACGCTTTTCACGCTGAAGTAGTCAGAATTGTACGTTGAAGCTATTTAAAATTGTAGAAAAATTTAAGTTTCTCTTGGGAAAGAAATGGGTTGAGTTGGAATGAACTTATCATTACGGAAAACAACAATGTCTCTGACCTTTATTTTCATATAGCGTGGTATCCCGATTGATAGAGAAGGGGATTAGCAAGAGGATTGCGAGCTCGAAACTAGATCCAACCAAAGACCATCGTGTACGTGGGGGCTGGTTCATGTTAAATCTGTCGTGACCTCAAATGTCCTCAAGTTCGCTTGTGGAAGTTTGGAAAATGGGGTGCCAGCTCAGATATAGACCTCATCATCTGACCGTGGCTCACAATACGAGGTGTTGTCTCGGACCTTTCCCTTCGGGGTTGATCCCGGACCGTCTCCAATAGCTTGTTGTGTTGATCCAGTGCGACGTTCATTAACTAACTACCTACCGACCAATAGGTCTAGTGTTCAGGGTGCTGGCTTCTGAATCGAAAGGTTTCTTGTTCGGATCCGGGGTAAGACACGAATATTTGTTCGCCTGTAATAACTGTGGGACCTTCTATAAATGGGTTGTGCCTAGAATGTGTGTTGTGTTATTCCTGTGGTGCAGTCAATAATTTGAGTAAGGACTGTCAGCTTAAAGACCGTGATCCGCGTTGTTTTGCCTTCAATTGTTTTGGTCATAAAAGCCAAGAATACCCCCAAAATTTCAAATCTAAATCTTTGAGTCTAATATCAACAATGTTAGTGAAGTAGATACTCTTCAAAGCATGTGCAAGGCAGGTACAATTTCACATCAAGATTTCAAAGTATGTGAAAGACAGGTACGATTTTATATCAAAATTTCGAAGCACTTTTTGACACAGGTTCAGAAGTCACGTTAATAAAGAAAAGTGACAAGTTAGGTTCACTAAAACTTTCATATATTGATGGTGTTCTTACAGGATTCGGGTTTTCTTGTATTCCAGCAATCGGCATTTCAAGCTATTGAAATGATAAGCATACTTTTCCCACTATAATTCGTGATGTACAAAACGAGTCAATGACTTTTTCTGTTATCATTGGATGTGACATTATTAAATTATCTCAGCTAACGATCAGTTCTAATGGTGTAATTTTAGATAATTTTTCTGTAGATGACACCCCTTCACAAGAGGCAGCATTAGTGTTTTTTATTTATAATCAAAACTGCAGTACCCCTCTTTGTCAAGTGATCCTCTTGTTCATTTCCAGACTCCACTGTATGCTGGAATCCACTGTAGAGCTAATGTTTTTTTTGTAGTGTCAAAGTATAGACAAATGAATGGCATTCAAGTGTTTCATATGACTTGTTGCACTTTATAGAATCTATAGCTTCAATAGCTGCTCGGGAATCAGACAAAATGGCGCCTTTCTTAAATTTATATTGTTGCCATTTCAGTTGGTTAAATGTCGTGCGAATAGCCTCCACTTCTCCATCAAATGTAGATGCGTAGGTGAAGTTATTAAGGTTAAATAGAAATATTTTCAGGTACTGTTGGGTGATGTTTGATAGCTATAAAATAATTGACTACCTCTTCTTGGTGTCAGTTTAAATCTCCGTAACAGCGATTTGACCATCCTGGTGGTTGTCTCGACCAGGTATCTCATTAGCAAAATTGTCAAAATCTTGATGGACGAGATAGCTTAGAAGAAAACTGATCAGATCTTAATCTTATTATGGTCAAAACAATCGACAATATCTTGAATGAAATCTCTTCGTCAGCAAAATTGGTTAGATCTTCATGGACGAGATATCTCGTCGAAACCACTAGGAGGGTTAATGTATTCAGGGAAAGTAAGGTACGCTGGTGATTTCAAGGACAACAAAAGGACTCAAATGCAAATGAAATGTTCATAAACTTAAGTTGTTTTCCAAGCGAAGTCTAAACTTGAGTCTTTTTAAGGATGAAATTGTTCTAATGCTGTTCTTTGCGATACTGGGTTCTTTCTAATCTCGACATTTTAAACTTTTTCTATTGCTACTCTTTAGAGATGTCTCCAGTTTTAATTTATCAACATATTTGCTGTCTTTTTTGCATCTGTTGTGCCAGCTTTAATAAGAATTGAATAGTATTACTTTTTATGTGTGTTTGTTAGAGCTCTGGTGTTGATATTGCTTAATTACCGTCCAGGTGTTTTGAATTGTATTTGAAAGTTTATATATTTTATTAATTTTTATCATTTATAGTAATATTTTCACTGGTGACTAGTATTTCTTTATTGTATGGGATAGCTTTTACTACAATTTACGAAAGATTGTACCTCAATTATCAGTATAAAAAAGAACATTCTGTACAAATTTGTATTTGATTAAGTTTAGTTTTGTGTACCTTAGTTTACACATCTTTCGCATCCGGGGCTTTCAGGTGGTTGTGTAGGTTTCTTCAAAAGGTCATTTGGACCGTTAAAGATTTATTTTACATTCTAAATGAAGTGTCTCGAATGTAGTCTTTCTCACCTTCACTTGCACGTGGAGTGAATATCTTCCACACCCCTGGCTTTCAAGGTGTGTGGGCGTCTTCAAAAGGTGATTTCGACCAGTTCGAGAGAGTTCTTTTACGTAACAATGGAAATGTCTTGAATGTGAAATCGTTCTCACCTTCAACTGCACTTGGACTGTACATATGCCTTATCCCGGGCTTTCCAGAGGTTATGAGGGTGACTTCAAAAGGTGACTAGGACACGTTCCCCCCGAGAAACTTCTTTTCTTTCTAACGGAACTATATAGAATGTAAAGTCGTTCTCACTTTCGCCAGCAGTTGGAGTGGATCGGAGAAGCGCTTATGCTCGAAGATTTAGATTATATTGAATGAACACGTAGCCACAATGGGAAAAACGAGAACACCTATAAGGATGTCTGCAGAAGGTGAATGTCTCAATTACAACATCTTCCGCATCCCTCTTTCAGGAGGCAGTTTATTACAAAATGTGACTTCGACCCCTTCGAGACACTTTTACATTAAAAAGGAAGTGTCTAAAATGTGAAATTGTTCTCATCTTCACCTGCACTTGGAATGGACATCTACCGCATTCCGGTATTTAAAGATATTGTGTGGGTGTCTTCAAAGGTGATTACGATTCGTTCGAGAAATTTCTTTTACTTTCTAAAGGAATTGTCTCGAATGTGAAGTCGTTGCCACTTTCATCTGCACTTGCAGGGGAATAGAGCAGCGCTTCTTCTCGAAGATTTAGATGACATCGAATGAACAAGTGGTTACAATGGAAAATACGGGAGCAATCAGTTTTCCAAAGGTAAGGATCTCCTAATTGCAACATCTCACGCATGCCGGGCTTTCAGGAGGTCGTGTAGGTTTCTTCAAAGGGTGACTGCAAACCGTTCGAGAGATTTCTTTTGCATTTTTGGGGGTCACCGACTTTTGTGTTCCTGTTATGGCTTCCGGAAGAACCCCTACTAAAATGCTGGCTAGCAGTAATCAGTTATTCGATGTTATTTCAGCGTGTTATCAACTGTGCCATAAGCACCTCAGGAACAAGAATACATAATTTATTCAGACATAACAATTAATACTAGTAAATGAATAAAGAGCAAATGGTTTGACATGCGTACGGAGAAAAGTTGAGTGGTACACTGCTAGTCGCAGAATTCTTAACGCAAACAGTTGTAACGATAAGAATATTTTTAATGCGATCAGTTGCAACGCGATAAGAACCCTGTGACGAATTAATCCGAACTTTTGTTGGACATTAAAAAATAACATTTATTTTAACACAGACAAAACAATGGGTTTACAATGGACGCGCGAAACAAAAATGCTTATTTTCATATTAAAATTTACGAATTGCTACGAAGACGTCTCAACTAGACGGAGTCCGTGAGCTAACTGTTTTTCATTCTCCTCACATGCGCAAGCGCAGTATTGAAGGACTTTTTAACAGGAAACTTCCGGGTCTGCAGCCGGCCATTCTAGACTCCTAGGCGCTAAGATGTCACAGTCTATTTCCTCCCTCCTCAAGATTCTTTTTCTGCAGAGACAGACACCTGCAAAAAAGATACAAAACAGCAGCAACAGAATTTTCGCGAAGGCAACAACTCATGCCCAAAGCAATATGCAAGTAGACCATACACCCTAAAGATCCTGGCCGTACCGCCTACTCTAAATTAAAAAAAAAACATATAATTTTAACAAAGTATAATCAAAATTTTTACTCAGTGATAATCATCAAAGAAGAAATTCAATTTCAAAATATTTACAGATTTTCAATTCAAATTTAAAACTTTTTGCAATGTAAATGTATCAATGTACACTAGGAATAAAGTATTTTTATATATGCAAGATACCACAAATACAAACAATAGTAATTTAGTTTTGTACGTGAGGCGTACGACTTAAACTGTCAGCGTTTATATGCTGTTTTCCCTTTCTATGGACTACCTCGTAATCCTGGATCACAGTAAATTCAACTTTGTCTCGTAACTTTTATGCTTTCTTCAAACGACTTTTAGATTTGTCTAAGCATTCAGTTATTTCACCAACCAAACTTTCAGTTTCAACGTCCTCAAATATCACTGTCCCTAAGGGCAATTTAGTTACACTTACAGCAACTTCCTTGTTGTTACGAGTCTGTATTCCAAATTCAACATCATCGCCAAGATTAAGATTTTTGAACACTTTGCATTCACTAGAGTGGAAAAACATATCCTTTACATCACCCCTTTTAATAAAACCAAATGTTCCTTTAAGAGCACAGATAACACCACGGTATCTCACAGGTAAGGGCTGTTCCGAACGCATTTTACAAGGTCTAAGGTTTCTTGTATTTTTGTCAATAGGAATACTAAAAGTGATCTTTTTAGGAGGATGAAAATCTACATTACCATCAACATTTTCAGCAGAATAGGGCCGTTCGCCACGATTTTCATAAGCAACTTTACCTTCAGTATTTTCCTTTTTTTCAGTGGTTTCAAATCCAGAAACTGTCTCTTTACACATTATTTTACAAACAGAACTAGCAATTGGTTTTCCAGTACGACGATTATGAGTAATTTTAAATTCAACTGCATCACCACGTTTTAAATTATCAATATTTCCAGAAAATTGACTGTAGTGAAAAAAAAATATTGCTTGTCTTTCGCAACATTGTATAAAACCATATGAACGTAACAAATTTTCAACGATTCCAGTCTCTTTAGGAGTAACACTGCTAGAACTAAAACGGTTACTGTTACAAGGGCAGTCGTTTTTCGATGTTTCATTTAAATATGGAGAACTTTGGCACTTGGGCGTTGCAGAGTCTTTTACTTCAATATCAGAGCCTTTGTCTTTTTTCATATCTTCTATAAGTACAACGGTCTTGTTGCTTAGTAAGTAGCGTTCTTTATCTAAGAAGTTATCCTTGACAGCAGCTTTGGTTATAACATGACCCAACTCACACACTAAATTTACTTCCGCTATAGGCAAGCAAATAGGGTTGTCCGCTAAAGGAGATGCTACCCATACATGTTCACCCGTATACATGTGTGGCTTAACAAACTTCCTAGGAATTAGATCTATGCTGGATCCTGTGTCTCGTAAGATAGAAATCTGAGATCCATTTACAGTTCCGACACTAATGTAGGGAGACATCAAATCTATTATTCCCTTTCCCATAATTTCGTTAGCGGCTATGATTTCAGTTTTCTTCAACTTAGGACATTGAGGTCTAAGATGATCATAGGAATTGCATTCATAACATTGAAGTTGCTTTCTTTTTTCAAAATTTCTCTCTTTATAATCTTCTCTGTTTACTTCTGTTTTTCCAAAGGGTTTATTTTCTCCCTTAGACTTATGAAAACTAACATATGTTTTCTTGATACTTGTTTTATTCTGGGGACCTTTAGTATTTCTGGGTGTAAGACTCTCCTTTAAGCTTTCAAATTGATCTATTTTTTTAGCTAATTCTAGCGGAGAATTTAAGTCCATCCACTCCTCCAGAAAATGTTCCTTTACTTCAGACGGCACTCGTCTTTTAATCTGCTCAGTGATATGCAAGTCTCTGAGTTCTTTAAAAGTTTTGATTTCCAAATCAGAAACCCATTCATCATAGTAGCTTGTAAGTTCATGAGCGTAACTCCTCCATGTTTTATCCGGGACTTTTTGATGACGGTAAAACGTCTGCTTCAATTTCTCAGAACTCATTTTATACCTCTTAAGAATAATATCTTTCACATAATCGTAATTCTTTGCATCTTCAGGCGATTCTCTAGCCATTATGCTCGAAATTTCCGAAGGCAATACGCCTAGTAAATACGGCACCCAATCTTCTTTAGGCACACCTGCCATCTCAGCTCTTCTTTCAAAATTTATTAAATATAGACCCATTTCATCTTTCTTTTCCTCAAATTTCGGGGTAATTTTGATGAGCTCAATTTTATGATTTGGCATCCGTTCTCTATTAGATAGTCCTAGCTCACTTGCAGCTTGCATTTCTAGCTTTTTCTTCTCTAAAGCTATTTCTTCCATTCGAATATTACGTTCTTCCCTTTCTTTTGCTTCTTGTCTGGCAATTTCTTCTTTTGCTTCTGCTTCTTTCTCTCTCTTTATCCTATCTTCCATAATACGAGTTAAAGAAATTTTAACTTCCTCTTCTTCATAGTTTTCACTGTTTAGGATTATTTTCCTTATCTCAACCAGTTTACAATTATGCGATACCTTTTCACAAAGTTCATCTGCGAGTTCGAGGAGGTCTTCTTTTCTCCCACGAGAAAGAAAAGCCATGATCGATGAATAGCTTATTAGTAAACAATCCAATTTTGTTATCATAAATATAGTTACCAATATTTTCTAATAACTATATGATTCACAAAATATATTCAATGCCAAATATGCTTCAAATACTAGATAAGATTTAATATCAAACACAATTCTCAAATATAATAACAGAATCTTAAACTATATCGTAGCATATACAATACACAAGATGCAATATATATAGTTGCAATTAAATATTATTTTTCTTTTACTAATGCGTAATTACCATATGTAATTCAAATTATCTGATTCTTTTCAAATCATTAAATGCACAAAACACAAAATTTCAGTAAAATCAAAACGAAATTTAAATTTTCGTTCACTTTCGATTTGGCACTTTTTGCCGTGACTTTATCAACTTGATAATATCTACTTAGTAGAACATGCAAATTCACTTTATCATCAACTTCTATTAACTTTCATAAAGACAAAATTTAAATAACCACAAAATAAAATTGGATATGTAGTCATTTCTTTTTGTTTGTTTTTTTAACCAAAACTATTTAGGCTCTTTGCCTCACTAATTCCGGTAAGCCAGAACCTTAGTAAATTTAATTTAATACAAGGGTGGGCCTACCTGCACTTCCTGCTTTCTTGCTTCCATCCCACTTCTGACACCAAAACTCTAGTCTGTGACGAATTAATCCGAACTTTTGTTGGACATTAAAAAATAACATTTATTTTAACACAGACAAAACAATGGGTTTACAATGGACGCGCGAAACAAAAATGCTTATTTTCATATTAAAATTTACGAATTGCTACGAAGACGTCTCAACTAGACGGAGTCCGTGAGCTAACTGTTTTTCATTCTCCTCACATGCGCAAGCGCAGTATTGAAGGACTTTTTAACAGGAAACTTCCGGGTCTGCAGCCGGCCATTCTAGACTCCTAGGCGCTAAGATGTCACAACCCCAAATCTAGAGTTCTAGATATCTTTTCAAGTGTTGCCACAACACCCCCAGATGTAAACTGAAGGTTAACAACGACGATACACAGCGAAAGTTACTTTTTTCCTCGGACGTAGAGTCATACCCTGGACAGTTGTGATGACATCTGGCACACCGAAACGACTTATCCACCCAAATAGTGCATACGCAACAGTTTCGACGTTAATATCCTCTATGGGAAATGCTTCTGATCAACGTGTGAACCTATCCACAATAGTTAAACAATAACGAAAGTTACAGTAAGGTGGGAGTGGTCCAATCAAGTCAATATGTATGTGCAAAACGACTTTTAGGAATGTTGAAATTTCCTATTGGGAGCTTGTGAATGGCGGGTTATTTCTGATTTTTGACATGGCATGCAAGTCTTACACCATAAAGCACAATCTTTTTCATTTCATTCAAATATAGCGTTTACACAAAAGTTTTTCAGTTGTTCGCTTACTTGGGTGAGATAAATTATGGATAGTATTAAAAACATTCATCCCGAATTGTTGAGGGATATACGACCTAACTGTACTGGTAGAAACGCCACACTGAACTTCGACACCTTTAAATAGGATGGGTTTGAATTTAAGGTTTTGGGACTGTTTTAATTTCAAAAGTTCGTCATCAGCACTACGAGCCTTTGCAATAGCCTCATAATCTAGAGGAGACGGACATTCCACCGCACACACCCGAGATAAAGTACCAGAGACAACATTATCCTGACCAGATATATGACGAATATCGTTTGAATATTGACCTATGAAATCAAGATAGCGAACCTGACGAGCGAAGCTGTTTTTACTTTACTTTTCTAAAGCATGGGTGAGAGGCTTGTGATCGGTGAAAATGAAGAAGTGTCCTTCAAGCATGTACGAAGTGTTTTAGGAACGCATATACCGCTAAGAATTCGCACTCGAACGTGCTAGTTTTTCTCAGTCGGAGAAAGTTTTCGCGAGAAGAATGCTAAAGGTCTCCAACCATCACCAACTTTTGTTGACAAAGCCGCACCCAAAGCTATATCAGAAGCATCGACCATAATTGCCAAAGGATCACTGTCAACTGCACTTGGACTGGACATCTACCCTATCCCAGGCTTAAGAGGTTGTGTGGGTGTCTTCAAAAAGTGAAATCCACGAGAAGGTTCGAGAGTTTTCATTAACATTCTGAAGGAACTGGTCTCTAATGTGAAGTTCTAACCTTCGCTTGGAGTGGATTGGAGTATAGCTTCGTATTTCTGGAGGATTTAGATGACAGAATGAACACATGGCTAGAAAAGTAAAGACGGGAACAACGATAATGAAGTCTGCCAAAGGTAAGGGTCTCAATTGCAACATCTTCCGCATGCTTGAATTTCAGGAGACAGTGTAGTTGTCTTCAAAAGGTAATAACGAGCAGTTCTTGAAATTTCTTTTAATTTATAAATGAACAGTCTTGATGTAAAGTCGTTCTTACTTTCACCTGCACTTTTTTTCTCGAGGGTTTAGATGACATTGAATGAACACGTTGCAAAGGAAAATGCTGGAACAACGATAAGTCTACCAAACGAGTCCACCAAACGACGAGATATCTCATCTATCAAGATCTGATCATTTTTGCTAATGCGAGGTATCTCGTCATCAAGATATTGCCTTTTTTACAATGACGAGATCAAGATCTTGTCAGTTTTCTTCTATTGTTGAGATATCTTTTCTATCACGATCTGGTCGGTTTTGCTAATGTCGAGATACTTCGTCGAGACAACCGCCAGGAGGATTAAGCTCATTTATTTAAGGTTCGTTCAAGGAGCGACCTGGGTAAAATAATGGGTGTAAGAATAAATGTAATACACACTTTCAGCCCCCTTTTTTAAAGCCTGAGTGGAAACACTGAGCAAAAGAAGACGCATGTCAAACCATCTGATTTTTATTCATTTATCAGTATTAATTGTTATGTTCGAATGAACTAAGTTTTCTTGTTCCTGAGAATGCTTATTGCACAGTTGATAACGCGTTGAAATGACATTGAATAATTGATTGCTGCTATCCAGCATTTGAGTTCTGGTTCTGCCAGAACCAGAACCACCAAAAGTCGGTGATCCTAAAGGTGGTGGCCCATTTGTTCAACTGTCTGCTGCGCGCATCATTGAAATCCAGTAGCTTTTAAAAGTACTATTACTTTTTTGCAAGAACCATCTAAAGGGGATTGAATCGTGGCCACAAAGGTAAGCGTTTTGATTCCTTTCATTGCTGCTTTTAAATGTTAACTTGTGACAAAGCTGCAAAAGAAATATACAAGGTATCCCCTAAAATTCCTCCGTTTTGGCGAGATAGACAGGCCATATGGTTCAAACTGTCGATTTAAGATTGTCGATTCAAAATTACCGATATAAGCGTTGACTCAACAAAGTTCAATTATGTTGTTACTGCTCTTGATCTAATGAAATTGTGCATAATATCTGACATTTTAGAAAATTCACCAGCTGAAGGATCGTACTCTGCTTTTAAAACTAGGTTATTAGCTCAATATGGAGATTCAGGCGAAGTGCGCTTAAAATTTTGTTCAAAGGTTTGGAGTTAGGTAATAAACGTCCATCGAGATTGCTGTTCAAAATGCGAGATTTATCTGGTAATCGTGTAAGTGATATTTTAAAACCTCTGGTTGGCAGCAACTCAGTTTCTATACAACAAATACTCGCGCTTAGTAGTGACAATTTATCTAAGTTTACTGAAATTTTGGCATTCATAGTGTCACTCGTGGTTGGTTGGTTTTTTGGGTTTTATGGCGCAAGGGCCATATTTGGTCATGCTGCGCCAGACACAATACAATATCAAGTAATTGACACAGGACATACAATATCAAGACAAGACTAATTGACACAGTGAAAGCTTTACTGACACAGAAGAGAAATAAACCCAGGGAAGAATGCACCTGGCAAGAATCGAACCTGCTCCGTCTATAACTCCAAGGATGCTAGCACAGTGGGAATACCCACTGAACCACGATGGCCCCATTGTGTGTCACTCATGGTACTTGTGAAGTTAGTTCAGTCCGGAAACCAGAAATCGAAGGTAAACTTCCCGAAATCTGTAGACGCTTAAGTAGACTTGAAGCAAGTCCAAGATATTAACGTTCACGCTTGGTAACCAGATCGCGTTCAAGAGACCCTAGTCAAAAACGTAAATCAACGTTTTGCTGGTACCATAGAAAATTTTTAGACAATGCCCGTAAGTGCGTCCAACCTTGCACATACATGCCAAAATACGTGTAAAGCACTCGTTTGTGGCGCAAAACGACGGTGAAATTCTGTAAGCCTCCTGTTTGTTTACGATCATGCACAAGGTCTGAAATTTTCGGTTGATACCAATCCTTCTGTTTCTGTCCTAAACGCACTAAATGCTGACAAAGCCAATACCTCAAAGACTTTCAAATTAACTGCAGCAAACGGCTGATATTAACACTAACTTTAGATTTCTGCAAAAACAAAACCTTCCGTTGGGAGTTTATAATCGTCGATTTTCAGAGGCCAATTTTAGGGGCAGGCTTCCTTAATCACTTTGAATTACTGGTAGATAGTGGCAAAAGTAGAATGGTTTCGCAAGATGGTAAAACGGCAATTTCTGGTTTTAGAGCAGGTGGTCCAACCCAACAGGTTGACTTTAGTAGCTCAAGATCAATTTGGATAGCTGCTTCAGCATTTTCCTGAAGTAATGAAAACAGTTTTCGAATAGGGTGGTGAAGCATAATGTTAAACATTTTACTGAAACAACAAATCCCCGGTACACGCCAAAGCATGCCGTTGGCACCCTACTAAACTCGGTATTGCTAAACGCGAATTCACTTTCATGGTGAAACAAAGTTGGTGTCTACCTTCAAAGAGTAGATGGGGCAAGTCCTCTTTCATGGTTAAAATGGCTGATGACGTTGCTGTGGTGATTATAGAATGCTTAATACAAAAACCATTCCTGATCATTACCCTGTCCCTCACATTCATGACTGCAACATTTTTGTAGAGTAAAACAGTATTTTCTACTATATATTTAACTAAAGCTTACTATCAAATATAGGTGGTGCCAGACCATGTCGAAAAAACGGCTATCATAACCCCTTATGGTTTGTTTGTCATGCCTTTTGGTCTATGTAATGCTGCCCAGACATTGCAAAGGTTTATGAACTTTATTCTACAAGATTTCGATTTCTGTTTCCCATATTTGGATAATTGATTGCATCCAATTCAATGTCCGAGCACTTACAGTATCTAAAAAGCTGTTTTCAAACTATTTGTTGAATGTGGTCTTGTCATAAATGTGGACAAATGTGTGTTTGGTAAATCGGAGATGACATTCCTGGGACATGTGTTTAATCATGAGGGTATTAAACCACTACCCTAAAGTGTTAAATCTATATAGGAATTTCCACTATCAAAAGCCGTTTAATAAATGCGTCGCTATTTAGGTGTACTCAATTTCTATAGACGTTTTATAACCCCCCCAAATGGCTGGAAGTGTTTTTATTGAACGAATACTTAAAAGGTAGCTAAAAACGCTACACACCAAAAATTGAACTTACCGAGGATGCACAAAAAGCTTTTGAATCGAGTAGAACCGAACTTGCTACAGTAGCGCTATGTTAGCTTACCCGGATTCTAGATATCCTTCGGTAATTATGGTCTCTGATGTTGCTATGGGTGCGACTTTGCAACAAAAGTCGGTGATGGTTGGAGACCGTTAGCATTCTTCTCGCGAAAACTTTCTCCAGTTGAGAAAAACTATAGCGCGTTCAAGCGCGAATTGTTAGCGGTATATGCGTCCATAAAGAACTTTGTACGTGCTTGAAGGACACTTCTTTATTTTCACCGATCACAAGCCTCTCACCCATGCTCTTTAAAAAAGCAAAGTAAAAACATCGGCTCGTCAGGTTCGCTATCTTAATTTCATAGGTCAATATTCAAACGATATTCGTCATATATCTGGTCAGGATAATATCGCTGATACTTTATCTCGGGTGTGTGCGGTGGAATGCCCGTCTCTAGATTATGAGGCTATTGCAAAAGCTCAGAGTGCTGATGACGAACTTTTGAAATTAAAACAGTCCCAAAACCTTAAATTTAAACTCATCCTATTTAAAGGTTTCGAAGTTCAGTGACGTTTTTACCAGCACAGTTAGGCCGTATAGCCATCAATAATTCAGGATGAATGTGTTTAATGCTATCCATAATTTATCTCACCCTGGTAAGCGAACAACTGAAAAACTTGTGTAAACGCTATATTTGGACTGAAATGAAAAAAGATTGCTTTATGGTGTAAGACTTGCATATCATGTCAAAAATCAGAAGCAACCCGCCATACACAATCTACAATAGGGAATGTCAACAGTCGTTTTGCACACATACATATTGACTCGGTTGGACCACTCCCACCTTCCCGTAACTTTCGTTATTGCTCAACTATTGCAGATTGGTTCACACGTTGACCGGAAGCATTTCCCATGGAGGATATTAGGGCCGAAACTGTTGCGTATGCTCTATTCTCAGGGTGGATAAATCGTTTCGGTGTGCCAGATGTCATCACATTTAACCATGGCAGGCAATTTGAGTGCGAACTTTTTAGATCTCGCAGCTTTGCTATGAGTTAAATGCATACGTTGCACGCCTTATCACCCTCTGCCAACGGAATGGTTGAACGTTTCCACCGTGATATGAAGACAGCAATCAAATGTCTTGACACTGTTAATTGGGCTAACTCTCCCTAGCGTTCTTTTAGGTTTGCGGTCCTGCCTCAAAGAAGATCTGCATCTTACTTCGACTGAACTGGTTTATGGCACTCCTACGTCTTCCCGGGGCTTTCTTCCAACCACATGAAGAGGTCCAGGCAGACCACCTTGTCCAGCAACTTCAGGATTCCATGTCAAAATTGAGATGAACCTCTACACGACGACACGGAACACCTAAAGTCGACCAGGAGCTCGACAAGTGTTCGTCTATCCGACAAGGCGGAGTGAGAAAACCACTATAAGCGCCATACGAAGGTCCCTTTCCTGTTCTTGCAAGGCCTGAACGCAATTACACCATCTAAATTGGCAACCGATAGTCCACCATCAGTGTCGACCATTTAAAGCCAGCCTTTCTCTTGGTGCAAGCTCCTCCAGAGGTCACTGACAAGTCCCAGCATGGTATGACTATATCCGAGGAAAGAAGTAACTTTCGCTGTGTGATTCGTCGTTGTTTCTTGCTATTTTCTTTTGAAAAGCGTTACCTTTTTCTATTTGAACATGCTTCTGTATTTAGTGTTGTAGATAAGTTTCAGGGTATTATTCCGTTTACAAAATATTTTTTCTTGAATTTCTTTCCTTGGTGACATAAGAAGTGCGCCAAAAAACGCGTCATGGGCATGAAATAACATCGAATAATTGATTGTTGCTAGTCATAATTTTAGTTGGGGTTCTTCCGTAAGCCAGAACCGGAGCCACCAAAGGTGGTGTCCCAAAACTTCGTCGAGACAACCGCCAGGAGGATTAAACTCATGGATTTAAGGTTCGTTCAAGGGGCGACTTGGGTAAGATAATGGGTGTAAGAATAAATGTGTTACGCACTTTCAACTTTCTTTTTTTAAAGCCAGATTGGAAACGGTGAGCACAAAAAGAACACAAGTTTAAACAAGAAAAATGTCTGATAATTTTCTCGTCTTATTAATTTGATACTGGAAAAAGAATGCAATGCATAGAATAATTGGACCAAAATTTGTTGATGCAACAAGATTGTGAAAAGGGCATATGATTGTTAGAAAATGATAAAAGGATGACACATAACTAAAAAAGTTACTTTACGAAGTCTTAATCAGATTACCTCATTGTTATGCATATTATCACCTTCATAGATTATCAAATTATCCCTTAACTTGTTATTGCGAGGTAAACCAGAACATCACCAATTACTTTACCAATTTTATCCATTTTGAAGTGTGTTAGCTATTCGTGGATAAAAAATTTCGCTCACATGGATTTAGCGTATTAGTAATGTTTCCATTAGCAACTTTTGATTGATTTAATTTCTGTTGATAATGTTTGATTTAATTATAACTAAACAAGGAATAACTTCATATGTCTGTTGATTACTGAGTGTATTAGCCAATTGCTTCAAAAGTGCAACAACAGGAACTGGAAACTATTTTGTAAATTTCAAATGAAAACCATACAAGAGATATCACCATCCTGAAGATAGAAGTTCTAATGATGGAAAAATTATAGTAAAATAAAATTAGATAATGTATATGTTACGATGATGTTATATTTTCTTGGACCAAACAATACGAGCAAGGTGATTGGTAATGCAGGGAGAATTCATATTTATCAGGTTCCTATTAAGATCGTTTCGCTGTTTTGAAATGACTTTCTAATGTATTACATATGAAAAAGATGACCCCAATCGCTAACAAAAAATAATTTTGTAATGCCAATCTAGGAAATTTATATACAATTTAGCTAAATTTTTTGATGACCAGAAAATCTCTCCAAAACTAAGAAATAGCCATTGTCAAAAAATAATTTGTTTATGTCAATCTATACGAAATTTGAATTTTCAATTTATATGAATTTTCTGAGGATCAGAAATCCCCGCTAACTAAGAAATTGCCATTATCGAAAAGAATTTTAATAATGTCAAATTACGAAATTTGAATATTCACTTTAGCTAAAGTTTTGTTAATAAGGAAATCGCGCCAAAATTAAGAATTTGATATTGTAAAAAGAATTTTGATATTGTCTGAGTCTACGAAATTTGAATATTCAATTTAGTTAAATTTTTTGATGACCAGAAAATCCCACCAAAACTAAGAAATTGCCATTATCAAAAACGAATTTAGATAATGTCAATCTAAGAAATTTGAATATTCAGTTTGACAATTTTTTGAGCACCAGAAAATGCCACTAAACTAAGAAATTGCCACTATGAAAATGAATTTTAATTATGTCAAACTACGAAATATCATAGTATTTGAATGGAAACAATGATTTCATACAAAATCACAATTTTTTAAATCCTTGTTTTTGTTTTAAACTCATAGGAAAACTTGTGTAATTTTTTTATTAACTAATATTTTTTTGTTTTAAGCTAAAACATTTAAGAAAAAATTTTTCTGCAAAATAACAGTAAATTTACTGTTTAAAAATTAGTTTTGAGGGCTACCTATGTGTTTTCTCAAACACTCTATTTCATGGAAGCAGTAGTACGTAAAAATCTAAGATAAATTGAATTATTCAGATTCTCTTCAAATGAAGTTTTCTTTTAAAAAGAGTAAGAGTAACGCGTATATGTTTAACCCTCCAAGAAATTTTCTCTTAAAAATGTACATATTAGAACTAAGAAATTCTAAACTAAAATTCATTTCGTTAGCTTCAAAATTAAGTTATAGTCATTAGCATCTGTGTTCTCCTACAATGTACATAAATCACACGCATGAATAACGGTAAAAAAATCATTTTTCGACGAGTTTCCACAATAAAAAATGCTCAGTAAAACAAGACGAAGTTATGCAAATTTTTAGTTAATGATGTTTAAAATACTTTGTTAGACGTAAGCTTTGAAGTCGATTCTAAGATTTCGTCTTCTGGTTTAGGGAAATGAAGTTATTTGCGCAAAAATACACGGGCACATTTTGTTTTACTCTTTAAAGAGAATAAAAAAGGCCGACTTTCTATTAGATTGTTGTTTAATGGCTCATAGCCGACGTCAATACACAATTTTTTACCTCAAAACTAATTAAGTTCCATCGAAATGTATTACATAATACATACAACATAATTCGCTACTAAGTTCTTCAGGCTTTAATTCAAAAAATAAAATCGACAGCTGAGCAAACAGCAGAAAGAAACAGCAAGTGTTATTAAATATCTTTTTCCTGTTTTTATATTCTATTTTTCTAGAAATTGTTCCGTGCGATGTTCTAACAAAATTAAAACTTAGTTGCTCACAAAAATTCTATGTACAGTCGCCGAAAAAAATTACCCCTTTTATTTAGTGTACTGTTCATAGAGAAAATTCAAAGATATCATTCAATAGGGAATGTCCTCTACAAATCCAAATGCTTTGAAATTCAAAATTCATGCAAATTCGAAACATTGAATAAGGGACCCGTCTTCGTATCAAATGTTGCATAAACAACATTTCCAATGGCAACCCCATGTTTTGATGCCTTAATCAGATTCTACATCGTCAAATTAGTCTAAATGTGAAATTTCATGAATTTACTATTATTATATCCAGAGATATTCAATGTTAAACCGTTGTCTATTTCAGGGATCATTTCCATTTGAGTCGCTATTCGTAGATCGAGGTTATTTGTTGTTAATCAGGAACTGTTCATTTGTTTGATGTAAAGAAGTTTGACAAAGAACCTTAACTCTCCTGGTGGTTGTCTCGACGAGGTATCGTCATTAGCAAAATTGACCTTGATCTTGATAGACGAGAAATTTGGAAAGAAAGATAATCAATACTTACTGTTTAATTTCACCGTCAACTTCAATTTTTAACAGTTAATGATAACTGAAACTTATTCAGTAACTATTAAATAGCTTTTCATAATAACAATTAATAATTGTTACCACAAGTTAGCAATAGCCGTTAAGACTTATCCCATCAGATATAGTTTTGCCCATCTCTACAATTAGATTGATCATTGTTCAACTGTACCACACATGACAGGTAGAAAGAAAATATTGTCCGTTAGATTACATAAATGATATTTTCAAACATTTTTCAAAAATTTATACAATCCTCAGGATTTTCATAATTTTTACCTTTTGGATGCCCCTAAAAACACCGTAGTGACGAGAATTTAAGTGTAGCGCAAAAACTATCCAGAAGAAAACTGAAATTTGTTATGGTAATATAAGAAAATTTGTGGCAACATTTATATATAGCTATCTTTACAATTTTTTTCTTGTTATCGTTATAAATTCTCGTGTTAAGAATTCTTTGACTAGCTGTAAGTTAGTCTATGCCTTAGCGTGAATTACTTAGTTTGCAAATTACTAAATTGCAAACTAAAAATTATTTAAAGACTAAAACATATACAGGGTGATTCTACGGTCATGGGACAAACTTCAGGGGTTGATAGAACACAAGGAAACAAGCACTTTTCCCCATAGAATGTATGGTCGCAAGTGCAGCGGTTGGTCGCTAGAGAGCGCAATCAAACGCTTGTATAAAAGCCCATGGAATGTCTTTTGGGTGAATCTAAACTAATACGACAAACTTCAGGGGGTGATAGAACACAAGGAAACAAACACTTTTCACCATAGAATGTATGGTCGCTAGAGGGCGCTTTCCATTTCGTCACAAACACGCGGTCCTACGCAAGTTGGAAAGAAGGCATGAAATATGGAAACAATGCTTTAATGTCAAATAAACATCTTTACTGCTTGACAAAACGAAATAATACAATTATATTTGCATAAATTAAAGATAAGTACGAGGAACAACGGGTAAGAAAGAAATGACATGTACAAAACATGAGAAATTTCACATGGAAATGAAACGACATGTACAAACATCAGTCGGTAAGTACAACTCAAATGCACAATTACAGAAGCTGTTCAAAATGTCGACCACCACACCTGATGCAGGCCTCGCATCGCCGACGTAACGCTTTTATACAAGCGTTTGAATGCGCTATCTAGCGGCCAACCGCTTCACTTGCGACCATACATTCTATGGGGATAAGTGTTTGTTTCGTTGTGTTCTATCACCCCCTGAAGTTTGTCCCATGATCGTAGAATCACCCTGTATTTGGTTTGAGTACATTAATAACGACATGCTACAAAATATCAGGGCTATAGGAATATTATTTAGGAAGATATCCATAAAAGTCTGGGAAACTGATTTAACATTAGGAGCTTCAAACTTTCTGTATTACTGAATGACATGAAACGGTGTCTGAAATTAAATTAAGATATAGATTCGAAATTTGATGTTAAATAGGGGTTGCTATTGGAAATTATGAGGTTGGGGCTCAATTTAATATGAAAGCGGCCTCATAAAAATTTTATGCATTTAAAATTAGACTTCATTCCCTGTCGAATGGCATCTTTAAATTTGCTCTACTGTTAAAATTGTTTGATTGAAGAGGGGTGGTTCGTTTTTTTCCCCGCGACTGTACATTAACACAATCCGTGACTCCAAAATAATTCACGCTAAGGCATAAAGACTGACTTACAGCTAGTCAAAGAATTCTTAACACGAGAATTTATAACGATACAACAAAAATTGTAAAAATAGCTATATAAATGTTGCCACAACTGGCGTCTAAATAATAAAAACAAAGACAAAAATATATGCCCGTGCCACATAATTCGTTTGCGCAAATACCAAATGATTATCGTTTACGCGCGCGCGTTGATATCTTGATTCAAGAAAAATTAAGAATCGTTTGCAGTTTAATTATTTTTGTCTTTATACTTTTTATTCTTTAGTCGCCAGTTGTAGCAACATTTATATAGCTATTTTTACAATTTTTGTTGTATCGTTATAAATTCCCGTGTTAAGAATTTTGTTCTTGTTATCGTTGGAACTTTTCGTGTTTTACTTTTTTACGGACGCATGGAATCATTATTTTAGAGCATTATTTAGAATCATTTAGAGCCACGGCCTGTGGCTCTCTACATACATAGAATTTTTGAAAATAAATGTTTTAATTATATTGTTCACTCAATTTGAATAGCAGTACTAATTTGTTCGTTACATCTAACGTTGGAGTAATGTACCTTTTCATTTAGAGTTTGGTTCATAAAAATGCAAAATCGGTTGAAGTTTCAAGAGAGAAACCGGTATGCATTACGTTCTTATTTTATTCTGAATAACGTGAAAGGTGAGTATTATTTTGGAACTGGAAAAAATGGAGTACGAAGAAAGTATATGAAATATGTGTTAAACTGCAATTCAAACTATTTGATTTGAAAGAGCGGAGAGTACCCTGAGCTTCAAGAACAGGCATATCATAATAAAGTCATTTTTCGCTATTCGTAGGTGCTATATATATTTTATACACTATTTCAGAAAGAAATTTCTATTTTCCTTCAGCTATGGAATGTCCATAGTTTCATCAGATTGCACAGCTTAGGACACCTAGCTTGAACTAAATTGTTACTCTGTTTTGGGATCGTGAAGAATTTTTCTCGTTTCATACTCATGCTCTTGCCCATTTATTCGGCGAATTTCAAAGGAAAAAAGAAATAAATAATCATTTGACTGCCCACGTTTTCTAGCACTCCCAGGGGTTGATTACAAAACTAAATATTTTCTACACACGCACTTCCGCGGGATATTTCCTTCTATAACTGTGAGTGGGATGTTCAGTATTGCATGGAGATTAAGCAACATAATTATGTAATAAGATGTGTTAACGCAGCAGGTATTATAGCTGTGTATTCTTTAAGCTGTACTTTGAATCAAAGACAGTTTAATTTAAATCCATATTCGCTACATATATCTGGTACAGCTAGCTTAATTCATACCCACATTTACGAAGTACCTCTGGTACAGCTAGCTTAATTCATAACCATATTTATTTATCCAGTCTGATGCTAAATATTTGTCTGATGGCGTTGAACAATTATCGTGGTACGTTCTCATCAGAGCTGGCAAATAAGTCCTCAAATCGTATATGTTATTTATAACTTTTCACTGAAGCATTTGAAAGCATCACAGGGAAATTGAATTTTTAAATATTTACATGTTCATAAAATTAATAGCAGATGAATTGAAAGTCTTGTGTTTAACTGCGTAGATAGTGAAACAGTCTTGGGTTATTTATTGCGTGTTAAATAAATACCTATAATTCAAAAATTTAACTTGTATGGAAGTGCGTAGTTAATTTGCTCATTTTTCAGAAAGAATAGGTATATCAAGTGATATAATACTAACATTGAATTTTATCACTATTTTAAATTTCATCCGCATACATTTGAATTTCGGTCTTCACGGAAATCGGAATCTACGGTCGAAAATCAAACTTTAATGGAATAATAGTCTAGTACAAAAGATGTCAATTCCTATAGTTAATTCCCAAGGACACTACTAGATGGTGTTCTGGGTCAGTGTCTAATTTCATGAAATCGCGCGCAAGGGTGTAGGACATCGGTCTATGTAGCAATACTCACCTCCTCTAAGGCCGGCCCCCTGTTTGTTTACGTGAAATGTTTCGGAATCGTTAAGGCTCGCGCTTGTTGCGGTTTTCCCCTCTGATTCTTTTTCTAGATTAACCCGCCTGGTGGTTTTTCCTCGCGCCGAAAACTGTCCTGCAGTGGCCAGCCTCTGGTGCAAAACCTGTTCCAAACCTGTTCCTTACCTTACATGGTTCCTTGCTACCTTGGTTAATTGCTACTTTAATTGAATAAAATTCCTTACCCTTGACCAGAACTGGTCAAGGGTGAGGAATTTTATTCAATTAAAGTAGCAATTAACCAGCACAACGGGCTATTGGAGACGGTCCGGGATCCATCATGATGAAGAAAGTCTGAGGACACCTCGTAATTTTGAACCATGGTCAGATGATGAGGTCAACACCTGAGCTGGCACCACACTCCAAACTTCGACTCCACGTCAACGTGAGGACATTTGGGGCCACGACAGATTTAACGTGCACCATCCCCCACGTACACGACAGTCTTTGTTTGGATCGAGTTTCGAATTCGCAACCCTCCGGTTACTAATCCGCTACTCTTCCAACCACCCTACCACGGCCCTGGTCCTTTGCTCCAGTTGTGCACACACCTATATAACAATGACTCCAGAAATATTAGAGGCTTTCATTCCTCTTGTAAAATTAGTGATGAATAACAGACCTCGAACGTTTCATTTGTTGATTAGTCATCCAAGTGGTTTCGACGAGATATCTCGTCCATCAAGATCTGACCAATTTTACTAATGCAGAGATATCTCATCAAGATATTGTCAATCTTATGATAACGAAATCAAGATCTGGTCAGATATTTCCATTGACGTGGTATCTCGTCCATCAAAATCTGGTCAATTTTGCTAGTGACGAAATACCTTGTTGATACAACCACCAGGAAGGTTAATAAAATCTAAGTGACAATTAATAGACCCTGCGTATTAAATACTACAAATGACATCGAACCAATGTAATTATTCTGTTTTGGGAATTCCCAAAGATAGCAAACTATATCGTAATTCTTTAATGATTACTCTAGCGATATGATTACTCAAATGATATTTTAACCAATATACAATCATGTGATATACAACGAAATGTTTCTTTATGCACTAGATACTTAAGGAATTGAAGTGAGAATATACATTAATCAAGCACTCTAAAAGTTTCCTTTTTAATAGAACAGTAATTATGAATGAATGGCGGTAGAGATATTTGTGATAACTAAGAATGAAGTATTGTATCATTGAATTTAGAAGAGGATACGAATAAAAAAAAATAACTGAAAATATTTCTTTATGTATCTTCCCCAAAATAGTTATTCAATAATAAATATACAGTTATATAGTTATTTAATTTATTTGTATTAGTTTCTTTTATGTCGAGGCATTTAACAGGTGTTTATGTGTTACATTTACCCATAATGTGCGTTTTAGAAACTGAAAAAAAAATCATTTTCTCCTAAAGAAAGCTGAATAATATAAGAGTACGAGAAAGATGTACATTTCGTTTCCCCAGACAATTGATAATGAAATCTGTTGCATTTATATATTATTTTTTATGTACAATCTTGTGTGATTCTTTTGCAAGCATGTTTCTAATTAGTTTAATTATATGCCTGGAGCAAATATTTAATATATTTTCACGAACTACGATTAAGTAAATAAGATTGTGGATATATACCAGCATTTGATATTAGACTCGGCGCAAACGAAACTTTAAAAAAAATGTGCAATTAGTCTATTTTTAAAAGTTGAAGAAATTCAATTGGGTGATTAGAATTTGTGTTTTCAATATTAAAAACTTCATAACTAGCCGATGTCTGCCCGTAAATGAATCGTATGGTCTACTGGTTCTTAAAAGTATAAATTTATGTTCATAAACGAAATCTCATCGAGTCGTTACTTTGATTAGCAATGGTCTAAAGTATTGAATAAGGATTTTGAAGGAGATATGCAAACTTTTGTAAAATTTTCTAAAAATGTGAGCCAATTTTTCAAATGTTTAGAATTGAAACAAAGATACAGATCACAAGATAAGGGGTATCATATTATATTATCCTAGAAGAAAACCTATAAAGCGGAATTTTTTCAGTGCTTAACATTTTAATCTAAATCAAGGTTGACAATAAAAATACAGTCGTTATTAGTAGAAATGTAATCTAATGCCCTATCAATTTAAATAAATAATATAATAAATAATTATAATATAATAAATAATTAATTATTTAAAGTTGTAAAATATTTCCTATTCGTACTAATAAAAATGTTCTGACAGTATGTGAGTATAGGAGTGGTGACTATAAAGGAAATATAAAAGTATAGTGAGCAATGGTAACTTTTATGTGCCCAGGATCATGACCAAAACTAGCAGCAACGTGACCTTTAGACTTCTTTCGTCTGCCGGGTGAAAATAAGCATACATAATCTGATTAGTCCAGCGAATGGGAGAGGACGCCCGTCCATTGATTCATCATCCGATTGGTCCGCGCGACAGTACATTTTGGCGATTTCACCATTTTTGTCGCCACTAGAAATGTGCATTCAGAAACTTCCATCTCATATTAGGGTGCTATATCATGCTTAGGGTGCTATATCACCAAAGAAGGCGATAAGATGCCAAATCGACCAACCAAGTCAACTTTTCACAGAGCAGTCCCGTGAGTACTAGTCGACATGGTCACACTTTTGAAGCTCCTTAATAGTCTACTAATATTTTACACTTGGCGATCAATTAACTTCGATAATTAACAGTGTATTTTGAAGTGGAGTTTACAATAAGAAAATTAAACTCTAATCTGAATTCTGAATTAATAAGAACTACAGTTCTGATTACACCGTTTTATAGAACAAGTTCCCCTGTTTTCTGGACTCGTTCACCATCAGTTCTAAGAGTGATAACTTAATTATCAGAAAGAACAGAATATTTTCAACTGCAAATTTTTGAAAAACGAAATTTATAAATTTTAGTATAGAATGCAATTTTAAATTCTTATTCTTGAATAATTATATTTTATGTTATCTACACACTCAATTAATACTTTTCAAACTGGATAATTGAATAAGTATAATATTTCATAAGAATCTCATGATTATTACAAATATAAATAAATATATCCTATAATTCAAAATGATAGATTGAAAGGTTTTAAACACGATAGTCTATGGATGCATACCAAACATCGGATGCATTTTTTATCAAGCTAAATGTAGGTAACGGTATAGTGTTTCAGGGACGGGACGTCTGTCCGGTACGTATTCCGAACATGACGCCACTCGGCTTGTTTTCGAATACGATTTTAGCACTTCTCCAACAAAAATTTCAAGTAATGAATTTCGAATTGATACATGTCGATGGTTGGCCAACGCCAATTAGATTAAATGCCAAACGTTGCGAAAACGACAATAAACTGCATTTTAAGGTAATTCCGATTTGTATAATTTGAGAGCATTCTGGTAGAGAGAGGAAGTCTTTACTTTACGTCTGGGTTGCTGGTTTACGCTGAACACCCCTCTCGCAATCTTCGTAGCGATATTTTATAAGAAAATGCTGCTTAACAGAAAAGGTATGTAGTTAAATTAACGTCGAACTGAAGCAACACAACGGGCTATTTGCTTTTTTCCAGGATCAATTCCGGAAGGACCTCAACACCTCGTAATTTTGAACCCCGGTCAGACGACGAGGTACCATCTGCGCTGGCACCCCTCTCTCCAAACCAACACACCATGCCAACGTGAGGGTATTTGAAGACACGACAGATTTAAATTGCGCCAACCCCCACATATACGACAATCTGGTTGGATCGAGTTTCGAACTTGAAGTCCCCCGATTGCAAATCCGGGACTCTCCAACTGGGCTACTACGGTCCCCCTTAACAGAGGAGAAACCACCGTTTTACATTCGCGATTGGCCTATGTTAATATTAATTTATGCACCTAATTATGATAGGCACGTTTTTCTGGAATAAAAAATATAACTTATGATCTATACACCAATCATAGCCTTAAATTAAACCTTCAGATTTTGAATTGAGAACTATTAATAGTCTACTTTTAAATTACATAATTAAACTTCATTTTAATTTCGCCAGGAAGATAAATACAAGGAAGATGTATTCCATTTAATTTGCGTATTCAGTTATTCAGTATTTCATTAAAAGATACTGAAAGTGATTTAATGCACAACTAATTTATTTCCCCATCATTTTCGCGTGTTGGTGTGCTTTTTGTTTCTTTTAGTTTGCCTTACAGGTGCTTCTTATGAAACGTAATTAACGAATTTAATTAGCCTCATGACAACAGCAGAGGCTTCGATCTTGGAGAAAGTTTTAGGGGCGAGTATTGCAAAATGCCTTGATGAACAAAACTTATTCTTACATGTCACACGCGTGGATGCATCCAAAAGTATTGTTAGCCGTACTAATAACAATTAACCCGATAATTTTAGGGACTTTCATGCTAATATGTAAAAATAAACGAATTGATATGTTTGGGATGATATTATTTACTTCAACCACGCGTGTAATGGTTAGCTTAAACATTGTTTCCGTCAGGAAAGAATTTTAATTTTAGCTAGTAAGAGGGGATTAAACTAAGAGTGGCGGTAAGTCATGACTATTCGATAATTAAAATTTTCAAAAATTAATGTGTTCGAAACTATGAGAAAGATATTCATTGTAATCACACAAATCAGACTGAATGCGAAGATTTTGCTTCTGCTATCCAAATGCTCTCACATGTTACATATTGGGGGTTACCTTAAAATATAGTTTATCTCCCTTTTGGCGATGTTTGGTGTTGCCTAACATCTAATTGCCGTTGACCAATCGACTGTTATACATGAATTCGGAATTCCTTGTCATTCATTCTTTGAAATTTTTGTTGGCGACGTGCTTAGATAGTATTCGAAAAACATTCCAAGTGACGTCATGTTCGGAATACGTACAGGAAATTCATTTCACCTCATAAACACTGCCATCACCTGCGCAAAATGCTTCTCATACATAAAAATCTCAACTGTTCTTGAAATCCTTTAAATTATTAGGTAAATTTTAAACTTTTTATTTATGAAAGCATTTAGAGACTATCAATTTATTACCAGCTATTTATCTGATAGTGACATGAAGTTAGAGCATAGAGCGAAAAGTAATTTAAAGATCAAGAGCCCAGCTGCTTCTCTAGCCATTCAATAGCGTTCATTGACGCTTTTCTCTAATAATGCTGAACGTTCTAAAAGGTGGTCACAGTCCATATCAACCATTCTTCTCCACAGCACACATTTCGGGCTATTATAGATATGCCAAAACAATATAAGTGCTTGACTAGGCAATCATACCCTGTCAATAATCTCAAAATCGCCATCGTTATATGGCGAAGGCTGGCAATGATGCCGTAAATGGACTCCCTCAATTTTTGTTTTATGTTCCAGTCACTGAATTTATTTATGGCTTTTAACCCTCCAAGTAGTTATGGCAAGATATCTCATCCATCAAGATCTGACCAAATTTGCTAATGACGAGATATCTCTCTATATCTATATTAAAAAACTGACCAGATATTGATATCTCCCTCATCAAAAAATCGGTAATATCTTGACGAGATATCTCTTCATCAAGATATTACCGATTTTTTGATGAGGGAGATATCAATATCTGGTCAATTTTTTACTAATGGCGAGATGTCTTGTCCATCAAGATCTGATCAGTTTTGTTAACCACCAGGAAGGTTAATTTATTTTCCATTATTGTAACTGTAGATCCAAGAGGCAAATAATGTTGACAGGCCTGAAGGATACGTCTCTTTTTGCCAGTTTGTCTACCATATTATATCAAATACTACATCGGTATGGGATCCATTGAACAATTTAAACTTAAATTAAACAGATGACGACGGGGCAAAACAGTACATGTAAATGTTTTCATGTATCAGTATTGGGAAAGAAGTGTTAGAACTCCATTTTCATTATGATCCTCCATTGTATAAAAATGGTAACATACGAATTAAAACCTATCTTTTTACCAGTTTCGTCCTAATAAAAGTAGCGAAACATATTAGAAACAGAAATAGTAAGAAATCGTTAAAATTCTACAGAAAATATTTGGTCCGATTTTCCTCAAGAAACAGTGGACCAAAATATCAATAAAATCATGTGTATAGAGAGAAGTTGTACAAAATAGAAGATTGCGTAAAGAATTCAAAAATAATATTAGGCGAGCTTCAATGATTATGTTAAGTTAAATTCAAAATGGGACACAGTAGGACAAAATACACACAATTAGACTAAATTTTGAAACTCAAATGTAAAGTGAGATATATATTAACCATGAAACAATAATACATTGGAATATATAAATATTTTTTAATGTACGCTTTTAAGTTAAAGATTACATTAAAACATTTAAGCTATTCCAAGGTCATTCATGGGTCATAATCTAACATCATGAAATCACTCGTTTGGATGTGGAACAACGATCTATCAACGGCATCACCCGCCTTCCACCGGAATCGTATTTGCTTACAGAGAATATTATGGGATAGTTTAACCTAAAACTTGTGGTTTGGTCCTCTGATTCTTTTCTTTACTTTAAGAAATGTTTCATAATCATGGAAGGATAGACAAGGCGAAGCTCTCTCCAAGTGATGTCGATCGCCTTAACAAGCTTAGCTAAATTTACAAAACTGAATGGAATAAAGATTCATGTGGTGGTACTTACACAACATCAGATGTTTTGTTCCTCCTTTAAAACTAATTATACTTAACATTCGGTCGGACGATTCAATTAAAGAGATTATTTGCAACTATGTTTTTTACATTCTTAGGGGGTCCACTACAGTTTCAAAGAATTTTCACTACCTGCTAACAAGTGTTCATTACACTACTGAATCTTTTAAGTTCTTAGAATCAAAACATCATCAACAACGAAAGCAATCTTTTTTAATATATTTATTCCGAGTGCAGATTCACTCCCAGCTAGATCAGTTTCAGAGCCAAAAAAATGGCAAGTTGTATCGAGGACGTAAGCCGTAGTTTTAACATGAATACTCTGGTCTAATGTTGGATTGTAGACGGTAAAAGCAGACATAGAAAGTTTGAACGATTGTTTATTGTAAATATTCAAAGATTAATTTACAGTTTAAACGATTAAAGGGCGATTTGATATCAATATTAAACGATAATTTTATCGATTAAAGGCCTTTGATTTTAACGGTCGGTAGCGTTCGTATGATTCCACTTTCGTAGTCTTTACTTCACACAATCCAGAGTTACACTGGCCCAAAGTTTTCCCAGCCCCGTAAAATTTCGTCATAATGTGGATCTTCTCCCCATGCTCACTACACCTGCGCACTCGGTCTTACGGTCATGTCAGATACGGACATCCTTTATCTATACGACTACACTATATTTATCTTTTGGATGTTTCTTCTAGTTCTGAAATTCTAAAAGTTCTTTAAGAAAAAACAGTTGGAATGCTTTTTTGTAAAGCTAGACGTTTCATGCACACCCTCATTATCGTTCCAATTTAAAAGACGCATTCACGTCAATAATATTTATTCTGGTGTCTATTTTGTCGAGAACTAAAAACCATAAGGATTGAAGTAACCTCTACTATATCAATCAGTTGACCCTCTATCAGAAAAGCAGTAAATGCATGCATTTTAATACTAATATAAGCCTACGCTTTATTGAAAGGATTCCTCACATCTTTTGGCCTCACTACTTTAATAAGCTGGGCAATGCTACATGCCAGATTGTCCTACACATACCTATGCGTTTGACGTGTCTATAGCTCTGCCTGAATGATTTGGTAAACTGGCTCCGTGGAAACTGATTCTATACATTTATAGGATCTGAGGTATTTAATTGGTGCATCCAGAGTTCAAGTCAAAACTTTAAAAATACACAGAGAACTTCTACTCTCATGTTGTATGCTGTGTCTTTCAGAATCATACTGATAATGTTGAGTATCATTCAATACAGACTCCTCAAAATTAGAAATTATCCCACATTGCACATTGAAAAGGTTATAGTTTGAATTTAGGTTTGTGCCACTAGTATGGTAGGGATATAATATGCAGTCTTGTATAAACTGATTAACGTAATTAGAAGTATTAAAAAACCAGCAGAGCTGTGCATAACATATGCGCTATAGTTTCTTAATTGTTCACATCCATTGATGGAAATGTCGTTACTCGCATTTTATATCTGATTTAAATCAGTATGCAATGAATATATGCATCATGCGCATTTCATACCTTCGAATGAAATAAAATTGACCAAAAATATAAAGCATTCATTCGTATACTTCTTGCTGGTCGAGTGTAATACAAGTGCAATAGTTATAATAAAGTGCATACCTCAGTCATGTTACTACAGTTAGTTTCTGAACGTATACTTTAATTGAATCTAATTCACCAAGGCAAATCGATAATTTTTGACATTTAAACCTCTTTTCCCGCCTTAGCTCGCATTTTCTTTTTATCCATATTTCTATCTTCCAGAGTTATCAATACCTTCTATAATCAAACTGCTCGAGTGTTTTTTTAGAGGGGCGAGTTCTTCGTAGAGTTTTAGTAACATTATGCAGCTCTGTAGCTCAAAGCAAACATTTAAACATAAGCGGCAAAATACCATAGAGGTTGATTTTACCTTGTTTATATCCTTTTGTTGTCATTCGTCAATACACACTGTTGAACTGTACTATGTACATTTGTGGAATAAGATTTTAAAATTATAATAATATAGTAATAAATTATAAACCTAATCCTCGAGGTTTTTTTAAATTTTAGAATTAATGTACGTTTTGATGATGTTTTTGTGTTGTTTTACACTTTCATTGATTATTTTCTAGAGCTTAATGATTTCAGAAGCACAAGGATAAGAGACCACCTTCTTCCTGAGTTATAACTGGCGATAAACGTTATACATGAAAACTTCACATAAATGTCTCATTTTTGATTTACTCGTATGTCAAAATAATTACCACTGAAGAATCCGCTCAAGGAAAATCATTCTTTGTTTCCTGATAAACTAAAAATAAGAACCAAGAGCCTCCTCATAAAATTTGCTGAATGGGTTTTATTTCCTAAAGCACATTTTGCCCACAACTACTTGGTTGGTTTTATTGAACGAGTTTCTCCTCAAACAATTTAATCTCCTTCAATGTGTTCCGTCGAATACTTGCTTTAAAAGAAAGACCATTATAATTACCAAAATTAACCCTTCCTTTCCCCCAACAGGTATTTTACCAAGGATACCACTGGAGCGAAAACCATTAAGCGGCCTCTTATCTCTTGCTCCACGCTTATGTGGGTGTCCCCGCCTGATAATTTGTCGATAGATCTTATCGCATAGATTTATGGTGTGTGGTGTGATTTTGTTCTTGGAGCTATTTAGATTTTCAGGGTAATCTCAGTATCAGTGTACTGGATGTCGAAGAGCGTTAGTGTGGCATTTACGTAATTGTGGACGTTGAATTATTTAATCCTTGCAACGTTTTGTAGATATTTATCCAATTTAATCGTTTCATGAAACCGCTTATTACTTGATTTTATAAGTTATGAAACTCTTACCGCCTAAAAGTTGATGGGACTTTTATCGCTTATTGAACGGACGTGAAATAGTGCTTGTTGAGTAAGATGGCTGCTGGTTGATCGATCTAGGACCACAGACGGGAAATATAAGTGGACTGAGAATTGCTATTGAGAGGAGCTTCGAAAAGTGTGACCAACATGTCGACTAGTAGTCACGTGACACCGCGAAATCAGAGCTACCATATCTGGAGTCACGAAATAAAGTTGCAACTACGCAATGCTGCGATATGTGAAATTCCGTTGACTCGGCTCTGACAATATATCAACTTACATTTCTGCTCATTGTCTTGATTGTATAAAAAGGCATGCATAGGTTCGATTTGCAATATATCTTGTTCTACGTCCAAGAGTCCCCTACGTTTCACAGGGAATTATTGTGATACCCCAATAATTTCCGTTAAATAAAATAATTAATAGTTAGCTAACTCGCGGGCTCGCGTCTTTTCTTATATCTTCGTTGATTACATTGTGTTTGGCACAGCATGGTCAAATATGACCTTGCGCCATATCCTTATTTACTAAATTGGAGTCTCATAAGCTACCAACCAGGAGAAGAAAACGTCTTCCAAAGAATTATAATTAATCCTGATGTTTCTTTATTTGTATTATCATGTGATTTATTTCACTAATTTCCATATGGCCTAATTTCATTTCAATTTTTTTCAACAGTTAATTTTAAAATTCAATATTTTACTAAATATTTGGATAAGTTTTCAATGAAATAATTTGGTAATGGTTA
Source organism: Meta bourneti (assembly GCA_933210815.1). Taxonomy (NCBI): domain Eukaryota; kingdom Metazoa; phylum Arthropoda; class Arachnida; order Araneae; family Tetragnathidae; genus Meta; species Meta bourneti. The sequence goes on along the minus strand of OW119926.1, from coordinate 42,616,548 downwards.
AAATATTTATAAATAATCTAATCTACTTGTTGACACATATAAGTCTAAATATTTGTAAATCAAAATCAAATAAATTGATTTTTTGGAATGAATTTATAAATATCTCACAGGGGTTTTATATCATATGAGGAATTTATACATTCCACAGTTTTTAAAAGTAAACACCAACCACAAAAATTTGCACACTTTACAAAATTACTAATGAATAATGGTTGCGCATCAAATACTGTCAAGATCGAGAAATAGTACATTTTATTCTCCATTCATAATGTGCAGCTTCGTTCAATGAAAAGTAAATATATATATTTCACACATGTCATAAATTTACATGAATCTTTTGTATTAGAAAACATCACTTTACGTTGAGATAATAATTTCAATCGTCGCTGCGTAGTCATAAAAAACTAAACACACTACATTCACTAAAACACTTATAGGATATATAGAAGTAGATCTCCGAACACATTTGTTTTCAAGATGTATAGAAAATTATTAATCATGAATAATAAATTTAAGTTCTTGACACTTGAAATCGAACATAGTTTAGAGCTTGGTAGACGTTATAAAATTTTACGTTTGTAACACACAAATTTTCTTGAAGATAGACAATTTAACATTGAAGTACACAATTTCACTAGAAATTATAGGCATATAAACACTACATTTAATTGTGTTTTTTAATAATTTGTTTATAATATACTTTGAAAGATAAAATAATTATAAAAACACATAATTGCTTTCTCTTTGCCATGTACAAGACGATGTATTAAACAATATTTTCATAATTTCTACTGCAACTCTATTGATTTGAAGATCATACAACTTAAATAAAAAATATTTTTACCATAATAGTCATAACCTGAAACATTTATTCGAATTCATTTGTTTTTAGTACTTAATAGAGGAAGAAAATATACTTTTTACGCACCATAAATCATATATTGTTTTCCATTTGAACGTAAAATACTGGAATACAAATAAAATAAAGTAAAATATAAAAAAATATGAAAAGTAAATAAATACTCATAGTTATGGAGGAAGCAGCTTTAATTCAACAGTCAGTAAAACTCCTCAGTATAAAAAGGAAAGCTCATAAACATGAAATATGCTACCATAGAACGGGAAGCTATCCAAAACAGAAGAGTATAACTCGCATTCTAAATATATATAATTCTGAAATAGAAAAATCGCTTACCCTTGAACTGTAAAAGGAAAATCGATTAAAACAACACATTACGTAACCTTGGAATAGTTAAAGGTGAGTAGAAGACTAAACCATTCAAAATTATCAGAAAATAATAAAAATAAACAAATGACTAGATTTGTACTATTAAAGATATGACTTTTTATAAAATATGGAATGTATTTCAGAGGGCTAATAGCTTTAAACATGCAGCCTAAAATACAGCAGAATTTATGAAAGCTTCACAACTTATAAACCTCCACTAAATAATGTAACTTAAAACAAACAAAAATATACAAAAATAAAAGGATAATATCATAACAATAATTTAAATTATAACTAACAAAACATACAAAAATGAAAGGATAATTTCATGTTCTTATTATATATATAATTCAAACTATAACTTAAAAAAACATACAAAAATAATTTCATGTATAACAGCTTCGTGATATGCTTTTAATTTTGATACTGGATATTATAATAAAAATACATATGAGTGTATACCATTTTTAACAATACTTTAAATAATTTCTCTATCAGCAACATAAAAATTACATGTATATGATTTAAAGTTCGTATAAAACACACATTAATTGAGTCAAGGCTCATCGTGATGTGACAAACAATGCAATGCGTTTACAGTTAAGTACGACAGAAATTTTCAGTGTGAAACAAACCAGACGTAAGACGGGGATTTTTCTACCCGTTATCCAAATATTCTAACGTAATACATTTTGGGTTTACCTTAAAATGAAGTTTATCGCCGTTTGGCGTTTAATCTGATCGGCGTTCACCAATTAACGATCATATATCAATTCGGAATTCATTCTTTGGAACGTTTAGGAATTTCCTATTGAAGACGTGCTGAAATCGTATTCCAAAACAAGCCGAGTGACCCACGTCCGAAATATGTATACAGGAAGCATGTTCCACCAGAAAACACTACTGCCACCTACCCCATTTACCTTGACAGAAAAAGCTTCTCACACGGATAATCACAATTTGTATGTATTAATAGTTAGATACCTCAAATGAAGCTTTTGATATAGAAATTTCGAGGGCAAGCAATGTGATTCAAACAAAATTCCATAAAAATAACAATAGCATTCAAATACAAATTTAAATAATTTAATACTTAATTTATTAGTAATTAAATAATTCTATTTTGGCAGCAAAGTATTGTATGTGTTTAAAAACAAACAGAAATTAGGACTAGAGTCATGTTTTAAAACAAATACTACATTTTTTACTATAGATACTCACGTTGTACACTATTTCGAGAAGCAAATTTTAGTAAATTTATAGAGGTAAACCTTGTACTATAAATATACTATTGTCGAACTATTATTTTGAATTTATACGTAGTAAAAATATTAATATATGGTTGACAGCTTAGAAACTATTTGAGATGTATATTATTTTTATTGAAATAACTATTAAGGTTACTTATTATTCTATTGTAAAAAATTCTTTACTAGCATAAAGGTTTAATTTCCACTTTTAAAGTATTAAAATGTGACCAAAAGTAGGAATCCATTCAATAAGACATAAATTCACATTTAAATTGCGTTAATACAATCAACGACGATATCCAAAATCGAGAAGTATTTTACTTTTAATTTAATACCTGGAAAGAGGAAGAAGTTATATCATTATTCTTTTATCCTAAAATTAAATTTCACTGATACGAAATTTTATAAAATCAGTAATTTTAATAACTTTTGTTTCTTAAATAAGATTTTTGCCACTATTAAATTATAAAATTTGGAAAAATTCAATTTCACCTCATAAAAATGATTCATGAAAATGTAAAGAATTAAAGAAAATACCCTGCCAATTGAGAGATATTTCAAATTATAATTTAATATTTACTAAGAGGGAAAGTTTATGTAACTAGTTTCTGTTCAATATATCACCGTGTATGCTATAAAGGAGGGGTCCTATCCTATCTTCGTCCTATTTTCCTATAGAAGGGCTCCCCTCCTATTTACTAGCAAACACACGCTGGCATAATGAGACAATTTCTAATTCTAAAATCATACTTGACTAATACATCAAAAAATATTTTACTTGTCTAAGATGTTTTGCTGGTAGAGAAGCCCTCCGATAAAAATAAAAACTCTGCCTTATTTAATTTTCTTCACGTTAGATCATTATTTACTCTTATTTTAAAATTAAATTTCACTCTTACACAACTTTATAAAATCAGTAATTCTTTAGGCAACAATTAAGATTTTTGTCACCAATAAAGTATAAAAGTGTCAAAAATTCAATTTCATCTCATAAAAACGATTCATAAAAGTACAAAGAATTAAAGATGATACCCTGTCAACTGAGAGGTATTTTAAATTATAATTTAATATCTACTAAACTAGGGAGAAGATATTATTATTAATTTCTGTCTTATTATGCCACCATATCTCCTAGAAAGTAGGAGGGATCCCCTTCTATTTACTAGTAAACACACGATGGTACAATGGGACAACTTCTAATTCAAAAATCATATTTCGCTAACACATAATTTTTTGCTTGAGTGTAAGATGTTTTGATGGCAGAGTATTCAGATAGAAAAAAAACACCCCACCTTATTTATTTCTCTTCACGTGAAATTCCAAAACGCAAAACATGAAGTAATTTCAACCTCCCACCAAGACGTCACAAAAACAAAGAGCTGCAAACCATCTCTCTTCACTTTCCACCGGAAACATCGGCTGGGGAATTTTGAAATTTCGAAGATAGAAACACCGCTCCCGATGGCTTTTCAAAAATCGACGCCTCCTTTTTTTACTTCTCGCTTGTTGGGGAAAATGTTCCCGGAAAGTTATCGCAGAAGCTTAACATTGAAAAAAAAAACTTTAGTTTTTAAGAGTTGCACGGGGAGAAATATAAACTTCCCAATAGATCTCGATCCACAGGGATCGCGGAAATGTCTCTTTCGTTTCGGAAAAAAGCGGCATAAAATGTTACCTAAATAGTGAATTATGCTCCGGTGTAACATGTTTTAAAGTTTTATCGGTGCTTTTTTAGAGGAGCGCTTTTTCTTCGGAAACGTCCAACAGCGATACGTCTTCCGATACAATGCCCTCCCCTCTTGTTGGTAGGTTGCTGTTTTTTGGCATAAATTCCTGTTGAAATATTGTGTGTGGGGAAATAAATTCTTCATGTTTAAACGGAAAATTCGCAGTTACAGTCTTTCAAAATAGGATAAATAAGAACGAATTGTGTCAGAAATCTGTGAGTATAAATTGTTAGTAATGGCGCTTACCTAGAGTACACAAATGAATATTATTTTGTTTTCATCCCACACTTTTTGGTAGAGGCAGTTTCCCATTTAATAATGATATATAAATATTAGAGGACCCAAGACGTTGACGCCCCCGATTTTTAACATTATATTTTCGAAGAAACGGAGTGTGATATATACTTTCGTAATGGACTTTTGATTTAAATTTAGAAAAGTTAGTAGTTTTTTGGTGAAAAGCAGTCCCCCAAAAAAGTTAAGGAATAAAGGATTTAAAGACTATAAATATTGAAATACCCAAGGGCTTAGGTCCTTAGGGTTGACGCCCCCTATTTCTTGCGTTGTAGTTTTAAGGGTAAAAGTCGTTTCCGCAAAATTTCTCTTTAGAGTCAAGTTTGAAAGGGAGTTTGATATATGGTTTTATAATGGAGACTTCACTTAAATATGGCTTTTAGAATTTTTTGGGGAAGGCAGTCCCTTGCCTCCCAAAAGTGAGGAATAAAAGTTGGTTGGGGTTTTTATGGTGCAAGGCTCAAAAGCGGACAAGCTGCGCCAAAAGGAATAAAGGATTTGAAAAGGATTAGATAAATATAGGAGGACCTAAGGGTTTGAGTCCTTAAGAGCTGATACCCCCAATTTTTAGCGTTGTAGTTTTGAGGGGAAACTTTGTTCACGCAAAACGTCTTTAGAGTCTCGTTTGAAACGGAGTTTGATATTGGTTTCATAATGGAGAATTTTTATTTTTTATCTAGTTCTATTATTAGTGTTTTTTGGGAGGCAGTCTCTCCAGAAGTGAGGAATGAAGAATTTGGAGAGAATTATATATTGGAGGATTCAAGGGATTTGTTTCATTAAACGTTGACGTCCTCGATTTTCAACATTATAGTTTTAAGGAAAAAGTTGTTTACGTAAAATTTCTCTTCGGGGACACGCTTAAAACAGTCTGATACATGCTTTCATAATGGATTTTTAACTTAAATTTAGTTAAGTTATAAGTTTTTGTGGAAGAAAGCCCCCTTCCAAAGAGAAGAATAAAGGTTGTGAGAATGTGTTGAAATAAATTTTGGAGGATCCAAGGGTGTTTAGGTCCTTAAGACTATATTTTAGGAATTTTTACCGTTATAGTTTTAAGGGAAAAAGCTGTCTATGCAAAATTTCTAGTTTTAGAGTAGCTTTTGAAACGGAATCTGATATATGCTTTCATAATAAACTTTTGTTTTAAATTTACATTTTATTGTTTCTGACTAACCGATGCGTCATGACATTGTATGACGTGCTCTATCCTGAGGCTCAGCTTATCGTTGTGTTACATATAACTTCATTATTAAACATACTGAATTTTATTACAAATGTACCGAATAAAAAAGGAAAATTATGGTTAGATTAATTTCGTTCCTTTGAATTAAAAAAATGTGAAAAAGAATAGAATATTTGCAATGAAAATTTTCTATTTACGTGATTCAAAATTAGGTAAACCTCATTCAGCAAACAATGGATGCAGCATTATTTAATTGAGTTTGTCTATTTTAGTTTATTAGAAGAAATTACTTATGCACTAAAATAATTTTCTATGATATTTGTTAAGAGGATGCTTTGTCTTACAATAAATATCTGACTAGTTAAAAGTATATAATTTCAATTTTGTGGTACTAAAATAAGACTAGATTCCGATGAGAGTTACATCAGTACTTATTGTAACTAGTACGGATATGGTATTAATTATTTCAATTAAAACCTTGAAGTAGTTGTTTTCTTAAAGTTCTATCACACGAGAAAAGTAGCTAAACATGAAGTTTTCAAGTGGTTTTTGACCAGAATTATATTATACATTTCGTACTTCTATTGATTTCAAAAATTATAATAATAAAAATAGTTTGAGGGAAATGTAGTATATTCGAAGATACTGTTTTTGAGATCTTACTGATACACATGTTATAAAATTAGTTATAAGAAATATAGAATGATATTAAGTTGTTTCAATCATTACCCATTTCCACAGACACATTTAAAACGATTTCTCCTTAATCTATACCAGCGATTTTCAAACGGTTTACCGCAAGAATGGCACTGATGTACTTTATGGATGATGAAGCGGTCTAAATTGTCTAAGATTTATTTAATCTCAACGGTTTAGTTCTGAACTTTTGAAAAGTGTACCCGTATAAATTATTTTCAGTAGCATTGTTTTATTACAAAGTATCAAAAAATGTGTTTCTAAAAGTTTTTTAAAATGCCACTTTGGAGTAAAAACAATAGGTAATTACTATTACTTTTATAAATCAATCAAAATTATATCTATTTTTTGTCAGATCGGAATTTTTTTTTACTTTGCCGCAGAATTTTAGTAATTAGTTTATGTGTGCCATTAGATGAAAAAGATTGAAAATCGCTGATCTACACCAATGTAACAATCATATATGGAATGTTCTTATTCAGGACCTCTTCAAATGTATGTAAGTACGAATGGAATTGGATTGAATACATGAACATGTATCTTTGTTCAGTATTTTCAACGAATAAAACCCGTTCAACTTCATTTTTAGTAGTGTTGTTAATCGCACCACTTATCTTAATAATATCTTCACTGGGTTAAATTGTTCAGACATTGTTCTGTGTATATTGTTTTATAAGCATATGTGTGACAGTTCACCAGTAGAAGTTGCAATCACACACATTTTTTTGTTTAATTGCCCAGTAAATGATTTGTTTATCAGAACCCATTAATTCAGACACACTCCTCGTATCTTTCTGATCCGCGCTGATCACTATCTTCGTTCACGTCGGGAACACGAATAGCCATTTCATATGGCTTCACAAATCACATTTCATGCTCTTCCCTCTAAACGAGATCTCGCTTTTCAGATGAACTGTTGAGGATCGTGACCCTTTCTGGTCTTCCTGCAGCACCGACACTTGTCGATAGTCAACCTCAAAAACGCCTTTTTGAAATCGTTATTGTTCAGAGCGTAGATGAAGGGATTGATAGCGGAGTTCACCCAACCTAACCAAACCAGACACGCCTCGAGAGTCGGATGGAAGACACAAGTGTTGCAAAACGGTTGGATCAAATAGACGATGAAGAAGGGCAGCCAACAGACAATGAACCCACCCACGACCACGCTGAGAGACTTGGCGACCCTTCTCTCCCTCTGAAATGCGGCCCTTTCGTAACCGTCTTTCTTGCGGATGGTCATACGGGTCGTCTTGTGGCTGTCCTTCTTCGGGTTACAGTACTGACAGTGGTAATTGAGGGTTGGGGCCTGGTCGGGATCGTCTTGGGATTTGTTCCGTGTCAAGGTCGGCGAGCGTTTGTCGTTGTCGGTTGGCTGCCAGTCTTTTTCTTCGTGTTGGTGTTGGTGGTTCTGCTGGTGGTAGAGCTTGGTGGTGACGCTGTGGTTGTAGGTGTTCTGTCGGCTCAGAAAGAAGGGGTTGGAGCGCATTATCGAAAAAGAGCTGCGGCGTCTGTTGCCCCCGCAACTTCTCGTGCTACTGCCACGTACCTAAAAGTGAATCACAACAGTTAAGAAAAGTAGAACTAGATGCTTACTATAATAAAAACTACTAAATGCTTACCATAACTACTACGAACTAAATGCTTATGATATAAAGTGAAACTAAGTACATTAAGTAATTTGCAGTTTCTTATACTTTAACGGAACACAAGTGCTTGGTAATGTTTATCTATTTGGAATACACAACGGTATCGTCAAAACCCTTGTTGAAGTTTTCCAATGTAGGTTCTAACAATAATCACTGCAAAGATTATAAAAGCTAAAATATTTATTTCCAGCAAAATAGGGCAGTATTACAAATTACATCGTTCAGTTACAATTCCAATTCCGGAAAACTTTAAATTTAAAATTCTTTTTTTGATATAGTTTTTTTTTATCTTTCTTAAGCGTAGCCATAGTGACTCCACAAACCAGGTAAAGTTCATTGATCACCTTCCAACACCTTTATATAAAAGCTCCAGACTCAAACAATTAATATTAAGATTATACCTCTTTGAATCTTAAGAACTGGGGATGGATTCACCGTTGTTCCTTTTCCGCCAGACATTATACAAATAATTTTTTTACCTTAAGTTAACACTTTTGGTGGTTTATCTTCGCATCGAAACCTGCCTTGTAGTGACAGCCTCTGATGCAGAAACCTGTTCCAAACTGTCAGCAGTCTGTGGGCAAGGGACATTTTATTTTTACTCCTTAGATCTTCATTCCCTTTGGTGTAATAGGTCAGTTTTGTTTGAACGAGGGAGCTTGTCCTTAACAAAATTGATCAGATCTTGAACGAAATATCTCATTAAACATTTGGAGAGTTAAGAAAAGAACCCCAAAAGGCGCAATTGTGCCTAATACTGGCAAGTGGCAACTCTGTGTGGATGATTCAAGCGCTCTCTTTGAGTTTGAGGCTAGTCCTTTACCAAAGCGGGTTGGTTTGGGGGTTTTATGGTGCAAGTACCATATTTGGCCATGCTGCGCCAGACCCAGGACATACAATATCAAGTAATAGACAGACACACACAATGAAAGTTTTACTGATACAAAAGAGAGAAATACATCCGGGGAAGAATGCACTTGGCAGGCATCGAACCTGCGCCGACTACAACTCGAATTACCAAGTGAGAGAACCGAGAGAAAATGATAGACCATGCGCAAGGACCTCCCATTGCACACATAACATGGACTGAATGCCAGTCTTAGATGGAAGCACGGGGTAGGGGAGCAGAGTCCGTGCTGAAGGTTTCCATTGCGCATGACAACGGAATTAACCAATCACAGTAAGAAACCATCTGAGGCTGAAAAGATGGAGCATCAACAGTCCGTGGTTGGTTTCTTGCGGTGGAAATCAATGACGCTAAGATAGGAACTGATCACTCAGTCGTCGTTTTTGCTCCAAGTTTTATGTTTTTTTACCAACTTATTAAAAATATTTTAATTAGAGTAGGTAGGTAGGTATTCTAATTAACGTCACATTTGAGCAACACAACGGGCTGTTGGTGACAGTCCGGGATCAATCCCGAAGGGAAAGATCCTCCACGTAATTTTGAACCATTTTAATTAGGGAACTCGGCTTCCAGGATGCTACTAAGCCTCTGGAAAGCGTTTTCCATAGCAAAGTCCATGGTTTAACGCTGCCATTTCGTTTCTTCTCTCTTTCCCAAATGATAGCATTCTTAAAATCTGACCTGAGATAATGGAACAGAATTTTCTTCTATCCCAGAAGGATCTATGTGCGGCATCTCCTTCAGGATCCGCTGGTTGTCGGTGTCTCCCATCGTGGAAGAGTTGCTTTCGGATCCCTGATGCTCCTTGTTGAGACCGCCTTCCGTGTCCGTCTGCATGAGGACGGCGTGCCTCTTGCGTGCCACGGCAAAGATCCGCCAATAGACGTACACCATGATGAAGGCGGGGATGTAGAAAGACCCTGAAATGCAAATCATTTTCGTGTAAAGAAGATAGAGCTAGCAATGAAGCTAATTGAAATCAATTTTAAGCTAGTTATGAACTAATTAATTTGATACTGTAACGAGTGAACTACGAGCGCAGCGCTAGCTGGCGGAGCTATAAACCTCAGAACTGTTGCCGAACGAAAAAACCAAAACGAACACAGTGTAACGCCCGCTGAGATCATGAACACACTCCTGTAACCTTTGCCCCTCGAGATATTTTAATGTATGTGTCCGTACTTGTGTATTTGAATTTTATGTTTTAACATCGAAATTAAACTATTGTCAATGGTTAGAGCTACTCCAGGTTCATTCTATTACAATACTAATTTAAATTTGGGAATGGAAGCGTGAAGATATGAAATGATAAACTTATTTAACTGACAGTTAAAATAGTGGTATTGTAACCGTTTCTCCAAATTTTGGGACGCAGTAGTATAATTTGTTGACATTTGGCATAAGCTTTATAATAGTATTTAAGGTGTTGAGGTTTGGCATAAACATTATATCGGCATTTAAGGCGTTGCCATCTGGCTTAAGCTATAAATACCGGTATAAAGTTTATGCCAGATGTCAACAAACTATGCAACTCTCATTTTGTATTTTATTTTGTTTGTTTTATTTTGATTACTTAATCTTTTCCTGGTTATGTAAATATTAAATTTTGTAATTCAATATTAAAAGCCAGCATTGATTTCCTTGATTGCCTATACATGCCTATATAATTTACTGTCTTGTTGGTATACCACAATAGGTTACCCGGAGTTGATTCAAATAATGCAAACTTCTGATCTGCAGTCAGAAAAATGAGGGTAGGGTAGGGTAGGGTATTTCAATTAACGTCACACTGGAGCAACACAATGGGCTATTGGTGACGGTCCGGGATCAATCCCAAAGGGAAAGATCCGAGGACAACACCACGTAATTTTGAACCACGGTCAGATGACGAGGCAACACCTGAGCTGGCACCCCACTCTCCAAACTTCCACACCACGCCAACGTGAGGACATTTGAGGCCACGACAGATTTAACGTGCACCAGCCCCCTTTGTACACGACGGTGTTTGGCTGGATTCGAACTCGCAACCCTTCGGTTGCTAGTTCGTTACTCTTCCAACCGGGCCACCGCGGCCCCTCAGAAAAATGAAGCTCATGCTATTAGCTTCTAGCAATATTGAACAAAAGCTGTTTCTAAATTAGGTTTGTATGTATGTATTTCTGTATTTCAATTAACGTCACACTGGAGCAACACAACGGGCTATCTAAATTAGGTTTGACTTTAACTATGTCGACTTATGTACTTACTTGAGTTTTCTACACAAAAGATTGAATTCTGTGTGAAAATCCTACCTATGTCTTCTTAAAATCTTTTTAATGATATTGTGTCCGTATTTGCAAAATGTCTATTGTCTGTTAGTTGATAACAAAGATTGTTGTTTAGTCTTTTATAATTTTAGAAGGGAACTTTTTATACCATAATGCAAGACTTCAGGTCCTTCCTCCTAGTAGGTTAGCCATTACTTTTGCAAAGAATTGTTAAAAATAACGATTACTAAATTCATTATAGTGAAAATATTTCGCGGTGGGAAGGTTTGATTTTTTGCATTATGGTACAGAATGTCATTCTGAATAGATTTACATAAAAATAAATGGAGGTTGCTATTTCTAATTACTTCTAGTGTTAGTATAATTAATGTTGCATATTAAAAATCATTTAAAAAAAGAAGCATTACCTTGATTTTTCTTTCTTTTAAAGTAATTTTAGTAAAATTTCAGAGATAAGAAGAATATTTTGAGAGATATGAATAAAAGTCTAGAAAATGTTAATTCAACAATACGTTTTCCAAATTTTCCATACTCACAATCCAGGAACAACTGCACCAAATGACTTGAAACTTGGTATACGAGGTTAAATTTTGATATCGATTCTAAATCGGGGGCGTCAAAATTGATTGTCGTCATTGGAGATTATGAAGTTGGTGCGCAATTTGATATGGAAACGGTCCTTTAAGCGAATTTTATGCGCATAAATTTATAGAAGACGTTATTCCCCATTGAATGGTGCCCTTGGATTGAATGGTTCCGGGCAGCATAGTGATAAGCCACAGAAAAAAATGTTCGTTAATGAGAAAAGAATTAAAAACAAAATATTCAAGAGGATCAAAAGAATTTCCTATTGTTTGAATGATTGCTTAAAACTTGAAAGAGAAAGATAACTAAACTCTTGAATAGTGGATAAATCATTTCCTTTAAGAATTTTTTAAAACTGAAATGTGGCTTATCCTTGTGTTGCCCGAAACCTTTCAATCTCATAAAGGAAGGTAGTTCGGACCACCCTCCCCACAAAAAAAATTGTTCGTAGATAATTTTTAACGAGCAATAACTCACCTAGTGCAGAATACACGACATAACCTTGGTCATCAATGTATGCACACTGCGTGTCATTCTGAGTCTTGTCTCTGTCCCTCCACCCGAAGATCGGTGGACAAGTGATAAGGGCACTCACTAGCCACACTACTCCGATCATGATCAAAGCTAAGCGGACACTCCGTTTCACTGCATATGCAAGGGGCTGAGTGATTGCAAAGTACCTGAAACACACGCCACACACACAATAAATATAATACTTTGCCAATTGTTAACTTAAAAGCAGAGGTTGATGGATTATCAATTACAGATATGCAAGTAAATTACATTAACTACACTGTTGGCAATCGAAAATGAAGGACAAGAGATATCAAAGTCATTTGTAAAACAAATAACATAAGGCAAAAGTTTGAGATGATTGAAGTTACAGCACCGTTTGATTTGTGGAACGCCATGGGCGGCAATAACTGTTGCTAGACTTTTCGGCATTGAAAGAAAGGTTTTTGATGTGTGTTTTGGGTCAGTCTTTGCTGCTTCCACACGTTGCCAAACTTCATATGATTTACCCGCGGATTGTCTGTGGTGTGCAAGTCGTTGGACTATCATAACGTGTCCGATGGATGACAGATCAGTTGGGTCATGGAAGAAATGAAACATGGTGGACATGGAGGAATTGTACGTTGCATGCATGCGGTCGCGCGTTGTCCACTTAAAAACTGAAACTGATAGCACCCCTTGAAAATTAGAGAACAACATATATATGTCCAGTCTGTTTCGTATTCTCCTACTCAATTTGTACAAATATGCCAATAAATGATATTCCTAACAACACAAAGTTGATATTCTTTGTTCGAGTTTCCACTCTAAAACAAGAAAAGACTCAAAGATTAAAAAATTCAAAAGATCACAAGGATAAACTTACTTAAATTAGTGAATATTCCAACAGCTAAGATACCATTCATTAAATAAAGCGTAAGAGCCACAGGACATCTAACCTTACAGCTGTATTTCGGAAAGAAAAATTCCCTGAGTAAATAACACGCATCGTCAAAAAACACGTTCCCTCGAGCAGAATCAGCACATTCCCAACACAACCACACATTAAAACGTAAGTTCCACAACTTCTATAACGCGCCTCGAAACTTCTTCAGGTTAAATATTTACCTCCAGCAATTCTCAAAGGTATTCAAAAGGAACGTTTTAGTTAATTATTATTACTACTTTTTGTAATTAGAATCCAAGGAAACGCATTTTGTACATACTTTTCCAATTTTGAGATACATTTGGTAAATCACAATTCCTCTTTTCATGTATACTGTATCTTATACAACACTCATTTGTCCAGTCTGTTTCGCATTTTCTACTCAATTTGTAAAAATCTAACAACAAATGACATTTCTAACATTTATTGGTGTTGACAAAGTGGGCATTCTTGGTTCGAGTTTCCTCTCTAACACAGGAAAAATCTTAAAGTTAAAAAAAATTAGGCACACACAGATCACAAGGATAAATTTATATCATAAATTTGTGAATACTCCAACAGTTAAGAGACAATTCATTAAATAAAGCACTGGAACTATCGGACATTCAACCGTACATCTCTACTTCAAAAAGAATTCCCAAATTCAAAGTGAAAAAAAAATTTCCTTCAATTTGAAACTTCGGGTTAAATATTTACCGCCAGCAATTCTCAAAGGTAATTAAACGAAACGTTTTAGTTAATTATTATTACTACTTTTATAATTAATACTTTATTCATTTTGTGATACATTTGGTAAACCACAATTCCTTTTTTCATGTATGTTCTATCTTATACATTTGTTCAATCTGTTTCGCATTCTCTACTCAATTTGTAAAAGTCTACCAACAAGTGACATTTCTAACAATACAAAGTAGGTATCTTGGTTCTAGTTTTCACTCTAAAACAGAAAGACTAATGCTCAAAACATTAGATAGCACAGGGATAAACGTACATAAATTATTTAGTACTCCGACAGTTAAAATTCTATTCATTAAAGTAAAGCACAAGTTACACAGGACATCCAACCTTATACATCTGTACTCCAGAAAGAAAAATTCCCAAAGTAAAAAAAACCACGCGTCAACAAAAAACACATTCTCTCAGCAACGTCAGCACATTTCCAATAACCTACTATTTTTATTATTTAAATTCAAGGAAACGCACTTTGCACATACTTTATTTAATTTGTGATGCATTCACAGATAAACCACAATTCCTTTTTTCATGCATGCCGTATCTTATACAACATACATTTGTTCAGTCCGCTTTGCATTCTCTACTCAATTTGTAAAAAATCCACCAACTAATGACCTTTATAACATTTGTTGGTGTTGACAAAGTAGGCATTCTTGGTTCGAATTTCCACTCTAATAGAGGAAAAGACTTAAAGTTTAAAAGAATTAGCACACACAGAGAACAAGGATCAACTTACATAAATTAGTGAATACTCCAACAGTTAAAAGACCACTCATTAAACAAAGCACAAGAGCCACAGGACATCTAACCTTACATCTCTAGTTCCGAAAGAAAAATTCCCAAAGTAAAAAATACGCATCGACAAAAAACACATTCCCTTCTGCAGCCAGTGTCAGCACTTTTCCAAGAACCACACATTCAAACGTCAATTCCAACTTCTGCAACGCGCCTAGAAACTTCTTCAGGTTAAATATTTACCTCCAGCAATTCTCAGAGGTATTCAAACGAAACGTATTGGGAGAACACAGACTTTCCAGTCTGCGTTAAAAATAAAATGCGAGTCGACGCCTGGAGCTTATTTAAATGTCCAGGAGTTGTGGCGTCTTCAACCTTTCATGTCAGGTCACACGCGTTAGCATTCCAGGACGGGAGCGAAATCCTTTCAAAACATATCAAATAGGGAATGGTAAAAATAGAATAGTTCCTTTGGGCTCTTGACTCGCCCCGCTACCAAAGGCATGAATGGATGCAGTTTTCTTTCCGTGTGAATAGTGGGGACGTGTGGAAAGCAGTGCAGCCGTGGAGAGAGTTATCAGAAAAAGAACCACGAAGTTCGTGTTTGAAAAAGCCAAATTTGTTTTTGCTTTTTAGCTAAAAGAGTTCAAGTCAGGACCCCACCTAACACAGAATAGAAATCTGCAGCTCGCAGGGCGCCTGTGCATGGTTCAGAGCCTGAAAAATATGGGACGTTTTTATACTGAAATGAGTAGTTTTTTAGTAAGTTTTAAACAAATCTTCATTGTATTTGCAATAGTAAAGCTGTGAAAAATAATAATATATTGCAAAGTAAAGCAATGGGCATTTGGGATTCATTGTACAGTAAATCAATGGGCCCTTAGGATACATTGTACAGTAAATCAATGGTCATTTCGGATACATTAGGACCTCCAAATAAAGGGAGGGATCGTCCCGGTACCGGAGCTCGAGGTTTAAGGGGGATGGTGAGAAATATGGGAAGCTTTTGAACTAAAATAAGTCGTCCTTTGAACAGATTTAAAAACTTAAATCTTCATTTTAGTAGTAAAGCCGTGGAAAATAATGATACATTTGTACAAGTTAAGTAATGGGTACTTGGGATATATTAGGGCCTCCACATAAGGGGTGGGGTCGTCCAGGTACCATGGTACCGGAGCTCGCGATTTAAGGGAAAGGTAGGAAATATGGAAAGTTTTTGAACTAAAATAAGTCGTATTTTTTGCAAGTTTAAAACATTGTTATAATAAAGCAGCGCGAAATAATAATACATTTATAGAAGGTAAACAATGGATAATCTTTAGTAAATTAAATTTTTGTTCCCCATCGTCAATTTTGCCACAAAGTTTAAACCTGCTAAATTTGAGTTAGGGGCTGCATAATATAGCTGGAACTGCACGGAAGATCGCCTTAATGTAATTCTTCAGCAGTCTGACGATAGAAGACAATGAGGAATCTGGAAGATAGAAATTAGCACAGAAAAGAATATATGAGCCAATGGAAAAATAGGTTCGGAGATAAAAAATATCGAACCGTCTTTGCCACTTAACTGGTATAGTAGTCACAACACTTGTTTGCCCCACCCAATAAGTCGCGAGTTCAAATCTCGGTTTGTAAGAGCGTGGATGTTGGTCCTTGCTAGGAGTAGCAGCTGCTAATCCAATGGCAGCTCCTTCGCAATAAGCCGTTCGTTCGCCCCTAGTAGTGCCGAAGGACGGGAGGTCAGTGATCGGGCTTAAAAATAGTCTGAACAAGCGAATGAGATGTAATTGAAGTATTGAAGTGGACATTTAGAAAGTAACTAGTAATATGACTGATGTGTGAACTTGTTATCATGAACCTATCAACCCTCCTCGTGGTTGTATCGTCGTTAACAATACTGACCAGATCTTGATGGAAGAGATATATCGTCATAAGATATCTGACTAGATCTTGATGGACGAGATATCTAGATATTAGAAGAAATCTGACCAGATGTTGATGGACGAGATATCTCGTCATTAGAAGAAATCTGACCAGATCTTGATCTCGTCGTCATAAAAAGCAAAGACAATATCTTGATGAGGTATCTAGTCATTAGCAAAATTGTTAAAATCTTGATGGACGAGATATCTCGTCGAAACCACTTGGAGGGTTGATACCAATAAGAGTACATTTGAAAAAATGTCAACAAAATGTCATTATATATTTTTGACAGATTTTATTTCATTTGGTGTATGAAATGTTCCTATCTATGCTTATATTCATTATACATGAATGTAAATAAGGTATGAAATGCGAGTAACCACACTACCAGCAATTAAGAAACTTTAGCGGAGATGCTATGTGCGCGTATGCTAATTATTTAATATTATATGTCCTATGTCAATAGTCACATTCGCGTCTCTTCTTGTAGCACTCTACACCTGATGGAAAATCGAGCAACATAGGCAATAAACGAATATAGTAATATGTGGGAATATTCCAGTGGTTCTATTTCAGATGATAAAAAATTTAACTCCTTTTAGTTATTTTTAAACAGAAAATGTCAAACTGCATGTGAAATCCATCACTATGAATGAATCATTATCCATGAATGTAATAAGTAAACGTAAAAAAATGTTTTATAAATTTCCGAACTATGAAAGAAGTAAAATTAACTCAGGCATGAAGCATTATTGGAAAATGTATTCATAGATAAAATAATTCGAGGTTAAATATGCATTTAATCATCGCCATTTGTCTGGAACTTAAGAACATATTTTAGAGGTAATCCTTTAAAAAATATTATTCTATAATCATTAGAAAACTTATTTTTATTACACATATCAAATGATTTGTTTCAGAAATTATCACTTCAAGTGTATTCTCCATTAATCGAAAGTAATATTTCAGAAACATTTATCAATTTTCTGGTTCTATTTTTCATCCTGGCGAAGTTTATTTTTTCCACGGATCTTCAACGGGAAATATCTGAATAAAATCACAATTTGTGACTGCGATAAAATATGATTAGGTTTAGCTTTATAAATTCTATTTAGGTTTATGTTTTAAATACGGAAAGAAAATATTTCTATGATAGATATAGTTTTCACAACATCGGCCAGTTAAGAAAAAATAGACTCATTTTAGTTACTAATTACGATTTATTTTCCGCTTCACAACCTTTACTAGTAAATCAAAATGCAGCTTGTCCGTTTCCTGATATTGCGCCGTGAAATCCAATCCAATCCAAAGCAGTACTTATTATTTTGTACGTGAAATTTGAATTATTATTTCGTGACCTGAAAATAAACCTCAGGTCACGATATGTAATAATGTAATAATATACCTAGAAAGAAAGCTTGTGTTGACTGGTTTATTACACAAATGGTTAATCATACGAAGCAGACTGCTTTGTGGGGCACTTTTAGTCTATCAATTAGCTCTGTGGTAAACGTAAACACGTTTATGAAATTAAAACCAGTACAGTTGGAAGTAAGTGTATTCAAGACCATTGAGCAAACTGATTTTATTCATAACGATGTGGAAATGAACCACATGGTCATAATTCACAATTTTTCAAGCAATTATCGTTATAGGTTTGCTTTTCAGGTTTCTTCTCCGATTGTCTACAGTTCCTCGGGTGTATTTCTCTCTTCTGTGTCATTAAACCTTTCATTGTGTGTAATGTCTATTACTTGATATTGTATGTCATGCGTCCGGCGCAGCATGTCCAATTATGGCCCTTGCGCAATAAAACCCCAACCAACCAAACCGATTGCCAACAACGAGCTGAGGTGGCTTACATTCATTTCGCTTCCTGCTTCAGTGTAATCTCTCATGCCACAACATCGAAGGTGATATCGAAGAGAAAGTAAAAACGATATCGAAAACGCAGATCGTAAAAGCACCCCTAAGTCCTTTCCATTGACCCTCATTCGATAAAACCACATCCCACAGCCACGAGAAAGCCCCTGCGAGCAAGCACTGTTCCAGATGCAAATAACAATAACGGAAAAACTCCCCCAATTCATTCGAATTCAGACCGCGGACATATGGAACAGCGGATTGCCTTGGGGACAAACTTGAATGAAAATCAATATCGAGAAATCGCCCGAATGTACAGTAGCTCATTCATATTTTCCTTTTTTGTTCTCAAGCACTTTTCGAGAATCGACGTAAACATCGAGGAAGGAAGGCTTCCACCTTTGGGTGTTTCGGTACGAGAAAGAAACGCTTCCGAATAATTCCCGACAATTGTGTAATGGGGATCTCGGTTACAGTTAAAAAAAGTTTTATCTCGCGTTTTTGGCGGAGGTATTATCGTTCGCTGCAGAATCGATGCGATTTCTTCTCTCAGTTTGCGTCCGGAGTTTAAAGGTTTCCTTTTCTTAGTGCTTGTTGTTTTGTGTTATAATGAAGCTGCGCGATGGTTGATGTTCCCCAATTTCCGGTTTCGTTCATCTCTTCCATTTCGTTCCGAGGGTTGAAGGAAATCGTAACAACAACAATAGCAAGTGCTTTTCTAATCCTTTTATTCCAAGAATGTAAGCTGCGAGCTTTTCCTTCACCGACATGGTTCATCTAGATCTTCAACGGTGCGAGAGCACTTTTCCGAAATTCGTTACTTTACTTTTTTGGACGGAAATATATCGTACCTTTGTTCATTCTTCACCCTCCGAGTGCTTCGTGACGAGATATCTCGTTCAAGATCTTGTCAATTTTGCTTCGGAGAGGTATCTGGTCGAGACGAAACTGCGCCAAGAGAATGAAGATCCGAGTAGGAAAACAAATTGTCTCTTACAAGAAGTGGTAACAGTTTGAAAAAGGTTTTTGCACCAGAGGCTGGCCACTACAGGACATGTAGGTAGGTAGGTATTTTAATTAATGTCGCACTGGAGCAACACAGCGGGCTATTGGCGACGGTCCGGGATCAAACCCGAAGGGAAAGATCCGAGGAACAACACCACGTAATTTTGAATCACAGTAAGTCAGGGGATTCAAATCACTTTGTTATGGAAGACGACATTCCTAAAATCAGCTACTGATAAGATAAGGTTTCTATCAAGCCGACCATTAGGGCTAGTGGTCGGGTAGGTAGGTATTTTAATTAACGTCACACTAGAGCCACGCATCGGGCTATTGGTGACGGTCCGGCATCCACCTCCGGGATACGGGGTAGTGGTCAGGGAGCTGGCTTCTAGATCGAAAAGTTTCAGGTTCTAATCCGGAATAAGGCATGGATGTTTATCCTTCTGAAGAGAATGTGTGTCCTCTCTTTAAGCGGTTTGTGTCTTGAATGTATGGGGGTTACAACGTGATCCCCACCGTGGTGCACTAAGGTAACCAAGGTAACGCCAAGTACTACCAAGCAACGTCAAGTAAATGGACACACAAAAAAGTTATACTGACACAGAAGAGAGAAATACACCTAAGAGGGAATTAAACCTGATAAGAATCGATATTTACTGACACGGTCAAGTAAATGGACATGGTGTGTGTCCTCTCTTTAAACGGTTTGTGTCTTGAATGTATGGGGGTGCAACGTGATCCCCCACCGTGGTGTACTAAGGTAACCAAGGTAACGCCAAGTGCTACCAAGCAAATGGGCACACAAAAAAGTTAGCAAAAGCTGGTTATTAAAAAGGTTTCTATCATGGATAGAATTTCGGGACGAAACCATTTTAGATCCATGGAGTGGAGGTGTAGCCACCCCGCGCGAGTGCTGCCTGGTGAATAATGATTTTCGTTATTAAGAATTCCACTTATATAAGAATAGCGAGATCCCTTTATTCGATTCAGAGCCACTTAAACGTCGGCACACAACCTCCCAGTCTTCCAATATGCTTGGTTGGTCCACTCATGCTTTCAGAAGAAACCTTATTCCATTTCTTTAACACAAATCTTTGAAACTTGATTCTGAATGATCTCTTCTTGTCCTCTAGGTCTAGCTTTCTATTTATTTTTATATGGTCCTGTCTGCACCAATGGAACTTACGGCGAACTCACGGGCTCTTTATCTTGGTTTCTCTCGTAAAAGGATCAAACAGTAAATATGCAAAACCATTTCCAACGGAGAAATGATAACAAATCACATTAAGAAAAGGTAAAGTGCTTATATATAATGAGAGAAAAGTAGTAAGCTTCTATCGTTGAAATACTGCCTATAAGAATATTCATAAGATAAAATACATGCGTTGAAAGCTTCAGTGTTTCTTTTGGTAAATAACTTTTAAGTTATTCATCGATTTTATATCCCCCTTTCATGGTAACCAAATTTCCGAAATTACATAATTAAGGAATGTGAATATCATCTATCCATTTTAAGTAGTCACTTAACAGTTTTATTTGTTGATGTTTAGCAATAACATCATTTATTTTTGAAGTGCATTCAGAATATGCATTTAAGGTATGAAACTTCTCTTCGATCTATTTGATATTGTGAAAAATACATAAAATTAAAAGATTGATGCAGTATCGTGCATTTCTTCCATTTTCATCAGACATCCAGACATTTGCGCGCTTTATTTTCAGTTGGTTCAATTCCTCCTTGGGTGTATTTCTCTCTTCTGTATCAGCAAATTCCCTAACTCCCCTTGTGCGTATGCCCATTTCCTTGACGTTGTTTGGTGCAACTTGGCCAAACATGGCCCTTGTGACATAAAATCCAACTCAACCCAACCAACCATCTCCAGTTGTTTTGATAAACCTATCATGATTTTTAGAATAGTCCTATTTTTTAAAGAAATTTGTTACGTACTAATTAAAAAACATTTATGCAACAATGTTCAGAGGTATTACACACGTGTTTGAAGATTGCATACGAGGCACGTATTTGAAGAGAAAATAGTTTTAAATGTCATTTATGGAACCAAACTTGATACTTACGGGTTTCAAAAAGTGTTATATTTAAAATAGTGGTATTCTAAATTAAGTTTAATATATATAAAAATGGATGTGTGTATATGTTTGTATGTTCCGTATACAAATGTACACCGTTTAATCAATCCACTCCAAATTTGGTACACATAATCTTTAGAATCCTACGGGTAACGTAAGCTACATATTAACTCCCATTATCTTTAACCTAGGTGTGCAGAGGGAGCTTAGAACAATTCGAAATTGTCATAGGAATAACATTGAGCATAAAACAATTGCAGTACGAACTCAGTTTGTTTTACCAGTATTGATCAAATTTTCCAATAAAATTATTTTACCAGTATTGCTCAAAAACTTTTTTCCAAAACAAATTAAATTATATTTATGTTTGAACAGACTTTTTGTTTCTTCCCATGACATAAATAATTTATGAATATTGGATTAAAAAAGTATGTAAAGTACTATGTAAAATTAAAATATTCAATTTTACGTAACTTACATTTTGTAATGGAACTCGAAAGCCCAAACGAAAAACTCATTGATCATAAAAGAGTAATTTTGCTACTCGGTATCTGGCAACGCCAGAATTAATGTTTTATTTGTTAATTTGATTTAGAATTTCGTGTCTTTGAGTTGACAGCGAAATGTTATAGTCATATTTAAGCATTTCCAAATGGTATAAATATGTGTTCTTTTTGTAAATAAATCATTATTGTCTGTATCAATATTGTGCGAAATCCTTTTTCCAAATTGCTCTATTTCAGAATATATTCAGGAAATAGAAATTCGTTTGTCATCTTCCTTTTTTTCAGAATTCTGCATTTTTTCAATGGTCGTAATTTCGTTTCTGTTTGTATTTATGTGTTCAATATTTTACATATATTACAGATATATTATTTAGGAGTTAAATTTAAATGAATTATATTTTTATTTTCTGCAAAATATCAGTAGACATGGGTGATTTCTTTGCGGTATATGTATATTTCGACCAACTTTCTTTAAGTCTTCGGTTGAATACGTAATGGTTTGTAGAATGCTGTTCCATAAATATAAATAAAATAAGCAAAACGAAACGTTTTCAAGTATTGAAAACTGTACTCAATAGTCAAGTATCTACATCCATTATTCTAAATAGGTACGTGGTTTCAATTTAGCAACCAAATCTCTGAATTTAAAAGTACCATAAGGATTTGATTTAAAACAGAATGTCTGTTGGAGTAAATCGAATTTTAAATAAGACTGCCGATCTTGGAGCAATATCAGTTAGTAATTTCGAAAAATTGAATTTTTTTGGCTTAAGTAACAGGTCGAGGTTTCTTATTCTATAAATTGAAGCTGTTCTTACGCAACTTAGATACGTGTGAAACATTCGTTGAAAACAGTTTTTTTCTTTTAAAAAACGCTGTAAAATCGATCTTCTGTTTTTTGAAAAATTGTAATCGATTGAGTTTGTTTTGTATACACTGATGACATTTATTTTTAAAACAAGCTCCTTTATTCCAAGTACAGCTGAATGGAATTTTCAAGAAAAAAATGTGTTTACTTCAAAATAAATTAATCACGAATGCCGTAACAATTTAAGCTACCATCCACTTATATTGATGATTAAATTCGAAAAAATCGCATACCGGTGCAAGAATGCCACAAGTAAAACATATTCATAGGAAAACTACATGCAAGACTATAAGCCAAAATTTCGCCCTTTTTACTGAAAATGAACGTACGAGGATATTCGTAATCACTCCAAAACTCGAAATCGACTTCTGTAGTAGTCACCTTAGAAAAAAAAGACTTTCGTAATTTGAAATACAGCTGAAGTGCGATGAATATGAAATTAATTATATGGATGGATATATCATGCATATTTGCATCCGAAGTAAATTGTAGACTATGAAAAAGTTAAAAAAATGTTATTTTCAGTACACTTAAACGATGCTTGCATTTTGTTATGAAAGAGAAGTGATTAATCAGATCACTTTTCAATCAACATTAAATCTATTCAACCCGAGCAACGCTGGGTAATTCTGATAGTTTCTTCTAAAATCTGGGTATCTCTGATGGAAATAATATTTTCATGTCCTAAAATAACCATAGAAAGTATGCACAATCTTAAACTACAAAATATTTAGTTCATTTAAATAATTTCAATAGGAACTTTACTACAATTATAATATTTAAATCGATACTGTAAAAGTATATTTTCCAATTTAAGCAAAAAGTGACACTAACATACGATCAAAATCTCCGAAGCCAGCGTTCGATCGGGAAAAACCTAGCATGACTGATACACATGAAGTGACAAAGAAATGATCACAATATCAAATCTAGAGGCATATTTATTGTAAAAAATGTCATAAATTAGTAAATTGTAAAGCCCGCTCTGGTGATAATACATGTTGATAAATGGCGTGGAATACTGTCATACAAAATACTTATGCTATAATGTGACCAATTATGCCAAGCATTCTTTAGCTATTCCAGATCCTGTATATTCCGGTAGTGGAGAAATTGATGGCTTATCGTATCCAAGACATACTCAAATGGAAACAGAAAAGGGGATATCCAGGGCAAGGAAGGGCTCAACATCATGGAGGTACTGCTGAGAGAGACGAGCCGTGCGGGACCGGGTATTGCAATGCTGATAAAAAGCCTGTGGACCTTGTCGGTACCATCATTTTTCGACGAGTAGCATCTAATTACTTTAATTAACATCAAAGACTGATACATTTTCACGAGACAATAATCAGGAAAAGATACAGGAACATGATGGCGCGTTAGTTCCACTCAAAGTTTTGGAATCGATAAAGTTTGCCTGATGAAAGAGGTTTTGGTTCGCACTTTTCCTGACAAAGGAGGCTTTGGTTCGCACTTTTCCTGATGAAGGAGGTTTTGATTCGCACTTTCAGTGACAAAGGAGGCTTTGGTTCGCGCTTTTCCTGACGAAGGAGGTTTTGGTTTGAACTTTGCCTAACGAAGAGGGTTGCCACAAGCCCTTTGGAAACGTGACTTGAAAGGCAGAAAAACAGATTGTAGGATCTGCTGGACGTATCGCTGTGCTGTCAAACTTCCTCGTACCACTACTAGAGAGGAGAAGCTGTCGTAAGTGATGGCTCATAGTACCATTACACTAGAAGTTACAGTAGAGTGCCACTTGACAGTAAACTGAGAATGGCTACCGAACATCATCGGCTGAAGTGGTCCAAGAGTTGTGGGCAGGCATGGAATGGCAGCGTATCATGTTTAGTGATGAATCTCGCTTCTGCCTTGTAGCGGATGATCACTACTTTTGAGTCTGGCGGAGACCCAGCCAGCGATACCATTCTGAGTTTAATATCTAGCGGCATACCCCTGTAACTCCTAGAGTGGGGGAAACCATCACTTTCGACAGCTGGTCCCCTCTTGTAGTTCTACGAGGTACTTTGGCAGCTTAGGCGATATGTCCAACAGTTCTGGAGCAGCAGCTGCAGAATCAAGTACAAGCTATGTTGCTAATCTACTGAAAAAGACATTAGTACTAGAAAAAGTAGAAAAAGACACAAAGAAAAACACACTACAGAAAAATAAAAATTAAGGTTTTTTTCCTGTGTTTTCGAAAACAAAAGTTTTCGTTAAGAAAATAATGATTTTCAAGTAGTGCCCTTTCGCTTTCTAAGACACAAAGCAAAATTTAATTGCTTATATTATTTTATAAGGAAACAAAGATCATTAAATAATAAAATAAGGCTCGAATTATGTAAAAAATTATGCCTTTTTTCCGTTTACCCCATTATTGAAACATCTGGTTAAAACACAATGCTAATTTAAACCTTTCTCTTAGAACGACGAAAAGAATGTTACTAAAATATGTAGGCTTAATTAAAATAAATAAAGGTTATTTTTATTAAAGAGTTGGTAAAAGAAGCTTTTCTGGGTCATTATTTTTGAGTGATTAATGTTATACAATGTAATAAATTAGCCGTTGCAAAGAGATACATCCGAAAGATTTATTATCTTTCATAAAAAATGTTCAACTTTAATTATGTGCTACTGAGGAATGGAAGATTCTATTTAGTTCTTTTATTGATGTCTTGTTAGTGTGCTCTTCAAGCAGGATATAATGAAAAATGCAGCAAATTTGGCATCAGCAGACTTGAGTTACAACAATGAAATTCACTTGAGCAATGACATGCATGCAATATAATGTATAAATGATTGAAATTACAGAGCTGTAGTCAAAAGCAACACGTAATATCAGTAATTTGTATATCACCTTTAGCAGTTCTAACGGCTTGCATAAGGCGTGACATTGGCTGTTAAAAAATCTGGATGACTATCTGCGAAACATCGTTCCAAGTAGTTTCAACACGCTTACGCGATTCGTCGGTTGTGACTGCGGGTGATAACATATGTATCAATTTTCGATCATTCGTATCCCACACATATTCGATGGGATACAAAACGAGAGACTAAGTAGGCTAAGAAAGAAGTGACATTTATTGGTCACAGAAGAATCATAGGACAATTCGGACGACATGGGTATGAATATTGTCCTGTTGAAAGATAGTTAAATGGAAGATCTGTCTAGGGAGTAAAACTGCTGGTTCCAAGACCTCTGTGATATACCGCTGATAGAACATAATGGCTGCGATACGTATAAAGCGAGAGCATAATTGAAATGAAATAACATCCCAAACCATTATACATGGAATGCGAACACTAAGACGCTCTAGAAAACATGATTCGCTCCCATTCATCGTTCTAGTGTCTTCGCTCTTGACACCATTGCAGTATCTGACTTATATGGTATAGGGTTAAAGAAAGTCGCTGTAACGGACACCGAGCTACGAACGTTAGCTGTAGCGAACAGTGATGGCAGACATCGCTTGATGTGTCACCATCAGCCATTGTTTTTCCAAACGTTGTGGTTGTCACTGTATGATTCGTAACAGCCTTACTTAGCAAGTGCCTATTTTTCCTGTCTGTCTAGGACATAGGTGCTCCAGATCCCTCATGCAATGCTTGGAACCTTCTTCTGTCCATTGTCTCTAAGTACACGTATTTATATATCACAATACGAGAAAACGAATTCTTTCTCAGCTACACGAGCCTTGGCCTTACAGCATAGGAGCCAAAACTTGTTCCGTGATATAAAAGGAATGGGAAAAGGCACAAATTCTTTGAAATGGAAAGCGTAGGAATTGGAACGTGTTCCCTGAATAAAAGCAAGGGGAAAAGACATATGTTGGAATATTTCATAAAAAGCCATGTTTGGTTAGGAAACGTATGTCATTGGTTGAAATCACTGTCGGGATAATCCGAGCCAGCTTTCAACAACTGAAAATGACTTGAGTTGACAGTGTGCGGATAACCTTTCGATCTTAGTAAGAAAAGAGAAACGTTAGAAGTTTTTGTATCTGGTTGTCGAAAGTAAGTTTTTCATTAGTTTAATTAAATAACAGACAGATATTAAAATGCAATTATCTGAAATGTTATTCAATTAAATTACATTTCAGATAATTAAAATACCATTATCTGAGTCCAATAAAATTGATAAAATTTAAATTTGATCGATTTATTGATTCATTTGTTGTATTGAAAACAATTTACTTAAATGCAGATTTTTCAATGGACTCCAGCCGAGATTTACATTTTCGTAAAAGGAGCAGTAGACCATAAAGTGTGAAAAAGGTTGCTGTATACTATGACAAAGGTAGCAGTCCTAATTCATAGCCAAAAATTAATACCGAAACTTTCAACATAACACTATTTTCCTATGAGAGGGGGCCGCGGTGGCCCGGTTGGAAGAGTAACGGACTAGCAACCGAAGGGTTGCGAGTTCTAATCCAGCCAAACACCGTCGTGTACAAAGGGGGCTGGTGCACGTTAAATCTGTCGTGGCTTCAAACGTCCTCACGTTGGTGTGGTGTGGAAGTTTGGAGAGTGGGGTGCCAGCTCAGGTGTTTCCTCGTCATCTGACCGTGGTTCAAAATTACGTGGTGTTGTCCTCGAATCTTTCCCTTTGGGATTGATCCCGGACTGTCACCAATTGCTCCAGTGTGACGTTAATTGAAAAATACCAATACCAATACCAATACCTATGAGAGGGATGTTCAGTGTAAGCAAACAAACCTGACCGAATGCGAAACTTTTATATTTCCGATACCGAAATTCTCTTGGTTCATACATATCTGCAGTAGTTGGTAGACTACCGAATTAACGTCGCACTGGAGCAACACAACAGACTATTGGCGACGTTCCAGGATCAATCCCGAAGGAAAAGATCCGGAGAAAACACCTCGTAATTTTGAACCACGGTCAAATGACAAGATCAGCACCTAAGCTGGCACCCCCTCTCTAAACCTCCACACCAAGCTAACGTGAGGACATTTGAGGGGATGACAGATTTAACGCGCACCAACCCCAACGTACACAACGGTCATTGGTTGGATCGAGTTTCGACTTCGCAACTCTCCGGTTGTTAATCCATTACTCTTCCAATCTGCTACCGCGTCCCAAACACATATCGAAGAGCTTTACATGTTGCTTATAATCTTTTTCACATCTCTGCACGAAATTAATTTGAGATAGAATTTACAAGAAGCGAAATTAATTTTAATATACATAAAATAACATTTTCTCGTGTGCATGGAATTTTTATGCCCACGAGATTTAATTTTACGATTAAATTGTTATTTTATGAGGTTTGAGAACACTTTATTCTCTAGATTCTAAAGTTTTATTTGAATTTTCACATGGGTCAAAAATGTTAAATAAAAAAAAAACGCAGTTTAATAAATTGTTAATGCCTTTAAAAATGTTGAGAACTGGTTAGATAAATTTAAGAAGTTAATAGTTTAGAGTTCCTTCAGATTTTAGAAGACAAGAATAATTGAATCGATATTATTATTGAAACTAGAAGGGGCCTCTCTCACACCATCTGCGCTGAAATTTGTATTTATATTAATTAATGGCAGTGCTTACTCGCTTCTTATATTTTGTTTAAATTCGCATAGAATCGATATAAGCATTGAGAAACACGTTTCATACCACCAAATAATAGAATAAATTTAGTCAATAAATGTAAAACAGCATTTTTTTTATACTTACTAGGGTTTTTATTTCCAATAAAAAGTAATGGGTATATTAGCACTCGTGGTTTATTACAAAATCTATTTAAATAAAAACAACATCAGAATAAGAGTTGATGAATTGTTAAACTACGCGTGGCATATTTTTGCATGGAATAGTTATAATATACCGTTCCATATTCAATCTGAGGTTATACTACCCAGAAAAGTAATCAAATACAATGTTTGTAAGGATAAATAACCCTCCTTGTGGTTGTCTCGACATGGTATCTCGTCATTAGGAAAACTAACCAGGTCTTGATGACGAGATATCTTGTCATTAGCAAAATTGGTCAGATCTTGATGGACGAGATACTTTATCGAAATCAGTTGCAGGGTTAATCCTGACTTGAAATACAAAAATTACAAATACCTGTCTAAACTAATGCAGCAGAGATTGAGTATGGATGCCGTGCAAAGCATGACGTCCAGAGATATCCACAGTTCGCACGCCACCTGCCCAAACAGCCACAGGCCGTTGGTGACCTCTTTCACCACGGCGAAAGGCATGACCAGGAGACCGACCAGCAAGTCCGAAGCTGCCAGGCTGACCACGAAGTAGTTGGTCACTGTGCGCAGTCGTCGGGTCGTGGCCACTGCGGCAATGATCAGGGTGTTGCCCAGGATGGTGATCAGTATAATGGTTGTGAGGACTGCTATCAGCGTGATGTCCACTATGGTCAAGGGAGTGGGGAATTCGTCCAAGGGTGTCGAGAGTGTGGGAGAGGACATGTCACAGACGCATCAGATGTCGAACCTACAAGAACAGAAATAAGAACAAGGTGTTTAAATTTTTTTTATATTGAATATAAACCTCTACGGGATTATTAAGAGACTAAGAACTTTTATAGATCCTAAGGTTGAAGTTAAATTCGAAGTGGAAAATGAATACAATTTAAGGTTTTTTCGATCACCCTTTTTTAAAGAAAATGAAGAGCCCCTGTGTGTACTTAGAGGTACACAATATTTCTTGAGTACACAGGGCCTAACAATATTGCCATCAAACCTAAATCTTAATTTTTAATCCGCTTGTAAACTGTCACCTTTGAAGTTTCTAACAACTTCTTTTAATAGATATCATTGAACTTATAATTTGTGAAAATTCGGATTCAAATTAGAAAATTTATTTAAATTTATAGAATTATTTATACACAAAGTAAATAAACATTGAACATGTCATACACTATTTTGTGAGCAAAGAAATGTTCTAGCTTGAATATATTGAGTTAGAACATTCATTTTATGGGAGTTTTTTGCATTGCCAGAAATCTAACTCGGTACGATTATCGTTATTTGACCAAAGGTATCTGCTGCTACCACCAAAAAAAAAAAAACTGCTGCCACTACCATTTATGTCGGGGATTGACATCTCACCTGTGCCACCATTTAATGTCGGTAGAAAGCATGGTAAACCGAGTCGGTTCCTAATTACCTGGAATGAAGATAGTTACTTTCATTGAGACTGATAACTTTTCGGGTGATCAGTGTTGGGGATTGTGTGTACTTTGGAAGAAATACGACGGACCAGTCCTTTTATTTTAAAGGACAAATATGTTTATTCGTGAATCAACTCAGAAGGTGGTCGTCGATCTACGACTCTGACGGCCTTGTCGGTGCTTGGTTGAAAATGTTCAACAGAATGAATAGTAATTTGAGTGAACGATAGGGGGCGCTGTACAAGAAATGACGTGAGCATTGATCAACAACAGGGGTTACGCAACAATCAGAATATGAGTAAGATTGTATTAAATAAGTTGTAAGATTGTATTAAATAAGTTGTAAGATTATATTAAATAAGTCGTAATAATATTAAATAAGTTGTAATATTATATTAAATAAGTCGTAATAATATTAAATAAGTTGTAAGATTGTATTAAATAAGTTGTAAGATTATATTAAATAAGTCGTAAGATTGTATTAAGTAATCAGTAAGTTGTAGACAAGCTTTTCGGATGCATTCATGGAGACGAACTTTTGTTACAAAATTGAGGCATTTATTAATAAACTAGGGACGATACAGAGCTCAAAGAACACGGATCCATCTCTCTTTTACACTCCTCCAATAAGAAAAATTCCAAAAATTAATGGGGACGCGGTAGCCCAGTTGGAAGAGTAGCGGATATTAGCAATAGGTAGGTTGAGTTCGAAACTCGGTCCAACCAAAGCAACGTGTACGCTGGTGCTGGTGCATGTTAAATCTGCCGTGGCCTCAAATGTACTCATGTTGGCGTGATGTGGAAGATTGGAGAGTGGGGTGTCAGCTCAGATGTTTACTTCGTCCTCTGACTGTGGTTCAAATTTAGGATGTCCTCGGCTCTCTCCCTTCGGGATTGATTCCGGACAGTCACCAAGCACGTTGTGTTGCTCCAGTATGAAGTTAATTCAACTACCTCCTCCAAAAAATTAATTCTTCATCACACTCCATATCATGGTTACAGCTTGCACGTGAATAATTAAAAAACATTCACAAATATCATAGATTGCGCGTGCTCAATAAACGTAATATCAAGTCACAATAAAGTTTACAAGTACGCTAGTAGCAGTTCCAAGCGCATAATAAAAATTAAATTCACGAAGCGCTTGCACGGGTGGTTAAAAAAGCTTCAAACGATTCTTTTCAATACATGTTAACATTCTACAGAAAGTCTAGTTCAATCCGTTCTTTTCTTTTTCCATTAGAGAAATTGGAACGTTTTTATGAAAACCCTCTTCTTAAAAATTTAAGTGCGAAGTATTTTTATTCCAATTGGGAAATCATCTAAAATTCCTTGAAATATTTTCGTTGTTTATTTTACTTTTGGAACAGCGAATCGTACAATAGAAGTATTTTATCGAAAGAAAATGGAAGTAAATGTGTGTGGGTGGCGAATACTTAAAAAAAGTATGACACTAGACTATTTATCGCGCGTATAATACCTTCTTAGAAAGAAAATAAAAAATTACAATACATCAATGTAAAAATTCAGCTCACAAATTTAGAGGCATTCCCTGTGGTGCTGTATCTAACACATATAAGATTTAAATACAAGAATTATTTCTCTAGATATAAATATAAGACATCGAATATTATGCATTTGTATGTATTCAACTCAATGGTGTTCTATTGTATTCATTTATAAGAATACATTAAAAGAAAGAGCGTTTTCGTTACTGTTTAGGAATATAAATAACTCTCGGTTCATTTTGTTAGAGATTATGCATTCATTTCTGATGTGGGAGAATATTTGGAGGCGTTTTCTGAGGAATTAACTATATTTTATTTTCATAAATTTATATAATAGAAATAGATATGATTTAATTATGAAGTAAAATTTCAATAACACGTCTTGATACTTAATTCCTGTTGGGAATTTATTTCTGAAGTAATAGAAGTGAAATTCCTTACCCTCAAAAGGCACTTACAAGGCAGAAAATAGCTTCAGCATGATAAACAATTTTTAAATCGTGGTAATCTGTGAATGGAAAGATTTACTTCAACGAAGGCACTGTTTTGTTCGTCTACAATACTATAGCAAGACAATAAAAGAAAAAGTAAGTAATTGCAAATCTCTCTTCTATGACAGCATATTTTGAACGAAATTGGGAAATACAACTGTTATTTGTGCAGTGTCATCTGCTCTTCCAAATATCTTTTACACTAAAGACTAACTTATTTATATGGAAAGCATGAATGTTCATGTAGATAAGTAATTCAATTTATGTCACACTGGAACAACATAATGGGTTATTGGTGATCGTCCGGGATCAATCCCGAAGAGCAAAATCTCAGGATAACACTCGTAATTTCGAACCACGGTCAGTTGACGAGGTCAACATATGAGCTGGCATCCTGCTCTCCAAACTTCCACACCAAGTGAGGATATTTGAGGCCACGACAGATTTAACTATCATCAACCCCCACATCTTTGGTTGGATCGAGTGTCGAACTCGCAACCCTCCTGTGGCTAAACCGTGATACCAACTGGGCTACCTCGGCCCGGAATTTTAATGTAGGTATTTTCAGGTAAATGTTGAATCCATATGCTCTTAGTCTGATTTTTCTCTTTAATAATTTTATATTTTATCTCGGAATTATCTATTTGTATTTTATTTTGCGTTTCGAATTCATATACACTGCTGGCCACCCAAATTGCAACACCAAGAAAGACAAGAGATATCACAACAAAATTTATTTTGTAGATAACATGTTGACCAAGTATCAAATGATTAAATTTATAGACTTCTGTGAAGTGTGGTTCCTGCCAAAATCAGTAGCCAGAGTAGCCGCCATTGTTGGAGATCACCGCTGCCACACGCCTCGGCATTGATTCAAAGAGACTTTGGATGTGTTCTTGGGGTACAGCAGACCAAGCAGCTTCCACACGTTGCCAAAGTTGATCTGGTGTGGCAGCTGGAGATGTATTCTGGGTCAATCGTTGAGCAACCATGGACCACATGTTTTCTATCGGCGAAAGATCCGGAGAGCGAGCTGGCCAGGGAAGCAATTCAATCTGGCGATTGACGAAGAACCCTTGGACAATGCGTGCCACGTGTGGTCGCGCATTATCCTGTTGAAATATGGCTGTGGGCAAGCCCTGAAGGTAAGGAAGGACAACTGCCTCCAACACCTCGGAGATGTAGCGCTGGCTGTTTAAAGTACCGGCAATGCGTACTAGAGGAGTGCGAGAGTGATATCCAATACCGCCCCATACCATAATACCCGGTGCAGGACCAGTGTGGCGGTGCATAACGCAGCTGTTCAGCATCCTCTCTCCACGGTGTCTCCAGACTCGAATCCGACCATCGTGGTGTTGCAGACAGAAGCGTGACTCGTCAGTAAAGACAATTTCATTCCATTCTGCCGTCCACATCCTTCTTTCATCGCACCATTGGCGGCGGAAACGTCTGTGGTTCTGCGTCAAGGGTAGACGAAGCAATGGACGTCTTGCGGACAGACCACTCTGCTGTAAACGGCGTCGAATGGTACGCGCAGACACTGGATGATGCGGTACAGACTGAATGTGCTGTGCTATGGTTCGTGATGTGGCTGAGCGATCCGTCACTGCCATACGCACAATATGCCTGTCATCACGTGAAGTGGTGCACTGAGGTGGATGCGATCGAACACGTCGGTCCGTCGTACCCTCCTGCATCCAACGATCACATATCCGCATTACAGTTGTTTGGTTTCGTCCAACACGACTACCGATTTCCCTGAAAGATAATCCACAATCTCGGTAGGCCACTATCCTTCCTCTGTCGAACTCGGATACTTGATCAAAAGATGATCGCTGTTTTCTACGAGGCATAATTGATCGTTTTTTTGAAAAAACCACAAGAAAAACACAATTGCCGTACTTGAAATCGTCGAAATCTCCAAGCCTTAAATAGCGCTTTGAAGTGGCGCCACAAGCGCGCGTGATGTGCGTCTGCGCTGAAATTCTAATCATTTGCATATCTCACCTCCGCTAATGCATGTTGTAAATTTCATATTATTTGCATGCTTCCTTCAGGGTGTTGCATTTACGGTGGCCAGCAGTGTACATAGATGATGAATCTGTTTTTAGAAATGCATTCCAGTCTATGGATTACAAAAGGACTCACATTTTCCGCCATCTTGTCAGATATGTTTGATTCCGCCCTGCTTTCAGTCGGCCAATGGCTCACCATTGCAACTTTTGTGGTAAATAGTGTCCCAAACTCATTCCTACAAAATGTCTTTCTGAATTTTTTCATGCAAATTCTAAACACGAAATAACGGCACGTTTTTAAATATTATATTGTATTATTGTCTGATGATGTTATAAGACGGCAGCTTTGCAAATTTGCATATTATATTCTGAAGCAGAAATATATTTTACGTCACATATCCAAATTTTGTGCAAATTGATTTTTTTTCACGGGTAATAGCAATTTTTAGGGTTTTCCTTAATGTAGGGAAACCAGTGTAGAAGTATAATTTTAATAATATGCATTTCAAAAGGTTCTTCGATATTTTGTACGTGGGTATGATATATAAATCCTAACAGCAATTGGAACATGCTCAGGAGTACAGGACGCATTTTAAAGTATATATTTACAATGCTATTCATCAGTTGATTGTACTTAGAATCTCGAAGTATAGCGAATGCGTGTTGAAATATAGTAAAAACTATGTATAGAGACTTGTTAAGTTAGTTATTAACCAATATTTGAAGAAAATTGTACCACGTTTGTTTGCTCAGAAGAAACATCGATAAGAACTTCTTTCCCTTCTAACAGACTTGTGAAGCCTGGAGGACTTTTTTTATTGCTCTTCTCAAGTTCCACTAGGTAAGGGAAGGAAAAATAAAAGTCGGGAAAACTTTTAGACGAAAGTATACTTTCTTCTGTACAACTGTGGAAGTTATGAGGAGGTTTTAAAAATATTTCAGCTCAACGAATCATCATCAAAATGTCCTGAAAACTTCTCAAAGCATTATTCAGTTAATTATTTTGGGACAGTGCCGTGCGTTATGATAATGCGACCGATTTCAATTCTCAATAACTCCGAGGTTATAGGGGGCGTGGAAACGATGCTAGTATCGTTTGATAGTGATGTATGACATTTAGTGACAATTATAAGTGGTGGGGTTCAGCGGATCAATGGCAATTCGTGACAGCGAAGTGGATGATCATTTTGGTGCTCTGCGCCGTGAGTATGCCTTTGCTTTCCTTTTTAATATTTATATCTTTTTCAGATCAGATTGTTTGCCTGCTTCTTGTGCTCCTGTGAAACCTGTTCTGGATTCCTAATTGTATCAATTACTTTAAATTCTGTCTTTTATCATATTTATCTTCCTTTTACCATAATGCTTAACGACAGTTCCTTTAACTTCTCTCTTTTATAGCAGTCTTTTACTAATTATAATTTTTTATAAATTATTATGTGGACGTAAGCTGTTAACAGTTAGCCATTCCATAATTGATACGTCCGTTCCATTCTGAACTTCAATTGAACATTGATTTTGATATGCAATTAATGTTTCCACAGTGGACTAATCGTGTGAATTAAAAACAATTGCAATCGCAACTGTTAGTAGAGACAGATAACGCACACTAGAAAATTCTCAATCAATGAACCTCTCGGTACTACAAAGGGCGAACTGATGGATACTTGCAAAGGATCACCCAGTGGTGGGTGAGCCTCCGCTACTCTCGTAACTATAGAAGTGAAATTTTAGAAGAATGACTATTGCTACAGAGAGGAGCTTCGAAAAGTGCGACCAACATATCGACTCGCTGTCATGTGACTCTGAAAAATTTATTTGCTTGGGCGATTTGGCACCTAACCACCTCGTTTGCAGATACAACATCTTATGTGAATGGTCATTTCTATAGAGTAGCGACAAAAATGGTGAAATCGCCGAAGTCTAGTACTATCTCGCTCGGACCAATCACATGATGAATCAATGGATGGTCATATTCCCCGTCTCGTGAACCAATCAGATGATGAATGTTTGTTTTCACACGGCAGAAGAAATCAGTCTAAGAGTCGTGTTACTACTAAATTTGGTCATATAAAAAGGTTACCATTGCTCAATCTGCTCTTATATTTCCTCCTAGCTGCTAACAGGGACAATTATCAACACCCATGCACTTACAAATCGGGATTCGACCTATTTGGTTTCAGGCAAGCGCTATGACTATTACACCAATTTAGTGGCTGTGAAATATCAAAATAATTTGATTGGTTGGGTTTTATGGCGCGAGGGCCATATGTGGCTAAGTTGCGCCAAACAACGTCAAGTAAATGGATATAACGTTTCCATCTAAAAACAAGTGCGCTGCGCATCTGCGGCCGAGAAGGTGATCCCATTCACTACCTTTTTGACTGATTTCACAAGTCTGGGGCCCATTTGGCGAAACCTTCTCTACAAAATTACTCTCATTGGTGGAAAAGTACTGCTAAGAATAGACACTGCCACCACAGAATCCTTAAAATGATGGAATTTCTCAGCTCCAACATTGATTATATTTGTGAGAACTGAGAAGTCGAAAGTTCTCGAAATAACCTAGCTTTTCTTACGAAATTAGTATATCTGTATTTTATAGTTGTCTTTTAGAGCTTTTGCTCTTAGATACGTATCCTTGTTCGTTGTGCATTGTTACCGCTTATTGTATATGGATTATATTATTATTATCATTTGGTTCTATACAAATTTAATAAATTTTTAAATCCTTTTCTTACGCTTACATGTTTTGCACTTCACTTACCTACTGTTTTTATGTGTACTATCTTGAATGTTTTATGTGTATTGTGGATTGCTTTAGCTCTCCCTAATCCTCGAAACTCCTCCGTAAGGCGGACTATATAGCTGAAGCCGCATAGGTGAAACAGTGTCTGACTACGGCGTCCAATCCAATCCAAGTAAATGGATATACACAGAAAAGGAAAGTTTTACTGATACAGAAAAGAGAAATACACCCAGGGAAGAATTTAACCTGCGCTGTGCTAGCTACAATTCGCAGGTTCTAGTGCAGTGGGCAAACCCACTGAGCTATGGCGACCGCATTAATGTAAAGAAAATAAAAAACTATTTCGAGTCTACTTAATATCCACAACCCTTTTAAATATTAGCAACTCTAATTTACTCAAACGTGCCTGATTGTATCTGAAGACTTACACATCTTTCTGTCCCAGAGAAGTTCCATTATTAAATTATGAACCATTAGTGTTCATGCATTCGCAGTGATAAGGAAATTAGAATTGCACACAGATATAAATTTCCAGCGTTACTACTTTCTGCTGATGCGAAAGCCACATTCTACAACGGACAGCGAAAGCCTTGATTTGCGGCGGAAGTTTGTTATGGTAATAGACTTTCTGAGTTTAAGAACACGATGAAGTAACAAAAGCAAGACAACTGGCTGAAGCAGTAGTTTGTTTTAAGTGCGTTATCTTGATTAAATGCAGCAGCACATAGAAACGTTTGGGCAGTTGTGTAGTACTTTATATATGGAATTACAGAATAAACTTTGCGATATCTCTTCTCATTTATAGCCAGAATTGTCAGAGGTGAAAGCGCCCAATTTTTCTTTTTCCCGATTTGCATTTGAGCGTTTTTAAGAAACAATCAAATGCAAATTGGGAAAAAGAAATTGATTGAGATTGAGCGTTTTTAAAAACCCTCAAATGCACTCAAACAATTTTCGAGTTTTTGTCATGAAAAAACAATTTTTTAAAGAGATTTTCAACTACCGATTGGCGGATTTTCAGTGTTAGATTGAATTTACGTCCCAATGGAGCAACACAATGGGCTACTGGTGACGGACCGGGATCAATCCCGATCCTAGGACCATACCTCGTAACACTTGAACTGGCACTCGATTCTCCAAACTTCCACACCACGCCAACGTGAGGTTGACGTTTGAGGCCAAGACAGATTTAACATGCAACAGCTCCCACGTACACGACAATCTTCAGTTGGATCTAGTCACCAACTCGCAACCCTCTGGTTGCTAATCTGCGATTCTACCAACTTGGCTACAGCAGCCCGAGATTTTTTGTGGAAACATGAACAACCACTGGAAGAAGAATAAAACACTTCTGGTTAAAAACGAATTTGATATGTAGCCATTTTGGTGATGTTAATTACCTTCGACACGAAATTCGTTTAGAACTATTGGAGCCAGACTTCATGGAGCAGCAATTTGCGACACATGTTCACCATGTTTCCTGTTAAAAAACGAAATAAATCACAAATTTGTGATCGATTCTTTTTGCGACGTACTGAAATCGCATTCAAAAACCAAGCAGCAACGTCACTTCCGAAATAAAGTAGAACTACAAAAACACTAGCGCCCTCTATGTTAAGCTTTACAGCAAACGGTGATCCACAATAGAAGAGTGATCTGAAAGCAGGGTATTGATATCAACTGTAAAAAATATATTCATGGAGGATATTGAACGTAAAGTACAATATTTCCATGCAATTCGCGTGTCAAAAGTTCTTTCTGTTGATACAAAAAGGATGCAACATAGCATAGCAACAAGAATGGCGTGAGCTATAGTTTGTTTTAACATTCCGATGGTGGCGCCACTGGAGTAACACCAATGGTGGCATCGTATCTGTGAGATCCACGACCGAAAATCGATCATATAATCAAAATACATATATTGTTTGGGGAAGGTGATAGAATAAAAATCAGATGTATTAATATAAAACTTTTATTTGAAAAAAAAAAACTTAAACATAAAATATTTCTTGAACCAAAACTTGAAAGATTACTTATTATAGAATATATGTAATTGTATGTATTATTGTAGAACACTAGAATGACTCACTTAATTGCACTTGATATCACCAATTTCCTCATGACTATGCGAGCGTGGATCTCTCAGATCCAGCGCCACCATCTGAGTGTTAAGTAGGTGCTCTTGATGATTAAATACGGAAGCATGTACGTTTATATGTTGGGGCACTTGTTTAGTACTTTATATATTGAATTACGGCTTAAATTATACGATTTCGTCTTTCATTTATAGCTTAAAGGTGTACTTGGCTTTTTAAATTAGAAAATACAAAATAATACAATAATCAAATTCTGATTGAGTGGATAGATAAATTGTGTTCACCGGAAAATGAAAATAACTACACAAAGAAGTCTGATGAACTTAGTTGATTTAAAGATTATAGTTCTGATATTAAATTGATCCAAGTGAGTGATATAACAAAGGATTTCATTATACAAGACAGTGGAGTACATGATTTCAATTTTAAAAGGTATATTAATGGCAGACGAAGTTCAAATTAAAAGTTTTCACTTGAATTCATTTCTCTATATATGAGCTTTCTAAAACGTGTAAAATTCATGATGAGACTAATTACCGAAACTTTTAAGTGAACTTTTATTTGGTTCTTGTTCTGTAGTGACTTGAGTATTCTTTTTTAATTAATTGGTAAAATTAATTTGATGTATGAACTTGAGTTAAGAACTACGTTGGTTCGCTGTTGAACACTTACGTGTGTATGAACTCTTTTAATTAAAGTATAAGTAATAATAAAATGCTTGGATTGTCGCTCGCCACGGTATTTTTAGGCCAACAACCTACAACAACAATAATAGAAGTTTCAAGTATTTAATTAGTTTCAAAAAGCCATTTAAAATGTCAGCAGAAATTATAAACACAATTTCCACGGTCAAAATAATAAATTTTGCTTGTCGTGATAACAGTCATTTTTTTGCAACAGGAGCAAGATGTTAGAATTGCAATCCTCCTGCTCTAGGTATAAAAGTTCTGCAATTCTTTTCTCTGCATTGAAAATATATTCAATGAGTGATTTATTCTACCGTCTTAGCATAAAGTTTGTCTATGATGTAAAATATATTTTACTTTGCATTGACAATGAAGTAATTAATACATATATAATTTTAAATATCATTGTCATATGATCATCGCATATGCCAATGTAATTTTATTAATTTTAAACTGACATCATCACAACAATTCATCTGTAGAAAACATCATAGATTCGGCAGACTGAAATATCAATACATGAGACCCTCTGTTTTCAAAAGTGCTCTAATGATTTTTAAGAACCGAATTGTTATAGAATCGCAATTGCTCAGCAGGTTACTTGAAAGTGAAACATAAGGGTACTCTTCTGTAACGCAGGTGACACAGAAATCGGCATTATTTGTATACTGATGAATGGTAACAGAGGAATATAAATTATATAAAATCAACCGCTATGGAATTCGTCTGCCAATTTTGTCACTTCGTATAAATATGCTATTTTTGAGCTATGGAGCTGTATAATATTGCTAAACTTACACGGAAGACTTCGTACTTCTAATGAAATTCTTCGGCAGTCTGATTGTAGCAAGCAATGATAAATCTGGGAGATAGGAATCATGCAGAAATGAAAATACGAGCAAAAATAAGTTTAGCTAAAATGCCGAATTGCGTTTGAACAAGGGAATGAGATGAAATCGAAGTGGCTGAAGTGTGAACTTTTCCTTGCACTTTAT
Source organism: Meta bourneti (assembly GCA_933210815.1). Lineage (NCBI taxonomy): Eukaryota > Metazoa > Arthropoda > Arachnida > Araneae > Tetragnathidae > Meta > Meta bourneti. Next base: position 42,575,917 of record OW119926.1, on the reverse strand, counting down.
TGGAAATAAGAATTAACACCTGAAGACACAAATGCTGTAACATATTTTTGGATAATTAATTTTTTTTGGTGGTATGACATGCATATCAATGCTTGTATTGGTAAAACTCCAGAATACGGTACGGCCCTTCGCCAAACTAGAGACAAAAAGTTTCACCGCCAAATGCAGTTTAGATAGGCCGCCATATTGTATGCCTTCCACTAGCACTGAAGTGGAAGGGCATGTAACAAATCTTTGAAGGGTTACCTCTTTTCAAATTTATCACCAATTGGCGATGGTACCGTGTTTTTGTTGTCGCCCTTGTATTTACTATAAATGAATTAAAATAAATTATCAAACTTAAGTAAAAACACTGCAACCTATGAACCATTAAGGCTAGGTTAGGTAGATGAATTTACGTTGAACTGGAGCAACACAGCGGGCTATTGGCGACGGCCCGGGATCAAATTCGAAGAGAAAGGTCCGAGAACACCTCGTTATTTTAAACCACGGTCAGATGACGGTAAACCATTAAGAAACTACGCATTTGCTATTTTGAAAAAAAAGCAATGGCTACAGAAGTTTTATAATTATCTTGTTAGCATCTAATATTTAACCCTCCAAGTGGTTTCGACGAGATATCTCGTCCATCAAGATATTTTCTATCGATTTTTTTAGGATGACGAGATCAAGATTTGGCCATTTTGTTTCTAATGACGAGATATCTTGTCCAAGATCTGGTTAGTTTTGTTAATGTAGAGATATCTCATCAAAACAACCAACTGAATGGTTAATGCTATTTTCTCAAAGAGTATGTGTATTATCAATACCTCTAGTGGTTTATGTAAAGTATCTGCACTCAGTATATAGTTACTTAAATTTATAAGCAATAACTTAACCATAACGTACCCATATTCTGTCTCCGAAAGAAACCCCCAAAAGAATACCTTCACAGTAAATTTTCATCCTTACAAACTTTTTAAAAATCTAGGCTATCCCAGATATGGAAAACACTATCTTGACATCGGTAATTTCCTGTGCCCATAGAGAACATTAAATATTTTATAAGCTCAAAACAAATTTGAGAAAAGAGGGAGAATAAAAGTCTTCCTAACTTTTTCCAGCTATAGAAGCACCTAACGAGGTAAAGTTAACTTCATTTCTAACGTCGTTAGCAAAGTCTCCTTCACCTAAAGAACCAAGCTACCTGAGAAGGAAGAATGATAAAAGTTTCTAGAGATTTCCCCCGTAACTTCTTTTCTGCAGAACGAAAGTTAATGCATGACGTTAGCATACGTGAAGCATGTTTTGAGTATGAAAGTCTTGATAAAAATTTGTCGATCATTATTTAATGTCATGCACATATTTAGAAACAGATTTATAAATATTAATTTCGCTTAGCGAAGCTTAATGCCATGTTGCCGTAGCGTTGGAAAAATTCGGTTATCTAGAAGTTAATTGTCTCAAAGGGAGTTAAATCATTGTTCTTATTGTTCCTGTTATCTACATATATTTTTCGCTAACGTACGTCGTACAGAAATCGTCGTTATTTGTTTATTGTCGGATGGCAACGTCAAAAATAAACAATATAAAATCGACTGTTACGAGATTCATCAGCCAATTTTGCTGCTAAATTTAAATATTTTGAAGAGTGGTGCCAGCTCAGGTGTTGACCTCGTCATCTGACCATGGATCAAAATGACGAGGTGTTGTCTTCGGTTCTTTCCCTTCGAGATTGATCCCGGACCGTCACCAACAGCCCGTTGTGTTTCTCAAGTGCGACGTTAATTCAACTACCTACTAATTTAAATATGTTTTATTTGAGTTCCGTAGCTGTATATATAATATTGCTTAAACTACACGGAAGAGCTTGCCACCCTAATGACAGTTTTCAGCAGTCTGATGTCAGAAAAGAAATAATAGATCTGAAAGATAGAAATATGCTCAGGAAAGAAAATACGAGCGAAAATTGATTTACCTTGAAAGCCGGCCGAATCGCCTTTGAATAAAGGAATGTGATTAAATTGAAGTTAACGATCAGAATCTAACTGTGGTTGCCGGTTGGAAGAGTAACAGACTAGTAACAGGAGAGTTGCGAGTTCGAATCCAACCAAAAGATCGTCGTGTACAAAGGGGGCTGGTGCACGTTAAATCTATCGTGACCTAAAATGTCCTCACGTTGGCGTGGTGTGGAAGTTTGGATAGGGGTGCCAGCTCAGGTGTTGCCTCGTCATCTGACCGTGGTTCAAATTTTTAAGTGGTGTTGTCCTTGGACCTTTTCCTTCGGGATTGATCCCGGACAGTCGTCAATAGCCCGTTGTGTTGCTCTTATGCGACGTTAATTATTTACCATTACCTAACTGTGGTATCCCTATCTCTCAGGTGTACTTTTTGCCATGCATTTTAATGTAAGCGAGAATTTACACCAATAAAATTAAACTACTTGTAAATGCTGTTGCATATTTTTGGATAATTCTATTTCATTTGGAGGTATGAAATACATTTATGTGAATAAAGAGTGCTGCCAGGGCTGACACAAAATACAAACTTTAGTGGACAATAATTACACTGCTGGCCACCCAAATTGCAACACCAAGAAAGACAAGAGATATCACAACAAAATTTATTTTGTAGATAACATGTTGACCAAGTATCAAATGATTAAATTTATAGACTTCTGTGAAGTGTGGTTCCTGCCAAAATCAGTAGCCAGAGTAGCCGCCATTGTTGGAGATCACCGCTGCCACACGCCTCGGCATTGATTCAAAGAGACTTTGGATGTGTTCTTGGGGTACAGCAGACCAAGCAGCTTCCACACGTTGCCAAAGTTGATCTGGTGTGGCAGCTGGGGATGTATTCTGGGTCAATCGTTGAGCAACCATGGACCACATGTTTTCTATCGGCGAAAGATCCGGAGAGCGAGCTGGCCAGGGAAGCAATTCAATCTGGCGATTGACGAAGAACCCTTGGACAATGCGTGCCACGTGTGGTCGCGCATTATCCTGTTGAAATATGGCTGTGGGCAAGCCCTGAAGGTAAGGAAGGACAACTGGCTCCAACACCTCGGAGATGTAGCGCTGGCTGTTTAAAGTACCTTGCAATGCGTACTAGAGGAGTGCGAGAGTGATATCCAATACCGCCCCATACCATAATACCCGGTGCAGGACCAGTGTGGCGGTGCATAACGCAGCTGTTCAGCATCCTCTCTCCACGGTGTCTCCAGACTCGAATCCGACCATCGTGGTGTTGCAGACAGAAGCGTGACTCGTCATTAAAGACAATTTCATTCCATTCTGCCGTCCACATCCTTCTTTCATCGCACCATTGGCGGCGGAAACGTCTGTGGTTCTGCGTCAAGGGTAGACGAAGCAATGGACGTCTTGCGGACAGACCACTCTGCTGTAAACGGCGTCGAATGGTACGCGCAGACACTGGATGATGCGGTACAGACTGAATGTGCTGTGCTATGGTTCGTGATGTGGCTGAGCGATCCGTCACTACCATACGCACAATATGCCTGTCATCACGTGAAGTGGTGCACTGAGGTGGATGCGATCGAACACGTCGGTCCGTCGTACCCTCCTGCATCCAACGATCACATATCCGCATTACAGTTGTTTGGTTTCGTCCAACACGACTACCGATTTCCCTGAAAGATAATCCACAATCTCGGTAGGCCACTATCCTTCCTCTGTCGAACTCGGATACTTGATCAAAAGATGATCGCTGTTTTCTACGAGGCATAATTGATCGTTTTTTTGAAAAAACCACAAGAAAAACACAATTGCCGTACTTGAAATCGTCGAAATCTCCAAGCCTTAAATAGCGCTTTGAAGTGGCGTCACAGGCGCGCGTGATGTGCGTCTGCGCTGAAATTCTAATCATTTGCATATCTCACCTCCGCTAATGCATGTTGTAAATTTCATATTATTTGCATGCTTCCTTCAGGGTGTTGCATTTACGGTGGCCAGCAATGTATAATAATTTACATTAATTGAAATTCCTGTGCTATCCTAAGTACATAAAGTGTTGTATTATCCTAAGTACGCAAAAAATGGTTCCTGGAACGGGATGCTGGCGATATCGACTTATAGCGTCAAGAGATCATGAACTAACTGAGAAGTTGGCAACGTTCTTGGCGGTCGCCAAGTACATGAAAAACTACGCCAATTAAAGAGTAACGCCAACACCTGTCACGGAGATACGTACTGTGCGAACAGATGCTATATTCATTATAAATGGATTGAAATAAGAAATGAAATTGAGTAACTACACTTAGCCATTAATAGATATAAGTAATTACGCAAGTTTAGAGGCAGATACTTATCAGCGGGTCTTATTTTTTATTTCTTTACTCCCGACGTTAGAAAGTTAATTTTGTTGTGAAAGCTATTTCGATTACAATATTACTTTAACGTTTCATATATTTAGTTTTTCAAAGTTCAAGAATTTTTATGGAAAATGAAATATGGAAGGTCGTATTAGAGAAGTCTTTCTCTTCCTGCAGCTGGATATGAATTGCTGTAAGTCGTAGTTTTGGAGCTGCATTAATGCACCTGAAATAAGTTATTTGTTTTTTTATTTTTGTGCTAGGCTTTACTTCTCGTCAACGCCGGATAGTTTTTGTTTCTTCAAACAAACCAAGCCGTGCCTGTTTCCTCAACAGTTTCGTTGCGTAGTCGAACAGTTTTTTTATCTTTGTCTGCTTCACATGCTCGATTGTTTCCTTTCGCGATTGCTCGGCTCGTGAGTTTTCGACATTCTGAGTTAATTGGTCTCTTGCGTAATGTTTTCCATTAACGTTTACTTCTACGGTAGTAAAGGAACGATGTTGCAAGCTGGAAATAGTTGTGTTGACCTAGAAACTCCAGACAGAATAAGATATGCAAATTTCAAGACGGCAGAGCTCAGAATTCAAAAGTTTTTACTGCTTCAAACAAATGATGTTTTGTGTTACGTGTTAGATTCTATGATGCAGAAGCTATGCAATAAAATTTATAGTCAAGACGAATCTAAATACAATTTATTTGTATTGACCTAAGAAATAGGTTCGTATCTCAACTAGCGTGATTTATTTCGAACCTATTCTAAAATTCTTATAAAAGTGGTTTTAAAAAAGTCAAGATTTAGTCAGTCAAACATTCTATCTGTCATTTCATTTCGCTGTGTTTGCGAAATAATTTTGTTGTGATATAACTAAAATTACTCTTACAAAACGTTTTTAAACTAATACTACTTTATGAACAAAAGTTATACTAGTCTTGACAGTGCGTGTTTCCAAAAATCTTATGTTTTGAAAATTGTTACTTTGGAAAAGAAAATCCGAAAAGAAATCCGCGCGCGTGTGTGTGCGTGTGTGCGTGCGTGTGTGTCGTGTATGTCGTGTGTGTAAAAACAGGTGCGAACACCCGCCAACAGGAAACGCGACAGCCCGGGTGGTGACCCGAGGTCACTCCCCCCGACCGGGCGTGCCCCTAGCTGTTCTGGGCAACCCCCGCCGCCAAGATAGACTCATTGTAAACAACGATTACATTTAGTAAACGAGTATTCCAACGAAACAAGTCATGAGGAGTGCAAGCACCCTTTCCTTTTTGTACTCTTCACATCATGCGTATGGACACACAAGCATCCAACGCACACACGATCCGTCGTCCGGCCCACAGTCGGGCCGCTTACTTCCCAAGGTAGTACCCGAGGAAGAGAAGCCACCAGTCACCGATTCTGGACCCTCGCCACCCCCTACTCACCTGACGGTTTAGAGTCTTATATGGGGGCGGGGAGATATGGGGACTTCCACCAGCACTGAGAGTGGAGCCAGTCACCGATTGCCGAAACCTGCTATAACAGGTAGAGACCTCCATTAGTCGCCGTCTACGAAACGCAGGAATACGACGGGGGTATTCTACGACCCGCCCCCACACGGGGAAAGTTACGTCACTTCCGGAACAAACAAGGAGCACATATTACCACTAAAACACTAGCGCCCTCTATATTTAAACACAGAAAAACTCTATCATAAGGTCCGCTGCGTATGTGCGACGAAAGGCGGTTCTGTGGAAGGAAAACATGCCACGTGACCATGATGGCAATACCTAAAATAGTTTTCTCGACAATAGAAAGCGAGTTCCCTTTGCGCTTATCGGATCACTGACAAAACTCCTTGGGAACTCTTTCCAAATCTGTAATGGCCTTAAGTGATCAAAGAGGGAGTGTCCCAATTTGAAGACAGAGTGCGCAATGAAAATTTATTTTTACACATTCATTTCTTTTCAAACCCTTTCCAGTGGGTACCATGCTAAAAAAAATATTCGAAAAAATTTACGGATGAAAACTATTGCCTTCAATCGTCCCCGCTTGAAGGTGGTCGTTAGCCCAATAAGTTTTTGAAATGTTTATATACGGAATGAAGAATCATTTTTAAAGATTCAGATTTTTGCAGAAATACTATGCTAAAAATTACGCTTGAAAAAATTTATGGGTGAAGACACACTGCCTTCAAGTGTACCATATGTCTCATTACTCAAAGTGTGTAATCTAATTGGTACAAAACAGCGGAGAGGTATTCCTCGTTTGAAGAAGAAAAAGGTACGCAGTACCCCATTAAGTTTTTGAAATAAGTATATATACACAATGAAGATTCCTTTTTACAGATTCATTTGAAGGAATTACTATGCTAGAAAGTACGTTTGAAAAAGTTTATGGGCGAAAACCTAAAACCTTTTATGAGGTAGGTAGTTAATAATTAACGTGCCCTGGAGCAACACAAAGGCTATTATAACCTTTCATGAATGCGAACACTCGTGTGCATTTGACCTCTGTGACTCTATCAGCTGTTGGACGGAATGTGTATGCTTCAAATTTCATTAAAGCAACCATATTTTAAATTTGTGAAGTAGTTCTCAAGATCTGGTAAGATTAATTTTTGTGCTCTAATCCACCATTGGGAAATTCAAAGAGGTGTACTAGATGCCTCATAATATTTCAAGAAATGCAAGTTAATTGGTACAACACAAAAGATTATATTTTTGAATTCTTTTTCCAAAAATAGGTTCATTGTTCAGTTTGTTATCTAAAATTTTGCGCAATCTATTTTTACAACATAATCTATTATTTTTCTGTGTGGAGTTTTTGTAACGGTTATGACAAAATTTTATAATTAAATTGGAAATGAATACGAATAAAATGGAATCCCGTATTGGTAGGTAGGTAAGTAGGTATTTTAATTAACATCGCACTAGAGCAACACAACGGGCTATAGGAATCCCGTATTGATTATAACAATAACAAACTCGCGCGTGCAAATTTGAACTTCAAATTTAGTGGAAGTGTTAAAAGCTAGATACTTTATTCATTTAATTTAATATTTTTAATCAAAGAATATTCGAAATAATTTCTGCTAAAAAGAAAATATGTTTAAACATTTGAACATAGGTAAAGAAATTATGCGATAGTAGTTGCTTCCAACTATAAACAAACTGTTACTTTGACATTTCCTAGCGTAAAAGAAACTAGGCAACAACCAGAATTTTTTTAAATTTATAAACTATATTTACAGTTTTCACTTCGTAAAACATGCAGAATATTAGATAATAAGACATAAAATAAAGATAAAAACTAAAAACAAAACCCACGAATGATAAAACTTGAGTAGAGCTATACTTAAAGACGTTTTACAGATATTAGAGCCACTTTGTTAGTATTTATTAACAACACTAGCTTCAGTGCTGTTTTAAAAATTAAAGCATCGTAACTGTACTATAAAAAATTCAAATATCTCCACAGTCAGAAATTTAAATCCAGAAAAGAGCTAGAAAGATGGTCGTTTCGAAAATATATGAGGCAGTAAATTCGGAAAGTCAGGAAAAAACTCTTTTGAAGAAGCTCCTTTACTACCATTTGAATACCAAGAAGCCCCGTGAAGTGCATTAAAATATCTGTGATGAAAGGAGTTTATGAATTCCCATCACGGTTGAGATGCCTTAATGCGTTAAACGAGCAGAGGTTGAGTTAATGCGCTCTATAAACTCGGAAAAGGGTTTGAGGCGTTAAAGAGAGTTCCCCGGCCTATTTTTTAGAAACACAAAATGCAAAAGTATTTTATAAACTGATTAACTTATTTTAAATAAATGATTGAAGTATTTTATTAAATAACTAGCTGAATTACCTGGCGTTCCTCGGGTTGAATTGTTTATAATTCATCGTAATATTACTCAATATTATCCCTATGGAGATTTCGAATTGTTTTTAGGCCCTTGCAGACAAAGGACAAATAGAACAGGGTTAATATATAGCCTACGGGGTTAATATAGCCTATGTGTCCCACAGAATTCTACAGGATGAAATTTAGTGCGAATTGGTCTGACATTGATCGTATAAATGCGCAACGTTATTCCTATGAGGATTTCGAATTGTCTTTAGCCACTTGTACCATATCGACGATAAAAAAAGACAACTTTCAATAAAAATAATCTTATATTATCATACAAATTTACATTTCAATGATAAAACTACAGTTTAAGAATTTACAGATGGGATACATAAACAATATGATACTGAGCGATTTCAGCGCCATCTAGGTCATCTTGAGACTCCTGTAGATGTACGACGTCATCTGCACAGCCAGACCGGGAGATAGCGCCCCCTAGCAAGTGCTCTGTCCACGATGACGGGACGTTACACCCCTCTGCACAAGACAAATAGAACGGGGGTTAATATGTAGCCTACGTTACCCAAGGTGTTCCAAAGAATAAGTGTACCAAATTTGGTGTAGATTGGTCAAACGGTGTAGATTTGTATAGAGAACAGACAGAGAGACAGATAGATGCCAACTCTGCTTTACATGTATAGATATGGATGCTGTTTGTCATTATATTTTAGAGTTTTTAATGGTTTAGAAATCATTACTTAAGAGGTAGGTAGTTGAATTAACGTCGCACTGGAGCAACACAACGGGCTATTGGTGACGGTCCGGGATCAACCCCGAAGAGAAAGATCAGAGGTCAAAATCTCATAATTTAGAGCCACGGTAAGATGACGAGGTCAGCACCTGTGCTACCTCGTCACTGTGCACTGTGCTACACCTGTGCTACACCCCACTTTCCGAACTTCCAAGCAACTATCATATATTGATTCGGAATTCACTCTTTAAATTTTTATTGAGGACGCGTTGGAATGGTATTCGAAAAACAGGCCAAGTGGCGTTACGTCCGGAATACGTATAGGAAGCACGTTCATCCTCAAAAACAATACCGCCACCTACCCATTTAACTTAACAGAAGAAGCCTCTCATATGTGCAGTAGATACTTCTTTCTACATTTATTAAATTATATTTCTGAAATTGATATTTTTTATTGAATAAAATATTTATCAAATGAGAAGCAAACCAATGATGATTGTTTTTTGGGGTTGGTGAGAGTGAGTGTAAAGAAGTGGAGCACACTAATGGAATTTCCAATGTGCAACAGAAGAAAGTAAACTAGCTTCTCCTAAAAGACAACTCCTCCTGATAGACAACTCTATAGTCTGGCTCTTCTACATGTGCAGAAGTGAATTAATAGGCAATTAAGTTTATAAAAATATAACAATTCTAGTGAAAGTCAAGTCAAGGCTGGTACATACCAGTCTACGACAAATGGCATTGCAATGATTCATAAAAAAGGGTCCTCATTGTGTTGGAGAGAATTTATTTATTGGCCCGGAGAACCACTTCCATCGTTCAACAAGACAACCCTTATCGATTAAGTATCATTAATGGCATAACACTCAGGGTAAGTTTGTCCTCTGAAGTAGAGAAAGGCTTGGCTTTCACTTTCTTTCCACCACTGACCTGCTGGTTATTTGTCTAGCTAAATATAGAAGACGTCCAAATGATTAAAGATGCCGAGTGTCCCATAAATCAAGCCTAAGGTTTAATGGAAGCTTTTGACTTACTCTGTATCTAAATAACAGTGGTGTAGAACGGATTCCAATTGAACAAGTTGCGTGTCGCGAAGCTGAAGTCGAAGGAAGAAATCAAGGATGGACAGCTTATATATTTTCTTGAGCAATGTTTTCATTTTGGTAACAGATTTCGTTATTGTCATAGCTCTTTTCCGTTTCTTGTGATAAATCATGCCAGAAAAAGAAAAGTTACTTTTAGGTTGATGTTTTGAGAAAATACAGTAATTAGATACTTAGGTGTAAGGAGTTACTTCTTAATAATACCTACTCCTGTTTCCAGAACAATTAATTTTTAGTCGAATTTAATGTTGGTCAATTAATCGTGTCACTTTCGTGCAGCTTTCGACAGTCTCAAATAAAACTTCACAACACACAGATAGCATAGATACCATAGATGTGAAATATAAGTAGACAGAACATTGCTAATGAGAAGAGCTTCACAAAAAGTGTGTTCAACATGTCGACTAGTAATCACGTGACTGTTTGTGAAAAATCAATTTTGTTGACCAATTTGGTATCTTATCATCTTGTTTAGCGATGTAAGGTCTTATGACAGGGTAAATGTGTAAATCCGCGTTTCTAGAGTGGCGACAAACAGGTGAAACCACCAAAGTCTACTACTATCAGATGATGAATCAGTGGATGAGTGGCTTCTCCCGTCCCGTGGGCCTATCAGATGTTAGGTTCCTCCCAGCAGACGAAAGCATTCTAAGGGTCATTTACTACTATTTTTGGTCACATTATCCTGGGCACATAAAAGGTTACCATTGCTCACTGTACTTTCATATCTCCTCTATGATAGATACTTACCTGGTAAGTTCTTAATTTGACCTATCGGGTAACCATAAAATCACCTATGTGCAGGCAAATGTGACATAAAAATCTGCCGTTGGTAATTTCTGTACCGCATTTGAAATTACAATGGTTCTCAGATTTTCCACTGTTGAATGAGGCAATCCTGAATTTTCAGACTTCAGTCATTTGAAATGTTTCTAGCTATTATGTAGAATGAGTTAGAAGTTACCAAGAGCATATTTCGAACTTTACAAATCCTCACGCACCACTTTCCCCAGCATTCTGTAGAAAGAAACAAGGTCAATTTCAACAGTAATCCTTTTTCAAAGCTGGATTTTAGAAAGTTTGGAAAGTAGCATAGTGGTTGCAGTGCGAAGACTTATTTTTTAGTTGTTCGTAAGCCATCCTTCGAACCTCTTGGAAACATTAAGCAACCTTTACTTTAAAGTTTAATCGATAAAATAAGGCTGCGAGACGTACGACATTTATAAATCACCTTTCGAAGTATAGAGTGAAATTGAAAGGTCGTTAGGTCTCTGTGGTCTTCTCAATTAGTTCAACCATTGCAGCATACGCAACTGATGATTAGATTAGGGATATCAAGTCTTTCAGGTATTCGTTTTTTATTTATAATACAGATGGAACTACAGACAATCATACTTTGCCTCAATGCAAAATAGAAGGGTATACCAGAACACAAACAATAAACCATCAGAATAAAACACTACGAAAAAGATCAATTAAAAAACTATGTGGACTAACAGCATCTAGCTTCCTAATAACAAGAGTAAATGGTTTTTCCAGTCAAGAGACCCAACAACTTATAGGTATTCTAATATTTTATCGATGGTTTCGTACATTTACTGGATGACAGATTCTGTGCATAAATGCGTCGATATAAAGTAACTAAAATGTAAATCTGGAATTTACTATGAGGTATCTCGTCCATCAGGATATGATAAATTGTGGTAATGACGAGATGTCTGGTCATCAAGATATTGCCGAATTTTTTTATGATGACGAGATCAAGATCTGGTCAGGTTTCTTCTAGAGACGAGAGACGACGAGATCTTGATGGACGAGATATCTCCTCTATCAAGATTTGGTCAGTTATGCTAATGACGTAATACCTCGTCGAGTCAACTACTAGGTAGTTAAAATTAAAAATGGATCTTCTAATCTGTTAGGACAATACATAGCTCAAACAGTTCAGTTTAGTTTGTCGCTATACGGTCAATTTTTGCTACACGAGGGTTAATTAGACCTATGGTTTAAAGTGGATTCCGAACCACTACGGACATCTAGTCCAAGACCCAGAGTCTGATGAACCAAGATCCAGACCACCAGCCATTCGGCTGCAAGGACACTCATTCAGCGGTACCAAAGAGAATCAACCAATTAAAACTAAATCGAAATGGTACCGTAAGAAAAATATTGGGGACTTCTTGGTAACTTGAAAGTATAGAATTCCAAAAAAAGAACTAAGTGTCATTGATTTCTTCTGAAATGTATCGTGACATGTGTTACAAACTTTATTCTGTTCTTTGGGGTGGTTATAAAATTCAAATAGCTTTAACCCGCTGAACGTAGCGAGAGTTCCTAATAGTATAGTATTACTTTTACCTTACAGCACACTTAATGACTAAATAACCACATCTTTAGAAAGATTCTTTTGACCTATTCTGTAGAACAGAATCCTTTGGAACGATTCTATTGGCTTATTCTGTAGAATAGAATCCTTTGGAAAGATTCTAATGTTCATTTCCTTAGAATATAATTCATTCGAACGGTTCTTTGGTTGAAGAGGACAAAATTGGTTAGAATTCATGCAAGGAAGACTTGTCGGTTTCAAGGTGGAACTACGCGTGTGAATTCCTCAGAGGTATAAAAGCCATTCTAAACTCTTTAACAAGGCGATTTTTGGCAGTTAATCTAATTGGTGTTGCCCAATCCACTGCATACATCGATTAGGAAGTGCCGAAACTGTATTCGAAAAACAAGTCACCTTACATCACGTTCAGAATACGTACTAGAAATACGTCACTACAGAAACACTGCAACCTACATTTAGCTTGACAGAAAAAAGGCTGTAATAGAAAATACATTGATTGTAAATTATAAAAAGCGTCCTGGTGACTATTCTACATGTTTTGAGAACCGTTCCGGTAGGTAGGTAGTTGAATTAACGTCACACTATAATAACACAACGGGCTATTAGCGACAAAGCGGAATAAATCCCGAAGGGAAAAATTCGAGGACACCTCGTAATTTTGAACCACTGTCAGATGACGAATGAGCTGGCACCCTAGCCTCCAAATTTCCACGCCATGGCAAAGTGAGGACATTTGCGGCCACGACAGAGTTAATCTGCACCAGCCCCCACGTACACGAAGGTCTTTGATTGGATAGAGTTTCAAGATCGGAATCCCCAGTTGCCAATCGGCTACTCTTCCAGCCGGGTTAGGCGGTCCGAGTATCGTTCTGAAATAATCTTTCCGACGAAGTTCTCACCGATTCTTATATCGACGTAGCTTTACCACATTTCCTAAGAAAATTGAAATCCAGGCAATTTTATCTTCAACAAATATCACCCAAACTGTACAAACCTTAAATTTAGATTTTTCGTTGTTCAACGAAGATTTGGAAACTTCGAATTCATAAATGAATAACTTTCCTCGCTTTAGAAACCTCCCGAAATAAAGAGCACATCAGGTTCATTAGTATTATTAAAAGTTCCTTGAAATCTCCCGCCTGTGTGGCTTCGAGGAAATCAGTGGTTTATAGGGCAATGAAAAGCCCCAGGGCTGAGAAGCAGACTTCGATTAAACTTTCAGAGGGGAATTTTCTTCCAGCCAAATTATTGGAAGTTGAGATTGGATTGCTGTAAGGTCAAGTCATAGAAATCAAATCTTTGTTCTTGGGACTTCTCTTTTACACGCATCTTAGTTTCATTATGGTTGGGAGAAACTTTATCCTTTTAGGGTGTGTACTAAAGGACTTCAATCTGCTTAACCCAGTCGTAGCAAAAAGTTCAATTACGTTTCGCTGGATCAATTGAACGCTATCGCGAAATTTCTGTACTAAAATGGTGTCGCGGTAGCCCAGTTGGAAGAGTAGCGGATTATCAACCTTGAGGGTTACGAGTTCGAAACACGACCCCACCAAAGACTGTCGTGTTAGTTGGAGCTGATACACGTTAAATCTGTCGTAGCATCAAATGTCCTCACGTTGGTGTGGTGTGGAAGTTCGGAGAGTGGGATGTTAGCTCAGGTGTTGAACCTCGTCATCTGACCGAGGTTCAAAATTATGAGGTGTTGTCCTCGGACTTTCTCTTCGGGATTGATCCCGGACCGTCTCCATTAGCCCGTTGTGTTTCTCCAGTGCGACGTTAGTTCAGAGACCTACGTCTACTAAAAATGAGGTACGTAATCTATATTTTTCATATCTATACTTAACTTGAGTACGTGGCACAGAAATCGACGGTCTTTGTTTAGTGTGAAACAGCAACAACAGATGTAGATTACATAAAATCGACCGTTACTGGATTCATTCGCCAATTTTGCCATTTAGTTTAAATATGGTTGATTTGAGCTTTGGATCTGCATAATATTGGTAAACTATAACGAAGAGATCGACACTATGATAAAATTCTTCAGCAGTCTGATTATAGAAAGCAATGAGAAATCTGGAAGATAGAAATCAGCGCAGAAAAGAAAATATGAGGGGCATATTGATTTAACTTCGAAAACGCCGAATAGCCTTTGATCAATGGAATGGGATGAAATTGAAGTATACATCCATAATCTAAGGTGTGCTTTTTGCCATGCACTTATTGGAAAAAAGAATGAACACCGGTAAAAGTAAACGAAATTCTGTTTCATTTTTGTACAATTTTATCACGTTAAGAGGTATGGAACCCATTTATGTGAACATGGATACTGTATTCATTATAAATGGATTGATATAAGGTAAGAAATGAGAATGACACTTATCCATCAGTCATATTAATAATTAAGAAAGTTTAGTGCAGATATTATACCCTGGTCTCCTAGTTTTAACAAAACCGAAAGTATGATTTATGATCGTGGTCTAAGACCTTTTTTACCATTTCCAGAACAATTTTTTTTCTTGTAATGGTTTGACTTATATATTCCGAGTATGTGAGAGTCCTTATTTCAAAGCAATTAGCTAACTAAACTTTGAATATAAAATTAAAGCTTTACAGTACAATGCGATTATTTTTATAATTATCAAGATTTATCTCAATATAACGAAACCTCTCAGAAGCTACCAAAATAATCTCTTTGAAACCCTATCTTTGCAATCAATCTAAATATAGCTCCATTGACTTACCGCTATGAATTCCGTAAAGTACTCAACCAAACCTAAATAACTAAACCCCTTCCGAAAACTATATCAGCAACTAATACCTCCCAAGCAAGAGAAGGAATAGAATCAAGGATGGCTTTCACTCAACCCCAATCCCCTTCCAAAATTTCCCTCCAATATTCTCCAAAAGCGTCCCCAAAGAATGTATTTATCTCCAAAAAGAAAAGCACGGAAGAATCAGCTGCATTAACACTGTTTTTCTTTACATTACGCATTACTGAACTATAAGTTAAATATAATAACCAGATATACACATAAAAACTTTACGACGTTAAAATGTAAGACTTTTTGTAATAGTTAGACATATATTACGAGTGTATGAGAGTCCCTATTTCAAAGTAATTAGCTTCTTAAGCTGAGAATATAAAATTAAATCTTTACAGAGACTATTTTCTCAATTATCGAGATTTATCTTAAAATAACAAAACCTCTCAGAAGCTGCCAAAGTAATCTTTCCGAAACCCTGTCTTTACAGTCAATCCATACACAGCCTCACTCTCAAGTATTCAACCAAACCTGAATAACTAATCCCCTTCCTAAAACTAAAAGACCAGCTCATGCCTCAACAGCAAGAGGAGAAATAGAATCCGGGCTTGTCTTCACTCAACCCCAATCTCCTTTCAAACTTTCTCTCCAATATTCTGCAAAAGCGTCCCCGAAGAATGTATTTATCCCCAAAAACAAAAGCAGGGAAGTTTCAGCTACATTAACCCTCTTATTTCTTTACCACCTGGTCTAAAACCTTAATTGGTTTCCACGGTCTCCCCGAACCCGTGTCGTAAACACTGGAATTGAGGATTTGAGGCACACAGACGGAGTTTCCCCAATACTTGTAAGTTTGTTGTCCAAGCAATCTTATTAAAAGGGGCTGCCCGGGATTCCTTATCTCGTGGGTAAAGAGAGCCCAGGCTTAAAGTGAAGAACCTAGACTCTCCAGAGATTGTTTGCTCAATTGATAAGACTGATATTCGAAGCAGGATGGTGGGGAAGATGGATTATGCTTTACAAGCAGCTGTGGGAGGTTTGCGGGGCTTACGACTGTTGGCAAAGTGGAGCGCGTGTTTCTCAGATGTTTTCTCGTTTTGATTTAAAAAGGTCTGTGACCTGTTCCAGAATATTATAAGCAATAAAAGCACGGAATGAAACAACTACGACTTTTTTACGGTATGAATAATTAACACATCATTAAAAACATAGGCCAAAATAACAGTTAATTACTTGAAAGTTTCACAAAACGACTAATAGGGATATTAAAAACATGAAAAAGTCAATGGTTGTTTCGGTGGTTCCGCCATCATTATGACAATGATACCATGATTCTTCACCTTAACCCTTTATGTGGTTTCGACGAGATAGCTTGTTCATAATCTGACCAATTTTGCTAATGACGAGATATCTCGTCATCGAGATATTGCCGATTTTTTGATGATGACGAGATCAAGATGTGGTCAATTTTCATCTAATGACGAGATATCTCGTCCTTCAAGATCTGGTCAGTTTTGCTATTGACGAGATACCTCGTCGAGACCACCGTTAGCAGGGTTACAATTATTCATGTTATTTGATAATTTGTCTACTTCATCTGGTGTTGGCACTAGATTTGTGAAATTGGCTTTACCCAATTCTTTGCTATAATTTAATTAGTTTTCGTGTTACAAAAAAATAGCTGTCGAGTGACAAACCAAACAAGTTTTTTATATTATTGACCTGTAACTAATCAATTATTGAAAAGAAGGCCGTTTTCACACACACCGGCAAAACGGGTGCCACCACCCGGTCTTGTATGTATTGTAATCAAATGGGAGATTTCACACTTAGCCATATCTGGCAATCGCCGGCAACTTCATGTGCAGCTGGCGGTGAGCTAGACCAGTGGTTCTCAAACTTATGCCCACGGACCCCTTCTCAAAGCAGAAACCTGACCATGAACCCCCAGTAAAATAACTCTACACAAATGTGCAAATTTAACTTGATGTCTTGAATGGTGAATGGCGACGTAAAAATAAAATATAAATAAAACATTTTGATATTTAAAGTAGTATTTATTAAAATTATAACTTTTGTTTTAAAATACAAAAACATTATTTTTCAATGAGATTGGTGAACCTGATAGAGATGATATGAGATTATTTATGTTCGGCTCGATGTTTGTGAGTAACATTCGTAAGTCTCCAGGAGCACTAATTTGCAGTCGGTTTCTTTATTTTCGTGATGAGGCTAGTATAACTGCACTGAATCCACGTTCTACTAAATAGGAAGACGGGAAATTAATCAACAGCTTCTGTACAGTGGCCTATAAAGCAGGATATAAAATTGGCATCTGTTTCTGTAACCAGAATTTGTGGTGTCCTTGTTCAAACATTGGTTTCAGCTCCTCATTTGTGGATAATTCAATAAGTTGCTCCTGTATTAGTATGGAGATTGTGGGTCTACTAACAAAAGGGTTCAACACCCAATCGGGGATGCCCAAGTGAAGAATGTCTTCAAATCTGTCTGAGGTCAGAATGAAGAGTCGTTAAGTGTTGACAATAAGCAAGTAATTCTTTATCTCGTTTTTGCAATTTTGAAAGATTTGGTAACAGAGCATTCTCCTCTCCCCAAGTTTTGTTTGTACAAAAAACGTTTTGCAACAAACGCATATTATACTTTTAGTTTTGATTAAGTTGCATTGATCACCTTGTAATTTCAAATTGGTTTCGTTAAATTTGGCAAATAAGTCAGTCATATAAGCTATGTCATTTTTTGAACTAATTAAATTGAGCAATCATTGTCTTTGCTTTTCAGGAATTCCAACACTGAATCAAAGGGTGCATGAAATCGATCCAAACATGCTCCTTTAAATAACCAATGAACTTCCGTGTTAAGTAGTAAACGATTATAATCTTCATTTTCCAAACAAAGTTGAGCCAATAATCTCTCATTTAAGGCATTCCTTTTGATTTTATTAACTGCTCTAATTACATAATCTAGTGAGTCATGCAAGCGTTCACTAAGATTTTTGGAGACTAAATGTTGTCGATGAATGATACAATGTACAGATAATATATATTCGGTATAGCTTGTTTTAAGTATGCCAGAAAGCCTCGGTGTCGTCTTATCATTGCCGGAGCACCGTCAGTAGCAACGGAGAGGTTATTACTCAAGGGTATAACTTTTGCATCGAAAAATTTTTTTAGTTCATTAAATATTGTTTCACCTTTTGTATCAGTTTCCAAACATTTGCAAATAACAATTCTTGGGAAATTTTTTCTTCTTTTACAAATCTCCCATAAGCTAAGAGTAAAGCTTCGTTTCCTGTCAAAGTTGACTCGTCAAGCTGTAGAAAATTAAGATATTTTTAAGTACCCCATAAAGAATTTTCTACATCCTGAGCCATTTCGTCAATCCTTTGTACTGTATTATTACTCAGTGGAATTCTTATAATATCGGAAGCTGGTTTATGCAGCACGGTGCTTATTACCTCACTTACAGCTGATAGAATAAGTTCTTCATCAATGGTGTGCGGCTTTCCAGACTTTGCAATCAGTAAAGAAAGGTTATAAGAAGCATGCAGTCCATCATCGTCTCGCTTAAATGTTGCGAAGTGTTGCTGCAACGACGGTGTTTGCAAATATTTTTCTTTGACTATTTTAAAAAAGTTAAATCTTTATCTTTTTTGTCGCTATGGGCTTTTGTCAAATGTTCCTTAAGCTTAGAAGGTTTCATTGATTCGTTTGACAAAGTTTTATTGCATAGAAGGCATTTAGGTAAAGTGCTATTTCCTGGTTACGGAATAAAGCCGTATTTTAAATATTCAACAAACACTATTGTCTGCCTTTTTTCTTCGGCTCACTCATACTGGAAAAAAAGGCACACATTTAAGATATAAGGGTACAATTTTAAGTATCACATATTGTATAGGTACGCATTTTTTACTATGTATTTATGACTATGGCTATTTATTTATTCAAATTCTTTTATTCGAACCTTGAGAAACGGGTGAGTTGCTCAACACAACACATTACTTGTACTTTATGTACCTATCTATACTTATATTTTACTCAAAGACGTAAAAATGGCTACCAATTTATTTATTGCTATTTATTTTTAACTTTCTTAATAAAAATGGGTCACAATTATTTTACTTTATATTAAACCTTATGCGGACCCCTTGACGTTGTCCACGCACCCCCAAATTAATTTAAATTTGCCACAGACCCCCTCAGCGGTTCCAAGGACCCCTGGGGATCCGTAGAAACCACTTTGGGAACCACTGAGCTTGACAAATCGGATGCCGGTTCTCATTGCTGATAGGGATGTTAAGCGAATCACAGAACTACTACTCAATCACAGATGTTTCTGAATCACAGTTCTTACCTGTTACTGGAATATCAAAATAACAGTGATTTGGTAGCAGTGATTTAGGAACAGTGATTGAGAGTATCGGTAATTCTGTAGCAGTGATTGAGCTGATCGCTTAGCTGATACCTAAGCTAATATCTTGGCTGATCGCTTGGCTGATATCGATACTGCTACTGCGACCGGGATCTGTGATTCGGTATCTGTGAAAACTGTGACTGAATATCGGTGATTTGGTAGGAGTGACAGCTGGTTTATCGGTGATTCCCTCGATGGAGTGTGGGCCGTGGGGTGGGGTTCTGTGACGGATTCGGGTTTCTTTAAAGGATTAGGATTTTCAACCGGATGCTAAAGGAGGCTTTATGACACACCATGTTGCCGCACATTTGGCTACATAAATAAGCTCCACAGTTTAAAGGAAAGTTCAGAAGAAAGTGTTTTTAAAATTCGCTATTTTAAATGGCAAATCAATTATTGTTCTTCAACTTTCTCCGATTATTTATTAAGTTGTATTTTTATAAAGAACACATGAGCTAGAAATTTTTTTTCTATTTTATTGGTTTTGTTAAAACATAAAATTTTTTTTATCAACCTCTTGTAAATTATTTTTAACTCTAAAAAGTGAATGTGTGTAAAAGTAGGTGCTTCTGAAAGACTTTATACATCGAATGAGTCTAAATCAGGGGGACAGAAGTTGATTATTTGATTTCGCTAGTGAATAGAATAAGAACATGGCTACATTCTGATTTTTTACACTGATAAATTTCTTTTATTCTGATAGACGATTTCACTCTCTTCAGTTTTACATACATGCAGCCATGCTTTAGAATTCAAAGATGAATTATGGGTATTAACAAAGGGAATAAAGAGTTTTAAAAGTGTGTGAAAGTAATGTGATTGAAATGTAATCATAATAATTTTAAAACTTTAAATATAAATTAAATGACTTGAAATGTGGGATTCGAGGCTAAATTTTGATATAAATTCTAAATTTTTCACAAAAATTGGGTGTTTGTATGCAATTTAATATGAAGACAATCCCTTATACATATTTTATGCATATGAATTTATAAAAATTATAGAAAACAATATTTGCTTTGGCAAAAGAAAATAGTTAATTTTAGATTTGAGTTTTATAAACACAAATGGATTAGGATGTTACCAGAAATTTAGAAAAATTACTTAATGTTTTGAAAAAGTTACTCCTTGTGTGTGTGAATATTTCAGTACCTCCAGATTATCAAATGTAAGGAAATTGTCTTGTTACACATACGTAATTAATTTTTTTCTTCAGTTAACCAATATTTTAGATAAGAGTGATTAATTTAAATGTTTTTAAAAGAAAAATATAGGTATGAGAATTATTTAATAATTAAAATTCAATAATTTACATTCAATTAGAAGCAAATTCATCAAGTATTCTAATGCATATACCTTGATTTTAATGTTTGATTAATTATGAAATTTAATTTAATTTATATGAAATAGAAATATCGATATATTTTAATCTACAAAAACCAGTTATGAGCAAGGGGCTTCTAAGTTACCTGCGCATAATAGCTCAAAATGACGATCCATCATTGTCAGGAAGAGAAAAAAATGTTGTCTGAAATAGTTTATTGGTGGGGAAAAAGTATCTTTAGAGAAAGAAATAACTGGCTTAATATAAAATACTGCTCATCGGCGGAAAATGTTTTATTCAATTTAAATTGTAGGTTTATTGAGTGGTATTGTGTTTGATTAAATTTTAAAAAATTAAACGATATTTCATTTGTTCTGGATGAAAAGAAAAACCCAGGTTCGAACTGGATTCCCTGGCGTTGTAAACCGCGACACTACTAACTGAGCTGTGCATTACGCTTACTAAGGCATACTAAAGGATTTTAAAATATCAATACGAGCATTCCGTTGCTACGAGTGGCTAAGAGATACTTTACAATCAACCAATCAGATTCAGTCCCTGTTTAGAATCACAATCACAGTTTAGAATCACAGATATTCTTCAGTAGCAGTCATAGTTAGAACAGTTACTGTGAAATCACTCTTTGTACCATCTCTAATTGCTGATCGGCGCGCCTTGCTTACCCTGCACGTCATTTCCTGTTATTTGTTTACTTTTAACTTTTACGTCACCTGTCGTTGCTTCTTTTATTTTTGGAAATGTTTGTTATGTAGTAAATAAAACTGCATTCACTCAACCCTCCTGATGATTGTCTCGACGAGGTATCTCGCCATTAACAAAACTGACTACATCTTGATGGACGATATATCTAGTCATTATAAAAAACTGGCTAGATCTTGATCTCGTCATTATAAAAAACCGGCTAGATCTTGATCTCGTCATTATAAAAAACGGCAATATCTTGATGACGAGGTAACTCATCGTTAGCAAAATTGGGCAGATCTTGATGGACGAGAAACCATTTGGAGGATTAACTTTTTGTTATTGCGATAATTTCCTTTCGAGGAAAACATGTTCTCATATTAGTATCCTGGTGCTTAATACTATTTTCTAATTGTTCCATCAAAAAATCAAATGTATTTGCACTCAGGAAATTAATCGAAGAATTTGGACAGATTCTAAGTTTTTAAAACAGAGAGAGTAAGAATTACCTTCCAAGTATCTCCAGTCAAAAGGGGATGTACACAATATGAGCTTTCGTTTTGCCTCTTCGGTACTTAATCCTAATGTACAATAGCCCAAGGAGATATAAAGTCTATTTGACAGCAGTACACATCTTTCTTTCACCACAACCAAAAACAAATTGGCACCCGCAATGACGGCGTATGTGAAAGACGCCCTAAGTCATTTGATTATTTGTTTATTGTATGCCCGTGTAGTACTAGATTTGTGAAATTGACTTTCCCAGCCCTTTACAACGATCTAATTAGTTCGTGTTGCAAAAGATGACTGAAGAGCGAAAAACCAAACCAGTCTTGTTAAATGCTGACTGGCACTAGTAAAAAATTATTGACAATTATATTATTTGGTTATAGTTGTATACAGATGTGAAGCACTAGATGTATGTAATTGACTTTTCCCAGTCCTTTCCCAGCTCGAGCGACAAACCAGTCTTCTTCCATTTCAGTATCTGAGAGTGCCTTCATTTTCTGAAATAAATTCTGATATTTGATTTGAATTGATCTTCTATCATCGGGATTAACAAACCGAAGAAAATTTTGTTCTTAAGAAACAGTTTTTTTCTAAATCATACGCACTACTAAATATTAAGCATTCAAAAGTGTTTAAACATACAAAAAATTCGAAACATTCAAATGTAAATGTCACTAAGTGCTTTTTAATGGATAGTTGTATCCATCTATAAACTGTGTAATCTGTAAAAATAAACACAAAAACATGAAACATTGAGGACAATGTTTTAGCAATAGAACATATTAAAATGGATTGGATATAATGTGTATTTTATTTTTGGCCATTAAAAAAATCAAACGAACGCTCCTTTGAGTATGGAATTTCATAATATAGAACTAGTTCAGGACTTTATGCTGGCATAAAAATCGGTTACGTCATGGCAATGTCCATTAAGAATAAAAATCATAAGAAGTTCCATTAAGAGAGAGCCTAATATAATATCTACAATTCCCTAAGTAAACATCTTTTCGCTATACAGGTTTAAGATTAAAAATAAATAAACGAACGTCTCTGAGTATGGTATCTCATGATATAGAACTCGGCCAGAAATTCATCCTGGCATGAAAATCGGTTACATCATGGTCATAGCCATTCAGAGCGAGGATTTCGAAAAGTCGCCATTGTTTCGATTACGTAGGGTTTGGATCATTAAGTGAAAAATATTCTCCTTTAGCACTGAAAGCAATTGGAGCGTTTGAAGTTATCCCTTGAGAGTTGTACTTCTTAGAGGAAGTTTTTGTTTTTAAACACTAGGGATCCCCTTTCCGTGAATCGACAATTCATCCAAAGGAAAACAAGAAGAGAAGTACTGAGGAATAAAGTATACGTTAAAGTAAGAATTAAAAGAAGTACCTATGTTTTTCTTAGGAAGAAAATCTAATTAATTTGTTCAATGTGCTTTTCGATAAAAACAAGCAAAACGTTAGTATATTTATTTTTGTTAGTGCTATTTCGTATTCAATAGAATTATTTATAAGAGCTGTTATATAGCGTTTTTTTAAAGTTGTAAGAATAATTGAAGAACGAGTGTATCTGGATAATCAAAGAGAGATACTGTTAGCTTTGTGCAAGAAACTTCACACCTCACAAGAATAATTTTAATTATTGAAATGTTTATTGGTTTTGAAGATTATTTTTCTAATGCCCAGCCAATTAATTGAACATTACTCTTTATGGCACTACAATGGGGCTTTGTGAACCACTTTGCATTGTCTTGGTGGAACAAGGAGTGGGTCCTCCTCACACACATGCCACAGTATGAACAACCTGTGTTTGAAGATTACATGGTTTACACACTATCCGCTTTATATTAGGTATTATATAATTAGTAATCTGAAATTGTACGTTTCTAGGAATTAACATTAATTTTTTTAGCGAATCACTAATCAGGTGGCGTCTCTTTTTAGTTACTATATTACCAACTCGTATACTACCTACACTACTTCAGACAAGCCAGTGATTTTCATATCTGTTGTTATGACATGCATATTGGAATGACAATATCTTGCTTCATCCAAGTGGAAAATGTTTGAACTGTTTCGTTTGAAAAATCAAATTTCTGTATTTAGGAAAGAGAGCAAACCAAATTTGGCCCAATGGACAGTGCAGTGATGACGTCAACACCAAGAGAGCTATTCCTTAGCCAATAGCTTATTAGCGTAAGACCAACAAAACCGTCGTTGCTTACAAAACGATCCCATTCAACAGCATGCTTTGAACTCTTAAAATTTAAACGATATGTCAGGACAAGCTGGTATTATGAAATAGAAAAGATTCCTGTCTACTTAAAAATATATAAATGCTAATGACAGCGTTACTTAACCCTACTTGGTGGTTGTCACGACAAGATATCTCGTCATTGGAAGAAAATTGACCAGATCTTGATGGACACGATATCTCATTAGAAGAAAACTGACCAAATCCTGATCTTGTCGTAATAAAAAAACTGGCAATATCTTGATGACGAGATATATCGCCATTAGCAAAATTGGTCAGATCTTGATGGACGATATGTCTCGTCGAAACCACTCGGAGGTTTAAAGCGAAGATTAAATTCAACGTGAGACAGCCAAGGCAAGTATTAGTAGATGAGATTAATTAATCTTGAACCCTATGACTTTATAATTTCCATTTTTCTTTCTACACACACGCCATAAACATTTATTTACACTGGATAAACCTTGAAATGAAAATTGTCTTTACTAGGTACACATTTCTTTTTTATATTTTCGGTATCGACATAATTCTGTTCTTAAATGGACCAATCTTATTATTTTCTTTTCAGAGCAATATCAAATTAACGATCCACACATACTATCGGCCAGTGGTTATTGCAGAGCTAGGAACATTGTTTTTACTTTTAACCCAAGAGTAGAATGAAGTAAGTGCATGAGAATTTGGTGCTTTTTTGAAAGAGCGCCAGGAGCAAATCAACGGGATACGAAATAGATCAACGGAAATTGGATGAGAAAAAGTGAACCCTTGAAAATAGACTGGAAGTTTAAAATAGAATCTTTTAGGGTAAAGAACAAAAGCCCTATCTGCTGCATTATACCTGCATTTTGCAGGAAGTTTATTTTGTTTGTTTTCTGGTATTAGTTCGAATTTTTTACTCTGTTAGTATACTATATTCTTCATATTTTGGATGGTAGTACATTCCATTTATATTTTCGAAACTGGATGAAGGGATCTAAATATTTTACTTCACCAGAAATATCAATTTTTTTTCGAGAAAATATTTCACACGACTTTAAAAGTAATTTATTTTTCAGTTTTTCAACTCGAATCACTAACTTTGTTTTTCTACCAAATTAAAAGCGACAGAAATAAGATGTTTTTACTTTTTAGTTCATTTTTGTTCTATATATACGGTTTATATTTCGCATATAAATTCATACGTTTTGTTAGTAATAATTTGAAGTCGCATTCCGCTAGAAGTTTTTAAAGTATAATAATGGTTCTTTTTATATTATTGATTAAATTTAAGAGTTAATATAAAGAAATTTTCGGTTCAAAATATTCGATCGACTAAAAACCTCTATTGAAAATTTTCCATCGGTAATTTACGATGCTGAAAATGTCGGTAATTTTCAAAACCTAACCATCACCATCCCTTTTTGGCTGCCAAAAATTAGAAGTTTTCTAAAATTTTTCTAAAAGTACAAAACGCATGAATGAAAATTACCCTTTAGAAGTTTTAATTGTTTTAAATTTGACTTTTTTTAATCTCCAAGAAACACGAAATCTTCCCCAATATATACATAATTTCTATCACTAATGCATCTGGAGTACCAGTATTCCCTTTGTTCTATCAGAAAGATTCTCACACCGTTTCCCTTCAATATACGCAATTTTAGTTTTGCCAAGGGAAAAAAAGTAGCACTAAAAACCTCTATTGAAAATTTTCCATCGGTAATTTACCGATACTGAAAATGTCTGTAATTTTCAAACCCTAACCATCACCTTTCAGGTTGCCTTAAATTAGAAGTTTTGTAAAAAAATTTCTAAAGGTACAAAAGACATGAATGAAAATTACCTTTTCCAAGTTTTGATTGTCTTGACCTCGACCTTCTTGAATTTCTAAAGGCCAAGAATTTTTCCTAACATAGTATACATAAATTCATTCACTAATGTGTCTGGAGTACCGGTTTCCCTTTTCTTGTTCTATCAGAAAGATTCTCACGCCATTTCCCTTCAACATCCACAATTTTAGTTTTGCAAGGGATAGGTGGGGGGGGGGGGAGCGAATAAAGGGCATAATTTCCCCAATGCCAGAAGGAAAAAGAGAAATTGTAAGGAGACCCTTATGCTGTACGTCATAAACAATTTTTCATGCTGCTCTACTGAGGAAAGGGGAAATGACGCGTGTTTTGTTTTGGAATCTCGATTTGAACTTTTCTTTTATATCTCCTTCTGGTCGACATACTTCGGCGAGGCTGAAATCGGCGACAGATATATTTTTACTTGTCCCTTAGTGAGAATAGATTATGCTTTGCGAAACCTCAATTCCCAATGCACTGTTGCAAGACAAAGGGGAACCATATATCCTAAGAACATACATTGCCGATAGGACTGACTGCTTTTGGCTCAAAATCTGCTGGTTTTCCAGAATAACGGGACACAATTGAACTTGATTTTAGAAATGTATTGTCCTTTTGAAGTACTTGGTACAAATCGAAACCTGCCTTTAACAACAGCGAAAATAAATTTAAAGCTACTCTTGATTGGTCATATAGAATATGATTTTTTTGAAATTTATTTTAAGGGTATACAAGTGTTTTTATAAGAGGCATTTTCTGTCAAGCTAAATATAGATGGCAGTAGTGTTTCTGCAGCGATACGTGTTTTCTAGGCGTATTCTGAACGTGACGTCAGTTGGCTTGTTTTCCGAATACTATTTCAGCACTTCGACAAAAAAATTTCTAAAGAATAAATTCCGAATTGACGTATGACAATTGATTGGTCTACACCAGGGGTCTCCAAACTACGGTCCGCGGGCCAGACCCGGCCCGCGGAAACCCGACCGATGCAGCATGCAATTTTTCGTAAAATCGTAGATCGTAAAAATAATTCAAATTCAGTAGAGTCGCGGTAATTCGAGTCTCGGTAGGTTCAAGGTTCCGTGTAATTCGAGCCGGTTTTATGGAAAATAAACTATTACAAAATATTAATAAATGACTTTCGTTACTGAGCGCCTTCAATTTAATTCTTTCCGCTTCTCATTAGAGCGTTTATCTTACGTTCTTTACTAAGGTAAATGAAACCCTTTCTAAACTTCAATTGGATCTAAAAGAAACTAAAAGGCGTTACCACAGATGGAGGTAAAAGTATGTGTGGCGGTAACACAGGATTAGTAGGGCATGTATGCAATGCTATTCAAAATGCTGAAGGTGAGAAACCAATGGGTTTTCATTGCATTATTCATCAACAATCCTTGTGTGGGAAAAACATAAATGTGTCGGAAGTAATGCAGGTCGTTGCTAAGACAGTAAATTACATCCGATCCCACTCTCTTAAACACCGGCAGTTTAAGAATTTTCTTTCGGATATTGAAAGTCAGTATCCAGATGTCCCATATCATTGTGAGGTACGTTGGCTAAGTAGAGAAAAGGTGCTCCAAAGGTTTTTTGAGCTGCGCCAAGCTATTGACATTTTCATGATTGAACAGGACAAGCTTGCAGAAGAGCTTTCAGATCATCAGTGGCTGTGAAAGCTTGCATTTGCTGTTGATATTACTTCATCTTAATTTTTTAATTTTGAAACTTCAAGGCGAAAAGTCCTTGTAAACAACTTGTTCCAACATGTGAAAGTTTTTAGAGCAAAACTTTCTCTTTTTAAAAACCAATTGGGAAAGACAATTTTGGATCACTTCGAAACTTCCAAGAAGTTTGCTAGTGAAACTTGTGTGCCTTTCCCATCACATTACTCAGTACAAACTATCACAAAACTACGTGAGGAATTTGAAAACAGCTTTGCAGACTGATTATACAGCTACAGCAGAAAAGATCAAGCTATTTCAAAATCCATTCCAATGTGAAATAGAAAATGCGCCAACAGAACTTCAACTTGAATTGATTAAACTTACGTCAAATGAATACTTGAAAGAATATTTCAAGGAATGTTACAAGAAATACATTTTCAAAAAACCATACGAGAGATGAAAGTGGTGGTCGGTACGTCGTACAAATGCCCTTGAAAGATAATCCGGCTAGCCTAAGGGAATCAAAGCAGATAGCTATGAGACGATTAGATTCTCTTTGGGCGCGTTTGGTGAGAGAGCATGAAATTCTGTCCATGTATAAAGCCTTCATGAAAGAGTATTTAAGGATGGGACATATGGAGGAAGTAAAAGAAAGAACCAAGTGTGGTGCACTATCTGCTCCATCATGGTGTTGTAAGTCCAGATTCCAGCTCTACACCTCTACGAGTAGTGTTCAACGCCTCTGCGGTAACATCTAACGTTAATTCCCTAAACTCCTTGCAATACAATGAGGAGTGAATCAAGATGACTTATTCACAATAATGCTACGCTTTCGAAAGCATTTATTTGCGTTCGTTGCTGATATTTAAAAAATGTATAGAATGATTTGGATGCATCCCGGTCAAAGAGATTTATTGAGAATTGTCTGGAAGTCCTCTGAGAAAGATCCTATCAAAACTTACAGACTATGTACAGTAACTTATGGAACTACAAGTGCACCCTATCTTGCAACCAGAACATTGCAGCAGTTGGCATATGGTGAGGGAGCACAATTCCCGATGGCTGCATCTGTACTCTTATCAGACACATATATGGATGACTTGCTTACCGGAGCTGATCAAGCTCCGGAACTGCAACGGCAACTTATTTCACTTTTGGATCGAGGTGGCATGGCTCTGCATAAATGGTCTGTTAATCATACATCGCTTTTGAAAAATGAAGCTGATGCATCTGTAGAATATTCTTTTAGTCCTAGTACTAAAACTTTAGGTATTTTATGGAAACCTCAAACTGATTGTTTTTGCTTCAGTTTTTAACCAGATATAAAGAATGTATGTACTAAAAGAGAAGTTCTGTCACAAATAGCAAGGATATACGATCCACTTGGACTTTTGGGTCCTCTTGTGACAAAAGCTAAAATTTTTATGCAGAAATTATGGCTGCTAAAAATAGACTGGAGTGAACCACTACCGGAGAGAGAAAATCGAGAATGGCATGAATTTATCGAGTCCTTGCAAAAGGTTCCTAACATGACCATTCCACGATTCATCTTAGTTGAGGATGCTAACGAAATAGAGTTGCATGGCTTCTCAGATGCCTCAGAAGCAGCTTATGGAGCAGTAATTTACTGTAAAGCCACAACAGCATCAGACCATACGTCAGTGAGATTGGTATGCAGTAAATCCCGTGTCTCTCCCTTAAAGAAGACTACAATACCGAGACTTGAGCTCTGCGCGGCAGTTCTAGCGAAATTAATGCATCGAGTGAAGTTATCATTGAAACTCGAAGTGACGGCTATTCACCTTTGGAGTGATTCTATGATTGTGCTGTCATGGATTAAGAAAGAACCTTGTCTACTAAAGACATTTGTTGCTAACCGAATTTCAAAGTTGCAGGATCTAACCAAAATTGAACAACGGCATTACGTTCCATCTGAAGAAAATCCATATGACCTTATATCCAGAGGTATGGACGCCAAAAAACTGCTACTAAGTGAATTGTGGTGGGATGGACTTGATTTCCTAAAGGAAAATGAGTACCCTATTAGAGTTATACCTGAATCTGTAATTGAGAAAAACACTGATGAGCTCAAAAACTGTGTTGATCCTGAATTTGTATCGTGTTTGACTTTAACTGTGTGAATGTTTTTACTAATGATCTATTGAATTGTAGCAATAAGTATTTTAAAATAATCCGTATTATAAGTATTCTTCTTAGGTTTTGTAGAAATTGTAGGAGCATACCAAAGAAGGTAGGACCATTAGATGCAGAAGAAATAAAAATAGCAGAAGTAACACTAGTAAGGTTAGTTCAACGTGAGTATTTTAAAGCTGAAATAAATGGTCTTCAAAAATCAGATATGGTTCCAAAGGATAGTTCGATTAAGAATCTTAATCCCTTTATTGATGACTTTGGACTTCTTAGAGTAGGAGGCCGACTAAAAAATAGTAATTTAACTTATGAGAAAAAGTTTCCAATTATTCTGCCTTCTAAACATAATTTAACAGAAGTAATCGTTAATTATTATCATCTTAAATATCTACACGCAGGCCCACAGCTTTTATTATACCATGTGAGACAGAAATTTTGGATCGTAAATGGTAGAAATCTTTGTAGGAAAATAGTGCATAATTGCGTAGTTTGTTTCAAGGTGAAACCGGTAACAGTAAATCAAATTATGGGCGACTTACCCAAAGAAAGAGTTACTGAAAACTTCCCTTTTAATATTACTAGAATTGATTTCTGTGGTCCTTTCTCTATAGAAATCAACGTAAAGCTATTCTCCATAAAATTTATGTTTGTATATTTATTTGCTTCACAACAAAGGCAATACATCTAGAGAGTGTTACCGATTTAACTACTTCTTTCATTGAAACTTTAAAAAGATTTATCTCGAGAAGGGGCAAACCTGCTAAATTATTCACAGATAACGCAACAAATTTTGTGGGTGCTAGCAGGGAGATTAAAAAATTGCACAATTTAGTATGTAAACCAGATGAGATTCTTGCAGGTTATTTAGGGTCTGAAGAAATAGAATGGAGCTTTCTGCCTCCAAGAGCTCCTAACTTCGGGGGTCTTTGGGAGGCAGGTGTGAAGTCGTTTAAATATTATCTTAAAAGAGTTGTTGGTAATTTGAAGTTAACGTATGAGGAATTCAACTGTATAATTATTCAAATTGAAGGAATGTTGAACTCCCGTCCCCTTGTACCACTAACTTCTGATGTAGAGGAGATAGAAGTTTTGACACCTGCCCATTTTTTAATTGGCAAACCTTTTCATTCTTTAAATGAGCCTGATCTTACTAATATAAACGAAAATAGGTTAAGGAATTGGCAAAAAATCACGCGAATGTTTAAAAAAATATGGAAAAAAATGGAATATGGATTATTTAAATAATCTGCAGGAAAGAAACAAATGGATGTTTTGTAAAAATAATGTGAAAATAAGTGAGGTAGTTTTAGTAAAGGAGGATAATTCCCCTCCGTTCAAATGGTCATTAGGTAGAATTTCAGAGGTGTATCCAGGAACTGACGGTAAAATTAGGGTATCAGAAATTAAAACAGCTTCTGGTCAGTATAAACGACCAATTTCGAAGTTATGTTTATTACCTGTAAATAACTAATTGTTTGTATATTAATTTACTTTATTTCTAGTGTTGTAATGTATCTTTGAGAACCTCATTTATTGTAACCAAGAATGTTTTGTTATTGTTTATGTAATTTAATGCTTCATTTCAATTTGCAATTACTTGAATGTCTTTCATACATTGCAATGCCCGGCGCTATGTTAAAGCGTGTGGTTCTTAATTTGTAAAGCGCCATCCCCCCCTAGGTGGAAGAGTTTAAAATGTATCTTCTGGCAGCAAACCAGTTGAGCTTGTGTCTGTACCGCGCGAAGGTGTGTGAGAGCATCTTTCCAGTATTAGTAATGAGTAATAAAGAAACAGTCCACTAGAGTATCTGAGTTTGAGCATTATTGCGCTATCGAATGGCCGAAACAAATGCTTTTGAACCGAGGCTCTTTTTTCTAGAGCCACGCGTAAGTCATCACTTGCATTTAAGCGATTTCTGGCTTATGTTTTTATGTGCAAGTGATGAAAATCCCATTTCATACAGGTAGGTGGTGGCAAATGGTAAAAGTGTCCACAATGCTGCTTTTATCAGCTGTGTATAAGATTCTGTGTACACCAGAATTGTTCTAATTCCAGTTTTTCAAGTTCCATTTGAATACATGCATTGGCTCGTATTTCAATAAAATCGTCTTTCATTAAATCGCTGTCGTCCATCGAAACTTCTATCGCATCTCTGGAAATGCTTTCTCGCACCCCAGGTTCAGAACCACTGGTCTACACCAATTAGATTAAACTCGAAACGTCGCCAAAACGGCGATAAACCACATTTTAAAGTAACTCCGGAGATCACATACGAGAGCACTTGGTAGGTAGGTATTTTAATTAACGTCGCACTGGGAGCAACACAGCAGGCTATTGGCCACGGTTCAGGATTGATTCCGGAAAGGCGCCAATAGCCCATCATGTTGCTCCATTGCGGCGTTGATTCAACTACCTGATATAGCCCATTGATAAATACGACTGACCTGATATTTCACACACAAATATTTTCTTAATGCCTGGTCAATTGAACATTACTCATTACGATACTACAAAGGCAGATTTGTGAACCACTTTACATTACCCTGGTGTATGTCAGGGGGTAGGTTTACGTTATACCTCACATGCACACCGCACATTCTAAGTTATTGGTATATTTTAATTACCGTCACACTGGAGCAACACGACGGGCTATTGGTGACGGCCCGGGATCAATCCCGAAGGGAGAGATCGAGGACAACACCACTTAATTTTGAACCACGGTCAGATGACGAGGCAACAACTGAGCTGCAACCCTATTCTCCAAATTTCCACACCACGCCAATGTGAGGACATTTAAGGCCACGGTAGATTTAACTTGTATCAACCCCCTTTTTACAAAACAGTCTTTGATTGGATTAGAACTCACAACTCTCCGGTTGCTAATCCGGACCCTTCCAACTGGGCTACCGCGGCCCCCCTAACCACTAGACCGAACACATAAAAATGTTAATTCGTCTGTTTAAAATCCGCGAGATATAAATGATAGTTGATGTAAACGAGATTTTAGAGTGGGCAATTATTTTACGATTCAACAATTTCAACGCTAGGAGCAAGGTTACAATACTTTTTACTTTTGCAAATTATTAAAATTATTTCACTACAATTTATGCTAAAACGAATGTTTTTCGCTGTAAAAGAGCTCAGACTGCCTCTCCAAAATTTGTCGCTCTAAGCTAGCCAATTTAGAAACACCCAACTGCAAATCCTCTTGTGCTCGTGTGTTGAGTAGTTTGGTATCCTCGTTAAATTCCCTTTAATAAACTCAAAGTGCTTCGTGAATTTCCTTCCGCTTTAATCAACCAGTGCATCAATAGTTAATGTTTAATTGTCTTCCTCAATTAATTTCGTGAAACAAGCCCCGATATTTAGCGGCAAAGTTAGCTTCGTGATTAAACCCGACACGGAGTCAAGTACTTCAGAGGAGACACACACACACACATTTAAATTCCACGACAACAATAAAACCATTGTAAAAGGTTTTAATGCGCGTTGTAGGTATTAAATTACCGAAACTACAAAAGCGCTAGTTTAATTTATTTCCATTCATATGCAAGCTATTTGTTTATTTTCTATACGAAATTGTGAATAGAGAAACATGTGATTGTATTTGTCGAAAGGATAAATAGTGAAGGCATACAATTAAATCTAAAATTTAAAGAAACAATAGCTTAAAGTTTATATCATATATAAAGGCGCGCGTTACTTTATTAGTGGTATAACTCCATATTTTGTGAATTTTAAGTATTCCCTCCAAGAGTAGTTGTTATTCGTATCTGCTCTGTAAGCCACGTAAACCTTTTTCGGGGTGGCCGCGGTGAACCGCTTGGAAGAGTAACAGATTAGCAACCAGAGGGGTTCCGAGTTCGAATCCAGTCAAAGACCGTCGTGTACAAAGGGGGCTGGTGCACGTGAAATCCGTCATGGCCTCAAATGTCCTCACGTTGTCGTGGTGGGGAAGTTTGGAGAGTGGAATGCTAGCGCAGGTGTGACTTCGTCATCTGACCGTAGTTCAAAATTACGTGGTGTTGTCCTCGGATTCCGTTGTGTTGCTCCAGTGTGGCGTTAATTAAAACCTACCTACCTGTTTTGGGGAGGGGGTTCCTAGCTGGCCGGTGGGTTTGACCAAAGTATTTACAGTGCCGTATCTGGTCTGCGGGCCTGATAAAATATTTAGAGGGCAGTATCTGATCTGTGTGTCTGAGATCAATCTATTGGCAACAACTTATTATCTTACTTGTAGGGTTTTATGTGGTCGGGCTGGTTAAACTTCATCCCGACGAGAACAACAGCTATTTCTCAAATAGTTAGCAAGTATATATACAAATCTACTTACAAATTACAACATAGCTATTTACGAAACAACGCTCCTCTTTGCTACTTTAAAAAAATTATATTTTTTATGAATGAGTATTTTCTAAGAATATAAATACAACGAATTAACAATCACGCAATCTGTCGGCGGGCCATATCTGGACAATAGCTAAAGAATTTAATCTCTGGAACTAAGTGAAATTGATTAATTTCCAAAATTTTCAAATCCTGAATTTTCTAATTCAAACTTTCAACTCGATGCCTCGTAATGTATTTGTACATTAAAATAGTACCTTCACATAAAAGAATGAAAACCAGAAAGAATTCGCATTGTTTTGATGTATGTTCACATTGTTTGAATGAGACCAGTAATGTGAAAATCAGATTAGAATTTGTGACTGCTGTGCATAGTATATGAGAGCAGACTTTTCACTGGACATAGCTTAAAGCTGAATACGATATTAAGTAGAAAAAACGTGCATGAAAATATTACAAATAAAAACTAATTTTAAATTCTGGCTGCATTTATAATATGTTAACACCATACCTGAATACTTTGGGCTAGATTTATTGTCGAGACTGCAAATGTTTGTTTTAAACATACAAATCCAAGTTTGTTGGTACATTAGTTTACAGCTCTATTGTCATTTTTGTTACATCAGGTTCAATTTGAATGGGCATATGGATAAAAGTAGATTCCAATCCGATGCAAATTTAAAAATAGATTCAAAGTAATGTAAGTTGTATTGGATTAGAATCCATTTTAATCGTTCAAATTCAACGTGATGCAACAAAAATGACGATAGAGCGATAAACCAATGTACCAACAAACCCCGATTAAATAGTTACTTTTCTACTTTATATCGTATACAACTTTCATTACTTTTCACTGAAAAGTACTTAGAAGTTGAATACGATATAAAGTAGAAAAAGCCACATACCATGAAAATATTACAAATTAAAACTAATTTTAATTTCTGGCTGCATTTATAATATGTTAACACCATACTTTGGGCTAGATTTATTGACGAAGCTGCAAATGTTTGTTTTAAACATACTAATCTGGGTTTGTTGGTACATTAGTTTGCAGCTCTATCGCCATTTTTGTTACATCAGGTTCAATTTGAAAGAGCATATGGATTAAAGTGGATTGCATCCTAAATTCAATACAAACAGATCTTTCCTATGAACAACACCCACGAATATATTTAAAATCAGAACAAAACGTAATATGAAGAGAAAATTAAAATGTGTATAAGAGGTTTCGAAAACTTATTTTTAGAATTTTTTTGTTACGCAACATTAATTGAAGGTTCTGAAGTGTAGATAATTGTTAAACACCTACACTGTTTGCACATTGTGTTGAAGCATAATTACACACATCCTAATTAATATTGTATTACATACTCGTATTAAATGAGAAAACTTACAGCATTAATATTAAGCCAGATGAAACGGTATTTAAAGGATAGAGTTCATGGCCATACTTTTTCATCATGATGGTAATTACTTATCTTAACGAAAACGCACAGCTTTGATGATAAAAAGAATATGTTTGCTGAGAATAAATATTAGTTTAAAAAATTACTAGGCTTACTTTTTCCAGACGAATTTATTAGTGTACTTTGATGGAGATAAATGATTTGGTGAGTAAAACAAGAAAAATTGCTATTGTGTGGTATAAAAGCGAGAGATTTATGATTCAAAATATAGTGTATCCTGTATTTATTTATGGATTTATTTCTTGTACATGCCACGTAAATGCTGCAGCTGTTTACGGATGTAAGCAGAAAATATAATGGGTTTTCAAAAAAGATTGCAAAAGCATTTTCATTTTTGCTATTCATCGTGATAAACAGAAAATAAATTGATCTTTTTGAGATTTTATTCATTCTTTTTCTGTTTGCTATTTGAAAATCGCCGTAGCTCAGTGGTTTACTCTGTACTAGCAATCTGTGAGTTGCAGGCGGAGCTGGTTCGATTCCACCCAGGGTATATTTTTCTCTTCCGTGTCAGAAAAACTTTCCCGTGTGTGTCTATTACTTGGCTTTGTCTTGAGTTTGGCCAATATGGCCCTTGCGCCATAAAACCTAACCAACCTAAGAATTGTAGGCGATGCAGGTTTGATTCCTGCAACTTATTCTGGATGTATTTCTCCCTTCTGTGTCAATAAACTCTTCTGTGCAAAGCAAACCAAGTGACCTAACGTTTGGAATGCGTACCTGGAACATTTCGCTGCCCCAGAAACACTATAACCACCATTTAGCTTGACAGAAAAATCCTTTCACAGATTGAAAATAATTAGGACAATTACTTTTCTACCTCGTTGCATAAAAGGGCCGCGGAAATGTATATATAACAGGCCGCGGAAGTATATATAAAAGGGGCGCAGAAGAATATACATTTTCATGCGTTAGCGCTACAAAATCGCATTACTTCGCAATTCTCAACTAGCTATTTGTATGAAATAACGCTAGGTTCCGATTTGCTACTGGGGCCGCAGTAGTCCGGTTAGAAGAGTAACGGATTAGCAACCGGAGGATTGCGAGTTCGAATCCAACCAAAGACCGTTGTATACAAAGGGGATTGGTGCACGATAAATCTGTCGTGGCCCCACGTTGTCGTCCTCACGTTGGCGAGGTGTGGAAGTTTGGAGAGTGGAGTGCCAACTCAGGTGTGACCTCGTTATCTGACCGTGGTTCAAAATTACGTGGTATTGTCCTCAGATCTCGGATCCTTGATCCCGGACCGTCATCAATAGCCCGTTGTGTTGCTGCAGTGTGGCGTTAATTAAATACCTAAATACCTACCGATTTGCAACTTTTTCAAATATTTATTTTTCATGTATAAGTATCCCCTCCAAGAGTAGTTGTTATCCCTATCTAGTCTGCAAGCCAGGTAAAGTGTAGTGCCAGGTACGTGGTCTTGGGATCTTTCCCTTCGAGTTTGATCCCGGACCGTTCTGTTGCTCCATTGCAACGTTAATTAAAATACCAACCTGTTGTATAAAAATGAAAGCATAATTTTAGTTAAATTATAACTTACTCTTTATCAACATATGTTGAATGTTGCACAATTAAAGCTTAAAGCAAATATGCTTACTTGCTATAATAACTACCTTAATCATTCGTTCCGCGTATATATATATTACCGGAATTTCTACTTCCACATAAATTTCTTTTACCCATCATGTCTTCTAACAGACGCGAATCACAAATCAATTTAATACAATATTTATGGATACTTAAAAAACTGACAAAAATGTGACTCTAACGTACTTAAAATGAAGAAAGATTTAAAAAATCCTTATCCGTTGCAACAAAAATTACTAACCATTTTCAAAAAAGAAAAAAAAAAAAGAATAGTTTCAACCGACACAAGTTGGCACCTTCAGTAATAGCAACTAAGAATTTTCAAGCCCTCTTCTAAAATCATACTTGTCAAAATGGCAATAAACTACTCTTTAAGGTAACTCCGATATGTATTATGCGAGAGGATTTGGACTGTCGAAGTAAAATCATCACAGATCGTCTGATTTGTTTACACAGAAAATCAATTTAATTTTCGTATTACTTTCATATTCATAACTTTTATGATGCTCAAAATTTCAAAATTAAAAATTCTGGAACAATCAATACGTGTAAGATTATTTCACCACATTTGTTTCAAAAGTATTGAATGAATTCCATTTTCTTAATTTGTTTCTTTTTATAAAACAGAATTCGTAAACATGCATTAAAGTAGGACTTAAAATGGATCGATGTTATAACGATTTCCCAATTGGTTTGCTAGTAGATGTAAATAAATTGTTCAAGTTTTAACTTTTTTAGCACTCTTATATACATATTGCGGTACGCATAAAAGTTTCACAACAGGAAACAACAAAGGTCTGATTCAGCACATAAAGACTTGCGAAAAGTAATTCAATTTCGTTTCTAGAGGAAAGTTTCGATTCAAACAATATGACCATTATTGTTTCACTGAATATCGGTACCTAATTCCAACAATACTCAAACGTGTTCCTACAGATATTTTTCTACGTATTCCTACAGATATATTAACCCTCTGAAGTTCACACGCATATACCAGTTCTGTAACCCGTAGTCTTCCCTTCATTTCTTCAAATAAGTTTCGACTTTCTTAACCAATAGCCTTTCCTACGATTACCTTTCCTAAGATTATTTCAATCAAAGGTGTTTATAAAGTCATTATGTGTGTTGTGAAGTAAAAGCAATACTATCTTCACTCCTCGAAAATCTCATGACGCTCAGAGAGTTAAGACCCTCTGCACAATTGGATAACTCGAACGTAAATTTATATAATCATACATACGCTATTGGGTCTTAAAGAGAAACTGTGCTAAATCTTGTCAAAATTGGTTTGAGGATTAAGACTTGTATGGAAAACATAATACTATACGCCAATTTCATATAGAGGTAATTCAGTCTTGCTAATTAGTATTTTAAACTTATGTGTGTGGTTGTTCTGGTTGGTTGAGTTTTATGGCGTAAGGGTTTCGTCGCAAGTTTGAGTGATCGATGTCTTGAGTCAGTTTTATGGCGTAAGGTTGCTCTTGTGTTTGGCACATGCTTGGGCGAAACACGACTGAGTCAAGTAATGTGCATACATACACAAGGGTAGTTTGTGGATTAATTGTCATTCTCGTATTTCTGAAAATGAATTGATTTACAAACTTCCCAAAGATTTTGTAAAATTAGATATGCCTATCCGTTTTGATAGGTTTTTAAAATCTTAACGAAAAACGAAAACTATGATTAGTCATTACTACCTTGGTACAACTCTGGTCTACGGCCTGATAGAGCTCAAATTACAAAAAAATCCTTTCTATCGATACAAATGCGTCTGTTAGAAATCCGTAAGAGGGCGCTAGTGTGGCGCTTGAATATAATTATATTCTACGCATTTAAGTGGGAAAGTTATTACCATGTTTTTGATAGGAAAGAACGGGTAAAGGTTGCAGCCCTAATAATGCTGTTATGTTCTGTTGCGTTACTGTATTTTTTAATAAACTAGATATTTTACCTGAGACGTGTTTCGGAAATTCATCACTGAACCACCCAAATACACCACAGCGTCTTAAAAAATGTAAACAATGTTAAAATCTCACTCACATTCTCTTCGATCATGCAAGAATTAATTATTACTTTCATTGTTTCGACAAGGTGGAATTGTGCAATTGTGAGAATTCTGCAGTTGAAGACACCGATCCATAGCCCATTACTTGCTTATGATGGAGGATTTTTCTTTTAACTTGTTGCTTCTCTTGGGGACTCTAGACCACTCAGTTTAATCTGTCTCTAAATTAATTCTTTGTAAAAATTTTGCCATTCTGTTGCGAATTTTGTTTTAATTTATCTTATCTATGCATGCAATACTTTTGTGGGTCATAGAGAAATAAAAACCCTCCAAGTTTTTTCGTCGCAATATCTTGTCCATAAAGATCTGACCAATTTTTCTAATGCCAAGATATCTTATCGGCAAGATATTACACATTATTTTATGAAGACGAGATCAAGATATGGTCAGTTTTGCAAATGATGAACTCTGGTTGTCTCGACTAAATACCTAGTCGAGGCAACCACAAGGAGGGTTAAAAACAAAAAATGAACAAGGGAAGCTTTATTGATTTTGAAGAGAGAAATACACACATGGTAAGTTACATGAACCAAACCCGCGTCACCTACAACCCGCAGGTTGCTAGTGCAGTGGTCATATCCACTGAATCATGTGGTTGTTCTGGATTTAAAAAATCGAGTTTTATACAATAAAAGAACATATGTT
Source organism: Meta bourneti (assembly GCA_933210815.1). NCBI lineage: Eukaryota > Metazoa > Arthropoda > Arachnida > Araneae > Tetragnathidae > Meta > Meta bourneti. The sequence continues at coordinate 42,535,857 of OW119926.1, read as the reverse complement.
TAAGGAAAATCTCATGCGATTAACCTTATAGATTCAAAATATGTAGCTATATCTTGACCTTCTCAAATTCTCTTTTATAAATTAAAGTGAGCAAATATTTAACGTGGAATATGATTTTAAGTGAAAAGCTTTCCGATGTTCTTTTTACTGTAAGGTTTGAACTCGTCATCTTAGCAAGGCTGCAGGTTTGTTAAATCACACCCAGCAGACATTGAAAAAAATGTGCACTACTAACTAGCAAAAGCCTTGAGGGTAACTTAAAATCAACATTACGGTCTCGATAAAAGTGATAAAAGTACGCAAAACCGTTTCTTGTGAAGTGAGAGTAATCTAGTGGAGGAAAGTTTTTCAACTTTCTGCCGTTGTAGGGTACAATACAAACGGGATATATTGATTACTATTGTAACTGGAACATTTTATTTTTCTCGATTAGCTAGGCTTTTCAAATAAAAACCACGTGCAAAAGGAATATTTGTTGAAAAAATTCAAAAACTGAAATATTATGAAGACACTATTATTTTTCCTTCGAAGAATCATTCACCATTAGAAGTGAATTTTTATAACTATAGCAAATTCTTAAATTCTGTGTATTTATACTTTTCATGGGGTGAAGGATAGAACGAAGATAAAGAAAACAGTTATTGAAGTAAAACTTGGTGATAATTCAAAATAAAAAGTAATCTAAAAATTACACGCAGAACAAAATCTCAAAAACAGAACATTTCAATTGCATAGTATTAAATAATCGGTGATAAAGGATACAACCTATTATTAAACAATGAACTTCCTATTGGTTTGATGAGATACCGCTTCCAAGATCTGGTAAATTTTGTTAATAACGAGATATCTTGTCCATCAAGATCTGATCGGTTTATGATAACGACGAGATACTTCGTTCCGACAAAACTGCCCGATAACTCCAAGGGGAATGAAGATCCAAGAAGGGATGTTAAGCGAATCACAGAACTGCTACTCAATCACCGATACTTTTGAATTACAGTTCTTACCTGTTTCAGAATTATAAAATTAACAGTGATTTGGTTTTATTGGAACAGTGATTGAGAATACCTGTGATTTGGCAACAGTGATTGAGAATACCTGTGATTCGGTAACATTGATTGAGTGCTAACTGATATCAGCTGATATTGTTTAACCCTGATACTGAGAATGTGTATGATTCGGTAGCAGTGATTCAGAGCTAAGTGATATCAGTAGATATCTGTTAACCTCTATCGGTGATTGCGATCGGTGACTGTGACTGGTATTAGTGATTCGGTAGGAATTCAAACTGCGACAGTATCAATGATTTGGTAACCCTAATTGGTGATTCGGTGGAGTGATGTATACTTGTGTGGGATTTGGTTACGGAGCTTATTTGTGTTTCTTTAGGGGGTAGGATTTTTAACTATGGGGCTGTGGAGCATTAAAGGGGCTCAATGACACACCAGGGTGCTGTATTTTTTGGTGCTAAGCTTTTTCCAAATGGCTTAAAGTTATTTTTCCAAAAAGCTTACGGCGCTGACTAAATAAATAACAAGCTCTACAATTGAAAGGTGAGTCAGAAGAAAACGTTTTTAAAATTTGCTATTTTAAATAACAAATTAGTTATTGATATTCACTTTTTATTTAAGTTGAACATAGAATTTTTCTCTTTTTAAACCTCATCTAAATTGTTTTCAATTATAAAATAATGAATTATGTATGTACAATTGAGATAAGGTTAAAATAGTTACCGCTGAAAGATTTCATGAATTGAATGAGACTAAATCAAGGCCATCAGTTGATTATTTGGATTTTCCAGTGAACAGAACAAGAACATGTATGTGCGCTGATTTTTTTCCACTGAAAAATTCTTCTATTCTGTAAGACAATTTCTTCAGTTTTGCTTACGCTTCATTTTGCTTTAAAATCCCAAGATGAATTAAGGGTGTGGACAAAAGGAAGTGTTTCGAAAGTGGGTGAATGTAATGTGATTGAAATGCAATCATAATAATTAAAAAAATAATTTTCCATGTTTACAAAATTTTCGTAATTTATGATAGCAATAGTCATTTTAGAGAGCTCTACTGAACAATCAATTATTTACATAGAAAACATTTTTAGAAGACAAGAAATATATAAAAGTGTACAAAAAAGTTAAAGGTTTAAGCAAAGGTACTCTATGACTCTGAATCCGGATATTTCCTGGATATGTAATGTTAACTGCATTTCTCTATCTTTTTACGAGTTTCTGCATTCTCTTAAAGTTGAGTCTTAAAAAAAGCAATTTTAGTGGGTAGAACCAACACAATGATGTAAATAGCTGTAATGAATATATTCTTAAATATCGTAATGTAAATGCAATTTCTGTGACCTAATTCTTTATTTTTTTAAAGCGTGTAATTTTATTGCTTCAATCATAGAATTTCAACATTTATTTTTTGGATTTTCTGGTCAGAAAATGTATTTTTAAAAGAAATAGAAATTTCACACTCTAGTTTTCGAAATAAATAATATACTTTCCCACAACTTATGAATTTCTGAGTTCTAGAGAAAATCTCTACATCCACATCTTGATTAGTATTTTAGAAAAATTGTATGAGTTATGAATTAAACTATGGGACAGAAAATGTTGAATAAACTAATGTTACTGGGAAAAAGGAAAACAAATTGAGAATAATTAAAATGAGATAAAATTAGAAATGGGAAGTTAGAAAAATAATTGATGCAATTTAGAAGCTAATTCCTGTTTCAGGAGCTAGGGAAGCATGGAGAATACAAATGTCAAATCTGAAGTCAGAATAGACAAAAGGATATCCGCATTAGTAAATTGAGAAAAAGACTTATCTTTCATAAGGAAAGGAATAACAGGCTTAAAATTAATAAAGCTCATCGGCTGGGAATTTTCTTTTTAATTTTGTTTAAACGGTATGTTTATTAAGTGTTGGTGGTGTTAGAATAAATAAAATTTTTAAAAAGATATTTCAGTTGTTGTGGATAAAAAGATAATGTGGGGTTCGCACTGAGTTCTTGGGCGTTGTAGGCCATGACGTTATCGGCTCAACCGTGGAGTATTTCCAGTGCGCATAACAAAATATCTTAAATAATGAAAACAGCATCCCTTTCCAACCAATCAGATTCAGTCACAGTTTAGAATCACAGATATTCTTCGGTAGCAGTCACAGTTAGAACTATTACTGTGAAATCACTATTAGTAACAACCCTAGATCCAAGTAGGAAAAACAAACTGTTCCTTGCCTAGAACTGGTGACAGTTCTAGGCAAGGACAGTCTGGTGACAGTTTCGAAAAGGTTTTTACACCAGAGGCTGGCCACTAGAAAACAGTTTTCGACGAGAAAGTAAACCAACAAGAGGGTTAATTTTTAAACCTAAAATTTAAAATTAAGAAAGGATATTCACAACCATATCCATAGTTTAGGACAAACATACGAAACTCATGAATATAAGCATATTTATACTTTGAACAACCAACAGAGTATTGTAAATATTTTTCATTTTCATTATAAGAGTTTGGGTCTTTTATGCTCATGGTTAAAAGCATGCACAGAATTATGAGTTTTTAGTACCTTTCAAAGATATGTTTTAATGTGTGAGCAATGTGAATAAAAGTACTTATGAGGAAAAGACAGAACTCCGTTGGCACTTCAAACAGCTGCCATTCATTTATAAAAACATCATAAGTAAGGTTCTAATAGTAGAAACAAAATCCAGTCAGATTGTAGTAAATTGACCCTCTTAGCGTCACGAGATTTCGGAGTAATGTAATGTTCTTTTACCCCCAAACACATATAACCACATCTATTGATTGAAATAATCCTAATGTAGTTATATTGGTCAAGAAGGTCAAAACTCGTTAGAAGCAATGCTAGGAATACTTCAAATTGCAGAAAATATACAGGCATGTAAATCCCTCAGAGAGTTAACAATAGGTTTTAATTTTACATCAAAATTGAAAAATATATTTTTGGTACACAAATACTTTTGCAAATGAATGACTGCTCTTTAAAGTTCCAACAATATATTCTGCACTTTCCCCCAAATGACTTAAATTAATTTAATTGGATTAAAACTAAATGTCGGTTTAAAGGAAAACATTTATATTTTATCCACAAATAGTTAAAACGTATTTGAAAACCATTTTGAAAATTTAAAGTCAAGGCTTAATCCCCATAGGCGATTTAAAAGATTTGTTCGCATTTACCTGCCAATTATATAGTCTTAATACCTACGTTATATTCAGACTAATTAAATATGTAGTGGAATGAAAAATCGTAAAATCTCATTTATGTAGAAAAGTTCATTAGAAATGTTCAACTTACATATCTGAGCTTTTTAGTTAAGTGCTCTTGACTGAGTGCAAAAGTTCCTCGAGTTTTAAAAGTTGAAATGAATTATAGTTTTGCTTCGTTGTACATTTCAGCTAGAGGAAGAGTCTACATTTAAAATAGCTTTAGTTTGTCTGACTGAGCTTTAGTTTCAATAATCATTTTTTGATTGCATAAATCCTTTCCATTCAAGTTAAATTATATTTGCTAGAAACTAATGCAAGAGATTAAATGAGAAAATGATTATACTTCGAATCTTTCCATCTGAAATATCAAAATTAATTAATGCATTTTGCTGTTTTATGTTTTACTTAGATTGAATTTTCGATGTTTAAGATGTCCTGTTGAAATAAGGATGCTTTAAAAGATTATTGAATTTCTAGATTTATTACCAAGTTTTGCTGCTTGAAAGTCGTGCCTGCTTCTTCAGCAGTTTCGCGTTGAACAGCTTTTTGAATTTTATCTGTTTCAGTGCTCGTATTCCTTCCTCTTCCAATTGTCCGACTCGTGACAACTTTTTACGTTTTGTGTTGGTTCAAATTTGATTACAAATTGGTCCTCTTGCGTATATTAGTTCTTTATTAAACATTACTTCTATGGTTCTAAGGGAACGACGAAGCGAGCTGAAAACAGTTGCGTTGTCTTAACCCTCCAAGTGATTTCGAAGAGACATCTCGTCCATCAAGATCTGACCTACTTTGTTGATGACGAGATATGTAGTCAATCAAGATTTGACCAATTTTGTTGATGACGAGATATCTCTTCCATCAAGATCTGACCAATTTTGCTGATGCGATATCTAGTCCATCAAGATCTGACCAATTTTGTTGATGACGAGATATGCAGTCAATCAAGATTTGACCAATTTTGTTGATGACGAGATATCTCTTCCATCAAGATCTGACCAATTTTGCTGATAACGAGATATCTCGTCCATCAAGATCTGACCAATTTTGCTGATGACGAGATTAAGATCTGGTTAGCTGTAATGACGAAATATATAGTCCATCAATATCTGGACAGTTTTGCTAATGATGAGACACCTCGTTGAAACAACCACCAGGAGGTCTAGAAGTTGCTGGTAGGTAGTTGAATTAACGTCGCACTGGGGCAACACAAAGGCTACTGGGTTGACCTAGAAATTGAAATAAGCTGTGCAAGTTTCATGACGTTTGAGTTTAGTGTTTGAGAGTTTTTGCTGCTTCAGACATATTTTTCTTTATATGAGATGTATTCCAACATTCGAAAGATCATGAATTTCTTAACACGTTCTCCAACAAATATCCTCAAAATTGATTTAAAAAAGGCAAAATTATGAATTGATAAATTTTTCTACAGATAAAGAATTAATGCTATAAGAATGATTATCAACTCACATTACATCAGTAAAAAGCATAAATTAATTGATCATCAAAAAAGTACTTAAAATGAATGTCAACCTACTTTTCATATTCATAGAGATTAAAGAAAAATAACGCGTTTAAAATTGCCTCATTCTTTATAAAATAAATATGTCGATAGAAAACGATTTTCAACTTCCTCGACAAGGCACTTCATTATTAGCGAAGATGGTCAGATATTGATGGACGAAATATCTCGTTAAGACCACTTGGAGGGTTAAGGGGATTTCCGATTCGTAATATGATGTAGGTTTATGCAATTTTTCTTAGCTATGAATACGATTTATAGTGAGGAATTTAAAAAGATTGTAATATTAGTGTGATACCACATTATGCTCACCTAGCTCAAGATTTTTCAAGTCTTTCCTTGGTTTTTAGATATACAAATGAATATGTTGTATAAATCTCGGTAAGTTTTTTCTAATTTTGTATTTGTATCTTTCTATACCATCTGAGTCCTTCCAATAATGTACCCTTTCTTTGTTTCATCTTAAGTATTTACGATTTCTTCCCTTTTGACAGCATAACCTTATGCATTATGCTACATTGTAACACATTCACAAGAGAGAGAAAGAGTGTGTGAAAACTTCTTATTAAGTATCAAAATTTAGTTTGATTTGGAATGGAGTATAGTACAGCTCCGGTGAGAAGGTACTTGACTTCATAGAGGAAATATAGAAGTAAAGTGAGAGAGGGCTATATTTTATGTGCCTAGGATCATGTGACCAAAACTAGTACTAACGTGACCCTTAGACTACTTTCGTCTAACGAGTGGAAACTAACATTCATCATCTGATTGGACCACGGGATGGGAATATGGTCATCCATTGATTCATCCTTTGGTTGCCAGAGATAGTAGTAGACTTTGCCAATTCCACCATTTTTGTGCCACTCTACTGAAATGAGCATTCACACTTCTACTAGATGTTAAATTGCCAAAGGAAGCGATAAGATGCCATATCGGCTAACTAAGTTAATTTTTCACAAAGTAATCATTTGACTACTAGTCGACATGTTGATGACACTTTTTGAAACTCTCAATAGATTGTCTTAGTCTACTTATATTTCCCGTCTATGCGTGACTTTGGAAGAAGTCCATTTGGAAAAATCTGGTAAACTCACCAGGAGAAAGCGCTGCTATAGTCGAAATCATGCACGGCGATTACCATTGGCGATTATTTGTTTCGCCAAATCATAATCACTGCTATGGGTTCTGGCAACGTATGATATATTCGGAGTCAGAAACCATGCCAAAGATGAAAGATAAGGAAATACGTCTTTGACGATAACTTGTCCCCCAATTTAATGATGACTCGTCTGAAACCACGTGACTCAAATGACAACTCGCCGCAGTTGGACTATGAAAGGGATTTTCATAGTGAACAAACAAACCAGACGGAATCGAAGATACATATATATATATATATATATATATATATATATATATATATATATATATATATATATATATATATATATATATATATAAATAAATATATATATGTATATATATATGTATATATGTATATATGTATATATGTATATATATATATATATATATATATATAAATAAATATATATATGTATATATATATGTATATATGTATATATGTATATATATATATATATATATATATATATATATATATATATATATATATATATATATAGGGGTTGCCATAAAATATAGCTTGTCACCGTTTTGGTGACGTTTGGCGCTAAATCTCATAGGCGTTGACTCAATTCGGAAATCATTCTTTGAAATTTTATTGCCGAAGTGCTGAAATCGTATTAAAAAACAAGCCAAGTGACGTCACGTTCGGAATACGTCCGTAATGTTCCGCTGCAGAAACCCTACTGTTCACTTAACTTGACAGAAATGGTTGTTCCAATAGCGAAACACAAATATCAAAACGTGAATATAAAAGAGATTTTCACGATATAAAATTGGCGCAATTTGAATTTACTCTTTTACATGGTGACGGGCCTTAAGTGGTAGAATAAATAAAATCCAGTGAAATGCTCCAGAAAGAGAGCACGGAACTTTTAAAAAGAATGTATGTTCCTTACTTCCCGTGCAGATTTTATTCCAACCACATTCCCTCCCTTGCGGAAGATGATGACGGTGTTAAAACACAAAAGCAGCTTACTCCAGCGAATATAAAACAGCTCTCTTTTTTCCCACACCCTTTCGTTGACAAGGCGTGTGCGGTCAACGTGCTGTCCCAGTTAACTCTTTCTCCCAGTTTCGAATTTCTTAGCTGAGGTTAAACAGACGGGAAATAAAAAGGCAAAAAAACTCTCCTTTTTTTCACCCTCATAAAAAAGGAAAGGAGTGGAGTGACTTATTCTGTGTCATAAACGTCTTTTTTGTGCGGGTGTCAGAAGCTAGTAAATATTGATGCTATTAAAGATATGTTGCGAGGTTTCGATGGTGTCAGCGATTCTTGTCAGTGTTAACACAGCACTGGGCGCTTTTTAAGTTGCTCGTAAATTTTATTTATGCTTGAACTGGAAGTCGAGGGGCTTAAATCTTGCTTGACAGTCATCCAATGGTGCGGGGATGCTTGGCTCATGCAAAGAGATGAATTGTCAAGTTGGATGAGAGATAAGTGTTGGATAAAGGCTCTTGCAAAGATGTGATTCCAGCGAGAAAATTCAGAGGTTGTATCAGAAAGTGATAAGACAATGCAACTCCAGTCTACCATAAAGTACTTCATGGTTAATATTCGTTGCACTACTACATACATTATTGTGTTTCAAGTCAATTATTGTAGTGGTGACTAAGTTCACCACAAAACTGTCCCCTAGAATTTTTGACTGCCGCTAATTGACTAATTATCAATTATGTAAAACCGTGAGATCTGTATTGAGATCACGAGTGTGCATCCGTATTCGTTTGGATTCATATCGGTCGTTTTAGAAATGTGATTAATAATGGCAAGTAAAATATTCTTTGTTGAAGTGATTGATAAGAGCATACCAGGGTTCCAATACCAAGATAGATAACGCGTCTTCCATGAAATAAAAATAGAAATACCCCAAAATCCATATAATTTGCAGGAATTTTCACTTTTCAACCTAAAAACTTAACTTTGATCCTTTAGAACGCGAAGAACTACTTTACAAAATGAAAACTCAACATTTTCCAGGGCCCTGGGTTATGTTACCATGGCAACAAAGAGCCTCTATGTTGGATCTCTAAATTAGAGGTCGTTACTGCGTTAGATGTGTTTAAATTTTAATTTGCAGTAGATATAAATTTTACAAATTGCTTAAAAAACCAAATTCTTTTATATCTCCACCCTCCTCATCCAAAATGGACAGTTAATGGAAAGTTTCTATGCATTGTCTTTTGAAAAAGCCAGAAGAAAATAATTAATCTGTGTTTTAGTGAAAGGCGTGAGTGGTATGAGATGGAATTTCTTTGTAACAATCAGACGGAATGCGAAGATCTTTCTTTTACCATCTAAATGCTCTCGCATAATACATATCTGGGTTACCTTAAAATGAAGTCTATCGCTGTTTAGGCAAATCTCGGCGTTAATCTAATCGACGTTGACCATTCAACTGTCGTATTTCAATTCGAACTTCATTCTTGGGAATTTTTATTGGCGACGTTCTGAAATAGTATTGAAAAAACGCCAAGTGACATCACATTCGGAATATGTACAGGAATCACATTCCTCAGCAGAAACCGCCACCTACATTTAGTTTGTGAGAAAATGGCTCTGATAGTGGTTATTACGTTTGTCTGCCAGCCAGTAGGTCCGGGGTTCAAATTCCCATTGTTGGTGATTATCAGGAGCTGTGATTTTACCTAGGATTGTTAGGAGTAATGGTGACTTACTCACTAATTATTCCTTCTAAAATACTCACCAGTTTGTCTATTGTAATGCTGAAGAGGTTAGTGGTCGGGCATTGAATAAAATATTTTAGTTACAATATTGTACGAATTGAAATTTCAATTGCCTTCCTTATTATGCTCTACGGTCGAGAATTTCGCTAGTGTACTATTAAAATCGTAACTCAGAATATCTTAAATTAAAATGTTAAGGTTTATTTGGGCTGTTATTTTTAGTAATATCGTTAAAACGGTTTCTACAGCATTGGAACCAGCGATGTAAATCTTCAAATAAAAACAATTGATAGGTTGTGTCGAGGATGCAAACCGTAGTTTTGACGTAAATACTCAGGCCTGATGTTGCATTGTGGAATGAATGAAGAAGACAGGACGTTTGAACGACTGTTTATCGTGTGTGAATATTCAACACTTAGTTTACAGCTTTAAAGAGTAAAGTGCAATTTGATATTAATTGCTGTCCAATATTAATTGTAATGTAGTTCAGTAGCTTTTGAATGACACCACTTATGCAGACCTTATTCCAAGCAATACACAGGCCCAAAACTTGCCCAGCACCTTTGAATTTTGAGTTATTGTGGACCCCTTCTCCGCTCTCAGTGCTCCTGTGCACTCGATCCGAAGGTCAGTCAGGCATGGACATTCTTTGTCTACACGAATCTATATTTATCTTCTTGATGTTTCTTCTCTTTCGGAACTCAGACAAAACAGTTGTAACTCTCGACTTTCCATGTATGCCCCAGTACTGTTCCGATTTCAAAGATGTAATCATGTAAAAAATGAGCGGTCTTTCTGCACTGATTCATTGGTGATAAATCACTCAAAAGCATTTTATAGATTTGAATGTTACTTGTTCCATGTCTCTGGAAAAATTTATCGACATAAACTGTTACTGCGCGTTGTTTGGGATGGGCAACAAAGAAAAGAGTAACTATAGATAAGATAATTCAAAAACTGAGTAACCAGTTTCAAAGAAACTATTTTCAACAAATCTCTTGGGCTTCTGAAAAGACTTTTAGGTATTAGTTAAAACTATATTTTCTGGATATTATGGTTACCATGTAAAATGAATCACACACAAATGACTGAAGTTTTTCAGAGTATACATATCGCCGACTTACAAGAGGGTTGGGTTTTATGACGCAAGGGTCATGTTTGGCCATGCTGCGCTTAACACAAGACAGACAACATCAAGTAATGAACATGCACACACAGGAATGTTTCAATGACGCAGAGAGAAATACATCTAGGAAGGAATCAAACCAGCTCCCCTATAACTCGCAGGTTGTTAGCACAGTGGAATTCGACGCGATTACGTAATAAAGCACTTTGACTGCACTAATGACCATGTTCCGTTGAAAAGCATAGAAGAAATAAAATTATGAAGAAGGTTAATCAGACTATAAAAAATAGAATAACTTTGAAGAACTTGTAAGGGTAGTAAAGCATAAATACTTTGTAGGTCGAATTATTGGCTGTTTAAAGCAGCTTCCAATCATCCATTGTTTGAGTTGGCTTATGATTATTATTAAAATTTAATCAAATTTTAAATTACTGTTTTAATGAACCTTTTTTGGACACTTAATCATACAATTCAAAATAGAGTGTGACGCAATTAAGGTAACAGGAAAATTATTTTTCTTATTTTATTATAGCAGTTGACCGATAAAGTAAATTGATTAAGCTTATTGATTTGGTAACGTCACGAATGGCCAATTGTTAACCATCGACCTAACGAAATAGACGGATCACATGCGCTCAGCTTCATGTTATTTGAAGATCTGTCACGTGGATATGGGAAAAAGCATGAATCCTAATGTGGGATAAATTATTGATTGGTTAAAATGGGTGTACAATGTTTTTAAAACTCTTAGTCTACCCTTCGGTAGCTAATCGGTCCAAGTCGATTCGTAAGCACACGTGACTTGCCCTTCTGAGATCTTACTATAGCGACTCCCCCTACATGCTCTGTCTGTTTCACTAGTTAATGAAACAGAATGTCTGTTTCATTAACAGAATGTCTATTCATTTTGTCTGTTTCATTAGTTAATGAAACAGACAAAATGTAGAGAATTTAAACATTCGTTAACATTTCGATGTTGCAGACCATCGACCTTCTAACGAAACATACGGAGCACATGTGCGCAGCTTCATGATATTTCTACTGATCACTCGGCTTAAAGATCTACATGCAAGGTCATGTGGAATTGGATCAAGGTTTGTTGGTTGGTTTTTATGGCACAAGGGCGAAGAGTCTCGCCAAACGACGCCAAACCCTATTTAAATTGGATCACAACTCGAATCCTAAAGCAGCACTAATTGGCGAGTGTGATTGAAAACTCTAATTTGTGCTTCGGTAGCCAATCGGCTTAAGTCAATTCCCAAGCCCACGTGATCAACATTTCTTACAACAGCAACTCCGTTCAATGATCCGTCTATTTCATTAGAAGGTCCATGGAGACTAGTAAAATAAGGAAACTGAACTGCTAATTACGTGTTCTGGGAGTGATACACACAGTTATGAGTACAGTAACTAAAAAGTCAGGTTCTTCAGCTACTGTATAGTTTAAAACTACACTTTTCAGTCTGAAATATCCATACTTCTTATCCCACAGTTCATTAAGAGATAGCTGTACATTAATTAGGAATTTATACTCAAAATAGGAATAGTCCGTGACGAGAGTACCATTATCTCGAGTCACGTAACCGTTGTGCCATGAATAGAAATTAAGCCTTTTATAATTAGAACGGAAGATACTTTTCCTATGGTATCATTCCCATTTTACGGAAATGAACGTCCTTTGTGAAAGGATTTTACAGCTTCGAACGCTTGTCCTAGTTCTCGGCACAATCACTTTGCTGCATCTGGTGAAGCATGTTTACAGAATTGCAGGATTTAGCGAAAATGGTTGAGTAGCGACCTGTATGTAATATATCCTAGTTATATCGATATTTGTTCAGAAACTAATACGTTTGACATACATTTCTGCAATCGTATTGAACTGTTCCGAACGTCTAGTAAAGTTCAGCTATAATTGCAACTATCCTAACTCATTATGTAATAAAAATATATTCAATAGTAGTTAAAAGACCAGCAGACTGTGTAAGTTAGTTATAGTTTATCGGTATTAAGGTTTGACTATTTCAATTATAACTATATGGCTTCTGTAGCTAATATTCAGTGTTATTCATGTGAAAGTCTATCTTTGTCACCGCAAAGGTTCATGCGCAAAACGTATCTCAAGAAGAGACAAGCCTTAACACTCTAAGTAGTTTCGACGAGATATCTCGTCCAGCAAGATCTGACCAATTTTGTTGTGACGAGATATATTGTCATTAAGATAATGCCGATATTTTTATGATGACGGGATCAAGATCTAGTCAGTTTTTTTATGACTTCGAATAAAAGTGCTGATAATAGATCATGGAATTCAATCCAGCCGATTGGATCTTTAACCACAACTATCTTCTAAAATAGTTGCAGCTCAGAGGGTCGGATTCGGGGAACTTCGCTTTGATCATCGCAAAACATAATTGACATTACTTGTTTTCAAGGATTAAGGTTTTGAATTACATCGAGGTATACCGATAAAATAAGAATTTCATGCTTTTGTAAACCATAAACTATTTTGAATTTTAAAAAATTGACTTCAGTCAGATTGGTATACAAATTGTTTTTTAACCTTCCAAGTGGTTTCGAGGCAATGTCATCAAGATATTGCCGATTTTTTGATGATGACAAGATCAAGATCTGGTGAGTTTTCTTCTACGGACGAGATATGGCCTGATTTTCTAATGACGAGATACCTCGTCGAAACAACCAAAACTAGGGGGTTAAGGAGATACCGCTAATCAACCAATTTTCAAATACTTTTTGTTGTGGTTTTTAAAGTATTGTAAAACTATGTTTTGGATGCCGATAGTGAAAATGATGATTAAAATTGCATTGTGGACTCTAATCTTATATTCCTGAGAATTGGATATTGATCAAGCAAATATATATAATCAAAGTATCAGGGATGCCTTTAGAGGAATGACATTAGATAAGGTTTACCTTCATCGATATGATAACGTAAAAAATAGTTCCATATATTTGATAAAAGTTTTTCTAAAACTGCTATCTTTTAAATTTTAAAGCGATCGTTAGATAACTGAAATGGTTTAGAAATTTAGCAAAACTGACGAGATCCTGAATAGACGAGATATCTCGTCATTGGTCAAATTGGTCAGAACTTTATGAACAAGAGATCTCGTTAATACCACTTGGAGGTTGAAGCGATGGAGGATGTACTATATTTAACCATCCTATCCTCCTAACAAGGCGAAAAAGTACACTGGTTTACGGTAAAATGTAAATTGTTCTACATATAACATGAAACACGGACACTCGGGACTTTCTAAGAAGGTATAATTCGCAACTCAGTAAGATATGAACTTTGTCAAATTTTTAAATGACCAGACAACGCATCAAATCAACCATTCCACCCTCCTAGCAAGGCAAGTAGCCAGGTTGGAAGAGAGCGGATTAGCACTCGGCAGGTTTCGAGTTCGAAATTTGATCCAACCCAAAACCATCGTATACGTGGGGGCTGGTGCACGTTAAATCAATCGTGACCTCAAATGTCCTCAAGTTGGCGTAGTGTGGAAGTTTGGAGAATGGGGTGCCATCTCAGAAGTTGATCACGTTATCTGACCGTGATTCAAAATGACTAGATGTTATCTAATATTTCCCATTGTTATTAATCCCGGACCGTCAATAATAACCCGTTGTGTTGTTCCAGTGCAATTTTAATTTAACTACATACCTAACTATGCGAACACATCCTCTGGTCTACGGTAAAACTCAAATTGCTGTACATGTAGCAAAATACGGACACTCGCGCCTAAGAAGGTATTAAAGTATAATTCCCAACTCAGTACTATATTAACTTTGTGAAATTTTTAAGCGACCAGACAGCGCACCAAGTCAACCACCCCAGCCTCCCAAGAAGGCGAACACATCGATAATGCCACACCATATCACGGAACATATTAACCTATGCATTCAAAGCCTTTTCGGTCACAAAAGAATATTTCAAAGCCTAATTAATCGTATGAGTCAGTCGCATGTTGAGCTCAACAGCATTATGGAGTGCCCATATGGCAGCAGAAGTGCGGACAGGCTTCAAAAGGACAAAGCAACAATGCAAGCGTTGAAGGGCAGAGCTAATTAGTGCACTGGAGCAGTGCATCTGTTCGTTTGAATAATTGAACAACAAAAGGGAAGGATGGAATTATCTTGGAACAAAATGGCACTTGTCCCTAATGTCATTCTGAGCCCGTTGAATGAATGAGTGTGGCACTTAAGTAGCAGACTTGTTATACCCTCCTTGAGAGTCGTAAGCTGGGGTTTTTCTTTGTGTTTATGATTAACCCATTATTTATTCATTACAATTTAGTTTCATGATTTTATTGGCGATGAAAGCTTTATATTCAAAAGAATGGTCTGATTAAATTGTTTACATGCACTTTCGTTTTAAGCGCTAAAAATAGTTAAATGAATTGCTAGAATAATAAGAATGGAATTAACAAACATGTTAATATTCTAATATTCATATTCTAATATTCATATTTTAATATTCATATTCTAATATTCATATTCTAATATTCATATTCTAATATTCATATTCTAATATTCATATTTATAAATAAAAAATAAGGATGCTAAGAAAAGTTAGAGAATAGATTTTTAACATTTTTGCAACAGTTAAATCGAAGCCCACAACTAGGAACTTTGAAGAACGTGTATTCGTTAAGAAAAAACTAAAGTTGTACGTTAAGGCGAAGTAAAGACAATTTTGAAATTTTAGGGATGTTTAAATATTAGAACATGTCAATGCATTAGGAGACTCATTATTTGACTATCTATAAAATATACTAATTTTCCCGTAGAGGTTATTCAACCAACTTAAATCTGCTTATAGTGATATTATCCTAAGTTCAGAATATTGTACGTATGAACACGAAATGGGCGTTATCCATTCCTTGAATTAGCCAGCAGTTATTCAGTTATTTAAGAATAATTCAACCAAGAGATTCTCACCAATTAAAGAAAATAAATTTTTTAAGCGAGTCAGAAATAACTAAGAGGAATTGGGTTTTAAATTTGTAAAATATTTCGTATCAGCGATGTTCTTTAGGACACATCAGTTACTCAATATAGAAAGCACTGTACTAAATGAATGAAATCAATGTTTTGTTGCATGGAATTTGAACCCACAGGAAAAATTTATGAAATGCATACACAGCTGTTTTGACACCATGCCTTTTATCCCATGTTGAGTGTCCTTAATTTTGAAGAGTGATATTACAGAAGAAAGAAATAGAAAGAAATACAAAATAAAGGGAAAAATTTGTTCCTATTCTAATTTTCCATTTTCTTTAAAAGTTTCACTTAGATCAAATTTGATTTGATCAAGAGCATTGAGAATTCAGAAAACGAATAACGCAGCAATAAACACATGTTCACTCAATACCTTTTGACAAGGTCAACTTGAAGATACTAAAGAGGCGATTCTAATGAAGGAAGAAAAACCACGAGATAATTCGAGACAGTAAACAACATGGAGTCAATTTTATTCGCGCTTGGTATTACGTATTTTTTAAGTAACATTCGTTCAAGTATAATATTATGTAAGTAAATAATACTTCTATATAAGGGGGCTGCGGACGAGCATTTGCATAGAAAGAACTGAAGTGAAAAAAGGAGGATGATAGTGGAAGGACGCAATGATGTATGGTGGAGTATGATGAATGTAAATAAAACGCATTTAGAAAACCTTTCAAATGAGTCTCAGCATGCATTAATTATTTTGTTTCTTTTCAGGTATATTCTGAGACAACTCACCAACGTTAGGAAGGCTCAATCCCGGAATAATCATATCTCACTAATGTACGTGGCACAGAAATCGACGTTATTTGTATTTTGGCGAATGGCAAAAAAAAAAAAAATAAACGGATATAAATAATGTAAAACCAACCTCTACGAGGTTCATTAGCCAATTTTTTCGCCAATTTTTGATTCGCCAATTTTTAAATACGTTTAATTTGAGCTAAAGCTACATAATATTGCTGGAGCCGCTCGGATGAACTCTCGCCGCTCTATAAGATAGCTGAATTTACGCCGCACTGGAGCAACACAGTGAACTACTGACGACTATTCGGGATTAATCCCAAGGGGAAAGATCGAGGATAACACCTCGCAATTTTGACCCATGGTCTGAAGACGAGGTCAGCACCTGAGGCACCCCACTCTCCAAGCTTCCACATCACGCCAACGTGAGAGAAATCAAGAATATAGAAATTAGTGCAGAAAAGAAAATCTGGCTCAAGTTAAAAATAGGTTTATAGGTCAAAAATATCGAATCGTATTTAAACAAGTGAATGAGATGTAATTGAAATGGACCATCAGAAGCTAATTGGGGTAACTTAAATGAAGCGTGAACTTTTTACCACATGCACTTCATCGGATATAAAAATCAACACAAGAGTACCCTCCCATTTGAAAGATATAAACCAAATACCGCCTTATATTCTTGTCAATGCTGAAAAGGATAAATCTCGGGAATGCCTTCTTTCCTCCAGGACGTCGTCCCAGACTCTCCAAGGAAGGTGTAACTTGGTGAGTTTTGTTTCTTGATTGAGCATGACTGTCTGCTCGCACACTTATTTGATTGTAATATTGCTAACTACTTGACTGTATTTTATGTAATAGACTTATGTCAGCTCAACACTTAGATACGTGCACTGAACCTTGTGGTTGTCTCGACGAGGTTATATCGCCATTACCTAAACTGACCAGATCTTGATGGATATCCCATCATTAGAAACCAACTGACCAGATCCTGATGGACGAGATATCCCATCATTAGAAACCAACTGACCAGATCTTGATGGACGAGATATCCCATCATTAGAAACCAACTGACCAGATCCTGATGGACGAGATATCCCATCATTAGAAACCAACTGACCAGATCCTGATGGACGAGATATCCCATCATTAGAAACCAACTGACCAGATCCTGATGGACGAGATATCCCATCATTAGAAACCAACTGACCAGATCTTGATGGACGAGATATCCCATCATTAGAAACCAACTGACCAGATCATGATCTCGTAATCATAACATAATCGGCAATATCTTAATGAAGAGTCATTGGCAAAATTGGTCGATCGTAATGGACGAGAAATCTCGTCAAGTCACCTGGAGGGTTAATAATTTTAGTAATTGAGTACACAGAAATGGCGACTAACGTAAAGTTAAGTGCCTTGCATTTGTTTCATTCATATTTTTGACTTATTTTATTTCATTTGGACGAATGAAATGTGCACATCGATGCATCGATGATTTTAATCTATTATAAATGGATTTAAATAAGGTATGACGACACTTCTATCAATGGATATCAGTAATTAAAACTCAGACGGTCTGCTTGTTATCTATTCTGCTTCAGTACATCATCAAAAGCATCTGAGTTGAGAATTAACTCCCTATGTCACTCTTGTTCAACAAAATTGCAAAAATGTCTTTCAAAACAAAAGACGTCGACATTTCCTGGAAATTTGCAATCTTCCCAGAACCAAAAATAAAAAGAAAGGATACGCACATTACGTTAATTTTTATCCCTTGGAAGCCTTTTTTCCCCACGAGCTGGCCGAAGTGACAGGGAAATTACCGTCTCATAATATACAAATTCAGGAGGCGCATTACCGTTTGATTACATGATATTAGAGGGGCCGATGTCTGAAGCAAATTGCTAATCACGGCATTTTGCGTCATTTCACGTCTTCCGCGGAAAATTACTCCCGGAGTGTCCGCCGCGGAAGAGGAAATGGAGGCTCTGCAATGGCCAGATTGAGACTGCAGAGACTCATTTGTATCCGAGGAATCACCACGTGCTCCTCAGTATGCACTTTTCTCAGTCTGATAATCATTAGAGTGACGAAAAAGTTTCTTTTCCGATTTTGTTCCTGTAGATTTTTTTCATCTTAAGCGAATCATCCAACAGTGAGAAAAATAAAGTGGAAATCAATTTATACAAACTGGTAATGATTGTCTTTATTAACGTTTGACGGTTATGTTTTTCCCGTTTGGATAAATTTGATGGTTTCATTTAATTTTTCCTATATAGAAATTAACTATTAAATTATAATTTAAGGTAACCCCAACACGTGTCATACGAGAGCATTTGGATAGCGGAAGTAAAATCTTCTCACTCCGTCTGATTTGATTGTTTACCTGGAAATCCTTCTCCCACTTCTATCAGCATATTTTTATTATTTCCATTCGATGCACCTTATTAAGTCGAAAAAAAGTCGTATATATGTAAGATATAGTAATGTCGCAACCTGAAATATATTAGGCCTCGATAACTAGGTTCGAAGAGTAGTGGATTAGCAACAGGAGGGTGCGAGTTTGAAACTCGATCCAACCAAAGACGTCGTGTACGTGTGGGCTGGTGCACTTTAAATCTGTCATGGCTTCAAATGCCCTCACATTGGCGAGAAAGTTTGGAGAGGGGTTCCAGCTCAGTCATCTGATCGTGGTTCAAAATTGCGAGGTGTTATACTAGGATCTATCCTATCAGGATTGATCCTGAACCGTCACCAATATCCTGTTGTTTTGCTCCATAGCGATTTTAATACAACTACCTACCTGAAATATATTAATGATTTTTGAGTTTATAACTTTCATGCGTCTTGAGAATGAGTTTTGACTAGAAGTTAATCAAGAAGGATGGGGAATGTGTTTTCTTCAACACAGTTGCACACAAGACTTCTTAGGAAACCACTGAAGAGTTAAAGTTTGCTAAGCAATATCAACTGATGTGTTAAACTAACAGCTTGTTGAGAAGTTGCTTTTAAACGACACAAGTTCATATATGATTATTAGGATTGAAAGCGTGTAAGCAACTAATTAGATCAGAAAAGATTGGAATTCTCTGATAAGAGTGTACAATTATGTTGTTACTTATCCTCTTGATCAAGATATAACCCAGACCAAGTTGAGTTTATCCAGTAGCTGTCCCACAGAGACACCGATACAATCCAAAATATGGGAAGGAGACACGTTCAAGCATAGACTAGTTGGAAAGTTCATAATTCCTTTCAAAGTCATGTATCCTATGTGCCCGATTCTAAGTCTGCCAAAGCAGTCTGGTGCAATCTTGAGCCTTTATAATGCAAGGATAGTCAAGGGCGTTTTCGATACTAAGAATTGGGGGAAGGAACAGTTCACGTTTTGTGATTTTTTTATTTGTTCGAGGAGTACATTTCCGCTGCAGGGAGAGATGACTATATGTTGGGTGATCCGCTCACAGCCCTCTTTTTGCCAGCAAATCAGCAGTCATATATGTGCCCGATTCTAAGTCTGCCAAAGCAGTTTGGTGCAGTCTTGAACTTTTATAATGCAGAGGACAGCGAAGGGCGCTTTCGATACCAAGAATTGGGAGAGGAACAGATCATGTTTTGTGATTTTTTTATTTGTTCGAGTACATTTCCGCTGCGAGGAGATGACTATATGTTAGGGTGATCCTCTCACAGCCCTCTTTTGCAGAAAATCAGCAGTCATATATCTTATGTGCCCGTTTCCAAGTCTTCCAGATTAGTCTGGTGCAGTCTCGAACTTTTAAGATGGAACAGTCAAGGGCGCTTTGTGGAATACCAAGAATGGGAAAATGAACAAATAATGTTTTGTGGTATGGTATTTGGTTTGTTGGAGAATAAATGGAGTGATGAGGCGTTGGGAGAGATGACTTTATGCTGGGGTGATTCCCTCATAGCCCTCTTATGCCAGCAAATCAGCTATCTCATCACCAACTAAACCAACATGAGATGGTATCAACAGTAAAGAAATAGAGTCTGTGTGCGTCAATTCCGACAAGAGCAGAGTAATATTTCGACTAGTTCTATTCATATTATAAGGTCATTAAAGATATTGTATATTATAAAGGGTGTACGTTATTCTGCCAACAAGAGCAGTTTTTTAGTCTCTAACATACAGGAAACTTGAATATGGTTGTTATTCATACACTTAACCCTCCCTGTGGTTGCCTCGTAGAGGTGTCATTAACAAAACTGTCCAGACTTTGATCGACGGGATATCTCATCACTACAAGATAATTTACCAGATCTTAATCACGTTATCATCAAAACATCGGCAATATCTCGATGACGAGATATCTCGTCATTAGCAAAATTAGTAAGATCCTAATGGACGTGATATCTCGCCGAAACCACTTGGAGGGTTAAGCAAAATTTACTTAAACTTGCAAAGATATTTCAAGAAAGGAAATTCTAAACCTCTTAAGATTTAAAGAACAAAAAATACTTGAAGAAATTTAAACCAATAAAGGGAACATGCCCAGCGGAAGAAAAGATCTCTTCAAGCTTTGTTCTGCAATATTTATTTTTAAATTTACTTTGCACATTGAGAAGGATGATACCACCCAGTATCTAGTCACAAATTAATTGCACCAATTCGTCCTTCGAAAATAAAGACAGAAAAGAGACTGCAAATTTCCGTACCAGCGATTTATTTCCATTGTTTAACAAGGAAAGTAGTATCCTGGTAATGTAAAGGCTCTTGTTTAATTTGTTTCGTAAATACCAAGGAAGAAGAACGTTAAACTTCCCTACTAACAAAGTACTCCATAAAAACATTCAACGGAGAACTTGGCTACGCATTTATGTAGCAATACTTCTTATCCTAATTTCCTATGAGATTGGTTCCCTCTGTCTTCAATGTAACGTATGCAGTTTGTAAATTCAATCTGGAGCTTAAACTGACTTTTCATTAGATGTGTCCGTTCAATGCAGTTTTAAAGAGTGATTATCCGAGAAGACTGGAAAGAGTCGTAGTGAGAAATGGGAAAATTTAAAATTCTCTCAGAGTTATTTCGGATTATCTTAATTTAGTATTGTGAAATGGGTTGTTTCCAAAAATATCACAGGATTCAAAATTTCATAGAGGCTGGGTTTTGAATTACCGAGAAGTTACATATGTGCAAACATGCGTTAATATTTTACTAAAATTGCTTGATATTTATGGGTTGGTTAGTTTTTTGGCGCAAGGGCTAGATCTGGCCAATCTACATCACGTTATATGTTCATGAAATAAATGGACAGACACACAAAAGGAAAGTTTTACTGACACATGAGAGGTAGTTGAATTAATACCACGCTGGAGCAATACAACGGGCTATTGACGACAATCCGGGATCAATCCTGAAGGAAAAGATCCGAGAACACCACGTAATTTTGAACATCGGTCTGATGACAAGGTCAATATCTGAGCTGGTACCCCGCTCTTCAAATTTCCACAACACGCCAACTTAAGAACATTTGAAGACCACGACAGATTTAACGTACACCAGCTCCCACGTATGCGATGGTCTTTGATTGTATCAGTTTAATTAGAAACCATCAGGTTGTTAACCCGCTACTCTTCCAACCAGGATACCTCGGCCCAACTGACACAGGATAAAGAAATATACCCAGGGTAGCTACAAAAATCGAACCTGTGTACAGCTCTCAAGATATATCTTATGCGTAGTGGACAAACCCTCTGAGCTATGATATTTATGGGAATATGGTTAATCCTCCTGGCCATCATCTAAGATAGCCAAGATATTGGCTATCTTAGATGATGATGAGATCAAGATCTGATTAGTTTTCTTCTAATGAAGAGATATCTCTTCCATCAAGATCTGCTAATGGTTTTGCTAATAACGATATACCAGTAGGGTCAATGACCGTACAGCATAAGATTAAGTTTAAAACTGATCATCAGAGGTAGTTTCGTCCAAATCAATGTTCAGTTATTGCCCACATATTTTTGATTCGGTAGAAATCTGCTACATTTCTAGGTTATAAATGGGTTTCACTGTAGACATCGCTACCATTCTACCCGATTTTTGAGACTCTAGGTTGCTGACATCCTTCACTTCGATGCTTTTAAATTTAGAATAAACTGAAATATAATATTTTCAGACACTTTGTAACATTTAGTAATACAAATATAACATAGGTTAGGTGAATATTATGCACCTGTTCACCCACAAGAACCTGCTGAGATACTGACTTGGAGTAAATGGCTAGTTTGTCTGAAGCTTCTGCCGGATCCGTAAAGTTCGATATTTTGGCCTTTCAGCATATTGACTCATTTGCGTGACATTGATGACGAAGTAGATGTACATTGGCATTTTTTAGAACAGCTAGATGTTTGATATTTTGGAACATAAAATTAGCAGATAAAAATTTTCTTTCAAATAAATTCAAAATTTCATTTTAGAATGACTCCCAATTCAAGTCAAAATGATGCAGTTTCGAATGAAGGATTATCTAAACAATACTGAAACGAATAAACTAAAATTTTGTTCACTAGGTTTGAGACACCGCTGAGTCAATTGCACTTGAAATTTACAAATGTTCCAATTCATAATTTTTTCAATTATATAATACAAGACAATTTGTTTAGGATTATTTATTTGTTTAATATAACATAAAAGCTACTTATCAGATGATTATTTTGGAAGGCATAATTATAAAGACTGAAGCACTCGTTTAAAATCAGTTCTGAATTTCAATCACTTGAAACTTATCGTAGATCTGACTAAAATGTATTTCATACAATTGTTGGCTGATTTTTACCACACAAAGTTGGAATCTATTATTTAAAATAAGGGTTATCTTTGACAAATTGAGCCACTGACCAGATCTTGATCTCATCATCATAGAAAAATCGCCAATATATATCTTGATGACGACATATCTCGTCATTAACAAAATTGGTCGACGAGATATCTCGTTGAAACCACTTGAATGATTAAGAATGCAATATAAATTCAGAAATAAAATTATTGCCAAATATTGGACCAAGTAGAGAAAAGCACCTCTTCATATTCATCTCGTATGAGACATTACTTTCACCGAGGTAACAGGGGAGGACTGAATAACGTAAAAAGTGTACATTTTCTTTTCCAAATTTCAAATGCAATTTTAATTAAAGTATGGTAAAACAATAATGCTGAATAGTGCACAAGAAAGAATAAAGAAATAAAATATTTCGGGCATAAAACATTTGTTTTATGCCCGAAATATGGTGCATTTTATCATTAAAGAAGTAATCAATCTCCTTTCAGGTATATCCATTACGTATTATCGAT
Source organism: Meta bourneti (assembly GCA_933210815.1). Classification (NCBI taxonomy): domain Eukaryota; kingdom Metazoa; phylum Arthropoda; class Arachnida; order Araneae; family Tetragnathidae; genus Meta; species Meta bourneti. The sequence goes on along the minus strand of OW119926.1, from coordinate 42,512,059 downwards.
AATACGCAGTAAAAACAGTACCATGATCCGACAGCACAGCCACCTCTGAATATGATTACATATTTACGCACCATAAAATGTTTATGTATAACTCTCCTTTCGTCCACAGCAAATGTCTCACGCAATAGTAGTGATCTTATTAGGGATGGAGATTATCTCGGGTATTGCTAAACAAAAGGCAAAAGCTAAACATTTCACAGACAGCCCGGTATTTTTTGCTGATGACCCTTTGCTCTTTTGATTTTGAGCTTGAGTGACCTTTGAATCACAAACTGTTGGTATATAATTTGGAACTCATATATATCTTTGGTCTTTGACGGTAGAGGTATTGCATGTTTTGTAAGCGAAATTATTTTGGTCCGAAGAACAAGTTAAAAATTGGATGATTTTTGTTAATCAGTTTCTTAAATTTATAAATCAAGCAGAAGAAACAATAAAATCGCTAAACAAGCATAATTCTTTTATTGCGTTTGAGTCAAAAAATAACTACTTTTCTTTTCAGAATGGTTTTTATAATCATATGAATGAAGTAAAACAAAAGCTAGCAGTTATTGAAAATGTATCTCATCTTATTAATTCTCAAATTAAAAAAACGCAACGTTTTAATAAAAGTTTAATTTAGTATTTGGGTCAGAGGTTGCAAAAATACTGATAGTGAGTAATAATGTTTTTAGTTTTCTATTTAACTTGTGTGATTAAATTAATATTTGTCCATTTAGCATTAAAGGTCTAGTGATGCTTTTATTGTTTCGTACTACTCTTTAAAGAAAAACTCTACTACACAACTGCCGAAATTTAAGTCATAAGAAAAAGTTTTGAATTCTTTTAAACGTTTAAAATAATTACTTTTTCTTTTCATTTCACGGTTCTTATTTATGAATGCAATCTTATTGAAAGCATAAAATATTTTTTTGAACGCAAATTAAATTACAAAGTCAATCGCGCTATTTTTTTTAAAACCAAGTTGTGTAAATGATGATGATAAATACATTATTCAACAGTCGTAATTAATGTATGTCAGAGTTGTAAACAAAGAAAAAACTATTGACCTCAAAGAAGGAATTCTAATGTTATGGTTGAATGAGTATGCATACAAAGGAACCCCGAAATGTTTCAAGAAAAATTAGAATATTTTAAACTTCTTTTATACGACATAAGCAAAGAATCAAAAAATTTCGTTCGGCAATTCTTCTTTCAATATTTTATTGTGCTATGCTACTTCCGTTGGCTAACTTTTTTTATTAATTTTGATTCAGTAACTTGTTAAACGCTTTCTTTGAATTTTAACCGATTTTAAAGGTTCTTATAGAAATGTTGCTTGAAAAAATATCCAGATCATGAAAGATTTAAAGCTCGTAAGTTAAAATATTTGTTTATTATGCAAGCTATTATTATTCGGTTACTTCAGGTCATATATCTGAAAGGAATTTAATTTTTTAGTTGTGCAAGAGAGCGAGAGAGAGGTGAATTAGCTGATGCAATTTTAATGCTTTTTAGAAATGATTTTTCAAGAACCAAATATCAGTTATTTTCGGTTATAATATACTCAAAAACAATTTTTGCTTATAGTTCTGATGAAAAATATTTCTGGGCAATTTTTCAACCACACGTCGTTTTAGGAAATGTTCAGAAAATTGTCAAAGGTTTCTATTTTTTATACAATATTGAAACTAGTATTGTGTTTGATTTATGTTAGAATGAACATTTTTAATATTTATCTGAATTTAAAGGACTCCATTATTGTTATTTATTTATTTACAATTTAAAATCTTTTGTCCATTATGTTTTGAAATAAGTTCATGATTGAATTTTTGAGCTTCAGATTGTGACCTTATATTGGCAACAGCATTGGTTAGCTGCCGAAAGAAAGGTCAGAATCTGGAGAATGAGTTAGTACTGTGCTTTATAAATAGAAAAGAGTTGTGTTTCTAAATCTTGAATTAATTAGAGAATAAATCACCATACGGTAGCAACATCACTATGTGCGTCATTTTAATATGATTACCTAAACTTAATTTCCTCTATATCAGTTATTTCAGTATGAGTAGTATAGAGTAAACATTTACTCTATACTACTCATTGTATTAGTTATCTTAAAGCATTTACCCCCCGTAAGGTTCCTTAAATTCATGTCACTTATTTGTCTCAATCATTTGAAATCCATAACATTTGAAAAAGGATATAAATTGTACATCAGACGGCAGAGTAATGTTGAAATGAAACTATTCAATATCATACATTTTACAAAATGAAAATCCATATATACATATATAGACCAATCTAGTGGTCAGACTGCTGACTTCCTGGTCTAAAGGTTCTTGGTTTGAATCCGGAGTAGGGCATGGATGTTTGTTGATCTGAAGTGAATATGTGGCCGCTCTAAAAACGAGGTTGTGCCAAGAATGCATCAGCCCCCCACCGACACGACAGTCTATGGGAAATCGTTTCGAACTCGCAACCCTCCTGTTGCTAAATCACTTCTCTATCAACCGGGCTACCACGGCCCTCTAAGAGACAAAACTTGTTTAACTTAAAATCACTATACGAGGTTTTCTTTACAATACAACTCCGTGTAGAAGTCGCTTGCAAGCAAGTTCGGGAAAAATATTTTATCTTGAAATAATTCATCAAAGAAAAAGTTTGGTATCCACACCAACATAATTGATGCTCTCCCTTTGTACTGAAGCTTCAAAGCACAGCTCTAATAAAGATCACTGGTGCCATATGTCACCGTTGAAAACGTTACCGTACAAGTTATGCCACCAAGGCAATCAGAAAGCAATTAGAAGGCTCAAAACTGTGGGTATTTGCGACAGATTGAAGGGTGACAAATCAATCGGGAAAGTTGATTGGTATTTCGTCGCAAGTGTTGAAATTGAAAGCCGCCCCCATTCGTTTTCAGCAGACCAAATATTTTGCAGCTGTTACTTAAACGTGGCAGCAGGGAGCGACACTCATTTTGCTGTAACGCCAGTTTAAAAATAGGTCTTTCTCCAAGAAATGTTTACCACGAGCGCTAGTGAACGTTCTGAAAAGTTATTTTAGCTTTCATCCAAGTGTGGTAGAAACTTTTATCTTCACTTTCTCTTAAAATACTTCTTTTTCAATTCAGCTGAATTGTTGTGAATTAATGAATAACTAGCACACCTGTGCTCATAACACATTCAGATAAACTCGTGATTGCTTATAGTATGTATTGATGACAGTGTCATTATTCAAATTTCATCTATTTAAAATCAATATGGCATCCATATTCACATAATTCATTTATGTGAATGTAATATGGATGCTATATTCATATAATTCATTTATGTGAATATAGCATCCATATTACATAAATGAATTTCACATCTTTAAATAAAATAAGCATTTCGTTTACTTTTACAGGTGTCACTTCTAATTTCCTATTAAGTGCATGGTAAAATCCACAATTAGATTCTGAAGTTCAATTTGATCCCATACCTTTGTTCAAAGGTGATTCGACATTTTTTGGCGCTGAACCTATTTCTGTTCATGTTTTCATTTCTGTGCTGATTTCAATCTTTCAGATTGAAATCTCAAATTGAGTCACGTACCACATAGTATTAGGCTGGTTTACCACAGGGGGTAGATTTAGGTGTTATACCTCACATACATGATATGTATGTGAGGTATACCGTTTCTCAATTTAGATGAAATGTTAACCTTTTGAAGTACACTATGCTAAAGCATTTGTTTATTACTTTTTTGAGCACTAGGAAACAAAAACCAATTTGAAGTACTGATAAAAATCAGTTTGGGAAATTTGTAAGAATTACAGTTACCTTTTTTGTAAAGGTTAAATTGGTCATATATTAAAAATTATCTGTCTAGTACAAATTAATAAAAATTTAATCTTTAATTTTAATAAACTCCGAAACAAGTCATTTAGAACTTCCTTTTCACCTATAGACTATTCAGAAATCGTATCTTAAATTTGGAGACATGTAATATTTGTTGGAATACAAGAAAAAATTATCGATCTTAGACATCCTTACATAAAAAAAAATTGCATAAAACTATTGCTTTGACGAGTGCTTTTGAAAATACTAAAAAATAACACTGAAAATAATATGCAATAGTTTTGTTAGAAATGTCATTCATGCACAGTAAGCAAAATAGGCAATATTCAATCACGTATCCAAAATAATTCAAGTAGAAAAGTGAGGAGAAAAATCTACAGTGGTTTCGCTTGCCATCAAAGCTACAAGTAAAATCTTCAAAAAGCGTAAGCCGCATTGCATCATTAAAGGTAACAAGGAAAAAATTAATTCTTAAAATTTAATTTCACCGACCAATGAAATAGAGAAGAATCGAGCGTGGCGTGACATCAAGAAATTTCAATTTAAAAGAGGAAATTACACATCAAGAACGAATAAAAAGTCTAATTCGAGGATTTCATTGAACAATTGAAGAGTAATTTTTGATGTTTATATACGGAGAGAGAGCATAGACATTGTGCAAGATTTGAATTCAGGTACTGAAGCTAAGTTTTTTACTTGCATACCATAAATTTTAATTCACTGATTCAGTTTACTCTTTTGGGATGTGGTAAAGTCGTTTTTAATATCGTTGTCACAATCACCTATTGTTTGTTCTACTCCAGTGATGAAAAATTTCTTTTGCAGTAAGTAGTACACAGGTTCTATACGTAACACAATTGTTTGTGGAAACAGAAGTGAAGATAAATCAACGTTTCATTATTTCGAGACAGCGCATATACAGCTACTTTTTTTATCTGTAGGTTTAAAATTCACGGATTCTGATGCAAGAAACATTCTTTTAATACATCCGACTACAGTTTTACACTCTTCTTCCCTTAACCCTCACAGTTGTTGGCTCGACGATGTATCTCATCATTAGCAAAATAGACCAAATTTTGATGGACTAGATACTTCGTCATTAGAAGAAAACCAACAGATCTTGATCTCGTCATCATAAAAATAGGCAATATCTTGATGACGAGTTGTCTCGTCATTAGCAAACTTGGCCAGATCTTGATGGAGGAGATATCTCTTCGAAACCACATGGAGGGTTAAATTGAATATTTTTTTTTATTTCTTATATGTATAAATGTATATATTTCACAAACATGCTTGGCACAGAGATCGATGTCATTTGTTTATTGTCGCATAAGAACAACGGATATAGTATGAACAATATAAAATCGACCTCTGTGAGATTTGAACTGTGGAGTTGTACAATATGGCTAAAACTACATGCAATGCTTCACTCTAATGAAATTCTTCTTGGTTTGATTATGGAAAGCAATGGAAGATAGAAATCAGCGTTGGAATGAAAATGTAAACGAGCGCGAAATAGGTTTAGTGTCAAAAAATGTATACCGAATCGCCTTTGAAAAAGGGGATGGTATGGAAATGAAATGGACGTTTAGAGGTTAATTGGGGTCCTATGAGCCAGGTGTGAACTTTTTGCAATGCGTTTTATTGGAAATAGGAATTAACACCAGTGTACAAGCTGTTATATAGTTTTGAATAAATTTCTTATTTGGAGGAATTAAATGCGAATATGGATACTATATTCGTTATAAATGGATTTAAATAAAGTATGGAATGTGAGTGATGACAATTTACCATCAATAGCACCATGCAATAAAGAAAGTTTAGTGCAGATGTTATGTTACGCGCGAGTCTGATAGTTTATTATTATTATTTAATCCTCCAAGTGGTTTCGACGAGATATCCCTTTCATCAAGACCTGACCGATTTTGCTAATGAAGAGATATGTCGTCATCAAGATATTGCCAATTTTGATGATGACAAGATTAAGATCTGGTCAGGTTCCTTCTAATGACGAGAGGTGACGAGATTTTGATGGACGAGGTATCTTGTTCAACAAGATCTGATCCGTTTTTCAAATGATGAAATGCCTCGTCGAAACAATCAAAGGTCTCACCACCGATTTTGAGTTTAAGTTTAAATAAGTAAACGCGTATTTAATAATAATGTTTAATATTTAAAATATATAAAATTTTCTTGATTCCATAAAGTTGTAAATTTTTTCTTGGTGTATCGCGTTTTTTTCTAGTATTCAAAAAGCAAGATGTATTGCGAGTTTACCATAGCTCAATCAAAAAGTTTTCACCTCATACAAACAAGGAAACAAATACACGATCCAATAACAACAGGAAAACACCAACTACATTTATTAACCACCCAAAAAAGAAGTCACGGAGAAACTGAAGGGGGTCTGATTTCTTTGTCAGTCCGCAACGACCCACCAGGGGCATGGAGACCTAATAATCTCCCCATCAGGACACCCATCCGACTGGCCCCACCGTTCCACGAGTAATATGCCGCCCATCCTAGGCCCTGACGCCGGGGTATCATTTGAGCGAGCGTGGCACGGGGTAATTACCCTCGGGCAGAAACTTTCACAAATCTTCCGGAAGAAGGAGCGTGCCATACAATTACCAAAGGATATACGGAGCCCCAACACGAGTTACCTCCTCTGATGAAATGAGATGAGATGTTGCTGTGAGTTTTAATGGAAACGTCTTTTGAGTATCGTGGTGTCTGGGGATGGTTACAAATCTTGTCCACTCTTAAGTGTAACTGATGGAGATTATTGTTGTGGTTTGGAAGACTTTTGGATTGTGGTCTCTGCTTTAAAGAAGGAAATTGAATGTTTCGCGTGAAAGATGATCGAGGTGCATATTAAAGGCAAATAGAACATCCTTTCAATAGAACATTCTTTCTATACATGGGCATCCTTAATTCCCGATGGAATACATATTATTTAATGGTAACGTCTTTTGGGTATCGTGGTGACAGGGGGTGATTACAAAACTAGTCTACTCTTAAATGTTGATAATGAAGGTAATTGTTGTAATTTGAAAGACTGAGATTGTAGTCTTGCACATAATGCAAAGACTACATTGAAGTAGGAAGTTCAATGCATTAGCAGCGTTTAGGGAGAACGATGAATGAAGTAAGTGCTTGTGATAAGTAATTCTTTACATAAATGGACATTAATAATTCCTATTGTCTTAGAATATATATTACTTAATGGAAAGCCTTTTTTGTATCGTAGTGTCTGAGAGTGATTACAAACTAGTCTACCTTTAAATGTAATTGAAGATTATTATTGTGGTTCGAAAGACTTTTGGATTGTAGTCTTTGTTTTGAAGTAGGAAATTGAGTGCGTTAGCAGTGTTTCGCTAGGATTATCAATGAAATGCTTGTGATAAGTAATTCTTTACATAAAGGGACATTGATAATTTCAAATTGTATTAGAATACATAGTATTTAATAGAGACGTCTTTTGAATATCGTGTTGTCTGAAGGTGGTTACAAAACTTGCATACTCTTAAATGAAACTGATGAATATAATTGTTGTGGTTTGAAAGACGGATTGTGGTCTCTGTGCTTTGAAGAACGAAATTGAATGTGTTTTGCATGAATGATGATCTAAGTGCATGTTAAAAATAAATAGAACATTCTTTCTACACATTGGCATCATTAATTCCCGTTAGGATACGTATTATTTAAGGGAAATGTCTTCGGGGTACCGTGGTGTCTGAGGGTGGTTACAGAACTAATCTACTATTAAATGTAGCTGATGTAATTGTTGTTGTTTGGAAGTCTTTTGGATTGTGGTCTCTGTGCTTTGAAGTAGGAAATTGAATGCGTTAGCAGTGTTTCGCGAGAAGGGTTAATGAAGTATCTCGGGATGGCTACAAATCTTGATTTCTCTTAAATGTAACTGATGAAGATTACTGTCGTGGTTCGGAAGATTTTCAGATTATGGTCTCTGTACTTTGAAGAATGGGTAGCTGGGTAGTTGAATTTACGTCGTATCGAGCAACAGAGCAGGCTATTAGCGACTGTCCGGGATCAATCCCGAAATGAAAGATTCAAGAACAACTCCTCGTAATTGACGAGGTCAAAGCCTGAGCTGGCACCCCACTCTTAAAACGTCCACATCACGACGAACTTTGAAGAAGGAAATTCATTGTGTTTACATTGTTTCGCGTAAATGATCAAGGAAAAAGTGTTTGTTATAAGTAAATAGAACATTCTTTCCATAAATGAGCGTAATGAATTCCATAGGGAGTTAGAATACATATTATTGTTTGGAAAACGTCTATGATGGTGGATGTCCACTCAAGTCAAAAATATTTCAAAGGCACCTAAGGATTTATGAAAAAAATTCCTCTTACTCAAACTTTCCTACAGAACTCTAGTCAGATCTTTGACTAAGATGTGTCGAAATCATATTCGGTGATTTGTAAGAGTCACCGTTACCTCTGAAGATATAACACGGATAGAGAAATCCAAAGTGGACCAAATACCAACTGTTGGATCTCTTCACCAAAATTTGTGATTTATGGACTGTGTCAAAAGTATTATTATCATTTGTATCAGTATTAGAGCGTATGAATTTTTTTCTCTTTTTGGAAGACTTCGTTTCCAGAAAATAGAAAATAATAAAAAAAAAACCCCACATTTTGTTACCCTATTGAATTATTAACTTATATCTCAAACAAACATATATGTACATTCTAAAGTGAAAAGAGTAAGAAACTGAAGATGCAACGGGAAGGCAGGGCTTGAAGTCTATATATATATATCAATGCTGATTTCTTTTTGCTTCACAAATAATATCTCGTACAATATGGAGTACTTCTTCCAATCTTGCAGAATGGACGAATGCAATAGATCATCGCCCTCATAAAACGAAAGCAATCAACAGATAGTTTAGATACCTTCTGAAAGCGAAAATAAAGTAAATATTTTAATTTTTAGAATAAATTTCATTTTATTTACTTCTGTAAATGAAATTATAATATTTTTTGAAAACTTGAGACGTTCCTTAATTAAATGCTTAACAATTATTTGTTTTCTGGTTTTCTGTTTTTATTCTAATCAATAAACATTAAAAGGCTGCAACAAAAAGTTTTCCACTACGATAAATAAACAAGAACGTAAAGGGTTCTTCAAAACTGAAAAAAACAGTGACTATTTGGAATTCAGTTAAAATGATTTCAAGATTATATGCCTTTAGGCACTGAAAAACAATAAATATTTTCCAACTCTGGATAATATTGAACATTTGTTTATTTGTTCATTATCACTTCAAGTGGAACCCAATCCTTTCACATCAAAGAACGTTTTTAAAATAAAAATAAGCGAAAAGTGATTCCAGACCAAGCGAGTAACTTAAATGCCCAGGAGGAAAAATTTAATATTACCTTTTGGAAGCTGCGCCTTTTTTGTAGATAGACATTGGTATTTTACGACATGCCATGTGTATGTTTACGTTTATCTATTCGTTGTTGTTTCCTTGTCAAAAAAAATTCCCATTAAACTCATCGAGAAGAATCACTAGAATATTTGGAAACGGAATTGCAGTTTGAAAAAACATTGGCAACAATCCAAATATCCATGTTATTGATTCGGGTCGCGCTTTCACATGTTTCGCTAAGACAGCAATTCGATAGTTTGGAGACATTATTTATTGCTGAAATTAATTTCTACGATGAGCTATTTGTTCACCAGAGAGTGAACAATGTTTCTTTGCTTGCAAGGGTCTCCGTTTCCTCTTTGCTTTCAATGTTTCTTTTTCCTAAGAACAAACAGTTTTGATCCCAACTACAAAATATCTAATGACAGCTAATTAGAAAATATCAGTTATTTCCTTATTTCTAATCGATCATTATCTCATGGTCGAAACCAAGTATTTTCAACCATTTTCATCTCTCATGGTACACATCAACTTATTACTAAAATTCTGCGGCACACCAAATGTATATTTGAACCCTAGAGGAAAACAGTCTAACTCCAATTTTGTCAGTCTTTCTCTCTCTCTATATAAATATTTATATTGTTTTTGGAGTTACAATTGTTTACCTCTATAGCGTAGATATATTTTTTTGTCGATGTAACAAAAAATAAGTATAATTTTGACTGATTTATAAAAGTAATAATAGTAATTTTTTACCCTTTTTGCTCAAAAGTGGTTTTAAAAAATCCTCTTGAAACAACTTATTTGATACTTTGTAATAAAAGTAACACTGAAACTATTTATACGGGTATTAAAGCTAAGGCTATTGATATTAGTTTTGAAAGCAAAACAAAACCGCCTTAAATTAAATAAATCTTTACACAATTTCATCATCTGAAAGGCACGCCAGTACCATTCCTGCAGCATACCAGTTGAAAATCAATGGCATAAACTTATATTTAATATTTTGTAGTGGTCTGCTCAAAGTCTTCCGGGGCCGTCGCGAGGGTTCGATTCCTGGCTGGTGCATTCCTCCCTGTGTGTATTTCTCTCTTCTGTATCAGTAAAACTTCCATTATGTGTGTGTCTGTCTATTACTTGATGTTATATATCTTGTGTCAGGCGCAACATGGCCAAATATGGCCCTTGCGCCATAAAACCCCAAAAACAACCAACGAGCTCAAAGTCTTGCTATGAAATCGACCGAGTACTATGACGTGAAATCATTGACTTAAAAACTGCCATCCACCATGGCCCTCTATACTTTAAAATTTCACTTTTCGATGTATTACGTCAGGTTTACCATTCCAATTTTCCCCACACGAAGTGCTTAAAGCAAAAAACAATAACTACCGAAATGCATGCATTTCAAATTCAGAATACAGACCAACGGAAGCTAATAAAAAACTTTCCCATTGCAAGAAAGCAGACTGAGTTATTCGGCAGCAGATACAGCAGACCAAGAGTAAAAACAACTTCTTAAGGATAGGGTCCTCCATTTCCTCTCCACTAAAACACAATTCCGCCAATCGCCAACTGTTCCTCAGGAAACGAGGAATCCATTTCCAGCAGTAGCGAGCATTTGCAATGCTAATGACAGTCAAGTGACTCAACCTACACTTTTTCCTCCATTTCCAGAACAAGACTTTCTCATTCAATTCCTAAGTATTAATGGAATTCAATCCATTGAGAATTAATGGAACGTGAGATTCGAGTCGATTCCGTCGATTCTCGAGACTTAATAAGGTAATCATTATGTCCAGGCTTTGTGTATTTGGGAGAAACAGTGCTTCTCATTATTATTTTAGCTTTGCATTGGGGCTTTTAAACAAGTGAGTTCTCTGGTTTTGTACAAAGTTGCAGGTGAGGCGTTTCCGGAGAAAACTGGAACGCTGTTTTTGTGTTTGAAACAGATCTTCGACACCTTGAGAGATAAATATTTTATGTTCTGTAAAAATTTATTTGTAAGTATAATCAAAATAATAAACTGATCGGAAGCAATCCACTTTCGCGATTTCACACAACTTTAGCAAAATGTGAAAAACGGTGTAACTTCATCTACGAAAAGTACTTCATGGCTTCCGGAGAAAACTGAAACGGTGTTCTTGTGTTCGAAACAAATCTTAGATACTTTGAAAGATGAATATTTCATGTTCAGTAAAAATTTATTTGTCAACACAATCAAAATAATAAACCGAAGGACACCAATTCACTACCATAATTTCACACCACTTTAGCAAAACGTGTGAAAGACAGTGCAACTTTGTCTACTAAAAAGTACTTCATGGTAGAGTTGAGTTACACTGCTATATAAACAATTATATTGTAGATTAATTTGTATGGTCGTGGCTAAGTTCACCACTGTATGGTCATTTAATACCTAAACGCGCTCCACAAGATGTAGATCACATTTTACCTATCGATTTTTCATGCGCGCGAGTGTTTGGACATTAGTTGTGGCTTAGTACCATAGTTGTGAGTAAATATGGTACGTATAAAATGCTACAGAATAAATTACGCAATAAACACTAATGGAAGTCATAATAAAATTTGATCTTTAAAACAAATAAAAAATAATAGCCAACAATCTGGAGACTTTGATGGGTTGATTTTGGGGTTTTACGGCGCAAGGGCCATATTTGGCCATACTGCGCCAGACACGACATAATAATCTGGACACATTTTAATTCCTTTGAATTGATTTGATCTTTGCATCATTTGTGTGCATGAAATATATTGAACTAGAATGTGGGTTGTATTACTGTGAAGTAACAAGAACATTAGTTGTCTTGTCATCCATACTACAGAGTGTCCTAAAAGTTCCCGTACTCCAACTTTAAAAAAATCATTTGCCCGTGTTTTTTTTATTATTGAATTTTATCGTCTGCTTATAATTTATGGATTCTTTAATTTTTATCGTTTGGTTTTCTTCTCACTCAAGTTGTGCGATAATAAAGTTCCATGTCATTTTGTTCATTGCAAAATGAGTTTATCACGCATTCAGAGAATTGCGCTGCTTGAGGCTTGTTTTGAATGTAAATCATGAAAGTGTAAAGAATTTTGGCGACATAAATATCCAGATGATGCAATACCGAGTAAAGATACGCTACATCGACTCGTTCGGTGATTTCGTGAGACAGGTTCGGTGGAAGACCGAAAGTCGTTACACCAGACTTTGTGCAAGAAACTCAACGTAGGATATTTCAATCTCCTCATCAATCCGTTTGTCGCAGCAAATGGGCACATCACGTGGATCGACACATAAGGCTTTAAGAGCTTTACATTTTCGTGCTTATCGTGTAAAAATGTTACAGGAGTAAAGTCACCGGACAATGAGAAGCGGCTTTATTATTGCTGATGGTTTCGGAGATTTATTCGCAACAACATCAACATTTTGGACAAAACATTTTTCTCCGATAAGGCATGGTTTCCTTTAGGTGGTTATGTGAACGCGCAAAACTCCCGCATTTGGGCAACGACAAATCCCCATTTCATTTATGCAGAAACCTTTACATTCTAAAAAAATTGGCGTTTGGTGCGCCGTTTCACGCAAAAGGATTGTTGGGCCTCTATTTTTCCAGTCAACTGTTGATGGCACTGTATACAGAGAACTTATCCAAAATTTGTTGCATTATTAGAGGTGAATGAACGAGATTATTGGTTCCAACAAGACGGTGCAACCTGCCGTACAAGTTATGAAACCATGGGCATGCTTCAAGATTTTTTGTCGATCGACTCATCTCAAGAAATCTTTGGCCACCTCGTTCCCCTAATCTGAGCATACCTGACTTTTTTGGTGGGGATATTTAAAGAACAAAGTTTATAAAGATAATCCCCAAACAATAGATGATCTGAGAATTGCCATTACTCAAAGGATACAAGTCACTCCCAGCATCTTGAAACGCGTTTCTAAAAATATGCGCAAACAACTTCAGCTTTTCCTCCAAGAAAGGGGCAGACATTTTGAACATTTATTATAAATGTGAGTTCAGATTTTTTTCCTATGTTATGTTAAAAGTGCTTTTCACCATTAGCATAAAAATAACTGTTTTAAAATTTGTTGTTTTTGTATAATAAATTCATGAATCGTCAGTACGGGAACTTTTAGGACACTCTGTAGATTGGGATTTGAAAGTGAAAGTATTCAGGCTAACAAAACTAGTTAAGTTACATTTTTGTAAAAGATTCTTTTGATGTAAAATCATCCTAAGGTAAACCAGGAAGATTAATTCGTTGGAAGCTGACAAATGAAATCAAATAACTATGCAAAAATGACATTATACCATTTACCAATCGTGCTGCACACTGAATCTAAGATTGTAAGTAATATTAGTCTTATAAAGTGCTGTATGCATTTTCAATTTATCTCTTACTAGATGGATATCGAGTCTACTATCGAAACCTAACTAAAAGCAAAAATTTTACTTCCACTACCCAAATATTTTTGCATGATACACATTGGGATTACCTTAAAATGGAGTGAAAAGTCGTTTCGGTGACATTTGGCGTTGTCCAATCAACTATCAAAATCAATTTATAATTTATCCTTTAAACTACTAGTTCGGTAAGTACTGAAATCGTATTTGAAAAACAAGATAAGTACTTAAATACGTAGGGTAAAACGTTGCGTATCAGAAATTCTACCGCCACCTACATTTAGAGCTTTAAAGAAATGGCCTCTCATATAATGTCTAAAAACTTTTTTCGCTAAAATCATTTTTAGAACATTTTTAGTAAATCCTTTGACTCTTCCCATTTCATTTTTCTTGCATATCTTTGGAACTCGAGTTTTATTACTGATGTTATAATTTTCCATAGCTCTTAGTTTTTATATATTATACTTTTTAGCATGTGCCAAGAGGAATTGGTAATAACAGCATAATTTTTATGCGACATACTCTTCGCCCATGTCACGTAGAAACAAGGTAATAAAATTCTCATTTTCATTTCTTGTCGAACCAGTAGTCATAGGACATCATGTGACACTTAAAGTCAATAATTTCCCAGAGAACTGCCTTTGATTCTTAAAAGTGCAATAAGGTATAATCATGATTCTTAAAAGTGCAATAAGGTCTGCGAAAAGAGACAAAAAGTGAACGGATTTCATCTCTTCCCTCATACTGATAACCAAAAACCATGTAACCGTGTAATTATTACGAATCTGGATTTATTTGAATTTCTCTAACTGGTAAAATGCTGTTGTTTTTCTTTACCTGTCTATTTTACACTCCCCATTTTTATATGAATAAATAAAAGTTCAAGATGAACTTATTTTTATACTTTTATTGATTAATGTCAAAATGAGAGTTAGTTTGTGTGTTTGATATACATATTAATAAACTTAATATTGAAAACAACAGCTTGAAATATATTAATTCAAGTACGATATTCATATCAGCATTCTTTAACCCTCTTGATGGTTGCAAAACTAACCAGACCTTGATGGACGAGATATATCGTCATAAGAAGAAAAATGACCAGATCTTAATCTAGTCATCATAAAAGAATCGGCAATATCTTGATGACGAGATATCTCGTCATTAGCGAAATTGAGGAGATCAGGATGGACGAGATATTGCGTCGAAATCACTTAACGGATAGTACGAAATAGATTTGCGTGGAAATAAAAATAAACAGAGACATTTCTAACTTAACGAACTATTAATTTACAGTTGAAGGTTGAATTACAGTTGAATACATCGCCGATACAATGTGAAAGTATTGTGAAACAATTCTTTTTCCTACTCACCATCTTACTGTTGTGTTAGATAAGATGCGTCCTGTGGCAAATTGTTCAAGCGCAGTCGACTTCGAAGCTCGCAAATGAGTATATGCCAAAGTTTCGAATATGCACACTTTTCAATTCAAAATTAAAACTGTATTTTTGTTCTGAAAAAGTTACACATTCGATAGTTTATCGATATGTAAAATTGAAGTGTGATATTACGGAATAGTATTTACATTTTGAAATCAAATTTCATTTTAAAGGTGAGATTGAATAAAATAAAATCTTCAATTAAAAAGCACTAATTTGAACTAAATTGGTAAAGTAATATAAATATAAATATAGCCAATAAAGTCAACCGAAACGATTAAAAAATAATTTTGTAAACATGTACTCGTAGTTTCAATCCCATGGTACATCAAGTAATGTTTATACATGCTGGCGGAAAAGGAAAACTATTTCTTTTATCTTTACCTAATACTCCAAGAAATTGAGAGGCAAAAAATGGCGTTGTCTAATAACCGCGGCTGTTGATGGAATTACTGAAAAATTCCTCAAAATTGGGTTAATCGATCGGAAAAATCCATCTCTGCAGTTACAGCTGCAGTGAACATCTGTTTTGTTGCATTTAATGAGCTGAGTCAAAGGAGCGTCAGATGCAGGATTTTCAATTATACGGCTGGTATTGATTAAATGGGCGATGCTTTAGGGTAAAACATTTAATAAATTTTTATTTAACAACCAATCCAGCCATTAAAATAGTATATATATGTTTAAAAACCAAAAGCTGTTGTTTTAGGGTATTTTTTAGTGTATCTTGAAATATTGAGTTTGCAGTGACTTCTGTGAGAAGTATTTTCAGTGTGAACAAACAAACCAGGCGCAAAACAGTTCCTGTTACCCGAATGCTCTTGCATGAGACACTTTGAGGTTATTAAAAAGGTTGTTTATTGTCCTTTTTGAAACTTTTGGCATTTAATCTAATTGGCGTTGAGACCAAATTAACTATGATATATCAATTCGATTGGTTGGATTTTATGGAGCAATAGCAATATTCGTCCAAGTTATATCCAATGGGATTTCTATTGGTGACGGGCTGAAATCGTATTGGAAAAAACAAGTCAATTGATGTCACGTCCGGAAAAAGTACATGAAGTACGTTTCACCTAAAAAACACTACAGCCACCTACATTTAGCTTTCAAAAATGCTTCTCAGTGACTTTTCGGTGAGAGAGATTTTTAGTGTGAACAAACCAGATGAAAAACCGAGAGTTTTCTTTTTACCTAAATGCTCTCGCATAATATATATATATATTTTGGAGTTACCTTAAAATACAGTTTATCGCCGTTTTGGCCTTTAATCTAATTGGCGTTGATCAATTAACTATCATACATCAATTTGGAATTCATTCTTTAGGAATCTACTGCAGAAACATTTCCAACACCTAGACAGCTTGAAAGAAAATGCTTCTCATAACTAGATTGTTCCCAAATAGGAGAATGAATATGAGCAGTTATGCCAAAAATGGAACCAATCTGATTCTGAGATTTTAACATCCGTGAGTCTAACGCAATTCTTTTTCTTTTCTAAAAAATATTCTTTTTTCTATTTTGAGAGAAAAGAAAAAAATACTTCCAACTGAACATTAGGAATTATTCTTGTAGGAAAAATATTCAAACCTTAAAATACTTAAATGTCTTATTTTATAAATTGGGAAAAGTCAAATATGTTTTATCAACTCATATTTTCCTTTCTTTATTCGCATTTGCATATTTATGCGTAGGTGTGCGTGGGTGAATGATGTGTATACTTATAAAAGATTCTCTTCACAATATTTAGCTCTTTATACTAAACCGTTCAGTTAAAAGCATCCACGAAAATCTGAATTCAAATTTCATTCGAAAACTCTACTTTTTGCGAATTTCCTAAAAATTGTAAAAAGGATTCCTTTAAATTGCTGTCGCATTCAATTATATACGGGATCAAGTAAAATGATAAATAAATGTGTACCTACCCTATCTTCAGTTATAACTTTTAAGACATCTGTCGCATTTAATGTTTCATTGAATATGCGATTGTTGACTGTTCATGAGAATAGGAGCTAATCCACGGAATCCTTTTTCTGCATACCTAAGTGACAAGAAAAACAATATTAAAGAACCGATTTAAAAAAAGGTTCCTCATAAAGAACGTGGAATAATGAGTAAGATGGAATTACAAAATGATGAGTCAGATAGAAAAATAAGTTATTTTTTATGTTTATTTTTTTCCATAGATTATTTTCCATGTCATTACATTAAAAGTTTTTATGAAAATAAATAGCTGATATGGTTTTGGATAAAAGAAAGTCGCTTTATATTCATAAAGCTCAGAATCAATTTTATCAAATTAAACGTAACTCAATTGAAGAAAACAAATAAGATTCGAAGCATTTTTTAAATGAATTCTAAAATCATTGATCGTTTCTATGCAAAGTAACTTTTGTCATACACAGCTGGTGAACATGGAGATAAAAAACTTATTTCTATAAACTTGGAATCAAACATCCGCTTAAATTTTTATTTTAACTAAATCAATCAATAAAGTCAGATGTCCTTATTTTTAACTCTTCTGTTCAGCAGGGTTTACAGTAGTTTCTAAGAGAGAGTTTCATTTACGTTCAAGTCCTTGGAGTGTTATTTACTTGAATACAGTGCTACGTTGAAAAATAAAATTCATTTAAGTAAGATCTATTTCAGTCTGGCTGCGAATAATCTTTACCTTTCATGTTAAAGAAAGAAGCAAACGATGAGTGAAATTTCAACCCCATTGAACGTGTGATTTCTAAAACAATTTTATTTGTTGATAGCTTTTACTTTTGTCATATGATAGTAAGATTTATTTAACTTTTCTTTGACTAAACGTAACAAGATATGAAATCGACTTCTTTTGTTCAGACCTTCACCAGATGTGCAGTATTTATCAAAGTTCGTGATAATTCTTTTCAGTTCATTTTACATAAAGAAACAATGATATGATCGAAAAGATTTTCTACGACAGGTAAGGTAACTGGAAAAAATTCAGTTACATGAAGTTTACTTTATGCTCCTATTTAAGAAGCATCATTTTCAAAGTAATTCTGAATGTTAATAAATATAATTAAGAATTAAAATTCGTCAAAGAAAAGCTTTTGATGTACAAGAATTAAAGTATTTCAAAACATTAAAGTACTGCAGACATCTGTCGCATTTAAAGTTTCATTGAATATGCGATTGTTGACTGTTCATGAGAATAAGAGCTAATCTACGGAATCCTTTTTCTACATACCTAAGTGACAAGAAAAACAATATTAAAGAACCGAATTTTAAAAAATGGTTTTTCATAAAGAACGTGGAATAATGAGTAAAATGGAATTACAAAATGATGAGTCAGATAGAAAAATAAGTTATTTTTTATGTTTATTTTTTCCATAGATTATTTTCCATGTCATTACATTAAAAGTTTTTTATAAAAATAAATAGCTGATATGATTTTGGATAAAAGAAAGTCGCTTTATATTCATAAAACTCAGAATCAATTTTATCAAATTAAACGTTACTCAATTGAAGAAAACAAATAAGATTCGAAGCATTTTTGAAATGTATTCTAAAATCATTGATCGTTTCTATGCTTTCTATTTTCTTTGTTGATAGCTTTTACGTTTGTCATATGATGCTAAGATTTGCTTAACTTTTCTTTGACTAAACGTAACAAGATATGAAATCGACTTTTTTCGTTCAGACCTTCACCAGATGTGCAGTATTTGTCAAAGTTCGTGATAATTCTTTTCAGTTAATTTTACATAAAGAAACAATGATGTGATCAAAAAGATTTTCTACGATAGGTAAGGTAACTGGAAAAAATGCAGTTACATGAAATTTACTTTTATAGAAGCTCCTATTTAAGAAGCATCATTTTCAAAGTAATTCTGAATGTTAATAAATATAATTAAGAATTAAAATTCGTCAAAGAAAAGCTTTTGATGTACAAGAATTAAAGTACTGCAAAAAATCAGGAAAGCTTAATGCTCATCGAAAGAAAGGTGTATTAATAACATCACGGACGCAGCTATAATTATTTAAAGTTGATACAGGCTTATCTTTCTTATTATACGTAGGAAATGAAAGCGAGACAGTTGAACTTTGCTTTTCACACCGCCTTTGGTTTTAGATAGAATTCCTGAATATATTTTTCCAGTGGGAGTTACGAAGAACTGTTTTTATTTCCTTTTACAATACTGGTGCTCGTAAATATTTTATCTCATATTTCAGAGATATATAGTACTTTTATTATAAATACTATATGCATGCAAATATATTCACAAGAATTTGAAAAATACTGAATGTATATACATCTTTTCCTTCAAAATACAAATATTTATTTTTTCATTTTTGTTTCATATTCTTCGGTGCCATATTTTGTGAAAGTACAGTACAGCATATTTATGAATACTTATACTTAACTAGCAAAATTATCCGACCTCACTCGTGTTGAATTGGTTTACTATACATTGAAAGTGACCAGAATAATCACTTGCCTCTTTCGTAGAAAAATGCCAAATCATTTAAGTGTGAGTAAGATAATTTTTTAATACCTTTTCGACACTTTTATAATTTATACAACCTACTTTGGACACAAATCTTATACAGGCATATCCATCCAAGTAATACATTTCACATGTATGGCACGCCTGCTTTAGGTACAAACTGACGAAAGGTGACAGACACTAAAGTAACTACTACAAAAGACGATTTTGAGGGAGTATTAGGAATTCCCACATTCTTAAGTTCTTTTCCTGTAAAATTGCTCAACTCAGTTCGTTAAAATGACGAATCTACGGAGAATACTCTCACACTCATAATTTACCTGCCAATATTTTTTTTTGATTTGTGGCACTCTTTTCGAATTTTGCTATCATTAAGGAAAGGATGACAAAAATTAATTTGATAAGACATTTATCAAATTAATTTTGTTATAAAAGCGGATATGTTTTTTTCTTGAAAATTCCGTTTTGTGGTAGGTGCAATAACAAAAGAACTTGTTTTAAAATTTAATGTCTTCAGTACAGACAAAACAAAGGTAACCTATTACCATTTTTTTTAATGGTAAATAGATTTAACAGCGTTTGTTCTAAAGAAAATCAATGTTTTAAACAAACTTTCCTTACATAAGAGTTGCTTAACTATAGCTTCAATTCGTAAAATAAACCACCTTGATCTTCTGCGCTATGACAAAGAATTTTTAACATTTCAAATGTCCTAGTTCGGATATTTTTAACATTAACGTTCTTTCAATAATGGTAAAATTCCACTTAAAATTTGCTTTATACTTGCATGCGGCTTTAAATCAAATACTTTGCGGTGGTGTTGCGTGTGATGATACGAAAATACAATTAATAGAAATAATAAATATTTAAAATAGAAAATCGAGAAATAAAACAGAAAAGTTGACGGGAAAAAGTTCTAAAGACATAAATTTGTGATACTTTTTTATCTCTTGATCTCGCACAGTTGCCACAACTTACAACTAAAAATTTGATAAAATTTAAATATACGAAATTAATTCCGAGTGAAAAAAACGGAAAATATCACTGCACATGGCAGACCAACACGAGTTTTCATTTCGTTTCCAAATATCGTGTGTCCCAAATACTGGGAAATAATTTATATTTCCAAAGAAAATAAATAAGGCTCCAAATACAAATGTATTAGAATTTAAATTCCGTAAAAATAATTGATTTTTCACAGCACTGGTAAAGCAATTCAAGTAATTGCAATGCTCAATATACCTTCCAGCTGCTCCAAAACTACCAAATTATGGTTGATTTAAGTATAAGGTAATGCGGGGTAACTGGGTACATGGGGCATCTGGGCACACCCTTTGTATTTTTCTAAATGTGGATAGAGGGAATTTTCAAACCACGTATTTGCAATACTGGATGTCTTTCCACGAAAACAACTGTCAGACCACCAGTAGCGCTCCAGCAGTCGAGAAGAGAGTTTATTCATAAATGGAATAGTTTTTGCAGCCTTACAACTTGAGACACTACTCTATTCAAGCTATTCTGGTGAGTGTAATTTTATAATTACAATAAAAATATCTCGATCACTTTAAAGATTACACTAAGTAGATTTAATTTATATTAAATTTCAATTTTTTTGTTTAGTATAAAGAATTTATAAGGGGTGCCCAGTTGCCCTGTGTCCAAAACTGATTAGGGGCAACTGGGTACTAGGGCTTGGGGAACTGGGTTCGGGTACGGCCCAGTTGCCCCACACAGTACCATTGTTCAATCTTCAAACATTATGTTCTAGTTATAACACATTGTTTTTGAACACTGAACTTAATTTAATTTTTTCATGCTGTGTAATAAGTTACTTTAAATGTTTTGCTGTTTAACTTAGTTTGAAAAATTATCATAAAGATTTTGTTAATAAGTTTAATTTTGATGTAAGAAAGCTTTTCTAAAATACATAACAATTTGCACTTGTCAGCGATTTCTGGAAATAATATGTTAATTTTAGAGTTTTGTAATCTATTTTTTTCATTAAATACCGTTATTTACCTGTTATAATCAAAAGTTATATTTCCTGCTGTTTCACACCACATACGAGGACGCCTATGGGCACGCACACACAATAATTGAAAAAGAATTCTATAAGATTAAATAATTGCCTTATTACAAGTCAGTTGAGAGTATTTGAGTCGCTCTCAGTCTACTTCTGAGGTAGAGGTCAGTATACCCTTCTCACTTACAACTACAATAAAAATATTAAAATTTTATTTTCTATCATGAAATCAGCACTTAAATATTGTTAAATAACAAAAGAACACCCCAGATTCCAAAAAAAATTTCCCTTTACTACTTTGCTATTTCTAAATTTTAGGTGGGGGTGCCTCGACGATATGGGGAACTGGGTACCTGCGACTACATATAAATTTGTGATATTGTAAATTTGTGATATTGTAAATTTGTGATATTGTGATATTTGTGATATTGTAGCTCCAAATAAATTTGTGATATTGTAAAATCGGTACTCAGTTACCCCGCCTTACCTTAGTTACTCCGATATTTTAGCATGAAATATGCCTAAATATATAAGCAAAGAAGTTTTAAATAATATATTCACTTAACCAAAATATGGTACATAAAATATAGAACATTGCAGTAAAATATGTTTAAGAAATTTGATGTGATGCTTGTACAAACACATAGACACAAAATTAAACGTAGAACGAGAAGACGGACAGACGAACTTACGCAACTAAGTTCAGTCACTAAATAAATATAAGTACGGTATGCAAAGTTTCACGAAAATATATTCAACCGTTTGGACATAATACGGCACATACATATAGACAGATGGACGGACAGACAACAAACGCGCAAGAGACGAATTTTGCATAAGAAGGATCCAAAAAGGATAGAAAACTTGAAATGGGTCGAAAATATTCAATGTACAAACGAACACTCCATTTTTATTTACATAGATTTGTCTGCTGAAGAGTTTTGAACAGTACTTTTTTACTGGTAACATCCTGAATAGTGTTACAGATTTTTGATCTTAACACATTTACTTAATAAAAAATTATGAATTGCTTCAATTTGGTTAGTTAAAAATTTGTATTGCAATTTGCACTGGCCGAGGTAATACTTTTTGAAATCTTTTATCTCGACTATCTTATAATCAAACAAACTAAATCTCCTAAGCATATCATATGAATACTACTTTCTTAGTCTAATTAATCAATGGAATTGTGCTTCCTTTTCGGTTGTTTTATTACCTATTATCTGTTCAGTAGCCACAATTTAGTTATGTAAATTTCCTTGTTTAAATAGATTAAGGGGCAACATAGTTTCGACTTAAGCATTTCAACTTATTTTTACTTTCAATTACTTGCGAGTGTAATTTGTTCATGGTTCTTTATAATTTAAACCCAAAATAAGGTAACACTAATGGCTATTGAAGTATGTTTTATTTTTTTTTCTAAATCGGAAACTGGTATAAATGCCGTACGCTACGGAAGAGAAATCCATAGGTGCTAACCTTCAAAGCGGTTTCGGCGAGATATCTCGTCAATAAAGATATAGCTGATTTATGCTTCACTGGCAAGATATCTCGTCACCAGGATATTGCCAATTTTCATATGATGATCAAGATCTGATCAGTGTTCTCACGACATATCTCGTCCATTAAAATCTGATCAGTTTTGCCAATGACTTGGTTCTCGTTGATACAACTACCAGGAGGGTTAATAACCATTTTGAAACAGTCAACTCCAACTGAGAATTTCATAAAATATAATAGTTTGTTAGTTGATCACAAACAACTATTCGATAAGTCAGCTATTTTGTTCAGAAATCCTTTCAACCAATATTCTATGATGTTCTTAACTTTCATAAGATCGATTATATTACCTTTCGGTTTCATATTATGATTGATGTCTTAAACAGCTTTTAAAATCTTCAATAATAAATACACACAAAATGTTACGAAGGGCAACAATGCACGGTGTAATTAAATATACAGACAAATTTAGTACGTAGAAACTTAAATACATTGTTTATTGAAAGTTCGACATCAAGAAAGAGTTGTTGGATTGTCGGTAGGTAGTTGAATTTACATCCCACTAGAGCAACACAACATACTATTGACGCATTACATAACATCGTAACGGTTCTTCTCCAAGTGGTCTGGAATGTTATTTTATTTACGCTCTCGCCTTATACGTATCATAGCCAAAATGCATAATCACCTATACATCACAGTGGTCTTGGAACCAGAAGTCTTACCCCTCAAACAGATATTCCCTGTAACTATCTTTCAACAGGACAATGCTCGTCTCCATGTCTCCCGAATTGTCCAACGTTTCTTCTGTGATCAACAAGTACTTCTTCTTCCTTAGCATGCTCGGTCACCTGATTTGTCCCCATAGAATACTTGTGGGATATGATTGTTCGAAAATTGATCCGTATGTCTTACCCTGCAGTCTCAAGTGACTAATTGCGCATGCGTGCTGAATTTGTTTTGAGCAACATTTCACAGGCAGCCATCCAGAATCTATTGATCAATGTCACATCGTGTGAAAGTAGTTATAACTGCTAAAAATGGACACACAAATGACTGATTTTAGCATGTCTCTTAACTTACAGTTCCGTAATTTAAATGATTCATACATTGTACCACATGTCATGACTCAAATGAATTTCACTGCTGTGACTAATTTCTTTATTGGTGCTGCATTTTCAATAAGCAGCAATGTATTTTTAAATGCGGTTCATTTATCTATTGACTAAACATAAGCTTAGAGTCAAAACAGAACGAGTATTAACAATCCGCAAACCCGAATTTCTCCAATTTATAATTGAATATGTTGATTAAAATACACGTGGACAGTTTAGTTTGAAACTTTTGTCAAAGTTTCTCCCCAAACGCTTTCCCTTAATGAGTTTAAATATATCATTAGTAAATGAGGGGAACATAAATTCGGACCACTATTCTTCGTACATTAGAATATCATAAACTTCTGGTTAGAGATTTCCCTTATAACATGAGGTTGCAATTCTATTGTTTTCTTTGAATAAATAATGTCACCTCGTGTAACTTTGTGGTTGCTCTTTTGATAGAATTGGAATTTAGTATATGAAGAAATGAATTTTAAGTACTTTCAATGAAAACGCTATTTAGGTATTTCTGTGAATCTCTTGAATTTCGATAGGTATGTAAGTAGTTAATTAACGTCGCACTAGAGCAACACAACTGACTATTGGCGACGGTACGAGATAAATCCTGAAATCCCCGTCCACCACTTAATTTTGAATCCCGGTCAGATAACACCTGAGCTGGCACCCCACTCTCCAAACTTCTACACCACGCCAACGTGAGGACATTTGAGGCCACGACAGATCTAATGTGCACCAGCCCCAATGTACACGACGGTCTCTGGTCGAACCCAGTTTCGAACTCGCAACCTTCCGGTTGCCAATTCGTTACTCTTCCAACTGGGCTACTACGGCCCTTAGAATTTCGGAAGTGCAATAAATATGCAGTCGTACAGCAACACTCAATAATCCAAGTCGAGATGTTAGTTTGCCGAGAATGGTTCTTAATTCTTATAAATGCTAATACCGAAACAAAATACCTAACATGGACGAGTTAACAATAAATAGCAAATGCAATGGTTTCTATTTTTTTATTTGTGTCGCAAAGTTCAGAAATATTCTTTGTAGACTTTTGAATACGATTTCAAAATAACATACAATCACTATGTTTCAGGCTTGGGACCAGACTTGGAATGCTACTCCATTGCAATTTTTAAATGCCATTAATGTAAAAAATTAGCACCAAGTATCAATAATGCATCGATAAGTCAAGATCGGAAGTATTTCTTTTTCTCCTGTAGTTTTTATATTTACATTAAAATCCTTTCATATTATCTATAAAAAATCCGCCTGAGAAAGCGTGGCTTCGTTGTCTTGACACGCTTTCAAACAATGCTTTCATAATCGGATTTTCTTCTTTGTTCTATTACTATTTTGTCTATTTTTATCTACCTTTGGCCATTATTATGCAACCATCGACATTCTAATGATCTAGTTATTGGCATAAAAGCCTTCAACCACGTCCTGTAATTTGCATATAGCTCTTATGATTTCTTTATGGTGTTGCATTTTCACTGTCACGCAGTGCATATATTTAAAATTTGAATAGAAAATTGTTGTGGCGGTCTCTACAAGACGGCGTGAAATTAAGCATCCATTTTCATTGTAACGATTGAGAACAAAAACCGTTAAGTGGAAAATAGATTTCGATATTTGGATATATTTAAAAACGAAATTCGTACTTTCAACTGAACCAGAACATCGCATCTAAATTGCACACTGCTTCTGCGCATATCAATATTGGTATTAAAAATCGTCTAGCAGCTCTGATTCATAAATCGATATCAGATGTTGACAACTAGCGTTCATATAGCGCACCGTAAGTCTTAATTAGTGTAAATACATGAATATGAGTTTGGTTTATTAATTAACTCGTGGCTCTTAACACTACAACCCTTACATCCATCCACATCGTACTAAAAGCTCAGCGTCTTATAAAAAAATTCTCAATAGAAGTTAGAGTATGTGTGTCTATATATATTCTAATGAACATGCCTCAGAAATAGATATCTGTACATTGGAGAATGGCAACTAATGGATATAAAACGAAAAAATAAATCTTCGAGATTCAATTTGCCACTTTTGCCAAGTTATTTAAGCATGCTTGATTTGAGCTATGATGCTGCACAGTATTGCTAGAACTGTACGGAAGAGCTCGCAGCTCTGATGAAATTACTTCAGTACTGATTGCATAAGGCAATGAGAGATCTGGAAAATGGAAATCACCGCAGAAAGAAATTGTGAGTGAACGTGAAAACAGATTTGGGTGTCAAAAAATAAGAATCGCCTTTGAAAAGTGAAGGAGATGCAATTGAGGCAGACTTTCGAAAGATCATTATGATCACATGACTAAGATGCGCACTTTCTCTGCCATGAATTTTATTCGAAATAAAAATTAACCAGTTAGGAGTACACGAAAGGTTGTATTTTAATTAATTTTGTTTCATTTGGAGTATGAAATTAGCATATCGATGCTTGTATTCATTATAAGTGGATTTAAACGTCGTACAGATATGCGTAATTAACTGCCACAAATAGACGTAAGCTGTTATACTTCAGCGAAAATGCTCTACGTACGTCTGTCAGCATTAGAGAAATTTTCATAATAATGAAAATTATTTGATTCAACTGAGTGCTTTGAATGAGTTGTACGTTTGACAAGGAAACAGGTATGAATGTATGTAAGTTGCTGAAAGGAATAAAATATTCTGTATGCAAAATTATTTCAGTGCAAACATCGACAATATGCATCTTAATGAATTAATTATATACAAAAAATCGGAACGAAAGAAAATAAATTATTTGTCAATGATGACAAACAAGAATATTTTTGCCATCCACGAATATCATTTTCTTTTATATAAAATGCAGCGGCTATAATGTGTCTTTATTTTTATATGATGTCTCGCTGCCAAATAGTTTGTTTTACTTTATAAAGGAAGAAAATGTTGGTTTTCCTTTCATTTTTTTATATAGTTAGCAAGATATGCACACCGCCAAATCCGTCTGCAAATCGTAAAGGTTTGGATTTTTATGTTGTTTTCTGATAGTTTGCATGATATTACAGCACTTTTTAAAACTGGAACTTTATCCATATTCTGGAATAAAACGTGCTTGTGTCGAATTTTTTTGGACGGGGTAGAATTATTATTATTGTGAAAGTTTTTATGGAAGAAATGTTTTTCTACCTGTAGTGCGTGACGGAACAGATGTAGAGAAATTTAAATATTTTCAATTTAATTTCTTTCCTTAATATAAATTTATAACAGAAAACTAGAAGCTTGTAAGCCCTTGTAACAACACAAAGGAATTTTTTGTTTTGTTTTCCTTTCTTATAATATATTAAGACTTGGGTTAGACTTGAGAACGCTGTGCCATCGCAAATTGGCGTCACATTTCAAACAAGGAAATATGTTTGCTGCATGCGCAGTGCATGCAGAAACATGCCAGCCTTTCAGAATACCCGTTTGGCGACGACAATTTTTGTCGCCAGTTTGGCGAGAGTCGGTTCCATGTTCTCTCTAAAGTTTTACCAAAAAATTTTATTCAATATGAATTCAACTCAAAACGTAAAAAACAAATATCGAAAATATTAATGGCTATATGTAAAGCAGAATGGCCATGGACTGACTTAATAACTACAAATTATACGACATTCCACCAAGGGAGGTTCCGTTCCTTTTCTTGTGGGAATATATCGGTTTAGTGGTGATGCTGAGTTTTCTTGTTGGTTAGTTTGGTATTTTTATGGTGAAAGAGCGATATTTGCCCATACTGCACCAGACACAATGTATACAATATCAGGTAATGGACATACACACAAAGAAAGCTTTACTGATACAAAAGGGGTTTTCTTGTTGGACATATGGTTATTTGGGAACTGTGTGTTGTAGTCTCGGCCGAAGGATGTCGATAATTTTGCATATATTTTCTCTGCACTTCCTATATTTCAATGTTAAATTCGGCCATCCTGAAGTGGGTCTTGGAAGGGGGCAACGAAGGTGATGTGAGCTTGTGAGGGGACACACTAAGGTATAGTGCAATGGAGTTTCCTTATAACCCACAAATTCATTGGTGTTGGTCTGTGGTAATCAGAATCCTCCCAAGCGAAGCGGGTGGAATGACAACACTGCCAACAGAAACACATAAACAACTGTCTTGTGGATAATTGCTGTGACTCGCCCTCTTGATACCATGAATGTAAAATAAGAAATCATACAATCCTTTCAATGCGAGCGTATAGATCGCATGACCATTCAAGCACAAATTGACCAGAAAGCGGAAGTCTCGGCGTTACATAAGTGCAAAATGTTAGGGGCCGCCGTGAACTGTTGAGAGACATGCCTTCCTGGAGGACTTAGGGAAATCTGGCCCGGATTTACGAGTCGTCTTGAAGAAACAAAGAAACATTCTTCAGCCAACCCGACTTCGTCCCAAACGAGATTTGAACTTGTGATCGAGCTCTTCGGTCTACCAGTTTTTGAACCCTCTGAGGTCGATTGGTTGGGTTTTGTGGAGCAAGGACCATATTCATCCAAGCTGCTTAACCTTCAGAGATTTCCAAGAAGTATATTTCCACTACATCCCATTCGATGATCAAATAGCCATTTCTATTGGTTGAAAGAATCCTTTAAACAATTCTATTGGCCAAGAGAGTCAAAACTGGTTAGAAGTCATGCAGTAAAGACTATAGAATGCAGAACGGATACATACTTATTAACCCCTCAAAGGGTTAAGAACGAAATCTTTACCAGCTCAGCTATTGGTCGGCTGAGAGCATCATGGAATCACACTATTTTATGTAGAAGGTTATAATAATTTTATCCCTGCCACATTTCGAAATAACTTATATTTAGACTAGAAAAACTGTTACCCCTAAAGAATTCTAATACTACATTTTAAAATAAAAATTTAAGCTTAGCAATCAGCTGGTAAGAATGATTTTGAAAGCTCAACATAGAGCTTATATTATCCAAAACATTCCTTCATCTCACACAATGTATGTAAAAATGATTCTTTAAAAATGCTGTTTTCTTAATATTTATCAGTAATGTAATAGTGACTATAGAGAAATCTAGTAATAAATTCCTGAAATTTAAGTTGAAAGTAAAATGTCCTTCGTTTTCCTAAAAAGCTTACTTCTAAGTGGATTATCTACTCTCTCCCCTAGACCAGAATCCGTCAGGAAAGAGACACATAATTTAATCGAGAGACTGAAATTCGTGAGTTGCTTTTAGTCTATGGTTGAGCCGACTGGAATTTTTATATCGAGTTATCTACATCGGGTTGGCGAGGAATTCTAAACTATTTGGAAAATGGGTCTACCTGAAAACAGGTTGCGAAGCAAAAACTCGTGCTTCAAAAATTTGTGCAATGCATATTTTGACATTCAGTCTTTTATATCAGGCTGTTTTCAACGCTGTAAATAAAGGATCTTGACAAAAATGCAACCCTAATTTTACAAAAAATTCTAAATTTTATTTAATTTAAACTAAGTAAACACTGGGTATAAAGGTAGTTGAATTAAGGACGCACTGGAAAAAATATCGAAGCCTATAAATTTGTTATTGATACTGTGGGAATTTCAAGATCACACACCTCACAAGTTACATTATTTTTCACGAGTCCGAAAACGCGTTTCTCTCCGAATAACGAAAATGTAGCCTAGTTGGTAGAGTCGCGGATTTGCAATAGGAGGGTTGCGAGTTTGAGACTAGATGCAACCACCGTGCTTTAAAGTTTCGAGACGATGTCTTCGGGTCTTTCCCTTCGGGATTGACCGTCCCTGGTCGTCGCTGTTTGTTGATCCAGTGCGACGTAAATGCAACTACTTATCTACCTTGGGCTCAAAGTACCACAATCTGCTCAGTCTGTAGCAGCTGTTGCACATCAATTAGCCGATTCGATAAATACTCTCTAAACAATTGTTGTTAAATCAAGTTAAATTAGGGTTTTCAAATTACCAGTAAGCTATCGACGGAAATTCATATGTCCGGTTTTGAGTTTTTCCTTTGCGAATTGGTTTTTTGCGCATTTCAGAAATGAAAGTAATAAATTGTTTGTTAATGTAAATATTTGCAAAAATTTTGGTCGCAATTTATTTCCTTCCGAAAATTTGTTTGAAATGTGTAGTAATCAGTTCTTATCTCCAACAGAAAATAACAAATGATGAATTAATCCAGGGGTTCCTAAACGTATTGAGCGGAGAACCATATCCGGATATTGAAAATGCATACCACTTCTGGTATGCACTCTCTGCAACTACTGGCATACTATAAATTGGTCTCTGAAGTATGATCTTAAAATAAAGCCAAAATAATATAAAATATAACAAAGAAAACCAGCAATGTTTCATGACAGCAATTTTCGTTAAAACTGGTAATTCATTACAAGTTATTTTAAGCCTAGTAAAAACGAATTAGGCTTGTATTTACCTCCTAATAACTAACATTTGTGTTTAACCTTCTGAGTGGTTCAAAGGAACATATGCGTTTTGAAACCTCGAGCCTTCCTTGATTGACTTCTAACCATTTTCGATCTTCTTGACCAGTAGAATATTTCCCAGGATTCTTCAATCAATAGATGAAGTTATTAAGTCATCATGAAACGAAATTCTACACTACTCGGAAATCGCGTGCTCAGAGGGTAAATTAGTTAAATATATCATCTCGTCCTTTTCAGTCGGAGGGGCCGCGGTAGCCCAGTTGGAAGAGTAACGGATTAGCTGTCGGAGAGTTGTGAGTTCGAAACTAGGTCCAATCAAAGACCGTCCTGTTCAATGGGCTAAATCTATCGTGGTCTCAAATGTCCTCACGTGGGCGTGGTATGGAAGTTTGGAGAGTGGAGTGCCAGCTCAGGTGTCGACCTCGTCATCTGACCGTGGTTTAAAATTACGCGGTGTTGACCTCTGATCTTTACCTTGGAGATTGATCCCGGACAGACGCTAATAGCTCCTCGTGTTGCTCCAGTGCGACGTTAATTAAGTAAAAATTACCTTTGTGAGTAGGTAAATATTAAGAAAAATTTTTTCTATTAGACAAAATAAAGAATACATTTTGAAATCGAAGAAAAATTTGATTCGTTTAGATTATAAGTGAGATCAAAATAAATTTCATTGAAAAAACAAATTCCAATAATATATTAAAAAAATTCATGTTAAAAAACTTTTATATAAATTTACTTTATATTATGAAAATGTGAAATTTCATTTGCATAATAAAATACATACAAGTTATCACATTTAGTTAGGGCCTCACTGTTTCCCCCAAATAATGCATAGCTGTGAAAGCCTTCTTCAGTACAGAAAATGGTATGATTAATGAGTGAAACATTTCTTATAGTGGTTATAAGTAATTAGTATATTCTCTGGTAATGACATGGATAATTTAGGCTACCATTATTCATCTCGAGTTCTTATTTGTTCTCCTTACTTTTTAGAACAAAAAGTATAGAAAAGAATTTACTAACTTATTCGGTAAATGTTCGTAAAGGCAGAAAATAGAAAAAGAGTGACAAAAGCGTTACTACTTTTCTTATCCTACCTCATTTTTAAAATTATAACTTTCGGGGAAAGTTTAGTTATGCACATAATTATTCATTTATATAAGAAGTTTTAAAGTAAAAACTGCTATGTACCTTTAAAAGTAAACGAACATGTAAAATAAAAATTGATATTTATTAATGGATATATACTCAACTGCTATATTATTTATTACAAATCTTTGCAATTATTAATAGTGTAGAACTATATTGCAGGGTGCTTAAAATTTGTTAAGATATTTGCATAACATTAAGATGAGAGAAGGAAATAGAAAATGCAGAAATTTTCGTTGATAAGATTAATTTTATGCGGACAGTCTATTTGTTGAGATTTCCAAAAGTCACAGAAAAAGTTTCAATTCAAAGGTCTAGTAGCACGATGCGGTTTTGACAGCAATGCACAGAAAGACAGGATATTTTTAATTACGAAAATTTTCATTGACATAATAGAGTTACATTTGCCACCGACAGTTGGCGCTTCAGTTGTGCCAATAGTTTATACAGTGCCGCAGACCTGTTCGCAATGCAGCTAGGATTACAAATGTTCAATGTGACAGCCGTCATTCTTGAGAATGCTATGAGACGTGGCACGACACTATGCACAACATCGAAAGGATTGCAGCTGTAATTCCTGTCAGATGATGGCGGATAGCTTCTTTCAACATGGCTAATGATGTCGGTCGACCTCTACACCGGTGACTTCAAGCTGCCCCCAGCTCAGGGACCGCTACAGCGCCACCTGTCGACGACAAATTCTGGCAATAAACATTTTCATTATTAAAAAAATCCCATGTCTTTCTTTGCGTTTGTTTGAAAACCGCATCGTGCTACTGTCTATACTTTTCGAATGATTAAATTTTTGCTTTTTTTATGACTTGGATCACCCGGTATATACTTTAAGAACATCACACAATTTAATTTTTCATCTATATTCTTCATATTATTAATTCAACATCAAGACCCAATTCTTACAACTGCTGAACCGATTGTAAAAGATCAATATTTTCAAGATGACATAGTTTGTTTAATATCATAGTACATATTTTAACACAACATTAGTGTTTTAACAAACATTCGAACGTCAGAAAGTTGCAGGATAAATTTAATTGGATGGTTGATTGCTTCTTTTTACGATACCCTAGGATTCTTTCAGCCAATAGATACGGTTATTTAGTCATTAAATGCGATGTAGGGCAAAAGCAACACCACACTACTCAGAAATCTCTTTACGTTGAGGGTTACAAGTATCAAAGAGAATGCTTCACCCCCCAAGACCATATTACTTTTCATTTAAAAACCTATTTTTAGCACTTGAAACACTTTCATTAACTAGAATAAACACTCAACGCAAACACGTGGAGACAAGGAAGAGAGACAAAACCTCCGAACGGAATAAAAGGGAATTGGAGAATTGCAGTTAAAAATACATAACATTTAATCAATCTGTAGGCTTGGAAATAGATCCCTGCTAGCATCTTTCAAAAATGCCTCCCGACAATTTTGGGCAGGACGCAAGGTGGGTCGAGTCCATTTCGTCACTACCTCCTCACAGGACAAAATTGGGATCGTCGAAAGTTTTGAATCCTTCCAAGCTTTCCTTTGATTTATTCTGCCTAGATCCCTCAGGGGCACATCTTTAGATGTGTAAAAGCATCACAACCCCGAGGTACCCTAGGGATCTATCCTCCCTTTCGTTCTTCTAGCACGGTAGCCCGATTAGAAGAGTAGCCGATTCGCAACCGGAGGGTTGCAAGTTCGAAGCTAGATCCAACCAAAGACCGTCGTGTAGGTGGGGATTGTTGCAGCCTCAAATATCCTCACGTTGGCATAGTGTGGAAGTTTGGAGTGCCAGCTTAGGTGTTGACCTCGTCATCTGACCGTGGTTCAAAATTACTTGGTGCTGTCCTGGGATCTTTCCCTTGGGGATTGATCCCGGACCATCGCCAATAGACCTTTGTGTTGCTCCAGTGTGACATGAATTCAATTATCCGCCCACCTCTTCTGTCTTGAAAATCTAATTTGACGTACGCTCAGTCTTATAGGCCCGCTTGTGACGTATATAAGTTATTAGAAAACTGCTGGATCGACAAAACACTTGTATTAAACATGTGTTTGAGTATTAAGCGATTTAATCAGCCTGTTCAGTACGCGAAAGCATCAACATGTTAAAGTGTTAAGCCTCTTAATTTAAACTGCGAATTAGTTTTTTTAAGGATTTCTATTCACAAAAGGAAAAATTAATTACGACGTCGAGGGATGTAATTTGCATCAATCGACAAGAAAGCGCGGTTTGAGAAAACAAGTAATTAAAACTCCATTGAATCCTTTCAAATGAATTCGGAATATTCAATCGAATAACTCAGGATCGAATAGATTAGTCATTACTCATACGAATGCATTTTTCGCTGGAAAACTGGCAGTCAAAACACTTTACCATTTTCATTTTCGGAAGAGGAATTATCACGTTTTTGTTCGACAAGCTTGTTTCCAGATAAAATAACTGCAGTGAGAGAAAATTAATTAAATGAGCAGCTTAGATTTTCACATTTCTTTCGACCGAGAGTTTCTATTATTTGAAATAATTTGAAGCAGAGAGAGGGAAATAATTAGCATATGTCACAAGTAGAAGTTAATTAAATAGCAAACAACCACCCAGATGTTTAATCCATGCAATTATCTGATAAATAGCTTCGATTTAAGTTGAAATGGATAGATAGTTCCAAGTAGGATTTTTTAGAGATAAAACATATAAAAGGATTTTTAAAACGTGTATTTATAAAGTATTTATTCAAATAAATTCGAAATTCTTGGGATGCTTTTGAAAAGAAATAAGATATTGGTATTAGAATGCTTTCAAAGGAAGGTTTAACCTCGCTTTAATTTGTCGACTTTGGTATAAATAGAAAGCGTATAATTCAAACACCATGTTTCTTTATAAAAATAAAACAGCTTATATAATGTGTATAGTCTTATTAGTTTGAAATCAGATTGAATTATGTAATGATTATAATTCCATGTTCAATGTTTTTATACAAAGAAAGTAACATTATTCTATTTTAAATGCAAGAATGCGCTTCAATTAACTTAAATCCAACTGTACTCGAATTTTTCAGAATTGTGTGGTAAATTAATTCCAGAATTTAAATATTTTGTCTTACCTAATTACAATTTAAAAATTTCCTTTGACTAAAATAGCCCATTGTGTTGCTCCAGTGCAATGTTAATTCAACTACCCCCTTCAACCAGCCTTAGACTAACTTTTTTATAATTTAAAACTTTCTATTTTCTAATATCAGTTTCAGATTAAATTTATGAGACGTTTTTTTTTTAAATTAATTAATTAATTAATTGTTATGATGAATAAGTCTTTTGATACATCGTGTGTGTCTTATTCGTTCCAATTACATTTAATTTATTTTTAATAGTATTTAACCCTCAAATATTTGCATGGGGTACACGTGAACCCCAACTTTCACAAATGAGTCATTACAGTGAGAATTTCAAATCTGTATCTGATCTGAGGGCTGGGTAAATCTGTCTGAAGAGTCGTATCTGGTCGCCGGACCGGGTGAACCTAGTCGATACAACTCATTTATACGCATTATACTCATTACTAATCATTTTACTACGCATACGAGTTTTTGGAGTTACCGAATTGGGATTGCTCTGGAGTTCGAAACTCGATCCAACCTAAGACCCTCGTATACGTGGCGGGATGCACGTTAAATCTGTCGTGGCCTCAAACGTCCTCACGTTGGCGGGGTGTGAAAGTTTGGAGAGTGTAAACTTCGGTGTTGACCCCGTCATCTGGCCGTAATTCAAAATTACGAGGCGCTGTCGTCGGATCTTTAATTTTGGGATAGATCCATGTGTCACCAATAGTCCAGTGTGTTGCTTCAGTGCTATGTAAATTCAACTGCCTGCCTACCTATCTGTTGCTATTACTGAGGTAGTTTAAAGCAGCTTAGAAAGGAAAGGTATTTCAGTGTAAGTAAATCAGACACATAAAGCGAAAATTTTACTTTTGCTGTCCAAATGTTCTCGCATGATACATATCGCATTACTTAAAATGTAGTTTATTGCTGTTTTGGCGACGCTTGGCGTTTAATCTAATTGACGCTGACCAATCTACTAGATATATTTATTCGGAATTCATTCTTTGAAATTTTTATTGGCGAAGTTCTGTTAATCGTGTTCGACAAGCCTAAGGACATTCCGTCACAAAACACTACAGCCATCTATATTTAGCGTAACTGAAAGACTCAAAGTCATCATTTCGATACTCTAGCTCATACAAATAACATGGATAAATATATGAAATACACTTTTAAAGTATGTCATATGTGAATTTTATGTACGATTTGACTTCTGAATCAAACCATTGGAACAAACCAAGCAACTAAAAAGGACGATAAGTCTGAGGTTTAAGAAATAGGCAGCTTTCTAGTGGAAGAAACGCAATTCTCATTGCTTTCCTATCAGGTTACATTTGCTAGTTCTTCAATAATTACATTGATGGCCTTTTCAAATTAAATAAACACAACTTCTGCAATCGTGGAACCGAATTCTTCAGATCTTTCCGAAAATGGCGCAAACTTTTTCGATAGCGGATATCTCCGAAGCACAAAACGGACATTTCGATTCGACAGGGCAATAACGAGAACGAAATCACGTGCAACAGTGTGCTCGTGATCGGGCAACAGCCATTCCACTTCCATGTTAATCTCTTGTCGTTAGGCAAAATGTTCGAAGGGGCACTTCAGACGAATTAGTATGGGCAGAGCCAGCACGTGTCAGATTAACTCCGGATACGACATTCCGATTAGCCTCATATTCAACGATGGTTGCGATGCAATTGGCTCCAGTACCGATTTTGAATTAGTGTGAAATGGCTGTCACAGTTTGGCAAAAAGAAACATCCCATCCGATTCTGTAGCAAGATTGTATATAATATGGTCACCCGAATTGAATATCTTATTATATACATTTTTTGAATACGTGCTTGAGTGTGATTTATTATTAAGTATTGATTTAGAAATAGCTTGAAGCTTTAATGTAGCTATCGCTTAAGAAGGAAATTATGTTTCAATTTTGGGGACTACGTTTTAATTTTCTTAGCCTTCGTGGCTAGATTTCCGACTATTGTAGAATTGCTTTTACTCCCAACAACACAATGACCAAAAACCGACATATATTGTTTGAAAATAATGCATAGAATCTTTCAATCTTTAAAAAGATTCTATAGGTCCATTCCTTAGAATAGAATCCTTTAAAACGCTTCTATTGGTCCTTTCTTCAGAATAGAATTCTTTGGAAAGATACTATTGATCATTTGCAGAATAGAATCTTTTGGAAAGATTCTATTACATTTGAAAATAGTCCTGTATACCATAATTTGATTTTTCAATGACTTCTCACTGGTTTCATAGGAGCGTAGAAAAGTAACAGGTGAAGATATTCAAGTTAACCAAATATCATATAGAATAATTTGCGTATTAAATCAATAAAATTGTGTTATTCAATAGAAATGAAATAAAGACAGGAAACAAAACATTTTTGAACGAAAACAAAATATCTACTACATTGAGCTCTTTAGTTTTTATATCATTAAAAATTCGTAATTCAGAACAAGTTTCCAAAACCTCTCACCTTATGTTATTCTGTGTTATTAAATTGGACACCATAAATAATACGCGTGTGTTTTAACCCTCCTGGTGGTTGCCTCGACGACGTATCTCGCCATTAAAATTAAACTGACTAGATCTTGATGAATAAAATATCTCGTCATTAGGAGGAAACTGACTAGATCTTGATCTCGTCATCATAAAAAAATCGGCAATACATTGATGACGAGAAAAGCAAATTTGGTCAGATTTTGATGGGCGAGTTATCTCGTCCAAACCAGTTGGAGGGTTAATAGATATTCAGCAAGTTGTAGATTCCCTTGATTCTGATATTAATGATGCTAATTTAGGGTCCAAAGTTCTTAAGTTTTTTCATGAATGAATATGTTCTTAGTTCTAAGTAAATGGTAAATTTCTAATTTTCATTAGCAATGACAAAATTAGCACAGAATTCATTCATTAAATTGTTTTTCATGCGTATATTGACTCCCTGTAATCTATCTGAGCTTCTGCGTTAAGAATCATTACACATAACATTTCTTTTTTTTTCTTCAAAAATAGAACCTTATAAGCTATTTTTATATTTCTTGGTTGCCAAAGAAACCGTTACTTTTCTCATATTGTATCATTAGAAAACGATTCTAATTTTGATTATGCTTAAAACATAATCAAAATTAGAAATCCTAAAATTTAAGAATTTAATTCACAACTATTAAATAGAAATACGTTTTCACAAAGTAGTCACTACTTTATATTCCTGAAACCATTATGTGAATCTGCTACTAATATGAGTGTTTCAATTATTAAAAAACACAGATTAACTATCTTTTAAAAAACATATAACACCTGCTGTTTTAGCAAAAGTACATAGTTTAACTAATCATGGGAGTAACATGTGTATGATGTTACACATGTTATTCACATGATACATAAAACCCTGATGTTAACTAGTATATTATTTAATTCATGCCTATGTATGACCGTAATTATAATTTGCGGAAGCATTCTAGATTATATTTATGAGGTAGGTAGTTGAATTTACGTCCCATTGGAACAACACAAAGGGCTATTGACGACGGTTCAGGATCAGTCCCGAAATTAAAGATCCGATGACAACACCTGATAGTTTTGAACCAATGTGAGATAAAAACGAGGTCAGCATCTTAGCTGGCACCCCACTCTCCAAACTTCCACACCTCGCCAACGCGAGGACATTTGAATCCACGACAGATTTAACTTGTAGCCCCACGTTCACGACGGTCTTTGGTAGGATCGAGTTTTGAACTCGCAATACTCCAGTTGCAAATCCGCAACTAAAACCGTACTATAAGTCGTTTAGATACTTGGGGTTTATGCAAATATTCTAAATTTCAAACAGAAAGGGAGATTTTGAATATAAAGTTTTTGTAATTTTCAAGCAATTTATTTTTTATGAAAATGTAACATTAAACGTTTTAAGCAATACAGGCAATGTTTACGGGATGTTATATTATAGTGATTTCGATACATTATTTTTAATATGTCCTACTACTTGAAACCAATTTCTCGAAATGAATTACTAAACAGTCATGAGGTTATCTCGAATCCCAGAATTCACGTTGAGAGGACGACGCACTTGAGGACCTGATAGACGAATTTTACGAAAGGCACAGTCTTAAAAAAATTAGTTTATCGGTAACCGATAAATCGATTGAAAATGCACTTAGAATGGCTATTTATGAGTAACGTTTGGATTGTCAGCATTTTAGAATAGAATACATTACAAATAGCTTTTGTTAGATTAGCCCATTCTTTAGAATATAGGAGGGAAATACATCCATAGTATTTCTTCCAGGTGATATCCGATTCAGCTTACCATCGTCATTCGATGAATTTGTCTTCCGATCCGTATATTTTTGGCAAGTAAGTTATCCGGGAACACACATCCGGGGCTACCACAGAAGCCAAAACGAGGTAACATTAATAAATGTTAATATTACTGCATTAAAGTGTGAAATAATTTAAATGTTTATTTCTCTCTTTATTTATTCGTTAATGTAATTAATTCACGAGGGCAAAAAAGGCAGAGATTTAAATGAGACTAAAATAGAAGGCTTCAACATAAATGTATTTTAATTTAAAAATATTAAGATTTACTATTTCAGAAATAAATAAATCTGTTCATACTTTTTCCCACTTTATTAAGGTGGTCCTTGTATTAAAATCTTGGTATTCAGGAAAACCCACCAACGTGAAAACTAAGTATACGAATTCAGCTTTTCAGTTTTGAACCCAAGGGCATACCTGTTACAATCACCTGTTGAAAGTTTTATTCCTGATGACAATTTATCTGTTTCAAAAATTATCTCAAAATGCCATATAGCTCTAAAAGACTGAAAAAATACAACACGGTAGGGTGTTGAGAAAACTAGTTTGTGAAAGAACTTTACTTCAACGCTCAACAGCATCCGTAAAGCCAGCTTCAATAAGCCTAATAGTTCGAACGATGGAAAAAACAACGGCTCAACGTTGGTAATAAAAAAAACTCCATGCTCTCAAAAGATTTCGTTAAATATGACAGAAAAACGCCGAGATCAAAATAAAAATTACAAAAATCCCTTTTTATTAGTCTAAGGATTCTCCACCTCCAACCCAATAATCCAATATATTTACAACGCCTTAGCGCAAATAAGGTTGAGCTCCTAGCTTCTTTCCAGACGGAGTTTCAATACGTAAACTTTATGTCGCGTGAATTCCCAACACGACCTCAAGTGACGGAAAAACACCGAAAGAATTCTTTACGCAAGAAACAAAACAGCCACCGAAAAGGGCAACTGATAAATCCATACATGCAGCCACGGAATCTGTTTTGTTAAGTCGCTTCATCATTACGTCGTATAATTAGAAGATATGCAAATATTGGAATGCGACGAGTTAAGACCACACACCGCCATTTTTATGGCTCCGAGAGTTATCGATTTGGGGTTCTTAATGAATCATGAAATATTCATACAAATGCTCTTTTATACTATTCTTAGAAGAGGAGTCTTTACTTAAGAGAGTTTGCGAAGTTCGTGGAGGAGGAAATCAGATACATTAGTGTGGTTGTGTATCTTATTTCGTAACAGACACGTTAAGGAGTTCTCTCCCTGCCTGTGCTGTTCAGGTATTGATTTTGTTTCTTGTTCACAAATGTGAATTACTGGATTTTCACTAGGATGAAAACTAAATTGTAATCACGTGAGTATTAAGGAGGGATTGTGGGAATTATTTTTGAATGAACGTTCGTTCCACTGACCCCTGTTTCAATGTCTGTTGAGAAAGGAGATTTATCGCGTACGTGGTTTCCAACCACCCTGGTGGTTGTCTCGACAAGATATCTAGTTATCCTCAAACAAACCGGATGTTGATGGACGAGATTTCTCGTCATTAGAAAACTTATTAAATCTTGATCTTATCAGCATAAAAAATCGTCAATATCTTTATGACGAGATGTCTTATCATCAGTGAAAT
This sequence comes from Meta bourneti, assembly GCA_933210815.1. Lineage (NCBI taxonomy): Eukaryota > Metazoa > Arthropoda > Arachnida > Araneae > Tetragnathidae > Meta > Meta bourneti. Next base: position 42,471,233 of record OW119926.1, on the reverse strand, counting down.
TGCACAGATCCTGATGGACGAGTTATCTCGTCGAAACTGTTTGAGGGTTAAGCAGTTTGCACGTTAGGAATGTTTTAAGCATTCTTTTCAGTGATGTGAATAGACTGAATATTTGTAACATTTATTTTTCCTACACAAAAAGATAAATTTGTTGGAGCACTATGAATACGCTAAACAGGAGTAGGTATTCATTTCCAACCCGTGTGGTGATAACTTCAATCTACTAATGCTATATTATTAATGAAATTTAATTATTCTTGCGGCAGAGCGAAAATCACTGCATACACATTGAATTATATAATTTTTAAAGCTTATTTTGTCCGTTGAGTATTTAATTTTCACCCTGTGTTTCTCAAGTTTTGCTTGTAGTCAAACATTAAATAGTTTCCTGGATTAAGATAGAAATTGTAAAATGTTTCTTTGTACAAGATGAATTGTAGGATATAGCAGGGGTAACGATTTTTCAAATTATACTCATATGATATTCATGTGCGGTGAACCGAAAGTTAAAACAATCAAGCATAAAACAGTTTCCTAAACTGTAAAAGGGGGAATTTATCCTTCTTGATAATTAATATTATGGTTTGGAGATTCAATTAGGAAGCGAGTTCAAATTATAATGATACATGAATTTCCAACATTGTTGAGCAACCATGGATTTAAATATACTATGACCGAAAGACCATCTTCTGTAAAGTAACTCTATTCAAAATATAATTACTGCGTATGTGAAATGGCTTCATAGGTATGAATGAAACAGCAGAAGCCATGCATAGACTATTTAAGTGAATTGCTCCATAAATGATGAGTAAATGTTGCTGATTTATAGACTGAACTGAGACTGTGGGGTCTATATGAAGGCAACGCAAGCATTGAGATATTTGAAGACAGCAAATATTAAATTTCTCAGGTGACCAGACATAGATCTGAGCAAATGATGCAACTTATATCTTAACTTTAAAAGTAAAATTCATTTTATAGATACAAATCAGTAGACTGAATGAGTAACGATATTTAAAATAGATTAATTATATTCCAGCATAGCCATAGCTACATGTATCCGGTATGTCCTATGACTTAGATGAAAATCTCTGTGGCAATCTTACACTTTTAGACCAACGAAGAACTTGTTGAACTTAGATTAACTTAGATTAATTACTAGTCACCCAAACACATCACTTAAAAATATAAACTGCAAATAGACTCATGTACCTAGGTAGGTAAGTAATTGAACAAACGTCGCACTGGGGGAGCAACACAACGGGCAATTGGGGACGGTCCGGAATCAGTCCCGGAGGGAAAGATCGAGGACAGCACGTCGCAATTTTGAACCACGGTCAGATGTCGAGGACAACGCCTAATCTGGCACCCCACTCTCCAAACATCCACGCCACGCCAACGTGAGGATATTTGGGGACTCGACAGGTGCACCAGCTCCCATGTACACGATGGTCTTTGGTTGAATAGAGTTTTGAACCCGCAACCCTCCGATTGCTAATCCGCTATAGACCCAACCGGGTTACCGCGGCCCTAAAACTCATGTAACATCGAGAATCAAAATTTCTATCAAAACATTATTAAACAGCTTATAGCTACGTGTACAGCTGAAGAAAAGACTCGAATATATTCTAAATTAATATTCGACAAATTCTGAATAATAACCATCATATTTTGATGAAAATCGATGTTACATGAGTTACAATCGATGTGGTTTAATCTTTATAATAAATTTAATATTATCTATTTTTAGTCAGTTTTTACAAAAAGAAATGAAAACTATTTGGAAGGAGCTGACATTTCTAATTATCGTACAAAATGTCTTTGTGAACCCTTTTCTATCAAAATATATGGAGGCTCTCCCATTAATTATTTTTACATTATTAATTTAATTATTAAATTTACACGGTAAAATTTGACTTAAAATGAAACATTATGTATATTTTGTTTACGTTCTTTAAAAGTAACACAATAAAAAATTCAATCTGAGAAAGATTATTTCGGAAGATATCAATAAAAGGTTGAAAAGCTGATTCACATTGTTGCAACAAATTTTCCATACATAATCCAGACCAAGTGACTTGAAACTAGACATCCAAGGCTTCATTTCGATATAGATTCGAAATCGGGCTTTCAAATTAGGAGTTGTCATTGAAAGATATGATGGCAACTTTAAATTTACTTCACTATGAACGACGTGCGAATAAAAAGGGGTTCGGTTTTTTTCTCGCAATTTTATATCTTGATAAAAAGAAATGTTTTAAGTACCATAAATATCGCGTGATAAATATGTCGCTATTGAGAAATACAAATAACACTTTAGAATTCTACATATAACACTAGAGTAGGATCTTGATTTTCCTAGGTAATATGGATCGGACCTCGGATAGCCAGAAATTCAGATAGTACGGGCGCAGTAACACGAAACAATAAACATAAAAAAGACAGAAACCATTTGCTGTACTGCATGTTACTACTGCTGTTACTGAAAGATTAATGAAACTAGGGATAAGAATAATCTATACTCAGATTTGTGCCGCAGTTCAGTTGCATTCAGTTGTGCCTTTATCCATAGTTGGTCTGCTGGCCGTGTGAATTTTTTGGGGGTCGTATAGTTCTGCGTGTTTGATAAACTATTCTCTGCAGCTCTTTTACCTAACGCGAAAGGGAGCCTATCTGACCCCAACCAGGACAACAGCTATTTTTCAAACAGCTAGCAAAACATCCAAGTGTACTTCTTGTACCAAAGGACACATACCTTAAACGTTGGGTATTTTAAAGACCCAAACTTGGGATACGTAATAGTTTTGCAAAGCTTTGCAAATAGTTTTTCACGATGTATTTTCAGACATAGCGAGAACGATTCTCACCAAATTGCCGAAGGTGCAAATAAATGTATGTAATTTGAATGACTTTTACGAAATACTGTTGAATAGACGTGTAATGAATCACACTCGTGTGGAATTGTTGCGTGCAGCGAAAATAAATCGATTCTAAAACTTTGCTGACATTTCGACAAAATGCTTTTCACCTGCGTGTTCCGCTACTCTCCAACTGCGTCTGATAAAAAATATCCACTGTTTAGAGAAATCACGTGGTATTAGAATTCTTTTTGTCCTAACACTAACGCATTAGAAATCTGAAAAAATGCGAGATTGCAATTTCCAAAAAACTTTTCCATTATTCTTATTTCCCCTTAAGCTGTCCTTTAAAGTATTCCCGTTTGAATAAGAAATTTAATGATTACGAGAGGGATTTTCAGTGCAAATAAAGAAACAAAACGGTCCTCTGTTTCGATTCGAACTGATCGAACCATTTTGACGTATGATGCATATCGGGATACCTTAAAATGTAGTTTATCGTCATTTTGGTAACGTTTGGAGGACAATCTAATTGGTGTTGACCAATCAACTATCATATATCAATTTGGAATTTATTCTTTTTAAATTTTATTGACGAATTGCAGAAACGTATTCGAAACACGAGCCAACTGGCGTCACATTCAGAATATCTACAGGAAACATTTATAGCTACCACCATCTGTACTTAGCTTAACAGAAAATGACTCATAAATGACTCCGAAAATATATAGTCGCGCCGCATTGGCCCATACACTTCTTTAATGAAATAGCTTTTGCTTATTTTGAAAAGGAAGGCAAAAAAACTCGTATACTTTGGTGCAAATCTATTCAATTGGTCTATTTAAGAGATTTTATTCAAAATCAGACAAATCAACATTTTAAAAAGTTGTAGATATCACCACTAGTAATGAAGAAAGTAGTATTCCATCTATATATATAAAATAGGATGTGTGTACGTACGTATGTATGTATGTATGTATATATGTATATTTTCTATACAAATCTGCACCGTTTGACCAATCCACACCAAATTTGGTACATTTATACTTTAGAACACTGCGGTCAGCATAGGCTAACATTTAACCCCCGTTCTATTGGCCCTAGGGGGCTAAAAACTATTCGAAATCGCCATAGAAATAACATTGAGCATAGATTGATTGCTTTAGACAACTATGGTTGCTTTACCAGTGTTGATCGAAAAGCAATTTTTTTCCGAAACAAATTAAATTACAATATTTATGTTTGAACTTACTTTTTAGTTCTTCCCATGATGTAAATATATTATAGATATTTTATTGATGAAGAAAGAATATTTTAAAATATTTATTTTTACAAGGAAATTCAAGAAAGATTTTTAGGAGTTCAAGAATGATTTCAAAGGAAAGTTGGTGTATATATTTCGACCAACTTTCCTTAAATAATTTATTGAATACGTAATGATTTGTAGAATTCTGTTTCATAAACTTTTTAGGTAAGGCGTGTAACTTATTTTAAAATGTCCGGAATAGATACATGTGAATCCTCCGTTGAAAGCAGTGATTTTCTTTCTTAAAAATTCTGTAAAATCAACCTTCTGCTTTTTGAAAAAATTTTATCTATTCAGTTTAATTTGTCTACACCGATTACATTTATTTCTAACCCAAGCACCGTTATTCCGAAAAGCACAAACGAAAAACTCATTGATCATAAAAGCGTAATTTTGCTACTCGGCAGCACCAGAATTAAAGTTCACTTTTTTTTATAAAACTTTGTAGAACTTTCTAGAAAGTTGGGGAAACGGAAACTTTCTTGGACTCATGATGGAGAACATTCCAACACCTCGATTCTTAGCTGGTCGTATTTAAAGGAAGCTAACTCGGTAAGTCTTCCAGTTTATCATCTTTCAGTGAATTTGACAGTTTTAATTCGCTTTTTCAGTTGATTGTATAAGTGTTTCCTACTTTATTCGACAGTGATAGTGTACATTTTGGATTTATATTTCTAAACTGATGTAAGTACTTCATAATTTTACATTTGTTTTTTCGTTAATTTTAGCTTTTTATTTATTCTATAATAGATTTCAGTGAGAGTGTGCCTTTTTCTTAATTTATGAAATACCTTTTTGTATTCTATTACAGATTTCTTTGCTGTAGCAATGCCTCCAAGGAAGCAGAAGGCGATAGGCCAAGTACAGTCAACGGCTAAGATGATGAAAGATAAGCGTAGTCAAGAAACTTCCGAGGAGAGGAATAGAAGATTTGCGATTGCGAGAGAGAGCTACTACATTTAGAGCAACAGAGATGGCACAACAGCATGAGGTCCGACTACAGGATAAGAGAGATAGAGTCAAACGATCACGGACTGCGCACCATTTTATTAGCATTAGCATTGGAAGGATTCCACTACGATTCACATAAAGACTACTCGCTGCATGCAAGTGTTACCATCGGGAAAATGGAAATGGTTTGTAGTTACTGTCAAGCCAAAAAGTTTAAATCAGAGTCTACTGGTATTTGCTGCAAAAATGGAAAAGTTAAACTCTGCCAACTGGAACCACCACCACAAGACCTTTTGACTTACACATCAGGAGATACGTCAGAGTCGAAGCATTTTCTTTGTAACATCAGAAAATACAACTCATGTTTCCAAATGACATCATTCGGCGCCACATCAGTTGTTGGACAGCCCGGATTTCCGTCGACATTCAAGGTGCAAGGGTAGATTTACCATAGAGCGGGATCGTTGCTTCCGCTGCCAGATCAACTACCAAAATTTCTACAACAATATTTTATTCAAAACGAACAAATGGAAACTGATCAGAGGTGCGCCTACATCTCGGGAACAAGACGTCAGATTGTGCTAAACTTACAGAGGATATTTCTCATGAGCACAATAATCTTATTAAAACGTTTGAAACAGCATTGGAACGTATGCCAACAGATGAATATAAAGTAGTCATAACAGCAGACCGAAGACAAGCAGGTGAACACGAGCGGCGCTTTAACTCTCCTCAAGCAGATCAAGTTGCGGTGGTTATATCAGGAGATGAGTTTCATCAATGGGATATCGTTATTCAACGACGAGGTGAATCATTGCAGCGCATTTCGGAAACACATCGATCTTATGATGCTCTGCAGTACCCTGTGATATTCCCCCACATGGTGAAGATGGATGTCATTTTAATCTGAGGCAGTTCAACCCAAGAACAGGTGAAACAACGAGCAAGAAAGTTTCAGCGATGGATTTCTATGCGTACAGATTAATGGTTCGAGATATTGAGCAGTACCACGTATTGAACTGCAGGCAATTGTTTCATCAGTTCATCGTCGATATGTACGCAAAAGTCGAGAGTGAGCATCTCCTTTACATTCGTCTAAATCAACGTAAACTGAGAGTTGACGAATATATTCACCTGAGAGATGCTGTGGCAAATGACGAGAACGTTGAAAACCTCTGTGCCTTGGTCATACTACCAGCTTTATTTACAGGAGTCCCAGACACATGCACGAATACACGCAAGATGCTATGACGTACGTGAGGATGTACGGGAGACCAGACTTATTTATCACCTTCACCTGCAATCCGACTTGAACAGAGATCAAGGAGGTTCTTACCAATGGTCAATTACCCAGTGAGCGCCACGACTTGATTGCGAGAGTATTTAAACAGAAGCAGTTGAAACTGATTGACGTTATAACAAAGGGCCATGTATTTGGAGTACCAAGATGCTGGATGTATACGATTGAATTATTATCTCATTTCTATGATGAGTTTTATATTTTTACATGAATATTTTGGATATTTGATTGATGAAAAAAGGATATTCAAAATATTTCAATTCATAATATTCAATATTCATAATTTACATTTTGTAATGGAACACGAAAAACTTCATCTTATTAATCATAAAGGTGTAATTTTGTTATTTTAGACTTGGCAAACCAGAATTAATGTTTTATTATTTTATAAATTTGATTTAGAATCCCGAGTTTGTCTGTTTGAATTAACACAGCTAAATGCTGCAGTCATATTTGAGCATTACTAAATTTCATAAATCATTATCGTCTTTATCAATATTTTCAAATGTCTTTTTTCAAATAGCTCTATTTCAGAATACACTCAGGCAGTCGAAATTCGACACTGCGCATCATTCGTTTTTTAGAATTTTGTATTTTTCGTCGGAATTTCGTTTCTGTTCGTATTTATGTCTTAATCTTTTACATATTGCAATATATTCAGGAATTAAATGCATATATTTGCGTCCGAAGTATATTGTAGAAGCTATGAAAAAGTTAAAATGTATTTTCCGTACAACTTAAATGATTGCATTTTTATGTGAAAGAAAAGCGATTATTCTAATTCACTTTTCAAGCAACATTTAACCATTTCAACCCGAGCAACGCCGGGTAATTCAGCTAGTGTCTTATAAAAGTGTCACAGAATTTGGTCAAATCCTCTCTTCAAAAGCACTATTGAAAAGTTGTTTCATTCAAAACATGCTGCAAGTTCAGTACTTGAATTTTCGGCCGTTTCCATCAAAAGTGGATTTCTTTTGAATAAAATTTGTTTTTGAATAAATGCCATTCGTTGTCTTCTGGATGATACACTACATAGATTTAACTTCAACTAAGATAAACTAACATTTTAAAATATAACCACAAAGATAAAGTAAAATCAAAATACTACTACAAAGCCAAATTAACTTCAAACTAAGAAATTTTAGATTCCTATTCTTTCTTGTTTTATTTAAAGTATTGATTTTTATTTGAAAAATGAAGCCTTGATAAAAAAAGCATACACCAGAATCAAATTGTTATACAATGTAACTTTCATCGAATTTTTATGACAGAATTCTTAATTATTGCGTACAAATATTTAAGATAGCTGCAGTTTATTTTAAAATTAAATTACTACACTAAATCAACGACAGTAGAAAGGATTCATAACGTAGCCTGGCAAGTTAGTGTAAAACTGAACTGCAAGACTATAAAATAATATTGAGCAACTACAACAATTTCAATCATACCACAGTAATAGTATAAGTCAGGATATAAAAATTGGAAATTATTAGATGATTTGAAGCCTGAATCTCCAAGGAAATGCCTAATTCTGTCAGGGAGGAATTAGTTTGTTCGCAGAACTCCAGATTTAATCAATTTTCCTCTTTAAAATTCCAAAAGCGATATTCCCTCTTGTGTTACTTGGGGAGAGTAACGTAAGATTAAGTCGTCAGAGAATTAATTACATTTCATGCATCGATTTGGTCAATATTTGGATTAGTACTTCCAGGATAAATGGTATAAAATATCCTTTAAGTCTTTAAGACAAATGGTTTCTCTTCCAGTCTATGCATACATATATATTTTTTACGCGGAAAAGTTTCTGGGTAATTGTACTTTTATGAAGAATGGTTTTCTAATCTTTTAAAGTTTTTTAACGAAATGCGGAATTCTACGTTGTTTTGCATGCAAGATAAAACTTATAATTCAGGCTTCGGTACAAACTTTGCTTTGTTCCTTAAGTTCTGAAATACATATTAATACGTTTCCTTTACCATTATTATTTTATTTTCATATTAACAGTTTTAGTTTGTAAAAATTTTAAAATGGAATAATGGTATTGTTCGCGCCTTGGCGACTCAAGTTTCTTGGTGTCATCGCCTGTGTTTGGCGAGCGCCAATTGGCTCGGAACTGAGCAGTTAAAAAGAGGTAGTGAAAGTTGGCAGTAAGAACTTCTCAAGCGGTAGAGAGGCTACTGCTGCTTTTGATGCGATTAGGAGATCGCAAGCGTTCCTTTCGGGAACCACCTTTTTTGATGCGATTAGGAAATCGCAAGCGTTCCTTTTGGAACCATATTGTCGATCTTGTTAAGTTTGAATAAATTGTTAAGTTAAAATACAGTCCACTTCTTGCTTCTTTGGTGGGCCTCGACATTTGGTCCGACCAGGCCGGAGAACGAAATTAAGCATCTATGGATAGGCTTAACAAGATCAAAACTGCCTTGAAAGGCAAAATAACTCGATTGGAAACCTATATTAAATCCTTTGAAGAAGCTCCAGAATCTAGGGTGGAACTTTCTATAAAATTAGAACTTACAAAGGATATTAAGAAGAAAATCGAAGAACTGCAACTGCGATCTTTTGATTTGCCACCCAGTGAGGACTTCCCTGATGTTGAAGAAGATATTCAACTCATGGATGATCGCCTTGAAAAGATTGAGGTAAGGCTTTCATATCTACTTTCTAAGTTGAAAACGCAACAAAATATTGATTCCTCGACAGTTGATTCGAGTCGAAGTGACTGGAAGTCGAGTGTGAAACTGCCAGAAATCCCACTTCCCATATTCTCGGGAAAATATGAGGACTGGAGCATTTTCAAAAGTCAATTTGAAAATGTAATTTCTAATAACGTTCAATTAACAGACGATCAAAAACTGTTCTACCTCCGAGCTTCGTTAAAAGGCGATTGTAAGAACATCGAAACGACAGATGACACTTTTGGATCATTATTTAAAGCTCTGGAAGATAGATATCAAAATAAAAGGGCAATTGTCGATACTCATGTACAAGCCATAATCAATTGCGAAAAACTGCAACATGAGTCCTCAAAAGACTTGCGTAATCTGATAGATTGTGTAAATAAGAATTTACGAGCGCTGAAACTTTTAGATTTCGACCGAAGTAGTTTGTCAGATATTTTGCTGATAAATATCATTTGTCAGAAATTAGATCGTGAAACTAGGAAACAATTTGAACTGTCATTAACAACGAAAGAAGTACCAGAATTAGACGCGCTTTTAAACTTCCTAGAAAAACGAAGTCTCGTGATTGAAAATATAAGTAGAAACATGTTCTCAAAACCAGCAAATTTCAGAAATCCGCTTTCTTCTAACAAGGCTAAAAGCTTAATTATAAAAGATGAAAATTTAAAATGTATTTTATGCAAAGGTCAGCATATGTTAGGCAGGTGTTTGGCATTCAGAGAGTTAAATGTACAAAAAAGATACGAGGTTGTGCGAACTAATAAACTTTGTCTAAATTGTTTGAATAAATCGCACTTGGCGCAGCAATGTAAATCAAAATATTCATGTTCTGACTGTAAAAGGAAACACCACTCGCTCCTCCACCGTGAGCTTCAGATTTCTTCCCCTATGCCTTCCCCAAAAAAGGAAATAGGCGAGACGAGAAACGAATGTTTACGAGATTCGATTTCGTTCAAAGTTGATGACTCAGCTGAGAATGAGAATTCGGCGCCTTCTCAATCACAACCTGTTCAAAGTCTTACTAATGTTATAGAGAAAAAATGTAAAACGCTATTAAGTACTGTAATTATTTTTGTGAAGGATGCACAAGGCATTCGCAGAAAATGCAGGGCAATTTTGGACAACGGTAGCCAAGTAAATTTAGTAACTGCTGATTACGCAAATGCTTTGGGATTAAAGAAGGATAAAATTTATGTACCCGTGTCAGGAATTAATGGGTCAGTCCACACAATTAAACATAAAATTCAAGGGACAATATCGAATAGCAAGGAGACATTTAAGGAAAACCTTGAATTTCTGATCGTTCCGAAAATTACAGATTTAACCCCTTCTTCTAATTTAGATATTTCGGGAATAAATTTACCGTTTGTGGAGTTAGCAGATCCAGAATTTTATAAATCAAGCAAAATCAACATGCTGATAGGTGTTGAACTCTTTTTTGAAATCATAAGGGCTAGAAGAGAGAGGATTAGCGATGAAATTTCGCTTCAGGAATCTGTGTTTGGGTACATAGTGTCTGGTACTTTACCTAGCATTCAATCCGTGCATTGTTTCTTCGCCAGAAATAATGACGTTTTAGAAAACACAATTCGCCGTTTTTGGGAAATAGAGGCAATCGAAGAATCTCCAGTTGTAAAAAATGAAGAAGAGTTGATGCGCGAAGATCATTTTGTAAAAACTCATTTCAGAAACAAAACGGGCAGATATGTGGTTGAGATGCCGTTTAAGGAAGACCCTATATGTTTAGGTGTCTCCAGACACACAGCCTTGAGTCAATTGAACACCCTTTGGAAGCGTCAGCTCCGGGATACTAATCTGTCATCGCTTTATAAGGACTTTTTGAAAGAATATGAAGAATTGGGCCATATGGAGGAAGTTAAAGAAGAGCTTGAACCCAAACTCGCCTATTATATACCGCATCATGCTGTTTATCGCCCAGATAAAAGTACCACAAAATTAAGAGTGGTCTTTAACGCCTCATCTGTGTCTTCAACTGGGAAATCATTAAATTCTTTGCAAATGAACGGAGGTATAATACAAGAGGACTTGGTTTCGATTTTAATACGATTTCGGAAACATCAAATCGCCTTTACATCTGACATTAAAAAGATGTATAGAATGATAGAAATTGATCCAGACCAAAGGGACCTGCAAAGAATCCTTTGGAAAAATGGGGCAGATGATCTAGTTAAAACCTACAGATTAAAAACGGTCACTTATGGAACAGTTAGTGCACCATTTCTTGCCACTAGGACATTGAAACAACTAATTTTAGATGAAGAAAACCGTTTTCCCTTGGCTGCATCAGCATCTCTAACAGACTTTTACGTTGATGATATTTTGTCAGGAGCTGATGATATATCTTCTGCTCTTGAACTTCAAACTCAGTTAATCGGAATGTTGCAGTCAGGTGGTATGCAGCTTCACAAGTGGTGCTCTAACGATAGGATTCTTCTGCAGCAAGTACCATATGAGGATCAAGATTATCATTTTGACAAGTCAGAAAGGGACACAATTAAGACATTGGGATTGAGCTGGGACCCTAAAAATGATCAGTTCCGTTTTTCTGTGTCTGAGTCAACCAGCACTATGACGAAGTACACCAAACGCCTTGTCCTGACAGAAATCGCAAGAATCTTTGACCCACTTGGATTACTGGGTCCAGTAATTACAAGGGCGAAGATATTCATGCAAGGACTTTGGTTGCTGGCTGTGGACTGGGACCAAGAACTTCCTAAGAAGGAATCTGAAGAATGGAGAAAATTTGCTTCAAAGTTACGAGCAATTGAAGACGTTAGAATCGGTCGATGTGTCCTACCGGAGATAGTTAGTCAGTTAGAACTTCATGGATTCTCGGATTCATCTAAAGATGCGTATGGTGCAGTTGTCTATTTGAAATGCACAACTTCATCGGGTCAAATTGTGATTAACCTTGTGACTAGTAAATCAAGAGTAGCACCTATTAAAACCATCACTATTCCGCGTTTGGAGCTGTGTGCTGCAGAATTGCTGTCCAGGCTTATAACCAAGGTGATGAAATCTATAAAACTAGATGTTCAAGGAGTCTACTTGTGGTCTGATTCCACCATCGTTTTGGCATGGATCCGAACTTCCCCGCATTTGTTAAAGACCTTTGTTGCTAACAGAGTAACAAGAATCCAACAGCTGACTACGGATTTCCTGTGGCAACATGTGAAGTCGGAAGACAACCCAGCTGATCTGGTGTCAAGAGGTCTGAGCCCTGAAAAGATAGCCGACTGTCAACTTTGGTGGTGTGGTCCTGAATTTCTTCATGCAGAGATTCCCAATTCCAGAGAAAGTGCGTGCCCTCCTGATGATGATGACTACTTGATGGAACTAAAGGAAGGAAACCTCGCAACATTGACTTTCACCATTAATATTGACTTTGTGGACAGCATTCTTGGAATTACTAATAATTTTCTAAGACTGAAACGAATTGTTAGTTTTATTTTCAGATTCGTCAATAATTGCAGAAACCTCCTGCTAAGGTCTGAGGGACCATTAACATCAAGGGAATTAGAAACGGCAGAAATTTACCTGGTAAAACAAGTTCAGGTAAGGGAATTCAGTAGAGAAATTTCGAATTTGACGAAAAAGTTGCCTGTGCCTCCAAATAGTAAGTTAAAGTTTATGAATCCCTTTTTGGACACAAATTCTTTGCTAAGAGTTGGAGGTCGTATTTCTAATTCTAACTTAAGCTTTAATGAAAAACATCCAATAATTTTGCCTGGTAATAGTAAATTAACTCTAATTATATTTGAGTACTTTCATAAAACTACTTTACATTCTGGACCACAAACCCTTTTGCATACTATTCGGCAGAGGTTTTGGCCACTTTGCGGTAGGAATATAGCTAGAAAAGTATATCATTCTTGTATTAAATGTTTTAGGCAAAGACCAAGGATTTCAGAACAATTAATGAGTAACCTTCCAGCAGAAAGAGTGAATCAAACTTCACCTTTTAACGTTTCAGGTGTTGACTTTTGTGGTCCTTTTCAAATTAAGGTTTCTAACCAACGGAGGGGAACACTTAGAAAAATTTATGTTGCCATATTTATTTGTTTTGTTACGAAGGCAATACACATCGAGATTGTTAGTGATTTAACATCTCAGGCTTTTATAGCATGCCTCAAAAGATTCTTTGCTAGAAGAGGAAAGAGTTCCACGATTTACACGGATAACGCTACAAATTTCGTGGGAGCTGCTGCAGAATTGAAAAAGCTATTTAATCCTGATAAACTAATAGCTAATTATTTTTCTTCAGAACAAATTACGTGGAAATTTATTCCTCCTAGATCTCCTAACTTTGGAGGACTATGGGAGTCGGGCGTAAAGTCATTTAAATATTATTTGAGACGTACGGTTGGGACTGCAAATTTAACATACGAAGAATTTCTCACAGTTACGAACCAAATCGAAGGAATATTAAATTCCAGACCCATCTCTCCCATGTCCTCTGACGTTAGCGATTATGAAGCTTTAACACCCGGTCACTTTTTGATTGGGCGTCCCATAAATGCGATTCCTGAGCCTGAATTATTACATCTTGCTGATAACAGATTGTCTCGCTGGCAATTAACTGCTAAATTTGTTCAGATTATTTGGAAAAGATGGCAGCGAGACTATTTAACTAATCTTCAGCAAAGAACAAAGTGGTTAGTGGAAAAACATAATGTTCAGGTGGGAGAACTCGTGTTAATAAAAGAGGATAACATTCCTCCTGGCAAATGGCTCATGGGTCGCATAGAGAACACTCTCTTTGGTTCTGATGGTAAGGTCAGAGTAGTGTTGATTAAAACTCATAATGGAATTATAAAAAGATCTATTTCCAGTATTTGTGTTTTACCCATGATAAAATGAATGTTTAAAATATGTACGGATATTTGGTATTAATGTTTAATTATAATTGTTTTTTTTATTAATGTGTTTCAATTGGATCTGATCGATCTTATATTAATGTGATTGTGTTAAGTATTTCTTATTTTGCTATTGATTTCAATTGTGTTATTTAATTGTTTTACTAATTGCAAAATTGTGTTTATAAGTGTATAAGGTGCAAGTTTTGTTACTAAGAATTGATGTTACTATTTTGAAATGTTCTATTTCAACGCCGGCCGGGATGTTCGCGCCTTGGCGACTCAAGTTTCTTGGCGTCATCGCCTGTGTTTGGCGAGCGCCAATTGGCTCGGAACTGAGCAGTTAAAAAGAGGTAGTGAAAGTTGGCAGTAAGAACTTCTCAAGCGGTAGAGAGGCTACTGCTGCTTTTGATGCGATTAGGAGATCGCAAGCGTTCCTTTCGGGAACCACCTTTTTTGATGCGATTAGGAAATCGCAAGCGTTCCTTTTGGAACCATATTGTCGATCTTGTTAAGTTTGAATAAATTGTTAAGTTAAAATACAGTCCACTTCTTGCTTCTTTGGTGGGCCTCGACAGGTATTGTATTCAAATTATTAATCATATTCTTTGGATTTGAACAATAAGAAACAATTGTACAATTTTAATCTTCCATATATGATAAAGTACGTAAATTTAAAAATGAACAAATTTAAGCATATTCTTTCTCTCTAATTTTATATGTATAGATATTAGTTTCTCTTCAAATCTTTACATTTATATACGAAGAATGCTTAACAATTATTTAAATACAACTTAACTAAAACCAGCGTGTCTTGAATACAGCATATTGCGAAATTTTATTGAAGGAATTAATCCTAAAATCGTTTTAAAATTAGAAGTAGAATTCGAGCATCGTGGAAAAATCGTTAAACTTGAATTGGAATTCTAACTTTTCCATTTAAACCGGAACTCTGTAAAGCCCAAAATGATTCGTAAAATTAGAAACAACCATTCTTCGAACATTAAAGAACCATTAGCGGAAGATAGACACATTTTATCTCTATCTATATATATTTCCAGTTCATTACAGAAAATGGAAAAAGTAAAATGTTGGCTCCAGAACTTGCGCAAAAACTATGGAATTTAGATTGTTCAAAACATGGTAGAAATCACATTAATACCATTACTATCTAAGAAATAAAATAGTTTATTTATTATTTATCGAAGGCGAGTTTTGAGGTGCCTAAACAATGTGCTTCTGAAATATATTATTTAAATAATATAAAAATTACTTTAAAAAGTTATTTAATATTTAGTTCAAGGTCTTTCTGATTTGTCATCCGAATAACTCTATTGCGTCCTGTTATCATCTTTTGCAACTCTCTATCCTAATTTGTCCTTTCTTCCCGTGCGAATGTGTGACAGAAATTGCTTAACCGTTTTGTTTGCATAGACCTTCTAATGAAATAGAGGGATCATGTAGGCGGAGTTGCTATCGTTCGATGTCAGATGTGTAGGTCACGTGGGTTAGGGAATAGACCTAGGCCTATTGGCTATCGAAGCATATTCTAGTTTTTTAATCATGCTCAACGATTTGTCTCACATTAGGGTTCGTGCTTGCTTCTCACACCACGTGATCGTCACCAGTATATCTCTCAGTCACCAGTACATTTCACAGAATTTTCATTATTGTCCTCCAAGTGGTTTCGACGAGATATCTCGTCCATTAAGATCTGACTAATTTTTCTGATGACGAGATATTTCGTCATAAAGATATTGCCAATTTTTCGTGATCACGAGATCAAGATTTGGTTAGTTTTTCTAATGACGGGATATCTCGTCCATCAACAAGATTTGGTCAACTTTTCTAATTGCGATATTCCTCTTCGAGACAACCACCAGGAGGATTAATCACATTTGTATGTACTTCAGTGTTAACCCTCCTGATGGTTATCTCGACGAGGTATCTCGTCATAAACAAAACTGATCAGATCTTGATGAACGAGATATCTCGTCATTAGCAGAAAACTGACCAAGTCTTGATCTAGTCATCATAAAAAAATCTTCAATATCTTGATGATGCGATACCTCGTCATCAGAAATATTGGTTAGATCTTGATGGACGAGATATCTCGTCGAAACCACTTGGAGGGTTAACCAAATTTAGAACATTGTATTCAGATTTGTTGAATAAATTTTGTGTGATACTTAAACAGACACCAAAACAGACGTAAAATGTGAAGACAGACAGACCAGCTCTACCAAGTCCGGAAATCACATGAATGTAAGTACTCACATTATGCAAAGGTTCATGAAAATACACCTAGCCGCTTGGATGTAGAAAGGGGACGCACACACACACTGACAGATAGACAGACATCGATTTTGCATTAGAAGGGCCCAAAATTTGAAATGGGTGTATGTACAAACACTATTTTTATTTATACAGATTTCTGCTAATGACATGAAACTTTCTAGAAGCTTCTTGTAATCGTTTCTAAATCATCAAACGATTTTTAAAATTGTATATCACGCTGACTACTCCGATTCCACATCTGTTTTACTTTGCTGTATTTCTCTTTGCACCAAATAAACCTTAATAATTTTATTCTTTCGAGTTTTTAATTGCTTCTTCGTGACAATATTAATTAGTTTCGCGATACATTTTTTGGTTTGCGATACTTCGTATTGCATAGCTTTTCGTTTTGAATGATAAAGCTTAAAACACCAGATATTATTCTAGTCAGGATGTATACATACTATATCCTGTTTTGTGGAAGAAGTGCCAATTTTTTATTATGAAAAATTCTGTTTTTTGCTTAAAAGCTAGAACAAATGAATATTTTATGTATGCGAGACGTTTCTGAGGATCATAAAGCCATTACTCTCCCCCTGTCAGAAACGTTATACGTGAATCTTAGAAGATTTTCTGCCGGATAGCTTTGTCAAAGAAGTCTCACAACCCAAACCTGAGAATCTTACTACATCAGATACAAAAACATCCGTCTTTCTGAAGGATGAGAAAATAAGATTTTAGACGTTAGATATTTTGGACTTCTAACTCTTTAGTGTGTGAAAAATGCCAAATCATCACGTTCTTAAAAAATGGTGCAATCGTGGTAGTGTACATTACCAGATGCTTCTGTTCTGTGGTGAAATATTATGTTATCAACCTGTCATTAGGTTCTAAATCTAATATGAATTTTCATCTATAAATGCCGAACACTGCTATTTGCACTGTGCGGCTAGAAATACTGGTTGGAATAATTTACTACCCATAAAATGATTAAATGTATTTAATAAAATTCAATTTAATTAATCGGGTATTGCATGAAGTATAAAATCAAATACCAAAGCGTCAAGTATTAACCTTTCCGGTGGTTGTCACGATGAGGCGTCTCGTCATTAGCAAAAGTGGCCAGATCTTGATGGACAGACATTTCGTCATCAGAAAGAACTGACCAGATCTTGATCTCGTTACCATAAAAAATCGGCAGTATATTAATGACGTCGTATCTCGTCATTGGAAAAATTGGTAAAATCTTGACGGACGAGATATCTCGTCGAAACCACTCGGAGAGTCAAAGGAGAGAAAGTATCTGCTTCGATGTTGAATCCTCCACGAACTTTTTGAGGTGTTTAGGTATTGGATACCAAGAAAAACTTTAGGGTAGCAACTGTGGTTTTTTCTTTTTCATTGTTTCTTGTTGCGTGTTGTATTATTATTTACCTTTTTATCGTCATTGTTCGTTGTTTTTGTATGTGTTGTAGTACATTGTTTTCCTTGTACTATGATTGTTCCATAGCCATTGGAGATTAATTTTATTCAACTGAAAAATTATGATTATTCACAGTATTTTTACATCAACTAAAATTCCATGTTCGGTAGTATTAGTAATACATATGTGGATCATTTAGTAGTGAAATCCTTTCTTAGAAAAGTGTTTAAAGCAACTCATTGCTACCATCAAACCTTAAACCTCCTAGTGGTTGTCTCGACGAGGTATCTTGTCACTAGGAAATTTGATTAGAACTTGATGGACGAGATAACTCGTTATTGCAAGAAAACTGACCTGATCTTTATCACGTCATCATTAAAAATGGGCAGTATCTTGATGACGAGATATCTCATCATTAGCAAAATTGGTCAGACCTTGATGAACGAGATATCTCGTCAAAACTGTTTGGAAGGTTAAGGAGAGTTGCCCCGAAGATGGATATTTTTCTTCCGTTTACCCAAATGATCACTAACCCAAATGATCACATGTTGCACATAGGAGGTGGTTTAAAATGTAGTTTATCACCATTTTGTTGACGTGTGGCGTTTAATCTAATTGGCGCTGACCATTTAACTATTTTATATCAATTTGGAATTAATTCGTTCAAACTTTTGCAGGCAATGTGCTGAAATCGTGTTTGGTAAAACAAGCCAAGTGTGGAATACGTATAGGAAGCAAGTTCCGCCACAAAACCCCTACCACCACTTACAATTAGCTTGACAGGTTAGGTAAGTATTTAATTAACGTAGCACTGGAACAACACAAGGGCTATTGGCGGCTTTCTGGGATCAAAACCGAAGGGAAAGATCCGAAGACAACACAACATAATTTTGAACCACGGTCAAATGACCCCGAGGACAACACCTAAATTGGTACCCCACTCTCCAAACTTCTACAACAAGTCAACGTGAGGACATTTGAGGCCATGACAGATTTAATGTGAGCCACCCCCGTATACACTATGGTCTTTAGCTGGATTGAATTTCGAACTCGCAACTCTCCGGTTGCTAAACCATTGCCCTTCCAAATGGGATACTTTGGCCCCTTTAACTGACAGAAAAAGCCTCTTAGGAAACGCGATTAAGTCTTGGAAGAGAAACTACGATTACCAAAATATTTTGAGAACGTTTAACTTTAGAATCGATTTAATCTTGAGTGGTGAAAAGATTCAATGCATTCTACTTCCTTCAACACACTCAGAATATTTGATTTCAGACAGACAAAACATATAACATTCAAATAAACAAAGATCACGGAGGCAATAAGTTAAAAAATAACAGCGGTAAAAGTACTTTCCCTTTGACTTTCACAATATAAAAAATAACGACCGGTTGAAAATTTAAGAAGCATTTTTAATAAGCCTGTTCTCCGAAACTGTTTCCCACTGACTTGAGCACCTGAGGTTTCCGTCTTCTGTTTGCCAAACTCAAAAAAGGAAGCAGGCACACACAAAATGGCGGATGATATCCAAGCATGAATAAATCATTTCCGAAATAAACCTAATTTCGAGAGAGAGAGAGAGAATAAAAACCACGCCCCCTGGTTATATTTGAATCTGTAGTAAAGATTAAAAATAATGGAAACAGGAAAAACTTGACTCGATTTTAGCATTCTCCTGCTTTTTTTTTCGTTTTCTAAGAAGGAAAATATGTTGCCGTGCCATGTTGAGAATAAAGGGAACCATGAAAAAGTGCCTCGCTTACACACCGTAATTTGGATTCTTGCAATGGGATTTATGGAATTACGTCAAGATCTTTTAAATTGCCACTGACGTTTCTTTAGGTAGGAGAGTTAGGAATCTTTTCCAAGAAAGCATCGAATGAACTGTTGTTGCTGGGGTGCATCGAACGGAAGGGAGTCTTGAGAATAATCGGGTGTGTCAGAAGTAATTCTGTTCTACAGATTTTATCCGTCTAATATACGAACGTTTCCTTTTTTTTAGATGATGAATGAAAAGTAAAGCTACGGTTGTTATAAAGATTTTTCTATCGTAGCACATAAAAAAAACATTTTGGATGTTTGTTTATGGTCCAAACCCTACAACTGCTATAATCTTTCTCAATAAAGAATACGGACAATAACCGATAATGGAATTGATATGCCCTTGATAGTAGAACCACCAAAGGAATCGTTTTGACCCATTTCGAATTTCTTTATTGCTGACACTTTTCTTATGTGCGAAAATCGAAATGCCGACCAATCGTTCTAGTGGTGAGGGTTTTGGCTTCTGGATGGAAAGGTTCCTGGTTCGAATACGGATTGAGGCATGGATGTTTATACGTCTGGAATGAATATGTTCCCTCTATTAACTCTCTAAATGGTTTCGACGAGATATCGTGTCCATCAAGATCTGACTAATCTCGCTAATGCATATTCTGACGAGATATCTCGTCATCACGATATTGCCCATTTTGTTTTATGATGACGCGATCAAAATCTAGTCAGTTTTCTTCTAACAATGAGAAATCTTGTCCATCAAGATCTGGCCAGTTTTGTTAATGGCAAGATACCTCGTTGATACAATCACCAGGAGGGTTAACTGGTTGTGCCTAGAATGTGTGATGAAGCGTGAGCCCCTCTACCCCCATGGTGCACAAGGCTAACGCAAAGTTTCCTACCTCCTCTTAAAGTTTGTACAGAAAGTTAAGAAACCCCTTTATACATGCATATTCTAAAATTGCTCCGAGTCTTTCGGACATATTTTATCAAGACTTTGCTCCCATCAAATACGAAATGTCTCATATTTTCCATAATCTTGTTAGTCTAGAAGTTATTGAGCTGCCTTTACATCATTCTGTGGATTTATATAAAAGGATTTTACCGTTTCTCTGAAAGATTACTATAGATCTCTTGGAAATAGAACTTTGAACACAATATCTGTGCGATATAAATAAGGCCCTATATGAAATTTGGGAAACATTTCACATGTTCTGTCTAAAGTGACATTTCGGATGAAACGTCACATTCCTTACAATATAGTCGAACAAGGAGCCAATATCTAGTTATTTAAGCTGAAGTGATACCTTCTCACAATTGCTTTTGAAGATTTATAGCATACCTGGAGTCTGCATAGGTGAGTGCGACGAGTGGCCATAAAATGGGTTTCTGTGGAATTTCTTTTCAGATATCAATATTTTTTTATGATTACACGATTTTTGATGATGACAAGATCTGGTCAATCTTATTCTAATGAAAAGATACCTCTTCGAGACAACCACCAGGAGGATTAATATTTCTTACTTGCGTTATTTTATACCAAACAAAATAACTGATTGACAAAAAATGTACTTAAGTCGTATTATTACAGTTAGTTTCTGAACTTTCACTTCAATTTCATCCTATTCATTTGTTCAGTCTTTTGACGTCTAGACCTATTTTTGCGATTGTTCACATCTTTCATGCTATTATTGATCTTTCAGATTTTCCTTTTTGTCGTCCATAATCAGACAGTTGAAGAGTTTTATCAGAATATCGAGCTCTTCCGTATACTTTTAACGGCATGATACAGCTCCATAGCACAAATCAAATATGGTTAAACTAAGCGGAAAAATAAGAAATTAAATTAAGAATTCAAATTGTTTATATATCTTTGTTGCCGTTCTCCAATATACAAGTAATGTCGATATCTATGCTACGTACTTTATCCATACGTGCTTGCCGTTTATTCTTGTTTACAATACTTAAAGATGTAAAACGGAAATAGATAAATATTTTTAAATCTAAAACTGCATTAATCTAACCATGAAATGTTCTATAGAGTTCTGTTTCAATTCATTCATCCTTCAAAAGGAATTTGGCTTTTGTTTCTAAATTTCATTTTAAAAAGTCGCAGCCGAAGAGCTGAAATGAAAATATTTATCGATCTCTTCTGAGAAATTTGGCTGCTTAATAGTTATGGTTTAAATATATCCCAAATATGTCGTTTTCCTCATAAAATTCCACGGAATTCTATTTTTAGATGTCCTCTCTATTTCAGAGAACATACATGACGGAGATTATAAAGATGAACGAAGAATCTAAGAACAAGTAAGAAAAGCTTTTTAACAATGAAGAGTCGAAGAATATTATCAGAGTATTTTATGAATGAAAATAATCCTATAATAGATAAATATGCGTGAATTTTTTATACTACCCAAGGTGATTCAGGATGGGTGTTATGGCAATCATCGTTTTGAACATTGTAGTAGAAATATGCTTTTTAATAATAAACGTGTTTAAATCGTGTGAAGATGTATGTGGGCAATTCCACGAAACTAGAGAGCCTATATTGTGATAGAGAGGCGACATACACCCGGCATTTTTTGATTGGCTGATGCGGTCCGCAGCCATGTTTTTCCTTTTCAGGTCAGTTCAACATGGCGGTTGTACGTGGCTGATTGCGATTTTGGAAGTTTTGTTTGGATACACTTGTAATTTACATAATTTTGAAGGTAAGAACGCTTTTTTCATTTAATATAGATCAACCTACCCACTTAATGAACAAAATAAGGTGCAAACTGTTGATAACATTAATTTAGACACCTAAAAAGAAGCAAAGGTACATGTGTAAAATTCCGTCCACCATTCTCGCCAAACCAGAAAAATATCGCCAAACGATGCGATATTCCGCCAATAATGGAAAGCGTATATTGTTGTACTAGTATTGCTCGAAAAACAATTTTTTCCGAAACCTTATATTTAAACAATTTAAAATTCTAATTATGTTTAAACTAATTTTTTATTTCTTTCCACAATATAAGTAATTTATGAATATTTGAATGATGAAAAAAAATGAATATTTAAAATACTTAATTATTTGCCTTATTTTCAAAATACAGTACATTAGGCCTACTTTTTTTATTAAGTTGCCATTCAAATATACTGTATTCTCGTAATAAAAATAAACAAAAATTATTTTAGATCAATATTCGCGTTTATTTCACATAACCGTTTTTTTTATAACTGTCCCAATTCTCCGGATTTTTGCATATCCGGATTACGTCCAGCATCCAGTCGTGATAATTGGAGTTTTACTGTATTTCTATTAAGGATTTAAAGCTCTTTTATCTTATGAAAAAATATTTTACATGAATAATTTATTCGGAAAATTACAGGGCAAAATACGTTACCCCACATTGGAATAACATGCAATTGTTCCTAATTCAAATCTAACTCAATGTATGAAATTAAAAAAAGGCTTTTTTTTATTCAGACCCCCAAGCACACACCAGATTAAGTCCTGTATAGTACTGGTTTATAAACTGGTCTGTGGTCTAAATGAGTAGCTCATATGCTATGAGAAAATACAATCTATCAATATTTAAAATCCAAAGCAAAACTGTTGCCAAACCCGAAGTCTTCATATCAAAATAACCTGTTAGCAACCCTAATGAAAGCGTCCATTTGCATAGCGTCCGCGTTGGCACAGCAACGGTCGAAAAACATGGCTGCCGTTTTCCCTATGTCGCCTCTCTATCTCTACACGAAACATGAGACAAGTGAAAATTTTTTTTTACAAATTAACTCACATTTTCTTTAGTTCTTTTCTAGATAGTTTCAAGTTTTAAACTTGAATTTGGCAACACCCTACGCATTTATTTTATCAGTACATGGTCAGCTGTTCTAAAACCATAGATGTGAAAAATTTTTTACAGCGAATTTGGCTGTCTTTGCAAGCAATTTTTCTAATATTATTATGCATTTTGTTTAGTTTTTATGTATAACAGAAAGAGCGATTTCAGTAGAGGAAATTATGTCTAATTTTGTAACAGATATCTATTAATATATGTATGGAATAATTTCCGAAAAAGTACTTACTATAATGTAACGTGAGTAACAAAAACATAGTTTCTGCAATTCTTTTAAAATATTCTATGTTTAAAATTAGAAATTTCACTTTTTCTCTTACTTAGTATAAAGAGTAAAAGTCAATGAAAATTTTATTTTAATTCATGCTTTTTCTTAAAAGACAGAACACATTTAATTTTGTAACGTGAGTCCATAGAGGAGATATAAAAGTAGAGTGAGCTATGGCAATCTTTTTATGTCCCAATGATCATGTGACCAAAACCAGTAGTCACGTGATCCTCTTCTCTCCAAGGCGCATATAGTTTGCGCATTCCTTCTTCCATAGCAAATGTATTAAAAGTGAAAGCGAACATGGAACAATCGTGCTGTGTACATGGATGTAATTCCAAATTTATTGAAGGTGGAAGTATTACATTTCACAGGTGAGCAAGTTACTTGTATTTTACATTTGTTTTTTGTGTTTTTCAGTATTTGCTAATATGATAAAAATAGATGTACTAACTTCGGAATTCTTAATACAAGCTGCTAACATTTCCCGTTCTATAAAAAAGATTTCATAGATTTGCAATCAATGTATATCTAAAATAATGTTTAAAATAAAATAACTGATGTTCGAATGTGATTGCTATTGTAAATTGTACATCTATAATGGCTTAAAATATTAAAAATAATAAACCAAACTTTAAAAACTTGTGTGAAATTGTTCTGTGTCTTGGCGATGAATTTTTTGGAGCCAACTAAGAGGACTACATTCTTTCGTGTCTTACACGATAAAAATGTGTTAAGAATTAAAAACATAATCTTAAGTTCATCATTTAAATTTTTATTTCAGGCTGAACAAAATTGTTTTGTGTCCACCCATCTGTGGAATTATATAAGAATAATAATTAAAATTAAAGATAAATTTTGAAACTTTTAAGAATTATAAATTAAATAAAATTTTTTTTTCTAGAAATAGGATTAAATCATTTTATAAACCATGTTATAAATATGAACCACATTTATCCACTTTAGGGAACATTTTTGTTCATGTTTTAAAAATATATGTAAAATCCTTCATTATAAGATTGCATTTGACAAAAGAGCTTTCCTTTCAAATAATTTCCCTTGAACCTATAACTTTCTACTGGAATAGCGAAAATCAAATTGCCGTTCTCTTACGTGAAGAACAAAAACAATGCTTGAACGGAAATTGAAATAATGTACCTGTTTTGGCATATTTTTATTCTTGTTAATGAAGCATACAATATAGCAAATTGGGAAAGCAAAAAATTAGAGAACGAAATGAAACTTCTTTTGTCTAAATCCAAACAATCCACGCAGCTGGAAAATTTCCTTTTGTAAAAACATTTGCTGATTTTAGATACAGCCTGTATCTGGCTGGTTAAACTGATTTGGAGGGCAGGATCTGATAAAAATATTTAAAGGACTGCATCTGGATTGAGGGCTAGGTAAAATTGTCCTGAGGGACCGTATCTGGATAGCGGGCAGGCTAAACCTTTCGGGTATATCTGATCTGCTGTCCTAATAAAAATATTTGGATGACCGTGTATGAACTGTGGTCCAGGTAAACCTGCCGAAGAGTCATATCTGAACTACGGTCCTGATAAAAATTTGGAAATTTGGTATCAGATATTCAGGCCAGGTCCAGGTCTGCATTCCAGAAACCGGGTCCAAACCTGTCTACAAGACCGTATCTGAACTGCGGGTTGTTTAAACTGATCTAGAGGGCCCAGCCTGATCTGCGGGCCTGATGAAAATATTTGGTGGAACGTATCTGGACTCCGGACATGAGATCAATCTATTCACTACAACCTATTACGGTACGGTTTTTTTTTGTATACGTGCTAGTTAAACTTGATCCCAACGAGTACAATTAATTATATAAGAACTCAAATAGCTAAAAAAACATTAAAAGTAACACAGATTCAAGAAGTATTCAGTCGCTAACAATGTTAAAACGTAACTCAAATTCAAGAAATATTCAGTCGCTAACAATGTGAACACGTAACTCAAATTCAAGAAATATTCAGTATTATACACATTCGCATCGCTAACTTTTAATAAGAAAATGTTATGTCACCAAGAAGAACGATAAAAAGCCAAATCAACCAAGCTGAATTTTCGCGTAGCAGTCACGTGACTACTAACCACATGTTGGTCCCACTTTTTGAAGTTCTTCTCAATAGCGATGCTCAATCTATTTATATTTCACGTCTATGCGCCAATCACATTAAGTTAAATGTTATACACAAATAATTGACTTTAATTTTATATTAAACTTTGAAGTGCAAGCGATTTTGTGATAGATTTATTTAAAATTGTTATTTCTCTTTACATAATATAAAAATTATATTATGGCACCTACTGAAGCTACAGAATCCAAGAAAGAAGAAAGTTCAGAGAAAAACTAAGAACGAAATTATGGACATTATGGATAATTATATAAAGAAAATACCGTCTTACTATGAAAAACTGATGCAGAAGGGAAAAAAGTTAGAAATAGAGGTAAAAAGTATCGCATTTTAAGCAACAAAGAGAATTCAAAGAAAAATACCTCAATTGTACAAAAATGTGAGCATTTTTGTCAAAGTTATAACCCAAGAAAAAGGGGTTTACCTAGCACACCACATCGTAAGGAAGTTGTAGTGAGTAAATTGTTTAGCAGCATTTGTATTATGACTTTAAATGCATGTTTTGATTCAATTAGTAATCATTCGAGATCATCAGCTTTGAGTAGAGATAAAATAGACAAAATTATATTATTTTATGAACGAGATAATATTAGCCGAATGGCTCCTGGACGTAAAGACGTCATTACAATTTGGGAAAACGACCTTAAAATAAATAAACAAGCTCATCATCTTATGTGGTCACTGAAGGAAGTGTTTGAAATGTTCAAACTGGAAAATTCATCAGAGCATGGTAAGAGCAAGATTTTTGAATTGCGCTCAAAGCATGTTCTTTTGAATGGGATCTGAGAAATAAGATTCTGTATCATGTTGCTTATGTATATACCATGAGAATTTAATATAGGTGCTGTAAATACATTACACTTCTATATTTAAGGTGTTCCCACTTACTTCCATTCATTCCCAGAAAAATATTGTGCAGTCTTTATAGAAATTGTTGGCTAAGCCAATATAGTATTTGCAAAGATGCACAAGGTTTTAAAAAGTTTTATCCATTGCCTGGAACAGAAGAATTTGGACTTACATGGTATTTTTGGAAACGAGATGCAGAAAACAATCGTCAAAAGATAGAAGGTTCTGGGTCATATTTGGATTTGTATCGACTTTTTTCGGGTCTCATTCCGCAATTTCTGGAGCATTGTTACTTTAAACGCCATCTAGCTAAGGCATATCAATGCGTGATGCAAGTAGACTTTCCTGAAAACTACACTTGTACCTTTCAGGATGAGAAACAAGTGAGCTTGTTTACAGCTGTTATTTATTATTTGGGTTCTATCCATCCTGTAATAATAGCATCAGATTATTAGGATCATTCAAAGAGGTCATTATTGAATACATCTTTTTTATTACAAAGTATTTCAATTTGTGTGCAAATGTTGAAATTTGGTCTGACAGTCCATATGGGGGTACAGTTTAAAATCACACAGCAGCTTCTCTTAACACACTGGAACAAAGCTTCAAAGTATCTATTACATGGGACTATTTTACAACATCACATGGTAAGGGTCCAGTCGACGGAATTTGAGGCAGTGTGAAACCACATGTTATAGACCAAGTGGAAAAAGGAAATGTTTAGTAAATAATATGTACGATTTCGTAGAAGCTGCTAAAAAGTAGTGAAGATTAATATTTTTGATACAGAAAAGAAATAGCAAAATTCAGATCTAAACACAATTTTGAATCAAAATGATAATTACGCATTTTTACTGCACATAAGTATGTTTACAGAACATTATTTAATTTTTTAATTGCAATTTCTTTCATTAATAAGCATTATTCTCAAATAAATATAAGAAAGTAAATTTTAGCACCGATTAAAATTTCAGAAACGTTATTATTCATTATTACTAAGCATTCAGTTCTCATAATTCACAAATGTAACGCGAGTCACAAAAGTATGTAACGTGAGTCACATAAAAATGTCAATTATTTTATTAATTAGAGCAGCAATTTAATTTTTCTTAGGTTTATATAACATGAACTATTACTCTTAGTAAAGCATTCGAATTATTTTTATCCGATTAACTTCTGTTAGAAGAAGAAAAAACTGTCATTTTTGAAAGTCTAAAAAATTGATATCCTTTCTTTTGTAACGTGAGTCACATTTCGAAATGTTGCCATTGAGGAAACTAAATTTACACTTAAGTTCTAAATTATGACATAGATGCTTTAAGGACATATCAATGAGTTTATAAATCAATTTTTGTTTAGTAATCTTTATCCATTCTTTATTTACATTAAATTTAATATTGAAAATTGACGTCTGATTGTAACGTGAGTCACATGGAATTGCCCATGTATACTTCAGTTTACAAAGAGACATATATACATAAACATGCAAACATTCAACTTTTTATACGAACCCTTTAGCAAAAAGTTTCCAATTAGAAAAGTGATAGTCAAACGAAAAAGTATTAGTGGCCTCATATATCCTCACCTTGGCGTGGTATGGAAGTTTAGAGGGTGGGATGTCAGCTCAGGTATGACCTCGTCATCTGACCTTTTTTTCAAAATTCCAGGGTTGTCCTCGGACCTATACCTTGAGGATTGATCCCGGACCGTCACCAATACCCCATTGTGTTGCTCCGGTGCGACGTTAATTTAATCACTTACCTACCCTAAGCAAATAAAATAATTTATTCAAAGTGTCCTTAATATTGATGTAATAACCTTATCACACTTCTGAATTACTGGCTTGTTTAAGTGATGAAAAAATATTTCCATTACATTGCGTTACTAAAAGACAAAAAATATTGGATTTTTGTTTGATTTTTGCAACACATTTTTCTGTGCCCATTTGCTATTTCTGGAAAACAACCTAAATGGCACTTTTGTTTGGCTAGAAATAATTGTGATTTAGGTTTTAATTTACTCTTCTTTTGGTGATAAATCTGTCTACTTTATTTATGGTGTCACTTGTGTTCATTAAAGACCAGCCGATAGCATCTGTACTGAAATTTCTTATATCAATTGATAGAGTTTAGAATGCAATGTAGTTACTCATTTTTAATGTCTTGTTTAAATACGTTTATAATCGATATAATCATTAGTGTGTACATCCCATACCTTCAAATGGAATAAAATTAGTCAAAAAATATATAACAGCATTTCGCGTGCTTCTTACTATGGATAATTATTTCCAATACAGTGTGATAAAAAGTTCATACTTCATTCATATTAGCACAATTAGCTTCTGAGCGTCCACTTCAATTGCATTCAATTTACTTGAAAGATGATTCAGTGCATTTTAATATATAAACCTATTTATTTTCTCATTCTTCACATATTCGTTTCTTCTCTGAATACCATCTTCTAGATTCCTCATTTCCTCATCAGCCTGCCGATTAATTTTATTAGAATTTCATTAAAGCAGTGAGTTCTCCCCAAATATTTTTTAACAGCATAGATGGATGCATCTTCTTTTGCTAATACCGATGTATTCTAACAGTAATTTTTTTAAATCTAAATCATTCGATTGAAACATAGTATATCTTGTTATCGATCATTCCTGACCCCTGAAAGCTGATATTCCGTGTGAAAATCTCGTGCTAACACTAAAATTAAAATGTTTTCTTTTAAAATGTAAGCATAACTGCAATTGTCGTGAACAAAGTAATTCAATTTTATACAAGTTATGATAATTATGATTATTAACCTTCGTTTTGCACTTTTATAACATTATTTAGTCCTCTCCTCTCTCAAATAACAGCTCATTACAAATCAATCGGTTTTGTGACATACAAATAGGTGTTGCAATGAAACAATTTTGATTGAAATTTCTCAAAACACTTGATCTTCCAAAGACAATTTCATCACCTCGGATATCCCGAGAAAAATGGACACAAATTAACATAGCCAAATCCTACCCTCCAGGAACCTATGCAATAAAAGTGAGCGATTGTTATTCGGTTTCCGAACCCAGCTACCAATCATCACAGATTGAGGTATGAAGTTTTTTAAAAACCGGGGGATAAAATAACTTATCTGTTTAAACTTCAGTGGCGTTAAGAATGAAATTTCCGTTGATTGATAATGTATAATAAGATGCGGAAGCAGCGATATTCATTAGCGATGGATCATTTTTCTAGTTGCCTCTCTGGGAGATAAAGTCACAAAAGAAAAAACCCCTGGAGGCATATAAAAAAGAGCTCGTGAACGTAAAAAATTATAATGGGAAAAGTATCGACGTTCTCATTTGTATTTTATATTTTATACCCAGACGTTTTGGGAATTTATATCAGTGATATCGAGATTGCATAGGTTAAGTGTAAAAATATTGAATTAATATTTCGTCGGCTTTGAGGCAAACTCATTAACTGAAATTTTTACTGTATATCTATATAAAGATGATTAGTTATAGGGTATTGGGTATTTCAATTAACGTCACACTGGAGCAACACAATGGGCTATTGGATTAGTTATAGATAAACTAGCTTTTAGATAAAAAAATTTAAATTATAAGCCATTTGATAGTATTATATATTTTAAACCCCCAAGTGATTTCAATGAAATATCTCGTTCAAAATCTGGTCAAGTTTGCCAATGACGAGATACCTCGTCCATATACATCTGGTCGGTTTTGCTAATGATCAGATACCTCGTTTAGACAAAACTGCCCTATTACTCCAAGGGGAATGAAGATCCATGTTGGGAAAACAAATTGTCCCTTGGACAATTGGTGGTTGGTTGGTTGTCCCTTGGACAACTGGTGACAATTTGGAACAAGTTTTTGCATCAGAAGCTGACCACTATAGGGTAGTTTTCGACGCGAAGTAAACTAGCAGGAGGGTTAAATAGATTACAATATGACTATTTGTCATTATGGTCATGAATATATTATAATTTTGGTTTTAGCCAGACGCGTGCAAGACAGTGCAACTTTACCTACCGAAAGATGGCATGATGAAAGATTCATATGATGGATATAGGGTAACACCATTATATATACTAATATATTGTAAGTTAACTTTTGTAGTGGTGGCTAAATTCATCACAATACCTTCCAATTCATTACAATTTAGCAGTTGCTAAATTCAATAGATTCCTTGATAGATTGCCAATTGTTTGAGAGCTATTTTAAGATCGCGTGTGTACTTACTTTCATACGCGTGGGCATGAAATGGATGATTGTGATCATGAACTGCCCTGTGTTGCCTCTATCAGACGAGTGTGAAGCGCCTTGTGAGGAGAAAGCTGACTGGCAATGAAGAGTGAAGAGTTTTCTGTTTAAAAAATTATAATTGTTTTAAATAAAAGTTCCGTTGAGTGAACGGATGAAAATTATAACTATTTAGCGTAAAATATTAACCGTTTAAGCAAATACTTTTGGTTTGATATGTTTAATAAAATTCCACGAAGTATTTTTACTTTTGTTAAAATAATCGTGAGAACTGTTGATACATTAAAAACACTTAAAATCACTGGCTCAAAACATATGAATATAAGAAGCAAGTGTCTATTATCAACTGTCAGAAGTCCTGTTCTAACTGTTATTGGAAGTGATTGGCATTGCATTGGAAATTCAAATGTTGATAGTGGACTATCTATTGAAGTGTGTGCAAATTGTTGCAAGTCCCATCCATTATTTACCTGAAGCGCCACTAGGATTGTTTTTAAAAGTGTGCATGTTCATAACCACGTTCACTAGTCATCAATTTAGCAAGATCACTGAAAGACAGTGTCACTTTGTCTACCAAAAACATGAAAGTTGACAAATTTTGAGAATGATCTTAACCGTCCAAGGCATAAAGTTTTGGCAGATTCTTTTTATGATGACGGGATAAGATCCGGTCAGTTTTCTTCTAATGATCGTGAACCTGTTTTCTTCTAATGACGAGATAACTCGTTCAACAAGATCTGATCAGTTTTGCTAATGACGTGATACCTTGTTGAGACAACCACCAGGAGGGTTAATCAATGTCTTAGCTGGCTACTATGCAACGTTTAATTCTAAAACTTCCACCTTCAGTAAATTTAAAAATCTAAAATCAACATAACAATGGATCATTTATTTAACTAGTGGTAATAGCTTTTTCTGAAAATTGTTTGCTTTAATCAACTTAATATGGTGAAATATTATTATAATAAATTAATTTCATATAACAAATGATTTTTTAAATGATCCCTTTAAAATTTACTTAGTATTCATCCTTTTAAACTCACAGGACGATACATTATATAATATGTATTATTTTCATAATCAACACTTGACATAAGTATTTGTATTGACCTTATCAGTGTACAATAACTTTTAATGAAATACGTTTTCAAAAATAGTCAACCCCAGACAAATATGCCTATTATTTAGAAATTCCTTTGAATTAAAGAATTTCAGTTCCTTTTAAAACCTAATAGGTTTTCATAGAACAGTACTTTAATTAGCAGTGGCAAAATAGTGTGAAAAAGTCATTTTTTAAATAACCCAAGAAGAAATTCAAAGATTAATTCGTTTTCAAAATTAATGAAACTCTTCAATTCTATTGTATTATAAAATGTGGATTGATTTCGTTATCTACTTTGAACATATCATTTGGCTAAAGTGAACTTAAGTTCTTTCAAGCACGCTATAATCCCGTTTCTGTAAAAGGCGAACTTTCTTCTGCTATTTCTTTGTAATCGCTACAGGTGCCTAAAGACAATTTTTTTGTCTCCAATACTACTTCGGTAATGGAAGCTAATCAAATAATTTCTGAGAACTCTAAGGAAAAGTGATTCTCAAAACAGGAATAAAACCAGTTTCTCAAAAAAAATGTAATAGGCTGTCATTGATACATTAATACGGCAAAAATAGTGTTTAAATTTTAAACATTTATTAATGCTCATGTTGCTGCCTGGCATAGTGATTATAGTGTTTGTCTGCCATCCTGTAGGTCCCAGGTTCGAATCCTGGTTTGTAAGTCTATGGTTGTAGATGATTTTTCCTGTTGAGACCTCGTGTTTTTCTGCATCAACTGTTCCATACGGACCAAAACGTCCTTGTGGTGTGTTTCGCTTGGACCCTAATCTATAACTTCAGTTCCTTAAATTAATTTTAACCCTTAAATAAATTCGAATTCTGATCACCGATAAATAGGGCAAATACGTGATAGATCCTATAATTGTATTACTACTTTCAAAGTATTTCTGTGTATTAATTCTCAAATTTACTTCCCAGTAACTTAATCTCTCATATTCACTAATTCTTAATGCTCTTAAGTCATCTCAAACATCAGTACAAGGGATTGAGTCCTAGTGCTGAAATCGATCACCAAAAATACAAACACTCTCGATCGCAGTCAGTAGTTGTAGTATGATCACCTGACTGCTCCTCTACTCAACGGGTGCTTTTAACCCTCCTGGTGGTTCATCTTCACGTCGAAAACCACCTTGTAGTGGTTTTCGACGTGAAGATGAAGAAGACATCATCGGGCTCTGATGCAGAAATCTGTTCCAAATTGCCTGTTCCAACCCACCAATTCTAGGCAAGGGACGATTTATTTTTCCTACTTGGATCTTCATTTCCCTCGGAGTATTTGGACAGTTTTTTCGTCGAAGTATCTTGTCATTAGCAAAACTGACCAGATCTTGATGGACGAGATAGCTCGACTTTTGCAAAATTGCCCAGATCTTAGACGAGATATCTCGTCGAAACCACTAGGTGGTATCACCACTTTGTACTAGTTGATTATTCTCCTATCAAGCCCCTAGATCTAAATTGTGTATTAAATTTTTATCATTACATTAATTTAATTCTAATTATGATGTAGAGATAAGCTGCTTTGCAGAGGGTATTCCGAAAGTTATATGCCCTGTCCTTGTAAGGAGTAACGGAGGCTTATCCAAAAAGTGCTCCTTTATTATCCGTAATTCCGCTCCTTGTACCGAAGACAGAAGAGGTCAGTGGTCAAGCATTAGAAATAAAAAAAATGCTCAGATATGACTTCAGTTTTCCTAACAAGTTTAGATTTGTTAATGTGTTGAAGAATAGTAAAAGAAATTATTAATTAATTTCAACACAGATATTTTGCAAATCAACGGCATCATGTTTTTATGTCGAAAAACAAACATTAACGTCATTGAATTGGTAAGCCATCATTAGAAATTTTCACAATCATTTACCATAATATTAAAAACAAGAAACCACACTTAAAACTGATGTATGAAATCGTCTTTTAATACCATACTAGTGGTCGCCCAGTGGTCGAAATTCGACCATAATTCATTTAATTTTTAAGTTTGAACGTTAATAAGGTTCTTTTGTCAAATAGACCTATATTCATTGCATATAATTTTTTCAATTTTGTTATACTACGTAAGCTGCGAGCATGTACAAATACGTCATAGGAAAAATACGGTATAGCTTGGTTAAGCCATATCTAAAAAATAATAACGCTTTGTTTGACATTTTCTTGGGTTTTTGTATTGCTATACTGAACACAGGTTTCGCCAAGGCTACACAGTTAATTTGCCTATCTTTTTCAAATTATATAAAAGTTAAATAAAAAATAAAATCCAAAAAATTAAAAATGAAATAAGGAATATGTGCTTCGTATTTTTTATATATTTTTTATTGAAACAAAAAAACCGGGTGGTTAAAAAAATAAATGTTGTCCATTGAACTTGAAATAGTTCGACAATGAATTTAATGATTCAAAACTTCTGTGTAGACGATGTTTTTTGTAAAAACTCTTTCATCGTTTGCTAAATGCCCTTGACCGTTATATTCTGAAATATAAAATATCAAACCATCGAATGATCGAACTCTACTTGCTGCGACGTACAATTGACCATGTGTAAAAATTGGCTGCCTCAATAAAATTCAAATTTTTTCGAATGTTTGTCCTTGAGACTTATTTATTGTCATCGCAAATGCAGGTATAATTAGAAATTGAGTTCTTTGAAAGTTAAATGGTAAAATAGTTCTGGAATATGTTAAATTTATACGTGGAATCAAAATTCTCTTATTGCGTGCGGTTCCAGTTAAAACTTCGCAATCAATAGTATTACGATGCATAAATTTGATGCGCATTCTTGTTCCATTGACTAATGCTTCCTTTGTATTTAAGTTTCTGATCAGCAAAACGATGCAATTAACTTTTGATACTAACTTATGTGGTGGCAAATTATGCTAAATCTCATACCCCTCCGTTCGCGCAATGTGCTTAAAAAGGGGGGTACAAAGTTTTTTCTTAACGTATTAATATATAGATTACAGTACATGAACGTAAACAATGAATGTTTTATTTTGTTTAATTTAATATATTTGTAACGCATATTATACATTAATTTTATCTTTCTGCACTCCTTCTCCATATGAACTTTAATTAAGCCAAATCTCATACTCCTCCGTGCGCGCAATGTGCTTAAAAAGGGGTACAAAGTTTTTTCTTCACGTATTAATATATAGATCTCCCCTTATTGCTGGCTATAAGCATCATTGAACAATAACTATTGATATGTTAATTCAAGGACCTACATCATCATTGATGGCAGTGGAAGATTTATCAAATCCCCTCTGAAAGATACGCTTTAAACAACCAGATTATCACCCTCAGCAATATATTCCGAGTCTTCCTGATGCATCCCTATAGCAAGATTATGATTATGAGCATAGAGATATATGAGGATGATTATCCATTCTTCAAAAGCCTCGGTAGCAGATGCACAGTAATTATTCGGGGAAAATCGCTTTAATTTGGTGTTAGCGACATAATGTCTCTGCAAATCTGTAATTAAGTAAATAACCTTTGTTCTCCCATTACAAGGACGACTGTGTTTCCGCCTATTGAAAGGAAATGGACGAAGAAGTATTAGTTAAAGTGAGAACTGGTTAGCGTGATGGGGGTTCCCGAAGAAATTGCTTTCCTTGTACAAAACTAGAGTTAATTGCTGGTGGAGCTCCCACCAGTATCTCAATGTCATTCTCATCGAGGGCGGTTTTCAATACTCTTGAACGGAATTCACTTTTGTGCGTAATTAAATGCTTAATTATAATGGTGGCTGGAACACTTGTCGCCAGGAATTTCTCAAAGTGGCTAAATCTCGTGCTAAGGGATTCGAAGTGTTACTTGGCTACAATAGATTTTCTTAAGTTCCTATTCTGCTGAAAGTAATCCTTTGTTTTATATTTCACTTGCAAAGTTTGATGCATATATTTCTGTAAAAGAAACTCTACTATACAAAAAATACGTCAAGCATCAATTAAGTTGCTCTTTTTAAAGTTTTAGTATCTTTTGATTAATTATTTTTCTTATGTGCTTGTTTCTTTGAAGTATATTTATTGTTCCTAATCAAATTTATCTCTGCTTATCTTTGGGGCCGTCGTGGCTCAGTGGGTATGCCCACTGCGCTAGCAACCTGCGTGTTGTAAGTGGCTCAGGTTCGATTCCTCCATGGGTGTTTTCTGTCTTTTGTGTCAGTAAAACTTTCCATGTGTTTGTACATCCATTACTTGGCATTGTCTGTCTTGTGTCTTGCGCAACATGGCCAAATATATCCCTTGTGCCATAAAACTCAATAAACCAACCAATCTCTGTTTATATTTATTTTATAATGTCTAGTTAATACTGGTAGGTATTTGAATACTATAGCAACACAACAGGCAATTGCCGATGGACCGGGATCAATCTCGAAGCGAAAGATCCGACTGGGAATACCGGAGTCATCATTGTTGGAGAACTGAAATACAGCATTCGGTGGAATGCATTCATCAAGAAATTGGTTCAACAAATAAAGTTCAACAACGAATTACAATACTGCAGAAAATTAGTTGTGGGTTTATGGCACAAGAGCGACATTTGGCTCAGCTGAGCCAAACAATGTAAAGTAAATGGGCATACACGCAATCACTGCAGAAGGCTTAAAATTACCATATATATCTACAATTGGCCCCATACAAAGAAACCAAAACGATTTATAGGGAAGAGAAAAGTTCTAACTTCAAATTTCTTCTCTAAATTGTTTGTGGTTGGATTTCCGAATTTATGAAGAAAAAGACGTTGTTAATTTTTAAATCAACACTTACTTAGTGGCTGTTCATGCTTTTTATTAGAGGAATATTAACCAGGAATCAGTATACAGTAATACCCCGACCTATGCTAACCCGACTTACGCGAACTCGGAGTTACGCGGTTCTTGATTTTTTCTTTTGGCAACACAGCTATCTTCAGTGTTTCTCTTGCTGTGATACGTATTGGACGTGTTTGGCGCGAACTCTACGTGCACGATTACGATTCTACGATCAACGAAAGTTAAGATTATTTGTTATACGTTTTCTAATCTCTTAAAAAACTATGTCGTCCAAACGAAGTAAATCTGATTATCCTGCACCTAGTAAGAAAAGGAAAACGATATCTTCGGAATGTAAACTTAAAATTATCAAGGATTTTGATAGCAGAGAAAATTTGTGGATTGGCAAAAAAGTTTGAGCTACCGGAATCCATAATAAGAACAATCATAAAGTATAAAGAACGAATTCTCGATGCGGTGAAAAATGCTCAATCCTTGAACTCAAGCACAATTCGTAAAAGTCATGGTATTATTGCTGAGATGGAAACAATGCTGAAATTATGGTGTGATAATCAAGTAAAAGTGAAGAATTGTCCAGTCGATCAGAACACTGTGATATCAAGCTAAGCTTATTTTTCAGGGGTTGAAAGTAGAAGCTGGGGAGGTGGGCGAAGAAAAAAACTTTGTAGCTAGTAACGGTTAATTCAAGATTTAAAACTCGCTGTAATTGGCACAGCATCTCGGAGAGTGGAGAGGCGGCAAGTGCCGATAAAGAGCTTCCGTTTTTGAGGAATGGTTTGGTCACCACTTCATATCCGAAGTCGAACGTTATTGTAAGTCTAAACAGATTCCATTTAAAGTGATGTTTCTTGTTGACAATGCACCTGGTCACCTTTCTGCCACCCTAATTGATTTCGACCCACGTGTGAAAGTTGTGTTTTTGCCTCCAAACACAACCAGCTTACTTCAACCGATGGACCAGGGAGTCATCAAAACATTCAAGGCTTACTACACGAGGCGTTCGTTTGCACATCTGAATGAAGCTATAAGACAAAACAGTGAGATATCTGTTAAAGACTTTTGGAAACAATTCAATGTTTTAGATGCAGTAAGAATCATTGGAAAATCTTGGGATGAAATTTCCAAAAAACATTGAATGGTGTCTGGAAGAACTTTGTCCATTTTTTTCAAAAACGAGACGGAAACAACGCCAGAAACTGATCATGTCGCTCATGTGATAGAAGTTGTTAATCTTGCCAGGCAATTAGATTTGGAAGTCAATGGTGATGATATCTACGAGCTGTTGGATTCGCATAGTCAAGAGCTGACAATTGATGAGCTCATAGAGATGCGTGAGCAAAATGTCACTAAAGTATCAGACATTTCAGACCCAGTTCCACCAGAAAAAGCGCAATTGCAAGCTTGACAGAAGGTCTCAGCTCATTTGAGAAGGGCTTAAAAATTTTAGAAAACATAGACTCCAACGAAAAACGCGTTATAGCTACAAAGCAAAGAATAAAAAAATATTAGCTTGCTACGAAGAAATTCTGCTTGAAAAAAAGAAGGCATTGTGTCGTCAGACGAATTTGTTAGATTTTATGAAGCCATCGACATGGAAATAACTTTTTTACGTAACTTATTTATTTTTTTTAATATTTTGTATTAATATGTGTAAAGAATTGCAATTTTATTAAATATTTTTCTTCTAAACTAGTGTTTTTGTTAGTTCTTAGTCCCAATTAAACAAAATTTATATGTATTTACATGCAAAGTTGTACCCGATTTACGCGAATTCGACTTAAGCGATTTTCGTCGCACCCACCTATCGCGTATCTTCGGGGTATTACTGTATTTGATGCATCTCTTGCCGACTACAGCTAGACCGAATGATCATATAGCATGGTGTGTGTACTTCCTTTATAGTTAGTTGGTGGAATGTCTGTCAGATATGAGTGTTAAAATTAAAAAAACTCACCATATTGAGCTATGTATTCTTTCTACCTTTGAAAAAGCTCCTGAAATTTACATTAAAGTGCCGATCATATATTGCCAGTGTTTTTGTATACATTCTTGCTTAAATACTTAAAAGGTATCAGATACCGTGCTTACGAAATGATCGAAGAAACATCACGTGGAGATTTAATGAAAACTAAATTAATGTGGGCAAATCTCTTGAATGAATTTGTAGCGGCTATGCAACTCAACTCCCAACTGCACAAATCAGGAATTGCGCTCGCGGTTGTTTTTCTTAAACATATTAACATAAAAAATATAATATAAAATAAACAGAAGCATATAGAATAATATATATAAAAACAATAACGGAGAAAAATTTCCTGCAAAGAACCTGTAACACAAGAATGGGAGTATGCAGCTGGTATGCAACTCAACTCCCGACTACGGATAAGAAATGGAGCTCGCTGTCATTATTCTTAAACATATTAAAATACGCAGACATCACAAAACATACAAAAACAACTACAGCGTAGAAAAATTCCCTGCAAATAATCGTTGACATTGGAAGGGGAGTATGCAGCGGGTATGCAACTCAACTCCCGACTTAAGGATCAGAAATCGCGCTCCGGCTCGTGTTTCAAAATTAATTTTAAAAATGCTGTTCTATTGGTATTTTTGTCGGATGTAGGAGTTTTTTAATGTATTATGATGTCTGCGTATTTTAAAATGTTTAAGAGAAATCCTGCAAATTGAAATAAATGTCCGATAAATTCTGAATAAAATCTTGGTTCACAAGGGTTTGTAGTATCTCGTCTTATCATTTTATCCCCAACAAATTAAATATATTTAAATCCTTTACAGCCGTAATGCTACGTCTTTTCCACAAAATGCCGATGCATAGAAAAAACGTGATCTTGGTTCTACGTACGGTTGAAACGTAACCTACGTGCACATAAAGGGCTAAGTATTCGCAAGTGCAAAACGAAATACATAATTTCAAGCAGAAATAATACATTTCCCTGCTTGAAATTATGTGTATATGTTTCTCTTTGAGTGTGTAATGTCTGATTACATTAAGAGTTGAAATAAATATACTTTAATATATAAAGATTTTTTAACTTACCGTTAATAATTTATTCATAACGCAATTTGAACACTCTTGGCTATCTGTACACAAACATTACAAATTAAGCTTCGAATCACTACTTAAAATATCTAAACTAAGCAGCAAAAACAGTTTAAAAATACATTATTCAAACAAAGACACTGTTTCATTGTTCAATTGTTGAATAACATTGCTCCAAAATGCCTTGCAGCGTAATTCCGCGAATTGGGCAAATATTTGTCAACTGAAGCGACTACAACAATTTTACTTTCTCTCATTTCATAATTTTAGAGACAATTTTTTACCTTTTGTATTCTACACGAAAGGAAAACAAGCATATACGCTCAAGGAAAATGAAAAATTCAACCGAGCGTTGTAGCGAAAAAACAAATGTTTGCACAGTGAATAAAAAGCTGATACACACATAAAGCATAAAATTTTTTGCTCAATTTGCACTATGCAAAGAATGAATAAAAAATGCAAATGCATCAGGCGTAATTGCCACTTTATCTTACTCGTTAGCCTAAAAGAGCAAACATCACGCGAAACACTTTACGCACAATTCAACCCAAACATTTCCCTGTCTTGAGCTCACCACATCCAACCCATAACAAATTCTCTGGTTAGGAGGAATTTTACTACACCTGCAAGCCCGTAACGACCACATTTGAGTAGGTGGTTGCCCAAACCTTAACGGCCCACCAAGACAAGTCAAATAACCCAGCTCCAAATAGGTACGCTGAATTTTAAGGGACACAGCAGCAGAAAGTGCCGCTTTTCAGAACTCTAGCAACCCCTTATGTGCTTTGTAAATATTTATAAAGCCATATCCTTGCCCAGCGGAATGGACCGGTCGCGTGTTTTAATCTCTGGCGTTCGGTCGGTGTAAGCTAATAACGCAAAAGCGGAACTAATCTAGCGCAATGAATCTGTGCTGAGAAGTGACTCAATTAGATATTGGATTTCCAGAGCCTCCCCTTTTGCATGCTGCGGGAATTGGGTTTGGGCGGTGAAAGATGCTTTTAATGGAATTTCGCGAGATAAATGAGACTCGCCAAAGCATATTGTGTGATATTTGGATTTAATTTTCGCTGGATCGTGTCGTTACTCTCGATTCGGTTCCGCTGATCGAAGCTTGTTTGTGATTTTTGCGTAATTTGAGGAAACGTCAGGTGTTAATGACATTTCGAATCCCGCGGTAGTTTTTGAATTCTCGTTTTGTAAACGTTCTTTTAGAATGTGTTTCACACACTAAAGGAAGTCTGAGTGAAATTACCTGCGATTTGTAGACTGTAGGTTCTATTCCTCCCTGTGTGTATTCCTCTCCTCTGTGTCGCTTTCCTTGTGTGTGGCTGTCCCTTTATTTGACTTTGTTTGGTGCAGATTGACCAAATATGACCCTTGTGCTATAAAAACCGAACTAACTAATCTGTGTAAAATTACGAACACTGGCTGGGGAATGGCTAATTTGAGAAATCAAAACTGTCAAGAATAAATTAGCCTTATGGACTACTTAATTGTTCTTCCACAAAGACAAACATTAAAAAGAAATTATTTAATTACCTTATAAATTTTGTACGAATATTACTATAATTGCATACAAAATTTACTGCAAGAAATTCAAGAGTAAAGAAGCCTTGTTCACTATTCAATTGTTCTTCTACAAGGACAAAAAATGAAAAAAATAAATTTTATACGAATATTAATAGAATTGCATGCACATGAAATTATAAAGACGTATTTTTAGGATTATCTCTAACAAAAGTACTTGGATAAAGTCAATATAAAATCTGGGTGAAACAAATAACTGCGCAAGTTATTGATTTGAAAAAATCACAGCATTTTCAACAATAAAGGAGCTTTGTGGACTATTTAATTGTTCTTCCACAAGGACAAAAATGAAAAGAAATAACTTCATTCCACTTATAAATTTTATGAGAATAGAATTGCATGCATAATTGACTGCATGATATTCTAAGTAATATTTCTTTAGGACTATTTTTAACAAAAATATTTGAATAAAGCCAATAGAAAATATTACAATTTCTGATCACTTTAGCTATGTCAATTCATTTATTGAATTATCTTGTGATGTAACCGTGCGAGTTGTAAGCGGTGTAGGTTCGATTTCTGTCACTTGGTCCAGGATGTATTTCTCTTTTGTGTTAGTAAAATGTTCCTTGTGCGTGTATGTCTATTACTTGACGTTGTGCTTCTTGTGTCAGGTGCAGCTTGACCAACTATGGCCCTTGCCTTGTAAAACTCCAAATCAAACAACCAACCTTATGGGTTATTATTGAA
This sequence comes from Meta bourneti, assembly GCA_933210815.1. NCBI lineage: Eukaryota > Metazoa > Arthropoda > Arachnida > Araneae > Tetragnathidae > Meta > Meta bourneti. The sequence continues at coordinate 42,429,170 of OW119926.1, read as the reverse complement.
ATATTTGTAGAAAGTTATTAGTATCAGATACATTTGTATCCGCTATTAATGCACTAATAATACTACATGAAACGCTTTAATATGCATTTCCATTAATACTTTAAATAACACGAAAATGTACGTGGCTATCAATATTCTCAAATTTGTACAGGTGATTTTTTTAAGTGTAAGCAACCCAATGAATTTGTAACATTTTCGACATTTCACCTTTAATATTTCTATAACGTCAATTAACGGCCTCGTTAACGCTTCGTTAATTGCCTGTCTTAACAAATGAGATAACGATGCATCTGTTCTCGAAGTTTTCTTTAAAAGTTTCACGAGCATTATTCGTTTAAAAGACACATGGTTCATTTTAGGACATACCGAAACAAAAATAACTGTAAATAAATGTATAGTGTAAATTTAATAATCATTTTACAGTTATTCTCTTTATTGCATAATGTTGAAAACATTGAAAAATAGTCATCGTGCACCTGTCAGGACCAGTGTGACTAATGGAGAGTTAAACACCCAAGTGGTTTCGACAAGATATCTCGTCCATCAAGATCTGACCAATTTTGCTAATGACGATATATCTAATCATCAAAAATCGGCAATATCTTGATGACGTGATATCTCGTCATCAAGATGATGGCCAGTTTTCTTCTAATGACGAGATATCTCGTCCATCAAATATGATCACTTTTGTCAATGACGAGATACCTCGGGGAGACCACCGTATCCTCAAAAACCACTTAGAGGGTTAAAAAATCAAATGAATTCTGAAACTTCAAAGCACACAATTACACTCCTATCTATTAAATGCTGAAAGTACATTAAAAGAAACAACGCGAACGCTACTCTATTTCGAACTTAAAAGATCAATACCTCCTCTAAACTCAGTTAATTTCACCGGCATTACTGGAACAGTCAACACAGGATTGATTCTTAATATCAACACCATATCAAATATCATACTTGTACAGAATAAATAAAAAACCAGACTTCTCACACACTCCCATGCAAAGAAGAAAAGTAAGAAAAGTCCGCCGACTCAACAGCGTGCTGCTATTCGTCCTACCGGCTTGAAAATTCCTCACGAGTCTCCAGATAAACCAATCAGCCCCAATCAGACGAAGCCCTCTTCTCTAATGAAACTCCAGCGCGTGATGGGACTATGGCGTGGCTCACAGGTGAGCCTTAGCTCTGGGGAAGAGTGTAAACTCTCAATGGATTTCACGAAGGGTTGGTTTTATTAGTGAAGCTCGATCTGGGATGAGCAGTGATTTGTTGCTTTGAACTGCTTGTTTTTCGGCGGAATACTTTTCCGTCACGAGCTGGTGGGAAAAAAGACGTGATTTCTTTTTTTTGTGTGCTTGGATTTGTTTTTCGTTTGGGTTTTTAAAAGGGATTTGAGAAGATTGCATGAGTTATGTTGTTTCAGGGTCTTGTAAAAAACTTGCGTCGTAGTAAAAACTTGATTTAACTCTCCTGGTGGTTGCTAATGATGAGGTATCTCGTCATTATGACCAGATAAAATGATCAGATCTAGATGGACGCGAAATCTCGTCGAAACTATTTGGAAGTTTAATGGCTTCAGGGAGAGACTTATTTGTTTCGTTTCAATATTCGTCCCACCGGCTTGAAAATTCCTCAAGAGTCTTCAGATAAACCAGATCCACCATCCTGGGGGTTGCTAATGACGAGGAATCTCTTCATTTTTCAAAATTGGTCAGACGTCAATTGGTTAACAAAATTGTCCAGATCTATATTGGTGAGATATATCGTCATTAACAATATTGGACAGATCTATATCGTGGAGATATCTCGTCGAAAAGAGTTGGAGGGTTATTGAGAAACTTTACACTCGCTGATCAAATCATACTGTTTTACTGTATCAAAAAGTCAAGGCAAATGCAGTACAGCTTTTGCTTGAAAATTATTAGCTTAAAGTTAAACAATAAGAAAGGGTGTATCTGAAATAGATAAAACTTTTTGACAGTGAACAATGGCACTTATTTGAAAGAAAACTGTCTAATACGTTAATTAATAATTCATGAAACACAAAAACGCGGGCACGTTCAAAAGGATTTATCTTAAAAATTAAAGAAAAATAATTCATTTAATGTACAAACAAAGCCCAATTGAAATAACCATTGCGACGCTTTTGGGTTGAGAGCTTTGTCAAAGAGATAGGCAAACCCTATGAAGCTGCTTAAACAGGAAGATAATTATGTTTGCTGCGTGCTATAAATGGTGCTCATCTTCTCAGTCTTCTTTTTTGTTCTTTTATACTGTTTTCCATTTAATTAACCACAAAAATTAGTTCTTTTGTTAATTCTAGCAAAAAAGAGATAGGTCGTGATTTAGTCAATACAAATAGGTGATTAAAATACAAAGAATCCTTTTGGGGATTCTTAAAAGGGCAATATCTCTATTTAACTTTTTATTTGTTATATAGTAATTTTTCTGAGCGATGTCTCCTAAAGTAAATATTTTTATTTCTACTCTAAATTACGGGATAATTAATTAATTTTTACAAAACATAAGTTTTTGGTAATAATTAAACGTAATTAATTTAGCTATTGAAGATGTTATTAAATTCATATTTAAAAGTGAAGGATTTTTAGAAACAATACTATAACAATGGCAAAATAATTATTAAAACAATTGCAGTTTTTTGTACAAGAATAATTTAATTTAATAAAAATGTTTTAGGAAACGAACATCATCATTCAATGATTTTATCAATGGAATTATTCTATTTTCGATTACTTTCGTTCAGATTGATTCTTTCAAAATTTGTAAACATTTTTTATGCATAAACATATTGTAATTCGAAGTTGTTGATAATAAATAGTTTTTTAAATTGAACAAAAAAAGTTTTATGTAACTACTTTTTTACAACAATAATAATTACTAGCATAAATAATAATTTTATTATTGAAAACTAAATGCTTTTTGTTAACTTTTAATCATTTATATAAAGCCATTTTTATATATCCTAGTTTTTAACTCCAATTTAAGTTATATGAATTATTATTCTTTTCTACGTTAATTAATTAAATTATCTTAAATTCTGTGTCTAAATATAGTAACTTATTTCCTCTTTAATCTAGCAATAAAAGATAAAATAAAGATAAAGTGCGTGTTTCCCATTCAAACTTAAAATTTTTTTTCAAATAATCGTCTTTAAAAAGTTGCGAAACGGCCTTAATATTGAAAATAGAGAAAATCGTATGCTCAACGAATCTGATTAATAGACGAGTTACATAAATGGTTTGTTTCTTACTTTTTCAGACCTTTCAATAAAACGTTTCATAGGGTTATCTTAACTAATAATTGTGTTATGAGAGGTATTTTCAGTATAAACAAACTAACCAGACAGTAGACTGGTTTTAAATCCTGCTACGCAAATTCTCTCGCATGATACATATCGGGGTTACCTTAAAATCCAGTTTATTGTCATTTTGGTGATGCTTGAAGTTTACTCTAATTGGCGTTGACCCATCAACTCAACTCGAAATTCAGTCTGTGGAATTTGCATTGCCGAAGTGTTGACAATTATTTTAAAGTTTTTAACCTTTCAAGTGGGACGCATGATAATTGTCGGTAACTATCCATACAAAAAGTAGCAAACACGAGATATATCGAGAAGAAAAATTTCCTCAGATGTGTCAGTACCGAAGATGGAACATTTTAAAGTTGATTATTTGAAAGGTTTTAAGGTATGGTATATAGGTTTGCCATATTTGAAAATTATCGCCATTTGGGGATGGAAAGGTATTGCCAATCGGTGCTGGTACCGTGTTCTTGACTCTATCCTTTTATCAATTTATACTTTTGATTAATTTTATTTTATTAGGAGATACAAAATGTGCCTATATTCATTATAAATATTTTTAAATAAAAAATCAGATGAGTTTCTTTTGTGCATCAATAGACAAACAATTTAGAAACAAGAGCAGATGCTATGCGTGGGTTTTCCAATTTATTAAGAATTCCCTCACAATAGCAGCGAGGATATCTAGCAGTAGACAGTTTTCTGCGAATTTGGAGCCTATATTTCATCTGTAATCACCTTATTTCCAAGCCAATAAATAAACTTTTTTAGGTTTGTTTTGCGTAACTGCGGAAACTTCTCTTCCAGAACACTGAGATCTTGGCCATTTTTATCCAGGGCTTCGGCACAGTTCTCCAGAAAGCACAATTTAATGGCGAACTTTATTTGGATCATCAATAGAGGAGTTTTATTATCTTGGAAGTTTTTCTCTCCATCAGCTTAAAGAATTCTACTTTGAACAACCTGAACTTACCTAAGCCTAATAGCAGTTCGGGACCGTCGTGGCTCAGTGGGTATGTCCACCTATCTAGCAGCCTTCGAGTTATAGGCGGCGCAGGTTTGATTCCTGCCGAATGCATTCCTCCCTGGGCGTATTTCTCTCCTCTGTGTCAGTAAACTTTCATTGTGTGTGCATATGTTCATTACTTGATATTGTACGTCTTGTGTCTGGCGCAGCATGGCCAAATATGTCCCTTGCGCCATAAACCCCCAAATAACCAATCTAATACCGATTCAACTACTTTGAAGGGACGGTATATTTACATCCATGGTCAGTATTGACCCTCTCAGTGTCGCGAGTTTTCTGAGTAGTGTAGTATGGCCTTTACCCCACAACGCACATAATTTGACTGAATAACTACATGTTTTAAAAGAATCCATGGATAATTCCAACCTTTAGAATGATTCTATTGATACTTTGGAATAGACACCATTGGAACGATTTTATTGGCCTATCCTGTAGAATTTATTTTCTGTATTTTATAGAATGTAGTCCTTTGGAAACATTCTATTATTCCTTTCCTTAGAATATAATACTTTGTAAATATTCTATTGCTCCATTCCTTTGGAAATATTCTATAGTCTTTTCATTAGAATAGCATCCTTAGAAAGCATTCTATTGCTAAAGAAGTTTAAAATTGGTTAGAAATCATACATGGAAGACTGCAGGTTGCAAGGTGGAAGGATGTGCGTGAATACTTTAGAGGGCTAATTTGAAAAACGTATAAGCATACTTTTATACCACTTTTTTTACCAGGAGTAATGAGGAGTTTGTTTAAATCATCGTTGTATGTCTCGTCTTGAACGAAACCAAAACAACCTGAAACAGAGCCACTTGTTATCCGCGGGCCAAATGACTTTAATGTTACTTTATTTCGATGTCAAAATAATTAACCTAAATATCGTTAAATGTGTATAATCGGTTAAGATGATACAAAGGAGGTATTTCTGTTGAAATAATGTTTCTCAGCTCGTTTATACAAAACTGAGACGAAAGGTGGAAATTAACTTAGTTCGTAACTGTAACTTAAAATTGATGTTCTTCTTTTCTCTTACACTAAAGTACTATTTGATGAGTAAATTACAGTAAAAGTTTCTGGAGACCCTTTTTAGTGGTGCAAAAGTATATATCCGTTCTACAACCTGCCGACTTCCATGCATGGCCTCTAACTAGCTTTGCCCATCGACCAGTAGAATGCTTCCTATGAGTCTTCCAATCAATAGATATGGTTGTTTAGTCAGTATATGTATTGTGAGATAAAAGTAATACTACACTACTCAGAAATCTCCTGACGCTATTGGGGTTAAAGTATAAATTATTTTCAAGAGGTAGAACACATACACTTGCAGATATCTGTGTACGAAATATCCTTCAATTTTAAAGCAAAATTTGTTATAATTTAGGTCTTGCGCTGTGGAGATATTATGAAGCGCTTCATGAGGTCCTACTGGCTAGAGTAAAAGTAAACTACTAGAGTAAAAAATACTAAATAAAACTTCTGATAGAAAAGTAATCTCACTCTCACTCCTAATGTATAGAAAATTCAAAGAGCCAAGACGTGCACTACAGTCATCAAGCAGTATCAGTAGTAGTACTTACAAAAATCATTAGCTTGTATTATTTTTAAAGTCCATTACCCTCTATTTATTAGAAATCGGAGTTTCTTCTATTGCATATTGAATCATTCGACAATTTCGCAGTTTACTTTAAACATGATTGATTTGAGCTTGGAGCTACATAATATCACTAAAACTGCACGGGAGAGCTCGCCACACGAGTGAAATTCTTCAATAGTCTGATGATATAAAGCAGTGAGAAGTTTGGAAGATAGAAATCAGCGCAGAAAAGAAAATATGAGCAAGAATGAGTTTAGCGTCAAAACTGCCGAATCGACTTTGAACAAAGGAATCGAGTAAAATTGAAGTAGGGATTACAGTAATCTAACTGTAGTAGCATAACTGGGGATGCTTTTTTTGCCATGCATTTTATTGGAAATAAGAACTAACTCTCCTAAGTGGTTTTGACGAGGTATCTCGTACATCAAGGTAATTACGAGATATCTCGTCGAGATACAACCACCCTACTACTCCAAGGGAATGAAGATCCAACAGGGGAAAACAATTGAGCCCCAGAACTGGTGACAGTTTGGAACAGGTTTTTGCATCAAAGGCTGGTCAGTACAAGACAGTTTTCGACACGAAGTAAAAGTAAAGAAATGCTGTTAGATATTTGTGGATTATTTATTTTATTTAGATGTATGAAATCTATGAGTATAGATACTATATTCATTATGAATGGATTGAAATAAGATATGAACTATGAGGAACGACATTTTACCATCACTTATATAAGAAGTTGAGATATTTTAGCGGAGATGCCATTCGTGGGTCTGCTAAATAACATTTAAATACAGAATAGCACCAATACAAAACGAATCACCTCATGGCGTTAAACTACAATTAAAATAGATTACCTATGGCTGCTACTTCAACGTTATAAACAAATAAAACATCAGAACATCTGTTAACGTTTCCAAGACTAATCGTGTTCGTTTTGCCAAACTTTCTCATGAAATTGTATCACATAAATCATCTGGATGAAAATGCCTGTCTTAAGCTGTAACAGTCGTTCTGGAGAATAATCCTTATTTAAAAAAGACATTCTAGTCACTAGACGAATAAAACTGCATAAGGAAATTAGCAATTTTTCTCCTTTGTCGAAGGTTTAGCCATTATTACCAAAGCAGTATGTAATACTCATTTATACTTAGAAATATCTCAAACTCCTACACAGGTAATCCAGAAAAATTTCCACAGAGAACTAAAATGGCGTAAAAAATCCTAAAGAGAAACTGACGACGAAGTTTTATTTACCACGAAAATTGCAAAGTTGAAAACGCATTTTTCCTTCCTTGTCTCATTTGTTCTGCGAGAGGGAAGAAAGAGTTGTGGCGTATTCCGACAGTAATTGGAAGATTTAATTATCTCAGATTACCGAAAGAAATCAAACGTAAAGAGAAGAAGAAATGAGAGTGCGAGGGAATAGATTTCAGCCTCCTTCATTAGGGCCTTCGACGGAACTTCCACTAATTGCTCGATCATTCCTCTCTACATATTATTGTTTTTTCGAGCTGTGTAGGTAAAAAGGAAGACTTCATTTGCGCTTCAAACTTGATAGCTATACGTTAACTTTACGGGATTTCGCCGGTGAAAGGAATTGGAAAATTAGCGTGAACTGCCTGGTGATATGTCACGTTTTGTTTGATAAAAAGTGTCCAATTTTTATCGACGTGCCGAAGGTGTTCGCGTTTCGCGAATTTTCGTTTTAATTGTAATATGCGGCATTATTTAAAAATAAATATTCGAATGCGGCGAAAGCGAATTTGAAGAATTTTCAAGTCCATTACAGTAATGAAAGGTTTAGTCGATTCCAAATGATAAAATTCTTCTTTTTAAGTTTTGGTAATGGAATTCACGCCTGCTAAGTATTCTTTATAATTTTTGCTATCGTGTATTGGTATTGGTAAGTTTTCAGGTATCCCGTTATGCGAATATTATTCTTAAATTATGAAAAAATTCTCTTTTGGAATGCGCTTTGAACTTTGATGAGTACGAACTCCAATAAACTTTTGTGATTTACTTTTTAATGGAAAATTCTTTGGCACCAGATTTGTTTTTCTAAATTTATCTAGCAAATACAGATAGTATCTGTAGTGTGAATAATAACAACATTTCTTTTTCATTCCATTTATTGTATTTTCGAATTTCGATTTGCAGTTGAAATCTATATTTACTTTAGTTTCTCAAATATTTCCTGATCACCATCAATAAATGAGAACATTTTCTACCAAAAATAGCTAGAAAAGTAAGGAAACTCACATACCTGATGTCCAAAAGGCAGAAGTTGTAAACAGCTATTTCTCTTTCTTGTCTTACATTTTCTTATCAATTTTATGTATTGTTTGTGCCTACTTTTGTTTCTGACCTTTTTATTGCATATTTTGTTTACCTGCCTGCCATTGGAAATATTAAAAAAATTCAATAAATGGTTATGAAACGGAGAAGCATGTATAAATCCATTAAAAAATAACTCATAATAATAAAACACTTGGCCTAACATTTCTACATCACCTTTAACCCTCCTGGCGTTTGTCTTGACGAAGTATCTCGTCATTAGTCAAACTAAACCAGATCTTGTTGAATGAGATTCCTCGTTATTAAAAAAAAACTGACCAGATCTTGATTCGATCATGATAAAAAAATCGGCAATATCTTGATGACGAGATATCTCGTTATTATAAAAATTGGTCAGATATCGATGGATCAGATATCTCGTCGAAACCACTTGGAGGGTTAAGTATAAGTAATTTTAAACTCATCACAAATTAATTTCTTCTATCTATGATGATATATTATCTCTGAAAAACCTTGATGGCATTAGTAATAGCATTTCTACCAATTATCTTACAGTACTCATTTACAGCAAGAGTAGAAAGCAATCCAGCCGTTATATTTCGATACACGATGGTTTTTTTATAGGCCAAAATAATGGTAAATTGTTAATAAACCTTAACTGTTCAAAACACAGGGTGAACCAGTTAGTCCTTGACCACGTACCACTAATAGATCAGTCACCATATTTCTCATTTAATCAAACGACTCAAGTCTATCAGTAATCAATAAGTTGGATATTTTTACAGCCATTGAAGAACCAGAATAAATGCTAACAAAACCAATGCGTTGGAGCCGGACTAGATGTGCGTTGGTCGATTACTGGTCAAATCACTGTTTTGAACTTTGAGAATGAAATTATATTAAGCTTCAAGAATAAAATTTGCTATGTTAAAATTTTTGACTTTATGATACTTATCTATTGTATGGCATAAAATTATAATAACTTAAATAATAAAATTTGCTATGGTATGATGTTTAATTAAAAATCGTACCATAGCTAATTTTAATCACCTTCTTAAGCAGACACTAAGTACAAATATCTTTGAAGCGCAATTACAAACTAGCTCCAGTTTAATTTTTCATGAATATAGAGCAGACATTGTGTACTGTCTGGTTCACCCTATCGATATTCTAAAGAAATAAGGAGTACGAGGTCTTACGAGCTCAGAAGTGTAGATCACGTGGGTTTGATAATGGACCGATTGGCTATGGAAGAAAAAGTAGTGTTTTTCATCCCACTCGTCAACTATTTCTTTTGGATCTTCAAACCGAGCGATCGGTTTGAAGATCCCTAATAGGAGGAGCATGTGGGTGAAGTCTCTGTCGTACGACCTCAGAAGGGTAGATCACGTGGGCTTGTGAATGAGTCAATTGGCTATGGAAGCACAATCTAGTGTTTTTTTATCACACTCGTCAATTATTTCTTTTGGATTCGAGCTTCCTCCCAATACCATGCGACCTTCACATGGGTATCTTGAAACCGAGCGATCGGGATAGATACCATAAATGTTCCCGCATATACTCCGTCTATTTAATTAGAAGGGTTCATCCTACGTCTTAAAAAGCTAAAATTCAGGTAATTTTCCATAAAATTAATTCAATTTAACCATCTCCGAAAGTTAAATCGTTTTCCTCTCACATTATTCTTGTTAATGATTAGTATTAATGCGTGTTAACCGATAATTAATGCAAAGATCGTCTGGGATTTAATATAAAGCTGTTCAATACGATAACTAGCTCAGTACATTAATTGAATTCTTCTTGTGTATCACAAATTTCTTCTCCCAAGCTCAATTATCCACAAAATTTGGTACTTGACCTGGAAAAACATTTTTTCTAGTTGATAGCAAAGTCGGATAACTATAACTTTAAAAGATATTACTTTAACTATTACAACAGAATTTACTTTCAAAGTGTCTGCACGATCTAGTTAAGAGAACATTTAAGTATTATTACTTTTATATAATTATATACTTTTTTTGTTAAGTTATTTAATTTAGAGCTATTGAAAATTAGTCAATTCTTAAACCAAGCAATGCAGTCGTACAGATTTGGATAGACAGCCAAGAACTAAATCAGCGTGTATTCATTTCCCTGCGTATTAATGCATGAATTTATATTCGAGAAAATATTTCATTATTCATCGTCAAAATTGTATCATTCAGAACGTAAAATGTTTTAAGCAATTCCTAGCAGTAATAATTAAAAAGTACTTAGTAAATAAGAGGGCTCAATAATTCCTGGTTTTCGCTGGCAGAGTTTAATCCATTGAGTTGACATTCAATAAACTCAATTAAAATATTCGAATACAAACGCATATCGAGAATAAATTCGGGCAAATTTCAATGGTTACTGCTTTAAAGTTTCTTGTTAACCCTCCTGGTGATTGTCTCAACGAGGTATCTAGTCGTAGCAAAACTGATCAGATCTTGATGGACGAGATATTTCGTCATTAGGAAAAAACGGACAAGATTTTGATCTTGTCATCATAAAAAATATCGACGATATCCTGATGATGAAATATCTCGTCAGTATAAAATTTTTTCAGATTTTGATGGGCGAGTAATCTTGTCTAAATCACTTGGAGGGTTATTATGGGAAATGAGTGCAGTTCTGGTGAGAAGCCAGATGACCTTGGGGAGTCAGTTTCAAAGAAAGTTGGTGAGCTCGCAGGGAAAAAGGCTATCATAAGCAAAGTGGCGATAAACCGTAGGGGATTATTTGTTTCAACAACTCGTTTTCATACCGAATTAGTGTTAAAGATGCTAATAATGCGAAAGCATTGTTTAAGTTTAACCTGTCTCTCAATTGCACGAATAATCTGATTCAAAATCACGTGACTCTAATACCAATTAGCTAAAGCAGGACAATTGAGCATCTCATTGAAGTCTTTACTTAAGACTATTGTTTTAGCTATTAGTTTAGTCCTTTGGACGCATCTATATTAATTGGTATGTTGGTAGAACGAAGAATTTACGTCACACTGGAGGAACAGACGGGCTATTGGCCACTGTTCGGGATCAATCCTGAAGAAAAAAATTCGAGAACACCTCTTAATTTTTAATCACAGTCAGATGACGAGGTCAACACTTGAGCTGGCACCCCACTCTCCAAACTTCCACGCCACGTCAACGTGAGGACATTTGAGGTACTTGATTTTTTAACTCTCCTGAAAAGGTCCTTTTATTTGCGTTTTAACTAATTCAATACTTTTTATTCGTAGTAATCGTACATTCTTCAACCATTATGACGAGAAGAAAGGTAACTATTTGGGTTCTATGATCGATGTATGGCAGAAAAACAAAAACCAATAAATAAATATGTTGAATACGTCCGTCAAGAGACAAAGGACAATTTTTTCAACATTTCGCCGCAGAGCCAACAGTCTGCATGTCCATTTACGCTAATGATTTAACTTTCCAAAATCTCGCGAAAATTATCTAGTCGGCGAAATTGCGGGCCACACTTCCACGAATACGATTAGTCTTCACATGAGAATAGGTCAGAACTTACAGCATATCTTTTCAATTGCTGGTGATTTTGAACGGTGAAGGAAAACAAAATTACTTCGTATTGAATGACATGTAAATACGAAGAGATTATTAGAAATAACTATAAAAATTGAAGGTTATGTGGACACAAACACTAGTTTTGATGTGAATATTTAGGCTTGATGTAGGATTGTGAAATAAATGAAGCAGTCATAGAATGCTTGAACGATTGTTTACTGTGAATATTCAACACGTAATTTACAGTTAGAGAAATTAAAGTGCAGTTTAATATTAATATGGAAGGATAATTTTATTGATTAACGACCTGTAATTGTTGTGCATCTCGGTAGCTTTCGAATGACTGTACGCTGTCCTCACTCCACGCAATTCAGCGTTACACTGGCCCAAAGCTCGCCCAGTACCATACAATTTCAATACATTGCGAACTCCCTTCCAGCGCTCAGTGCGCCTGCACACTCAGTCTGAAGGTCATGTCAAGTACAGACATCCTTTGACTATACGACTCTATATTTATCTTCTAGTTCTGAAATCATATGAAATTTCATATTTACTTAAATCCCACTAAATTATTACCAAGTTCTCGTTTACGAGCGTTGTCCAATGTTATAGTAGCGTTGTTTGGTAGCTTTCGAATGATTCCACTTTCGTAGTCTTCACTCTACACAATCCAAAGTTACACTGGCCCAAAGCTCGTCCAACACAGCAGAATAACGACATATTGCCCACAGCACTCAGTGCGCCTGCGCACTCGGTCCGATGGACATGTCAGGTACAAACATACCTTGTTTACACGACGCTATATTTATTTTCTGGAAGTTTACTCCAGTTTTGAAATCATAAAACAAAACAGTTGCAATGCTTTTTGCAACGTTCTATCTTTCATGCATGCCCCCAGTGCTGTTCCGATTTTAAAGACGTATTCTCGTCAAAAAATTATTTCAAATACACAAGTTTCAAGATATCATTCTGTGTATTCTGTTTTCCATTAATACCTAAGCCAGGTCTTCCTTTTGTAATTAGTTTTCATATTTGCATTTATTAATAAGAAAAGTATTTTGAATGCATTTATTATTTTTAAGGAGTGTGGAAAAGGAACCTTACGAAGAGATTCTTGTAACTATGAGAAAGGAATCAAGGTAAAATATACTGTTTTTATTTGAATTTGTAAGCAGCAAGAATTCGTAATTGAGGAAGACGTCGCATTTCTTTATTTCGGTTATTCTTTTAAAATCTCTTTCTTATTACCCAATTCAAAGAAAAACAATGAAATGTCAAGAAGCAACGGTATTATTTGTTGATAGATGAATTAGTCTTTCTTAAAGGTAGTACGGGTATTTTTATATTTTCCTTTTGCAATTGTAGAGGTTGTTTGCAAACTATTCCAATAATTTAAATCAACATTTCACAGATAGTTTCAATTGGAAGCGAAATAATTTTGAAGGTTATCAGAAAAACGTTCTTTTGAAAACAATTAACGAATTCTAACGCAGTAAAATAAAACATGAAACTCACGAACAAATTCCCACAAAACAAAGGCCGAGATCTAAAATTTATTTAAGATATTTCTAATTTAAAGACCACCTATAATAATAAATACGTTTTTTATAATAGATGTCAATTTTTCCAATTCAGTTTCAACAAGGTTAAGGAACTTGTGGAAGAGGATTCGGTTAAAAACGAATTGAACCTTACTTTAAATTTTCCTATTAAAAATTCAGTATTATAACTGTCAGTACAGTGTGACAAATTGAAAAGCAACAAACAATACGAAATGGAACGATTTACAGCATAGTGAATTGGGAGGGGTCAAACAGCCACAGTGATTGAATATATGAGTGAACTTTCTGGCATTGGTCAGAGCATTGGGTATGAAGTTGGATTTTATTAAGAGTGGAGCAACCGACAAAAGATAAAAACGGGGAATCACTTGGGGAGCACCAGCAATCTGAAAATTCTGAAATGACTTTAAAAGAACGAGCTCCTTGACAAACCAAAGTGAAACCTTAAAAAGAGATTCCTGGACCCGTAACATCGTCCTCATCTCAGCCTGACTTGCATCAGAGACACTCCACCCCCAAGCCAAATATCAATCCGTGAGTACCATTCTCTTGAACTTTCAATCTACACACATATTTGACCCCTCATCCCCCATACCTATCTACAACCATGATTCTACCTCCACACCAATACTACATATTACATGAAATATTCACGAATTCAGTGCTGGTATGATCAGTGTGGAACTCAAATCAGATTTGTATACGGCATCTTTATTCGATGCGATGGCAATCTTCTGTACAAATATGTATATGCATAGTTTGCAAATGATTAAATAAATAGTTATCTAAATTTGCAACGCATTGTACTCCTCTATAACAATAATATATTGCACAACGTTCTCGAATTTCATGCTCGCTATAGAAAACGCTGTTTCCATCGAGATTACAAAATATAAATACAATGAGAGGGATTTTCAGTGTAAACAAACAAACCTGACTGTCATCATCTTTTACTTCCTGTTACCTAGATGCTCTCGCATGACACCATAACAGGGTTATCCTAAAATGTAATTCATCGCCGTTTTGATCTAATTGGCGTTGACTGCTTAAATATATATCAATTCGGAATTATTTTTTCTTTGGATATTCTATTACCGACGGGCTGAAATCGTATTAAAAAAACAAGTCAAATGCCATCACGTCCTGGTAAGTATAAAGGTCGCCGTTGCTCAATGGGTTTTCCTACTGCCCTAGTAATCTGAGAGTTGTAGGCAACGCAGCTTCTGCCCTCAGGGGCACATTTCTTTAAGTTGTGTACGGGTTTCACGGACACGAGGTACTCAAGTGAACTTTTATTTTCCCATGGGCGTCTACTGTCTTCAATAAGCACGGGAGTCGCATTCCCGGTAAAACCAAGTTATATATTTCTGCTTCCATCGAGCTACTCTTCCCCAATCCCTCTGTTTCCTTACACGATATTTTTTACTTAACGTTGTCTTGTGTTTGGCACAGCTTGGCTCAATATGGCCCTTGAGCCATAAAACAAAAAAAAACACCGCAGCTTCTATTCTTTTCTGGGAGTATCTCTCTCTTCCGTATCAGTAAAACTTTCCTTGTGTGTATATCCATTTTCCTTACGTTGTCTGCCTTGTGTTTGGCGTAGCTTAGCCAAATGTGACCCTTGCGCCTTGAAACAAGCTTAATAACTACAGGAAGCACGTTCCACCACAAAAACACTGCAGTCACATTTACCTTTTCAGCTTGAGAGAAAAATACTTACAGAATGCCGCAGAACAAGAAATACAATTACTTTATTTTAATTGAAGTTTGTGGCGACATAAAGCTACCACATTTTATTTTATTATTTACAGCCCATTCTCTCAAAAATTAACTTTCGAAAAGTCATTATTTTCGCCTTCCTCTACACAAAGAGAGCAAGAATGCCTTTCACTGCCAAAGAAAAATTATGGTCCTTCCCGGTATAAATAATTGACAGCATGAATGCCTTTAACAGCACATGCAAACGCCTGTATCCGACCATTTCTCAACTCCCCGTTTAAGAAAATGTAAATGAGCCCCACAATGAGAAAAACACACTCCATCTCTGGCAAGCTCGTTAATTCCTACCTCCAAGCTTAATTGAACAATTCGTGAGCAGGGACAAGTAATTTCCGTGCTGTCCTGTCGTTAGCTTTTCTAACCCATTTTCTCACGACATTTCGTGGCGGTAGTTTTTCACCCGGGTGGGAAATTCTTCATTCGTCCGACATCGAGAAAACAGCCATATTTCAAGAGAGACGATAACTCGGGAATTATTATGGACATTAAGCTGTACATGGTACACTCTTGGCTAATGAGCTTCGTGTGGGGGAAGCGTTTATCGTGAATGTGTTCTCCAAAGTGAAAGGGAGAGATGGAACGCTGTCGGGAAAGAAGGGAGAGGGGCAATAGGGAGGACATTTAGTTTGCAGTCGAATGGAATCCCATTGCGAAGTCAGATTTGGTGGTGATTTGGCTTTCGCGCGTTAGTTATGAGGTTTTCCCTCGAGCTATGTCTAACTGGGTAGCTTGGACTTGGAAAACTTGTAGTAACGGCTATCCGAATTTCGATTTAGGTTAACCTCTAGATGACGTTATGGCTTCGAGCATTTTTTATAACCCAGGCCCCAGCCAACAAAGAAATTGACACTCCTAGTGATTTCAACGAGATATCTCGTCCATCAAAATCTGGCCAGTTTTGCTAACGGCGAGATACCTCGTTGAGACAAAACTGCCTTATTACTCCAAGAAGGGGTATGAAGATCCAAGTTGGAAAAACAAATTGTCCTTTGTCATGAACTGGTGACAGATTGAAACAGGTTTTTGCATCAGAGGCTGATCATTACAGAGCTGTTTTCGAACACGAGGATAAACCACCAGGAGGGTTAAGTTAAGACCTGTCAATGTGTGGCCAGGATATATTTATTAAGGAAGAAAAAAAGAGGGAATGCAATATTTATACAAAATGGACGCATCTTGCAGCAAGATAAATACAATTTAAATACCGATACTTAAATACAGAAAACAGAACTTGAGTTGGATGAAATCAATCCACCTTGTTCCCCATAATGGAGGCCACACGGACACACTCACGTGAGTGTGCATTCGCCAATGAGATTGATTACATTAATTATCCGTTGTAGTTGATTATAAATGAATGGTGAAATTCCTTAGCAAGTGCATTAGAGAACACAACAATTAGTGATCAGAGTCGCCCTCCGCCATGGCTAACTGGATCGCTTGTAGGACTTGGAAACTTGTAATACGGCTATCCGAATTTCGAATTTGGTTATTCTCTAGTTAACGTTGGGGCTTCAAACTTTTTATTATGACACAGTCTCCCCACCCAACACGGATCAAGGTCTGTCAAGGAGTGGCAAGGATACATTTATCAAGAAAGGAAACAAAAGAAATATAATATTAATTCAAAATGGACTCATCTTGCAGCAATAGAAATACTATTTTAATGCCGATACTTAAATACAGAAAACAAAATCCGAGTTGGATGAAATCAATCCACCTTGTCCCCCGTAGCGAAGGCCACCCGAACTCACGTAATCGCCATTGAAATTGATTACATTAATTAACCATTTGGCTTATGAATGGATGGTAAAATTCCTTAGTGAATTCCTTGGAGAAAACACAGGTCAACACGTAGTGATCAGGGTGGCCCTTCGCCATGGATAAATGAATAATTTATAGGACTTGGAAAACTTGTAGTAGCGGCAATCCTAATTTCGATCTTGGTTATTCTCTAGTTGACGGTACGACTTTAAGCTTAGCTATCGCATGAGTGATTCTCTCTTCATTTTGGTACCTCATTGAATATGCGGGAGAAAGAGAAACAAGACGGAGATATTTACAATACTTTGCAGTTGGAATTGATAATAAAACTCTATTGCAGGTTCAGATTAGGTGGGGATTCGGCTTTCTCACGTTAGTTGCATGTTTTCCGCTTAATGTTTAGCTATGGCTTACTGGATAGCTTGTAGGACATGGAAAATTTGCAGTAGCGGGTCTCCGAATTTCAAATTGGGTTAATCTCTAGTTGACGGCACGGCCCCGAGCTTTTTTATGACCCAGACCACTCAGTTCACCAACAAGGATTTTAAGGTCGGACGATGGGGTGGCTGGGAGAGGATTCCTGGCTCTACCAGAGCCAGCACTAGGAGGGATAGGTAGCATTTACTTACATTCATTCAAAGATGTTGGATACATATGTATTTACAAGCAACAGCTGCGAGAACAGGATAATAAAAGAATTAAAGCTTCAGGGAGAACAGACCTCTTTCTAAATAACTCAAGTAAAAATTTTGAATAAAGATGAGAACAAAATGCCCATACAAAACTCAATTAATTACTACACATTTAAAACACAAAACTTTTGAATAAAGATGAGAACAAAATGCCCACACAAAACTAAATTAAAACACAAAAATTTTGAGTGAAGATGAGGACAAATGCCAAAAATTAATTAATTTCCATACATTTAAGACATACAAACAAAAATTTTGAATAAAGACGAGCACAAATGCAAAGACTAAATTAAAGAAACCAAAAGGAATCATCATACATATAAATAAATTACATTATTAAGAAGTATATATTGTTAAGATCTAAGGAAATATATCTTAATGGGATGAATAGATCGCTTGAGAAGTTTCAATCCCAGTCTCAAATCCAGGATTTACACCACACAGTCCGCGGTGACCGAACAGACCAGGAATACACTTTCGAATCTGGAGCAATGATAGGTAGCTTTCCCCTTTTAACATTTTAACCCTCAAGTGGTTTCGAAGGAATATATCGACCATCAGGATCTGATCAATTTTGCTAATGACAAGATATCTCGTCATCCAGATGCTATCAATTTTTAGATGATGTCAGTTTTTTCTCTTGACGAGATACCTTGTCCAACAAGACCTGGTCAGTTTTGCTAAGGACGAGATACCTCATCGAGGTAAACACCAGGAGGGTTAATAGTTTTACTTCCTTTTGTGACTTATAAAAGTTTAAAAGAGTAATCATCAATGTTAAACCATTAGTTTATGTTGCTTCACTGTAACTACGCAAATAAAACATTTGACCCAATTAAAATCGAAAACGACCTACAAGACTTTAAACAGCAATGGATTTTTTGATCGAAGGATTTTTGAAGGTTGGGGTACCGATATTCGCTCATCTAAAAGGTACTCGAATCCACAAAAAATTGAATCGATACACGACATTTTTTTTAAAGGTATCCTTGCTGTATGTCCCCAAAAGAATCACATTTTCCATTCATTTACAAATGAAGCGGAAGATTTTCCTACACGCGTATTCTTGAGTAAGTTATCGTGAAGGTATTCTCAATCTCAAAAGAATCGGAGAAATGTATTCAGCACAAAAAAAATTCTTTCTGGAGAACCATACGTTCAATGGAAATCCATTTTTTTGAAAGTTCATTTTTCCTTGTCGAAAGTTTTTTTATGGCATGCAGGAATACCGATTTATATAATGCGTTTGGGTTCTCAATAGTTTACCGTTTTACCAACGACAGTTGGGAAGAGAACCTATTCTGTGTAAGAAATTTCTCAAACATGAACTTACAACAAAAACATTGTTTCGATATCATAAATAAATAAATATTTTAATGAAAAACAGATTTATTTTAGTTTTTAAGCCTTATGCAAATAAGTGCACATACAAATTCGATAGATAGACTCCCATGCATATTCTGTATAGAGAAACATCATAAGGCAGTAATGTATGATTACGTTCAGAAGTAGTTCTTTTTTAACTCAGAGCTGACTAATAGCTTTTTGACTAATAGCAAACAAATTGACAGTGAGCGCTGCACTTGCTTTGAACAAATTCCTTTAGAGCATAAACTGCTTCGTTCTTTTTTAAGTCGATGTCAGTTTTTTCAGTGTAGGAGCTTATTTATTCCAAATGAGTATTGAATTTCTATTTTGATACAATAATTGTTATAACGTAGATTAAATCGCTACGAGAGACTCTTTTCTTTCAAGCTAAATATAGATGGCAGTTGAGTTTTTGTGGAAGAATATTCTTCCTGTATATTTTTTTCGGACGTGACATCAGTTGACTAATTTTTCAAATACGATTTTAGTACGTCATCAATAGGATTTCAAAGAGAATGAATTCCGAATTTATGTATCGTCTACTTACAAGTGTAACACTTTAAAGGAAATTTTATAAGAAATTAGTTTTTTCGTTTGTCTGTATCGGAATGTGGTGATAGAAACTTCGTTCAGATATTCATTCAATGGTTTGGAATGGAACGACAGCATAATATTAAAACACAGAGATATCGTAATTTTAATGAACCGCTTCAGCAGTCTGGGGAAGTTCGCTGTTATATTTTTCTTTGCATGAAAAAATGTGCTTATTTAGTAAATCATAAGGAGTAGAGATCTTTCGTTTCTCCGGACTATTTTTTCCGTTTTTTTTTACTTGGTGTGTTTCACTTTGTAAGTCAACGATATGATAGTCAACTGGTCAACGCAAATTAGATTAAACGCCAAATGTCGCCAAAGCAGCGATAAACTAAATTTTAAGCAAGCCTCGACTATCATCATGCGCTAGTTATTCGTGGAAAAACAGGTTGT
Source organism: Meta bourneti (assembly GCA_933210815.1). Lineage (NCBI taxonomy): Eukaryota > Metazoa > Arthropoda > Arachnida > Araneae > Tetragnathidae > Meta > Meta bourneti. The sequence goes on along the minus strand of OW119926.1, from coordinate 42,409,231 downwards.
TGAAAACCCCCCACCTTCCGTCTGGTTTGTTTATTCTGAAAATCCTTTTCACATGATATTTCTCTCACGATTTCTTTAAAAAGAGCACGACTTGTTTAGAACTGGTTCGCTATTTTAGATGATTTTTAAAATCCTAACATTTTGCAATAGGTTCCGAAAACAATTAAAGCAACTTCAAGCAAATTGCTGTTGACAATTGTAAATTTTCTGTGAACTCGAAATTCAATTAATTCAAGACGTTGAATAACAGTGAATCGTATTTAACTAGAAGGATTCAATTAAAGTGGGCATTCATTAAAACATGACCTGAAGAGTTCACACGCCATATATTCGTTCTCCAACCTACAATCTTCCTGCATGATTCTAACCAGTTTTTATACCAGTAACCTGTGTTAAGAATGTGTATGAAACAGTGAAATGGATGTGATCCAAATAAAATGGGCATACAGAATCATAACTATAAAACATGACCTGAAAGATTCACACGTATATATTCGTTCTGCAACCTACAGTTTTCCTGTATGAATTTTAACCAGTTGGTATACCAGTTATTTTTTCAAATACCGATGCCGGTAGTCCAATTCCGTTCAAAGACTAATCTCGAAATCTTCTCCGAAAATAAACGCAACTCTGTAATTTTTTATTGCATTGCAAAATAATGACTGATTTCATTAGGAACTTTGATCTAACCGTTAGGCAAAATTGCACTGAAAATCTTTCGAAGTACGCTATTAGCCTCTATAAAAGACGAACTTTCTTGTATTATTTTGTTGAAATTACTATAGGAATCTTGAGGCAATTGTCTCGTCTCAAATATTCGGTAATGGATGCTAATCCGATAAGCATAGTTTATAAGAACTCGAAAAGTAAGAAGGGATTCTGAGAATAGGGATGTTTTAAAATGGGAATTGTGAAGGAAGTCAATTTCACACAAATATTCGGGTTGAAAACCACCCTGTAGTGGGTAGCCTCGGATACAAAACCCTGTTCCAAACTGCCACCAGTTGTTCTAGGCAAGGGGAAATTTGTTTTTCCTCTTGGATATTGATTCTTCCTTGTAGTGATACCGCAGTTTAGTCTCTTCAAGGTAACCAATCTTTAGGGACGAGATATCTCATCATTTGTAAAGTTGACTAGATCTTGGCCGAGATATCTCGTCGAAACCACGAAGTGTTAAAAAAGAATTTATAAAATCAACGATTACCTTTACTGATATGCCATTACCCTTCCAGAATTATTCCATACCCTTAATAAAATGTTAAATTCATTACAATGAAATTGAATAAAAACAAACTGGCTGAGACAAAACAAAAGTTCTGAATTCTATATTTTCTATATAAATGATAGATTTTCCATATAGATTCTAGAGAATCACCTTTCTCTCGTTTCAGAAACACCAGAGAAAGGTGATTCTAGAAAAATAACTACACTTGAGGGGTATTGAATGATTCCATATCGACGATTCTCAGGAAAAGAACATTGATTGCTTCCCTAATTACTCTACTTCACCCGAAGATTAATGATGAATTAGCCGAGCATCACTTCAGATAAAGACGCAGACTGTAAACGCTATAAGGTGCAAAATAGCTTAAATGGATAAATAGTGAAGATCAGAGCAACGGTAGATAATTGGTCGATACGACTCACCCAGATAATGTAAGACTTGAAATAAAAAAAAGAAAAGCATAGTTACTAGACATTTTATTTTGAAAGCAAATCTGATTGAAGAGTTTATTTATTTTGAACTGGAAGGTAGTTGAATTTACAAGCCACTGGGGGCAACACAACATTTTACCACCTACCATTGTTCGAACCACCCTTTTAGTTCCACGAACAATTTTTCTAAGCGAAATTCTTCGAAGTTCAAAAGTAGAACAAATGTTTGAAGATTAAAGGATTGAGGATGTTGAAGACGAAAGTCAAATTTACTTTAAAGGTGTCAAGAGTAAACAGACATTTATATCCGAGTTATTCATTTTCAAACTTCACAATTTTGACTGTTTTAAGAGCTATTCACGTAACACTTAAAAGATTCAAATTGGCTGAATGGTTATAAAATGTTACTGAGAAGTAATAAACTACATAATCTTTTCATATTTCACATCTCTCCCTTTTGCTAACAGAGACTGACCACTAAGTTTAAAAATATAGTGGTACAGTCCAACCATCATGAGAAGAGACTTCGGCACGCCTCTTAGGATGAGTTCATTTCACACCTGGTAGAGACGGACCCCTCTAGGTTACAAATGAGAGAACCCTGTCAACATTTCTTTTCCGTATTTGTGTTCGATCCATTTATGTTAACAGCAATTTTATTCGAAACTAATTGGATGTTGAAAAGGTTGAGCAGAGCAACCTATCCAGGAAGTTCAGTTGATACTTACCCAAAGATAATCGAAATATCCGATACCCCGTGTCGTAGTCGGTGGGGCAGTCTCTTCTAATTATGGTCGAACTATAGAGCATGTCTAATGCAGTAAGTGTTCAACAAATAATTTGTGATTATAACTTTTCCAACTTTCTTGAGTTGTTTTGGATATAAATGATTCCCTTAACGTCACAAGTTTCCAAAACAAGCTTTAAATGGAGTTTACAAAAGGCAAAATATGGTGGAATAACATTGATCAATCATCAACGGAGTTGTGAGGATGTGCAAACGGCTGATGATCGACTTAACCACACGTGCAGATGTCCGCTGAAATCCAGTGACTGGTAGAAACTATTTTCCTGACTCAGCGAGAGTGAGTTAGAATTGAACTACTAACTGAAGGCTTCCACGCGCAGGTGGAGCGAGCGCAGTTTTTTACAGAATTAATACAAGTGGCAGCGTGTAGGCTGTTCCATCAATTTGAGATAACGGTTGCTGTACATAGTTTTTAGGTAGAGAAATAAATTGTGTTAGTCCTAATCTCCGTATCACTTCGTAACACCCTAGCGATCGGTCCAAGGTGTAAGTTCAGACGATCAGCTCGGATCTCCACGCTACCTATCCCGACAATAACATGGTGGCAGCGGTAAAAATGATGTACCCGGAGCAGTAAAGATTGGCCAGAGACGAGAAATTCCGAGGAACCCTGTTGAAGCAGACGAACCGGGAACAGTAAAGATTGGACCAGAGACGAGAAATCCTGAGGAAACGGACGGCGAGGCTACGTGAAATCCTGGTGAAGCAGACGAACCGGGTGAGTGTTGTTTACCCTTTCTTTTAAGAGAAATAATCAGGGATCCATTGCTAAATAAATGTTAGGTGAAGCATATTTGTTTGTTAAATGATGAGGTGTAGTTGAAGCACGGCAGTGCGGGAAATACATCCGTATTTCAAATTTTAGAATTGCGCGACAGCGCAGGTGACACGTCAGTGTTCTTAGCCAAAAGTGCTGATTATAATTTCTCTTGAAGAATTGTGATACACCAGGAGTGGCAGAAGGTATTTTTAAAGCACGACAGTGCTGGAATTTCAGAGTTACGAATTGAGCGTTAACTCATGTGACACATCAGTGTTATTGTTCACATGTCATCGTTATCAGTTTAGGGTGAACCATTATTTTTCTCTTTAAACAATTGTGATATATGCTAGGGGTAGTCAATCAGTAGCTGAAAAGGGTTTTTATTTTAATGGTCTTTTAGTTAATACCAGTTAGAAAGGAAAATATATTGGTGAATATGGCTTTTTTGGGAAAATATAAGAAATGCGATCTATTTACTTTAGCATTGGAGTTAGGGGAAACTCCTGATCCAAATATTAAAGTTATAGGACTGAAAGATCTCATAACAGGAAGTAAGTCATACGAAGTCGAATTCGTGATGGAGATGCTTGAAACGATAGTGAGTTCACGAAAGGAGATGGAAGAGAAGAAGGAGAGGGAAGAGAAGAAGGAGAGAGAAGAGAAGGAGAGAGAAGAGAAGAAGGAGAGAGAAGAGAAGGAGAGAGAAGAGAAGAAGGAGAGAGAAGAGAAGGAGAGAGAAGAGGAAAAGGAGAGAAAGAAACAACAAAGAGAATTTGAGCTAGAAAAGTTAAGGATAGAAGCAGGAATAAGGATAAGCAATGATTCCATAGAAGGAAGAAGTAGTCCTACCGATATACATGTCGACATGACGAAATACATGCCCAAATTCCAAATGAAAGAGGGTGATATCCTTTTATACCTCTCCCTGTTCGAAAGTCAAGCTAGGCGGAGGAAAATTGATGAAAGAAATTGGGTATCATGTCTTTTGACCCTAATGCCTTTGGAGATAATAGAATTGATTGCGAGGGTTTCGGAAGAGGGATTAGAAGATTATGAACACATTAAAGACCTCTTGTTAAAGAAGTTTAAGATGAATCCAGAGGGATTTCGCCAGAAGTTCATTCAACATCAAAAAAGTCCTGATAAAACTTGGCAAGATTTTACTCATGAAGTAACCAATTATTTTCAAGGATGGATCGAAGGACTTGGTATCTCCGATTTTAAGAGTCTGAAGGAATTGATGATAGCCGATCAAGTCAAGAAAAGAGTGCCACAGGAAGCCAGGGACCATTTTATCGATGAATGGGGGAAAATATCAAAACCTTCATTGCTGGCTGAAAAGATAGACGAATACGAATGTGTTCGTAGAACATACAAGAGACAGCCAAGTACCACCATGAAGACAAATTCGGGATACAAGACCCAGTATGATGCAAGAGGTTACGGTGGATACCACATATCTCAACAGGACACCAAACGAACCTATCACAGAACTCAACCAGAACCGGCGAAACATAATTCCAGGCTTGTTTGTTTCTCATGCGGAATGGAGGGACACATGAAGAGGTTCTGTCCAAAGTCGGATAAAGGAAGATCAGATCACGATAATAGAAGGAAAGCGAACGTGAATAGGATCATAACTGAAGAAAGCGGTGTGGGGGATGAGAAAAGAACACTGAATACTGGCGGAACGGCAGTGGTAGCTAAAGTTGTATCCTTTAAGGAAAGATCCTGGCGAGACAATCTTTGCCCCTTGGAAAGAATCTTAATTAGTGTTGACGGGAGGGAGGCAAAAGCCCTAATTGATTCTGGGACTGAAATTACCGTCATACGGAAAGATATTGTACAAAATCTGTCGCTGGAAGAGAAATCGTCCATCTTTATTAAAGGAATCTTCGGTCCAGCGGAGAAATGCCCGTTAATGAACGTTCACATAGGACTGATCATAGGAGGTAGGGGTGATGTGCTTCACCAAGAAGTCCTCTGCGCAGTTGCTCCCTCATTGGTGGAAGATGTGCTGTTGCCACCAGATATCCGAGACATGCTTAGAGGAAAGCAGGAATTAATTTCCACCGATATTGGTAGTGGAAACATCTTGGAACCACCTACAAAAGAGGGGAACACAGAAGGGAATTCCGTTGAAGTGAATAAGGACACAGAAGTGTTAGTGGTAGAAAGCACCGACGGAGACCAGGAAGAAGGGATATCGAAGACGGAAAGCTTCCGTAAAGAGCAAGAGGAGTGTAGAGAGCTGGAAGAGACCAGAAAACAGGCTAAGCAAGGTAGTGGAGGATTTTTCTTTAACGATGGTTTGGTCTTTCATAAAGACAAGATTCTTGGAGAGAATGTATGTCAATTGATTCTTCCTAAACGTAGAAGAAAAGAGGTTCTTAGATTAGCCCACTGCTCAGTGTTTGGGGGACACATGGGAGCGAGGAAGACAATAGAAAGAATTAGATATTCGTTCTATTGGAACGGGCTATCAAGAGACGTGAGACAGTTTTGTTTAGCATGTGAAGGTTGTCAGTTGACGAGAAGGGTCAAATACAAAGATAGGGCCCCAATAACTCCCGTTGCGCGGCCAGAATTGAACTTCCAAGTGGTCAATGTGGACATCATAGGACCGATAGATCCTCCAAGTTCTAAAGGACACAAATTTATCTTGTGTATGGTAGACCAACATACAAGGTGGGCTGAGGCGATCCCTTTGACGAGTCTTACAGCCAAAGCAACGTGTGAAGCTTTATTATCTATTTTTATGAGGACTGGAGTGCCAAACGTAATTGCCTCGGACAATGGTACAAATTTCAACGCTGAATTGACTCAGGAATTTGAAAAAAGAATGAGTTCAACTCCACGGTTCTCCACACCATTATATCCACAATCAAACGGGTTAGTGGAAAGATTTAACCAAACTTTAAAGAGTATGTTACATCACACCATTAAGGAAGAACCATGGACCTGGCACACCAAAATACCGTTCATTTTATGGGCATACAGAGAGGTCCCGAACAGTTCAACGGGTGTAGCACCTTTTCAATTGCTCTTTGGTCGGAAGCCAGAAGGTCCTTTGTCGATTCTAAAGAATACCTGGACGGGAAGACACGAGGGTTTGCAGCTGGATACAACCCCAATACATGTCTATCTGGAGAAGTTGAAAACCCGACTGGAGGAGGCCGCAGAGAAAGCCAAGATAACATCTAATATACAACAAGAGAAAATGACCCATTATTATAATTTAAGGTCTACAAGAAAGACTTTCAAGCCGGGAGATAAAGTCATCGTGCTCTTGCCAGATTCTACAAACAAATTATTGGCCAGATGGCAAGGTCCCGGAATCATTGAAGAACAAAAGAATGAACATTCTTTCATTATAAAGATGCCAGACAATAGGATGAGGCACGTTCACCAGAACAAGATAAGGGAATTTGTGGTCGGTTCCAACGCGGTAAATGTCATTTTTGAAGGTGAGGAAGAATTTGGTAACATAGAAAACGCTCCAATTGTCGAAGCAAGAGACAAGTTCACCCAAGATGTGAAAATGATCACGACACCGTACTTAAATCCTAAACAGGAGGAAGAATTGAAAAGACTCTTGTGTAAGTTCGAAACACTTTTTTGCCGACCAATACAACCCGTGGGAGTAAGTCAGCACAAGATTGAATTGCTGCCTGACTCCATCCGGAGAAAACCACATAGTTATTGCATACCAATAGCATACCGTTCAAAGGTGGAATTACAAGTTGACCCATCGCCCTGGGATTTATCATCAGGGAGCTGATGCTCTCTCCCGCTTGGAAAGAGAGGTCGATCAATAAAGGCTTGGTAGCATATTTGGATGAGATTGTTATTTTTTTATAACTAAATATGGAGAGTTAAGATGTATATTAAATATAGTGTAAATAATGGTTAATTTTATATGTATGGTGTTAGTCGAATGTTATTTTTGCAATACTTTAGGTTAGGTTTTGTAGATTGGATCAATTTAGAATGAAAAGGTATTGGAGTTCGGGAGTATCAATATTTGATTGTTTGTGGTGTAAATAGATATAGCATTTGGATGTTAAGATCTAATATTAGCTTGAAAAGTGGTTGCAAAGTATAAATGTTCTTATGCATAATTTTTTTTTGGATCCCTTGATTTCTCTTGGGTTGAGAGGGTAACCACTCCTGATCTGACCGATTGCCACAAATGTTCGGACTATATTATTAGTAAAACAGATTTTTTTTGGAAAAAAAAATCTGTTTTCCTCTTGGCGGCGGCGTGTGAGGATGTGCAAACGGCTGATGATCGACTTAACCACACGTGCAGATGTCCGCTGAAATCCGGTGACTGGTAGAAACTATTTTCCTGACTCAGCGAGAGTGAGTTAGAATTGAACTAGTAACTGAAGGCTTCCACGCGCAGGTGGAGCGAGCGCAGTTTTTTACAGAATTAATGCAAGTGGCAGCGTGTAGGCTGTTCCATCAATTTGAGATAACGGTTGCTGTACATAGTTTTTAGGTAGAGAAATAAATTGTGTTAGTCCTAATCTCCGTATCACTTCGTAACACCCTAGCGATCGGTCCAAGGTGTAAGTTCAGACGATCAGCTCGGATCTCCACGCTACCTATCCCGACAGGAGTCATATTGATCAATTATCACCCTGGGTCATATTCATCAATTATGAGTGATTAATTTGATCACTCATCAATGAGGTCATGTTGATAAATCATGGAGGCATGTTGATGAATCATGAAGTTCTTTATTGATCAATCCTCAATGGAATTATATTGATCAATCTTCAATAGAGTCGTATTGACTCCCTGTTTTGTAAGCATGTAACACAAATCCATTGAAACATTAAACATTTTTATGTGCTAGAATTTACATGAAGATAAAACAAACGTTTAGGGGACATAAAATTTTGATTGCACTGCAAATGTTTGAGATATGAAATTTTTATATTAGTATCCTGTTTGCCTTGGAGACATCGATTTTTTTCTTTTAGACAATATCATAGGAATATTAAGATCATAAATTATTTACGTCTTAGGCCTTTTTCAGTACCAAAAAGATAACTGGTTGATCATTTAATTGGATAATCACGCGAAGACAACATTTTTGGGAGTTTATCTGAAGGAAGCCTATTGACTTGTACTAAGCTGCCACAGGCAAAGCACATGAAATAGTAGCATTATTAGCATAAATGTTTAAAACAGTCGCAAGAGATCCTATTTTAGTAGCAATTTTAGTTGATTAGTCAGCTTGTGCTAATTAAGTCTGAAACAGACCTTGAAGATCACACCAAGAAATTTAAATTTCAAAATTAAAAAAAACTAAATATTTTCTTAATAAGGTCTCCATGAAAATCTAGCAAACAGATTCTGATGTTTTTCTTTAATAGTTGCATGTCTTGGCACCAAAACATGGAAATTAGGGTCCCTTGGACAATTTTCTCTCTAGAGAAAAATCCGAAAAATATTTTTCCCACCCGCTATTAGTTGGAAAAGAAGGGACTAAATTTTCGTTGACCGTTAGCGAATTTTCAAAACAAGTTGCCAAATATTTCGAACAATCGCCAAAAATGTGAAAATAGCTTTTCAGACGATTTTGTTTAAAAAGATACTCCCAGCTGCCAAGGTTGAAAATTAGTAGCAAAAGTCGCCCGCGGAAGCCCCGCTTTTAGCAAGTCGAAGATTATTTTCCGATTGACAAGAGATCAGAACTGAAAACAATTAAAACAGTCTTGTTTGTTTTTTGAATTATGTACACTTTACAGTATGTCTCTGCCGCTTGTAGCCGCAAGTCACAAAACTGAGACAAAGCTGGTACGAAGTCCTCAATTGTTACCCTCCCAGATTGTAGATGAGATAAAATCTAAGTTCAAGTTAGAATAGTCGGTTGAAGTAATGAGAAAAAAAAGGATTCTTACTAAGCCGTACCCGAAGCCTTTGATGCATCTCCAGAGGAAGATATCAATATCTGATAAATGGGATGATTGTGGTGACCAGGCAATGGGTCCACCCCGGTCATTCTATCAAGTTCCATATTCTTTTGTGGACGTACATCTCTGTATGAATTCTGTTTAAGGGGGCAGCGGACTTTCAAAACGAACTTTTGAAGTTATTGGATTGTTTGGAATTTAATGCTGTTTGGTATTCACTAAAAGGCCTGTATATAAAGCTTGATTTAAAATTTTAAAGCAATTTGAATGTCATTACATTAAAACGTGGTAAAAGTATTGATAAATTAGCAAAAATCGATGGATCTTAATTATTAATTTTCTATTCTGTCGAAATTGTAATTCACCTAATATTTATTTCCCTATAAATAAAATTATCTCCATTTGGTTTGATTAATAGTAAAGTAAAACACAATTGTTCTAAAACATCTAAAATTTTGCAAAAAAAGAATCATAGGTTTAGGAACATTTTAAAACGAAATTTCAAAATTTGGAAGTATGGTGAAATTATCATTTGCACGTATATATACATACATACATATATATACAAAAGATTTCAAGGATTATCTAAAAAATTCAAGTAAATAAACAACCAGATGCAGTGGGACATTTTGAAATCAGAAGAATGTCAAAAAATCACAATAGAAGAAACACTTTTGTAGTTAACTTTCTATACTTATCTACTACATATTGTTGTCTATGTAACTCCATCCAAAACGATCGTAATTCAAAAATTGTTTTTGCTATCCTCAGAGTTTTATATCAATTAATTTTTAACGCTAAAAATAAGAAATCGATTTTGATGATATTGAAAGTATGCTATATCCTTAATTTTATGTTTTCTACCTTCCCTTAATCCTTTAAGTGTCACGAGATTTTCAAGCAGCATGGTATTACTTTTCCCCATATATATAAATGCACACATAATGACTAAATAACCACACCTATTGGTTCAGATCCTAAATCAAATTAACTATTCTTTCTATTGATCAGGAAAGTCAAAATTGGTTACTAGTCATGCAGGGAAGACTGCAGATTGCAAACCGAAATTATGTGTGTTAAACTTTTCTTGCACTATACAGGTATATCATAATTTCTCAAACTTTTTTGCTCAACGCCTTCTTTCAAAGACAATTTTCTTCCCTACCCCCTCTGGAGAGTTAACTCAACTAATAATAAATTATAAATAAGTAGCTGTGCCTATAATTTTTTAATTTCACCAGTATATATATATATATATATATATATATATATATATATATATATATATATATATAGATATAGATATAGATATATTAATTATAAAAAATTATAAGGCTATTTATTACAACTAGAGGTCGCCCAGTGGTCGAAATTCGACCATAATTCATTTAATTTTTAAGTTTGAAAGTTATTAAGGTTCTTTTGTCAAAGAGTATACATCTATATTCATTGCATATAATTTTTTTGAATTTTGTTCTATTACGTAAGCTGCGAGCATGTACAAATACGTCACAGGAAAAATACGGTATAGCTTGGTTAAGCCATATCTAGAAAAGAATAACGCGTTTTTTGACATTTTCTTGGATTTTTTTATTGCTATACTGGTCACAGGTTTCGCCGAGGCTACACAGTTAATCTGCCTATTTTTTCCAAATTATATAAAATTTAAATAAAAATAAATCCAAAAAAGGAAATAAGGAATACGTGCTTCGTATTTTTATATATTTTTTATTGAAACAAAAAAAACCTGGTGGTTAAAAAAATAAATGTTGTCCATTGAACTTGAAATAGTTCGACAACGAATTTAATGATTCAAAACTTCTGTGTAGACGATGTTTTTTGTAAAAATTCTTTCATCGTTTGCTAAATGCCCTTGACCGTAATATTCTGAAACATAAAATCTCAAACCATCGAATGATCGAACTCTACTTGCTGCGACGTACATGTACAACTGACCATGTGTAAAAACTGGCTGCCTCAATAAAATTCCAATTTTTTCGAATGTTTGTCCTTGAGACTTATTTATTGTCATCGCAAATGCAGGTATAATTGGAAATTGAGTTCTTTGGAAGTTAAATGGTAAAATAGTTCCGGAATATGTTAAATTTATACGTGGAATCAAAATTCTCTTATTGCGTGCGGTTCCAGTTAAAACTTCGCAATCAATAGTATTACGATACATAAATTTGATGCGCATTCTTGTTCCATTGACTAATGCTTCCTTTGTATTTAAGTTTCTGATCAGCAAAACGATGCAATTAACTTTTAATACTAACTTATGTGGTGGCAAACCACTAATAGTCAAAGAATTCAAAAACTCTACTGGATAGTTATTGATATCATTGTCATCATCACAAATTACTTTATCGTAGCTATGATATATTCTCTGTTCACCAGGTATTTGATTAAGTATATCAGTATTAATCAAAGTACAATCATCATTTTTAGGTGCTAAAATAACTGAGTTCAATATGTTATCTGAGAGTATGTTTTCGGAAATATTTCCGTACACCTCATTAATAATATTATTTTCATCTATTAATTGCTGAGGTATTTCAATAATATTTTTACCAAACTGAGGAAATTGTAGGGCTTCATCATTACCAATTTTTTTCAAGAATTCGACAAATTCTATTTCACTTGGTAAGGCTCTCATATTTTGAGTAAACGTAAGTTTATGAAAATAAACAAATTTATGCCAACTCGTAACACAATTTTCAATTAAAGTTACACGTGATCCATGTGGGATAACTGGTAAGATTTGCCGATAATCACCGCACAGAAGTATCGTTTTCCCTCCAAATGTTTTATGTTTATCATTTTCATCGCATAGATCCCGCAATAATCTATCTATGATTTTCAACACTTGCAGTGGGCACATAGAAACTTCATCAATAATTATCAATGATGATGAATTTATGTAACGACCATAGCTACTGTTTGCGGTAATATTCGCTACAGAATTTTCCAAAATGGGTATAGGCAATTTAAACACATTGTGTAAAGTTCTACCTCCAAGTAATAGAGTTGAAGCTATGCCACTGAACGCTGTTGCAATACAACGAAGATTAAGCGAATTTAATTTGTGAATGATTGCTGTTTGTGTGAATGTTTTGCCACAACCTGCATGAGCGGTTAAACAAAAAACATTAGATCCAGTATCATGATGCAAAACTTCACGAATCACATGATCAATGAGATTACGCTGTTCAATATTTGCAGTTTCATAATGCTCACAAAACAGGAACTCTTGTTCTATTGGATCAATAGTATTTGCTTCTTCTATTCTCTGCGAATATGTGGGAACTGGTAAACCAAGTATTTGACATGACAAATTATGAACATTCAAAATATCTTCAATTTCTAATAGAGCTCTATTAAAGGATGCTTCTACGTTGTAAACTCTCAGAAAATCTTCACTAAGATATACTTTAAATTCATTCCATAACGCCAATGCATTGGCTGGCACATTTAATGCACAAATGTAACCAAATAAATTTCGCATTTGTTTTGGTGAATGTAATTCTTTTGCTTCATTTAAACATTCGCGCCATTCATTATCATTTGAAGCAATGCCGCGAGCATGGCACGCTTCAACAAAAGAAGTGTGTATAATTCCATTGTATGTTCTAACATCCTCAAATGATTTTGGACCACAGACATGTAATAAAAGCAATCGTAAATGGAAAAGTTCGATGTCTTTTGGTGATACTACATACATGCGTGCAATGATTTTATCACCTACACGCCTTCTCTTCTTCCATTTGTTTTGGGAATCTTCCCACACATAATGCAGAGGAATTTCAATATACTTATATTCACGTGCTGATGGATCTGATCGATTCAATTCAAAAAATGCTAATAATTTTGTTTGTCTTACATTTTCAATTGCTTGACGTTCTTGCCCTTCTCGAAAGTAAACATTCTGTCTACTCGGTAAATGAATATCAAGTCTGATGATAACATGTGACTGAAAATGCATTGGTAATTCATAGATGCGCCATACAGCTTCAGTTGATCCAACATAACGACCTGTTAAAAAATTTGTAACTTCATCAATTTGTATTTCTTGACCTTGTTCATTTCGCCCTGAACCTAATTCAACAGATGCACTGTCATAGCCTTTATACACGTATTTATAAATGTATTTAACACTTTTAACTGTAGTGCATACTTCAACATTTATATGGCAATTAAATTTGGCAAGTAAATAAGGATTGTATGGTACAACATAACGATTGTCAAGGCAACTACCGCGAACTTCTGCATGAATACCATTATCACGCCTCCTGTATAATGGATATCCATTTAATGATTCACATGTAAATTCATTAAATCGTTTTGGATAATCTTTTGTGCATTTTCCATCTCTCATACATACAGAATTTGGATTAAGTACACCACATTGACCATGCATCATGTGTTTTACAACATATTCATGTAATGTAGGATGCGTTTGAATGTTAGGAATCTCCGCAGATACAACTTTATCAATATCGGTAGCGTTAACAATTTTATCTTGCTCATTTAAAGAGAGTAAAATGTGAGCATGAGGCAATCCTCTCTTTTGAAACTCAATTGCATAAATGAGTGCTTCAACTTTACCGAAGATATTTTTTAGTGTAAGGCCCTCAATTAATGCTTTCAGTTTGGACTTGAATACACGCACAATAATATCAGGCCGAAAATTAGCAGACTCACCTACACCAATATTGCTAACTATTTCAGGCCAACTTGGATTGCAAGTCATTGTAATAAACAAAGAAGGCTTTCCTAAATGTTGTACAATTGACATTGCATCTAAATAATTTTGATACATATTTCTTGGAGATCCATTGAATGAAGATGGTAAAATTACTCTACGGCCAACATTACTGGCATTGATGTTCGATTCTAAATAATCTGTTAAATTGTTATAAGCTTCAGACCTAAGAATTGTTTGATTTGTCGAATGTAATATAACCTTGTGCCTTCTATTCTCTCATATATATCAACTATCCACTGCAGAAATAATTTTTTTGAATGGTGCAACATGCTAAAACCTTCTCTAATTGCAATTCGATAGGCTGCATATTGAAGCATGGTTAATTTATTTCTGGGCGCTCTTGAATTAGATGTAGTTGGTACATTATGAGAAATATTGATATGCCACCCAGTATCACCATTTGGAAAAAGTAATGGATACGCTAAAGGGTCTAATGATGAATCCAAAACAGAGATATTTTTAATGGTACCATTAACTTTTGAAAATGAAATCATATTTCGTTCAAAAGGTGGCTCACCATCAACTGTACTAAATATTACTGCTACATCAGTTTGAACTGCATCGTTGTAACGGCGTAGATCTAAATCACGATTTACTTTAATGAGCATACAAATTTCTTTATTTTGATTTTCAACTCTCTGACAATGATCTTTCATTGCAATGAATGACCGAACGAAAGGATTAATGCGTTCCAATTCAAGAGAGATTTCGCGCATTATATTGTTATTGCATGTTCGGTTAAAGTGTTCACGTAATCTATAATTGATAGCAGTGTCAACATCATAAAAATATAATTGCGCATAACATGGTGAGCGACCATATCCAGCAGTCATAGGACCTGATCTGTGATAAAAAACATCATGTATTTTGAAATGATACACTCCTTTCGTAACTGTATTCGAAATTTTAGCTTCTGAGCTAACCATAGCAAATGATGAATTGTATTTACGAATGTTTTCAAAATAATTTTTTGACTTACTTTTTATTGAAGGTTCATTTGAAGTAAGTCCATCATACAATGATTTAAAATATTCATTTTGACTTAAGGCCGGTAATATTGCTTTACCCTTATGACAACATGAAGTGAATGCAGTCCTTTCACCTAAAGTGACTTCAGATTCGAAATGTTTTGCATTGCAAAACCTGCATTGTAAATCCATCAATCCACAATCAAAAGTATTAAAAGTTCTTGGAATGACATTCAGTGCGCATTTAAATGTATCTCTCAAAATAAATTCATCATTTTGTATACTATTTACACTATTTAAATTTGCATTTGGCCTATTATTATGTGTACGCGAATATATATCCCTTCTTCTTTGTCTCTCACTCCGATCCGTCAATGTTCTATGTCGAGACATAATGGAAATAGGTGCGAATAACTGGATGTAAAAAAAAACATTTAATGACCAAGATTAGACAGAGTTTAATTTAAAAATAATAAAATGCACTCACTTTTTTGAAACCACCAATAATAAATAAGTGCGACTGTTGCCACAGGCTAATATGTATTTGACATTGACAGATTTAAATTATCCGCATTTTGTATTTCACTCCGAAGAGTTTTTTTTATAAATAATCTAAATAAACTCCCTCTTGGGAGTGGATTTCACTGCGGGGGGATTAAATCAATTACAAATCATCCACTTCGCATTTACTCCGCTAAATTTTTACAGTATATAAACGTAAACAATGAATGTTTTATTTTGTTTAATTTAATATATTTGTAACGCATATCTATATATATAAAATAGGATGTGTGTGTGTATGTATGTGTGTATATTTTCTATACAAATCTACGCCGTTTGACCAATCCACACCAAATTTGGTACACTTATACTTTAGAACACTGCGGTCAGCATAGGCTAACTCTTAACCCCCGTTCTATTGGCCCTAGGGGGCTAAAAACTATTCGAAATCGCCATCGAAATAACATTGAGCATAGATTGATTGCTTTAGACAGCTATGGTTGCTTTACCAGTGTTGATCGAAAAACAACTTTTTCCTAAACAAATTAAATTACAATATTTATGTTTGAATTGACTTTTTAGTTCTTCCCATGATGTAAATAAATTATAGATATTTATTGATCAAAAAAGAATATTTTAAAATACTTATTTTTACAAGGAAATTCAAGAAAAATTTTCAGGAGTTCAAGGATGATTTTTAAGGAAAGATGGTGTATATATTTCTATATGAACGTAAACAATGAATGTTTTATTTTGTTTAATTTAATACATTTGTAACGCATATTATACATAAATTTTATCTTTCTGCACTCCTTCTCCATATGAACTTTAATTATGCCAAATCTCATAGTCCTTCGTGCGCGTAATGTGCTTCAAAAGGGGTACAAAGTTTTTCTTCACGTATTAATATATAGAGACAAATTTTCAGGAGTTCAAGGATGATTTTCAAGGAAAGTTGGTGTATATATTTCTATATGAACGTTATGTTGTTTAATTTAATATATTTGTAACGCATATTATACATAAATTTTATCTTTCTGCACTCCTTCTCCATATGAACTTTAATTATGCCAAATCTCATACACCTCCGTGCGCACAATGTGCTTAAAAAGGGGTACAAAGCTTTTTCTTCACGTATTAATATATAGATGAGATCGCAAAAAAGAACAAATTTCGCATAAACACATTATATTAGTCGCTATTATTAGTAATTAATATTAAAATCAATCGATAAAATTAAAAACAATCACCAATGAGAAGGATGAGCCCATGGTGCTGTGCTACTGATTCTGTCTGAGGCGCTAGTTTCGTCAATAGCATCATGAAATATCCAGTCGACTATTTGCATGGTAGTGGTAATTAATTAACGTCGTACTGGAGCAACACAACGGGCGACGGTTCGGGAACAATCCCGAAGGGAAAGAACCGAGGACAATACCACGTAATTTTGAACCACGGTTAGATGACGGGACTATTTGTATGGATTCCTCTTTTCAATTAAAACAATCTATAACAATGCACCACAAGTGAGTGCCTGATCAAATTGATAAGTTTTGCTTACAATATTTTTAAGAAACAAATCTTTTAGCATCTTATTACCCACTCTTGCACCTCAATATCCCTTTATTCCCCATGGTCCATTCCTCCATGGATTCCCAAGAGTCCTTTAGCTCTCAACAGGGTATAGCCCCACTTTTGAAAACTATGCTATATATCAATGCAGTTTTTCTTGATTTCCACACATATTTTTGTTGTTTTACGACACTTACAATTCGTTTTATCATTCACTAGAGGGCCGCTGTAACCCGGTAGGAAGTAGTGGATTAGCAACCGAAAGGTTGTTAGTTCAAATCCAACCAAAGACCGTCGTGTAAAAATGGGGCTGGTTATATCTGTCGTGATCTCAAATGTCCTTACGTTGGCGTGGTGTAGAAATTTGGAGAGTGGGATGGGCCAGCTTAGGGTGTGACCTCGTCATCTAATCGTGATTTAAAAGTAAATGGTGTTGTCCTCGGATCTTTACCTTCAGGTTTGATCCCGAACCTTCGCCAATAGCCCGTTGTGTTGCTCCAGTGCTACGTTAATTAAATACCTACCTACCTAACATTCATTAAATTCATTTCTTAGCAACAAATGGGTTCTATTCCTGTCAGATTCGAACTTTCTTTTTGTGTGTATCCATTAAGTGATGTTGTATGCCTTATGTTTGGATCAGCATGACCAAATATTGTCCTTGCGCCATAAATTCCAACCAACACAGCAACAAATGTTATGTCTGGTAGTCTGGTAGTCCACTTTAATAGACTACCCTAAATAGGTAAGGCTATTGAGAAAAGGAGTGATATATTAATATTGGACATAGTTTCATTTAATTATGTTATCACTGAATAATTTAATTTGTGTATTTTTTTATGCAGTAACGGGATTTCTTATAACTACCCACTTTTATGTGCTATGTCTCTTTACTAATGAAATTGAAACATGACCATGCACGGTCCTTATATGTTAAGAAGAGATAATTGGCTTCCCTAAGTGATAATTTGGATGCTTGCCAAGAACTGGAAAGTAACAAATCATAACGATTACTTTTTAACCTAATGGCTTAAAAAGACGATTTGAGTTTGAAACAAATACATAATAGATTACAAAACTTTAATTTCCTGCAATTATACCAGGGTTGTGTAACTTAATCTTTTTAGTGATGCATTACAAATATGTAATACTATTGAATATTCTCTGTAAACTACATTAAAATCTAAAAATGGAACTTGGAACTAGACTCCTCTTTTGATTAAATTTCCCACTTAAATGGATGAAATTCTTTTGTACATAAAACAAAAAGGCTAACGATAAATATTAATTTATTTCACGAATATAAAGAAAATTATAATTTTTAAATCTCCGATCATAGTTAAGTGCAATCGTCGCGTAGGAGCAATGGAAAATATATATGCCGATAGAAGACTGCTTGTTCATTATAAGACATATTACTAGCATTTCTTTCGCTCCAGAAATAATACCTTCAAGGAATATTTTCACGCATATTCGATTTGTGTGATTCTGTATCTTTTTAAAGGTTTTTCAGAAAATTATAAGACATGCTTACATTGATTTGTTTCACATATTCTAATTAATAGCGAAGTAAATAGTTAACAATGTAAGACTACTCGTATGTGTAGTTATTATTTACCAAAAATGTGTTTTTAATATATGCAAAATGCAAAACAGTGTTCACCAACTTAGGTGTTCGAATAAAGCATAAATGCAATTCATATAAGACTGGAACAATTCAATTTCTTTTCAATTCTAATTCTGTTTGTCGGGAGAATTTTTAAAGATAAACCTTGAAGCATTATACTTGAAAACTTTATTTTTATGCAGACAAGTTCTGTTTCATTTCTGATATAAAAGTATTTAAAAGTAACGTTTGAATGTGTCTATATATTTATAATTAATGTAATCAAACATGAGAATCTCTTTTAAATAGGTTTATGAATAGCAATATGGATTAATATATACAGTTTTTTTACTTACGACATAGCCGTGTTGTTAATATCACAATCGTATCATGTACGGTGGCTCTCAAAATTGAATATCCACCGAGTACATATATTTTAAAAACAAACAGGGTAATAAATAATAATCTCGACTTAATTTTGCAGCGATAATAAAGTAAGTACTTAGAAATGTATTTATTTGAAAAACCAATTCCGTATTATTTATGATACTGAATTTACCTACTTAACTAAAAATTGTTTTACGAGATGAGGTCAATTAGAAAGTTTAGCAGTGCCCTGAAAGTGAGTTGGTTTCACAATAACCACTTTCAAGTAGTTCAGTGTATGGGGATATTGTTAGAAGGAGGGGTTGGAAATTTCATTGATGAAATCATGGGGAAATGAAATACTTAAGACCAATTGAAGAACATTTCAAAAGAAAGTCCTCAAAGTTTGGATTAAGGGTCAATTTAATTTATCCTTAGATAACTACTGCAGAGAGGTACAGATGAAACACAGGTGGAAAATAGTTGAGCTGCAGTTTATATACCATACAAAACACGAACTATAAATCCCACCACAATTTCAGTTCTTTAATGGGTTTTAAAACTTGTGATCCTAGTAAGAAAAAATGGTTACAACTCAGGAATGTATTCGGAGCAAAGAACTTAACCATCCTGGTTGTCTCGGCGAAGTATCTCGTTATAAGCAAAATTGACCCAATCTTGATGGACAATATATTTCGTCAATAGAAGAAAACTGACCCAATCTTGATGGACAATGTATTTCGTCAATAGAAGAAAACTGACCAGATCTTGATCTCATCCTCTTCATCAAGATATTGACAATTGACAAGACATCTCGTCATAGAGATATTACCGATTGACGAGATATCACGTCGAACTCACTTGGAGGGTTAAGAATGATTCTTGGAGAGAAATGAACAGACACCCATTTTTTATGACCCTGACCACCCAATCTACCAACAAGGGCTAAAAGCCGAGCAAGGTGTGGCCAGGAGTGACCACACATTCTTGTCAATTCAATGCCCTGCATAGAACAGCTTGTTTTACGTGTAAAAATTCATTAGAATTTTTTATTTCACTCCTGGTCCAAATGTGGTGGGTGCATACTCAATTTTATGACGCGAAGATTTGGAAACTTGATATTTAACCCTCCAAGTGGTTTCGACGATATATCTCGTCTATCAAGAACTGATCAATTTTTCTAATGACCAGATATCGCGTTATCAAGATATATATTGCCAAATTTTCATTGACGAGATCAGGATCTGGTTGGTTTTCTTATAATGACGAGATATCTCTTCCATAAAGCTATGGTCACTTTTCCTAATGGCGAGATACCTCGTCGAAACAACCAGCAGGAGGAAAATAATTATTTAAAAATATAGCGAATATGGAAATAAAAATTTTAGCGAATTTCTGTAAATATGAAGTTTACCTTTCTCACAAAAATTAAGATCAGATTATTATTTGTTACCCAAGTGTGGACGTATAAAAATATATTTGCTTGGTGTATGATAAATTTCGGGGGCTACTGTATGAACTAACTCTCTTTAAACAACATTGTATATATTTTGAACTGCGCTTAAAATATTCAACATTCTCATCTATCTATTCTCATCTTTACGCCCAAATAGTTTAATCAGGAAAGAAACAGATTTCGAGATGTGCTAAGATCAAACAGATTTTATATTTATTTTTGTATCGAGACGACCTTTAAAAAAGGCATGAATGAAACTTCAGCATAACACCTGACTTACAAAAATTCCGAAAATAGCATTTTCGGAACGTGTCACACGAGCTAACCAAATTGAAAGGAGGGAATATATTTAGCCTTATCCTGATTTGTGATTTTTGTACTTTTGAAAGAATCTGGCTCCTTAGAGGCATATTTACTAATGAACATTCTTTCTTACTGATGAATATTTATACTGATGAGTATTCTTGCTTACTGATGAACATTTATTTATACTGATGAACATTTATACTGATGAATATTCTTACTGATGAATATTTTAATTATTCTGCTTATTCAATAGATTACAATCTTTCATAACGTTCTCTTAACGCTTTAAATATTTATACTATATGAAACTTAAAGTAGGAAAATATTTTAATAGGAACAGTTTAGAAATTACTTTTGTTTTCGTGTCAGAAATTGTTTCCTGTAATTCCAAGTTACGGAAATTTCATCTCATTTCGTAAACTTCAAATAATATTTGCCTTTAAGATGGTATTAGTCAATGGTATAAAGTGTTTAGAAAAGTGAAAAAGAGGTAGATTTCGACATTTCAATCAAAGGGTTAACAAATGTGTTATCATATTGTTCAAAATGTTTTGATTTCTTTCAGAAAGTCTTAGCTTCTTTATTAAATTTAGTTTATCTTCATTTCTAAAGTGAGAAACATTAACGAGAAAGAACATTAGTCTTAGCATTGGTAAATGGAATTATTAATACTTCAATGCTTATGGAATCCTATCAATTATGAATAAAAATGATAGGTGTAACGATATAGATTTTCAAAAAAATGTTTAGGAAATTTTCAAGTTACGAATGTAGTTTCAAAAATTCTGTTAATAATAAAAATGGTAGTTATTCTAAGCTTAAAACTTGTTCTTAAAATTTCAAATTGTAATTAGTTGATAATTTCTGACCTTTAGTGTTCAAATTGTTTCACACGTTGTTATCTATCATTGTTTTCTATAAGATTATGTATTGCAATTAAAACACGGGCCATTTAATGCAACTGGTAAGATTCACGCGGGCCATATCACATTTACAAATTTTCTTAAAATTATATTTTGTAGTGATGATTCAGGAATATGGATAGGATAATTAAAACACATTATGTAATTAAGTGAATTTAACGTAATAATTTATAATATTGCTATATAATTGCTTTTATTTAAACATTTATTTAATTTAATGTATTTATAAAACTAAAATTAATTTTTTTTACCGGAAACTTGCCAAACCTACTAGTTTTCCAATATCTGGATTCAAAGACTGAGAACAGACAATCTTCATTATGGCAGATAGATGTTTATCAATTAATCTTGATCTGTAGGCCGTTTTATTTAATTTCATGGACGAAAATAGCTGCTCACACAGATAATTACTCCCAAAATAGTATAAAATTTGTGCAGAAAATTTGTTAATTTCCGGGTATTTTTCACCTGAATAAGAATATATTTTATATTTTAGGAATTCCTACTTCTCGATATTTGTCTTTTAAAACCGAATCATTCTGGAAATCAATTAATTCCAGTTGTATCGAAGTGGGAGCATTTTCAACTTCAAAGGAAAAAGGCCTAATAAAAAGAGAATTTTTTTGTTGTAATTCTGAAATCATTAAAACGAGAGCGTCGTGGGCCACAAAAATTATTCAGAGCATCGTGGGCCACAAAAAATTACCTCGGGGGCCTCATGTGGCCCGCGGGCCGCCAGTTTGACACCCCTGATGTATTGGTTATACATTTAAAGAAGATAAAAGTTAATGATAAATAAAAGCATTTTACGCCACTTGACATTTTTTACATTATAAAACTTCCTAAACAAACGACATTCACTGTCATTCAAAACGTGTGTTCATATTTTGTTTTATATTCAAATTCAATGTAAAAGTTAAGCAGAAACGTAGTGGAATGTAAAATAAGCATTGAAATCTGACTAAACCTTTATGATGAATTTAGTAACTAAAAAAACTTCGCTAATTCATTTTCTTTCTAAAGCTGAACAAAGTTTAGCTCAAAAATGAAATTTGGCTTGAAATGAGTGAAATATTGTTCGAGTTCAATTTATATAAGTTAATAGAAACTACCTGCATTCACAAGACGATTAAGCAAAGTCCGAAAACAAATATGCCTGATGATAATAAATATATTTAAAACAAAAGACATTTCAGCCTTCGAGCGCTCGACCAATACATTAAAATCAAACCGTAAATAATTTCCAAACTTTAAATACCACAAAGGGCAATGTATACTCAAGGGTATGTCTCAATATTCGGTATAAAAGTGACATATTTAAACTGATGTAATATTGTCTGAATTCAATTTCTTCAAAATAATTGAACTAATTCGTAGTTGATTAATGTAAGTAAACGAATTGTTCGTAAAAACACATTCATTAATTTTATTATTAATTCACATTTGGACTATAACGAACGGAATAAGAACATACTTTATAAAAGTTATATTTCCAAGTATCCTAAATTATGTGCGATTCCACAACAAATATAATGATGGATTATATTAGTCTTAAATGTATCTAAAATACTTCGACGAACTGGTTTATCACACATAATATGATTCATTTTTATCATTATGTGCGCAAAACTGAAACTTTAAATACATAGTAAAAATTTAAAGACTCCAGAATATGACTAATAAAGATTAAAAACATGCCCAAAATCGTCAATAACTATTTCAGTGGACCAAAACGTTCATCATCATCAGGACAAAAATTGGCAAACAGAAATAGCTATAGGCGATTTTGAATCTATTCAGTCATGTTTCGAAGATTTTTAATTTTTACTACTAATTTCACTATAGTTTCATCTGATAAAATACTAAGTACATGCTTTAAACATTTGTGAACAAAAGAAATTAACTGTGATAAATTAATTAAGATAGTTATGTACATTTTAAAATCCAAATCAATCAACTAATTAAATTTAGAATTTTTGTGTGAAAAAATAATTGAGAGAAATTAAAATTACAAGAGCATTAAATAGCATGAATGAAAAAGGATATTTTGTTAAATTATTTGTTATATAAAAACGATTATTACTAAAACACATATAGTACTTACTTTTCATGTGATGAAGTATAACAAAAAGTAGAAATTTACTCAATCATTGCAACTGAATGGCATGCTAGAGGTGTAATTATTTGTTATTAAAGTGAATTAAGTATAACATAACTAAAAATTTTATCATTTCATGAGGAACAAAGTGAATATTAAAAGCCAAAATTTGTTTTAAGATCAGGAATTATGTTTAATAATTACGAAGAAATTTATAACTATAAGTTTTTAACAAACAACCCGAATAACCGAGAAATCGAAATTCGAATAATACATTATACATAAATTGCTATACAAAACGTTTATACAGCTTGACTAAAGATTAATTTTACTTAAATTATACAAATTAAAACTTAACTTCAGGAAATACTAGAAATTGAATTGTGTTAATCCGACTATTTTTTTACTCATGTCTCGAAGTTTTATAAAATTTATTAAATTCAAAGCATATTTTTAAGTAATTTTTTACTATGGCAGCATTCAGAAATGTTTCAATCAACCAAAAAGGAATAAAACATTTGAATAAATTTATAAAGTACACCGTTACAAAATTATAATTCTCAACTGGAATAAAACAACTTTGAAACATTCTAAATCGAATATGATTATAAATAGAATTTCTTAAACATGGCACTAATGGATAGGGATATATACATGAGAGGGACTATATACTGAAATTTTTTTCGAAAACGGAGTACTAATTAGCTACAGAACGATCAGTATATTTTTTCTGAAACTAATTTTTATTTCTTCAGTATTACTATAAAACTTTTTAAAGGTATATCGTCAATACTAATAGAAATTTTAATTAATGACTTTAATCTATACATAAAATTGGAGGAATTTATTTTTGTAAAACATTAATTTTTTATCATATAATTAAAAATCGCTTGTCATAAATAAGAATTTATTGTATACTGAAAGTTCTCTATTATATATTCTAAATAAATCAAAGCTCTTTTCATAATCGTCATCTATAAAATATTTATATAAAAATTTTAATTGTCTTTTGACGCAGAAAATGCACCAAAGAAAAATTAAATCTATTAATCATTAAGATATAATTAAGAATGATTAAGTTGTATAGTAAAGTGTAGGAAGTATTTTATAAATCAATACAACACATAAATAGTTGCGTATCATCACTTTAAAATGTCCTTCACATCTTTCATTGTTTTAAATGTTCAATTGTTTTAAATAAAAATTTAACAAGTATTAATTAATGAACTGTTTAAAATTTTGAAGAACTATAAGAACTATTTATAGCAATCAAAGAAGAAATGATTAAATTATTAGTTGAAAGCAATTTTATGTTTAGACTGTAATTCATATCTCCGCTTACAAATATATTATAAATTATAAATATTTCTGATTTAAAAAACTAATACAGATTTGTCTTATTCATTTCGTCGAATCATTTTAACAACACAATTACTCAACGAAACTTTTAAAAGCATTTTTCTATCTTCTAAAAATTTCAATCTTATTTTAAGTTCCTACAACTGTGTAGAAATGATGTAACAACAAAATGTAATGTTTTCTTCGTGATAATCTTAACACAATTCCGACGAAAACAACAGCAGGGAAAAAACCACAAAAAGTTGCGCAACACAAAACTTTAAAACAAACTTTCGTACCTCCCCAAAACTTTCAGTCGAGCTCCCTATCTCCGTCTTCTTGCGAGCGCTTAATTTTGCTTTCTTTTATTCCACAAGGAAAGGCGGCAAAACTGAGCAGCGGGCGAAAATAATTTTTCACTTTCCCTACTCCAGGACACGAACTCGAAACGCAACTGCGATTTAATTCAAGAGGGCAGCGGGAAATGTCAGTCCCTGCCGTTTCGAGTCGCTCGGTAACTGTATGGATCCGGAAGCCAAAAATTTTTTGGTCGATAGTTGCTGGAGTGGAATTGGCGTGAGGTAATCTTCGCCGCCGCCAAACGCGGCGCTCAAATTCGCCAACTATCCTAACTATTAGGGGTATAAAAGAAAGTTCTGACTACCCGTGTAAAAAGTTTTCTGCGATGGAATCTGTGCTTATCCGAAGACACTAAGGGGAATTTGGGGTATAAGATGGGGACTAGAGCGTTAGGTAAAAAGGACAAACTATCCATTTATGTGTTTCACTTCATAGATACATTAATGCGTTGATTTTTACTTGAACAAAATTTTATGTTTAGTTAGATTTTAAAGACACTAAAAACAAAATAAAGTTTTTAACACTGTGAGGGGTTAACACACATATATCCAGTTTGGATCTTTGCTTATCCAAAGATACTGGGGGAAATTCGGAGAAATAAGACGGGGACTAGAGCGTTAGGTAAAAAGACAAACTTTATACATTCATGTGTTTTCAGAGATGAATTAACGCGTTTATTTTTACGAACAAAAATTTTTGTTTAGTTATTTTAAAGACACTAAAAACAAAATAAGATTTAATCCTGTGAGGTATTAACACGCATATATCCATTTTTGTCTTCACTGCTTTTATCAGTTTTTGTTTCCTGCGATGAAATCTGCGCTTATCCGAAAGTACCAGGAGGAAATTGGGGGGTATAAGACGAGGACTAGAACGTTAGGTAAAAAGGCAGAAACTTTAGCCAATTATGTTTTGCTTCATAGAGGCATTAACGCGTTGATTTGATACTTGAACAAAATTACGTTTAGTTAGTTTTTAAAGACACTAAAAACAGAATAAGGTCTTTAACCCGGTGAGGGGTTAACACGCATATATCCATTTTAATCTTCCCTGCTCGACTTTTACCAGTTTGGGTTTTTTGCTACGAAATCTGTACTTAATCGAAGGTACTAGGGGAATTTGGGTATAGACGGGAACTATGGCTTTAGGCAATAAGACTGAAACTTTATCCATTTTCACTGCGTTTTATTTCTTAGATGTATTAACATTGATTTTTGTTGGAACAAATATTTTATGTTTAGTTAGATTTTTAAGACACGAAAAACAAAATAAGGTCTTTAATCCTGTGAGGGGTTAACGCGCATATATCCATTTTAGTCTTTCCTGTTTGACTTTGATCGGTTTGGTTTTCTGGGATGGAATCTGCGCTTATCCGAAGGTACTAGGGAAATTCGGGGGTAAAAAACAGTGATTAGAGCGAAAGGTAAAGAAGACTGAAACTTCAGCCAATTGTGTTTTACTTCATACAGACATTAACGCGTTGATTTTATGCCTTGAACAAATATTTTAAGTTTAGTTATATTTTAAAGACTAAATATAAACTAAGGTATTTAACCCTCTGAGGGTTTACACGTATGTATCCATTTTACAGTCTCTTCTGCTTGACTTCTAACCAGGTTTTCGGGGTATTGAAAAAAATTATACTCTCGTTCATTTTGATGGACCAGATATTCGTCATTACAATAAAACTGATCGGATCTTGATCTCATCCTCATCATAATAAATATCGACAATATCTTACCAATATATCTCGTCATTAGCAAAATTGATCAGATTTTGATGGACGAGATATTTCGTCGAAATCACTTGGAGGGTTAAATGTATATAATTACTTTGGGTAATTTTAATATATCTGACTTTATATAATCATAAAATAACTATTAATAAAATTTAAATAACAAATTTAGGTCCACTTATAAAACAAATGTATGATTTTATATATCTATTACAATACTACATTACGTTCTACAAACTAAACTGTATTTAGTTTGTAGTACGAAAGGAAAAAAAACAGCTTCTGAAACAATAGTGACTATTGTGATGTAACAATGCATTCAAATAGTAACAGTTTCATAATACTCATGAAGTAAAAGTATATTATTTAATATAGTGTTTAACCCTCCATGTGGTTTTGACGAGATACCTCGTCCATCAAGATCTGACTAATTTCGCTAATGACGAGATACCTCGTTATCAAGATATTGCCGATTTTTTATGATGACGAGATCAAGATCCTGTTGGGTTTTTTCTAATGACGAAAAATCTCGTCTGTCATGATCTGGTCAGTTTTACTTTTGACGAGATACCTCGTCGAGACAACCACCAGGAGAGTATGTAAACGTTAGTTTTTTCAGTCATAATAATTAAAGTAGTTATATACTTACATTATTGTTGTAAGCATTCACATTCCAAATTATATATATATATATATATATATATATACAAAATAATGGAAACACCTGTGAATAAAAGTGACATTTAAGAATGCGCTTCGTAAGCATTAAAATATAATCCTAGCTACCAGTTTTTTTTAATATAAAAAGTAAAAAAGTACTATATATCATGGTAATATGAGGTAGCTTTAGTGAAGTTGTATACGTCGTGGATTTTTGTCAAAAGCGTAAAATGTCAGACCTCAAAGACTTTCAAAGAGGCCAAATTGTAGGAGCCCGACTAGTTGAAGCAACTGTGACTGAAACATTCCAGCCTTTAGGCGTTTCTAGAGGTACGGTGTCTAAAGTCATGACAGCGTACACACAGCGCGGCAAGACAAGCTCGGCAAAGCAAAATAGTGGACGGAAGGAGAAGCTGAGTGAAAGAGACCGACGGGTATTGAAGCGGATTGTAATGTCTAAAAAGAAAACAACTGCAGCCAAAGTGACCGCAGAGCTCAATCAGCATCTGGATTCTCCAGTGTCAATAATTACAGTTAGGAGGCACCTTCATAAACAGAACATTTACGGCAGAGTAGCAATTCCCAAGCCACTTGTCACAGATGTTAATGCCAAACGTCGTCTACAGTGGTGCCACAACCACAAAACCTGGTCGATTGATAACTGGAAGACAGTTATATGGTCAGACGAATCATCTTTCACACTTTTCCCCACAACAGGACGGGTGCACGTTTGGAGGATACCTGCACAAGCGTATGATCATGATTGTCTCCTTCCAACTGTCAAGCATGGAGGTGGATCTGTCATGGTATGGGCAGCCATGTCGTGGTTTTCTGCTGGCCAATCGTAACCCTGAAAGGAAGGATCACTGGGGAGAAGTATAGAGAAGTTTTAGCTGACCAGGTCCATCCTATGATGCAAACTTTGCTTCCTGCAGGAGATGGAATTTTCCAGTATGATAATGCTCCTATTCATGCAGCGGGACTGGTCCAATAATGGTTTGATGAACACGAGGATGAACTGAAACATCTACCTTGGCCAGCACAGTCCCCCGACCTCAAAATAATCGAACCGTTATGGTCTATTTTAGAGCGTTCAATCCGGAATCGATATCCTCCACCGGCATCTCTCCCTGAACTTTTACAATATCTCCATGAAGAATGGTACAATATTCCTCTAAACACTATTCAGCACTTGTATGATTCGAATCCAAGCTGTTTTACATGCCAAAGGCGGTCCTACGCCATATTAGTAAAGGATTCCTTATAAATCCAGTGTGTTTCCATTATTTTGATAACACCCTATATATATATATATATATATATATATATATATATATATATATATATATATATATATATATATATATATATATATATATATATATATATATATATATATATATATATATATTGACTTTACAGATAACAAAAATTATGTTTGTGAGCGTTGGTAGTTATATTATAAATTAAAATATCTTTATCTAGAAACTTAACTATACATTTAATTTGGCACAGTGTTACAAAGCTTGCCATTGCTAGATACGAGAGCGTTAATATGTATAGTTTGAACTTCAGCGATTTTAATAACTTTGCTACATTCCACTTACATCGTTTAATGTATACTTCTCGCATATTTTGTCTAAAGGAATCTATAGTTATAGGAAGAATCGGTATATTTCATCAGGATTTTGTCTAAATAACACCATAAAAACATCTACTGATTCAAAAGGCTTAGATTAAAATTGTGCTAATATTTCCTTTGAAGTACTGACAAAGTACCTTCACCAGCGACGTCTTAAAATTTGTTTTTAGTTTCTGGAAGCATTTTACGAAAGTTACATTTTGAAGATAATACTTATGATTACGGGACAAGAATTGTGAAATGCTTTTGATCTCATAACATTAAAAGAAATGTATTAGAAATTGTTATGCACAATGCACAGATATTTGTTTCTTTGCTTCCCTAATCATTTTAATCGAATCTACTATTTTTAAGCAAACTATTTTTGAAAATGTATGACGATGATGATGATGATGCTTTTCCCCTGGGAGAAAGCAGATTTTGAGGCTTGGCTGCTTTGCCTTGCGCCTCTAGAGAAAAAAAATGTATGACATGATAAAATTCATAATTTTTCTTTCTCAAAGTATTGGGTACTGCATTCTGTCATTGAAGTAAAAACAGTAATTCTAGTAAAATAAGAATATAATTTTACAGGAGAAAAGCTATTTTCAAAAATATTCCATATTTAGTACAAGGTAACGCGAATGAAATGAAATTTTATGGAAATCAGTTTTTATTTCAGTTGATTTATCTATAATATTCGAGTACATTGATTTCTATAACTTAAACCAAAATTAGTCCTTTCCTGATTAAAAGAGAAAATGACAGATTTCATACAAAAGAAAATTACCCTTTGAATGCATATTTTCACTGCAGTAATAAGTTCAGCATAAATTTATTTATTTTTGCATCATCTAGTATATAGAACGATCTGGAAAACAATGTTTTAAATTTCCAATCGCAGGCAGAAAAACCAAGTGCACAATCCAAAGATTAGCAACAAAAGTGCGCACAAACTGAAAACATTGATTGAAAGAAAATAGGAAATATACTTTTATTAGGTCAAATTAATAATTTTATAAATAAAAGTAAGCTTTCTCAATTTAATCTTCAAAATGACTTAATAAAGATAAATATATTACGTATTAGACTATCTATAATTCTGACCAGCTACAGCCAGATAAAATTTTAAAACTTTTAAAGTAAGTATTGAGCATATGTATCTGTTTATATACTTCTCTGCCTCCCCATTCACTTACGTAATTGACACAGCGTGTGCAGTTAACATTTGTCGGTCTGGTAGCTGAATCCTCAGTTCAACAAATACTACGTTCGAATTACAGACATGGATCTCGATGGTTCTCAATAGTCACTTTAACCTTCCAAATGTTTCGACGAGATATCTCGTTTAAGATCCGGTCAATTTTGTTAAGGACAAGATTTCTCTGAGACAAAACTGTCCTATTACTCCAAGGGGAATGGAGATCCCAGGAGGAAAAACCAGCTGTCCATTACCTAGAGCTGGTGACTGCTTGGAACAGGTTTTTCACCAGAGGTTGGCCACTACAGGGCAGTTTTCGACGCGAAGATAAACAACCATTAGAGTTAACCCGTAGGCCTGGTTCTTATTGCCCTTGAGTAGCAAAAAGGACTGTAGAGCGACAAATCAAACTTAATGCTTAGAGCATTTCCAAATGTAGGGCAATGCACCAAAAAGAACTAAACACTATTCTAAACACTCATTCCTATTCAGAAAAGAATAGAGAATTCAATCTTAGAAAATAAGCTATTGTATTAAAAGCGTACTATTTCATTTATATGATGCAATAAACTCTTCATAGATAGATTTCGTAATAAAACGATTCGAGTGTCAAGGAAGACGTCAGTAATAAAGTGCTGTGAAATGTCAACAATACAGTATACATAAAAAAAGTGTATATAAAAGTACAGAATTCGGTGCCCCGTGTTTAGTATTCGTATATTAGTATTAATAGCATATTAGCATTAGTATTCGTATATTAGTATTAGTATTAATAGTATATTAGTATTATATATTAGTATATTAGTAATAGCAATAATATATTAGTATTAGTAATAGTATAAAGTAGTAATAGCAATAGTATATTAGTATTAGTAATAGTATATATTAGTATTAGTAATGGTATATAGTATTAGCAATAGCATATTAATATTAATAATAGCATATTCGTATTAGCAATAGTATATTAGTATTAATAATAGCATATTGGTATTAATAATAATATATTAGCATTAGTATTAGTAATAATATTAGTAATAACATATTAGTATTAGGAAAAGTATATTAGTATTAGTAATAGTATAGTAGTAGGTATTAGTAATAGCATATTAGTATTAGTAATAGTATTAGCATTGTATATAGTATTAGTAATAGTATATTAGTGGTTAGAATAAATGAGGTAAATATAGAGCCCTAGCAGAATTTTTCTAGGGTTCAATCGGTTAACCACAGATTGAAAATGTGAATAACCCTCGAAGAAATATGCGAATAATCATCCTGAAAAACAATTATTTAACACCTTTTCGAAACTAGGAGGAAATGGTATGCACGTCCCTTATCCATTCATGTAATTATTTTAACATACATCGCACCATGTTGCAAGACAAAACTATAAAAAGTAATACTCTAAGGTTGTCTGTGAGTGCCGGATAAAATTATTGTTTGCGCGAATGTTAAACGATTATCTTTTGCGCGCTCATTGATACCTGTTGGGTTTTATCGATTGAAGACAGAGTTTTATACATTAAAATAAATTTTATTACGTAGCCAAGTCTTATGGTTTAAAAACATACATTTTAAGAACAACAAGAAGTCTGATCAGATCATGATCCCCAATCTTTCTTCACTTTTATACATTCAAAGATTTACATTCTTCAAATTTATGTGCCCCACAGGGCACTATAATTGGAGGTTTGAGACCGATTCCAACATGCGGCCCCATCGGTTGTAAAACCTCAGCAGATGTATTACAATTCAACATATATATATAAATCTAACAAAATATTTTTCTAATAATATTTTTAAATTTATTTAACAATAAAGGCTTTGTTAAAAAGTCAGCCAAATTATTTTCCGATGAAATATAATTTACGTTAAATAGTTCATCTTTTATTAATTTACGAATAAATTTGTACTTGATATCAATATGTTTAGTTTTCTGATTTTCCTGACTATTTTTTGAAAAATAGATAGCAGATTGATTATCACAATATACTTGGGGTCTTATGTAATCACACAAACTTAATTCATTTATAATTCTACTAAACCAAATAACTTCTTTAGTGCAATCGGTTAGTGCAATAAATTCAGATTCCATTGAGCTAAGAGCTATGCACTTTTGTTTAGAAGATTTCCATGATATTGGGATGTTACCCAAATAAATTAAATAGCCACTGCTTGAATGTCTGTTTGTGAGACCACATCCCCAATTTGCATCAGAAAAAGCAATCAAATTTGAACTTTCTACATTGGAAAGATTAATTTTAAAATCCTTTGTAAGAAAAACATAGTTCATAATATCAACAACGTAAGACCAGTGTTTGTAAGTATAACCATTACAAAACTGAGACATTATATTAACAGCAAATGCAATATCTGGTCTGGATCTATCTGACAAAAACGATAAACATCCTATTAAGGAACGATAGGGAAATTTCCTCATTAAATCATTTTCAATTATTTCTTCCTCTTTAACCTTATCAGGTAAGTTACAACCAATTTTAAAAGGTAAATTCACAAAACTTTTAGGAAGATCTTTGAATTTTGACATTAATTTTTCAATGTAGGTAATTTGATGTAGATAAATCGAATTTTCAATCTCTTGAAAGTTTACGCCTAACAAATATTTAGTTTTACCTAGGACTGTAAGATCCAATTTTTTGTCCAATAATTCGATTACTTCATTTATCAAATGTTCTCTTTTTGAAAACAAAACCATATCATCTACATAAACAATTAAAATTACATCTCTAAATTTGTAGACACAATTACACCAATTTAACTGAGAAAATCCTAATTTAGTTAAAATACCGTCTAATTCCAAATTCCATTCTCTACCACTTTGATGCAGACCATATATAGCCTTTTCCAATAGACATACTTTGTTTTCGGATCCTTTCAGCACAAATCCTTTTGGCTGTTTCATGTATATAGTATCTTTAAGGTGTCCATATAAATATGCACTTTCCACGTCAACTTGACGGTGATACCAACCCAACATAGAAATCAATAGTACAAACAATAATTTAACAATAGAAAAATTCACAACTGGTGAAAAAATATCTTTAAAATCAATGCCGGGTTTTTGCTTAAAACCTTGAGCAACAAGACGTGCTTTATACCTTTTAGGTATATTGTTTTCGTCCATTTTTATGCTGTACACCCACTTACTTCCAATTATGGTTGTATTTGGGGGTGTGTCCACTAATTTCCATACTTGCCTATCCTTCATTATCTGAATTTCTTCATTCATGGCAGTATTCCATTTAATTTTATCCTTACTTGTTTGCGTTTCTTCATAACTTTTGGGGATTTCGACATTGTAACACTGATCATACATGTCGTACAGCTGTTGGTCTAAAAAATTAGATTCATCACTAGAAGTAGATGGCACATTAGAAATATCCACATTAGGATGTTCAGTTTCTGGCTTAAAATTGAAATTTACAGGATCAAACCTAATCTTATTTTTAGTACAGTACTTTTTAATATCAT
This sequence comes from Meta bourneti, assembly GCA_933210815.1. Lineage (NCBI taxonomy): Eukaryota > Metazoa > Arthropoda > Arachnida > Araneae > Tetragnathidae > Meta > Meta bourneti. Next base: position 42,375,109 of record OW119926.1, on the reverse strand, counting down.
TTAAAGATCTCATTCTCAAATTTTCAGGAGAATAATAGTATACATCTATCCTATTGCTTTTATTTCTAGGTTTTTCGATTCTTCGCCAATTTGAAATGTTAAGACTTTTTAAGTCCTCAGTTTTAACTAAATCTTTAGAATCTAAAACTCGAGTTTCACTTTCCGATTTTACTTTTATATTTTCATTTGATTGATAAATAGGAATATTAGAATTAAGATCGAAAGAAACGTACTCAAAGTTTTTACCAAATAGTACATCAACAGCTTTCTTACTTTCGTCGATATGAACATGGACTGTTTCAACTATTCTCTTCTCGTTTGGGATATATATTCTGTAACCTTTAGTTTTCAAACCATATCCTGTCAAAATACCAAGTTTTGCTCTGGGTTGTAATTTATTTCTCTGTATTTTAGGAATATGAACATATGCCAAAGAGCCAAAAATTCTAAAATGTTTTACTGATGGTTTAAAACCAGTCCATATTTCGTTAGGAGATATACCCTCAGTTAATTTGTGTTCGCATCTATTTTTAGTATGAATAAATGCTAAAAGTGCTTCTGACCAAAATTGTGGTTGTAAACCACTGTCTTGAAGCATAGCTCTGACACAATCCATGGCTGTTCTATTGAACCTTTCTGCAACGCCATTTTGTTCAGGGGTATAAGTTGAAGTTCTTTCGATTTTTATTCCTATATCATTTAAAAACTTTTTAAATTCTTTGTGACAAAATTCTAAACCATTGTCAGTTCGGACACATTTTAACTTAACATTTAGCTGTCTTTCAGCTTTAACCAAGTATTTTTTAAAGTAATCAAAAACTTCATTCTTATTTTGAATAATATAAACAGTTACTTTACGTGAAAAATCATCAATAATAGATAAAAAGTATTTGTTTCCACCTAGAGAGTTAACTGGAGCAGGACCCCACAAATCCATATGGATCCTTTCCAAAACATGTTTAGTTTTCCTTTCGTACATATAGTTTCTTTTTAAGGATATTCTAGTGGATTTAGCAATAGCACAAATCTTACAATTTTTATCTATATTCTTACAATTAAGTTTTTCAATTCCTTTTACACAATTAATTTTACTCATATTTTCAATTAAGGGCATGTTAACATGACAAAACCTACGGTGGGCTTTTTCTAGATCTAAACCAGTTACATATGTATAATTTTTAATCTTGGGATAACCTTTCAAGATATACAATTTTCCAATTCTGGGAACAGTAAACAAATATTTATTCTAACTATTATAAATAATCATTTTGTTATTTCCCCATTTAATTTGGTTTCCCACAAGGTCAATACGAGCACCACTAATTAAATTTTTTCTCATATTAGGCGAGTATAACACATCTTTTAAAGTTATATCATAATTTCTGTTTCTATCTAAAACTGTAAATTGAATATCACCCATACCTAATACTTCCGAGGTGCTGTCCTTGTCTCCGACTAGGATCTTCTGTGGTGGTAGTTTTCTGAATGTCGTAAACATATCGCGTTCTTTACAGAAGTGGGCAGTTGCAGCAGAATCAATAAGAAATTCCCTCGGTCTTTCATTTGGAAAATTTGAAACTGCATAGGCACGTTGAAGATCAGTTTTTGGATTGTCCTCCATATAAAATAATTCACCACCAGGTTTCTGCCGATTGCATTTCTTGAAGCACTTCGATTCGTAATGTCCCGACTTTTTGCAGTAGTTGCAGAATGGTCGCGGCCCCATACGACAAACTGTCGACTTTCTTGGGCTTGAAGGAATTAATTCAGGGTCCAGTACGCATCTGCTGTGATCAGGAGTAGACGCTCGTGTCTCCTTGTATTTAGATGACTTGTTTCTTGTAGCATAAGCATCGGCCACGATACTTAATTTTGTGTCTTCGTCCTTACGCTTCAAGTCGATCCGGCTGGATTCTGTTATTAAATGTTTAGACAAATTGTCTAGCGTGAACTCGTTGTCATCCATCCTGTATAGCAGTTGTACCAGATTATCGTATTCGTGAGGTAAATGTCTTATTAGTTGAAAGCAAACTAAGAGGTCTGGGATTTCGAATCCACCTTCTTTTATCTGTAACAGCTTCTCATGCACTCGTTTGCAGAAGAGTCCAATGGATTCGTCCTCCGGCTGATAGCGGATTGAAAAGAACTCGTCCACAAGGCCTGCCAATCGTGCTCTAGATGCTGGTTCAAAGTTGGTCTTTAATATATCCCAGGCTTCCTTACCGTCCTCAGTAGATGAAATTAAGACTTGATATTTTCTTTCTATGCCCTGGTAGATAGTTGTATATGTCCTCTGCTTCCTATAACGATAGTCTCTTTTTTCTTGTTCTGGAGCATCTTCCAATAATAGAGGTTCCGTTTTAGTGATAAATTCCCAGCAGTTCCGGTCAATTAGCAATACCTTCATGTCCGTCTTCCACGTGGCATAGTTGAAATCCGATAACTTCGGGAAGGAAAACATGGACATTTCTTGAATACCCATCATACTGGAAACCGGTAGTGGCAGAATTCAGGTTCAGCTTAAGGTCTGAGGCCCATAACCAATTGTTGGGTTTTATCGATTGAAGACAGAGTTTTATACATTAAAATAAATTTTATTACGTAGCCAAGTCTTATGGTTTAAAAACATACATTTTAAGAACAACAAGAAGTCTGATCAGATCATGATCCCCAATCTTTCTTCACTTTTATACATTCAAAGATTTACATTCTTCAAATTTATGTGCCCCACACGGCACTATAATTGGAGGTTTGAGACCGATTCCAACAATACCTTTGATTGCTAAGAATTTAGAATCGTCTACAATTTAAGTGTTTTTGTTTTTATGTTGTGGCAACATTTAAAAAGATATATTTAGATTTAGTGTTCTTATCGTTAGAACAATTCGTCTTAAGAATTCTTCGACTAGCTATATGCCGAATTTTATGCTTTAGCGCAAATTTTGTTCAGACATAAGGAAGCGCTTGGCATGTAAGCACTATTTTAGAGCCATGGCCTCAGTTAATGTACATCGAATTTTTTTTAATAAATAAGTCTAGCTACACAGTCCACTTATTTGAATCTACTACATCACAAGGAACAAAGGTGATTAATAAAGTTAATTTTGAGTTTGGGGGTGATTATGAATACCCTTCTTAAATTCGTTTCCTGCAAAATTACCGAAACTCAAATCGTAAAAATGACGAACCTATGGTGAATAGTCGTCAGCACTTAGTTTTCTTATCAACATTTTTAATTATGACACTTTTGTGTCAGAGATGCGATACTTTTAAATTTCATTATTATTTTAAGGGAAGGATGACAAATTAATTTCATAAGATATTCATGACAATTTTTTAAAAATAAATACATTTTTTTCTTGGAACTCCCATTGAGTGGTACGCGAAATAAAAGAGCTTGTTTTAAAGCGGAATGTCTCCCCTACAGACAAATCAAAGGTTGCCTATTACAATTTTTCAAAAAATGGTAATTGATTTGCAAAAACGAATTTCCCTATTCGCGCATTTATCTAACTCTTATATCTTCCAAAGATACGAAATCAAATCTACAATAGTTTAAAAAAAGTTAAGAGCATACAAATAACTTGTACGATATTAGAAGTCCGAAAATAAGTTCTACGACCAATTCGTAGCCAAAAATGCAGGTCAACAGGATGAAAATGATTAAGTTATTCTAACTACATTAAATACTGAACTATACTATACTGTGGACTATTAACTATATTATGAACTATATCCTATGAACTATATCCTATGAACTATATCCTATGAACTATATACTATGAACTCTACTATACTTTATTAAGCATATTACAGAATACTATGAACTATACTATACTATGAAGTTTATTATACTATGAACTATACTATACTATGAAGTATATTATACTATGAACTATATTATGCCATGAACTATACTATACTATGAACTATACTATACTATGAACTATACGACACTATGAACTATATTATACTATGGACTGTACGACACTATGAACTATATTATACTATGGACTATACGACACTATGAACTATACGACACTACATTATACTATGAACTATACGACACTGTGAATTATATTATATTATGAACTATACTATGAGCTATACTATACATTACTGTGAACTATACTATGAGCTATACTATACAATACTGTGAACTATACTATGAGCTATACTATACAATACTGTGAACTATACACTATAAGATATACTATTTACTATGAACTATACTATGCTATGAACTTTGAATTATACTCTACTATGAACTATAACATGCTATGAACTTTGAATTATACTATATAATATTACGAATTATAGTATACTTTTAACTATTAACTATAGTATACTCTTAACTATGAACTACAATATACTCTTAACTAGGAACTATTATACACTCTTAACTAGGAACTATAGTATATTCTTAACTAGGAACAATAGTCTACTCTTAACTATGGACTATAGTATACTATGAACGACACTAGGAACTATACAAAAAATTACTAGAGCGTTTTCGTAGCCTAAAATGTCCACTAAGGTCAAAATGATTGGTTATTCTAACTATATTAACAACTGAAGAAGGATGTTTTTTGAGGGGTATGAAAAGGAAAATATCTCAAAATAATATACTATGTGTGACGATAAGTGCGCATAACTCCAATTCTTAAAAAATCCTTTTGGCAAAATGACGCTTTTGCACCATAGCATTTAATTCATTCACAAGACAAAAATCATCACGAGGAACAATATCACTTCCATTAGAGGAAGAACTACCAAGAGAATACTTTATAATGACTGGTAATCTTTTGTAATAGTTTGAGTCACACGCTTTAACAAATGATGAAAATTAATCTTACTCGGGAGAAGAAATTACCAGAGAATGAAATTCGAGTCGCGTAAACAATTTGATGTAATTGAACACATCGATTTACGTTCACTTTCCTACCGTTTTAACTTTTCTATACGACACGTTATCAGTGAAGGCTAGCCCATGCAAATTGTCGAACAGGAGAAAGGTAGATAACGAGTACTAATCTCTCTAACAGGAAAGAATATTTTTCGAACTCTAGATGGGGTTAGTTTGAAATAGTTGAAAATGCGTAGTAGTATTAGTTTAACACTTTCAGGGGTGGACGTTTGGCGTCCACTACTTTAAAATAGTTAAGACTTGGTATATACATATTCTAGGTATATCAAGACTGCTAAGATATATAATATTCTATGTATATTAAGGCTGCTAAGATATATAAATATTCTAGGTTTTCTTAGAATACTAAGATATATAAATATTCTAGATATATTAAGTCCACTAAGATATGTGAATATTCTAGGTTTTCTTAGAATGTTAAGATATGTAATATTCTGTGTATATTAAGGCTGCTAAGATATATAAATATTCTAGATATTTTAAGGCTGCTAAAATATATCAATATTCTCTAATTTGATATCCTGATGCCTTGGAGTGGCTCTAGATAAATGGTGAGACCTAGGGCTCACAATCCCCTTAAGAAAATTTATGGAAAACTAAGTTTTGTTACGTGCAAGATACATTCACATGAGATCATAGGTCATCACCCATACAGGCTTTTTAAAAATTTATTAGCATGATGCCATTCAAACATAGACTTTCTAATGAAATAGGCGGAGCATAAGCGTGAAGCTTCATGTTATAATGGGGTAAAAAGTTCATTTATTTTTACGCAAAAGTCATTTACTACATTGTCATTTTTAACCTATTTTCAGCATTAGTGACCCTTAAAAACAACAATTGGTCGTTTATAATTTGTTTCTGAAACCGAAAATGAGCAATTAGGATCTCCAACTCTAATTTCTTACAGACTCGTCTACTGATAGCATTAAACGAAATCTTTTCTTTCAAAACTACCTCTGCAGAACCGTAAACCATTTCTATACGATTGCACAAAAGTTTTAAGAACTTTTTCGAAATAAAAAGGTTGCGACACCTGAAAAAGACAACTCACTAATCAAGCGTCATGCCATTTTATCCAAACTCTCCACTCCTCCGTCAGAGTTGGTATAAAAAATCCATCTTTTTATAAAAACGTTAGCACGATAAAAAGAGTCCGAGCACTTTCTTCAATAAGATCGATCATTTTTTTAACAAAAAAATTGGCTCTCCCTTCATTTGTCCCGAAAGTTTCGGGTGTTTCTACTGAACGTGACAATATCCGTATATGCGGGGGGAGTTGTTTATTTATTTTCAAACTCCAGTGTGTTTATTTTCCAGTACACTGGCGCAGATGCATTCATTGCTTCAGAAGTGACGTTGTCGTTATAGAAAATCTGAAATAAGCCTCACTTTCTCCCATCAAATAATAGACTTTTCTGACAAAATATAACAATAACAAACACAATTTGCCGGGCGCTCGGATAAAACTAAGGCACAGCGACTGAAGGTCCGCGTACTTCGCAGGCAAGCAAATATTTTCACTCGTAATAAAGAAAATTGGCAAACAGTTTCGGGGAAGAATTTTCTTTTTATTTTACAATAATTTCCTATTTTCAAGTAGGTTAAGCATTGACTGGTTTTAAATCGAAAGTACGTTGTTGGAAAAGAATACAAACAACGCTTGAGTGATCGAACTGTACGTGTTGAAATTTGAAAGTTTAAACGTAAGTGGATTTCGTGTAAAATACTTGTTATAACTGATTTCATTGATTGATTCAAGAAAAGTAATTATAAATGCTTACATTGTGTTTTAATGTGTAACAAGCTGTTGCAGCTTGACACATTTTTACAGATTATTTGTAACAGAATTTCCGGAGAAAGTATGGTAAAGCGGACATTATTAGTCTTGCAAACGATAATAGTTCTAACGTTTCGTTTTTTAGAATGTTGAATAGCAGCCATATGACATAAATTTTTCTTGGTAGTTTAACTCTATGAGATTTAGTTTTGTTATGTTGTATTTAAGGTGTAAGGATACACCATAAGATTTTTTAAATTTTGACTTTAAAAGTCCAGTTTTTAATACAGTTCAGATTACAATACCACTTTGTGGTATTGTAATCTGAAAAAATTGTAACAGTACTAAAATGATTATAATGCTTTTTACAAGAAAACTGTCTTTATACAGTTGTACAGCAAAATTTATTTTTTGTCAATAATGAGTTTCTGCTCTAAGTCAACGATGCACATATATGTCCCTCAGAAGGTAATTGTATCCGAGATTTAACTACCATATGACATACTAAATCACTATGTGAATGACCTGAAAATGACTTAAGTTTAATTAATTGATAACATAATCAATGATAAAAGTTTTAAAAGTAAAATAGCATGGGGTATAATGTTTTAATGTATAAGAAAATAAAGAACTGTACATTTATACATATGGTTAAACTGATAAGAGATAGTTTGTGGTAGATGTATTTGGACTTCAAGTGGGTTTATTTGCAATTTCTTTTCAAAATGTGTTATACTTCATATTGTACGAAAGATCCCACTCACAAAATAATAGAAGATAGATAAAACTTTCCCATAGGAGTTTCACCGAACATTTATATTTATGTATCATTCTCTTAATATATTTCGTTTGAAGATTTGTGAATAAATGGTATTTTGGCGGTCTGTTCGCTGTGTGACTGGCACCTCCGCACTATATTGTTACATCATCTGGATAGTATTTCTTCGGAAAACATGGCTGGTTTCATTGTCAGTTCAAATCTTTATTGGGCTGCCAGAAATTGATAAATGGCTAGGAGACCCGATTTTGACATGGGATAAAAACATGGAATAAAGTTTGCCAAATTTAAATGTTTAAAGAACATCACCAATATTTTCATATTTGTAAATGATTTGAATGATTGCCTGTTTAAATATAACTCTGTCCCAAAATAAGTGTTACATTTAACACTTTCATTTTGTTTCGAAATAGTTGTCCCATTTGTAAAGAGATTTAATCGTAAATGAAATGACTTATTGTTCTCAAATGATTAAATATTACATATTAAGACAGTGTTTGACTTGAATTCTTTAAAAATAGTTTCAGAATTATAATTCATTTTACTTGGAAGTCGATTTTCACGTCTGTTTCCTTTCTTGAAGTGTACACTTTATTACACTTTCCATACATGTTTTCGATGCTAGAAAATATTTTTTTAACTCTTCCATTTTTCCAGTAAGTAGTACTATTAAAAAAGTTTTTATTCCGATTTATTACCAGCTTTTGCTTACAAGAAAGATGATTTGAGCGGGATACTTTATTCTTAGGTTGTCTTAAACCGTTGACAAATGCAGTTCTCGTTGTTACAGTTCATAATAAATTGAAGAAAAACTATTAATATTTGAAACAAAAATATGCAAATTTGACACTTCTTTTGGGATAGAGTATTTTTTGCAAACTTCTTACTGCATCATTATTACAACATTCATTCTGTGATTCAATTCAACATCTCGTCAATCAAGATTTGACTAATCTTTCTACTGACGAGATACCTCGTCATGAATACATTGCCGATTTTTTTATTATAACGCGATCAAGATCTGGTCTCTTTTTTCTAATAACGAGATATCTCGTCCATCAAGATCTGGTCAGTCTTGCTAATGACGAGATACCTCGTCATGCAAACCACCAGGAGGTTAGATAAACAGAAAGCCGATCTTTCGAAACACACTGACTTTCAAAACTAAACACACTAATCAACTTATGAATCATTACCGTTGGGTAAATCTTTGTACCGATTATTGCTTTGTCTTTAAGTAATTAATATTTATAAACTTTATACGTATTACTATGCATTTGTTTCAATTAGAATGGAGAGTATAATGACATATTGTTATTACACGAATATTTAACTGTAGTGTAAGGGGTAAAAAATTAGATTGCTCCACTATTATTTCTTACCAAATGTGCTTATTGCGGAAACTTCTCAACTAAAAGTAATTTATTATTAAGACATGATTTTAAATATTGGTACACAGGAAAAGACCGTAAATATCTTCGTATTGTACCTGTGTAGTCTGTAAAAGGATTTTCATGTACTTCCTATCGCTTACTAAGTAAACAAAATGACAAAGAGCAAACAATAACCGTTTCCATTAATTCTTTAAAAGCAAAGGAATAAAACTAAGCAAACTGGCAGATATGGGTTTTATGTGATAATTTTTGTTTATGAATATAATTTTTTCATGAATAAATAAATTAGCGTTTAATAAAAATAGTTTTAAGAGGATCTTAAATTCCATTTTTTTAGACGTCAGCTTTAGTTCAAAATATTATGTATCCGGCAGGACTCTGTTAAGTAATTAAAAAAAATACTTTTGACTATACTAACTGCTTATAACAAAGGCTGATTATTATATATGTAGATTACTGCTATACCTTACAGCTTTTTGGTCTATCATTTTATTCCAATCAATTTATATATATTTCATAAAAATATCTTTATTGAATATAAAGTTATACACAAAGAAAGCAAATGAAACATTTCATGTTCCGCCTTTTTTACTACCGCATATTGAAACAAACATTTGATAATCTATTGAAGAATTTAATGTTATTCTATTTAATGTGACGAAGGATTACCCTAGATAATCGAAATAGAATGAATTGTTAAATTACTAGAATGAACTGAATGAATAAATGTTAAGATTTTTTATTTATTAAATATATACAGCGAGAATATAATTCAACGTAGAAAAGTTCTAAAGCAAACGCAATTTACATTCAAAGGGATTTTTCCCGATAGAAAAATAAAATAGGCAGTCTACATATTTAAATATCTATTAATTATAAGTAATCTATATAATAAAAAAGAATTGCATAGTCATTATAAGAATTTATTTCATCCTAACTAAATTAAATTAATAAATGCGATTTATTCTCTGATTACTCTATACAATTGAAATTGTTAGGTAATGTGTTATAATAGAAATATTTTTCTTTGGCCAATTTAAATAATATTTCTTTCTAAAAAAATTTAATTTCACTCTCTATAAAATTAAAACTACTTTATACCCAACAAATAGAAATACAAACAGAAAGTAATATTTAAGTTGACTGAACCTATGAAAAAATAGAAAAAGTCCACAGAAAAATAGAATTTCAAACATTTACTAATTAAATGTCCTTGAATGATTTATAGTTGAAATTTTAAAGATATGTTATTGTTAAGAATTTAATTTTTTTCGTTGCAGAATGTTCTCAAATTCTTTACTGCTGAATTGTTATACTTTTTCGTTATTATTAAGATATTTCATTGTTAAGGGTTTATATTTTTGCCCTGTTGAATGTCCTCAAATGTTGTACTGTTGAAGTCTGATAAATACTTTTTCGTTATTAAGATATTTCATTTTAAATTTTTGCGTTGTTGAATGCCCTCAAATGCTTTACTGTTGAACGTTTATAAATATTTCATTGTTATGTGCTTAAAATAATAAAGTATGATTTTTGTAAAATTAATACCAATGATGACTTTATATCACTTTTATCGTGTGTCATAATTTCAGGTAAATATAAAACTAGATTGAGGATGTCTATTTAGTCCACAAAAATTATCAAAAAAATGAGGTCTGCCATGAAGGTATCCAGACATTGTAATATAGCAAGAACGGTTTGCTTGACGTCAATGTAACATCGCAGCCAAGGAAATGAGACATTGTTGCTAATGCGCAAAAAGTCAAGAACCCATTCGGCTAATCAGTTGGGTGATAGACGCCCTTGATTGAACGTATGTTCTGTGAGACCGTCGCACTCACGATGAGCGAGCGGGTAGGACATTGAATCTGCAAGAAATTTTGATGTAAACTTGAAAATTCCTTCATGAAAACTATTCATATAATTAACCCTCCAAGTGATTTTGACGAGATATCTCTTCCATCAAGATCTGACCAATTTTGCTAATACTTGACAAGATATCTCGTCATCAAGATACTGCAGATTTTTTTTATAACGACGAGAACAAGATTTGGTCAGTTTTTTTCTAATGATGAGATATCTAGTTCATAAAAGTATCTTTAGTATTGCTAATGACACGATACCTCGTTGAGACAACCACCAGGAGGGATAAGAAGCGGGGGGGGTCTCAAGCTTTCGGGCTCAAGCAATGAGTGCATTGTTGAGTAAAAATGAGCCTTATACAAATAAAAATGTGGTAATGTTGCTTCAAATATGGCCAGGTCGTTTGTTTGTTTTGGAGTTTTATGGCGCAAGAGCCACATATAGCCAAGCTGCGACAAGCACAAGACTACGTCAAGTAAGAAATTTTTTGAAAGGGGAAAAGATGGATTGGGTAATAGAATAATGGAATGAAAGCAGAGAAAGGTCGCTTGGGTATCCCGGGAGTACGATCCCCGAGTTTACTAGACAGCAAACCCCCATGGAAAAGAAAAAAAATCGCTGGAGTACCTCAGATCCTTGAAGCCTGTACACACCTAAAAGAGATGTGCCCCCGAGAGCTAAAAGATGGCCAGGATTGTTGGTAGATTTTTGGGTTTTATGGCGCAAGGGCCACATTTGGCCATGCTGGGCCAAACACCAGACAAGTAATGTACATACACACACAAGGAAAGTTTTACCAACGCAGCAGAAGAGAGAAATACATCCAGGGAAGAATCGAATCAAAGATGGCCAGGAATATAGTGAAATTTAATTATATTCTGGAAGGTCAACAAGCAGAATACCTGAGAATGTTAAAAATGTACACTGAAATCAACAAAGATCGACGATTGACAGTGAGAGAATTAGATGCTGATCTGTGATTTTTATGAAAGATCTTGGCATGAAATTGTAGCGTCTCCCATTCATCATGTCTCATACAGAGTTTGTAGGTAAAACTACAAATCACCCAGGTGGCTCACCCCCATACAGCCAGGATTTGGCATCCTGCAACTTTTGGATTTTTGTAAAGCTAAATTCACCTCTGAAAGCGAAGATATTTCAGACCGTGGATGGGCGGCTCTAGGATACTTCCCGGACAGACATCGTATGCAGCATTATGGTGTAAGATCACTGTGTTATAAATAGCGACTCAATTATATTTCTAACAGCGAATTTTTGTTTTATGGGATTTATGGAGTCTTCCATTGAAATGATAATTCAATTTAAAATTTACCCACGCAAAAAAGTTGGCTTTCAAGAGTTGATCCTTAACAACTCGATCAACTAAAATGTTTCGAAGAAATTAGAAATTGGGCCTTGATAAAGAAACCAAAATGTAATTTATTAAAAAATGTCAAACGAGCTAGTAATTCTGAGAAATAAATTAATTTCATAGGGCTGGAATAAAACGCTCGAAATAAAATCTTCTTTATACCCAACAAAAAAAAGAAATAAAATCTGAAAGTATTTTAAATTGACTTGACTTATGAAAAAATAGAAAAGACCATAGTAAAATAGAATTTCAAACCTTTACTAATCATCAGCCTTTCTTATAGCGTTTGATGAAAAAAATCTTGAAGAATTACCCAATCCCATATATTAAAAAAATATTACACCCCCACCGTAAAATACTTAATAGACACTAATTATATAATTTTTTTTCAGCATTTGGCAACGCAGTTCCAAAGTTTAGCTTCGAGAACGAGATTCGCTGAAATAAACTCACCCCAATTTCACCTTTAAACGTTTTTCACCTAGGTAAGAACCAATTAGAGTACATCTTTTAGAAACTGAAAATATTCCTACAAGGGAAGGAGCGAATGAAAAAAGAAAGTCTCGACAAAACATGTGACCTGGTAGAATAAAATGAAAGTCCTGCTAATTAAGCTGCATGCATCTCAACATTAGTTAAATTAGATTTCTTTGAAAAACGGGGCTAAATGACTGTGCTTTGCTTATTAAGCCCCAGAAAAACGTATTGCGATGGAATTTTAGGAGTTTAGATACTTTTCTCTTGGAAAAATTTAAATTTTTTTTCTCAAATGGATTATGTCTCTTGCTGCTGCACTTTATTAATAGTCTTAGAATTTTCCTTCCATTGCAGAAAGGAAAGGCAGCTTCTTTCTGTAACTAACCAATTAAATGAATAACATTTTCAGATCTTAGAGAGCCCTTAAAAAACGGAGCCAGTTCAATAAATAAATAACGATGATATTATATCTAAAAAATAATTGATTAGCGTGCTAAACATTGAAAATATTGCAAACGTTCATTTAATGTTTTCGTTCATGCTACTTTTCAAAAAAATTATTAACCCCTGAGCACTCGTCTCGAGATTTCCGAGTATTGAAGCATTACTTTTATCCCACTACCCATTTGACATAATAACCACATCTATTTGGTGAAAGAATCCACGGATTCTTCCAACTTTTAAAGAGATTCTACAGGTGCTTGGAATCCCTTGGAAAGATTTTATAGCTCTTTCCTTGGAAGGGAATACTTTGGAAAGATTCTGTTGGAATTTTCCTTAGAATAGAATTCTTTAGTAAGATTCTGTTGGTCATGTGCTTAAAAAAGAATTCTTTAATAGATCCCATTATTCCTTTCCTTAGAGTTGAACCCTGTGAAATTATTCTACTGCTCCTTTACTTGGGAGTGAATTCTTTGGAAAGATTCATGGTTCTTCTTTAGGTCATTTCTTTATAATATAATTCTTTGGAAATATTCTATCGCTACTTTCCTTAGAATAGAATCCTTTGGAAAAATTCTATTTTTCCTTTCCTTAGAATAGAACCCTTTGTATTATTTACTACTGTTTTCCTTGGAAGTAAATTCTTTGGAAAAATTTCCGTTGATTTTTTTCATTAGGCGATTTTCTTATGATATAATTATTTGGAAAGATTCTATAGCTCCTTTCCTTAAATAGAATCCTTTGGATAGATTATTTTTTCCTTTCCTTAGAATAGAACCCTTTGTACTATTCTATTGCTGCTTTCCTTGTAAGTGAATCCTGTGGAACGATCCCGTTGGTCCTTTCCATAGAATACAAGCCTTTAGTGAGATTCTGTTGGTCATTCATTTATTATAAAATCATTTGGAAAGATTGCAGGTTGCTGAACGGATATATGCGTAGGAATCCATCAAAGGATTAACAGAAAAACAGGCAAATTAGTATATGAATATCCTCACAATAAAATACCATATAATTATTATACATTTATGAAATCATAACATAATGACATCTTTCACAATTTAGTAACTCAAATAGCGTCTGCATTCAGTCATACCGATATTAACGTTTGCGTAAACGGAATCGCAGAATAAATAATCTTAATTTTTCTAATACATTCAGATTAGAAAGGTTCTTAACCTTACCTCGCACAAACCTGAAGAGAAATAAGAGATTACCCTGAGTGAAGAAAATAAAACGCAGGTCTACGTCTGGACATCAACGGAGAGTTTTAAGAGACATTGTGTACCTTTTAGAGCAATGAACCGCTGTTCTTTCTTGGTCCAGACTGGTCAAACACTCTGAGTAAGTGGTTCCAACAACAAAAGCGGTTTTTATCTTTTTATATTGATTGGTCTTAATTTTATTAGGTGGCTTGTGCTCTATTTCAGGATTGAACCATCGCCTTTTCATATGTTATCCACTGCGAGAACTAGTTTAGTACTTCAAACAAGGATATCTGATCATTCTGATGAGAAATCTATATAGTGAAGAGTAGAATATTACTGTAAACTTCACACATACAGAGACAAATTAAAATAAAAGGTTCCAGTAGGTGGAAGTCCCTATTTTAGTGCCATAGACCTAGTATGGAAAAGAACTTAGGGTATGGTTGGAGTAATGTAATTGTTGGCAGTGTAATTTTAGACAATTTGAAACTATTTTGCTAATGGAGCATATTATTCTAGTCCAGGTTCTAATGCAAATTAAGTTCGTATGGCTGGTGTATTATTTATTTTATTTTGTAAGAAATTTAGGGCTCTGATACTTGTTCTTATAAAGTTTAAGCCTATTAAATTTATATCTTCATTCAACCGTTGATATATTTTGATATAGTTTACTCACAAAATAGTTATGATAGAACATTGTATATTTAATTTTTTTTAACTTTGAATAGAAGCTATTAATTGTTAAATATTAATTAATTGTTACCTATTAACTTTTGAATCCCGATTATGCTAATGTTGAAAAGGGTAGTGCCATGATAATACAATTGTTGGTAGAGCAACCACCTCGCTAATGGAGCATACTTTTTTGTTCAAATTCTAATGTAAAATCAGTTTGTCTTGTAATTTTAATTGATTCTTTTATTCATCCATTGATATATTTTGATATAGGTTATTCATAATAGTTACGAGAGAACGTTGCATTGAGAAAAGTTAATTATTCATTTTTTCAAATTTTAAATCATAGAAGCTATTAATATTACGGTTGGATCCTGAAAGTCACTAAAACATGCTGGGCCCACCGGGGCTCAATGGGTTTGCCCACTGTCTTAGCAACCTGTAAATTGTAGGAGACGCATGTTTGATTCCTGTAACTTACCCTGGTGGTGCTTTTCTCATCTGTATCATTAAATTTTTCTGTATATATATGACAATTAATAGACGTTTTATGTCTTGTGCTTGGCCCAATTTGCCCAAATATGGTCCTTGCCATAAAACTCAACCCAACCACCATTAAAAGATGCCTAATTCCTAAAAGATGCTAAATGTATTTGAAAAACCAAAGAATACCTGTAGCTAAAGATGAATATCCTTGACGATGAATTGTCATTGCCGATCTTCTAATAAAAGACCATATCTAATGTTCTTAGAACAGATTTCCAAAAAAGGAACGAAGCTTCCTTCTTATGGACAAATGCTCAAATCTGCATTCGAAAAAATCGTTTGCTTTTACATTGTTTATTAATTGAATTAATTCGTGGAAAGAACCGATCGTTATTTTGCAAATAAAATATTTTAATTTCTATCAAATTAGTAAACCATTTTCTTTTGGTCTTCTAATCTAACAAAAGCAGCAAGTTACAGCAACAGCTATCGAACCACTCTATTATCAATGCATTATAAATGAAGGATGTACAGAAAATGTAGTCTGATCAATAAAAAAGCACGCTTTCAGTTCTGGAATAGACAGCAACTGTGTAAATAATACAATTTTACAAAGCAAATGATGCATTGTAACAATTTAGTCTCCCACATATTGTATGGGCACGTGGGTGTTAATGATCCATAAGACAACAGAGAAAGAAAGAATCTTCCTTAGAACTGAGCAGACAGTACTTCCATCCCTTTGATACATTTTTTGTAGTTATGAAATACAAAGAATTAGTTCATTTAGAAACAATCTTTCACCGTAACAATATAAGTGAAGTACTCTATAAATAAAGTAATATAAAAAGAGAAACGTTTCAATAAAAATATTCATATAAACGCTAACTCTTGCATTGACGATGAAAGTTTATTAAAATGCAGTATGATTGGTTGATATGTGTTAATATGAGCTGTTAATCTGATATTATAAATTTAATTATTCGTTCAAAATTTTTCACTGTCACTGAATACACCTGAAAGTCCATCTTTTATTATTAATTACATTTTCTCCAGTATATGGGATATTATTTTAATATTATTTTAGTTCTAAGTATGTAAACATTGCTGACAGTTAATTATTTTAAAATGACTTTTAGTTCTGTAAATAAATATGTATCTTGGTAGAAAAAGGGCCAATGTCCAAATTCACTGATTTTGAGTGATTTCCACTAATCACTTTAATGTAATGAAAGTTGTAATAGAAAAAGTGACAATGTTTTCCTGTGAGTTCATCAAAACAATGGAAAATATTTTTTTCAGGCTGTATTAAAAATTAAAGAAATAAAAACTACTAAATCAGTTGTTACTAAAAACTGGCGAAATAGACATTGCCCCTTTTCTAACAAGGTATAGAAATCTGTATAAATAAAATTTGATTTCGTATTTTTTCCACAGGGGAACAAACTGCCAAAGTAACCCTCTGTAATAATTAATCCTTCTGGTGGTTGCCTTAAGGAGGTATAGAAACTGACCAAACCTTGATCTCGTCATCATCAAAAAATAGGAGATATCTTGATTACAAACTACCTCGTCCTTAGCAAAATTGGTCAGATTTTCAGGGACGATATCTCTTGTCGAAGCAATGCTCTGTAAATAATTAATCCTTCTGGTGGTTGCCTTAACGAGGTATAGAAACTGACCAAATCTTTATCTCGTCATAATAAAAAAATCGGCGATATCTTGATGACGAACTACCTCGCCCTTATCAAAATTGGCCAAATCTTCATGGACGTTGGCTCTTTCGTCGAAGCCACTTGCAGAGTTAAGCAGGTCATTAACAGAGCTTTTACTTATCACAAGAACTTGTCACAAAACAGCTTAAAATCGAGGTAAACTTACCTTCGTTCAAAAGAAATACATTTTCTTTACCAATCTTTCAAAAGAAAGTAATCTTGGTTATATTTGTACATCTAGTGAGATCAACTTGTAATATGAATGCTGATTCACTTGTTTGTTCTGTATTGTAAAAATCAACACACACAAAAATGTCAATAAAAGCACGTGACTACTTCTGCTAAAAGAAACCAGATAAAACTGAGTAAGTGGACAAGTGAAACTGAAGCGGAAGTTGAGCATCCTTCCGTCCTGTGTCCTTACAACAGAATAGAAGTATTATTAAATGTCCTTGAATAACCGTCATTGATTGAACATTAATTACAGTGACGAAAAACAATGGAGGTGACATCATGCAAGAAATAGAATACGTAGTACGTCAAGATTTCGTCATTTCTGATGTAAGGAAACATCCCAAATATGTTTTTAATCATGAAACCTATTAATTAAGTCTATTTCATTGAAATAATATTTGTGCATCAATATATTTCTGTATAACTCAAATTTATCCGTAAATGAAAAACACAATAATCGTTTCCGTATTTCGGTCCTTGCGCCGTAAAATCCAAACATACAATCTAATTCCGTATTTCTGTTTAGAGCACATAAAATGTTAAAAACTTTTAGTGAACACATTTTTTGCATGATCTTCACTTATGAATTAAAATTCTATAGTACGGAATTGCCTTAATTTGTGGAAATATTCTGTATAGTAAGTTAACACTCACACGTATATATCGTTTCTGTAACCTGTAGTTTTCCCTTCATGACTTCTTACGAGCTTTGACTTTTTTGACCAATAGTATCTCCTGTAATTCTTTCAACCATTAGAGGTAATTTATTCATTATGTGTGTTGGGGAGTGGGAAAGGCAATGTTATACCACTCATATCGCTCATGACGCACATATGGTTAATTTTTTAAATAACTATTACTTAAGTCCAGAGTTGTGTAAGCTATTGAAATTATAGCTAGGTGATAAAGTCCCATTACCTTAATTTTCGTATTTTATTTTATTCCATGCGTATTCGCAGTAATATTACATAATAAATCCGTTTGCGTCATTTTCTGTAGTTTAAGTTCTAGAGCCAATAGAATGTGTTGTTATATATTGCAACCTACGGTTTCTTTCCACATATCTCAATCTGATTTAGAGTTTTCGGTAAATGGAAAGCTTCCAAGAATTCTTTCAACAGACAGACGTGATGTTTGACCGTGAAATGTGGTGCAGGGGGAAATCTAGAATTATTCTTGAGAAAGCCGACACTAAAAGAAAATGTGGATGTAAAAAGATATGTGATGTCACAGATATAAGATTCAGGTAGATTAACCCACTGAAAGATTCACAAGCATAATTTCACCTTGCAAACTGCAGTTTTCCATGCATTATAACCATTTCCCCTTTTGATGTTCTTCATACCAGGATAGAATATTCTTGAAGAAATCTATTCGAAACAACGGACCGATAGAATCTTTTCAAAGAATTTTATTCAAAAGAAATGAGCAATAGAATATCTCCAAAGGATTCATTTCTAAAGAAAGAACAGGACCTTTTCAAGGAATTCTATTCTAAGAAAATGAGCAATTGAATCTCTATAAAGAATTACATTGTAAGTATAGGACCAATAGAACCTTCCTAAATGGTTCTATTGTACAGAATTTTCCTACACAATGGTTCCTAAGGGTTCCAAGGACTCTAATGATGACTTCGGTAATCCTATCGGATCTTTCCCTTCGGTATTGATCCCGGACCGTCGCCAGTAGCCCGTTGTGTTGCTTCAGTGCAACGTAAATTCACCACCACCACCTAAAACACCTACCTATCTGAGATATCTCGTCATCAGCCAAATTGGTCAAATCTTGATGGACGAGATATCTCGTCGAGCCACTTGAATGGTTAAATTGATTTTTCATTGATGAACTATAAAAATCGTCTTTGTTAAATGTCCGTAAATGCTTTGTAGTTGAATTCTTTAAAAATATTTCATTGTTAAGAGCAATTCTGTGTTGCTGAATGTTTAAATGCTCTAGAGTTGAATTTTTAAAAATACTCCATTGGTTATGTGCTTAAAGTGATGTAGCAATTCAATATAATTTTTATGAAACTCGATGAAAGGCTTTCTCTACCAAGCTAAATGTAGGCGATGGAATGTCTTCATTGTACAAATTTCGAACGTGATGTCACGTGGCTTGTTTTCGATTGATTTCAGCACGTCGCCAAATATAATCCAGAGAACGAAAATTTCGAATTGATATTTCGTCGAATTAGAGAAAAATCTCATTAAATTACAATAAAACAAATTTTACAACACAGCTGCTTGAGGACTATTAGATTTTTTGGTCAAAAATAAAAATTATTAGCATTTTGATAGTGTTATATTTTTTCAAATGGTTTACAATGTGACAATGTATTTCTTATCGTGAAAATCAGCATTTAGTATCAAGAAAGCAATTCCTTGAAATTGAATTTCTGCTCTAAACCAACGATATGGTAATCAATTGGTTTTCAATCAATGGAATCAATGGAAGTCAAAATCAACTTCTATCAGATTAAACACCAACCCGCGCCACATTGGCGATAAGCTACATTTTAAGGTAATCCCGTCATCTATCATGCGAAAGCATTTGGGTAGCGGAATTAAAATCTCCGTAGACCGTCTGATTTGTTTGTTTACACACAAAGTCACTCTCATATCATGGGCCGCGGTAACGCGGTTGGAAGAGCAACGGATTAACAACCGGAGGGTTGCGAGTATGAAACTCGGTCCAGCCAAAGACCGTCGTGTACACGAGTGCTGGTGCACGTTAAATCTGTCGTGGCTCAGATGTCCTCATGTTGGCGTGGTGTGGAAGTTTGGAGAGTGGGGTGCCAGCTCAGGTGTTGTTCTCGTTATCAGACCGTGGTTCAAAATTACGAGGCGTCGTCCTTGAATCTTTCCTGTCGGGATTCATCCCGGACCATTGCTAATAGCCCGTTGTGTTGCTACAGTGTGATGTTAATTAACTACCTATCTACCCTTTGGGACTGATCCCGGACCGTCGCCAATAGCCTGTTGTGTTGCTCCAGTGCGATGTTAATTAACTACCTACCTACCCTCTCATACCAATGATGAATTCAAATCACTTTTATTATAGGTAGTAAGTTCAACTAAAAATAAAACTAGATTGATGATATGCATTTAGTACAGCACAAATCATTCAAAATATATACATTTACGGTGTAGGAACATTGAGTTATAAATGGCGACGTTATATTTCTGACAGCTAATTTTTGGCTTTGTCGGATTTACAAATCTTCTTTTAAAATAATAATCCAATTTAAAATTTATCCACGTTGCTTTTTGAGGGTTGATCCAATCCGATCGACGACAATGTTTCGAACAAATTGGACAACAAAACCCGGATGCTTTGATAAAGAAATAAATGCAATTTATTTTTAAAAATGCCAAACCAGCGAGTAACTCTAAGAAGTAAATTAATTTCACCGGGTATGAAACAAAAAGCTTCGGACATTTTAAAAAACGTATTGGTCCGATATTATTTTTTTGTTCGGTTTTTCTTTCGCAAAGCGAAACGAATTGAATGTTTGATTTATGAATTGATGTTGCTGACCAAAATGCTTAGCTAGTGTCAATTTAATATACTGTGACTCATATATCTGGATCAAAAATATGTTCTACTGATTCCATCTTCTTTAACTTTACTTTAGATACAGTTTTTGTGTATAAGATTGAGAATACCTCATTTTTTCCTGTAAGAGATTTATGATGTTTTTGATATCCTATGAGTTTTAAAGAAGGTAAACAAAAACTGCCGAAGAAAAAGTACTGGTTAAAAGCTTATTTTGATATATCGCTGCTTTTGCGATGTTCGGTGTCAATTTTGAAAGTAGTTGCCATAACACTTTCCTATTATTATTCCACACTAATGCCTATTTAGCTTTACGGAAAAAATTGGTCGGCTATGTTGAGGACACAACCCGAAGTTTTGACTTGAATACTTGGATAGGTAGTTAATTAACGTAACACTGGAGCAACACAACGGGCTATTGGCAACTGTCCCGGATGAATCCGGAAGGGAAGATCCAAGAACAACGCCTGGTAATTTTGAGCCACGGTAACATGACCTCAGATGGCATCCCACTTTGCAAACTTCTACACCACGCCAACGTGAGGGCACTTGAGGCCATGACAGGTTTAACGTGCACCAGTCCCAGTGTACCCGACGGTCTTTGGCTGGACCTAGTTTCGATCTTACAACCCTGCGTTAGCTAATCCGTTGCTCTTCCAACTGGGCTACGGAATACTCGGACCTGATGTTGGATTACGGAATGAATAAAGCAAACAAGAAGTTTGAATGATTGTTAACTGTGAATATTCAACAATTAATTTACAGTTTGAATGATTAAGGCACAGTTTGATTTTAACTACTGTTGAGATATTGTTGCTGTCCAATATTAATTGTAGCTTAGTTCGGTAGCTTTTGAATGACAGCACCTACGCAATCCTCACTACATGCAATCCAAAGATACAGTGGCCCAAAGCTCGTCCATCACAGTAGGGACATATTCCGACATATTGCGGACATCCTCCCCCGCTCAGTGCGTAGCGCACTCGGTCCGGAGATCACCTCGGGTAGACATCCTTTGCCTACACGACGCTATATTTTCCTTGTGGAAGTTTTTTCTAATTCTGAAATCATATAACAAAACAGTTGTAACGTAAGACGTTTCATACACGCCCCCTCAGTACTGTTCAGATTTTAAAGACGTGTTCACGTCTAAAAACCAACAGCCTCAGCTCTGATTGAGTCGCCAGCTTTATTTCATTTGTGATCAAAGCGTTCACCGGTCACATGAAAAGGACTTTTAAGATGTTCAGTTCAAACCACTGCGAAATATATTTCGCATATTTGAACAGAGCTCGTCGAGAAATCCTTAAAACCATACCACGCACAGTCGTAGTCATCGACCTTATAATGGAATAGACGGAGCATGTGCCCGCAGCTTCATGTTATTTCTACCAATTGCTCGGTTTGAAGATTTGTCACGTGGTTGTGGGTTAAACTGATTGGTTATTGATTTGTTAAACTGATTATACACCGCGATCAAAATCACTAGTCGGCGATTTGATAGCCAATCGGCTAAGTCGATTTGTAAGTCCACGTGAGATCTTACCCTTCAGAGATCTTACGAGAGAAACTCCGCCCACAAGCTCCGTCTATTTCATTAGAAGATCGATGATCGTAGTGCGCTTGCGGTTACCGAAATAGAGTCAAATGAAGCAGCACATCACGAATATATTGCATCATTTCCCCCACCCACGGGGATTGAGGGAAGCGTCGCGCGCACAATGTATGAAGTAGCTAGCGAATTGGACTCCATGTTGTTAACAAATATTATATGTATCAGCTGGCACTTAATCTGTCACACTCAGTGAACTTAAAAGTCACCCCATACATTTACCTTCTAATGAAATAGACAGAGCATGTCGAGAAAGCCTTAAAAAGATACCACGCACAGTCGTAGTCATCGATCTTATAATGAAATAGACGGAGCATGTGCTCGCAGCTGAAGTAAGATCTCAGTTGCTGAAGTAAGATCTCAGAAGGGTAAGTCACGTGGGCTTACGAATTGACTAGCCGATTGGCTATAAAAGCGCAGGCTAGTGTTTTTAATCACGCTGGATAATCGCCTCAACCAATAAATTCTTAAACATTAGGATTCATGCTTTTTCCCACAACCACGTGACAGATCTTCAGAGCGAGTGACCGGGAAAATAACATGAAGCTGTATGCACATGCTTCATCTACTTCATTAGAAGGTCGATGACCCTGACGTAGTCCTACATCAAAAACTTTCTTAACGTTTTTTACAGGATCTGAAATAAATAAAATTAAAGCTTGAATTTATTTAGAGTTCATCTGCATTACGTTTTGAATTAATGTTCATGAGATTTATTTTTGATGTAAATAAGAATGGAGGATTATCATGATTGCAATTTAAATCACAGATGATGAGAAAAATAATTAACAATTAGTTTAATTTGTACCATTCTTGAGTTTAAATCCCTAATTTGAAATTCCCTGCTCTAACGTGTTTCCATTGTAATGAACAAATACAATGAAGCATTTTACTCCCCTCCAAACAATTTATGCGAAATATGCGGAGTAATTAAATACTTTAGATTCTAATACTTTTATTGTTGACCTCTTGTTTTCTAGCAAATTTATTGAAGATCATAAAATATCTTTTGAAAACTCGAATTTAATCCGAAATAGAAAGTTATATACGAGCTGAATTCAAATGACAAAGGGAGCATAAAAAGCTCTATACAAACTAACAAAAAAATACATAAAAACTATTTCCGATTTTTTTCTCTTCTTTTTCTAACTAAGATATTGTTTTCAAAACTTAATCTCTGAATTTATTAACTCTGCATATAGTACTAAGCATCTGAATTATTATTATTTTAATATTAAATGTTAAAAAATATATATAATTTTATTTTCTTGCATCCACATTCGAGAGCTCAATTTAGAGGTTTGAAAATTGATTATTTTGGAAAGTTAAATAAGATTTATGGAATAATCCTTTTATTCTAAACCCCAGTAGTTGAGTGCCAAGAGGAGTTGCTCTTAGGTAACTGGTAGGCTGAAACGCTGTTACGAGCTAGAATCTGGTCGGTTGGCTACCCTGAAGTTTCCTGGTTTCTGCAGGACGACATGAAATACTAGCCAGCTTCCCCAAAGTCCTCCAGGAAGGCATATCCTTCCACAGCTCATGGTGGGTTCGATGTGGTAGCACCTCCCATGGTGCTCCAGGATAGTGCAGAAATTGCCACGTTCTCGGCCAATTAACCCTCCAAGTGGTTTCCACGAGATATCTGTCCATCAAGATCTGACCGATTTTGGTAATGACGAGATTTCTTGCCATCAAGATAATGTCGATACTTTTTGTGACGACGAGATCGAGACGTAGTCAGCCTGTTTGTAATGACGAGATATCTCGTCCATTAAGATCTGATCAGTTTTGCTAATGACGAGGTACCTCAACCATCAGGAGGGTTAATTCGAGAAGGATCATACGATCTATAAGCTAAGATTGGAAACAAATACTTTTGTCCATTAAAACATACTATGTAAATATCAGAAGAATTTTTATTTCTGAACTGAAAGTCCATATTAATTTAACAAAACTTAATATTAATCATATTTTAGATTATCATGACACTACATCTGAATGTGTTTTGCAATTATACGGATAATCCCAAAACAATTACACATGCAGGAACAATCTTCTAATTGCTATAGCATCAAACACATATCAGAAGTAACTGCTTGTACGTAAAATAAATTTATTTTGTATTCTAAAATGACTTAAATCAGGATCTTATTGGGTTGTATGATATGATTGTTCAGTTTTTTCTGATGTCTACCGAGTTGAGTTGTGATTAATGTTTCCAATCTCGGTTCCATAATGGTCACTTCTCTCGCCTTAGATGTAGATTTAGACTTCTATTTGACAAATGTACGCACGGCATGATTACCTGGTAAAATAGAAATCTTACGAAATGCTCGTGTCCATTTTTTATACACCACCAACAGGGTTTCTGAAAATGGAGTATGATCATAAAAATTAACAGTAATTTCGAAAAAAACGATATACCACTATTAAAATATCGCCTTTATGTAAATGTAGCGCATGAAAACACAAATAATAATATATGCTAATAAAACAGTGGCAGCATAGGACAAATTAGTGAGAATATATATGGTATGTCTGAGTTTGAATTCACTCACATTATATTACAGGTAAGTAGGTTACCTATCAATTCAAAGGGAACATCCAAGGATAATACCTTATAATGTTGAAGCACGGTCAGATGACAAGGTCAACTCCTGAGCTAGCACCCCACTCTCCCAACTTCCACACCACGCACACGTGAGGACATTTGATGTCACGACAGATTTAGCGTGCACCAGCCATCATGTACACAAATGTCCTTTGCTGGATTGAGTCTTGAACTCGCAATCTTAGCTTGCTTATGCGCGAATCTACCAACTGAGCTTCAGCGGCACTGCATTATGTACCACAGAATTTATCTCGCATCATCATTTATGTAAACCAAGCTAAACTGATAACATGAAATATAAACACATTTCATCATGGTTCTGTGATGGATGGAACCTCAGGAAGCCATGACATCCTCCTATTAACATGCAAATAGATGGCTGCGGACGAAATGGTGATATTGAAGAATCCCGGCAATTTTATTTTGTGTCAAAACGGAAATATGAATGATGAAGGTATAATACCACGCAATTTTCCTCCATAAGTCCACATTTCTTACATTATGGTTAAGACGTTATCGCTAAAGAATAAAAGCTTTGAGCTCTAAAGAACTATAATGTTCTTTTCTTAGAACATTAATAAAAACGGTAACGACGATTTTGTCATTTTTCTATTCCAAAAGTAAATTCACTAACATTTGTGTAAGAAAGTCTATTAATAAGTACTGAATAATAGTAAATGATCGCCCTAACATAATTAATCTACATTGCATTTATTATAAGTATTAATAACTCTTAATTTTTTTAAACCTGAAACAGTGCATCAATGGGATTCTCTCTCTTTCCCTCTCTCTCTCTCTGTATATATATATATATATATATATATATATATATATATATACCATTTTTCAAGACTTTTAAACAGAAAACATCAAGTTGTGCTAATATTAATTTTTCAGTTATATCTGGGGTTGCCGGAGATAAGTAGATTTTGCCCTTTGCTAAGAACCTGTAAGTTGTAAGTGGAGCAGCTTCAATTCTTCTCTGGATGCATTTCCCTTTTGTGTGTGTAAATAATTCTTTTCATGCGTGTGGTGTATGTCCATTAACTTGATGTTGCCGGGCTCAGCTTGGACAAATATGGCCCTTAAGCCTTTAATTAGTTTGGATTTGTAGCTAAAAATGAAAGAGTAGAACAAATGAAAAGCCGAAAAGCTAAAATGTCAAAAAACCGAGGTATAAACATCAAACAAAAGCCAAAAGTCAGAATTTGCCATCCATGTGTGCCGAAGCCGCAGACAGCATGACAAACAAAATAATTCAATTAATGAATAACAAAGGGATATTTTAAGAATAGTTTAAGAATTTTTAAAAAAATGAAGCGGTGCTGGTGGATCAGGGCGTCATCAAGGAGGAGCCTGACCCAGACAACTTAAGATGGTGTTTTCTTCGTGTGGCCAAAAAGGAAGCCAAAAATTGCCTCCCCCTAACACCATAATGCACAAAAGTAGAAAGGCAGATTAGACAAAAAGTCAAATCAGGCAAAAAGTTCAAGCAAGAAATCCAGACAAGTACAAGCATAAAAACAGACACAATACAATACTAACAAACTAAACACAATATTGGACCATAAAAAGCAATAAAAAGCTTAAGTACTAATTTACCCAAATCATTGAAGAAATCATTTGAAGCTAAAGTAGTCAGCAAATAATGATCACCAACAAATGCCATATATAATGCCCCAAAAATATTTTAATATTATGGGACACAATTATAAATAATAAAATTTAGTATATTAATAAAATGATGAAAGTGCAGCGGTGAGAGCGTTCACTTACACAAAATATATAATAGTGTTCTATTATTGCTTTAAAACCATAGATCAAATAAAAGAGTTCGATTCCTGCTATTTTTAGAATTAATAGAGTTCATTGGGTTTTTTGAAACACCCAATGTTAGATGGTTGAAATTCTTCATTCTTAAAACATTTCACTGTTGAATTCTTAAAAGTAATGCATTTAAATTACCTAAACTTTTCGTGGGTAGATGCCTAAAATGCTTTGCTTTTGACTTCTTAAAAATAATGTAGTGTTGAAAGCCTAAAAATAAAAATTTCTTCACCCCCTATTGAAACACCTAAAATTCGTGCCTTAAAAATTCTTCATGACATCAGCACTATTCATTAAATATTCTAATTTATGTGTTGTCAAGTGCTTAAGAATATAATTTGTAAATGGTTTAAATTCTTTAAACACTTCCCCTGTTGAATTCGAATGAGTGCAGAATTATAAATTAACTGAAATTCTTCGTTGTCTAAATACATTACTGTTTACTTCTTAAAAATAATTTAGTGTCTTCACTGTCAAGTGCTTAAATATCTTCCCTATTAAATGCCTAAAAAATACTACCTTTAAAATACTTATCAACTCTTTAAAAAATACTACCTTAATACTTATTAACTCTTAAAAATACTACCTTTAAAATACTTATAAACTCTTAAAAAATGCTACTTTTAAAATACTATTACAAATGCTTCATTATTACGAGCCAAAAGTTTTTTATTGTTGCTTGCTTGAAATACTGAGCTTCATTGTTAATCAACCGGATTTAATTCACCATTTATCTCAGTTAAGACACACGAATCATGACCAATAAGCTATGAAAAATTAAAAAGCTCTAACCACTATATTATTCAGCACAGTCACCCACTGATAATTTTCATTACCACTATATATAATATAGAATATCAGTTATATAAAACTCAATATAACCGAATACTTCCCAGGGGTTCGTATAACTTTTTCCACAAAGCCATCACGACCATTTATCAATTCCGGACAAGCATATTTTTTCCCTTCCCGTCGATGGCTCGAGCCGTTTAATTTTCTTTAACAGTAGACTTCAGAATCAAAATTAACCACCACTGTGTGGCCATGCCATCCATCACAGAATCGTTTCAGTTTCCCCTGTAATTTTTTACCACGAGCCCAATCCACCTCTGTTCCTGATGAAATTGGGTCCCGTCGCTCCAGTAGCCCGTGCGAGAGTTATTTTCATGTACCGATTGACAGGCTTTCTACTTCAGGAGTGAAATATGTTGGATGTCGCTCGACTGAAGGGCGTGAGTGAATGTCAATTTAGTTTAATCAGGAGTAAAAGTTAGGTGAGTAATCGAGAAGGCGGGTTCGGTTTGCACCAGGAAGCTGGTGGTTGCGTCTTCTCTGAAACAGACTTAATGGTTGTATTTTGTGAATTATTTCTGAGAGGGATTTTCAATGTAAACAAACCAGACGGAAACCGGTACGAGAGTTATTTTCATGTACAGATTGACAGGCTTTCTACTTCAGTAGTGAAAAAATATTGGATGTCGCCCGACTGAAGGGCGTGAGGTGAATGTCGATTTAGTTTAATCATGAGTAAGTTAGTTTGAGTAATCGAGAAGGGTTCGGTTTGTGTGCACCAGGAAGTTGGTGGTTGCATCTTCTCTGAAACAAGGCGTTAATGGCTGTATTTTGTGCGTTATTTCTATTAGAGGGATTTTTAATGAAAACAAACCAGACAGAAATACCACATGCGATAGCTATTTTCATGTACCGATTGACAGGCTTTCTCCTTAAGGGGTGAAAATCGTTGGATGATGCTCGACTAAGAGTGAGAGTGAATGTCGATTTAGTTTAATCATGAGTAAAAGTTAGGTTGAGTAATCGACAAGGCGGGTTTTAATTGTACCAGGAATCTTGTGGTTCAGTCCTCTCTGAAATAAAGCGTTAATGGTCGTACTTTGTTTTATGAGAGGAATTTTCAGTGTTAACAACAAAAACCTTTGTGACCATTGGGGAATTATCAAATTTTCGAAAAGTCGCCAAAATTTTGAGCATTTGAGACTATTTTGCTATAAAAGATACTCTTAGTTACCAAGATTGAAAGGTAGTAGCAGAAAATAGCCTTTTAGTTCCCAGTGGGAGCCCTGGCATTATCTTAAAATAGAGTTTATCTCCTTTTTGGCGATGTTTGGAGTTGATTAATGAACTATCATATAACACACGTTGGCGTGGTGTTTAAGTTGGGAGAGTGAGGTGCCACATCTCAGGTGTTGTTCTCATTATCTGACCGCGGTACAAAATTACTAGGCGTTGACCTTAGGTCCTTTCCCTTTGGGATTTATCCCAGACTGTCGCCAATAGCCGTCGCTCCACTGCGACGTTAGTTAAATATTATATAGTATAGGTAGTAATGCAAAAGCAATTCGAAATGTACATGTAGCAATTTGAAATTCATTATTTAAAATTTTTCTTGGTGAAACGGGTTGAAATCGATATTCGCAAAACAAAGCAAGTGTCGTCATATCTGGAATACGTACTGGTAGCGCGTTCCTCCGCAAAACACTACCTCCATCTACCCATCTATCTTAACAGAAAAAGCCTCTCATAGCTGAAGCAATTTTTAAAATATTTAAATGTGAAAAATTACTCTAAAAATGGATGAAATATCAAGTCGTTCCCTTTAAAGGTATTTGGCATATACCTGATCTAGATGCATGTTTGATAAAACTTCAAATCATTCTTGAACACTTTAAAAAATAATTTAATCACCAGTGCATTGAGTGCATAATTAACTTTCTATTTTTAAAAGACATGGATGGAAAATATTTTTTGGGGAAACATTTTGGTTATAAAGTTATCTGTACTTGTGAATAATTTGCTCTTTTTTCCCATTAAAAAGATCCCTCGGGAAATTGAAATGAAGTCCTAGTTACGTCATACATATTTAGATGTTTTTTAAGCTGGAATGTAGTAAGAACACTTAGAAATTAATCCGCTCAAAGCGCATGAGAAGCAAAAGTTTCGAAACTTTATTTTTAGTAACAAACTGATGCCCTAACGGAATACAAATAAGTTTCAGTCTAGCATTATTATGCGATGATTAATCTTCCCTGTAACCACAGCTTTTCATGACACTGTTCGAGATATAGACAGCAATAAAAAATACATTTAGAATATTATTCAACCATGTCATGTCGTAGCTTTCAGTACATGACACCGTTATATATTATTTTTCAGAATAGTTCAGAATGATATACATCTCAAAATATAAATTTTCTCTCTTACTCAGATATAAATTCAGCTATTTCTAAGCATATAAGCATAGAAGTTGTTTTCAGTTTTGTGATTTCAATGCTATTTAAAAGTTATAGTTGAAACTTCGTGTTAACCGGGCTAACCATTCTGAATTTGCTAAATTTCATCTTAATTATTGATCTTCCAGTAGACGTATATATATATATATATATATATATATATATATATATATATATATATATATATATATATATATATAAGGGAAATTGGATTGGAATTAAAACTATGTACAGGTATTTACAGAGATCGAAATTAAGTTCAGATAATTCGAAAAAGCAACATCATTCCTTTTTCCTCTCACGTTCAAGAGTGCTCGTTTACTTTTGAAGAAAAATATATCCGTTCCATCTGAAGGTGACGGAAGGGGTCTCCTGATAGGCGTTGCTAAGTGCTGTTCACGTGATGGGGGCTACTGGTCCTATATATATGCATAATTTCTCGGTGTAACGGGTACATATATATATATTTGTATATATATATATATATATATATATGTACTTATATATATATGTACTTATATATATATATATATATTTGTATATATATATAAATTTCGAATCTTCGAATGGACTTAAATTTCATAAATGTAGCGATAAATGTTGTAAAACTTGCCCTCAACTGAATAGTTTCACCATAATGGATGGTTCTAGCTCTGACAACTCTGCTTTTCCTGCAAGTAAAACCTCACATGTCATTTACTATTTAAAATGAAGCCTTTGTGATATAGGTTATATAGGTCTAACCAATAATTCCCTGAACTTACGTATTAATTTACACCGCTCTAATATTAAAAATTATAACTCCCATTCCCCTTTTAACTTCAAGACCCACGTACCCCCGGCTCACCGTAAGGTTTTGAGCCTTATGTGGGGGACGGGTCCCCCTTTTAACTTGGAATTCCTTCATTCCTCATTGCATAGCTTTAACAATGCAATTATTACTATACTTGAAATTATAAACAATACTGAATTACGATTGGCCAAAGAAAATATCTACACCTTAAAATATAAAACACTTGCTCCTTATGGTTTATAAATGATTTATTTCAAAATTCACAAGCTAATTTAGGTAACTGTAACACATATACTTTATTCCACACATCAAGCATCAAAACGAATAGAGGTTGTAGAGGTAGCGGTATTAATAAAAAACTCTGAAAACAATAAACAATCTGCAGACATTACAAAATACCTGAAAAAAATCTAGAAAAAACTTTATTGAAAATTTTAACTTTAAACCCTTAAAAAAATTTATTTCTTCTTTGGATGACCAGAACTTGTCTCAAATTTAAAAATTTTTTCACAACACTAGACTCTTAATCCTTATTTTCTACTTTTATTGCATGATATTTACAAAGCTCGACTTTCTAAAATTAATATGAAAAAATTATTAGTAAAGATAATTTAATTTACATGAAAATAGGATTTAAACACCCAATCTTTGATAAATTTAACTTCAATAAAATTGTAAATAATTTAATGAATATTTTCCCCATAAAATTTCATACTATAAAAAAATGCTTCAAATATGATATACCTTTGGGTAGAAAAATTTAATTGTAATCATTTTTGCAGCAAGGTTAATTTA
This sequence comes from Meta bourneti, assembly GCA_933210815.1. NCBI lineage: Eukaryota > Metazoa > Arthropoda > Arachnida > Araneae > Tetragnathidae > Meta > Meta bourneti. Next base: position 42,343,318 of record OW119926.1, on the reverse strand, counting down.
TATAGGGAAAACTGTATGCTTTTGCACCGACATAAATTACAAGCCATATTTAAATGATAGTCTAGGACATATTGTAACTGGCAATCTTGGAATTATTGACAATGAACAATCAAGGGAATTAATGTATAAAGGTATACTAAATTCAGACCTATATATAATATTTTAAAAAATTTTATACTTAAAAGTTTCCTCGAAGACATTGATAATTTCTGTATTATGACTTCACTAAATTTAAAACACCTATTTACTATTTCACAGAATGGAAATGGGAACTTTACAATGACTTAAAATTTTTATAAATGAAAATCTCCCACCTTCTGGAAAAAACACCGATTACTATAAGGCAATAGTCCTAGCTATTAAAGACCTACAAAATAAATTCATAATTACACCGGTAGATAAAGCATCAGGTAACTATGCTATTATCTGAAAAAACTATATTTACATTTACTAGACACTAAGCTTAAAAATTCTGATACCTATAAGTTCTGAAAATCTACGTATAATACTATTGCTAAGAAAATAACTTCTTTAAATAAAAGATTAAAAATTTTTAATCATCATATTATTTTACCTTACATAACTAATGTACCTAAATTTTATAAAAATCCAATGAAATTTCTATTTATTACCTGTGGTACAAATTCATATATGATTAAACCCGGTATCATACTTTGTAAATATCTAAAATTGTCCTTAATGCCATTATTGAAGATGGTTTCACCTGAATTAATGGTGATAATAATAACGTTTTAAATTATATGAATGATAATATTATTAATAATATACTGACCTACGACTTTAAAAAACTATTTACTAGCAAACCACTTGTCAAACAAAAAGATGTACTTAACTATTACACTCTCTACCAATAAGTATTTGGACACCTGTGATAGAAAAGAAAAACAAAATTTATTCATATTCAATAGTTGGTAGAGCCTCCACGAGAGGCAATTACAGCCTCAACCCTCCGGGGCATGCTTTCCACAAGTCCATGTATGACGGCTAGTGGTATTTTCTTCCACTCGGCTTGGAGAAGACATGTAAGTTCCTTCACCGATTTTGGACACGGTTGCTGCACCCCTTAATTCGGCGATTCAACTCCTCCCAGAGGTTCTCGATAAGGTTCAGGTCTGGACTCTGGGCAGGCCAGTCCATTCGGTTAACCCCATTGTCACCATACCAATCCATGGTGGACCTCGCAATATGACAGCTGGCGTTGTCGTCCTGGAAGTAACATGGATCCAACCCGTAAAACTGCCACAGCGTAGGAAGCACGCTGTCATCCAAAATAGTGCAGTAGGCGTCGGCGTTGAGCTTACCATGAAATGGGACCAAGGGTTCCAGTCCATACCAGGAGAAACACCCCCATACCATAATTCCACCTCCGCCGAACTTTACTGTGGGCACAATGCATTCTGGTAGTAGGCGTTCTCCAGGCAGACGCCAGACCCAGACCCTGCCATCCGAACGGTAGAGGGTGAACCTTGATTCGTCGCTCCAGAGTACCCGTTTCCATTGATCTACGGTCCACTTTCGACGTGCTTTGCACCACATTAACCGAGCAGCGCGGTTGGACTTTATGATCAAAGGCTTATGGGCGGCAGCACGACCATGAAAACCAAGCAGATGTGCTTACGAATGGTATTCATCGAAACAACACTCCCAGATGCCTGTTGAAACTCCTGGAGTATGTGGGCCATCGGTTGGGTACGGTTCTTCCGAATTTCTCTGGACAGCAACCGTCGGTCTCTATCTCCCAGTTTCGTGGGTCTGCGGACTCGGGGCACATTCCGACAATCACCGCTCACCTTCCCCTTCTGAATCACATAGGCCACTGTCGATTTTGAGTAATTCAGCTCGCTAGATATGTCCCTTAAGGATCGGCCATTTCTGTGATACCCGACGATTACACCTTTCTCGAAATCAGATAACTCTGCACTTGCATGCGACTAATGCCAAAGTTGTTTTTTCCTACATGATATTTAACGGCGGAGGGCGTGACGTGTATCAGGACCGCAGATATTGTCATTTGCATGGGTGTCCAAATACGTATTGGTAGATAGTGTATTATCATGACTAAAAATCTGATTACTATTAATTTTGAGGATTGGGAATTTTTGGTTAACTTCTGTATCTTTAATAATTTTGTATTTAACGGTGAACATCTATTTATTCAAGTTACCACAGGGTTCCAACTTTTCATCCATTCTTGCTAATTTATTTCTTCATTATTATGAAAAAATTTTTTGCCTACAAATTAATTCTGCCTATAGATATATTGATGATTTGATTGTTTTTAATGATAGTAATTTTGCTAACCTGTGGAAATCGATTTACCCCGATGAATTATATTTAATAAAAACTAATTCAGATAATAATAATGCCGTCTTTCCGGACCTGAATATTTGCACTTTGAATGATGGAACTGATATTGGTGTTTATGATAAGAGAGATGATTTAGGGTTTCCGGTTTTTAAGATTATATTGGGATTCTATAATATTCCTAAAGAAATTTATTATAATACAATTGCTAGTCAACTGGTGCGTTTCAATAAAATTTGCAACTCTAAATCTAATTTTCTTTTGCGACGTAATAATCTCATTGACACACTTCTAATAATAAATACCCTCACTCCTTTTATAGGGTTATTTTTGAAAGATTAAAAAATGCTACGAGCATTATCTCTTCGAATTCCGGGTTCGAAATCGGAATTGCGATTCCGATTTCTCAACTCTGATTCCGACTTTTCAACTCTGATTTTTGGGTGCTATAAATGGCATGTGTTGGCGATCTTCATGGAGTTTGCGCGGTTTATTAATTTGGGTATGTTTGTTTTATCTTCTGTGGATTTGATTTTCCGGTCTTTGTTTTCTAGTTTTGCCTTTCTGTTTATGGTGTTTGGAGGGGTGTGTGGGCTACTTTTGGTTAATTGCCGCTCACACGCAGAAAACGCCCTATTGTGTTGACTGGATGAGGCTCCTCCCTGATGATGCCCTCATCCACCAACGCTTCATTTTTTCGAAGTTTTCTTGGTGTTCTTGTGTTTAAATTCATGGATATCTTTTTATTTTGTGATATTGAATTATATTGCTATCCATGTTTGTCTGCAGCTTCAGCGTGCATGCATGGACAGTTCTGCTGTCTGTCCTGCCTTCTGAGGTGGCTTTCTAGCCATTTGACTGACTTTTTTTGACCATTTGGCGTTTTGCTGGTCTGCATTTCTTCTGCTTTGCGTTTTAATGTCCTCTATGTTTGATTGATTGATTATATATATATATATATATATATATATATATATATACATTGTGATGCATGTGCTCATCAGTTAACTAAAAATTTAAAGCTAGATATCTAGCGAAATATCCGTAGCGTCGCTCCTAAGTCATCTCAAAGGTGATCAACGCCATCCTAGACCAAATATCAGAGACCAAAGTCAGTATGTGCTACTCTCCAAAGACCTTGCCATCCGTTCATCTTTTATCCCTCACAACACATTATCGGCCTCCATGGCATTTCTACTGTGAAGTTAATGATATGAATTGTTGTACTGAATGCTTTAATAATAATCGCTGTTTAGAGTTCTGTTGAACATAAATTTTGGAGATTTTGCTTAATGAATGTTATTTAGAATTTTAACAATGTACATATATTTTTGCAATGGATAAATAAAAATTAACCTTTAACTTTTCACAACCCATGTACGCCTTTACGACACGATCTAATCTCGATAAATGTCCCAGTCGATGATGTTGGTTTTAAGCTCCTTTTTTACATATTCCATGTTTAAATTTATCTGTTTTCTTGAAACATTAAACTGAAAATATGTGTTCTAAGTCTCATTATGATACATTTTCAAGTCCATGAGAGTACTGTGGTGAAACAAAATGGGAAGGTCCCAAGTTTCTTTGAAGCAGACAGCTAAAAAATAACGGGTATGTTAACAAATTTTAAATACATATTCAAATCTAAGAAAAACGTCCTTGTTTGCTTTCTATAGAGACCCTTCACCGCTGAAGAGATATATCAGTAGAAAATCACCCTAAAACACACAATATTTCTTTCACAAAGAACCTCCTTTTTGTCATTCATATAGAGAGATAAAAAAGTGTAATTCTTTCAGTATAAGAGGTTTTATATAATAATTTCGAAGCTGGTCCTCTTCGATTTCTATTTTCCCAGAATATTTTGATAAAACTGAATGAATTTTACATTTCTTACAAAACAGTTTTTTTCTTATGTGACGTAATTCTTTTGGAGGAGCTCCTCGCGAAAGATTCGACTGCTTTGAATAAAATGAATAGTTTCACCTGCATTATCTTTCACGCGTCTCTTCAAAGAAACTGTACACTGAATAGAAAAGGGAAGGTGGGAACTTCCAGTACGAAATATATTTAGTTTAAAATAGAACATCTGTATACATCGATCCTCTTTTGAAGTAAATTTTACGTGTCAAATATTTCATATTCTTCCATGTATTTGCTGCGTGATATTTTTATATTTAAAAAGGAAGTGGTCAAGTGGTTAATACATAAAGTAGGTATTTTTATTAATGCTGCCCTGGAGCAACACAACGGGCTATTGGAGACGGTCAGGGATCAAACCCGAAGATCCAAGGACAGCACCACGTAATTTTGGACCAGTCAGATGACCAGGTCACTCCTGAGCTGGCACCCCACTATCCAAATTTCCACACCACGCCAACGTGAGGACATTTGAGGACACGACAGATTTAACGTGCACCAGTCCCTTTGTATACGACGGTCTTTGGTTGGATTCGAACTCACAACCTTCCGGTTGCTAATCCGATACTCTTCCAACCAGGCAAGTGTGATCCCATTAATACATAAAAACAGAAATAATTATTACATTATCTTTAAGAGGATAAATAACGTTTGATAGATTCTTTATATTGGATAAATAACCCATGACAGATTCTTTATAAAGATAAATAACCTTTAAAAGGTTCTTTAAATGGATAAATAACGTATACAATATTTATTATATTGGATAAAAATAACGTATAAAATATTTATTATATTGGATAAATAACCAATAACAAATTCTTGGTGCGTATAAATAACTTCTAATTAAATGCTTTTAGGTATGAGAATTCAGTTTCCTTCATGTGTACTTGTCTAATATATTTATACTTTACGTAAAGTTATGGCCAAATCATTAATAGATGGAAAAGAGATTATTATGATAAATAACTTTTAACAGATTCTGTGTGGATAAATAACCTTTTCCAGATTCTTCATCTGAGTAAATGACCTTTAACAAATTCTTGATATGGATAAATAACATTTAACAAATTCTTGATATGGATAAATAACATTTAACAAATTCTTGATATGGATAAATAACATTTAACAAATTCTTGATATGGATAAATAACATTTAACAAATTCTTGATATGGATAAATAACATTTAACAAATTCTTGATGTGGGTGAAAATAACCTTTAACAGGTTCTTTATATGCATTAATTATCTTTAATAGATTCTTTATATCAGATAAATAAGCTTCAACAAATATTTTTCAGATGAATGGCAAAACCTTAGATGATGCGAAAAGATAATATTTGCATTACTGGATTGGCAACTGTTAATGCTTATCGTTATTTAATCACCAGTCAAATATTTAATGGGAGTTAAGAAAACGCATGAAAACCAACGTCAAAAGTATTCATATGTAGATAAGTAGCTAACAAAACATACGCAGCTTGTTGGGTCTAGCTGGTAAGCTCAACACAGTTATAAATAAACGAAATTAAACTTATGGGTTCTTTATTTAGACGGAGAATGTAGAGAGGTACTAGCACAAAATGCCATAAGAATAATAGAAAATTCGTACTTAAAATTTTTCCAAAGCTTATCTAATCTAAGGCAACAACTAATTCTGATTAAGACTAATTTAATCGGAAACTCGATAAATCATTTTCAAATGAACCATTTAATATTTAACAATCGTGTTTGACGATTTAATAGCCGCATAACTGGCATAATGGTCATAGCTTTTATCTGCCACCTAGTAGGTCCCAGGTTCAAGTCCTGGTTTGGGGTGACTGTCCCAATTAGGAGTAACGGTGGCTTACCCACCGGGTGCTCCAAATAGTCATCAGTTCATCCCTTTAGTGCTGAAGGATGAAGAGGTCAGTGGTCGGGCATTAGAAATAAAAAAATAAATACTTAACAATTATGCTCAATAATTCTTTTAACAAATGAACCCTTCAATACTTCAAAATATTAATAATCCCTTTTGAATTGTGCCTAAAAAGTGAATGAGAAAGAGTAAACAAAAGTGGACTAATAAATCCTTTACTGTGTAATTGAACAATAAATTGAGTGCATATTAATGAACTTATTTTAGAAATGATGTACGCATTTGAAACTCCTTATTAGTTTTCATAAGCTACTTTAAATGAGCAATGCTGTAACAGCGAATAAGGCGTACACGTTAATACCCAACCGCTATGAACATTAGAGCGCTAATCAGGCCACCAATTTTCCTAACCATCTACAAATCCCAGATTGTTTTTATTAATGATGAAAAACTCAAGAGAAAAACGTATTTAAAAACTTTCATCCTTAAAAAGAGAATTTCCAAAAATAAAACAAACCGATGAGTGAGCTATTAATTATAGTCTGATAAGGGAATTAAATGTAATTAATGACTTTTTTACATGGGAGTTATGCTCATTACATCGCTTAAGCATTAATTACTTTTAGCGAATGTGGGCAAAAAACAAACTGAGATAATGTTAATGAAATCCTGATGTCTCTGACTAAAATTATATGTATTACGACAGATCGATTTAAAAAGTTTGATAAACTTTTAAAATAACAGAGATTGTACAAGCGAACAAAGTTTTGATCTGATAACTGAATAAATGATACTCATTGAGAGAGGGTGAATGAAAATTCTGAAATGAGTACTATATCCGAATAACAGAGCAGTGAAACTTAAATTCAATTAACTGCACTGTGTGGAACGAGGTGGAGTTTTTTATTGGCTTATTTTGAAGAAAATAAAACTACCATATTTATATACCGAAATAAAATAACTCAACTATTTAAGTACTTTTGAGACGTATTCAAGTGACCATTATTGAAAATAATTTATATAGAAATACAGTTACTTTTAAGTAGAATTTGTCACGATATATACTGAGTCTCACTTGACTACCAATTATGGTCAGGAATAGTTTAATTATTTGAAGATTAGTTTGTATTATAATAAAACTGATAGATTATTATAACACATGTGTATATACGTTTTTTTTATAATTTGAAAACAGAATGCTCTTCCTATATATATTGCTTATAACAACCACCAGGCGAGTTAAACATAGGTACCAGGTAAGGTACAACATCATATCTCCAGAGTCCCAAACGTGCGAGGAGACCAGGGTAGCCCGGTTGGTAGAGTAAAGGATTATCAACCGGAGGGCTACGAGTTCGAAACTTGATCCAAACCAAGACTTCCGTGTACGTGTGACTGGCGCACGTTAAATATGTCGTGGTTTCAAATGCTCTCACTTTGGTTTGGTGCAGGAGTTTGAAGATTGGGGTGCCAGCTCATGTATTGACCTCGTAATCTGACCTTAGATCAAAATTAAATGGTGTTGTCCTCGGAATTTTCCCTTCGGGATTGATCCCGGATAGTAGCCAATAGCCTGTTGTGTTGCTCCAGTGTCACCTTAATTCAACTACTCTTCCACACACACACGTGAGCGATGGAATTTAGGTCGAAATATTGAGATGGCCACTTTATAAACATAGTTAAGGGAAGACGGGGTAAATGGTAATCAGATATATTAACCTTCTGAGGGGTTCATACGAATATATCCGTTCTGTAATCTGAAGTCTTCCCTGCCATAATTTCTAACCAGTTTTGACCTTCTCGATCAAATAAAATCTTTCCAAATTGATTAGTTGATTCTTTCAACTAATCAATTTGGTTATTTAGTTATTGTGTACATTGTGGGGTGAAAGCAACGCTACACTTCTCGAAAATCTCGAAGCGCCTCTGTAGTGAAATAATCCTTGTTCTTGAAGTACGTAACATGCTATTACTGAGGCTTAGGAAATTTAATGAATAAATGACTGTGTTATTAAATGCAACAGAACACACATAGTTGTTTAAAATAAACTTTATTCTACAGTATAGTTTTCAGATGAGTAGAGAAACCACAGTAAAGATAACCTTTGGACTTTTCGTTTGGAGATGGTTAATACTTGTAGTTCTCTAATCGCAAATCAAACACCCAATGGAATGCAAATAAACTCAAAAAACAAATGTAAACGTTTCGTGTTTGCTTGCATTCCATTGTGTTAATGTAAACATCCCATTGTTTTATTTATAACTGTATTATAAATTATTCTAATACAATTATAAATATACAATAGGATGTAAGCAAACACATAAAAACAAACGTAAACGTGTTCTATGAAGAATAGCTGAATTTCCCGGCGTTGCTCGGGTTGAATTGTTCCTAATTCATCGTAATATTACTCAATGTTATTTTTTTAGTCCCCTCTGCAGGCGCAGGACAAATAGAAAGGGGATTAATACACATCATATGTTTCTCGCAGGATTCTATGGATAGGTATGTCCGTTTTTGAACCTTGCGCCATAAAACCCCAACATCCAATCAAATCCCGCAGGATTCTAAGGAATGAGTGTACCAAATTTGATCTGAATTGGTCGAACAGTGATCGTAAAAATACTAAATGCTATTATGGGAATTTGATTTGTTTTTAGCCCCCTCTGCACACTCAAGACATAGAACGGGTAGTAGCCTATATAGTATACGAAGCCTACTCTACCCGAAGAGTTCTAAAGATTTAGTGTACCAAATTTGGTGTGGATTGGTCAAATTGTGTAGATTTGTATAGAGGGGAGACAGATAGACCGACAACTCTGCTTTATACACTGCTGGCCACCCAAATTGCAACACCAAGAAAGACAAGAGATATCCCAACAAAATTTATTTTGTAGATAACATGTTGACCAAGTATCAAATGATTAAATTTATAGACTTCTGTGAAGTGTGGTTCCTGCCAAAATCAGTAGCCAGAGTAGCCGCCATTGTTGGAGATCACCGCTGCCACACGCCTCGGCATTGATTCAAAGAGACTTTGGATGTGTTCTTGGGGTACAGCAGACCAAGCAGCTTCCACACGTTGCCAAAGTTGATCTGGTGTGGCAGCTGGGGATGTATTCTGGGTCAATCGTTGAGCAACCATGGACCACATGTTTTCTATCGGCGAAAGATCCGGAGAGCGAGCTGGCCAGGGAAGCAATTCAATCTGGCGATTGACGAAGAACCCTTGGACAATGCGTGCCACGTGTGGTCGCGCATTATCCTGTTGAAATATGGCTGTGGGCAAGCCCTGAAGGTAAGGAAGGACAACTGGCTCCAACACCTCGGAGATGTAGCGCTGGCTGTTTAAAGTACCGGCAATGCGTACTAGAGGAGTGCGAGAGTGATATCCAATACCGTCCCATACCATAATACCCGATGCAGGACCAGTGTGGCGGTGCATAACGCAGCTGTTCAGCATCCTCTCTCCACGGTGTCTCCAGACTCGAATCCGACCATCGTGGTGTTGCAGACAGAAGCGTGACTCGTCAGTAAAGACAATTTCATTCCATTCTGCCGTCCACATCCTTCTTTCATCGCACCATTGGCGGCGGAAACGTCTGTGGTTCTGCGTCAAGGGTAGACGAAGCAATGGACGTCTTGCGGACAGACCACTCTGCTGTAAACGGCGTCGAATGGTACGCGCAGACACTGGATGATGCGGTACAGACTGAATGTGCTGTGCTATGGTTCGTGATGTGGCTGAGCGATCCGTCACTGCCATACGCACAATATGCCTGTCATCACGTGAAGTGGTGCACTGAGGTGGATGCGATCGAACACGTCGGTCCGTTGTACCCTCCTGCATCCAACGATCACATATCCGCATTACAGTTGTTTGGTTTCGTCCAACACGACTACCGATTTCCCTGAAAGATAATCCACAATCTCGGTAGGCCACTATCCTTCCTCTGTCGAACTCGGATACTTGATCAAAAGATGATCGCTGTTTTCTACGAGGCATAATTGATCGTTTTTTTTGAAAAAACCACAAGAAAAACACAATTGCCGTACTCGAAATCGTCGAAATCTCCAAGCCTTAAATAGCGCTTTGAAGTGGCGCCACAGGCGCGCGTGATGTGCGTCTGCGCTGAAATTCTAATCATTTGCATATCTCACCTCCGCTAATGCATGTTGTAAATTTCATATTATTTGCATGCTTCCTTCAGGGTGTTGCATTTACGGCGGCCAGCAGTGTATTTATATATAGATAGATATGTAAATAACAACATTCACTGCAGTTAGGAAGGATTTCTAATAGTTATAAATAAAACAAATGAAACGTAGGTATTTTAGTAACACAAAAAAAATGGAATCAGCACAAAAGTTCTTACAAGTAAAACATTCCTATTTATAATCTTCCAAAGGCATGTTGGTTAATTTTTATTAAAACTGTTCCATTTTATTAGACACTCGATGAATCATTTTGTCACTTTCAATCAACGGTAACTTTTATCAAATGTTCAAATAATTTGACCCAATTTTATTCAATGTCTGCGGATATTGTTTTATCGCAAATGGAAATTAAAGCTTTTTGTGTTTTCCAAACCTCAATCCGAAGGCGAATAGAATTTAATAAATTACTTTGCTATTCAAAATTCAGTCACAATTCCATCAATTTAACAAACTGACGTATCCTTAATTGTTACGTCGCATTGACGTAGAATCGACCAAACACATTTTATCATATTAGGATTCGACGCTTCAAAGTTTGATGGTTATTTCAATCGATCCTGTGAGCTATGAAAATTCTTTTGAAGAATTAAAGAACGTTTTGTATTTTTTAAATTTTAGTTTGACGGAAAAGAATTTCTACCGATAAACTCAAATTTAGAAAAAAAGGATAGTTTTCCTTGTCATCAAAAAATCGTCGTCGAAAACACGAAAAAAAAAGAACTTACAATCCATTTCGTTTCGCTCCTTTAGAACTTGGTATTCGTATAGTTTTCCAATTCCAGACGAATCAGTTTCAAAATGAATTCCATATCACATTCCAAAAAGGAGAGGGCGTATATCGATTTTTATTAAAGTTTGATATTGATTAGTATCCTGCTACATCTGTTTCACCTTCCTGTGGGATCTGGTTTGATGTTACTAGAGACGCAAAGACAAGCGGAATATTGCTAGCCGAACATATTTTCGTTATTTACTACTTTTACATTGAAAGTTAAAATAATTTAGAAAATTTGAATAATTCTAAATTAGAATAATTCACAAAATTAAAATATTTAAGAAAATCAGGACAACTTAGAAAGTTAGAACAACTCTGAAAATTAGAATGATACCGAAAATTAGAATGATTCTAAATGTTGGATTTTTCAAAAACTTAAAATAATCAAGAAAATAAGAATGATTCTAAATGTTAGATTTTCCAGAAACTTAAAATAATAAAAAAATGAATAATTCAGATAAATAATAATTTGGAAAATTAGAATATTTCAGAAAATTTATGGAATCCGGAAGTGTTTGTTTTCCAGACTACTTGAAGGAGACAGTTTAAAAAACGTGATCGCGTCTGAATCTAAAAATGAAATATGATTGTTCTTGTCCACTTTTTAAACGGTTTTTTGTTTGAAATTTTTTTTAATCATTCCCAAAATTAAAATACCGAGAAGAAATATATTCCAAACTTTTACAAATGGTTAAAGAATGTCCAAACATTATCATATCGAGATACTCACTCATTTGCGAGGAATTGTTTTGGCATGGGATACAGGCAATTCTTTACTAAACATGGGTCGAGCGAGTATAAGAATTTCGAAAATTTCATTGCTGCATCTACAGAAGCCAGCTTAATCGCTTATGAGAGATAGTTTAAGTCAAGTTAAATGTAGGTGTCGGTACCGTTTCTGCGGCGATACGTGTATTCTGTATGCATTCTCATCGACCTTCTAATGAAAGAGATGGAGCATGTGCGAGCAGCTACATGTTATTTCTTGCGGTTGCTCTGTTTGAAGATCTGCCACGTGGTTGTGGGAAAAAGCATGAATCTTAAATTGATTGGTTAAAGTGATTATCCCCCTGATCGTGATTGGCCCTTCAGAGATCTTACGACACCGACTCCACCCACATGCTCTGTCTATTTCATCAGAAGGTTAATGTATAATCTAACGTGACGTCACTTGGCTTGTTCGTCTACTATTTCAGCACTTTGCCAATAAAAGTTCCAAAGAATAAATTCCGAATTAATGTATGATAATTGATTGATTCACATCAATTAGATTAAACGCCAAATGCCGCTAAAACGGCGATGAACAATATTTTAAGGTAACCCCGATACGTATCTTGATATAGCATTTGGACAGCGGAAGTAAAATCGCCACCTTGTGTGCACAGAAAATCCCACCTCATAACTCAGAATTGAAATGTTCTCAAGCAAACGTGAGAAGATCATTGAGATATTTTATAAACATCGAATTTTTCGAAAAATACTCATTTCAAGTTCTGGAGGTAATAACATCAAAAACGAGAAGAAAATCTTCTAAAATTTAGTGTAATATACACAGAAAATAGAAAGACCTGGACGTTGAGATGATTTTTTAAATTCAGTTTAAAATCACATGTGCCCAAGACGCAGACGTTTCTGAATCCCAAGAGGAAGTCTGCTAGACTGTGAAATTGTAAGAAAGACTGCTGTGGAGCAAAGAACTGGGAAAAGGTACTTCCCAGAAATGAAAGTATGTTTTACGTATGTCACAGACAAACGTGTTTAGCGTCTTAAGTTCGAAACATTTGCTGTAGAATTCATAAAACGTTTGGTGAATCTTGAAATATCTGTCTTGGTTTGGGTTTGCTCGACCATAGAGGTTCCAGGTAGGCCGTGCATTGTGTACACAAGAATCAATTCCAAAACAACAAGAAATCTTTCGACATTTGTTTCAGGCAATGGAAGAGTCATGGGATGATATATTTTTCAATCCGATTTGGCTCTTTTACTCACTTACAAGACCTTTACCCTATGGATCAAAGAAAGATCAATTAATTTAATATATTGGCCAGTAATTTCACCAGATTAAAACTCAATTCATAATTTGGGGTGAATTATGATGAATTATGTCTTCAAGTACTTTCCCTAGTTTGAAAAAGTCAACTTATTTCTAGTTTTAAGATGATATTGTTTGGGCTTTGATTATAAAATACTGGTTGGTTTTGGTTTATGGCGCAATGACCCTATTTGGCCAAGCTGTACGATCACCCCTTAGAAAATATTGAACCACTAGTAACTAGTGTAGCAAGCGGTTTACGATCCTTTTTGTAATACAGGTAGGATGCCACAAAATTTAGTTGTCATGCTGTTTCTTTCTGTACTTAATTTTGCATTATATTAATTTTCAACCACGCTAAGAATTATTATAATTTCATAATTTTTTTCAAAGAACAGTTTTTGTATATCGTCGACTTAGAGCAGAAACTCATTAACTGACCAAAAGCCAAATTTTACAGTTCAGGTGTTTAAAGACTACTTATTAGTTTTTAGGTTAAAAATAAAAATTCTAAACATTTAATTTTGGTGGTTATATTTTTGTTCAAACATATTAGTTTAAAAATGTATTCATCATCATCATGAAAAAAAGCATTTAGTGTCAGAAAACGCATTTCCTTCCGAAAAATTGCAGTTAATGAGTTTCTGCTCTTAACCGGCAATATGTATATTTTTCTATCTTTTTGATTTTATAATATCAGGAATACAGAATTAGATTGATACTTCGATAGCCACTAAAACTAGCATTATCCAATGTAGAAATATAACAGTTTCAATCAAACAAGTAAACTACAAGATCTAAAATTGATTTAATAAAAATACATTTTTAAACATTTTTTTCAGAAACTTTGCACAAACATATGCAGTTGATTCAAACACGAAATTCTGCCGTGAAAGACAAAACAAAATGGCCCTTGCCATTTTTCATATCCAAGAGGTGTTGGAAGCCAGGCTATAAATCTTCCGCAAAATAATCTATTCCATAGCTGTGAATTATTCAGTTTAACGTGGAAATAAAACACCAATGTGTCGTGCTTGTGTAATTCTCGTCGGCATTTCCACGGGTGATTGGTGTCTTGTCATACTGAAAGTGAAAGATTTAAGACCTCCAACTCCCCTAGTATAAGCCTTACATACGATTCTCGCGTTAAAAGTGGCGTATTTATGAAAATAATTCATTCCACAGATTTATTTACATTTGTATTTAAAAAAGTTTATTCTGAAAAGTTAGGAGTTGCGAAGTGTGTGAAGTTCGGAAAAATAAATGGGTTGATGGGAGAATTCTGACTTTTGTTGTTCTTGAAAGAACTTTTGTTTATGTTTTGCTTGTGTTATTTATATTCAAAGCTTCCAAATTAATTGAATTCAAGACCATAAAAATGAAAGTTTTAGGCCCAAATTTATGGGCGAAGTTAACTTAAAAATGGTTTCTGAAGTAAACAGTGATGTTCCTTGAAAGTTAAGTGGGTTACTTATTATTCTGAGTGTTAAAAAGTTATGAAAGTGTAACGAGTTCAGAAAGCGTCATGATATCTGCTTAAATAATTTACATTTATCTTTTCCTCTCGCTGCTTACAAGTGAAACAGTCAAATTTTCAAAAAATGCATTTTATTAGCTTTCCTAGATCAGAATATGGTGATCTTTAAAACACTAGGTAATTTTTTCGTTGAATGAAGGTTAGATACTTATTGAGAAACATTCTTAGTGAATAAAGCATAAAGGGTAAAACTTTCTTTGCTGTTACGGAAGTATGTGTTTTGACTTGGTATGTTTCACTTCTAAGCAGACACTATATATAAAATCGAATAACTTAAATAATAAAATACTGAATTACCTGAATACCCTTAACCCTTCTGGTAGTTGTTTCAGAGGTATCCCGTCATTCTCAAAAACTGACCAGATATTGATGGATGAGATATCTCATCATTAGAAGAAAACTGATCAGATCTTGATCTCGTCATCATCAAAAATTGTCAAAATCTTAGTGACAAGGTATCTTATCATTAGAGAAATTGATCAGATCTTGATGGACGAGATATCTCGTCAAAACCACTTGGAGAGTTAAACAATGACTTGTAATAGATGTTGTAGTGATGATTTTTCAACGCTCGTACTTCTGCTTCTAATTAGAAAACCATTCAAATCACATACAAAGTTAAGTGAGGGAGAAACGGCCCGTTTTCCACAAAATGAGCTCTTTTAAATTCAGGATACAAAGTTTCCGAAAAACCTCCATTTTAATCAAAGAGTGCATTATTTTATTGTTTAAAAACATGTTTGATACAAATCAGAATAACAATCCAAAAAAATTAATGAAAAACACTGGTCATCTTCATCGTTAACGTTGGAGAAAGTTGGCACATTGTTTCAAAATGTATGTAAGCAGGTAACAAAAATTTTAATAATTCAGCGTCAAAGTTTTTGTCTTTTAATATCTTTTTCTTACTCTATCTCTTTCTTTTGCGTTCACTGCTTAGATCCGTTTAGGGTGCAACCTTCATAAAACTACAACTTACAATCACAAACACTCGGGTTAATCATAATTTGTGAAAGTACTAACCAAGACATTCTACACACCTGATCGAATCTACTCCAATAAAACTTAGATAATTCAAAGTTGAAGGAATCAGTAAAAATATTCAAACCATTGAAGAATTCGAATTAAAGAAGTTTATATGGATTCCAAGATTTATCAGGGAATGAACAGAGTGGTTATATATTTTAAAAAATTGGTATAGGATTTTAAGAAAAGCATTAACACACTTTGTGAAAAAAGCTTTCTTCTCAATAGATTATATTCTAAGGAAAGGACCGATATAATATTTCTAAAGGATACTAATCTAAGAAGAGGTTAAGGAAGAATTGGAAAGTTAAAAAAAATGAGATCGTTGACTTATCACCCCAACAACGCCATCAAACTTTTCCCGAAGTTCCAGTTTGCAGAGAGCTACACAACAAAAACTCAAAAAGCAAATGAGAATAGTTTTAAAATAAGTAATCATAATACAAATGAGAAACCGCAGCTTAGGCAGTTTTATTGAAAAAAAATTTAGTTGGAAGTTTGCATGTTAACTGTCCATATTCTCTTCGATTTCTTTCTCGTTGCCAGTTGCCATAGTAACGAGAACTACATTGGAAGTAATTATTCCGTAAATAGTACTGAAATGTATATAGATTTTTGGAACACTCCTTAGTTCAATTTTATAATTATTGATTCGAAGCATGTACTCCAGGGATCTAATATCACCTAATTAGTGAATACTTTATACCCATACAGATGTTGCACAAAGATTTATACAGTACTGAATAAATTTTCATCGAACAAAAAAGGCTTTGATATTTAAATGCTTCGTAGAGAACTTAAGTTTCTCTTTAAATTAAGACTTAACCCTCCAAGTAGTTTTGACGAGATATCTCCTCGATCAAGATTTGACCAATTTTGCAAATGACGAGATACCTCGTCATCCAGAACGCCGATTGAATTCCGAATGATGAATATATTGCCATTTCTTGATGATGACAAGATCAAGATCTGTTAAGAGTTTTTTCCTAATGACGACATATCTCGTTCATCAAGATTTGGTCAGTTTTGTTAATGACGAGATACTTCGTCGAGACCACCACCAGGAAGGTTAATTTGATGTCTACAAACTTGATTTTTTAATTGCAAACTTGTTTAAGTAGCTGTTACTATTTTTTTCATATATTGCTTTATCAGAAACAATGCGTTTCATTTAAAATATGGAAGTCATATGACTAATGTTCAGACTACAAATTAACCCCCGCACGCGCATAAGTCCACCTTGCAACTAGCAGTCATTCGTACATAGCTTCTAACTAATTTTGACCTCGACTAACAGAATTCTTTCAAAGGATTCTATTCCAATGAAAGGACCAATAGAATCTTTCTGAAAGCTGTAGAAGTCGTGAATTCTTTCAACCTATGGATATGGTTATTTAGCCCTTTTTTGTGCTGGGGATAGAAATATTACACTATCGGAAATCACGTGATGATTAGAGGATTAACACTTTGAAGGGTTCAGACACATATATCTGTTCTGCAACCTCTGTTGTCTCATGCATGATTTATCACCAGATTTGACTTTCATGACCGATACAATCTTTCTTAGGGTTCTTTCAACCAATCTATGTGGTTGTGTATTCTTTCTTTGTATTATGGGGTAAAAACAATACTGCACTACTCGGAAATCTCACGATGTCCAGTGAGTTTAAAAAGTTGCCAGAAACAATGTTTATTCTTTCTGGCACTTTCTGGTAAAAGACAGATAAACCAAGGAAGAAACTAAGAACGAAATGTTTGTTTCGATATATGTGGTGAGATGAGAAGTAATAGGGCCAAAACTATATGAAGCTTTTTCAACTTCATTGAATTCATACGAGTGTTTATTCCACGTTATATTTTTAATCAATTTTGATATACCTTTTTCATCTTCCACGATTAACAATTCTGTTTAAGCTGTTGCATTTCTATGTGCTCATGATAATAGCATTAAACAAAAATGCATGCATTGCGAAGTTTTTAAAAATAGCTTATTTCAAAGGTAAAACTTATTAAGGTTCTTCTAGTTAATTAATAGTCTAATAAAATGATGGTAATAAAGATAAAATTTGAAGATTAATATACAGTGGTACCTTGAGATACGAGTTTAATTCATAACATGACCGAGCTCTTAAGCAAGTCAAAATGCTCGTATCTCAAATCAATTTTCCCTATTGAAATTAATTGAAATGAGATTAATTCGTAACAGCCCCCAAAAAGCCACTCCAGTTTTTTATAATAATGTATTTATAATGAACAAATATTATAGCTGGAGTTGTAGCCTTAGCTGGAGTTATAGCTTTTATCGAGTCCTTCAGAATAGTACAAATCGTAGAAGTAGTGCGATCGTATGCGTTGCCAAGTCTATTACTCTTACGCCTTGCTCATGTTTGTCTATTATCTCACTCTTTAATTTCATGGATATTACCTTTTTCCCACCACTGTTCTTTATACTCACCTTTGGACTCATGGTTATACGAAAAAAAAATTAGCTAAATAACAGCACACACCCGGTTTTTCCGTTTTCAGAATTGACGCATCTGGTCGGAGAAAAGAGAAATGGGAAAAAAAAATAAGAAAGGGACTAGGGCCTCCCGGTGGCAGTTGACAATAAATGTCAAACCAAATTAAGAAATTGATTGATTTTTGTGACAAACGTTAACTGTCATCAGGTGAGGTAAACATGTGAACTGAACGACGAGCAAGACGGGAATCTGAGCGGAGTGGTGGTTGTGACGTCCCCGAAGTAGGCTCGTAACTCAAGGCAAAAAATCGACCTAGTGACGGCTCGTACCTCAAAAAACTCGTATGTTGGGGCACTCGTATCTCAAGGTACCACTGTAGTTCATCTGAGAATATTTTGGAACTTACATGGTGAGAACGCGAACCTCGGGTCGCTGAATTGAAAATTTTTTATATACGATGGTACTCCACAAAAGGAATTCAAGTACAATAGGAAGGATATAACACTCAGCCGTTTTCGAGAAATGTTCATTTTAAAAATTCCCGTTTGTGTATATGTCCTATGTTTCTAGGAGTCTCGAGTAAGCAGCGAATCTCGGTAGATAACTATCCGATTGTCATGCTGTCGTTCTGTGTTCAATTCTCCTCACGACGTGGTGTAAAAGTTTGGAGAGTGGGATGCCACCTCCGATGTTGGCCTCGTCATTTGACCGTCATCTTCAAAATTAGAAGGTCCTCGGATATTTCTCTTCGGGATTAATCCCGTACTGCCTCCAATAATCCATTATGGTGATCCAGTGCGACGTAAATTCAACTATCTACCATTCAAACTGATTTTTCTTTCGGATTGATACCGGACCGTCTCAATAGCCCTATAGCTCCAGTGCAACAGCCACCATCTGTTGTATAAATTGCCTCATCTTTATATAAGTTTTGTAATTGAACATGGTTTTAAAAGCATGCCCTGTTGCTAAATAACTTCACGTGTGTAAGAGATAAGTTTGTAGTCAAGCTGCATGTAAGTAGCTGTAGTTATTCTGTTGCGATATGTGTTTCCTTTACGTACTCCGAACGTGACGTTAATTGGCTTGTTTCTTGAATACGATTTCAACTCTTCGCCTATAAAAATCCCAAAGAATGAATTCCGAATTGATATATATCTAATTGAGGTCAACGCCAATTAGAAATTAGACTAAATGCCAACATCAACAAAGCGATGATAAATTACAATTTAAGGTAACCTCTCTCTATCTATCCTAAAAACGCATTTGGTTAGAGAAAGTAAAATCGGTTTCCGTCTGGTTTGTTTCCATCTGAAAGTCCCTCTCATACAGAAATTACGTTATGACGAATTTAAATATGTGTTATATATAATTCATGCGCATAAACAGAATAATTGTATATTTAAAAATTAGTATTACAATGAAAGTTATAAGATATTTAAAAAAATACTCTACATTCTTCTTGTTCTTATAACAGCTAGGTCCAAACATATAATTTGCGTACTTTTATTCAGTAGTAATTAAGTTATCATATACATTTTTAAAAATTCTTTTAAAGAACGTTTATATATTCTTGCAATAAAAATTAGGCAGGATTAAAAAAACAATGATAATTTAAATGTTTTTAGTCTTGACTAATGTCTTACTTCCGGAAATAAAACTAATTTGAATAACATTTTTGCTCTTTTTATGGCTCAAGGATACATTTTCTGAGCGACAATACACTAAAAAATATATTAGAGTAACGAAATTAAATAAGACCCTTGAATTCTCAACTACCTTAGTTATTACTGAGCTATAAATGTTACGATGGAAATTCCTGGCAATTGGTTGCATTTTTAATATGTATTTTTAATTATTTATAACTCAAAACAACTAAATTATTTTAAAATAAGATAAACGACTAGACATTTCAAGTTGGTAGTTGAATTAACGTCACACTGTAGTAACACAACGGACTCTTGGCCACGGCCCGGGATCAATCCTTAAAGAAAAGATCCGAAGACACCTTGTCATTTTGAACCACAGTCAGATTACAAGGTCATACTTGATCTGGCACTCCACTCTCCGAACTTCAGCAAGACACCACCATGAGTATGTTTGAGGCCACGATATATTTAACATGCACCAGCCCCCACGTACACGACGGTCTTTGGTTGGATAGTTTTAAACTCGCAACCCACCGGTTGATAATCCGCTACTCTTCCAACCGGGCTACCCCGACGACATTTTAAGAAAACATTCACAATTACCACGAACAGTGTAAGCATCTTTATGCTTTCATTTAAATTCAATGACATAAAAGGATTTACGATTCCTTTTTATTAAGCCCATGTATCCTTTATACAGCTTTGAAGATCAAATGATATGTAGGATGATTTTACACAAGGGATTTTGGGGGATTATAATCTTTTGATAAAGAAACATACTTCTATTATAAATAGTATTAATATAATGAATAATTTTCAATGTAACATTCATTTTATACGATGGTAGCAAATGCATGAGAATATAAAATCCAGATTTTATGCAGTACTCTATCAAGGATATTTCAATAACTCTTCATATGGAAATTTGTCAAATAAAAATTCCATTTAAGAGATATATCAGTTGAGATAACTTTAAAATATGTTTAGTTTTAACTCTAATTTGCTTAGAGCGGAATCTTCAAAGTGAGAAAATGATTAAATTAGTGCTCATTCTCCTTAGTTCCATAATGAAGGTCTTATTTCACTAAAATTAATTGCCGAATCAAGAAGTAAAATGGTTTAAATCATAAAATTTAAGTTCAAATAATTCCGCAATACATTTTTAGAATATATTCTAATCGAAAGTTTATTTTTCTACGAAAAGTTCGATAATTATCGTCGTCTTTTCAGTTTTCTTAATCATTTTGTAAACTGCAATCAAATTTATACGAAGAAATCGAAATAATGTTTGCTGATCTCAAGTGAAAAAAATTGCCCTGATCAAGTCATTGAAACAGATATAGTATGTAGTAAATGTGTGTATAATGATGTAAGGTGGAATAATATTTTTTTAAGCAGGTCATAAATTAGTCAAAGCTAAGTGATAATTCATCAAGTTGGAAAATTTTACTGATTCATCTTCAATGTAAAATTTAATATTTAGAAATCATATTTTAAATTACTAATATCCCTATCACTTAAGATGAAATAATTACTAAATAGATTAAATAACTACTAAATTCTAATTTCCATTAAGTGATTTAAGTCTAGACTGGTAAAGTTCAGTAAATAAGTTTTCCTTTGCATGAAGGTTAGATTTCTTCTTGAGAAACACAGTGTGTAGAATTCCCCCTTGAATTAAAATTATTAGAATTCCTTTTAAATAATTTTTTTAATGTTATGCTCATTTTAAAATACTGTTTTCAGCATTGGTTATTAAAATGTTACGCAATAAACATTAGTTTTATCATTTTGAAGTTTTCACTTTGAGAGTAGTTTTGAGTACGTCATAAAATATACAAATGCAACGAGTTGTTGAAGTATATTAGTTAATATGTATCTCATATATGCACAACTTTTAAAGATGAAGAATTAAACTTCAGTTTTGTCAAAATTATCAACTAGAAAAATTGTACTCGTATCGGTCATATGAGTATGAATTTTGTCACACAACATTTTTTCAACTTCCGAATTTTTTAAAATTTAATATTTGTATTTATAAAATTTTTTGATAAATACATTTTAAAACATCAGAAAATGTATTTAGTTTTCTAAAGGCATGGTGAGCATTTAACAATATAAATTTAACCAAAACTAAAAACTATTAAAATAGATTAACTTTTAAATTCTTATAAATTGGAATTATTAAGCTAGTGTTTATTATTGTGTTTCCATATCCCACATTTGAGTAAAACCTCAAATTTTTTAATTTTATTACTTACGGAGTAAAAAAAGTCAAATGGTTTTAGAATATCTATTATAATTTACACTGGATTCAACATTTAATATCATCGCTTTAACCCTCCTAGAGGTTGTTTCGACAAGGTATCTCGTCATTATCAAAACTCATCAGATCTTGATGGACGAGATATCTCGTCATTAGAAAAAAAACAAGACCGGATCTTGTCATTAGCAAAATTGGTCAGATCTTTATGGACGAGAAATCTCGTCAAAACCACTTGGATGGTTTTTATCAATGATTAACAATCGGTGTGCGGTAGCACACAGGCGTACGAATGGCATTGATGTGCTTTATTTATGGATAGTGGAAAGATTTAAATTGCTTAAGATTTATTTCATTCAGCCGTTAGGTTTTGAATTTTTGATAAGTGTGCTCACAAATATTCATATTGTTATTGCTGGTATAACTAATATTAAGAATTATTTTTTATTACAAGTATCAGAAATAAATAATTTTAAAAAGATTTTTTGTCACTTGGAGCAAAAATACTAAGTAATTACAATAATTATGTTTTGCAAATCAATGATAGATAATTATACCCCAATTTTTGTTTTATCTATAATATATGATATATTCTTTGTGCGCAGGATTTTCGTAAGTAGTTTATATGTACCGTAAGATGAAAAAGATTGAAAATCGCTGTTCTAAATACGTTCAATTCTAGTAACCTTAATTTGGTTTTCTATGACACAAGCATTTATTTTCAATTGAAATATAATTGTTCAGAATGTTTTGATTGATCTATAATATAGATGAAATATTTAAGACTCAATAAACATTTCAGAATCATAAAACAAAGCAGTGAAAATATTATTCTACTTTCAATTGGCATCCACTTCTTAAAATAGTTTACGGAGATTTTTCATTATTTGGGGATAAAAAAATTGAAATTTTATATCTATTATCCATTTAATCTTATATTAGATTGCATTTGTGTTCCATGGTATTTAGCTACAAGTTGTAGTGGCGCAGGTTTGATTTCTGTAACTTAGCTTGGTTGTATTTCTCTTCTGTGTCAGTAAAACCATAGATGAAATACAAAAGTAGAGTGAGCAATTGTAACCTTTTTATGTTCCCAGTATCATGCGACCAAAACTAACCTAAGTAACTTGACTTAACTAACCTTGTAGTAACCTTGTAACTAACCTTGTAGTAACTTGACCCTAAGACTGCTTTCGTGCAGTCTTCTGGGTGGAACCTAATGTTCATCATCTGATTGATCCCTGGACAGAAGACACCCATTCATTGATTGATCATATGATTGGTCCATTGATTGATTATCAGATAATAGTAGAGTTTGGCGATTTCTCCCCTTTTGTCACCACTCTGTTGAAATGCTGATTCACACACTTACCCTGTCATCAGATGTTGCATCGCCAAACGAGGCGATAAGATGCCAAATCGACCAACCAAGTCAATTTTTTCTAGATCAGTCATGTGACTACTAGTCGACATGTTGGTCACACTTTTTGAAGCTGCTCTTAATAGCAATGTCAGTCTACTAATATTTCACGTCTATGAGTAAAATTTTCCTTGTGTGACTGTGTCCATTTCAAGCAGATCCAAATACAAGACATTGTATTTGGATCTGCTTTGCCAAATATGACCCTTTAGACATAAAATCTAACTGATCACAACCTCCATGGCCCGTAGAAATAGAAAAACAGTAAATATTGTTTCAAAAAAATCCACGCAGTTTCGAGCTATTCTGTTCATCAACGGGTACTACTGGAATTTAAGATTAAGGATGTTTATCGGGGATTTAAATAATACCGGCACGTCTAAAAGAGTTTCGCTAAAAGCAAATAAATTAGTGATATTAAAGGATCAAGGAAAATCTTTCTTGAATTTCCTTGTAAAAATAAGTATTTTAAAATATTCTTTTTTGATCAATAAATATCTATAATTTATTTACATCATGGGAAGAACTAAAAAGTCAATTCAAACATAAATATTGTAATTTAATTTGTTTCGGAAAAAATTGTTTTTCGATCAACACTGGTAAAGCAACCATCGCTGCCTAAAGCAATCAATCTATGCTCAATGTTATTTCTATTGCGATTTCGGATAGTTTTTAGCCCCCCAGGGCCAATATAACGGGGGTTAAGAGAGCCTATACTGACCGCAGTGTTCTAAAGTATAAGTGTACCAAATTTGGTGTGGATTGGTCAAACGGTGTAGATTTGTATAGAAAATATACACACAGACACACATACACACACACACATCCTATTTTATATATATAGATTGATAGTAATCAGGATGTTATATTAATTAAGTAAAAGTTAATTAAGCCTTAATTAACTTTTACCTAGTTGATAATTAATAACAGTAATTAGTTTTCTTATCCTCTTTCCCACAAACGAAGACTTGTAATTTTTAAAGTGGTTTAAGGGAAGTATGTATTTAAATTTATATTCTTTTAATCTGTTTTTTGCTAAATCATTCTGATTAAACAAACTTGTGATTTTATACATAGTACAACTGTAAACATGTGTACAACTACATTGACCAACTACAGCTCCATCAGACTTGCATAGTGTCGAAAAATATGTATCGTCGCCTTAGAGCAGAAACTCAATAACTGACATTTTTCGGAGACACTAAATGAGTGCTTTCATGTTGATGATAAATACATTATTATGTTGTAATCTTTTTGAAAGATATACAATGCAATCAAAATTATTTAAATTTTCTTTAAAAAAATAAAATTAATAGGCTTGCCGTAGAGTAAAAAATATTTTTTAGCTGCTGAATTTCTGCTCCATGATCTTTTAGTAACGTTTTTTCTATTCTCTCATTTTTCAGAGAATTCGTTTGCACAATATCGTTTTGATTTTTATTTTAAATTGAGAATGTTTGCAATGTATCCTAATCTACATGTCTTCTTGATATGTTATAAGGAGATTCGAGTATATACTCATATCTTAAAATGTCACTTCATTAGTTTAAAAAAAATTATATTTCCTTGAAACCAACTAAGTCTATTAAAATTTGTATACCCATATCGAGTATGTAACATTCTCAACTAGAAGCGATTGGTGATTATAACTGATATTTCAATTTCCAAACTGATATTTAAATTTTCCATGAAAAATTTACAAATACAATTCCAGAAAACTAATTTCCTAGGATATCAATACATTGAAAATATAGCTTTGAAGTGACGACGTACATACCAAATTTAGTAACCACATCACGTTCGAAACATTCAGGGACAAAAGGTTTTTTTTTAGTATTTTTCTAATAGATTAAAATAATTTCGAAACATGTGAACGCTGGAGTGTTTTTTATGTTATAAGAGACATTGTTTTAACATTGCTTTAAAAAGCAATTATTTATAAATAACATTGCTTTAAAGTACACACACTCTAAGCAATACAGAAAATCGAAGAAATTTTTCAATTTAATTCTTATTTTTACACACATATATTTGGACAATTTATATCACTGCATTCGGTACCTACATTTCTCACATTATATTGTAACCAAAAGCTAAAAATAATAAACAAATAACACTTATACGTAAAGATTACGAATACAAATTTAAAATGCAATAAATTACTGAATTTAGGCAATTACTAAAATTAGTATACCGTAAATTCCATCACTAATTTTATAGAAAAAATACTTAATTTATTTTTTCTTACTACTTAAGAGATAAATACAAATGTTTCTTAAAGAAACATAATCATTCTCATTGGAAACAATTTTCCGTTGGGTTACACGATTCGAGGAAACTTATAATTACTTATAATGCAAGTCTACGTAGAAAGTTTTGGGATTCTACGTCAAACCATCTTCCATGTCTACTATGAAAGACAGTTGATTAACTTCACTATTCCGCTTAGCCCGAGAGTTTTTGCTGCTTCAGGACAAACCAAATTGTGGCTAAGTTCCTTCAGCAGTTTTGTTGTCAAACAGCTTTTCGAGCTTCGTTCGCTTACGTCGCTTTTTCCCCTCTTCCAATTACTCGGCTTGACAGCTTTTGATGCTTTGTGGTGATTGCTTTCTTACGTAATGTTATAATATATATGTGGTTCTGATAGAACAACATAGAGAGCTGAAAATAGTTGTGTTCACCTACAAAATCCAGACACAACAAACTATGCAAATTTCATGAACCCAGAGTTCAGCGTTCAAGAATTTTTCCTGCTTCAGACAGGCCAAGTCGCGTTTGTTTCCTCAGAAGGTTTCGAGACTGTTTGATATCGAATGAGACGCTATTGTGCAATGCATCACAGATGAAATTAAGTACCGTCTACTGACATATGTGCAAAGATAATTTGTCCAACCATCGTAAAAACTGGCTTGTGGCAGCTTATGTCTACATAATCTTTCCTTGTTTGACAAAAGAACATGAAAAGATTAAATATTCTGTCGACAGTCCAGCGCGGTGTTAAGCAATATTATATCTAATAAAGTTTAGTTATGCAAGCAGGTAGAAACAGTTTGTTGTGTATCGTGTACGTGAGGCTTCTTGAGATGTATCACATCCAAAGTGACATCTGTCAATGTCGCAAGTTATTTAACCCTCCAAGCGGTTTTGATGACATATTTCGTCCATCAAGATCTGACCAATTTTTGTAATGACGAGATATCTCGTCCTCAAAATATTGCCAATATTTTTATGATGACGATATCAAAATCTGGTCAGTTTTCTTCTAATGACGAGGCATCTAGTCCATTAAGATCTGGTCAGTTTTTCCAATGACGATATATCTCTTCGATACAACAACCAGGAGGCAACCATCTTTTCCGAGTTGTTAACCTACCAAGTGGTTTCAACGAGATGTCTCGTTCATCAAGATTTACCATTTTATTTATGATAACGAGATCAAAATCTAGTCATTTTTCTTCTACTCACGAGATATTTCGTCCATCAAGATCTGCTAATGGTTTTGCTGAGATAATGAGATATATCGTCATCAAGATATTGCCGTTTTATTTATGATCAAAATTTATTTTTATTTATGATCAAAATTTATTTTATCAAAGTTTATTTATGACGAAATCAAAATCTGGTAATTTTTCTTCTACTCACGAGATATCTTGTCCATCAAGATCTGCTAAAGACGAGATACCTCGTCAAGACAACCACTTGGAGGGTTAAAACAAACGCTGATAGCCAGCGTGTTATTAGATAAGAGTATACGTTATTTTTATCAATAAGGTACTATTTTTCATGTATTTTGCTATGAGAATTTTATGTATAGAATCAATGACATGTTTAAAAATTGGAAGAAAGCTTGGAAAGATGTCTTTGTCGGGACCGATTCTTTTGTCACAAGTTACACTCACATGGAATTTAAGAAATATTAAGAAAGAAATCAGAAGGAAGTGGTGCGAGACCTGGAGTAGTATGAATTCAACTTTTTAAATGAATCTAATGATCTTATGAGGGCAATTACTTATGAATTAATCAATTATATATTTTATCAGAAACGCAGTTCAACATATTTTCCACACAAAAATGTAAGTCATTTTAAGTGTTTTCCTATATGCCAATTTTCGGTAGGTTGGGTTTTGTAAGGCTCAAGGGCCATATTTGACCAAACACAATGTAACGTCAATTAATGTATATACACGCACAAGGAACAATTTTACTGATACAGAAGAGAGATATACACCCAAGGAACAGGAATCAAACCTGCACCGTTTGCAATTCGCAGGTTGCTAGCGCCAAGGGAAAACCCATTGAACCCTTGTGGCCCCACCAATTTTCTTATAAGTAGTGTTCTATGGCATGTATATTCTTATGTATGTGCATAAAATTAAAAAAATATATAATAAATACACTACTGAAAGAACATCGAAAAAGATATTTATTCCTGCATGTATAATTGTCACCTGACCGTTGTTCAAATTTACGTGGTGTTGTCCTTCGGGTTTGATCCCGGACCGTCGCCAATAATCTGTTTCGTTGTTCCAGTCGACGTTAATTAAATCCCTGCCATCCTGCATGTATAAACAAAAATCTATCGTTATCAAATCTTTTGTGGTACGTTCAATTATACGTAGTGTAGAAATTCTACGGCAATAAATTAATTTAGGAGAAAATTATATTTTTCTGCTGCCATCGAAACTATTCTAAAACCACCGTTTCTATGAATTCATAAAAACCCGTGTACCCTAATTGGTATTTATAACCAAGTGAAATAAAGCGCCCGTCTTCCTCTAATGTATGAAATTAGATGAAGGCTTCTGATACTATAGGGACGACGAACAATCCAAACTGTTCAAAATGCTTGAACAGTCGGCTGCTCACTCGTAATGAATTCCTTCTTCTGGGAATTTATTAGGCGTATTCCATCCCTTCAGATAATTATTTGCTCAATATTTTGTCTTTTATGCACTTATTTATCCTGTCTAATGTATTAATGTGCACTCCATTAAAATGTTGTGCTTACAATCACGAAGCCGAAACCCAAGGGAAAGTCGCATTGAGAGTTAATTGTAATCGAGAAAGTCAACTGAATTTTGCAAAAACATCTCACCGAATGCATTTTACGAGTGCAGACTAAGTTCAGTCTTCCTCTTGATGCTTTCTGAAGCAAAAATAGAAATGGCTACATTTGGTGAGTGAACCAACGTGGGTGCCACTTGAGAGTATAAAATGAATTCCTATTAAATAATTTGTCTTAATTAAGGTTGGATGGTGTGCACTGTTCCTTTGTTCTCTCAGATTCTAAATTTAGAACTGATCTTGAATTAACAAAATAAAATCGACGCATCAAAAATGTTTTGTTCCACTAATTTTATTACACTAATGGAACAGCACATTAAATGTGTCTTAAAGCTTCTTAGTTTGATGGAACCTAGAAGTGGATATCGTCGACTTAGAGCAGAAACTCATTAATTTATAAAAGAATGCGTTTACAACTGTTTCAAGACTATTAGTTTTAGGTCAAAAAGTGAAAATTAGAAGCATTTTGATTAGTGCTATTTATCCTTTAAACATTCTACATTTACATGATATTCTACATAGTATTTCTCATCATTATAAAAATAAGCAATTAGTGTCTCAAAAGATGTCAGTTAATGAATTTCTACGTTAAGTCGACGATATGGCTATTACAGTGTAAACATTATGCGTCATTCAAACCCGAGGGAACCTAGAAGTTGAAGTGGCTATTGCATTGTAAAAACCATGCATTCTTTAAACATGATAGAATTTAGAAGTGGAAATGCTTATAGGATTTAAAAAAATATGCGTTATTTAAATATGATGGAACTTAGAAGAGGAAAAGTCTATTTCATTGTGAAAAGCAGTCGTGGTAGTTTAGTTGGAAGAATAACGGATTAGCGACAGGAGGGTTGCGAGTTCGAAACTCGGTCCAACCAAAGACCCTCGTGCACACGGAGGCTGGTATCTACGACTAACATCCATGCGCTTAGAAACCGGGATTCGAGCTCGCGACCAACTGGGTAGCATGACCAATATACCACTATACGCACTAGCTATGACCACTATACGAGCATGGCGGAACCAAGAAGTGGAAATGGCTATTGCATAGCAAAAATATGCGATATTTAAATATGATGGAACCTGGAAGTGGAAAAGGCTATTACATTGTGAAAAACTTATGCATTATTTAAACAGCATAAACACTTCATAAAAACAATATTTCAGTGCTTATACTCAACGTAAAAAGCCCTTTTAATACTATATAAAAAATAGTTTTCAGTCAAGTGAACTTTGTAGTTTTAAAGCTCCGATTCGTGTGATAAGGGGAATCTTATGAATAAACTCAATTCCTTTCACTATTTTCTAAGAGTTGACACTTTAACTATAGTTCTGAATTTAAATACAAAGGTGTAGATTTCAAAGACCTCTGAACCTTTCCAGAAATGGGTTTCTTTCTGGAGAATCCTTTCAGTCTAGAGCAGATATGTCTGATCCAGTAAAGAGGGCCGTACTATAGTTCTCTTTGATGTAGCTACTTGATCACTTTTTATACACACCGAATCTCGATTGCATTAGAGACCTTTCGAATGCTTAATGGTTACAAATTCCGTTTCGTGAGTTCAGACGAGTCGAGTTGACTCCAGGTTGTTCATTGGCTGTAGTAACCACATTGATTTTCTACCTTTCATTGGACTCAAGTCTTCAACACTTCTAAATGGGATCTTTGTGCAAAATCTGGCTAAATGTCAAAGATGAACTCATGTTTGCAGTTGTCATTCGTTTTTAAAATAAATGTTGTTCGTAAAGGAGTTAGTATGATTCCTTCTTTGTAAGCCCTCGTGAACACATCTCTTCCAGGTGTGTACAGTCTACACGGACTCGAGGTACTTTAGTGATCTTTTTCCCCCACGGGGGATTAGAGGATGTGTTTAGGATGGATTTAACTATAAATTTTTCTATAATTTCGAAATAAAAAATGGAGTTTACAAACAGCAAAATATAAAATGCATCAATGGAATCATTTTGTCCCAAGAGAAACAATTTTAATCAAGTAATCATAAATGTATCCCAGAAGCCCCAAGGGCAGAACGTGTTGCAATAATCCAACTTCTGACAAGTCACGATTGTTCAGCTAAACATTTCTACCACCTAAAAAATCTGCAGAGTCCCTGCTGTTCTCTTTGTACTAATTCCCAATAAATAAACACCCGTCACCTGCAAATGTGTACTGAGCACATTTGCAGGTGGAACCTCTGCAACCTCTATTTGAACCTCTGCGTCCGATACGGAAGGCTAGAGGACGGAAGAGAAGCTAATTTTTCTTTTCTTGTCTTACTTTGTTTTACCAACTTTTTGGGTGTTACTAACCTCTTTAATGTGTATCGTGCTTTTTCTGCCTCCCATTAGAAATTGACTTTAAGTGTAAATCTCCTTTAGATGCGTACGAGCTTCATGGATCCGATGTATTCTAGTTAACTTTTCTTTTGAAGTGGGGTTTACTGTCTTTTGTAAACACGGGTGTCGCGCTCCCGAGGTACCCAAGTGACCTTTCCCTGCTTTCATCCCACTATGTTCCCCAATCCCTCTTTTTTCCCATTCATGTCATGTACTTGAATGTGTTTTGTTTTTGGTGAAGCTTGACCAAATATGGTTTTTGTACCATAAAACGTCAAAACAACCAAAAATCCATTCCGTTGGAAATTTAAAAACATTTTTTGACCCAAATAACAAATTCATTTCTGTGCTTATGAGTTAACCCTAGAAATGTATCTTCAGAACTTTTGAATCACAAAGAGTTATAGACTTGAAAGATTTATTCGCTTTCATTCAGATATTTTTATTAAGCTATATTTATAAAACTGGCTTATTCAAAAAAGACTTTCGTTAGTATGTTTCTGATGCCCTAAACAGTGGTAGTGTTTCTGAGCCCATGCGTCAATTCTTAAGCTGTGCAGTTTGCAATTTACTTTCTAAAATATTTCAAAAGCTGGATTCAAGTCATTCAAAGATGCATTTAGAGCATTGTGAACTTAGGTCCTATAATTTTGAAATCGAGTGAGTTTGAAACCAAATTATGTATTCCATTCATTAGATATATTATGTATTCCTTTCATTAGATATATTGCGGTCGAATTGAAAAATTAATATTTTTCAGATAGAATATTCAAAATTTGTCCAATAGTATTTTTTACCAATGCCCGACCAATTTGAATTTGTTAAAAGTGCTTTCGTCATTATGGCACTACGAGTGCAGAATTGTGAACCACTTGGCGTTATTCTGGTGCACCACAGGGGGGTTCACAGATTTTCATTTAGTTACTATGCACCTTTGTTCGCTGAAATTGTAGCATCCTGAAAGAAATAGTGAATTGGCTATAATCTTGTAAGACAGGCAGGCTATCGCCGAAAATGCAAATGATTACAATTGAAACTCATACGTAAGTGAACTTGTTAGGAGAAGGCTTTTGTTATGGCACTACAAAGGCGGAATTGTGAACCCTAGTGCAGCACGCGGGTGGGTTCGTGGATTTTGTATAGTTACTATGCACCTTTGTTCGTTAAAATTGCAGTACCCTGAAATTTTTTTTGAATAGGCTAAATACACTGCTGGCCACCGTAAATGCAACACCCTGAAGGAAGCATGCAAATAATATGAAATTTACAACATGCATTAACGGAGGTGAGATATGCAAATGATTAGAATTTCAGCGCAGACGCACATCACGCGCGCCTGTGGCGCCACTTCAAAGCGCTATTTAAGGCTTGGAGATTTCGACGATTTCAAGTACGGCAATTGTGTTTTTCTTGTGGTTTTTTCAAAAAAACGATCAATTATGCCTCGTAGAAAACAGCGATCATCTTTTGATCAAGTATCCGAGTTCGACAGAGGAAGGATAGTGGCCTACCGAGATTGTGGATTATCTTTCAGGGGAATCGGTAGTCGTGTTGGACGAAACCAAACAACTGTAATGCGGATATGTGATCGTTGGATGCAGGAGGGTACGACGGACCGACGTGTTCGATCGCATCCACCTCAGTGCACCACTTCACGTGATGACAGGCATATTGTGCGTATGGCAGTGACGGATCGCTCAGCCACATCACGAACCATAGCACAGCACATTCAGTCTGTACCGCATCATCCAGTGTCTGCGCGTACCATTCGACGCCGTTTACAGCAGAGTGGTCTGTCCGCAAGACGTCCATTGCTTCGTCTACCCTTGACGCAGAACTACAGACGTTTCCGCCGCTAATGGTGCGATGAAAGAAGGATGTGGACGGCAGAATGGAATGAAATTGTCTTTACTGACGAGTCACGCTTCTGTCTGCAACACCACGATGGTCGGATTCGAGTCTGGAGACACCGTGGAGAGAGGATGCTGAACAGCTGCGTTATGCACCGCCACACTGGTCCTGCACCGGGTATTATGGTATGGGGCGGTATTGGATATCACTCTCGCACTCCTCTAGTACGCATTGCCGGTACTTTAAACAGCCAGCGCTACATCTCCGAGGTGTTGGAGCCAGTTGTCCTTCCTTACCTTCAGGGCTTGCCCACAGCCATATTTCAACAGGATAATGCGCGACCACACGTGGCACGCATTGTCTAAGGGTTCTTCGTCAATCGCCAGATTGAATTGCTTCCCTGGCCAGCTCGCTCTCCGGATCTTTCGCCGATAGAAAACATGTGGTCCATGGTTGCTCAACGATTGACCCAGAATACATCCCCAGCTGCCACACCAGATCAACTTTGGCAACGTCTGGAAGCTGCTTGGTCTGTTGTACCCCAAGAACACATCCAAAGTCTCTTTGAATCAATGTCGAGGCGTGAGGCAGCGGTGATCTCCAACAATGGCGGCTATTCTGGCTACTGATTTTGGCAGGAACCACACTTCACAGAAGTCTATAAATTTAATCATTTGATACTTGGCCAACATGTTATTTACAAAATAAATTTTGTTGTGATATCTCTTGTCTTTCTTGGTGTTGCAATTTGGGTGGCCAGCAGTGTATTTGCAAGATAAACAGACAATCGCCCAAAATACACAAATTTAAGTTCTTATGTAAGAGACGCACGCGATACCGGTTTATGCACCTGTCGGTCGGAATGTGGCTCGGTAGGTATAAAAGTTCTCAGCAAGCCAAATATCTAAGTATTCTGTCAGTGAATTTGAATACTATCGAGCTGTTGGAACGTAAACTATCCCCCGCAGAACGAGAGAACGTTATGATTATTGACGGTTTTTGAAAACGGAAGAATCATCGGGCTGAGAAAGTGGTTTCTTACATCGTGAATTTTCTGAGCTGCCTGAGGTATCGTAGTTTCCTCTTGGTGACTAAAATGTGGGTCTACATATCATAAAAACCCTCCAGAAACGCGCATGATTCACATTGGATTTCATCTTAAGAGCGTCCATTTAACCATAGGAGCCTTTTGCATTTCAAGTACGAGATTATTACTGGTAAAATATAAATCCGACCCGACCAACATATTCCAACACATTTCGGTAACAATTCTAATAAGTCATAATATAGAGTGAAATAATTCAATACCGTACACACATACAATGTTGTTAGAATGTTTTTAAAATTATATTAGGGTCGTATTAATAAGTTATAGTATTTGATCATTCATCGAATCTCATTCCATAAAGAAATGTTTTTAAAATTATATTAGGGTCGTATTAATAAGTTATAGTATTTGATCATTCATCGAATCTCATTCCATAAAGAAATGTATGCAAGCTGCGCCAAAAACTAGATTAAATAAAATCTATAAAAAGAATAAATAAAATGATTGACTGCAAAAAAGGCATGGATTTAATTTTTTAAATAATAATGTAGAAGAGACAGTTGAACCAATCAAAAATAGATTAAAAACCATATTGACAAAACAAAAACAATGAATAAAATTAAAACATGTGATCAATGACATAAAAACTGAAAACATGAGATTAAAATATCTTGATCAACTTCCAAACATAACTCCCATATTTTCGAAACTTTACTCTATTTTGATTTTTGATTTTCACGAGTCGTTTTAAAAATACCTGAGAAATTCATCGGATTCAAACTTACATTCTCAAATACATTTTTTTACTTTGTAGTAATGGCAGTAAATCCACCAGATAGCTTGTAACTGTCATATCATGCCTGTATTAGCTGTCTAGACTCCAGCAGGTTGTCAATGGAACGATGGATGCCAACTGTGAGTGGCGATGTATGTGCGCTTTCTGTCTTCCTGTATTGTCTTTAGAGTGTAACTACTTTATATATTGCCTCCCATGTGGAGTCTTATTGGGTATTGAGCCACAGCTTTATTTTAAGAAATACAAGCCAGCTGCAGTATTAGTAAATTTCTTGCAGTGGGTGAAAGCCTTAAAGATTTGGAGACATGTCACCTTTTTACAAGGTTCACACAAAAACACAACATTTCGTAGACTGCAACAATATTTGACAAACATTTATTTAAATTTACTGTACTATCCTAAGCACATAGATTGGAATTCCTGCACTCTTCTAATTACTGTACTATCTTTAAGTACATGGATTGTAATTACTGCATTATCCTAAACACACGATTCAAAATTACTGTTCTATATTTGACCCTCCAAGTGGCTTCAACGAGATACCTCGTCCATGACGATCTGATTGATTTTGCTAATTAAGAGACATTTCGTTATCAAGATATATATTGCCGATTTTTGATGATGGTAATATCAAGATCTGGTCAGTTTTCTTCTAATGACGCGATATCTCGTCTATCAATCTGGTCGCTTTTGATAACGACGTGATACATCGTCGAAACAACCACTAAAAGAGTTACGTACGAGGATTCTAATTACTGTAATGTCCTAATTACGTGTGCCAGTTCGAAACTCGATTCAACCAAAGACTGTCGTGTACAAGGGGCTGGTGCTTGTAAAATCTGTCATGACCTCAAATGCCCTCACGTTGGAGTGGCGTGGAAGTTTGGAGAGTGGAGTTCCATCTGAGGTTGTGACCTTTTCATCTGACCGGGGTTCAAAATTACGAGGTGTTATCCTCGAATCATTCCTTTCGGGATTGATCCCGGACCTTGGCCAATAGCCAGTTGTATTACTCCAGTGCTCCGTTAATTAAACCCACCTACCTACCTAAGTACATGTATTTAAAATTGCTGTATTATCCAAGTACACAGATACTCGTTGCTGGAAAGGAACGCTGAGATATCTACTATCGCGTTCACAGATCAGACACCAACTGACAAGTTGGCAACGTTCTTGGCGTTCGCCAAGCATATAAAAAGTGACGCCAATTTAAGAAGTGGCACCAAATATGTCAGGGATACGCAAGGAGCAATACTCATTAAAAATATCAGGAATTTAAAGCAGTTTTTTTGTCCTTTGGATTCAAATGATTGAATCAGTAAATTATGTCACGAGACATAGAATGTTATAGCTACCATTACAGACTCAGTTTAGAATCCTCGAACGGCTCCCAAATAAAAAACCACAATACCCCACCCCATTAAAACGATACCCCAACCCAGTTCCACAAATATAAAGATCTCACTCCGAAGCGGTGTGATTAAACGCTAAACGGAACCCTCAAATCTCGAGGGCATCGCCACCCACCTTACAAATTTATCGAGCGACCGTTTAATCTCTAAATTAATTAGAAAAGCTAGTCCGGTAATCGAATTTGGCGCGGTCCACTTAGTCGCTTGCGGTCTCGGAATATTAATAGAAAACGCTCCGGCCGTGGCTCCAAAGCACACGGGCGTCCCAGAAACGCGATATTAACCGGCGCGTCGCTGATTTGCAGAAACACACAATGGGGCAGGCACGTCGATTGCTAGCGAAGTATGGGGCTGACTGTTGCTTGATGATGTATTAGGACGGCATTAGGGACAGTTCAGCCCCATCTTGATGGTCGGATAATTGTCCGGCGCGGAATGCTTTCTGAGTCAGTTATGTGGCTCTGGTCGTGAATGATCTTTCTTGCTTATATGCTTCCCCAGGAGGTGTGGAGGAGATTAAATGTCGTAAATACAAGCATTGTGGCTTGCATATATTTTTGACAAAAATCAGCATACAATGTTATAGCTATATAAGCGATGGGTAATAATTTAAATGGTATAGCTCCTAATGGTATTTTGAGGGAGATGGTTAAACATTGTGGAATAGTATCATCAAATATTGTGGCATGTTGTGATATACATAGTTTTTGACAAAAAAACCGGGTAGATAGTTGCAAGGAATGTTTTCTGTGCCGCTTGCCTTTCTTGGTCTTGGTTGTTTTCCCATGATGGTGATTTGGAGGTGATTAAACGTCGTGATGTATTATATACAAGCGTTGTGGCGTGCAAAT
Source organism: Meta bourneti (assembly GCA_933210815.1). Taxonomy (NCBI): domain Eukaryota; kingdom Metazoa; phylum Arthropoda; class Arachnida; order Araneae; family Tetragnathidae; genus Meta; species Meta bourneti. The sequence continues at coordinate 42,306,470 of OW119926.1, read as the reverse complement.
AGTTTTGACAAAAATCAGCATACAATGTTACAGCTATTATATATAAACGATGGGTAATTATTTTAAATGGTATAGCTCCTTATGGTATTTTGGGGCGATGGTTAAACATTGTGGAATTGTATTATCGAATATTGTGGCATGTTGTGGTATGCATATGTTTTTGCCAAAAAACCCTGGGTAGCTGTAACTAATGTTTCCTGTGCCGCTTGTCTCTTTTGGTGTTCTTGGTTGTTTCTCCCATGGTGATATTTTGTTTAAACGTTGTGATGTAGTTTATATAAGCGCCGTGGTGTGTAAATTGTTTTGCCAAAAATCAGCATAGAATGTTATAGCTATCTAAGCGATGGGTAATAATTTGAAAGGTATAGCTCCTTGTGGTGTTTAGGGGAAGGGTTAAACAATAGTGGAATAGTATGTTAAAAAGCTGTGGTATGCTTATGTTTATGTCAAAGATCAGGGTAGATGGCTTCAAGGAATGTTTTCTGAGCAGCTTGTCTTTCTTTGTCTTGGTTATGTTCTTCCCCAGATGGTGCTGGTTAGGAGGTGATTAAAGGTGATCGTGTGTAGTATATACAAGCGTTGTGGTGGTGCAAATAGTTTTGACAAAACTCAAGATAGAATGTGATAGCTATCTAAACGATGGGTAATAATTTGAAAGGTATAGCTCCTTGTGGTGTTATGTGGAAAGTTAAACATTGTGGAATAGTATGTTAAAACGTTATGGTACGTGCATGTTTTTTGCCAAAAATCATTGTAGAAAGGTATTACTGTATCGACGATAGGCAATTATTTAAACGGTACAAGCTTATAGCGTGTTTTGCTGGTGATTAAATGTGGAGTAGGGGAAACTTTGGGGTGTGCATGTTTTGCCAAAATTTAGCAGGGAATGTTATAACTATATCGATGATAGGTAATCATTTAAGTGGCATAAAATCGTGTACGTACTCCGTGGGGGAGGTTGCGGATGATTAAATATCAGGTATAAATGTTGGGTATGCATATGCTTTTGCTAAAAAGTAGAATAAAAAATTATAGCGAACTACAGATCATTATTTAAACGGTATAGTCATATGCATTCCCATGTTGTGTTTTTAAGAATGATTAAATATTGCGTAGACGTTAGTCGTCTTTCAAATAATGGAGTAAATAACAAAAATCTAACGATGTGTGACGTTAATTTTCTTTTAAAAAATCTTATTTCCATAAGAATAAGCTTTATCTGTCAACTTACTCTGTTCCTATGGAAACCAAGCATGGCCGGTTACCATCGCAATGCTGTCGTATCGTACTATCAAGGGCACTATATCAACGCGAAACGGTATATGGTTGGATTGCAATTATATCCCATGACAGTGATACCTCTGTATGCATAGCTATATACACTGTGTTTTCAACCTAATATTAGCAGAGCCGCGCATGCATCTTAGCTAAACTTTCAATTGCATATATCTATATCCATGGCAAAGTTTTGTTACTCGTTTCATATCTTATTTTCAATCCAGTTAGAATGAATGTAGCATCCATATTCATAAATGGATATCATGCCTCTAAATGAGGTAAAATTATCCAAAAATACTTAACACCATTTAGTTTACTTTTTGCAGGTGTTAATTCTTATTTCCAATAGAAAACCTCACAACAATCATGCTACCACAATTAGATTATGAACGTCTACTTCAATTTCATCCTATTCCCTTGTTCAAAAGCGATTCGGGAGTTTTTGAGGCTAAAAACTAGTTTCGCTCATACTTTCTTTTTATCGCTGATTTCTATTTTTATTCTGTTCTGATTTTCTCTGTGGATTATTCGATAAATCGGTGCTAGTATTGGACGAAACCAAGCCACAATGATGCGAATATGGAATCGGTGGATGAGGAAGGATGAACTGACCGATGGCTCGTTACACCACCTAACAAGGGAGCAGACATCTTGTGCGCGTGACTATTACTGATCATAATGCCCCACCCTACAAAAGCGGAGAATTTTTTCAAGGTGTCCATAGATGCAAATACATTTGACTCTACACCACAAGCGGCTGCAATAGTGCGTGGAGTAGCACACATGGACAAACGAATGGCACAGCATCGTCTTTACATACGAATCTCGATTCTGTCTAGAGCACTATGGTCATTGCATCCGAGTCTGGCAGCACCACGGTGACAGACTTGCATTATATATCGTCATACTGGTTCGTTATCTGGGGTTATGGTGCGGAGTACCATTGTACTCTAGTCCCTCACCCACCTTGTACACATTTCTGATACACGCATTTCCGTCCACCGAATACGTCTGATCAATGATACCTGAATGAATGGCACATCTCAGATTACCGCGGTTATACCAGATGAACTTTGGCAACGTGTGGAAGCAGCATGGACTGATATACCTTACACACATCCAAAGCCTCTTTGTTCCGAAGCTGGCCCTCAGGGGCACATCTTTAGGTGTGTATGGGCATCACAATTCCGAAGTACCTGAGAGATCTTTCCAACCTTTCATTTTTTACTCACTCCTACCCTTTTGCATTTTTCCTCCCTCATTGTTGTCTTGTGTTTGGCGCAGCTTGGACAATACGGCCATTGTACCCTAAAACCCGTAAACACCCGACCAATATTTCTAAGCTGAGACATGTAGCATCAATTATTGCAACCCCAGGCGTATACACAAAATACTGATTTCTTGGCGTTCCGCAAATCGAGCGGAATTGTAATTTCAATAACTTCACCTTTCATACGAAATGTGTATTTGATGTATCGTGTACTTCAAGATGTTGAATTTTCGATTGCCAGCAGGATAGAGACAATAGGGTTAAGGGAAAGAAAGATGGAAATGAACCAGCATCATTGTTATGACTTCAACGATTAATGATGCACTGGAGCAGTTACCACACTGAAATTTCAAACCGAATATTTCTGTGGTAACAATATTTAAATAAAGACACACATTGCTACAATTTATTGATTCAATAACATCTAAAACAATAAACAGTGATTTAGCGATACGCAGATATTAATTTAAACTCAGAAATAAAGGACGGATTTAATGTGTTCCACAATTTTCCCATCTCGAAAGATGATTTCCAACTGTACAAACTCGTCATGTATCCTCATTTCTTAATTAACAATACGCGTTTAATAACAGGAGTGTGGCAGTTGCTAATAGGCTCTAAACAATGTATGTACGAGAAACTGACAGTTTACCGTAATATTTATGTGTCAATTTAAATGATGGACGATGAAAATATATTGTTGGTGAATGTTACCAATTTAATTAATCCAATTAAATTTCTGCATACAGTTTTGAATGAAATGGTAGCCTAGGCGCACATATATGTCAAAGTAATAATTGAATCATTAATTTAAAAAATTCGACATCTGTACCAGATATAAATCACGATGAAACAAGGAAACCGTATTCAGTATTATTAAATGAATTTACAGTATTGGAAACGGTTATAAACTAGGTAAAATCAGCCACTACGTGATTTTGCCGCTTAGTTGATTGATTTGAGATTACAGAGCTGCATAATATTGCTAAAACTACCGAAGAGGTAGATAGATAGTTGAGTTAACGTCACACTTGAACAACACAGCGGCTATCGGCGACTGTCCGGGATCAATACCGAGGGAAAGATACGAGGACAACCCGTAATTTTAAACCATGGTCAGATGACGAGGTCAACACTTGAGCTGGCACTCCACTCTACAAACGTTCACACCACGCTAACGTGAGGACATTTGTAGCCACGGCATTTAATGTGCACCAGCCCTCTCGTACCTGACGGTCTTTGGTTGGTTCGAGTTTCGAACTCGCAATCCTCCGGTTGCTAATCCGTTACTCTTCCAACCGGGCTACCGCGGCTCCAAAACTATCGAAGAATTTGCCGCTCTAAAGACATTCTCGAGCAGTCTTAATAACAGAAGGCAATGAAAAATCTGGATGATAGAAATTAATGTAGAAAAGAACATGTAAGCAAACGTGAAATAGATTTTGATGTCAAAAAAATACCGAATTACCTAGGTAAATGGGATACAGTCGAAGTGGACGTTCAAATGCTAATTTTTGTGACATGACTGAGGTGTGCAGTTTTGCATTGCACTTCATTGGAAGTAAGAATAATAAGTACAAATAATGCTGGTTCATATATTTTAAAAATTTTATTTCAAGTGAAGATATGAAATGCGAATATCAATGTATAACTTTTTGAACACTTTTCTCATTACTCAAAGACTTTCCGTGAAGCTTCGTCATTCGGCAAGCTGATTCTAAGGGATTTTTAATGAAAGTTCCGGACAGGCCAATGCCTTAGGTGGGACAGGGCCTATCCCCCATGTGGCACACAATGACCATAATCCAGTAATGATGAGATGAATTGAAATTAAGAGGAATTTAATATATGCTACATGTACAAAGTATTTACAAGAATGAGATGAATTGACAGGGTTTTAGGCCGTCTAATGCCCGAACAATTAAAGTTCATACATTTGCAACCGTCTGCTGCAACGTCTTTCTTCATTATCTGCCAGTCGTCGTCTTCGTCTTTCTGGTGATTTTGGCGGGATTCTGCTATTCTAGGTGCGCCATGCGTGGGTATGTTTCGAGCACGCATGGCTTCTTTACGTCCAGACACCTCCATTTACTAGGTGACGAGGGATTTCAGGTATTCCACATAAATTTATCGTAAATGGATTGAAATAAGTTCGAAACATGAGTAGCGACACTGTCATGAATTTATATGAGTAATTAAGAAACTGATGCGGAAATTCTATCCGCGGGTCTGCTAGTTTTAAATAATTCTGAATACCCGAAATTCATACTTTTCAATGCAAATGCCCCTTATTGACATTTGCACTTAAGTTAAAGCTCATTACATAAAATAATATTTATTGATCCGATTATATGAGTTTCATCACAAGTCACTTCAAATTTATGAGCAGGAATTTTGATAGATAATGAGCAGTCACAATTTCTTAACAACTTTTGTGGGTTTAATTCTCCTGGTGGTTGTCTCGACGAGTAAAACGCCAGATCGTGATGGTAGGTAGGTAATTAAATTAACGTCACTTTGGAGCAACACAAGGGCTATTGGCGATGGTGTGGGATCAATCATGAAGGGAAAAATCCGAGGACAACATCTGACAATTCTGAACCACGGTCAGATGACGAGGACAATGCCTGAACTGGTACCCAACTCTCCAAACTTCCACACCACACCAAAGTGAAGATCTTGATGGGCGGGATATCTCGCCAAAGAATAAAACTGACCATATCTTGATATCGTCATCATAAAAAAATTGGCAATATCTTGATGACGAGCTATCTCATCATTAGCGATAGTGTTCAGTTATCGATGAACGAGATATCTCGTCGAAACTACACTGCTGGCCACCCAAATTGCAACACCAAGAAAGACAAGAGATATCACAACAAAATTTATTTTGTAGATAACATGTTGACCAAGTATCAAATGATTAAATTTATAGACTTCTGTGAAGTGTGGTTCCTGCCAAAATCAGTAGCCAGAGTAGCCGCCATTGTTGGAGATCACCGCTGCCACACGCCTCGGCATTGATTCAAAGAGACTTTGGATGTGTTCTTCGGGTACAACAGACCAAGCAGCTTCCACACGTTGCCAAAGTTGATCTGGTGTGGCAGCTGGGGATGTATTCTGGGTCAATCGTTGAGCAACCATGGACCACATGTTTTCTATCGGCGAAAGATCCGGAGAGCGAGCTGGCCAGGGAAGCAATTCAATCTGGCGATTGACGAAGAACCCTTGGACAATGCGTGCCACGTGTGGAAGCGCATTATCCTGTTGAAATATGGCTATGGGCAAGCCCTGAAGGTAAGGAAGGACAACTGGCTCCAACACCTCGGAGATGTAGCGCTGGCTGTTTAAAGTACCGGCAATGCGTACTAGAGGAGTGCGAGAGTGATATCCAATACCGCCCCATACCATAATACCCGGTGAAGGACCAGTGTGGCGGTGCATAACGCAGCTGTTCAGCATCCTCTCTCCACGGTGTCTCCAGACTCGAATCCGACCATCGTGGTGTTGCAGACAGAAGCGTGACTCGTCAGTAAAGACAATTTCATTGCATTCTGCCGTCCACATCCTTCTTTCATCGCACCATTGGCGGCGGAAACGTCTGTGGTTCTGCGTCAAGGGTAGACGAAGCAATGGACGTCTTGCGGACAGACCATTCTGCTGTAAACGGCGTCGAATGGTACGCGCAGACACTGGATGATGCGGTACAGACTGAATGTGCTGTGCTATGGTTCGTGATGTGGCTGAGCGATCCGTCACTGCCATACGCACAATATACCTGTCATCACGTGAAGTGGTGCACTGAGGTGGATGCGATCGAACACGTCGGTCCGTCGTACTCTCCTGCATCCAACGATCACATATCCGCATTATAGTTGTTTGGTTTCGTCCAACACGATTACCGATTTCCCTGAAAGATAATTCACAATCTCGGTAGGCCACTATCCTTCCTCTGTCGAACTCGGATACTTGATCAAAAGATGATCGGTGTTTTCTCCGAGGCATAATTGATCGTTTTTTTGAAAAAAACCACAAGAAAAACACAATTGCCGTACTTGAAATCGTCGAAATCTCCAAGCCTTAAATAGCGCTTTGAAGTGGCGCCACAGGCGCGAGTGATGTGCGTCTGCGCTGAAATTCTAATCATTTGCATATCTCACCTCCGCTAATGCATGTTGTAAATTTCATATTATTTGCATGCTTCCTTCAGGGTGTTGCATTTACGGTGGCCAGCAGTGTACTTGGAGGGTTAAGATGTTTTTTATATTCAACAACATTTTGTTGAAAAGCAAATGCAAAAAAGTGTTGAAACTAAATTTACGTATCAACGCGATTCGTAGTATGCATTAAAAAAGATCGTATCGTGTGGTTACTGTTTGAATTCCTAAAACTCGGCGTGATAGCCACCAATAAAATAATTAACTTATAATATATAGTTGTACAACGAACCTCAACCATGAAGTACATTTTGGTAGATTGAAGTTAGGTACTATCTTTCTACGTCTTACCATATTGGTGATTGTCGGACGTTATTATCAACAAGCTCGCTTTCAAACAATCCATATAGTGGTTCTCACAAATTCCGATGGCACTTCTAAAAATTGACATGCACACTTTGATGGGATGGCCCACGATTATCAGTTGAATAGCCCAATCACTTCCAAAAACTGTCTGAAGCTCTGAGTTAACATACACTGCCTCTTCTCTTATTATAGCTTCACTCTTCATTGCCGTTTAGTTTCTGTTCAAAACTTCCATCATGCCGCGCACACATGGCTGCTAAAGGCAACGTTAGACAGTCAAGCGGTCGTAAATATACATTGCAAGACCACGCATACTGAAGTACACACGTAATTTTGACACAGCATTCACAATCTCACACATTTTAAAAATGGTCAACTAGTGGTAGAAAAGTATTGTACTGAACTTAATTACCAATTTAAAAATTAACTTCCAATATAATAAAATAATCTCAACCACAAAGGGCATTTTGGTAAACTGAAGTTGAACTGTCCCACAATTATCACCACGCTTATCTAACTTAATAATTCCAGGCGACTGCATATATGCATAAGAAAATAAATGTGTATCACATTTATTCGCATTTCGTCCCAAAAGCTGCTAATTTGGTTCTTGAGGAGTCTGCTTAGTACTAATGATTATAAAAATATTTCATGTGGATAATCGTACTCGAAAGATTAAAAGTTGTTAAGTTGCTAACCTAACTAAAACAGTAATTTAATTACTTAATTAAATAAAGCCTTTATTGTACAATTACTAGAATAAAAGTGTGCCGTTGATCAGTATATATCACCTCGTTGTCTTTTACACCATTTCTTTCAGGATACCTTAACTATATTACAACAAATTGAAAATACAATACGTGTTCTGTACTGAATGAAAATAAATTTGTGATAAAATTTCTGGGTCTAATCAAGGGTAACCAACGTAAAACAACATTAAACGCAAAAGTATACAAGGTGTTTTGAAAAAATCTGGCTAAATTTGGTAGAGAGGCCCAAATGAATATTTTTTGTCAAAGAATGTGTGTTCGGAAATGTCGCGTTTAGGTGATAGAGGGCGCAGTTTAAGCATCGATAGCATCGTTTCTGTGGCCTAAAGCGTCATTCTCCGCTCGGATTTTCAACGGCATGCATCGCTACACGAATTCGGAGCTTTCTGATATATGGGGCTGCGAACGGAAATGGACGAGCTGCTCATAGGTTGTACAGTGGTCAGAATGTTGCTTCTGCATGGATGTTTGTCCCTACTGAATGAATGTGTGTTTATTTTATTATCCATAAATATTATTATCTATAAATCAACTATTATATCAATTTTATATTATTATCTATAAATCAATTATTATATAAATTTTATGTTATTATCTATAAATGCCTATTTTATGTCCATCTACCACCATTTAAAATTTGGCCAGATATTTTCGAAAAACAATCTGTGTATATCAGTCCCAAATATTATGAAAACACGAAACATCAACTAACCACTTGGTTATTCAAATTATGTTAATGTAATCAATTTTGATATTTTTCCAATCAAAAATAACGTAAGTTGATAAAATTTATAAAATTACATATGGATTCTCTTTTGCAGCATGGGTCTAAAAACAAACGGCAACATCATCTGTTGTATGTTCTGTTCTATTAGAGATCTCGTCATCATAGTATACTAAACGGGTTATTTTGGTTACAAAAATTGTTTTAAGTTGTGTATTAATAACTATTTTGTAAATGTGTATAAATGCATTAACTTTCTTAGATAAAAAGTTCAATTTTTAGAGTAGATTAGTAGAGGTATTAAGTGTCCCGTTACGTCTCAAAACCTGAACTTTTCGGTATAACTGCTTAAAAGAACAGTTTGTCGATTCATTTTTGAGTGTAAAATTGAATCAGCATCTTCAGATATTTCAGTGTACAAGCATAAGTTCATTACGCTTCATATAATGCAGATGATGTGCCATATATCAAATACGAAACAAACACTGAGATTGTTTGAATGGTTTCTTATAGTATAGATTGCCTAATCAAAATATTCGAAGTCATTCTTTTTCACAAATCTGGTCGTGGTAGTCCAGTTGAAAGAGAAACGGATAAGCAACAGGAGGGTTGCTAATCCGTTTCTTCTTCCTTCTCCGAATTGCAAATTCGAAACATGGTCCAATCAAAGACGATGGTGTACGCGGGGGCTGGTGCACGTTAAATTTGTCGTGGCCTCAAATGTCCTCACGTTGGTCTAGTGTGGAAATTGGAGAGTGGGGTGCCAGAGTTCATGTGTGACCTCGTCATATGACCATGGTTCAAAATTATGAGGTAATGTCCCCGATCATTCTCTTTGGGATTGATCCCGGATCGTCTCCAATAGCCCACTGTGTTGCTCCAGTGTGACGATAATTAACTCTCCTGGTGGTTGACTCGACGAAGTATCTCCTCATTAGCAAAATTGATGGACGAGATATCTCGTCATTTGAGAAAACTGGCCAGATCATGATCTCGTCGTAAGAAAATCGGCAAAATCTTGATGTTGTTGTACCTCGTCATTAGCAAAATTGGTCAGATCTTGATGGACGAGATATCTCGTTGAAACCACTTGGGATCTACCTACCTCTTTCACAAATCTGTTTTTTTAACTCAAACTTCGGTGAAAAACCGCTCAAAATTAACGCTAAACTACTAACTTAACTCTTCGAAGTCTAACACTTTGTATCACTGATTTAAACAATCCATTCAACTGACTTATTGTTTCGTGTTCGTAACACTATGCCAGTCGGAAAAATCTGTTATTTATATACATACCATATTTATCAAAAACAGCAGGAGAAATATATCCCTTCCCCTCTTTTTAAATACATTTTAACCAAAATAAAAATCGAGACCAACCCCCTGCTACCTTAAAATACCTTCTCTTGTCACATGTACCATCTATTTCCCGTACGATGTAACAGACAGGACGCATTTTTATGGCGCAATTTATGAAACAATGCTTATAAATGTTCATCCCATGTTCTTTAGAACACAGGGGTTCATAAAATCCATTCCTACGTTCGATTATTAGTAAAATTTACGAGTCGTGGAACAGTAAAAAAGAATGCCCGGGCAACGCCATGTCCTCAGTTTCCCCATAACAAACGGGGGTATTTATTGCCGGGTATTGATTGCCAGGCTGCGTGTGTCAATAACAGGTCCTGCAGGTTTTGAACTCTGGGACACTGTCGCCAGTTATCGAATAATATGAAGGAAAGCGTTCTTTCCTTTGATTCCGAACTCGAAATCGGTCATAACTGCTTCGAAAGAATTGATTGGAGGATTATTGAGGAACACGATTTTCCGTGAAGCTGTTAGGGAGGTTAAAGATAGCTGGAGAGAATTTTGATGTTTTGTTGTGAGAAATGCTTTGATGGGCGGGAATAACAGTACAAGTCAGTTGTGATGTGCACAATTTTCTTGGTACGAACAGTACAAGTAATTTAATTTTGTCAGGGCCACATCCAAAATGTCTCCTAATTTCCCCTTTAAAGTTGTCAGACATAAGGGGCAGAACTGATGTTATAAATTTTATTTATTCACAATATGGAATATTAAATGGTTTTTTTGTTCTAAAAATGTCATTTTTTGACTTGTACTGTTATTCCCGCCCATCAAAGAATGGTGAACGATATGGTTTTATTGCAGTGAGGATTATGCGGGGAATATAATTTTAAACTATTGTTAATGGTGGATGAATCGTTTTATTGGGAAAAAGCGTCACTTTGTATCCAGATAGTGCTTGAAAATTTAAATGTGATTTATTTACTCGTTATATTGTTATTAGAGCTTGCATTTTATTGTAATATTGTTATTAGCGTTATTGTAATATTGTAATATTGTTATTAGCGTTTGCATTTTACTGTACCTGCTATTTTGGTAGGGCCGCCGTGGCATAGTGGGTTTGCCCCACTGCTCTAGCATCCTGAGTGTTTTAGCCGGCGTAGGTTCTATTCCTCCTGGGTGTATTTCTCTCTTTGCCAATAAAAACTTCCATTTCTGCTTGACATTATTTGACGTGTTTGGCGCAGCTTGACCAAATATCGCCCTTGCGCCATAAAAACTCGATGCAATCAATCAACCAACCAGCTGCTATTGGCAGTAAAAACATGCTACTTGTTTGGGCAAACTCGAGTAATAGAATTAGGAACTTTGATTAAATTGTGCTTACGAATTTGATTATAACTTTTTGATAGATATTGTTAAGTATTATGAGAGTTAGTTTATACATCAAATGATACGCCATACAGGACCATAAATATTCTGAAAGTTATTCAAGAAATATCAGTCTGTTACAGGTCTTGAAAATGATCAAATAAAAATATACTTACAAAAATAGACCAATCAAAATGTACTTACACCTACCAAAGTTTGTTTCAAGTAAACAAAATTCTGTTTGAAAGCCTGGAAGTAGTGAAAGTTATTACAAGAAAAAATTGCAATCTCCTCATTTTGTTAATTCATTTGAATTGTTCGTTAATCCTCTAAGTGGTTTCGACGAGATGTCTTAGCCATCAAGATCTGACCAAATTTAATAATGACGAAATATCTCGTCATCATGATGTTGCCGAATTTTTTATGATGACAGAATCGCGATCTTGTCAGGTTTTTTCCAATGACGAGATACCTTATCGATACAATCACCAGGAGTGTTAAGAAACTAAATAGCTATTCCATAAAGCTGAAACTTCATTAAAAATTATGTTTATTAAAAATGCGACACCAACAAAGTTGTAGGATATACCGGAAATTCGGCCGTCGGGTAGTTTATCATGGGGAAAACACATGTGATTAAAATCTCAGCTGAGAACTCAAATAGGATGCACCTGCAATACAGGCTGAAATGTGATTTGAAAGATATGAACGAAGGCCTAAAAAATGCAAACCTAAACACTTTGTCAATGAATTCCATTGGTATTGCTCTGCTAATACGCGTAAACACGCCTCGCCCCCAAATTAAGCAATATTATGAACAGTTGACAGAAACTGAGAGGAAAAATTATCGTGTTGAGAGAAGGTGGTTTGTCGTATCGTGATATTGCTACACGCGTTGGGCGAAACGTTAGTACAATTATGCCTACTTGGGGACAGTGGACAGAAGAAGGTTCTAGGCGTCATTTTGAAGGATTTGGAATACATACATCAGAAAAGGGAGATAGACACCTGATACACATGGTGGTGACAAAGCATACAGCGATATCCACAACGTTAGCACAACAATGGAGGAGGATGACGCATCAGGCGATGTCTGCTAGCACTGTTCACCGACGATTGCTGCATCAAGGGCTCGTAGATCGGTGTTCGTAACTGTGACTTCCTTTAGCAAAGACGTTTGAGGTGTCAATGGTAACAAGAGCGGGCACTGCAATACTAAATGGGAGTGAATTATGTTTTCTAACGAGTCTAGATACAATCTCGGGACCCACGATAGCCGAATGCTTGTTCACAGATACAGTGGGGTAGAACTTTTGGAATGTCCTCGTCCCTTCCTTCAAATGTGCTTGGATGAGCACGCCGTGGCCATTTGGCTTTATTTAAGATCCAGTGATTAAGAAATCAGGTAACCGAAACTGATTAATGAATTTTAAATTAAGGTTTATTTACAGGATAGATGCAAAGTTTACAGGATATTTTAAAGGGTTAAAAAGTAATTTAGACTTAAGAATTATTTGAAACATAAACTATTGTCCAAGAACAGCATCCTGCACACAAGGCCTCCCCTGCTGGTCACTCCTCATCCCTTTTCCTCTTCGAAAAAGGTCCTCTTACTAGTTTCACCGGCAACCCTTCGAGCGACACAAAAATTGCTTTCAGACAATCTTTAAAATTCCTTGAACTCTGCAAAGACGTCTTGAAGGGTGCTCTGCAGAGCTTTGTTGTAGACCTACTGCAAAAGTATTGGCTTCTGATGCTATTTAATTTCATTCTCGTTCACCCCTTATACGAATAACAGGCACTATGGACAGTCAGCGGTACAACATAAAGGTGTTGGGAACATAAAGGTTTTGAAAATTGCACCTCACCCACCCCTTAACCCTACTGGTGGTTGCTTCGAAGAGGCGTCACGAGCAAAACTGATCAGATCTTTATAGACGAGATATCTCGTCATTAGAAAGAAACTGACCAGATCTTGATGTACGAGATATCGTCATTAGAAAGAAACTGATTAGATCTTGATCTCGCCATCATAAAAAAATCGGCAATATCTTGATGACGATATATCTCGTCATTAGCAAAATTGGACAGATCTTGATGGACGAGATATTTTATTGAAACCACTTGGATGGCGAACCTGTCTTAAGCCCCTTGTCAAACAGTGTAGCCAGGGTTATGAAAAAGCAATGTATCGGATGTCACTAATAAAGTGCATCTTAGGAAACGAACACGATTGAATGGTATGTTTGTGTTTTATGGCACAAAGTCCAAAAAGGACAAGCTGCGCCAAGTGCAAGATAAAACAATAAAAAGTATATAGACACAACGAGAGAGATTGGCTGAGTCTTATGGCACAAGGGCCATATTTGGCCATGCTGCCCCAAACACAAGAAAAACAACGTGAAGTAATGGGCGTACACAAAAATGAAGTTCTTATTTACACAGAAGAGAGAAATACACCCATGCAGGAATCAAACCGGTGCCACCTACAACTCGAAGTTGCTAGCACAGTGGGGACCACAAGGGCCTCATAACGAGGAAGGAAAATATAGGAAAAACCAGAAGGGTAGGCAAAGGTAAAACAGAAGAGAGAACAGAGAACAAAGATCACTCGAGTACCTCTGGGTTGTGATGTCCGTACACACCTAAAGCAGATGCGCCCCTGGGGGTTTGAAAACAAATTCGGATATTATGTCTGTTTCCTACTATAAAATTTCCTTTCAGTGTTTGAAAATCATCAGAACTTTCTTGTCACTTCTCGAAACAAATTAAAAACAAATCTTCCGAAGGAAAGGAAACGACCAATCCCGTTCCCCCATTAAAGCTGACCTGAAAATTGGCAATCGTAAAGGAAAGCAAACAGGTCTGTGATGTAATAAATGCAATAAAACGAGTGAATAAAAAACATTTTATATGCGCCACGAAGGGAATCGAAATTGGTTAATGTGGTTCTCAGAATGGTTTGTTGGCGAGGCCTGGACTAAGGACATCACTATGCGAGTGAAGAGAAAGAAATATGCGTTGATCGATAACAAATCTTTTGTCGCTCACACACAGAAATGAAAGTGACGTATTTATTCCACCCAACTAGGAAAAGAAATCTAGCTAAAGAAATAGTCTTGTACGACATCAGTGAAACAAGGTCCCTGGAAGGGTTAAACCTAAAAATAATCTTTTCGTTGTTTAACCCTTACAAATGGTAGATAACCCTTACTTGCGGTGGGACGTCTGTAGTCCCACTTCATGAATTTTTAAGGATAAGTATGTAAAATTTCCAGGTCATTTGATGTCATCAATGACCAGGTCTACGATCTGGTCATTTTTGCTAAGGACGAGATATCTCGACGAGACAAAACTGCCATATTACTACAAGGGGAATAAAGATCCAAGTAGGAAAAAAATTGTTCTTTGTGCCGGACTGATGACAGTTTGGAACAGGCTTTTGTACCAGAGGCTGGACACTATATATACAGGACAGTTTCCAATACGAAAATAAACCACCTGGAGGGCTAAGACTGATATGGTATATAAATATTCTCTCATTTGATATTCTGATGTTTGGGAGTGCCCTGAATGGACGGAGTGACATTTGAGTTCCCTCCTTAAAAAACTAAAATGTTTGTTATGTGCAACATACATACACATAAGAGGCATTTTCTGTCAAACCAAATGCATGTGGTGGTAGTGTTACTGCGTCAGAACGTGTTTCCTGTACGCATTCCGAATGAAACAACAGTTGTCTTGGTTTTTAATACGATTTCAGTTCGTCACCAATAGAAATTCTGAAGGATGGATTCCGAATTTATATACAGGAGCTGATTGGTTAAAGCGAATTAGATTACACGCCAAAACGGTGATAAAATACATTTTAAGGCAACCCCTGATATGTACCGTGCGAGAGCATTTGTGTTGGCTGAAGTAAAATCATTTTTGTTTCCTTGATTACACTGTAAATCTCTCGTACTCCCGATAATGGTCTTCAGCCATCAAATTTTTTTCTAACCTCTTAACCCTCCTGGTGGTTGTTTCGATGAGGCATCTTGTCATTAGCAAAAGTAACCAGACCTGCATGAACGAAATAACTCGTCATTAGAAGTAAACTGAAGATCTCGTCAGCATAAGAAAATCAACAATATAATCTTGATGACGAGATATCTCGGCATTATGAAAATTGGTTATATGTTGATGGACGAAATACCTCGTAGAAACCACTGAGAGGGTTAAGGATAATGTCCTTCAAAGGGTTAACTGATATATTGATATCCCCTAAGAACATCTTGGTAAAAACTATCATAATGCTTAAACAATGTTAGCATCCACAAGCTTATACTACTTCAAAGCTAAACTTTAAGTGCAACAAGCTATTTTATAGAAATAACTCGAACAAATGGACCAAAGTGAATTTTCTATAAACAATATATTTACAGAAAAAAATAACATATTTTTGAACATGCTTAGGAAAACAGTTTATTATGTATTACATTATAAACTTTATCCATGTAACGATTCCAGTATTTGGAGCATCAATTTCAGGTGATAGAAAGCAAATCTAAAAATCCACACGAATATATTCTGAAAGGGAAATCTGACTGAGAAATTACATATAGTTGAGAATCTTTTTACCATTCGGAATGCGGGGTATACCACGTCCGGGTATATACGGCAATGAAAAAATGCTTCCGCTGGTTTCAACCTGGGTATGCTTATAGTGGATTACAGTTCGGAGAGGCGGAAGAGTTTTTTAGAGTAGCAAGGCCCCAGGGATCAATGTAATGCGTCTGGAAAGTTTGGAATGATAGAAATTGAATCGGGTGAAGGTCGTAAATTTGGTTTTGGTAGTCGAAGCGGCGCATACTTGGGGTGACTTTGAGGGAGAGGGACCGAGAGCTATTTGGGTATGCGTTGTGAAACAGCTAAAAGGATCCTGGGTGGATAGTGGTGGGCTAGAATATCTGGTTTAAGGGGAAGGTGGACCTTCAAAATAAATTTTTGCGGTTATTTCCGACTGTTATAAAATTTGTACAGAATGCTTGTTTTCTACTAAACAGTCAATATATAAAGTTTTGTACAAATGTATTTAGTTGTGTGGTAGTTATTACATAAATGGTGGTAAAAAGCTTTGATAATTTAGCAAAAATAAATAGATCCCATGATCATTAACCCCCCTGGTGGTTGGTTGTCTTGACGAGGCATCTTGTTTATTAGCAAACCTGACCAGATATGGATATATTCAGATGGACGAGATATCTCGCCATTAGAAAAACTGACCAGATCTTGATGGACGAGATATCTCTTCATTAGTAGGAAATTGACCAGATCTTCGGTTTTATGTTATTTTTCGATCGAACGTAATTATAAATACTAGTTTGCTCTTTGGTAGCCAATCACCTCGAGTCGATTCCCAATCCACGTGACCGACACTTCTGCTATCTTGCAACAGCGACTTCACCCACAGGTTCCGTTTACTTCATTAAAAGGTCGACCTAAATCTGTTGTCACCAACCCAATGTAGAGGGCGCTGTGTGAGTGCATGGGTTTCAATTAGGGGAATGACGCCAGAAAGAGTGCTGCATCAGTCATGAGCAGACGGTCTTCCCGTTCCTTCATTATATTGTTGTGTTTATTAAAATGTTCGTGTTATAGAGACTTGCTTCATCTAAAAATACAGCTTTGCAAGCGAGCTATTCATACTTCTAATGGTGTTTAACAATTAATAACTGTGAATATTAATTATGCAGAAGTATGTTCTGTTGTCGGTTGTATATTGCTTGAGAGCTGAATAAAAAAGTGAACGGTTGTAAATTACAAAAACTGTACCACAAGTAGTATCTCATACTTGAAAGGCTGATCAGGCTGATAGGAATACATTTAAAATAATTTTGTAGATAGTTCTTTACATTTGTTTGTTGATTACTCTAATGAAGATTATTTATTTCCACAAGGCTTTGTTGTATTAATTCGTACTAGTAACCTCGGAGTTGCTTTCTTATTTTAAAGACGTCAATACCGAAAATGCAAATTCTATAATTGCTGAAATGAAATAGAGCGATTATTAATTAGATACAACGAAATATAATATTTATTAGGTACGTAATATATTATAAGTTTTGGACACTGAAATTTTAGTGACAGAGTTTTAAACAATAGAACAATCCCCGAGTTTCCTAAGGCACTACAGTTAAGTGGATATAAATCAAGATAGTACGTTACAACCTCTGAAAGTATTGTATATTAATGTGGCATTGATTTGTTCACTGTCGTTTACATTTTAAATTAAAATGATAAGTACGACTAATTTCAGTTAAGTCTATTTTTAACAAAACGCGAAAATTAGCAACTGAATTGAAAATTATTTTATACAGTTATACCATGGCCAACCCTCTGATGGGGTCACATGCATATATCCTTTTGTCCCTTGTACTTTTTTCTGCATGATTTCTAACTAGTTTTTGACAAATAAAATATTTCTTAGGAGGATTTAAAACAATGTGGTTATTTAATCATTATGTGGGTTGTGGGGTAAAAACAATGTTAGACTACTCGGAAATTTCAGGAACCTCAGAGGATTAAGACAGTTAACCTCCAGGCAGTTTCGACGAGATATCTCGTCCATCAAGGTCTGACGAATTTTGCTAATGACGAGGTATCTCGTCATCAAGATATTGCCGATTTTTTATAATGACGGGATCAAGATCAGATCAGTTTTCTTCTAGTGAAGAGATATCTCATCCATCAGGATCTGGTCAATTTTGCTAATAGTGATACCTTGTCGATAAAACCACGAGAGGATAAAATCAAAGATAGTAGTCTCGAATACTGAAATTGAAAAACAGTACAGAATTACTTAAATTTAGTAGAATGCAACACATATGATTAAAGTACAAATAGAATCACCGTCAAAGATTCTTTCTCTTTGTAAAAATTAAATCATTTTATCGATATTTTCCTTTTTCTTTAAACGTAGATGTATCTGGACAAATGGATGTATTAAAAACAAGACAATGTAAATCTCTCTTGTTACAACTTGTTTTGCATCGTATGTTTTTCCAAGTTATAATTTCAGTCAAATCCTTCTGTGGATGGGAGTAATTACCTACCACAAAATTGTACGCTGGTAAAAATAAAGCTATTCAGAAAAGCAGAACGTAATCTACTTCTTTCATAACAAATCACTTTAGAACCTTAAGCTTCTTAAAGTTTATTTGATGTTTCTTTAACGAAAAGATGAAAATTCAATTAGAAAACTGACTTAAAATAGATTTGAGTTTTTTACTCCGTGTTTGGAATAAATTAAAAATGGAATAAATAATAAGGATAAAATATATTTTTCTTATGTATTTCCTCTGAGAACGGGAATTCCATTAATTCTGTCCCTTTTGCCACAACTATGTTATTACAGGGGAAAAAAGCAGAAATTGATTGAGACATTTTTCTATTTCTAAGGAATTTCGTGATGGATAATTGCGACACAAAAACAGTTACTCATAAAAGAACTGGAAATATTGATGTTGTATCTTTCCCCGGTGAACCAAATCCTATTTGTTTTACGCTTAGAAAAGTTGGCCCCTTCCTTTTTACATTTATGATTACTGGACGCAACTAGAAATGTGTCTGTTTTCATTAGGATAGCAAAAAATATTATTACTGTGACCCAAATATTGAGTTTTTTATTATTTTTTGCAAAAGTATACCCTAATTTCACAAAAGCAAACAACGCCCAGCGACCGTCTGTCTAGCTTAACATCCATCAATTCCTAGTCTAACCCCAATGCCCCCCCCCCCCACCGCTAGTCTAACGTCCAACAATAGAATGGCCACCCGTCACACCTATGCACGAGAGCAATTTGAAATTTACAGATAGGCTTCTTTAACTGGGGCCTTGTAAAATATCTTCGGGATTGATCCCGGGCCGTCGCCAATATCTCGTTGTGTTGTTCCAGTTCGACGTTAATTACCCACCTACTTTGTAAAATTTACTAGATGACATTGGTTGTTTTTTCTTCCAGACATTGGGAGTCCTAGTAGCCCAATTGGTAGTGCAACTGATTAGCAACCGGAGGGTAATGAGTTTGAAACTTTATACAACGAATGACCGTTCTGTACTTGGTGGCTGGCGCTCGTTATATATGTCGTCGCCTCAAATTTCCTCACGTTGGCGTGGTGTGGAAGTTTGGCGAGTGGAATGCCAGCTCAGATGTTGACGTCGTCATCTGACCACGGTTCAAAATTGCGAGGTATTTTCATCGGATCTTTCCTTTCGAGATTAGTCCTGGACCATCACCAATAGCCCGTTGTGTCGCTTCAGTTTTGTTTTCCAGTTTGTATCTGGTTTTTCATTTATGAACTAAACTTTCTCCCCGTGTATCACAGAGTACCATGTGGGGGCCTAGTGCTCAGTTGAATGTAATGCAGAATCAGAATTACATAAAACATGATTATGTTTAGTAATCGTACACAGGTACACAGATTTATGTCTTGGGAAAAGACACTCTTCACAGGACGTAGTCCACTTCTATCCCAACTGCAGAGGTTTAAAAAATCAATGGGGCCAATTGCTCCTGTGGTGAAATCGGTACACCTCTGCATTAGATCAGTCTGACTCATTGATCCAAGACCGTCACCAACTGCCCGTTGCGTTGCTCCAGTGTGACATAAATTCAACTACCTGCTCCCTCCCAATGCCCCTCTCCTACATCAAAAGAAAAATAAAAAAATTTACATTGGAGAGGTGGCAGGCCCACTTTGATAATCTAACATCGGGCCTGCGTTACAGGGACTTCGGCCCCAAGGTATCATTTAATACACTTATTACCGACCGCCGCCTTGTTTGGTTTTTGACCGGTCATGGTCCGTTTATCTCTTACCTCCACAGATTCAAAATCAAACATACAAATTTATGCAGTTGTGGGGAGGTTGGCGATGCCGACCACTACCTCTTCAGCTGTCCACACACATCACCTTATCATTTGACAGCACCGGCCCCGCAGTATAAACATGACTGGTTATGCGGGGTCGAGAAGAATGGAACTTCTTTATATAGGATTTCTAGGTGTGTTGTGGCTGCTGGGGAGGTGGCGGATCGGATCGTCACGCCCCGCGTCTGATATTTTAGTGTAGTAGGCAAAGGGCTAGGCCCGGCCTAATTTTAAATTTTTAAATTTTTATATATTGACCTTTCATTCATTATACATTATTTATATTCATTTTTCACTTCCATCGTATTTATTTCATTGTAAATAAACCTTTCATATTCACTATCATATTGGACTGTACCACTGTGTGGGCACCCCAATCTTTTTAAATGTGTGTTTTTTAATATTTTTATAATTGTGTATATTTGTGTAATATATTTTATAAATTCTGTGCACCGAGACTTAGGGCTCCTCTTATAAGCCCCATGCATAGGCGTCTTTATGAGCCTTTTATATTTAATTTTATACTTACCTCTCTCTTTAATGCATGGGTGCCTTTTATAAACCTATTATTTCTATTTTTAAGGCGCCTTTATGAGCCTGTTTCGGTGCTTTTTCCGGAGTCGAGCACTACTATCTTTGCCTTTGCTCGACTCCGGGTTTTGTTTTTTGTTTTTTGTGTAAGAATTAAGGTTTACTTTTAAATTTTATAGTTGTGTTCTTGTTTATGTGTTTGGCCTTGTTTGCCTCTGTATTATTTTCGTTATTTTGCTAATAAATCTCTCTGGGGGGGTTGGTTTCCCCTGTCCTCTTTCGGGCACAGTGGGAGTCTATCTCCCTCCTCCCATGAAAAACTCTAAACCTGTCGGTGAGTTGGGAGGAGGAGAGTCTTAAACTACCTGCTCCCTGAAATCAACATGACAAAATTTCGTTGGCAAACCGACAGGTCAAACGAAAATATTTTGTTTGGACCTGACTCGTGAAAGTGCCTCCTAAAGTTGTCTATGGGAAAAGCTTCCTCAACTTAGGCCAACTCCAGCCACGTTAAGTGTCTTACCCTAAAGTGTCTAAATTCGTTTTCCCTACAGTACGCTAAGTGTCGTACACGCGTTAAGTGTCTATATTCTTTTTTCATCTCGGATCATGGGATAATAATATTTTAAGATTTAAGTAAAGAGCTCCTAAAATAGAGACGTGTTCACGCAAGAACAGGCACATAGACAATGGACGAATATCGTGCACACTCTCACACCTCAGCATGCTCCTCTCGTCTCTCTCTCTCTTTCTAGCATCTTTCGTTTCACATATTAGACAGCATAGGTCAAAAAGCGCTCATGCAACCTTTTATGAACGAGATATCTCGGCATTGGCAACATTTGTCAGATTTTGATAAACGAGATATCTCGTCGAAACCACTTGGAGAGTTAAAAGTCAATCTCTTAGAAATATCAAGTCCTGATGAGTTTATAAATTTCATCAGGACAATAATTTCGGCCCTCGAGTACTTGTTAAAAGCAACGCCCCTGAACCATGCGATTTTAAGATGGTCTGAGGGTGTTTACACATGCCATGATAGTGTAAGTAGGCAGACTGTGATGTAGTACAGAGGGGTACCAATTTCACCACAGGAGAAATTGGCCGAATTATTTTTTTAAATCTCTATAGGTAGGATGGAAATGGACTATGTTCTATGCAAAATGTCTCTTCCCAGGACATAAATCTGTGTCCTGAGATGATTACTAAACATTAACATGTTTTTGTTTTGCAATTCTGATTTTGAATTGCATTCAATCTAAGTACTAGGTCCCATGTGGTATTCCGTGATTCACGGGGAGAACGCAGGGTGCTTATAAAATAATAAATGTAGGTTCTGTAATTTACGTCACACTGGTGACGTAAATTCCAAACAAACAAAATACAAAGGGCTATTGGCGACGTCCGAGATCAATCTGGAAGGGAAGGATCCTAGGATAACACCTCTGAATTTTGAACCACGGTCAGATGACGAGATCAACATCTGAGCTGGCAAATCACACTGTAAACTTCCATACCACTCCAACGTGAGGACATTTGAGGCCACGACAGATTTAACGTCCACCAGCCGCCCACGTTCACGACGGCCTTTGATTGGATCGAGTTTCGGACGCAAAATAATAAAGATGTAATATCATAAAATCCTTTGATTAAAAGGACTCTATTGAAAACTTTTTTCTATTGATACATTAATAGAGTATCGAATTCACAAGAAAATTTATGTATTTGATCATTTTAAATGATTACATCTGAAAATTTCCTAAAAGACGTTGGATTTTTTACTTATTTCTTTGAACAACGCAAGATATGATGAATCTCAAAGAATAATTTTTATTTGTGTATTTAAAAAAAATTTGAATCCTCAAAATATTAATTTAAATGTAGGTTCTGGAATTGAGTCATTAACAAGAGCGAATCAAATCTATTAAAACCTCCATTTCTAAAAGTTTCATCCGTTTTTATCAGAAATGAAAAAAAGCAATTTTCAAGCACACGATAAAAACAACTAATTAAAATATTTTTAAGCAAAATAAATCAGCAATCATAATACACTTAACTTCCTATAACTACAGCAACAGCAGATCAGGATGCCACGCCCATGCCACATAAGTATACTATTTTAAAAGTTTTCTGAGAGCATTTAAAATTTCTCTTTTTTGATACTTTCCCGTTCTTTAATTATCCCTTAAAGGTTTCTCTCAATAACTTATTCAAACCAAGATCTTAATAGACCCTAAAGGCTCTTCCCGTTCCAGTCCAAAATTAGATAGGGCACCCCCTGAAAGCAGCTGCAGATATTTCTTTCAAAGAACGTTTAAAATTCGGAAGAAATAACCAGAATGGACCCTAAACGTCCAAACGGTCCCGCATAACTAAATTAAAATTGCACCGGGATTGTCCACCATTTCCCATTTCCCCATCTCCTCAGCAAAATGTAAAGTAATTGCGTGCAATTTTCTTGCGAACTTCCCACCGCAACACTTAATCGCCCTGGCGAAGGAAATAGCAAAGCAAAAGAAAATACAGGCTCTTCGTTTTTTATGTATATATAGTTTGTTAATTACCAAAATAAGGGGAAATACTTTCCCTGATGAGAAAGAAAAATTGAAAGCGATAAGGGAGACCTTCCCCTCCTGCTCCAAATGCTTCCCGGCTTTTCCGTTCATAAGCAAGTTGAAATAAAAGGGAATCGTTTAAGTTTCCCCTTATCGAGTATGCGTTTCGTTTTGCCGTGCTGGATTCAAAACAGCATTAAAGTAGCGTAATCTGAAATAGATTTTTTGTGATTTGAAAAAGTAAGGCTTTTTAATGATGTAGAAGGAAGAGAATTCCATTCTGGGATATCTTTGTTGTCAAGTTCTATAAATTGCCGGAGATTAGGCCTGGAGATTATAAAATACATTACTTTTTATTGTCATTCTGAAAGTGATTGTTTTGTTGCAGTGATACTGAGAATTCTGTCTCTGAGTGGCTTGGCTAGGTACTCTTGTACTACATAAAGGAATAACCAAACAAGCAATTAATTTTTAGGTTTCCATGAGATTCAACGCTGTTTGAAATTTATTTACACAATGGGTTTATATTGTTGTTTTCTTCATTTCCCTTTACTTTTATTACTGACCCCCCATACGCCTTTCTCTGTAGAAATACATATCAAGGAAGGTAGTTAATTAACGTCCCACAGAATAAACGCAACCGCCTATTGACGACAATCCAGGGTCAATCTCGAAGGGAAAACCCAAGGACAACGCCTCGTAATTTTGAACCACGGCGAGATAACGAGAACAACACGTGAGCTGGCACCCTGCTCTCCAACCTCCACACCACACCTTTTATCACAATCAACGTGGGTTATTGTAAAATTTACTGAAATACTTTCTTTAATGTTTAGTACACAGACATGTTTAAAGCTGAAGTTGGTAAACATTTTAGGTACAACTTACGCTCATCGGGTCTATGAACTGTTGTCAGTTGATTGAGCACATATTAAAAACAGACAAGACTTGAAAACAATCCATCTACAAATATAAAGTACTCTTCCATTTGTAGGTAGGTAGATAGTTAATTAACGTCACACTGGAGCAGAACAACGGGCTATTGGCGACGGTCCGGGATCAATCCTGAAGGGAAAGATGCAAGGACAACTCGTAATTTTGAATCACTGTCAGATGATGAGAACTATTCGTTTCTTATTGCGTTGATTTTAGAAACCCAAACTAAAATCCAAATGATTATTAAAAGTATTTTAATTGACTCTTCAAGTGTTTTAGACGAAATATCTTGTACATTAAGAACTGACCAATTTTGCTATAGACAAGATATATGGTCATCAAGGTATTGCCGATTTTTTGAGTGACAAGATCAAGATCTGGTCAGCTTTTTTTCTAATGACGATATTCTCGCTTATCAAGATGTAGTCAGTGTTGCTAATGACGAGATACCTCGTCATGACAACCACAAGGATGGATACCGAAACTTACAAGAAAAACAAATAGATTTCTGTGAGTATACAAAGCAAGATATAATTAATTTGAATTTTCTTAAGAGCTTTTGTGGACATGTAAAATATGAGAGGCTTTTTCTGTCAAGCTAAAGGGTAAGTGGCGGTTGCGTATTTTCTGCGGAATGAGCGCCTATTCCGGACGTGACGTCACTCGCCTTGCTTCTCGAATACGATTGCAATACATTTTTTTTATTGAACAAAAGCAAACTCCCCGTGCACCACAGAAGTACAACACGGGGCTTACAGAAGTAAGTTGATTTAACAAAGAAACAGTGGAAAACAATTTAACTGAAATTACAAGATTTTATGAACTTGACAAATGAGTAGAAAAGCAGATTAGATTTTACAAAAACATTGAGTTTCACTGGCCATGTTTCACCTAATTTTCTCAAATCATTTTTTAGGCACATTCTTGAAGTTTTAAATGCAAGATAACTAAAAAGCAAATGCTTTTTAGTTGTCCTGCATTTAAAACTTCAATTACAATACATTACCAATAAAAATTCGAAAAAAAAATAGATTTCGAATTGAGATATGATGGATCAATTTGATTAAATGCCAAACGTCATCGAAACGATGATAAACATTATTTTAACGTAACCCTTATATGCATCACGAGAGAGCATTTGGATAACAGGAAGTAAAATCTATATTTTCCGACTGGTTTGTCTGTTTACACTAGAAATTCCTCTCACACTTGTATCTCTCTGTGTCAGTATATTAAGAAGTTAATTGTATCAGTAAGAGTTTTAAATGTAATTGCACAAATAAGAGTTTGAATTTAGTTGTATCAGTAAGAGTTTAGATGTATCTGTGATAGCACTCAGGTGCCCATAAAGTACCTTAACCCTCCTGATGCTTGTCTCAATGGAGTATGTTGTCATTAGCAAAACTGATCAGATCTTGAGGGCCAAGATATCTCGTCATTATAAGAAAACTGATCAGATCTTAATCTCTCGTCATAATTAAAAAATCGACAATAAAGTGATGACGAGATATCTCGTCATTCCAAATTGGTCAGATCTTGATATCTCGTCGAAACCATTTGGAGGGTTAAGTAGTACAGTGGAAGAGATTAGTTATATGTCCGATATTACAGGTGGGAAGTTATGGTTCTTCAAATTACTTATACATCCTATTAAAATATAGTGTTATTACAGTCATGAATACTGATATACAGGGTGTTATCAAACTAATGGAAACACACTGGATTTTAAGGAATCCTTTACTAATATGGCGTAGGACCACCTTTGGCATGTAATACATCTTGGATTCGCCAGGGAATCGAATCATACAAGTGCTGAATAGTGTTTAGAGGAATATTGTACCATTCTTCATGGAGATATTGTAAAAGTTCCGGGAGAGATGCCGGTGGAGGATATCGATTCCGAATTGAACGCTCTAAAATAGACCATAATGGTTCGATTATATTGAGGTCGGGGGACTGTGCTGGCCAAGGTAGATGTTTCAGTTCATCCTCGTGTTCATCAAACCATGATTGGACCAGTCCCGCTGCATGAATAGGAGCATTATCATCCTGGAAAATTCCATCTCCTGCAGGAAACAAAGTTTGCATCATAGGATGGACCTGGTCAGCTAAAACTTCTCTATACTTCTCCCCAGTGATCCTTCCTTTCAGGGTTACGATTGGGCCAGCAGAAAACCACGACATGGCTGCCCATACCATGACAGATCCACCTTCATGCTTGACAGTTGGAAGGAAACAATCACGATCATACGCTTGTGCAGGTGTCCTCCAAACGTGCACCCGTCCTGTTGTGGGGAAAAGTGTGAAAGATGATTCGTCTGACCATATAACTGCCTTCCATTTATCAATCGACCAGGTTTTGTGGTTGTGGCACCACTGTAGACGACGTTTGGCATTAACATCTGTGACAAGTGGCTTGGGAATTGCTACTCTGCCGTAAATGTTCTGTTTATGAAGGTGCCTCCTAACTGTAATTATTGACACTGGAGAATCCAGATGTTGATTGAGCTCTGCGGTCACTTTGGCTGCAGTTGTTTTCTTTTTAGACATTACAATCCGCTTCAATTCCCGTCGGTCTCTTTCACTCAGCTACTCCTTCCATCCACTATTTTGCTTTGCCGAGCTTGTCTTGCCGCGCTGTGTGTACGCTGTCATGACTTTAGACACCGTACCTCTAGAAACGCTTAAAAGCTGGGATGTTTCGGTCACAGTTGCTCCAACTAATCGGGCTCCTACAATTTGGCCTTTTTGAAAGTCTGTAAGGTCTGACATTGTACGCTTTTGACAAAAATTCACGACGTATACAACTTCACTAAAGCTACCTCATATTACCATGATATATAGTACTTTTTATATTAAAAAACTGGTAGCTAGGATTATATTTTAATGCTTACGAAGCGCATTCTTAAATGTCACTTTTATTCACAGGTGTTTCCATTATTTTGATAACCACCTGTATTTTGAATGTACGACATTACGTGAAATACAGCACGAAAATTGTTCGTATATTTTTTAAATAGCATACAAATATTAAAATCCCTTTTCTGCTGCTTTTATTTAACAATTGTTAATTTTTAAAATCCTTTCCTCGCAATTTTGTAATTCGATTTCCTGTAAATGTCACAAAACATCTTTCGAATTTTGTAGGACTTTCAATGCAAGTAGACTCTTTCTAATTATATTAAGTTCGCCTTTGTCCCATGTTTCTGAAGTCTAAATTTGCACTGAAATAAAACAAAAAACAATCAGCTAATTCTTTAAAATGTCTCTTGTTTGTAGAATTACTGTGTGGTTATTTAAAAAGTTTATAACCGTATACACGTATCACAGTAATAAAACATTGAAAACGTCCATTGTTGCTTTAAGCGTAAGAGTCCATTAAAGAACACTAAGGAGAATTTCGCTTCAAGTAATTTAAGAAAAAGAAAGCTCTCTTTGTGGAAAACATTTTTAATTTTATGCAGTTTAGTGAAACAATAGTTTCGCGAGGAAACATTATTATTTTAACTCGCTATTTGGAACAAGTCACTATCAGTCATAACTAGCAGCATATCCAATAATACACCATAAAAAACCCTTGCTAACTTTTTATGATTGAAAACATTAAAACTATTAAATCATAGGTAATCCGTAAAGTATAAATGAGAATGTCAAAATATATAGATATATTTACATCTCCTTCAAAAGTGTATGGAATCCAAATCAATAAGTAATAAACACAATACTGGTTTTTTTCTTATCGCAAATCAAAATTAGATCAGTTCCAAGTTGTTCCTCATGCGAAAAATGTCCAAAATATGTATCGGGACCGTGGTAGCACGGTTAAATTATTAACTGATTAGCAATCGGAGGTTTGCGAATTCAAAACTCGATCCAACCAAAGATCGTAATGTATGTGGAGGCTGGTGTGCACTAAATCTACCGCGGTTGACGTGGTGTGGAGATTTGGAGAATGGGGTGCCAACTCTGGAATGGCATCGTCATCTGACCGTGGTTCAAAATTGAGGTATTGTCCTCAGATCTTTCTCTTCGGAATCGATCCCCGACCGTCGCCAATAGCCCATTGTGTTGCTTCAATGTGACGTTTATTAACTACGTACCAACAAAAAGATGTATCGGATCACCATGAGAGTCCTTCCATGACACCTCGAAACACAACAGTACGTATGTAATCAGGACTACCCATGCTGCTACCATGACGTGGTGTTATCCTTGAATCTTTCTCTTTGGGTTTGATCCCGTACCGTCACCAATAGCCCTTTGTATTGATCTCGTGCGACGTTAAGTAAATACCTATCTATCCTAACAGTTATAACAGTCAGGGGAAATCGGTCACAACTGTCGGGGTAATTTTCCCATATCTCCACCTTCTTTCTTACCTCAGTGCAAAATAACATTACACTAAGTTATTGAGTCTGCAAAAATGGTTTTTAGGCAATGGCAGATGAGTCCTTAAAAATGTCTTCATGTATGGCTCCAATGCAATTCAGGATGTCTGAGGGAGAGGCTGGTCATAAGCCACACTTTATACAGGTGGAAAATGATTTCTGGCCATCAATGAATATCATATTTTTCAAATGGCCAGATCGGAGCCTGGCAGGCATAGAGAAAGTTTTCCGCGGCAAATTTAAAGAAAGCCCTCCTGGTGTTCTACTGAAGTACCAGTGATGGAAGGGTACTGGACATGATCTGCACAATTCCTTTATAAGTACGGACAGGTGATAGTCATCTGAGAGCAGGACGGTACTTTCTCTTGTGCCAGGTTGTTTATTTGCTGCAGCTTTTGCCAATAAGTCAGCTCTCTCATTGCCCGGAATGCCAACTTGTGATGGGATCCATTGAAAATTTATTTTAGTATTTGTATTGAAACTTAATATTAGAAGGGCTACTTTTTTCAAAAGAGGATCAAAACTGGTGAAGCATTTTTAAATTTCTAGAATTGCTGCCTTCAAATCAGTGTAAATATTTATTTTAAGAGGCTGATTCTTAGGGACTTCTTTTAGTGCTTCATAATACGGCTATTAATCCTGCTTTAAAAATAGGGAGGTTTGAGATCTTCTTTATTTTAATTTCTTTTGAACCAAATTCATCTGTAATGAAGACGCCACTTCCGGATGAACCATCTTCTAAAAGGCTATCACCTGTAAACATATTTATATCGTTATATTCCAAACCTGACTACTGATTTCCATTTTATGTACAGCTATAGTTATGGCCAACGACATACTGCTACAGCAAGTGACCTTCTGAAGGACATCAAGTGCAACCGTTATCCACTCCATGATCTAAAGCATATGACTTCCATCAATGGTACCAAGTCTTTCTAACAGTGCACTAAATGTGAAAAAGAGCCAGCTTCTCCACATCACATCCTACATTGTATCAATATAAATAGCTAATAATCTACTCCAACCTACTACAATAGCTGAAAAATTGATTTTGCACAACCTCCATGTCTTGGTGTATAATTTATCTAACACTATGGGATGAGCACTGACCAACCATCACAATAAATATTCAGTAATACAAAAATCATTTAGCTTCTAAAGACGAACACGAACTGCAAATTGATATCTCTGCTAAATAACTAAAATAAAAAAGTACATGGAATTGTAAATAAAAAAATCATCTTTAATTACAATTCAGTTTCATAAATTCTTAAATTTAATTGAATTCCATGACTCAAGTTAACTTCAACATAGCATGTCTTGTATTGACTAATTGATCAATTTAAAATATGAATGCAGTAATAAACGAAAGGAATTATTGTTTTAAGAATTATTTCCTCAACAAAACAAATTCTCACTTAAATGTGTGAGTTTAGTAAATTCGTTTTCATCGTGAAGGGGAAGATTGAATATAATTTTAATTAAAACGTATGGATGGGATTTTTCGTGTAAAAGAAGCAAACCAGACGGAAAACGGAGATTTTATTTCTGCTGTTCAAATGCTCTAGCATGATACACATCGGGGTTACCTTTAATTCATAGCCGGTTTAAAAATATTTGGTGGTTAATCTCTAATTGATGTTGATCAATCAACTATTATATAACAATTCGGAATTCATATTAAGGAATTTTTATTGGCAACGTGCTGAATTTGTATTCGAAAAGCAAACAATAATGTCATGTCAGAACACGTATAGAAAACACGAATCGCCACAGAAACCCTACCGCCCTATACCCATTTATCTTGACAGATAGTCTCTCATGCATTGCAAATAATACTGTAATTTTTGTTATGCCTTAATCTAACTCATTACCCTGGATAGCTATTTAGGTTTAAAATAAAGTAAAAGCACACACAACTAAGATATATCATGCAAAATTGGCTGATTCACGTTTTTCCACACCGGAGTATTTTAATTCCCTAAATAGTGAATAGTTAATTCATTGGACAAGGCAACACCACAACCTCTGTCATTGCAGGAAAGAGGGACTTGCATGAAAGCAAATGGGGGGCATAACTTGTAATCGCCGGCACCGTAATCAATTTGTCAACGTAATATTCCGCTAAGCTTCGGTTCGCGTTCGGCTAATCTCTAGGATAACTTTTTAAGTATCTGATTCGCAGACGGCGCAAAGACGTTTATATCCCTCTCATTAGGCACGGAGAAGCGGAGATAAATTATAAACGGAAATTAAAAATTGACGTGAAAGTACTAACATCGGGATTATCTGAGGAGAGAGTTTAAAAATGCTGATACGTTTCAAGTCCGGCCATTTTAGATCACGATATCATAAGCATTGTGCTGAAAATTGCCTTGGATTCAAATGAATTATTGTTACTGTCCACCCTACTGTGTACTGTACCTTCATTTACTTTGGGATAGAAAAATTACTACTGTATTTTCTACCTCTATTTTTATTTTCGATGCAAGAATGCATACTTTTTAATATTTGATCATTCTGAGGCCCGAAAAGACTCAATATTTATTTATCCATTCATAATTCCAAGTATAATAGTATATGATAGAATATGACTCAAACAAAACATAAGATATTCAACATACCTTTAAAATTTTTAAAGTTGAACATTTTTAATTGTGAAAAACTTTTGCTATGTAAGGCTTTTTCTTTCAAGCTAAATATACGTAATTGTAGCGTTTTTGTGATGGACACTGATTAGATGAAACGCCAAACGGCGTTAAACTACATATTAAGGCAACTTCGATATGTATTGCACTTGGGAAATAGGAGTTAAAATTTGGTCTGGTTTGTTTGTTTATGCTGAAAATTCCTTTCCTATACCGCATTAGATTTTACAATGAAACTGTGATGTCTTGTTTTGGATCACAACACTGCATTAGTATCGCTTACATACCGTTAGTACCATAGAGGAGATATAAAGGTATAGTGAGTAACGGTAACCTTTTTATGTGCCCAGGACCATGTTACCAAACCTAGTAGTAACGTGACTAATTTCGTCTACCAGGAAGTAGATAGGTAGGTATTTTAATTAACGTCACATTGGAGCAACACAACGGGCTATTGGCCGCGGTCCGGGATCAAACCTGAAAGGAACGATCCAGTCTGCCAGAAGGAAACAATCATTATCTAACAGGTCTGCGCGAGATAGGTGTGGAAGGCGATTTTATCATGTTTGTAGCCACTCTAAAGAAATGTGTATTCACACATCTACCCTGTAATAGGATGTTATATCGCCAAAACGAGGCGATAAAATATCCCATTTGCCAGCAGTCAGTTTTTCACAGAGCAATCACATGACTACTAATCGACATGTTGGCCACTCTTTTCGAAGCTCCTCTTAATGGCAATGCTCAATCTACTTATATTTCACGTCTGTTAAGAATCACGTCAATTTCTCTTGGTAATGCAAACACATTTTCTTTAAAGTGATCAGTAAGATTTTTTGGTCATTTTTCTTGCGGAAATACATCGTTTTTCAAAAAGAATGGTTTAAAATTTGGTCTTTCGCTACATAATACTGAGGATGAAAGTACTTATTGACCGCTTACTAAACTAACTAGTTGTGGATACTATGATAAAAGCTGTTAACAAGCATTTTGTTATTATGTAAATGGTCCATAAAGAACATGGAAACATATATTGGAGACCATTGATATTAATATTGTACATCTGTTATTGGATAAGATTTTTAAGATATATTATAGATAAAAAGCAGGTACCAATTTCTCAATATTTTAACATTGACTCTTATATTGAAATGGCAATCGAATTTTCTTCGTAATGAAGTTTGAGTGGATTTGGGAAAATGCTGAAAAGCTAAACAATCTCAATTCCTTTCAGTTATTGTCAGTTATTTTATTTACTATACTAAATGACTTGGGACTTGGTATCCGATGTTAAAATGTGATACATTATCAAATTGGGGGACATCTTAAAACTGAAATTTGTGGTCAATTCGGTATGAAGAACAATCCATTATTCAAATTTGAAGCAGATGATTTATAGATGTTATTCCTTAATGAATGGTATCTTTGAATGGGGTCTACTCTGAAAGATGACCAAATAAAGAGGGGCGTTTCGTTGAATTTTTCGCAACTCAACATTTGATAAGTCGCTAATTTATCACGTTGGTATCCTTCACTGTTGGGTTGCACAGTGGTTTTGCCCACTGAGCTAGCAACCTGTATGTTGTAGACGACTCAGGTTCAATTCCCACTGGGTGTATTTCTCTCTTCTGTTTAAGTATAGCTTACCTTGTGTGTATGTCCATTTACTTGAACCTATTTGGTGCATCTTGGCAAAATATGACCTTTGAGCCAAACAAACCCAACCAACATTTACTGTTCGAAAACACTGATACAAGCTCACCTCATGTAATTCGCTTCAAATGAACGCGTGCTGTAATTTATAAGAACTTAATTTAAATGCCATGTTATAGTATACTCTTAGTAAATTTTTACCAGTATTTAAAATACTAAACATTTCATCATACAGCTTTCAATAGGAACTCTGAGGGGGTTTGCACGTATAAATATATTCTGTGCACGCAGTCTTCCCTGTATAAATTGTAACTAGTTTTGCCCTTCTTGACCGATATAATCTATCCTAGGATTATTTCAACCAATAGATGTGGTTATTTATTCATTATGTATGCCTTTGGAGGAAAAGCAGTTTACACAATAAGAAAATCTCGTGATGCTCTGAAGGTTAAGATATACAATATACAAAGTGATGCTTTGATTACCGCAATTAGAAAACATGTGCAATTAAATATATTTTTTTGTTAGTTCTGTTTGTCTCATTAATTTCAAATTAAAAACATTATGTCGTGCTTTTTAGAGAAAATTGACGCAAAAAAAGCTAATATTTAATTTTTTTTAAGATAATGAATTTCGCTAAGTTCGAACAAACCAGGCTGATTGGGTAATATTGTATGGCACAAAGTTCATATTTGGTCAAGATGTGCCAAACAGCATCAAGTGAACAATATACAATGGGAACCAAATAAGAAACTGCAATAAAATTGAAGTGTCGAAATCCTTCAAATTTCAAATCGAGAAGTGAAATTCGTTCAAAGATTTACATTTGTAGGTTTGCCCAATGCACAAACAACCTGAGAGTTGTAGGTGACGCAGGTTTGATTCTTGTAACTTACTCTAACTATTTCTTCCATCTGTGTCAGCAAACATTTGTAATTGACGCTGCCTGTCATTTGATTGGCGCAACATGGCCAATTATGCTCCTTGTGCCATAAAACCCATCCAACCAAACGAGTACTTAGAGCACTCATTTGAAGAGTAATAGATGGTAGAGTTTGGTTGGATTTAACATTTAACTTATACCCTGATTTTATTCCCTCATCTGTGTCAGTAAAAACACTTTTGGTGTGTATATGCATTAGTTGCCGTCTGGCTGTCTTTTGTTTGGCGCTGCTTGGCCAAATATGGCCCTTGAGCTATAAAACTCAACCTATCCAACCTGAAAAAACATTCAATTTTATGATGTGTCATTTTTAATGAGAAGGTACAACCTTCTACGAAAACCCATACTCTAAACATAAACACAGAGAAGAGCTTCAACATAAAACAAAAAAAAGCAAATTTAATTCATAACGGTACTTTGCAGAACCGTGACCCACATAAAAAACTGCAAAATACTTATTACATCAAGGAAAAAACACCTTAATTAAGTAATCCCACATCTCCCAGCGGCGTTAAAAGAAAAGACTCAAACAAACACCTCGGAGGAATGAACTTTAATTTACTTTTCTGCCTTCAGGCTGTGAACAAAAATGGTGCTCTAACGATTCTCTCAAATTACATCTCACATTTGACTCATTCTGGAAGTTGAGATGAGAAATGTCTTTGCAAGTGGATGGGGGATGGGGCAACCACATGATTAATGCATGGTATCCGGAAGACGTTCATTCCAAAGGAGGCTAATTTATGATTAGAAGACGCAGATTTCACCTTCAGAGAATGAGTTACAGGTGAAACGAGTTCCAAACTATTTCACGAGTGTTAGATGAGAAGATATTGAACCTGAGACAATGAAAGATATTTCATGTGATCATTTAACGGTTGTTGAACCAGTGGTTCAGTTTGAATGTACTGAAATCTTGGTATTCTTATGCAATTCCAGTTATTTTATGAGCAATGCCTTGTATTAAACTATATTTATTTAAATTTAATAGATTTTTGATACGGTGCTACATTTTCAGAATGTACAGTTCAGTTATGACGTTAACACCGAGAGAGCGATTTCCCCAGTCAATGAGATTCATTTTTAATGTAAACAAACAAACCGGAATAAATGCGATTTTGCCCTCCCTCCCCCCTTTCGGTACCCAAATTCTCTCTCATAGTACATATCAAACTTTCATTGTGTATCTATTACTTGATAGTGTATGTCGTATCTGATGCAGCATGGTCAAATATTATGCTTTGGGGGGGTTTTATGGCCCTTGCGCCATAAAACTCCCCAAACCAACACAACACCACATTACCTTCGTTTGGAGATAGCGGAGTGATCGAAAGATGAAACTGCAGGCACATGATTCATTTATTTCATTAAAATGTCGACCTACGAATTGTTGGCGGCGCAAGTTCGATTCGTCCTTGGGTGTACTTCTCTCTTTTGTGTCAGTAAAACATGCTTTGTGTACGTCCATTACTTGACGTTGTTTGCCTTGTGTTTGGCGCAGCATGTCCAAATATGGCGCTTGAGCCGTAAAACTCAACCAGTCACTAAAAGGTCGAAGCCAGAAAACGATTCCCGCAGCTGACTACCGAAAGACCAACAAATGTGTCGTTTACAAAACGACACATTTGTTGTCGTTGTCGTTTACAAAAGTATCAAGCATTCAACAACATGCTTGATACTTTTTAAAAGTTAATTACTGCGTCAGGACTTAAGCTGGTATTGATGCAATCGAAATAGAGAATTCTCTCTGCTCTAAAATCATATCGATGAAAATGACAATACATAAGTGATTGAAACATTATTTAAAATGAGGATCAAAACAGAATCACAGTGTAATTAAAAGCGAGACAGTGTTATATTTACCAAACGGAGTTAATTTGATTTATCTATACATATACAACTATTATATAAATGAAAATAATGAGAATACACGGAAACAGCAACCAGATAATAAATTCAAAAGTTAGTTTTTTAAAGGCCACTGTCTCCTTTTGCAATGTGCATTTTCCTATACAGAAGTCATGCAATATTTTTCGCCAATAATATAAATAGACAACATTTTATTTCTACATTAAATGGTGTATTTTATTGTATAAGTTACTAATTTATTTTACTTTTTTTATAATGTCTATCTACAGGTTCTTGGCCATCAGTCGACAAGCAGCCCAATAGATGTAGAGTGATAAAATGTTTATAAAACATTATCTATAGTGTTTGCAATTGACTGTGTTGTCAAAAATGTATTGTTTTTTCATGTTCTACACTTACCTTTTCTTGGAAAATTAGGTTACCACAAATGGTGACAAAACCTTGAATCTCTTAGGTAGAACAGGGTACTAAGTAGGAAACTGATTTTACTTAATGTTACTTAGCTTTCGAATTTTCCGCAAAAATTTTCAGAAATGTATAAAATAAATTTATCAAGTACTTTACGTTGGATGTTATACGAAAAAACCCAATCATCTGGATTTATAGATTCCGAAAAAGTAAGATCTAGTATTTATTGCTCTCCATAAATATTTTCTCAAAATGTTTAACCATTTCGACAGGAATTTATTGGAAGATGTATATCAAGAATAAAAATTGCATTACATAGTACGTATGTGAAGCTTATGATCTTTTTAGTTTTTCAGCCACTGGAATATAAATTTATGGAGGAAATAAAACCGAGATGGAAATATAAGCTTGAATGAAAAACCAGAAATTACCTGGAGAAACAGAGTTTGTGGATTTATCTCAAAATATATCTCAGTTGCATTTGTTATGATATGAAATTCAGTGCAAAATCTGTATTATTTAAATGAAAAATATGGAGGCATGTGGATACAAAACTTATGCAAACGTTCAAGGGATTCTTTAATTTCTGAGATTAGATTGAGTTATTTTTTCATATGTGTGTGACTGTGTTTATACTGCTTAAGTCTGTGTATTACTAATTTTCAAGTCTACCAAGATTTGTGAAAGACAGTGCAACTTTGTCTACTCAAAGGTATTTCATGGTGGGACTGGGTTATACTGCTATATATACTATTGTATTGTAAGGTGATTTTTGTAGTGGTGGTTAAATTCATCATAATTCGTGCCCTACAGAATTTAGCAAAGGCTACATTCAATAGATTATACTATTAGTTGATAGAAAATTGCTATTTGTGTGAGAGCTGTATGAAGGTTACGGGTGTACTTCCGTATGCGTGGTCATACAATGGATGATTGCAAACGTTTGACTGTTCTGTGTTATCATTAGCAGCCGGCAGGTTAAAACGAGGCTAAACGGCAACGAATAGTGACGCTATGGTAGGAATGCGAGTTGTGTCTGTTATCACACGGCTTTAGACAGTTCGACTACTCATCATTGGCAATTCAACTACTCGTCGAGGATCATCTCTCGAAGTGTGCGCCGATTGAATGGCTTTATTTTGATAGTGCGTGTGTTAACATTCTCTTCTACCAATGACCAATTTAGGAAGACTTGTGAAAGAGCGTACAACTTCGTATTCCAAAAAGCACTTCATGGTGGTGTTGGGTTACACTGCTATATATATTATTGTATTGTAATTAATTTTTGTAGTGCTGACTAAGTTCATCATAACTGCTCCCAAACAGAATTTAACAGTTACTGGAAATTCAATAGATTCTACTACTACTTGCTACTTGATAGATTGTCAATTGCGTGAAAGTTGTGACCCCACCCAACCAACCAGTATAACTTCCCGTTCGTTGTAAATCGCCGTCTTTGTAAATGCTTCTGAAGATGTGATTGTCCCAAGATGACACTATCATTAAGAACCCTATCGTCCATGATAGCCTTTCGCTATTGGCCGACGAAGATTCTTAATATCGGAACGTCCTTCAAGTAAATTTCCACACTAACCGGAGATTATTCTCTCGAATGCGAAAGCATTAACATGCACCGCATACATGTACGACTATGAAAGACTTTTTCTGCCAAGCCCACTGTATGTGAGGGTAGTGGTGTTTCTGCTGCGGAACGTGTTCCCTGTATGCGTTGCGAACGTTAGATCACTTGGCTTGTTTTTAGAATAAGATTTCAGTACTTCGCGAATAAAAATTCCAAAGTATGAATTGCGAATTTCAACATGATAGTTCATTGGCTGAAGTCAATTAGATTAGACGCCAAACGTCGCCCCAACAGCGCTAAATATATTTAAGGTAACCTCGATATGTATCATACGAGAACCATTTGGATAGAGGAAGTTCAATATTCGTTTTCTTCTGGTTTGTTACCTCTGAAAATACTACTCATTCTAATTCATATTTTCTTAATTACATGTGGATGGACTTGCAAGCATATGAGAGGTTTTCTGTCAATCCAAATGTAGTGGTAGCGTTTTTCTGTTGAATGTGTTTCCTGGATATTTCACAAACATGACGTCACTGGTCTTGTTTTTCGAATTCGATTTCAGCACTTCCACCGAAACTTCCAAAGAATAAAATATTTAAAGTCTATCATCAAGTAACTACCTCCAATGTAATCAGCAGGTGGTAAAATGGATGTTCTCCGTTCTGTATATGGTAAAATGAACGCCCTCCCCTGTATAAAACAAAGTTCTTTGAAGTATCAAATAATATGCATACATTACAAAGAGATGTTTAATATGTTACTCTCATCGCACAATTTATAAATAACATTTTCAAAATGGTTCCCTATAAAATTCTTAGTTCATACTTGATGCATTTCAATTATAGAATTTTCGAGTCTTTATTGAGCAGCTTTCAAGTGCATAATAGAAATACTGTAAGGAAGTTTCTATTCAAATACTATTTCCTTTCTGAAACTCGAGTTTTAACTCGGTTGTAATAGAAATAAATTCCCATACATCTTACATTTTTCCCGTACGAAATCTCATCTGTTACTAAAATTAGAGCACATTGCACTATTTTAAAATCCCGTTGGGCTCACTAATGGTAGTTGAAGAAAGTACAATATGCTGTTACTTTGTAACGAACATGTGGTTAAGAGGAAATAAAATTTAAGGGAACTATAAAATTTTACCATAAGGGAAGGCAATTGCTTATAACGTTGAAGAATAATGACTAAGGATTTGGGAATACACAATGCAGTCATTACAACAAACGCAACTGAAATATGCATTTAATTACAATATAGCATTAACCCTTCCGGTGGTTATCTCTACGAGGTATCTCGTCATTAGGAGAAAACTGACCAGATCTTGATCTCGTCATCGTCAAAAAATCGGAAATATCTTGTTGACAAGATATCTAGTCGTGAGCAAAATTGATTAGGTCTTGATGCACGAGATACCTCGTCGAAATCACTTGGAGTGTTAAATTCTTGTATTAAATTCTCCTGCATACAAATAAATTTATTTTTATTGGACAACCTTAATAAAGAGGAGATAGGACCCCTCCTACCACTCTTCAAAGTCTAAAAATAATTGTAACTCTTTAAAGTCTGTAATAATTGTCTTTCAATGAATATATGAGCATTGCGATATTTTTGTCAATGAACATGCTGATCTTGTCAAAAAGGCTCACCTTACTTCAGCACACAAGTTCTAGATTTCCGTCCACTCGACAAAACTGTCTTTGAAATATCTAGTGACTCCAACTACTAATAACAATAGGAAGGTTAAAATATTTACAACACAATAGACTTGTGGCTGTTTTGAAGAAGCACCTGACAATCCATGGACGAGGATGTGGTGGTAATCTTACACTTTAAAACTGTGCACGATTTTCTTGCCGTCAACTACATAAAATTGGCATTGTCACAGAGCCTTTCTGCCTGCTTTGTAATCAGCCTCAACCCAATAGACAGATCCCACCAGCTTCGCTTCAAAGCAATTCATGGAGACAGATTTCTCGATACTGAAGAGCGAAAGAACTTCTAGGCGATAAATCTAGTTAGATTCCTTCTTATATTTTCTCTTTAATGTTGAGGGGCAGAACTCGTATGTGTTGTGTTGTAGTTGTTTGTTTTGTACGCTTTCTTCCGTTTGTAAGTAAAAATCATTAATAAAGGACGGTGAAGTTTGAAAAATATTTAGATGTTTAATACAATCAGTGATTTTTATGAATATAACCACCCACATGATCAACTTCAATAAGAGGGTTCTTATTCTTCAATTTTAGCATAAAATTCGAGAAGTTGTAGATCACATTTCGACATGTTTTTTTAATTAGATCAACATTGGTATTATATACCTTGGTCTAATAGAGGGATACATTTCCGCAAGCTCTACAAGATGTGCTAAGGTGAAGAAATAAAAAAAGCAAATATGTGAATATTTTTAGGTGTTAAAACTATCAAACTTCAAAATGGACATAACATTTTAGCTGTTTGTCCTAAATGCATGAACTCACATGTTTTAGTGTGTCGTTTAGGATTCCCGTGATCTTTTTGAGAATCATTTGATGATTTGGGGCTTTTTAAAGACTTATTTAGTTTTATGGACGGTTTCGCATGTGCTAGACCAAGAGGAATTAGAAAAAACACTATATTTTAGTAATGATAATTTTACAATTTGGCAGTAGTTTTATAATTTCACAAAAGATGCTCAAAATTTCGGCGACCAACAGCAATATAGGCCTGATAGCGTCGCGACTCAGATTTCTCTACAAAATAACCAACTACCGCTCTACCAAACAGCGTTCTCTATCACATCCAGGTGCGCTGCCAGACATGCAACCATGAGTGAATAGGGTTTAATTTTGTGTTCACTACCTTCTCTTAAAGTTCCTACAGGAAGTTTTGAAACATGGTGTATTTATTATTGAACCATTTAGCTGGAGTAGAAGAGAGTTTTAGAATCAGGAAAGTGCAGATATATTTATAGGTTCTCTCACTAAGTGTGTGTAAACCTGAAAACAAAAAGATGACTTTTAATTTGCGTCCTGGAATCTCTACTTCAATGAACTTTATTGTTCTATTGCTCTCATTGAAGCTATTTTAAAATTGGACGAAAAATAGCTGCAATGAAAGCAATAGAATAATAAAAATCTGGAACCACTTAAAACTAAAGCGAATCCCAACCTAATTGTTTCTATATAAGGGAGATATTCAATAAATGACGGAGGTTATCTTTTTTATCTGCTTGTTGTAGAACAACTCCAATTAAAATGCGCTCAAATGATGAACACACCTGGGATAATTTATTTTACAAGTATAAAAGTAATTCAAATTCCCTCCTTATACCTTGCTCTCTACTTTCCGAACACCCTAAACTTTTGACGACATACAATACGACTTTAAAATCGGAACAGTTGGTGGTCATATATGAAAGGTCGAATTACAAAAAGAGTTACAACTGTTTTATCTTATGATTTCAGATCTAGAAGAAACACCCAGAAGATAAATATAGCGTCCTGTAGACAAAGGATGTTCGTACCTGATGTGACCTACGGATCGAGTGCGCAGGCGCACTGAGCTCGGGAACGGGGTCCGCAACATGTCGAAATTCTGCGATGTTGGGCGAGCTTTGGGTCAGTGTAACTTTGAATTGAGTGGAGTGAGGACTGTGCACACAAAATGCTGTCCTTCGAATGCTTCAGAACAACGCTACAATCACAGACCTTTAGTCAATAAAATTATTCTTCAATACTAATATCAATCTGCACTTTAATCATTCAAACTGTAAATTAGCTGTTAAATATTTACAACAATCATTCCCAATATAAAATCAGACCCAAGTATTCAGGTCAAAACTACGATTTATATCCTCGAACGCAACGTATCAATTTTTTATGCCTGATTCGGCCAAATATATAGAATTCAGTGATCTTAGACTTTGTGATGTACCACTTTACATGATATTAATTACCTCTTTTTGGCGAAGTTAATGCGATTTGGGCAGGACCGTATATGAAATGAAGAAACTATTTAATCAAATAATATAATCATTTTAGAACGGTTCCTATAATTGGACTGTAAATGCTTGTATTGTTTTGCATCTCAACAGCTCC
Source organism: Meta bourneti (assembly GCA_933210815.1). NCBI lineage: Eukaryota > Metazoa > Arthropoda > Arachnida > Araneae > Tetragnathidae > Meta > Meta bourneti. The sequence goes on along the minus strand of OW119926.1, from coordinate 42,264,713 downwards.
CGTGTAACAAAAATTGATAATAGAGCGACGAACCAAATGAAATGAATCTCACTAAGTATTATTTTCGTAAGTAACATGAGAACTGTTCCAGAAACCAAGACTGGGTGATGGTGGTCCTTATAAGAATAGGGCACGTTCATTTTGAATAGGGGTGACTCAGGGGATGACGTAATCTTACTTTGTTTTTCGCTAAAGTTAGAGGTATGAAAAGGTAGTTTACTAGTAGATATATTCTCGAAACTACTAAAAATCTTGAATATATTTCAAAATTGCCATGAAATGTGCCAATAAGACAAACTTGAATAAATTTCTTCAAGCATCCCATTTCAAGTTGGCGTGGAGTGGAAGTTTGGAGAGTGGGGTGCCAGCTCAGGTGTAACTTCGTCATCTGATCGTGGCTCAAAATTACTGGAATTGTCCTCGCATCTTTCCCTACGGGTTTGATCCCGGACCGTCGCCAATAGCCCGTTTTGTTGCTCCAGTGCGATGTTAAATAAATACCTATACCTCTTCAAGCATCCCCTATAAAAATTTGGATAAAGTTCGTTTCTGTGGCAATGTACAGGGACAGACTGTCTAGTAGGTAGGTATTGTCATACTGGAGCAACACAACGGGCTATTGGTGACGGTCTGGGATCAAGCCCCGAAGGGAAAGATCCGAGAACACCACCACGTAATTTTGAATCAGGGTCAGATGACGTGCAACATCCCACTCTCCAAATTTCCACACCACGATATCGTGAGTACATTTGAGGCCACGACAGATTTAAATGTGCCAGCCCCTTTGTACACGACGGTCTTTGGTTGGATTCGAACTCACAACCCTCCGGTTGCTAGTCCGTTACTCTTCCAACCGGGACAGACTGTCTGTAGCAGTTCGTGTGGTAAACAGACAATACTTTTTAGTACGATAGGATTTTTTAAAATCATAATGAGGTTTGAAAAACTTTGAAGGGTTGTACGTTTCTTATTAGATCTCCTATATAAAATTTACCCATATTTTTTTATTTTATATTTTTACACGCACATAACCCCTTTTGAGTAGGCGTCTTATCCAACAACTAAACATGAGGTTTCTACAGTTTCTGTTCCATTAAAATTATGGTTTTCTACGAAAACGGTTAAAAGCGAACGAAAACGGTTAAAAATCACAGCAACATCCGAATTAAATATATTTAGTTAGTGTTAAACGCATTTTTCCTTTACTCTATAGCTTGAATTTATATCTTATCTTCTTTTAATCTTATCAGCTTGAAGCATGGTTAACGTATTTCATTTGTTGTTACTAATTAAATACTTCAATTATTATCTTTAAATTCCATTGATTCTTTTTATGACAGCTAATTTATTAAGCTATTAATTCACGCAAGACTTGATACTTTGTAAAATTCCACCGTAGCTTTTCGACAATGTATTCAAAGCGGACACAATTACCCAGATCGCAAATTACGGACGGTTATCATTACGATGTAAATATGTTTCTGATGGCCGCAAGTGCGTAGGAAGGAAAATGCATTAACCTAATTGCAGGTACTTATTCCTCACCCACAATACTCATAAGTAGAATCGGACTACACTCGTAAGTTGAAAACATTGGAAAGGGGAAGGGTTAATGAAATAAACTCTACTTCCGAAACGGTATCAGTGAAACTGTTGAGCAAGTTTCAATGGAGGCTTAAAGGTAGTTGAATTTACGTCGAACTGGGAGCAACACAACGGGCTATTTACGACGGTCCGGCATCAATACTGAAGGGAAATATTCGAGGACAACACCTCGTAACTTTGGTGCGTCAAAGGAGGAGTAACTTACTGGTATAGTGCGACACTCAGAGCGTTGTACATCAGTGAAAAAGTTTAAAAAGCTTAGAAAATAGTTTATGAGGTACAGTTACGATATTCACATGTAGAATCGGAAGACACTCGTAAGTTGAAAACATCGATAAAAGTAAAGGTTAATGAAATAAACTTTACTTCCGAAATGGTATAAGTAAAACTGTTGAGCAAGTTTCAATTGAGGCATACAGGTAATTGAATTTACGTCGCACTGAAGCAACGCAACCGGATAGTGGCGACGGTGCAGCATAAATCCGGAAATAACTGAGGACAACACCTCGTAATTGTGAAGCACGGTCAGATGACGTCAATAGAGGAACAACTTGCTGGAATTGTGTGACACTCAGTGTTGGACATCAGGGAAAAAACTAAAAATGTCGAGAAAATAGTTTATGAAATACTGGTACAATATTCATAAGTAGAATAGGACGACACTCGCAATAATTTATGAGGCACAGTTACAATATAAGTGGGATCGGACGACACACTTAAATGGAAAATATCGAATTGAAAAGAAGAAAAATTAATAAACTTTGATTTTGAAATGGTATAAGTAAACTTATTGAACTTTAAGTGGAATCAAATCAACCTTACTGGTGAAATGTGACTGTTTTTCGATACCTTCATCTGAAGAATTTTATCAAACGTAAACCCGGGTTCGAACCACATCTAAATAGTTTACTATTTATTTGTGTTATTTGAATTTAATAAATAGCTTTATAATTTCAGTTGCAAATAGTTTAATTTCTAAACTAGCTGTTTGATTTCTAAAATCACACACACAATATTTTAGTAAAATTCCAACATTATAGGCAGAGCTACATTTGCAATTTATTATAAGTTGAGATAGTGTTTTCCAGATAAAAACGTCTTTGAAAAGGTGGCTCTGAATAGTTTGGGAAACTATGTTCCAGCTGCTATATCGTAATTGAATTTTGTCATGTTTAATAAAAAGTTGTGCATTTCGCTTAGTCTTATAATGGAAATTTGTTTATATAGTAAAATGTCGTCAAGGGCATCCTACAGAATTATTGATTGATACTTCCAGCTACTCGATGTGAATATTTTTATTCTTAGCGATAATTATTTCAAAACACAGGGAGTGCCTTTTTTAATAAACTTTAATAAACGGATCAAATCAGCAAAAGCAAAAAACACCACTCACTTTTGCAGCTGCACGGTTTTTCAGCTCCCGTCAACGTTTGTTTATCCCTTCACAGGCACTGAGTAGCTTAAAATAATCGACTTACGAATCGAAAAGCGGCTTACCGCGGAAAATTTTGTGTGATAGACGCTCAGTCTTTCGTCCTAAAGAAACCATGTTACTTAGTAGAATCTGGAGTAACGAAGGCACGACATGGAGGTAACAGAACTGGAAAAGAACTCGACACATGTTCGGAGACACTTTGTATGCGTATGAAAAGAGTATTTTTGATCCATGAACTTCGAATTGGATTAATAAAGGAGATTTTTTGCAATTCATCGTTTCTGTTTGAGGGTCGCCCTCAGGACGCATCTCCTTTAGGTGTGTACGGGTTTCACAGATCCGAGGTACTCCAGTGATCTTTTCTTCTCCCATGGGGTTTACTGTCTTTAGTAAACACTCGGGTCGCGCTCTACGAATACCCAAGCCATCTTTTCTGCTTTATTCCCACTACTCTGTTCCCCAACGTCTCTTTATTTCCCTTTCACATGTTTTACTTGACGTTGTCTTGTTTTTGATGCAGTTTGACAAAACACAGTTCTTACGGCATAAAGCGCCAAAACAACTTACCGACCTGAATGAGAATGATGATCCTTTTATATTTGGTGATAAAATGGTTTATTTGATTGTTTAACTCTCCAAGAGGTTCGACGAGACATCTCATCCATCAACATCTGAACAATTTTGCTAATGACGAGATATCTCGTTCATCAAGATCTGCTAATGACGAGATGCCTCTTCGAGACAACCACCAGGAGGGTTAAGAAGGGGTGAATTTTTTTCAAACTTGTCAAGTGCTTTATCAAGAGTATTAATCTCCTTAGCTTTAAAATTTTTTTGATCATTACATAATAAATATAAATTTTGCTAATGACGAGATATCTCGTTCATCAAGATCTGCTAATGACGAGATGCCTCTTCGAGACAACCACCAGGAGGGTTAAGAAGGGGTGAATTTTTTTCAAACTTGTCAAGTGCTTTATCAGGAGTTGCATATTGCATTCTGATAGCAAATCCCTTGTGAAGGTCCTGCGGTTAGGTTGATCCACAAACGTACATCCATACATAAAAACGTATTAATCTCCTTAGCTTTAAAATTTTTTTGATCATTACCTAATAAATATAAATTTTTAAAGCAGAAAGCGAAATGTTTGTTACTAAATAAGGGACATTATTATTTACAAAAGTAAGTTTTTATAGTTTTCTGGTCCGATTTCCTTTCTAAACGTATATCTATTCTAAGCAATCCTTTTCGAAAACTCTGTGATCTTCAGGAGGATATGGACTGTGCACCTGTTCCAAGGTCCTGTAGCTCTCTTCTATTTCAATGAATTGCTTGACGCTGTGTCTTGTGTTTAGCACAGCTTGGCCAAATATGGTCTCTGCGCCATAAAAACCAAAACCAATCCATCTATTTCAGTTCGGGTGAGATACTGGGAAGCGAGGGGGCCGAATGATGGATTCAATGAAATTTTTTTGGTTGCCATTTGTTTTTATTTGTCCTGTTGACTGGCTTCAGACAGTCTTTTATAACTATCAACCGTCATTGGAAATAAAAAAATTTTCATAGATTGATACAAAGCATGTTATAATTTTTACAGGATACTTTTAAACTCCGTGAATCACCATGACATTTTTAGAATTCATCATGGTAGATCACGACTGAAGTTCAATTTAATGGAATCCAACCTTGATAATAAGTCATCGTGTCGTAACACTTGAACTTACAGATTTAATCCCACAATCTGAGATTATAAACAAAAATTAAAATTGATATGGACTGGGCATGCTGTAAATGAATTTTCAAATTATTTGTATTGTTAAAAATGTCACCTTTTAAATCATTATAAAAGTGCTACTGATCCTCTTGGTCAAGGTATAACCTAGACCAAGTTCAAAAGACCATGTTTTTAAGTCGTACAGCGACCAACTCCTGTTCATCTTGGATACTCCTCCAGGATCGCAACTCCTGTTCCAGAGGGATACCGAAACAATCCCAAAGGCAGTTACTGAGATAGCGATGCATGGCATAGTATATACCCTAAGCCCTTCTATGCCATTGACATTATAAACGTGAATTTAGATCGTATTAAATTAAACGTTTTTAACTAACATTCTTAATTAAACGTCTTTAGCTGGACCGAGTTTCGCAACCTCCAGTTGCTAATCCGATGCTCTTCCAATTGGGCTACCACGGCCAATATAAATGTAGGTATATAGGTATAAAGTATCAGAAGAACTCCTGCCATTTGCTTTGATCCAGGTAATTCGAGAGAGATCGACACAGATAGTCGATTGAGCTAGATCTCAAAGAGAGAGACGCTGGAGAACTCTGAAGAAGGTGGCATATTGCCACGCATGACGATCATATGATGTAACGATAATCCATGTAAATAGTGTCCCCTATCCATTGTAATTAAACATATTCTATAGTAAGGAACATCTCCTCTCATCCGTTTGCCAACAAATAAGAGTTCTACATAAATAACTAAAAATCCATACCTTATTAATAACAAGGAAAATTGTTACAAAACAAAAATTCGAATTCAAAGCTCGAAGTATGTATAATACATTAAAATCAAAATTTTGTGATTTAAAAATTTCTTACTCCATTTTGTAGCACATGATAGTAAGATGCAACTCGTCTGCTTATAATTCCTTACAAATTACCATACACAGTTTGGGTAGGTAGGTATTTTAATTACCGTTGCTCTGGAGCAACACAACGGGCTATTGGCGACTTTCCGGGATCACCTTCAGAAGGGAAAGATCCGAGGAAAATACCAAGTAGTGTTGAACGAAGATCAGATGACGAGAACAACGCCTGAGCTGGCACCCACTCTCTAAACTTCCACACCACACCAACGTTAGGACATTTGAGCCACGATAGATTTAACGTGCACCAGCCCCCCTTTGTACACGACGGTGTTTCGTTGTATTCGAACTCGCAACCCTCCGGTTGCTAGTCCATTATTCATCCAACAGGGATACCATTGTCCCTACACAGTTTGCTCGAAAATAATTCAGTACCACTACCCGCTATCTTAAATACACCCAAATACACGATCAATAATTTTTAGGAACCTATTATCGGAAAAAAACAGAGATTAATTTCCAATTAAAGAAAGGAATTTTAATGAAGGTTACCAATAAGCAGTAAGGTGAATAAAGAATATGCCAAACGAAATCTGCTTTAAGAAGTAATAAATATAATGCAATGTAAAATGGCATCTGATCTTTCACCTTTACTCGGATTGTTTCTATTTCCTTAAAAAGTCCTATTTCGGAAAAATGTATTTCATACAGGTCACCACCTCAGGCCCAAGATTCTGAACAGGTAGGTAATATCCCAAGAGCCAAGGAGCACTTTATTGCTCTCTTTGCATGGATGGCATTTGATAAAACTTGAATGATGGACGAAAATTTTAGGATAAAAAAAGAGCGTGGAGCAAGTTATGAATATCCACCTTGATGCTTTAAAGTGGGACGGGAAAAATCGTTATATGAGTATATTTGAATAACGTATGTGGCACAGAAATAGGCATTATTTGTATATTGGCGAATGGCAACAGATATCTTCTTCTTACCCAATTTTTACATGAGTAGAACGCGTCTGCTATTGATCCTGAGTCATCTCTGTAGCAGTTCGACGTAGACACCCGTTAAAGACATACAATATCCAAGTAATAGACACACAATGAACGTTTTTACTGTCATGGAAGAGAAATACAACCAGGTTGGAATGCACCTGGAAGAATCGAACCTGCGCCGTCAACAACTCGAAGGTTGCCAGCCCAGTGGACATACCCATTGAGCCACGACGGCCCCGGCAGTAGACATAAACAATTAAAATTCAACCCTTATGGGATTTGTTCGTCAATTTTGCCTCTTAGCTTAAACATGTTTCGATTGAGCTATCGAGTACATAATGTTGCCATAACAGCAAGGAAGAACTCTTGCCATTCTTATAAAATATTTCAGCTGCTGGTTACAGAAGGCAATGGCGTAGGTAGGTAGTTGAATTAATGTCGCACTGGAGCAACACAACGGGCTATTTTTGACGGGAAAATATCGAATTGGCTTTGAACAAGTGAATGAGATGCAATTGCAGTGGGCATTCAGAATTTGATTGTGATAACACGACTAAAAGGTGTGATTTTCACCATGCACTTTTTGGAAATAAGAATTAATACTAGTAAAAGTAAACGAAATGCTGCTATATAGTTTGGAAATGCTTTATAATTTTATTTCATTTAGAGGACTAGAATCCATTTACGTGAATATGGATGATATATTCATTACAAATGGATTTAAATAAAGTCTAAAACGTGAGTAACGACACTGCCATCAATAAATATAAACAACTAAGGATATTTAGCGCAGATTCTATGCTCAGGTCTGAGTATGTATATGTCACAAACGTACGTGGCACAAAAATCGTCATTATCTGGGTGCTGGCTCACTGCAACAAACTTGTATACACAAATGCAATCATCTACAAAATCCACCGTTAATTTTGTCGCTTCCGTTTGTATGAGTTAATTTACATTACGAAACAATGAAAAACGTTATCAAAAACGCAGATATATTTGCGAGGGCAACGAAATATTTTGAAAAGAAACAGTACACTAAGGCAGAACAAAAATGAACATGAACGTAGAATTCACTGAATTTCAACAACAATGAACAATTGAATGTGATGCAAATCAGGAGCATAATAGTAAAAATATAACTAAGTTGCACGCATTTTCCCATAATCTATATACATATTTCACTAATGTACGTGGCACACAAACCAACATTATTTGATATTGGGGAACAAATGGGTATAAACCATATAAAATCAATCTCTACTGATTTCCCCGATTCCTTTAAATGTACATAGTTTGAGCTATGGAGCTGTAAAATACTGTTAATAAATACTCGGAAGACATCGCCGATCTAATCTTCTTTCTCATCCTCCGAGTGCAAAAAAAGCAAATTACACTAAGTCATTGAGTCTGTGCAAAAAAGGTTTTGGGTAATGGCAGATGGGTCCTTAAAAATGTCTTCATGTATGATTCCAATACAATTCAGAATGTGTGAGGGAGAGGCTGGTAATAAGCCGCACTTTATACAGGCGGGAAAGGATTTCTGGCCGTCAATAAATATCTTTTTCAAATGGCCAGATCGGAGCCTGGCAAGCATAGAGGTTTTCCGGGGCAAATTTTAAAGCAAGCATTTCTCCTGGCGTTCCCCTGATTTATTAATAGTGATGAAAGGTCGCCGATCTAATGGTTCTCCAGTCATCTGAATTACGGAAGGCAATAAAGAATCTGGAGGATAGAAATCAGCGCAGAGAAGATAATGTGAGAATATAGGTTTAAATGTTAAAATATACCCAATCGCCTTTCATGAAAATGTTATGCAATAGAAGTGGACGTTTAGAAGCTAACTGGGGTAACATGACTGAGGTATGAACTTTTTCCATGCAGTATATTGGAAATAAGAATTAATCCCAGAGAACACGAAATGATGTTTTATATATTTTGACTAATTTTATTCAATTTGGTGGCATAAAATGTGCATGCCAATGCTTATACCGATTATACACAGATTAAAAAAAGCATGAAAAGTAACGACACTGGCTTCGATTGATATAAGTAGACATTTCAGCTCAAATGCTATGCGCCGGTCTTCTAGTTCATACAAAACACATGATGAAATAATGCGACTAAAAATGCACAGAATGCTGTTTCCTATTTTGATCAATTTAATTTCACGAGGAAATAAGAAATTCAAAATAACAGAATATTTGAAATCACTATGAAGGGTTTGGTGAATAGAACATGCGTTGTAATCAACTGTATGTATGTGTAGCGATACATTTTTTTCTCTAATGCTTATTTTACTTTATATTTTGGCTTGGTGAATGGTTTGCCTCTTTCTCATTAGATTTACAACTACGAATCCAGTTGCATTTAAATTTGCAATATCAGTATTTTGTCTCCAAATTATGAAAAATTACATCCTAATTTAAAAATCGTCTCTATGAAAAATTGTTTCCTGAAAGGAATTTTACTAACGTAATGAAATTATAAGATATACAAGTAGAGTACTTAGTATATACAAGTATTAGATATAGTACTTAGTATATACAAGTATTAGATATAGTACTTAGTATATACAAGATATAGTACTTAGTATATACAAGTATTAGATATAGTACTTAGTATATACAAGTAGAGTACTTAGTATATACAAGTAGAGAACTTAGTATATGCAAGTATTAGATATAGTACTTAGTATATGCAAGTATTAGATATAATACTTAGATATAGTACTTAGTATATACAAGTATAGTACTCATATATACTAAGTATATGCAAGTATTAGATATAATACTTAGATATAGTACTTAGTATATACAAGTATTGTACTCATATATACTAAGTATATGCAAGTATTAGATATAATACTTAGATATAGTACTTAGTATATACAAGTATAGTACTCATATATACTAAGTATATGCAAGTATTAGATATAATACTTAGATATAGTACTTAGTATATACAAGTATAGTACTCATATATACTAAGTATATGCAAGTATTAGATATAATACTTAGATATAGTACTTAGTATATACAAGTATAGTACTCATATATACTAAATATAGTTTATACAAGTATAGTACTTAGTATTTACAAGTATTAAATATACAAGTATAGTACTTTATATATAAGATATACAAATATTAAATATACGTCTAATACTTTATATATAAGATATAGAAATATTAAACATACAAGTATAGTACTTAGTATATACAAATATTAAATATACAAGTATAGTACTTTATATATAAGATATACAAATATTAAACATACAAGTATTGTACTTTATATATAAGATATACAAGTATGTACTTAGTATACTTGTATTTAGTATGATCCTATCTCACTGGACAAATATGGCCCTTGCGTCATAAAACCCCAAAGCCAACCAACCAACCAACCAACCAACCTATATCTCACATTGCAAAAAAAAATTATTTGTACAGGTGTTACATTACACACGGCAAAGCTTCCAGATGTTTAACGACAAAATCATATTTTTCCTTTTCTACATTTCCATCACAAAAAATAAGTATTTATTTTGCTTGTTTTGATTTAAATTTTTTATTGGCCACATAATTGCGTATTTTACTTATTTTTAAGCTTTGGTCCCATATTCATTCATTTTGTTATAATTTGATCATATTGTTTCATTTTTGTTGTTTAAAAAGGATATTTTTTGAAAATTTCACGAATGTATTAGAGAAACAATCATTTCTTTAAAAAACCTCGTTTTCCGTCAAATTGAAAGGTGGGGAGACAGCATACTGCTGCGATTATCCTTGCTGCCGGGGACGAATTCTTACGAAAAGCTATAAAACTGTAGCAGGTGGGAATCAGGAGTATTAAGAAAAACATCTCGTACGACGTTGAAAGTAGATTTTCTAAGAATAAACACAAGTTAAATTATAATAGATCGTTTCTATTTCAAAACTTTATAATGTTGGTGATTTAATACTGTAATTCTGAGCAGCAATCATGCATAAAAATATTTTTATTACACCATTATGGTTTTTTTTTCATTTCCTGAGTAAATGAGTTGAAGACATTTTAATTCATAGATCCGTTCTACACCCTGCAGATTTCCCTGCATGACTTCTAACCAGTTTTAGTCTCTTTGACCAATAGAATCCTTTCACGGTTCTTTCAATTAATAGAGGAGGCGATTTGGTCATTATGTGTGTTGCAGGATAAAATCAATAGTACTACTCGGAAATCTCATAATGCTCATACGGTTGATAAACTCTATTTATAATCGATATTCGTTTGTCAGTCGAGTTCCCAGACACATGCAACGTCATTACATTCAGAAGCCTGTGACCTAAACCCTTAAATTTGATGATTGTACACTTCTTCCACGGTCTGATTGCCATTTCGCGCATACGTTAGCACTTCTATCGGTTACTCCCATACAACTCAGACGTCTCGGCCCTGGATTGTTATTCGTAATTCATGCTCATAATGCCGCTATATTATGTCTTAATAAATCAGCTTATTTAATTCAACCAACATGGCCCGTGACTGCTTCGTTGACATGACATAGATTCATGAACTGTGTCTACCACGAGAACTACTCCATACACAAATCGGGGTCGTCGTGGTATACCCACTGTGCTAGCAACCTTCGAGTTGTTGGCGGCGTAGGTTCGATTCCTATCAGGTGCATTACTCCTTCGAAGTATTTCTCTCTTCTGTGTCAGTAAAACTTTCATTGTGTGTATCTGTCTATTACTTGATATTGCATGTCTTGTGTCTGGTGCAGCATGTACAAATACGGCCCTTGTGCCATAAAACCCCAAAACCAACCTACCAACCAGACACAAATCTGCCCCCTCTGTTACCATGGAAACGGACCTTATCCTATTTTCCATAGCGGATGTATCAAAAATGTATTAAGTTTGTCACATTGGTACACTTAACCACTCAAGTGTTTCAACGAGATATCTCGTACAAGAGTAGGTCAATTTTGCTAAGCACGAGGTATCTCGTCCATTTAGAACTGGTCAATTTTGTTAATGACGAGATATCTCGTAGAGACAAAATTGCCTTATTATCCCTTATTATCCATTGACCCTCTAATGATGTAGGCAGAATGTGGGCGAAATCGCTGTCTTAAGATCTCTGAAGGGTAAATCACGAGGGCTTCTTCTTAGTTGGGGCGCATTCCCTCCGCCCCGACTAGCTGAAGTCATTACAGATTTAGGGAAGGCTCGAGAGGTTTCGACAGAGGGTATCGAGCGTGGTTTGGCGAGATACGCTTTTCACAACGGTGGTTGTGAAAACGAAAGTCAGACATCTCCGCAGGTTGGCAAGTTCCTCAGCATACACGTGTAGTCGAAGGTAGGCGTTCTTCAGGTCATCCTTACGTGAACCCTAATCGGTGTCTTTAAACGGGAGATATCTAGGGCCTTACCCTATTTTCCCATCCTACCTTTATAGCCTGGTTTGGTTTTTAGCTTGAAGGGCTAACGAAATTTCTACGAAGCATCTGTCTTATTTTTGTGACCGTTGATGTTTAGATTTACGTGAACCTACACGCCTTTCACGGTTCAGAGACCTGAACCGTTCTCCGGACCCTCGGCGGAGGGCTAGGAGTTGCGAGCCACGCAAATCTACCCAAGCGGCTTATCACTCAGAGACACTTCGAGTGATGCTTAATGTCGCTGGGTTGATCTCTGATGAATTCACGTCCTTCTCAGAGCACGTAGCGCAGAGAATCACCTACTTCACCACATAAACAGGTGTCCAAGAGAGAGAGACGTCGGATATCCCATATCAATGAAATATTCCGGGAACCTTTCGTGGTTAGTCAGTAGTTGGACTGCAAGGGGGTCGTGCAGATGCATTCTGAGATTCGGTGTTGGGCTGTCTTGTAAATCGTCCTTCCTCTGAGGTTTGCCATCTAAACTCCCACATTTTTAATGTGATATATATCGTAACATTCTTTTCATAGTTAAACTAGATCTCTGCATCTTTAAGTGTACGACCGAACTCTCGGTAGCCGTTTTGGCGCTCCGTTACCTCGGTAGCCAATGTGAGTTTTAAGGCGTACGTATAAGCTGGAAGTCTTTTATTTTGACTTTAAAAATCCAGTTTTTTCCAACAAGTCATTGACTTCTGCTTACAATCATATCAGTGAGAAAAAATCAGATTAAGCTAATTATAAATAATCTAATTTAGATATAATCAGCTAATTAGCATGTTTTAATAGTGTTACCTCAAATTCTAATTTGTTCAGAAAGACAATTCCGGTTGGAAATTATTTCTTATATTTTTCTTCATGTTTTGACCCTAGAAAGAATAGGTTATTTTTTACAATTGTTTTCACCAAGGAAGTCTAAAAAATCCAAGATTTTTCAAGAAGTTAACATTTAAAAATCAACTAAAAATTAATTTCGTAACAAAAAACTCTGATTGAGGTCCAGAACATCCACTGTATTATATAGATTATAACGAGACAAAAATAATTGTTATAGATAAATTCATCATTGAGTTATCACTGCTTGAACAAAGCATCGTGTTGCAAAAACACAGTTCTTCAGAAATTGAGTTTAAAGTTTTGGAAATATGTTTGTACTGGAGACAGTACCTAACGAAAAACCCTTGTAACTAGAAAAGTGTTCCGAATATTCACAAGATCTTAGTATTGTTTAAAAGCTCAGAAATTGGGAAATAGTTTGAAGTAATAAAATAAAATCGTTGTTCTGGTGAATTTTCGTGATTTTCTAGTGATACACCTTAATCCAGTGAATGCGAACACCTTGGCATCCCAAGACCTTCCAGTACAAAATCTTACCAATCGACTTAATTGATTGGCTATAGAAGCGTAGACTAGTGTTTTCGATCACTGTGGGTAATCATTTAAACCTATCAATAATTTAGAATTCATGCTTTTTCTCCCATGTGATAGATCTTCAAACCGAGCAACTGGAAGAAATAACATGAAGCTGTGGGTAAATGCTCCGTCTATTTCATTAGAAGATCGATGGAAAAGTCGCCCCTACTCAAAATGAACGTGCCCTACTCCTATAGTGACTGCCACCACCCAGATTGCTGTAGGTGGCAGTTTTCGTGGTAAACAGACAGTATGTATTCCATCTTATTTCTGTTTAATTTAATGAATCTCGGATAAATTCAACTCGATAGAGTCTTAAAGCTTTTCGCCAGCTCAGAATCTCAATCCTCATTGACACCTCGCCAAACAGAAAGTAATTTTATTGTTGCCTAAGACTCCTCGAGTATTTATTTTACGAGAGCACAAGACAAATCGCAAAAAACGCTGTGTGTGTGAACAGAGCGTTAATTTTTTTACTAGCAAATCCGAGATGCGAAAGAAAATAAGCGGGAATAGTATATTGAACCCATCAGAAATTGTTCCCCTGTTTACTTTATTCGCCCATAAAAAATTTACAGCTTACGTACTTCTAGCACATATTTCAAATTCGGAAGTTTGCGTAGTGATTCCCCGAGGGTTTCATTTAATATTAAGATATAAAATAAAACGCGTATTCATGAAATGGGTAAATAAGTTATACCAGGAAGGGGAAGGACTTTTGACCCTTGCATTTATGAGATCTTGAGGAACGTACTTGTTATATCCTTGTTATATAGTTTTCTTTTCTAGTGATAGACGGTGGTATATTTATTGAAAGTATCTTTTTATGATTCCCAATGGGATTTCGTTGTTTAAATGCTGTATGATTCAATGCAAACCTCATTTGAATAATTTGTGTTTATGCGAAATATCTTCTTCTCTTTGGATAGGATGTCATGTGTCTGAGTTATGTTAACTATATGATTTTATAGATGTGGTGGGGCATAAAATATTTTTATTTCCGTTATACTTACGATTCTTTCAGGTAAAATCTGCTTTGCCTTTTCACTTCCTTCCCACCCCTCCTTTCATAACACCCGAACTTGAATATTATATATAGTAATTACTATTAAGTAATGTTCAAGTATTACAAAATATATAGTAATGCCCAAGTATTCCTATATAGTAATGATCAAGTGTTACTATATAATAATGTTTAAGTATTACTAAATAGTAATATTCAAGTATTACTGTATAGTACTGTTCAAGTATTACTGTATAGTAATATTAAAGTATTAGTACATAGCGATATTCAAGTATTATTATATAGTAATATTCAAATATTACTGTATGAGATAATATTCAAGTATTACTGTATAGTAATGTTCAAGTAAAATTCAAGTATTACTATGTAGTGATGTTCAAGTATTATTTTTAGTAATATTCAGTATTACCATATAGTAATGTACAAGTATTCACTATATCGTTACTATCAAGCTCGTTACTATTTTAAGTGACTCTTTGCAACAAGTTATAAGTATTGTTGACTATATTCGTACAAATTCAACATGGCATCGTCAATTTTTACCACATGCTGAAGTTGAATGATGAGGTATTCAGTGTGGCTTTATAGTATCATTCTAAAGTACGTAAGCTATCGCGGAGGCAGGTGCTAGCCAAATTTTTATCTCTACGAGAACAGATTTCAGTTAAATATTATGAAGAACAGAATCAGCATTGTGAATTATTGATAGAAGATTTCTATAGGAATGCTGCATTTTTGTGTGATAAAATGTTAAATCGAAACGGAAAATATGTTTTTAAAGGTGAGGCTAAGTGTATATATATATATATATATATATATATATATATATATATATATATATATATATATATATATATATATATATACATACATATATATATATACATATATATATATACATATATATATACATATATATATACATATATATATACATATATATATATATATACATATATATATACATATACATATATATACATATATATATATACATATATATATATACATATATATATATATATATATATGTATATATATATGTATATATATATGTATATATATATGTAGATATATATATATATATATATATATATATATATACTTAGCCTCACCTAGCATTTAAAAATACATATTTTTTCAAAAGGAAATTTCGGATGAACAGTTTCCTCAGTTAGCAAAGGTTACTGATGAACAGTATGGTATATGCGAATCGTTTGAATAAAACGCAACTGCTATAGACCTATTAATTGGAGAATACAAAAAAGGTTAACTAACTCTGAGAATTATGACATCACACTCAAAATAACATTTCAGCCTCACTTAGTTGATGTCACCAAGAAATCTAAAGAACTACACATGGAATTGATTAAGCTCTCAGTAAATGACGTTTTAGTCAGTTTGATGCTAAAGAATAACCAAATGAAATACAATACCCACGGCTTCGTCTGCCCCGAAAAATGTTTTCTTGCTTTTCAACCACTTATTGTTGCGAATCTTGAATACTACCTAACCCTACTCTAGACGACATTAAAGTCACAAATGACAGATTATTTAGAGGATCATCTGACACTGCCAAGATCCATGTGGCATCCAAATATTCAAATTATTTTTAACAAAAAGCAGACAACAAAGTAAATAAAAGATTAAGAACACTATAGTTAAATTTTTATAAAATAATGCATATTTTTAAGTAATTTAATTGAAGTTTCTTGAATGCGGCCTCATTTGATTACAGCTATATTAATGCGGCCTTCCAACATGAAAAGGTTTCCCACCTTTCGTATAGATCTTTTCGGCAACAAGTAAACATCCATACATTAACATACATTCACAATTTGTCACTAATGTCGCCAATGCGACTAACTTGTATGCATTTTTACAAGCATCCCTATGAAAATTGAGGGGTCGTCGTGGCTCAGTGGGTATGCCCACTGCGCTAGAACCTGCGAGTTGCAGATGGCGCAGGTTCGATTCATCCGCGCATGCCATTTCTCTTTTCCGTGTCAGTAAACCTTTCCATGTGTATGTGTATATTTCCTGATATTGTGTATCTTGTATCAGGTGCAGCATGGCTGCATATATCTCTTGCGCCATAGCCCCCATTCCTATGGAAAATGAATAAGGTCCGTTCTACGGCAATAGACAGGCGTAGACAGTTCCGGGATCAGTTCTCGTGGTAGACACTGTAGAAAGTACTTGAATCATGACGTGGGTCTGAAAATGTGCGATAATTTTACCTCTAAAAAGTTTGTACGATTATGAGGTCGGCTGATAATCCGTAAATCGCTTAATCAGCAGTTTGCAGAAGGTGAAAATGTGTTCACGAATTACTCAGATAAGCCATAAATCAGTACAGACTTAGATTTATTTTACGAGTTCAGACATAATTCAAAACGATTTCCTTGATATATTTTTTATTTTTATATTATATTTTCTATTATTTATTTCTATTTTTCTTCTACTCCATTTGAAGTTTATTTTCTAGACATCTGGAAGTCAGTTCCAAAATAAAAATTAAAAAGTCTAAGCGACAAATCATTTCCTGAAAACCTATTGCCTTATTGTTGTATCGCTTATAGAGAATTTATTTTACTATATTGGTGAAGAAATAGAACGGAAATGAGAAATAAATTTAAAAATTGCATGCAGTAAATAATTTTTTCAATTAGATCGTTGTTATTAGTATTGATATAATAATTAGCATAAAACATTATAAAATTGATTATGTGTGTTTGATATTTGTAGGCTTCCAATGAGACTTCATTTCAAGAAACAGCCATGATCTATGTAGTGCGGCTCCAATGAGATGGTAGTTGACCTTGATTAGTCAATGTAAAAGCGAATTTGGAGAAGACTGACACACTTGAATGGCATTTTTTCTGCTGCTAACTCGTCATCACTACTATAATTTTTGCGATAACCTTAAGAACCAGAATCAGTGTTAAAGTCGCCGGTTTGTTCACAGTACCGGCAGTCCCATAATTTAACTAATGGATTCGATCAAAACCATGTGACTCAACTGTCAACCCGTAGGAGCCATACCATACTTACTTCCCTTCCTTGATGACTTGCTTGTAGAGCAGTGGTTCCTAAAATGTGTGTCTTGAGTTTGGTACAGCTTGGCCAAATATGACCCTTACGCAAAAAAAAACCCAAACAACCACCAATCATCCTAAAGTGGGGTCGGTGGTGGGCCACCAAGTGTCCGCGAAAGGTTTCAGAGGATCTGTGGAAAAAGCATTCAATATTCTATTTCATTATTCTAAACAGAATTTTTAAGAAAAACAAAATATTCCATTATTTTCTCAGATTCTTAAATGTCCTAGAAAACTTTATATTCTAAAAGTTAGTTATACAAAATGCCCATTATATATTTTAAAAATGAGCTATTGAACTTGCAGCCAAACATCATTTCCCGTGATTACAGCTCATGATATTGCACCCAGACTGCAATACCACTATAACTCAAAAAAGGAATTTTAAGTTCATGTTTCTCATTTATTTCATTTCATGATGAATAATTCCCATACTACCGCTAGTTCCTATAAAGAAAAACCATGTGATAAATACAAGGAATGAACAACGCGGAATGACTCCGATCTATACTTACAGGTTAAGTGGCCAAGTACTGAAAATAGGTCTAAGTTGTTTTGACTTCCTATGCAGCACAAGATGCAACAAAAACAAAACACAAAGTAAATAAAAATATCCACCAATATTCGAAAGAAAAACGGGATTTCCGACGTTGGACGTTTGTCTGTCTTTCCTGCTACTTATAAATTCATAGAAAATCCAAACTTGTGCACCTTGTTACGCGTGTGAAGATTGGAAAGCTGGAAAGTGATCCAGGGGATGGATTCCTTTTTTTCAGAGGATCCACCCCTGGCATCTCTCGATGCCTGAAATTTTCAGGAGAGCTTCGGAATCAATTCCCTTCAAACGCAATTTCAGAATGGGAATCTGAATCCTGCACTGATTTTCGAAGGACGTGCGAGTTTCTTCCGGATTCTTTTTATTCTGCGGATGATTCGTTATTGAAAATATAAATTCTGTATATTATTTTCAGACTTTACCCATTCAAAATTGACTTGGATCGTACTATGAAGAATGTTACCTGTCTTTTTCTTCACTTCCATCCGGTATAGAATATAATTCATGTATTTGTAACACACGCTTAAACAATTAGATTAAGATATATATAATTAAATTAAACTAATTAGTTGTTGGTCTGATTAGTAGTTAAAGGAATTCGTCCCTACAAAATTCAGGTATGACTTAATAATTAAGTTGAGCAACTTGGATTGAGCTTCAATGCAAATTCAAACTGGCAGCTTTCGTGATGGTTAAATAAATTTTCAATTATAAGACTTCGACTCTCCAAGCGGTTTCGCCGTGAGATCTCGTTCATCGAGATCTGACCAGTTTGGTTAATGACGAGATATCTCGTCGTAGCCAATGCCGTATTGCCGATCTTTTATGATGACGAGATCGCGATTCGGCCAGTTTTTTCGTAATGACGAGATATCTTGTAAATCAAGGTCGTATCGGTTTTGCTAAAGACAAGAAACCTCGTCGAGTGGAACAACAGGAGGGTTTATAAGTAATCATAATCTCACACTTCCTCGGTTGCTAAAGGCAACACGGGATCGTAATCATCTATTACCATCGACCTTCTAATGAAATAGACATAGCATGTGGGCGGAGTCACTGTCATAAGATCTCAGAAGGATAAGCCACGTGGACCTACTAATAGATTTGGGCCTATTGCCTATAGAAGCGCAGACTAGTATTTTTGATCGCGCTGTAAAATCACTTTAACCAATCAATAATTTGTTTCACATTAGGATTTGTGCTTTTTCCCATAACCACAAAAATGACCCGTTGTGTTGTTCCAGTGCGACCTTAATTAACTACCTACCTACCCACAACCACATGAGAGATCTTCAAACCGAGCGAGAGGAAGAAATAGCATAAAGCTGCGTGCAGATGCTCCGTCTATTTCATTAGAAGGTCGATGTCTATTGCACGTCTTTTTATGGAAATACACCTATGATCTTATAATATAGCATTAACGGTCTTACTCGATTGTCCAATTCGCACATTGTAAAATCTATCCAATTCAGCCAAGTAATTAGCTTGCAGTATGGCACAATATATAGCAGTACAGCGAATCTCAAGCGTGAAATATACTTTACTGTACTTTTACAAAGCTCTGTGTTTATACGTCATGCTCAGTAGCCATCGACCTTCTAATGAAATAGACGGATCCAGAGGGTGGGGAGTCGCTGTCGTAAGATCTCTGAAGGATAAATCAAAAATTGACTTAGCCGATTGGGAATGGAAGCGCAGATTCGTGTTTTTGATGACGGTGGATAATCAGTTTAACCAATCAATAACTTAGGATTCATGCTTTTACCCACAACCACGTGACAGATCTTCAAACCGAGCAAAGAAATTACATGAAGCTTCAGGCACATGCTCCTTCTATTTCATTTTAAGGTCGATGACACTAGCTTTGTTTGTATGCGTGGATAGCTGCAGTCCTTGTAAGGTGAACTTTGTGAGAAAACAGTCCTACTTCGTACGATTAATCATCTTACTAGTTCGTGAGATTACAAAGTAACCTCGTAGATATGCAGGATTGAATCGCAGTCCACCTGAATGTGCGACTGAGTTAGTGAGGGGCTCATGGAGAATGGCATTTAGAGGAGATATCCGGGAATATCTCCTCTAAATGCCAATTGTTTTTTGCTACATTACAATAGTTTTGTACAGAACCTTACATGATTTCAACCGGCATAAGGGTTCCAGTCTACTTCTAATGAGTGCATTTGCTTGGCCAAATATGGCCCTTGTGCCATAATACCCAACCTAACTTACCTACCATGAGTGTATTCAGACGTGAAATATAAGTAGACTGAGTATTGTTATTGGGGCCAGCTTCAAAAAGTGTGACCATCACTTCGACTAGCAGTCACGATTTGCTTTGTTAAAAATCGATTTGGTTGATGGATTTGGCATTTTATCGCCTTGTTTGGTAGTATAACATCTTATGACATGGTAGTTGTGTGAATGCGCATTTCTATACAGTGGCGACAAAAATGGAGAAATCGCCAGTCTACTACTATGTCACGAGGACCAATCAGAAGTTGAATCACCGTCCTCTCCCGTCCCTTGAACCAATCAGATGGTGAATGTACATTTCTTTCGGGCAGAAGAAAGTAGTCTAAGGGTCACGTTACTACTATTTTAGGTCACGTGATCCTGAACACATAAAAATTGTCCTTACCACTCTACTTTTATATCTCTGTTATGCTTCCAACTATCTAAATTGTTGTGTTGCTCCAGTGTGACGTTAATTCAACTACCAACAAACGAACCATAAACTATTTTAGAAACGTTTCACGATGAAAAACATAATCCATTAAGGTGTTAGATCGTGTAATGATTTCATCGTGTCTGAATGACTTTTGTAAATGCGGTTGGATTAAAGCAGATGTTTTTCGAAGATAAAGTAAGGAATTACTAGTAATATGAATGCCAGTAAGAATATTGGAATGTATTGAATTTTTATTACATTAATCTTGTGAAATTCCAGGAAGCTTTCATGTGTTCAATCACTTCTAATGTAACAGGCATCTATCTATGTGTTCCGAATTATTTGTATATTAGATTTTCTTTTACGCAAATGGAAAAATTGATTGAATTACTGATCCGGATGGCAGCGTTATTTATGTTCTTAAGTAAACAACAACTGTTGTAGTACATGCAATAAATAAATGTCCAAGGCGACTACCCAAGTTGATACATGGAATGAAGAGTTGCTTTAGAATAAAAAAAGGGAAATAGCTTTTAGCTTTTACTCAGTTCATGACACACTATAATTTTGTTCTTTCACAATAATGCACTTTTATTCTCTGTTTCAAATTAAATTATACAAACTAGTCAGCACATAAGATAGCGTTAAGAACAGCAACAATTGAATTTTAATTTATGTGGTGAAATTTTGCTGTTGTAATTTCCATTGCTTACAATATTTTTCTGGTACAATATTTTTCTGGAAAGTGGTATCAACAGAATTGTTAAAATTTAGTGTTTAAATACCCAATTAAAAAATGTTTTAAACACACATATGGATTGAAAGCATTTTAATAATTCTTAATGTATCCTTTGGGAACACACATGGGTGCAGTAATTTTAATGTGATTAGTATCACTCATCTGTAGACAACTTATAGGATACACAAAGACCAGAAGGTCTAGATATGCAGCAGCCAAACACCCTCTCAGAATGGACGTTGCTTGGGTGATAAGTATGTGTATAGGGTAATCAATCAGTGTCAAAACGTGAGAGAGGAATCAGATAAATAGCTTCTGAATACCTAAAATTTGGTATGCAAGAGATTCATGGTGAGATTAACATATTTAATATTGCAATTCGTGCGAATAACCTAAAGGACTTTCCAAAAACGATAACAAAATAATGCTTTTGAAATATGGATAACAATCTGATTATGTTTCTGCTTATAGTTTACATTGTGATAGTGTTTATGAGATGGATTTTCAGTGCAAACACACAAACCAAACGGGAAGCGAAGATTTTACTTCCTTTACCCAGATGCTCTCCTATAATTCATATCAGGGTTATCTCCGCTCTCCTAGTGGTTTTCTCGTTGAGGTATCCCGTGATTCTCAAAACCTACTAGATCTCGATGGACGAGATATCTCGTCATTACAAGAAAAATGACCGGGTATTGATCTCGTTATCATAAAAAAATCTGCAATATCTTGATGAAGAAATACCTCGTCGTCAGCAAAATTGATCAGACTTCGATGGACGAGTTGGTTGGTTGGTAGTTGAATTAACGTGGCACTGGTGCAACACAATGAGCTATTCGCTACGGTCCGGGATCAATCCCGTTGGGAAAGATCCGAGACGCCTAATATATTTTAACCACGGTCAGAAAGCGAGGTCAGCATTCAATTGGAGTAGCACTCCGATCTCCAAACTTCCACACCACGCCCATGTGAGGATATTTTAGGCCACGACCAATTTAACGTGCGCTAGCCATCACGTACATGACGGTCTACGGTTGGATCGAGTTTCGAACTCGCAACTCTTCGGTTGATAATCCGCTACTCTTCCAACCGAGCTACCGCGCCCCCCTGAAAATGAGCAATAATTTTACTTCTAAAAAGTTTGTTCTATTACGAGGTAGGCTGATAATCCTCAAATTGAATGATCAGCACGCGAAAAAATAGAATTCGTTCTTAAATATTATTAGAACAATTAAATTTAGACAAAAGCTTGTATGGGGACTTTTGAGGTGAGTATGAAGTCTTATAAATACTTAGCGACCCACATTAAATCCTTTACACATGTCCCATATACAAGTGAAAGCCCCCAGGGATCGTATACCAGTTATATGGGCCATAGTGGCAAGATGACGGTTACCCTTATCCAACTTAGATGGGCATGAAATACGAATATATATTCCAAATACATAATGCTAACTTGCAGCAAATACACATTTTTCTCTTTTCTGTTGCATACTTTTATTGTCATAGTACGTGCAGAAAGGTTTTAAGTTTCCAAAATCATAAAATAAATTACGCAATACAATGAAAAAATACATCACGTTTCCCTGCACATTCTACCAGATAGCCCCCTCCCCTTATTGGAGGAGGATGGCAAGCACTTTCGATACCGTTTATTCTCAATGTCACAAATACGTACTTTAAACTTTAATAGTACCCATGCAATTAAACTTAAAGCGAATAATTTATGTTAAACATCAGAGAGGACAGGCTGGAATAATGATCTCCGAATTTTGAACCGAAATTATCCTTCAAGCGCAGTTGGGGAGCATAAATCTGACGGAAAATTCAGTAGATTAGTGAATCAACCAACCACACATTTTCCGCGATCTCATTAGTGTACGTAACAAGTAGTAATTAGTCCATTTACGTTACCCGATTTAAGTAGATAACATATTGAGAATGATTTTGAAAGGAACTTTATACAGAACAGGCGAGGCGATCCAAAAGGACATCTATTGTACTTGAAATATGCAAGTGGTGCAGATAGTAATGCAAATTCGCTTTTCAAGGTCAATTATAATAGGGTTGTTGTAAAAACATAAGAATTCTAATGAATCCTTTGAATCATTCCCAGGTAGTATGTAGTTAATTACCGTCGCACTGTAGAAACACATGGGCTATTGGAGACGGTCCGGGATCAATCCCGATAGGAAAGATCCAAGTACAACGCCTCGTAATTTTGAACCATGGTC
Source organism: Meta bourneti (assembly GCA_933210815.1). NCBI lineage: Eukaryota > Metazoa > Arthropoda > Arachnida > Araneae > Tetragnathidae > Meta > Meta bourneti. The sequence goes on along the minus strand of OW119926.1, from coordinate 42,240,924 downwards.
AGATGACGAGAACAACACCTGAGCTGGCACCCCACTCTCCAAACTTCCACACCAAGCCACCGTGAGGCATAAAATCATTAACAGATTATGTAACACGAAATTCGTTAAAGTAAAAACAAGAAAGGTAGAGAAATAAACACAGAAAGATGAGCAGTAACATGATGTCGATTCTTTTGTTTAACCCTCCAATTTTCTTCGAGATATCTCGCCCATCCAGATCTGATCAATTTTACTATTGGCGAGATATCTTGTCTTCAAGAAATTGCCATTTTGTATGAATACCAGATCATAAAAAAACGGCATTTTCTTCTCATGACGAGATATCTCGTCCATCAAGATCTGGTCAGTTTTGCTTTTGACAAGACACCTCTTCAAGACAATTAGGAGGGTTAAAGCATTATGTTATAGTATAGTTTGGAAGTACTACATTTATAACGTGAAAAACTTCACAGCCATTGCCCATATTAAATGTCCAGGGTGATAGTTACAAGACGTATTCCTGACAAACTCAGTTATAATTCGTGACATTTCATGGAAATTACGAACAAATAAAGCCAAATGATGAATTACTAATAAAGAAAAAAACGTTTTCATTGAAACAGTCATAAATATTGTTATAAACAAATATTACAAATAAGAAATGCCTCTCAAGGAAAACAAATCTGACTGGACACATAGTACCGTTGACGACTTTCTTACACAAAGGTGATTCTACCAACACATTTGGATATAATTAATATTTTCTATGAAAACTTCAGACAATTTATTATCCCGGCTGAATCCGGGCAATTCACGAAAATTCCAGACTTATTCAGACGACTGGTAACCCAAGGGGAGGGACACCTAACAGTTGTAATGGGACCTTAGATCAAAGGGTCCGCGTAATTATGAAACGTTTTTGTATTATAATGTGCAATCTATTTTCTAGGTTAAAATAATGTTATACACTTTTTATTGTTTTTATAATAAAGTGTACTTAAGTGTAATAAATACAAGAAAGTGTAATAAGTACTTAAGTACTTGAAGTGTAATAATAAAGTGTAAAGCCATTAACACATTGTACTTCTGTGGTGAACCAGAATATCGTATATAAATGCATACGCGCACATGCTTCTGCGCATATCTATTTTGTATTAATCGCCGAGCATTAATAGAAACGCGTTCTGAATCAGATCAGATATGAGAGGGATTTTCAGTGCGAACTAACCAGATGGAGTGCAAAGATTTTACTACCGGAACCCAAGTGCTGTCGTTTGGTACCTATCAATGTTTCCTTAAAATGTAGTTTATCGCGGTTTTGGCGACGTGGCGTAGAATCTAATTGGCTTTTATTAATCAACTATGTCGCCAATATCCCCTTCAATTGCTCCAGAGCGACGTAAATTCAACTTCCTTCCTACCGACCGACCAATCAACTATCACATCGATATGGAATTTATTCTTTGGATTTTTTATTGGCGAAGTGCTGAAATCGTATTAGAAAATCAAACTAAATGACGTCACGTTCGGAGTACGTACAGGAAATACTTTCCACCGAAGATCACGTTTGAGGGATATTTTCAGTGCGAACAAACAACAGGGAATGCAAAGATTTTACTTCCCCAACCCAAATGCTCTCCCTTGGTAAATACAAGTGTTACCTTAAAATGAAGTTTTTCGCCGTGAATCTATATGGCATTGAAAAGTCAACTATTTCGTCAATAGCCCGTGGTGCTCCGGTGCGACGTAAATTCAACTACCTACCAACCGACCAATCAACTATCAACTTCGAAATTGAATTTTTTATATTTGCATTGGCGAAGTCCGAAATCGTATTAAAAAACATCAATTGAAATCACGTTCGGAAAACACTTTCTGCCGCCGTAACGCTACCACCACCTACATTTAGCTTGATAGAAAATGCCTCTCATTGAAACATCAGACGTTGACTAATGGCATTCGTTTAGCAATGTAGTTCTCCAAATTGTAAATAAATTAAATATGGAAAACATGCATTGTTTGATGAACACAGCTACCCACATCATTGCCAAAGTTCCCAAAGGAAAATCTACCACACCCTCGAGCAATCAAAATACATCATTTGTCGTTAAACAACCGGAATGTTTTCCAGTGATTCCGTCTGATTATTTCTATCCCAAACGCTTTAATACAAACTGTTCTTTTTAATTCCACCCATTTTCTTCATCCAGTCAGTTAATTTACAGCGAAAGACAAAACCACCTATATTTATCCGAGACACTGTCTCACGAAACATTCTTGAACACATAAATAAACTCCAAGAAGCAAAGCAGACGTCGTAGGACACTCAGAGGTGTGTTGTATAGACAAAGGGAGAAATAAACTTATTTTTATCGATGTCGCTTTTCGGATCCTTGATTGCTTCTTTAATACTTTCGGTAGCATTCCTCTCCTGGCAAGTCTCCAACAAAAGTTGTCTTCAAAGTTGTTTGCAATCGGAGAATGAGGTGTTATTTTTATATTTATTCCAAGCAGTGGCGATTTTTGGACTTTTCGATTAAGTCGCTCTGTTTGCTTTTTAAATACGAAGAGTTTGAAAAGAACGCTTTCATGGATGGAAGCGCAAGAAGTTTTCTCATGCGCATTGTTTAGGAAAAAGTAGGCCAGGCGGCTGAAGGTCACGAATCTTAAAGGGCTTTTAATTTAAATGTCTCCTTGTGTCATCCAAGTCGTTGTATTATGATGTATAACTGGTGTTCAAAATTAAGAAAATTTTTACTTTGGGGCGATTATCTCCAGAACTACTGGACATATTTTAATGAAATTAGTTATGTACATAGGTTGAAATAATACAAAAAAATAACCATACAACAGTTATGGTGAACAAGCATGTGCGTAAGACTCATCAGCGCAAGAAGGTCTAAAACAGAGGTTACAATATCAACACAAAAAATGGATTAGTAGGGAGTATGGTCAAAACCTTCTTTAAACAAGGCTCATCAACCAGTTGTATAACAGGTTCTGACGTCACACAACTTGGGCCATAGCGATTTTGTCACCTCGTCCAGTGCCCCTTATATGCGTGAAGGAAGCTAAGCCTTATCACAGCCGTTCTTGACACGTGATTTATATATTTTTTAATTTTTTACTTGTAATTTATGTTAAAGCAACATGAGTTATCATGATGAACAAGTGTTGTATACCCAAGTGCCGTGGAAATTATATTGGCACGCCACGCATTTAGGTATTTGGATTTAGAAAGAATGAAGATCTTCGGTCAAATGGTTAGCTGTGCAATTCCTAGGGATTTCCAAGTTACTGAACATTCAAAATCAAGTAGTTATCTTTATTTCTTTTGGAAAATAATCATACGAAAATCATTTGTATCGTGATAATTTTGCAAGTATCACTTATTTATAAGCAAATTTATAATTATGTTTAAAATATATTTTCCTCATTGTTTAATGCAATCAATTTTTGATCTCCGGAAAAAAATAAAATGTTATTTTATTTTGCAAAGTTATTTTCACTGTCAAAAAATATAATTTGCATAAATATAATTTGCGTAAACAAAACGTAAGCTGGAAGGTATATGAAATTGATATGTACATATGTAAAATATATAACATGTTGTCATATGAATATAATTTGAAATATAAGAGTTTACATAAATAAGATAAGCATAAACAAAATTATTTTAATGATAGTAATATTATTAAGAAGTTGGAAGATATATATATATATATATATATATATATGATAAGTATAAAGATATCCATATCATGTATACAGTACATATATTCATGCATTTGAATGCAGTACATGTATTCAAATTATTTAACAACTGAGAAGAGTTTTAGCACGTAAAATAATTTATAAATAAAATGTTTAGCTGAGTACAAATTTCCAGAATACATGTATACTTAAGTCCAAAAATTAATGCTTTTCTGTTATTAATAAATTCCTTTTTATATTTAAACAATAAAAAAATGTGTAAATCCTGAAATTTAAAAAAAGTCATATATTTCTAGATTTGTAAAGTACATTTTTAAGAAGCTTTCATACGTCGAGTTAGTTCCTTCCACTGGAAAAAGGATTGAAGTGCCATTGAAGCAACCTCGTTTACAAGAAAATCCTGTGCTGACAATCTTCCCCAACTGTCCAGAAAATTTGTCTTAAAAAAAATGTGTTCGTGACAGTCCTCGAAAAAAGTATCCAAGGTTAGAAAATGACCACATGCAGACTGCTATTGCAGAAAGTTTTAAAGCATCACAGGATTATGATAAACAGTTTCTTTTTAATGATCTTGATGAACTTTTAAACACATTCAAGAATACAAGCCAACCGCCTTGTTGGAATATTATTCAAAAAGACAATCAAGTGCTTATTGTGGACATTGATCCAGATCCTGTGCCTAAAATTATTTCATCAGTGAAAAATGACGAACATTTATTATTATCAGTGTTCATAAAAAATACAGCTGTTGACAATATAAAGGGTATGGTTTTGCCATTCAAAGTGAAATATGTGCATGAAGTATGTAATATTGTAGAGTGGTTAACAGGTTTACCACCTGAATTACATAATTTTAAGTACACTGCTGGCCACCGTAAATGCAACACCCTGAAGGAAGCATGCAAATAATATGAAATTTACAACATGCATTAGCGGAGGTGAGATATGCAAATGATTAGAATTTCAGCGCAGACGCACATCACGCGCGCCTGTGGCGCCACTTCAAAGCGCTATTTAAGGCTTGGAGATTTCGACGATTTCAAGTACGGCAATTGTGTTTTTCTTGTGGTTTTTTCAAAAAAACGATCAATTATGCCTCGTAGAAAACAGCGATCATCTTTTGATCAAGTATCCGAGTTCGACAGAGGAAGGATAGTGGCCTACCGAGATTGTGGATTATCTTTCAGGGAAATCGGTAGTCGTGTTGGACGAAACCAAACAACTGTAATGCGGATATGTGATCGTTGGATGCAGGAGGGTACGACGGACCAACGTGTTCGATCGCATCCACCTCAGTGCACCACTTCACGTGATGACAGGCATATTGTGCGTATGGCAGTGACGGATCGCTCAGCCACATCACGTACCATAGCACAGCACATTCAGTCTGTACCGCATCATCCAGTGTCTGCGCGTACCATTCGACGCCGTTTACAGCAGAGTGGTCTGTCCGCAAGACGTCCATTGCTTCGTCTACCCTTGACGCAGAACCACAGACGTTTCCGCCGCCAATGGTGCGATGAAAGAAGGATGTGGACGGCAGAATGGAATGAAATTGTCTTTACTGACGAGTCACGCTTCTGTCTGCAACACCACGATGGTCGGATTCGAGTCTGGAGACACCGTGGAGAGAGGATGCTGAACAGCTGCGTTATGCACAGCCACACTGGTCCTGCACCGGGTATTATGGTATGGGGCGGTATTGGATATCACTCTCGCACTCCTCTAGTACGCATTGCCGGTACTTTAAACAGCCAGCGCTACATCTCCGAGGTGTTGGAGCCAGTTGTCCTTCCTTACCTTCAGGGCTTGCCCACAGCCATATTTCAACAGGATAATGCGCGACCACACGTGGCACGCATTGTCCAAGGGTTCTTCGTCAATCGCCAGATTGAATTGCTTCCCTGGCCAGCTCGCTCTCCGGATCTTTCGCCGATAGAAAACATGTGGTCCATGGTTGCTCAACGATTGACCCAGAATACATCCCCAGCTGCCACACCAGATCAACTTTGGCAACGTGTGGAAGCTGCTTGGTCTGCTGTACCCCAAGAACACATCCAAAGTCTCTTTGAATCAATGCCAAGGCGTGTGGCAGCGGTGATTTCCAACAATGGCGGCTACTCTGGCTACTGATTTTGGCAGGAACCACACTTCACAGAAGTCTATAAATTTAATCATTTGATACTTGGTCAACATGTTATCTACAAAATAAATTTTGTTGTGATATCTCTTGTCTTTCTTGGTGTTGCAATTTGGGTGGCCAGCAGTGTATAAGGTAAGTGCCTTAAATGAATTGTTTCAAAAGTTATTATGTTTAGCAAATGATAAACAGAAAAATGTGGTAAATTTTCTATCAGAGCAACTAAATCTGTTAACATCACATAAAAATCGTAGGAAATATTCTCATGAGTTTTTAATATTATGCTGTTTAGTCTATTCCATATCTCCACATTGTTATAGGTTTTTACGACATTCTCTCATAATTACTGTTCCCCATCCATCAACATTGGCAAAAATTTGCACAAAATATAATGTCACTCCTAAAACCGAGCAAACTGATGGCAATTTTTTGTCTTATGCTGCACAAAAATTTAACTTTTTACATGAAAATGAAAAAAATGTTGTTTTATTATTGGATGAAATCCACATTAAACCCATTTTAGATTACAAAGGTGGAAATATATTAGGCTTAGCATTTGATAGTAAAGATACTGCTGCAAGTACTCATATATTTATGAGTCATAGTGTAAAATCAAGTTATAAAGATGTGGTGCATGTTCTTCCTGTGAAGAAATTGACGCAGATTTGTTGTATAAGTATATTTATAAAGTGATAACAGGCTTAGAAAAAAATAGGCTTTATTGTATGTTACATAGTTACAGATAATAATGCTATTAACCGAAAAGCCCTTAAAAATTTTGCATCTCCTCCCAGAGTTAGTATTGTGTATCCACATCCCGTTGATCGAAAACGCTCATTATTTTATACTGTTGACCCAGTGCATTTACTTAAATGTGTAAGAAATAACTGGTTGTACCAAAAAATAAATGTTTATGCTTACCATCATTTTCTTTAGAAAATATTGATGCATCAGTTGTTAAAACAGCATCCATAGCTTCTCTTCAACAACTTTATAACTCTAAAGAGAGCAATTTTGTAAAATATGGCTATGGTTTAACGCTCAAAGGATTAAATCCAAGTAATTTTGAACGGCAGATTGTAAAATTTGCACTGCTAATTTTTAATATGTATGTTTTTAATGGAAGGCTTACGAATTGCCGGTGAAGAAAAACACATTGCAGGTTATGTAGGCACTTCAATGTTCATTGAAGTTATTTGTCATTGGTTTGATATTATGAATGTGCCAACGCCCTTTAAGGGAAAGCACAAACGTAATGTATTTCAAGAACTCCTTACCCTGAAGGATGATCACAAAATGAAATGTTTAGATTCCTTTTTAAATTGGTTGACAACATGGGAGGGTTTAAAATTAGGATGTTACTTTCACACCAGAAGTTCAAATGGCTTTAAAGCATACTACATTTGCAGTTATTGAAATGACAAGGTATTGTGTTGAAGAATTAAAGCATGAGTATATTTTAACAGGTAAGCTTAAAACAGATGTGATAGAAGATCGCTTTGGAAAATATAGGCGATTAGCAGGTTCAAATTATAACATTTCTATAACACAAGTTTTTGAGACTGAAAACAAGTTAAGAGTACAGATTCTGTCAGGTATTCTAATGAGAACCAGATAATGATCAGTCAGTAAGTCAACTGCAGGAAAATATTTGTTTGTGTGACTTTGACCATTTAGAACAATTACTGTTAATTAGTTGAAGATTTAACTAATTATCAAACTATGTGTCCTCTTTTAACTTATGTAGTAGGTTATTGTTGTCATATAGCTCTCAAAAGACTGAAAAATTGTTCTTTTTGTAGAAATGTAATTTTAATGGACGATGATTTAGAAATTGATGATAGATTTAAATTAATTAAAAACCTGGACAGAGGACAATTGAAGTATCCATTGGAGGATATAATAAATATAATTTTATATACTTACATAATTATTGATAAGTTGGTTACTCTTTCAAAAGAAACTAGATTTTTAAAAATGAATTACCAACGTTCTGTTCTTGTCGGTTTAACATTTAGGATTTTGTGTTCCAATGAAATATTTATTGAAACAGATGGTTGTTCTTGTAATCACTTAGGTGACAATGTAATAAAATTCATAATTTGGTCTGCTTCAAATATATTATTAAAAAATTTCTTCAAAAATAAAAACGATAACTTGATTAAACAAAAAGAAGGTGCAATTTTTTTTAGAAAAAAGCGCAAACTTCAAACGTTGCAAAAATAATAATTGCATCAATTTCCCAAACCAATCATTTTTGAAGTAAAAATATGTATTTATAACTTTATATATATGTATTACATAGACATAGTTATATGTAAACATATTCTTATTTCACAATGATGTAATTAATTGAAAGATAATTTGAAGACCATTCTAATGCCTTTTCAGTCTTAAAACGTCTTTAAAACACCTTTAAATATAAGAATATTTTCATTTTATAATAATTCAATTTATTCCATGTTAACCTCATGACACTATTTTGATACTTTTTCTGAAGGGTGTTTATAAAGATCTGCAGGTATATGTATATCAAATCATTTAGTCCTTTTATATAAATTATTTGTATTCTTTCTTCTATGAAACATTATTTAAATGTTATAGCCATTGATTTGTAATGCAGTTTCTGCATTATATATTTCTTGTGTAACCAATAAACAATTTATTTGAAACTTAGTGTTTTCATACTTATTTTTTTAAGTTGCGTTATATTTATCAGAAGACTTTTTCTTTTCCATGCTGATTAAAATAGAAAACTTGTTTGTTTTAGTTAAAATCCACTAAAATGACACTATTATCAAATTTATATAACGTTGATCTTAGTTTCCAAAACAGATTGAAACTTGCCGAAATGTCACGTTTGAAATGTTATCTTAAAAATTTTAATATACTTTGCTCTTTAATCAGCTGATTTCACTAAATCAAATTTAATGAGCTATTAATATTTGTTTTAATATAAGGTTTTCAAACGTATATCAAAAATTAACTGAGGAACTCTTATATCCTAATAAAAGAAAAATGCCCTACTATAGATCTTAGAGTATTTTTTATGGATTGGGCTAAAAAAAATATTTTGAAAGTAATTTGGAGCAGTGTAGTCTCTTCATTTACAATAGGGAGTGTTGAAAAATTATGTATGGGATTCTACAGGCCCAAGTCGGCTACGTCACGAAACCTGTACTTTGGCCTTGTATATAGGGGCGCTGGTATGGTCCCTTCTTATGGTTATACAGCTCTCACAACGTGATTTTCATACTGGAAATGAGGATGTTTATGATTTCCTTTGGCAGTCGGTCCCACTCCTCCGGCGATGCTGTTTTCAGGTCCTGGATGGTTCGGGGAGGGGAAGCGAGTTGCAATTGCTCTCCCAAGAGCGTCCTGGATATGTTCTATAGGGTTTAGGTCTGGAGATCTGGCTGGCCAATCCATCCGGCGAATATCCTCACTTTCCAGATATTCGTCGACCAGATGAGCCCTATGTGCACGAGCGTTTTTGTCCATCCAAATGAAATCAGGACCGACTGCATCCCTGAAAAGGCTAGCATAGGGCTCCAAGATATCATTCCTTTACCTCAAGCAGTCACAGAGCCTCTATCAAAGACATGGAGGTCCGTGCGCCCATCCAACATGATGCTTGCCCAGACCATCTAACCTCCGCTGCCATAGTGGTCTCCTCCTCGAAAGGTGATGCGAGGTTCGCCAAGATGGACGAGCGAACGAAGCGCGGAAATGGTCACGTGCGCTTAGAAAGCATGTTCCTCTAACTGCACCACCCACACGCACGTGTACGCTTAGAAAGCATGTTCCTCTAACTGCACCGCCCACACGCACGTGTACGCTTAGAAAGCATGTTCCTCTAACTGCACCGCCCACACGCACGTGTACGCTTAGAAAGCATGTTCCTCTAACTGCACCGCCCACACGCACGTGTACGCTTACGTATATTCGACACTAAAGATTTGCATCTCTGTTTGGATGCATTAGTTTTACCTTTCGTACCGTACTCTTCGAGAAATTCGAAAATATGCAAATTCTCTTCTTTGGAACATCAGAGTACATCGGTACTCTCTCTCCTCTCTCTCTCCTCTCACTCTCCTCTCACTCTCTCCTCTCTCTCTCTCTCCTCTCACTCTCCTCTCACTCTCTCCTCTCTCTCTCCTCTCTCTCTCTCTTATCAGACAGTCCTATTATAATTAGTATATCTTATGGATTACAGTTTTGTATTATCTTCTACAGTTTGGTATTGTACTTGTCTTTGGTGTGTGTCCTTGGATGTACCCGGTTTTGATTTTCTATTGTAATTTTGCCTTTCTGCTTATGGTGTTTGGAGGGGTGTGTGGGCTGCTTTGGGTGAACTGCCACCCACACGCAGGAAACGCAATATAGTGTTGACTTCTTCATTTTTTTTTCGAAATTTTCTAGGAATTCTTAAGTTTAAATTCCTAAATTTCTGTTTGTTTTGTAATATGGAATTATATTGCTATTCATGCCATGTCTGCAGCTTCAGCGCGCATACATGGGCTTCTGTTTGAGTATTTTTATACCCCGGTAGTAGTATGCAGTGTTGTATCAGAGGCGGAAGTGACGTCATACCACGTGACCAGAAGTGGGCGGTGCCAAGTGACATCACAGCGTGACGTCATCGAAAAGCGGAAGTGACGTATTGTTTGTTTACATTTTGGACTTGGAATTTTTTTTTGTCACGACTTCGTGCAGGCGTTGAGTTGTTTCAAGATGGCACCAGTGACGTCAGTGTGTTTACGTTTGGGACTTGGATTTTTTTTTTTCCTTCTGAGATTTCGATGTGACGTCAGATTACATGTTAGAACACGAAAATGTCTAATCACAGCGATTTTTATCGCAAGTAAGTGCGGAGGAATACAAGTCGGGGTGCGACTTTGTGAATGACGTTAGATTACACGTTAGAACATGAATGCAAGTGGCAAGCTGATGCAATCATACTGGTTATGGGGTAGGAATGTTGCTATTTGTTGAAGACCATGCAGGAGGGATTTTCTTATCATTCTTAACATTCCTGTGAACTTGTAAGGAGTGGTCTCCGTTTATTGTCCAGAAAACACTTCAATTTCTTCCTGTGTTTTGTTACATTTTCTTTTTTTGCATACTAACATGGAACGCTCTAACCAGCAGAAACGTGAGTTGGACTCTACCACAGATTTGGTAAGTACGCTTTTTTAAAATACTATTGTAATTATTGTACAATTTAATTTCGTGAATATTGTGTGAAACCGTGTATACCGTGCGTTGTAGGCTTACATAGAAGGCTTATGCTTCTCTTATGTGTAACCTTTAGAAAAAAGGCATTATTAATTTTTGAAACCCTATTTTTAAAAATACTATTATAATTATTGTACAATTTAAATTCGTGAATACTGTGTGAAACCGTGTATACCGTGCGTTGTAGGCTTACATAGTAGTCTTATGCTTCTCTCTTATTTATAACCTTAAGAAAAATAGCTTTTATTATTTTTTGAAAACACTATTTTTATTTCGCTATTCAAGGTATTGTTTGAAGACCCAGATATGCCCATGAGAGATTCTGATGATGAAGTAAGTCTTTACACCATCATCTTTTTTTTTCATTTCTGTGATTTATAACCTAAATGCAAGAGTATTTTTAAGAAAACTGAGACAAGTGGTTATTTTATTCTTAATATTTTCTTGTTATCTTTAGATTATTGATGAAATGTGTCAAAGTTTTTTAGAAGCAGATGATAATGTAAGATTTTTTTTTCTATTGCATTAACTTTTCTATAGAACTAGAAGTGTTTTTAAAATATATAACAGTATCCAAATAACAATAATTTATATCTAGATTATCGATGAATGTTCGCAGTTGTTTCTAGAAAACTCTATGCCACTTCCATTAAATTATCAAGTGGGTTCAGGATTTGAGGTAATGTTTACTTTAGTAGAGTATTGCACTTTTTTTTAAATTTTCTTTTTCTAAATATCCCTTTTCTTTAAATTAGAACTCTGTTCAACCTTCAGTACAGGGTACATCGAATGTAGATCGTGCTGATGAGGCACACAATGTAAGTTCAGTTTCATTGTCTCTCCTTAAGGAAATGATCCAATAATATTTTCTATTAATTATTAGAGAGATATATTCTTATTTGTTTTTTAACTACTTTCACTAACTCTAACTTATTTTATAGCTGGAAAATGCCGTTGTTCTCGTCGAACGATCGCGTCGAAGAAATACCAAGTACAAGGCGGAAGAAATTACATACAAGGCCCGCATAGAACCTGAGCGACTTCCGCAAGACGTGAGAGGAATTTCTATATCCTCCATAGTGGATTCTGTACGGGATTTGTTTTTGATTCTAATTCGCCGAACAACAGTTTCGTTAAGACCCTCTGATTTAATACGATTTTGCATACAAGCAGAGGGACTCGACAAACCTGTATCTACCTCCCTGATGCCTGTATCGACTGTGACAGTTGAGAAGTTACTGAGCTGCATCATGAAAGTTCTTCAATCAAAAGAAACAATCGAGCTCGATTCAACTTTTGAGGTGGATGTTATAACTATTCTTCAACCTGTAGGAGCTGGCAAGAGTCGAAGAATAACTAATATTTCCATAGATCGGCTAAATAAAAAATCTGTATTTGCTATTCCAAGCGATAGCGAAGGACTTTGCTGTGCGAAAGCCATTGTATTTGCGTTGGCACATTTGGATAGAGATACAGCTGCCATCAACACGTTAAGAGATAAAAGACGCCCTGCTCTAATGAATCGAGCTCGTGGTCTACATATTGATGCCGGAGTCCCCCTAGGTGCCTGCACATTCAAGGAGATTGGTCGGTTCGAGGAACACCTTAACGTTCAGATTGTCGTTTTGTCTGCCGATAATTTAAATAGAGTAAGTTTATTTTTTTTGTCTTACATAGTTTTATAATCTACATTTTTTACAGCTTAATTTACATTTTTAGTTAAGTAGTTAAAGTCTAAATGTATGCATTTTTTTCTTGTGTTTCTAGGTAGCGTACAAAAGTACAGACAGACATAGGCGCATAAATTTATGGTTGCACGACAATCATTATGATGTCGTAAAATCACTGAAAGGATTTTTCGCTAGCACCAACTACTGTATTGCATGCGAAAAGCCTTTTCAGAATATCGAAGATCATAGATGTGATCAAGCCTGTCACGTATGCTTACGTACAAACTGTGCAGCGGGTCAACAGCAACGGTGTCAAGACTGCGACCGCCTGTGTAGATCTGAGGATTGTTTTTCAGCCCACAAATCCCTCACAAACAATCAAACTTTATCCCTCTGCGATAGGGTAAGTGTATTTATTTAGAGATGTCAAGAGTACATGTACTTTTCAGCATTAATTAAAATAAAATATCTCTATTAAATTATCATTACAGGTCTATCAGTGTTGTCAAGTGATCCGTAGAAGGGATTGTCCTCGTGATAATCACCGCTCTCTCAGTGCCCTTCTTGTGGCACTTAGCCACAGAGCACCGCTGCTACTTACGAAACGTGGCATCGAAGAATCCGAGCGAAAAGTTGATTTTTTACGATTTTGAAACGGACCAGTCTTCGGGAGAACACGTTGTAAACTTCGCGGTAGCTCAGTACGCTGACGGTGAGCAAATTGTATTTAAAGGGTATACAGCATGCCACGATTTTTGCGCCTGGCTCTTTTCTCCGAAACATAAGGGTTATACAGCTATAGCCCATAACATGAAGGGGTAAGATTTCAAACTTTTCTTGTATAGTTTACTTTATTCTATTTTTGTTTACCATCTTAAAAAAAAAAATTTTTAAGAAATTGTTATTAAGAAATATAGTGATTTAAACACTTTTTTCTGCAGGTTCGATGGGCAATTTGTAATGGGCTACATTTTAGAACAAGGCTGTGCACCTGAAGTTATACCCAATGGGTCGTTGTTAATGTCAATTAAACATTCAAGTTTAGGAATTCGTTTAATAGATTCACTAAACTTTTTACCAATGGCTCTGGCAAAGCTACCCGCATGTTTTGGATTCACCGAATTGAAGAAGGGGTATTTCCCCCACCTCTTTAACTCGAGTGAAAACCAAAATTACGTTGGTCCTTTGCCTGATTGCCGCTATTACAGTCCAGACACCAAGTCTTCAGATGCACGTGCTGCTTTTATGGAGTGGTATAATGAACACAAGGCGGACGAGTTTAATTTTCAAGACGAGATGCAAGCATACTGCAGGTATGAAACATTTCATGTTTTCGCGTTTTTTATTATTTTTTAAATTTTTTCTTTCACTACATTTTTATCCATAGTTCTGATGTTGATATTCTTCGTCGTTGCTGCATGGAGTTTCGGTCCCAGTTTTTGGATATTGCTAGTGTTGACCCCTTCCAGTAAGTGTTTATTACTTTACAAGTTCAATCACTTTTTTTATTTTGCTTTCCAAAACATATCTCGTGTCTTTTTCTTTCCAGGTATGTAACCATTGCAGCTGCATGCATGGCCATTTACAGGAGCGGGCACATTCAGCCTGACACTATTGCGATGATACCAGTTGGTGGATATGTGAACCGCACCAGATACAGCCAAGACTCCATAAGATGGCTTGATTACATGTGTGAAAAGGAGTCTATAGAAATTCAACATGCTTTAAACAGCACTGGAGAATACAGAATAGGTGAAATATCGGTAGATGGATTCTGTAGAGAAACTAACACCGTCTACCAATTTCAGGTATATATTAGAGTAATAAAAAATAGAGTATAAAAACAAATATTTTACGTTACTTCAATTATTTTTTTGTTTGATTGCAAATCTGAAAATTATCTTTTTTAATTGTTTTATTTAGGGCTGTTTTTTCCATGGTTGCAGCCTTTGTTACGATGGCGATATTATACATCCTTTCAAAAGAATCTCAATGGCTGCTGTCAAAGAGAAGACTGATTTGATTTCAGAAAATCTGCGCGCCCAGGGTTTTCACGTAGTGGAGATCTGGGAGCATGATTTTGCTAAGCAGAAGGAGGAGGATTCTGACCTTCAAGATTTTTTGAGAAATCACTATCTGACTAATAGATTGATTCCTCGAGATTCTTTCTTCGGAGGGCGGACCAACGCAGTGAAACTGTATCACGAGGGTGATGCAAAATATGTTGACTTTACGTCTTTGTATCCATGGGTGAGTAATTATTTCGTTTAAACGGGTTTTTTTCCAAATATAATGTTTCTAGATCTTCATTTTCATACATTTTTATTTAGGTTAACAAATACTGTGTATACCCTGTTGGACACCCTCAGATTATAACTGAAGGCTTTGGAGCCTTAGAAGATTACTTTGGCATTATACACTGCCGAGTAATTCCTCCTCGCGGTCTGTACCTGCCTGTTCTACCATACAGATGTCACAATAAGCTAATGTTTCCGTTGTGTAATACTTGTGCATTGCATATGCAACAGAATTCTTGCACACACACTGACGATGAACGGGCATTTGTCGGTACGTGGGTGAGCGAGGAAGTAAAGCTTGCGAAGAAGAAAGGCTACCGCATCACACATGTAAGTAATGTTCCATTTTTTCCCAATATAATAATAATTATTAATATTGTTGTGGAAAAAAAAAATCTTATCGTTGCTTTTTTTCTAGATTTATGAAGTTTACCACTTTGAGAAAACGTCCACATCCTTGTTTAGATCTTACATCGACATGTTCCTGAAAATAAAACAAGAGAGTAGTGGATGGCCCTCAAATTGTGTGACGGCAGACCAGAAACTGGCTTATATACGTGAGTATGAATTACGAGAGGGAGTGAAATTAGAAGCTTCAAGTATTAGTAAAAACCCGGGGCGCCGACAAGTGGCCAAGCTAGCACTGAACAGTTTTTGGGGACGGTATGCATTGTAAATTTCTTAAACTATTATCTTTTCTTATTACTTTTTTGCACCCCCTTACAACTGTTTTTTTCTCAGATGGGGAATGAATACTAACAAGGGGCAACTTACATACGTCAACACAGTGCCTAAATTTAACAAGATGATGACAGACCGTACCAAAAATGTAAATATTCTTGTGTTTATATACTTTTAGTTATGCATTTTTATTTTGTATGTATGGGTTTTAAAAAAAAATTCTTTACAGATCAAAGACATATATCTCCCTACGCCAGAGGTGGCAGCCATTCGGTGGGAAGTGGTTAAGGACTTTGAGGTGCAAGACACTTCAACAAATATCTTCTTGGCTACTTTTA
This sequence comes from Meta bourneti, assembly GCA_933210815.1. Classification (NCBI taxonomy): domain Eukaryota; kingdom Metazoa; phylum Arthropoda; class Arachnida; order Araneae; family Tetragnathidae; genus Meta; species Meta bourneti. The sequence goes on along the minus strand of OW119926.1, from coordinate 42,224,867 downwards.
CCACAGCCTGGGCCCGTCTCAAGTTATATAGCGAAATGGAGAAATTGGGACGAGATGTTTTGTACCACGACACCGACTCCATTATTTATTCGTCGAATGGCCAGAACGATCCGCCATTAGGCAACTTTCTCGGGGATTTCACAGACGAACTAGATGGTGATGTAATAAAAACTTTTGTCTCTGGTACGTCATGTTTTGAAACATTGTTTTTCTTTACTTTTTTATTTTCATTATCATAGAATCATAGCGAAAAAAAGTGTTTTTTAATAAAGAAATGGAAGATTAAAATTGTATTTTTTTTATGTATAATATGTATATATCATTTATAAATATATTTATTACGAGAGTGTTCATGACTGATTTTCTTTCTTTTCTCCAGGTGGTCCTAAAAATTATGGCTACAAGACAGCAACTGGGAAGACCTGTTGTAAGGTGCGTGGATTCACATTGAACTTCAGGAATTCGCAGTTGTTGAATTATCATTCCATTGAAAGCATGGTACGAGATATGGACGGCCATACCATTGCTCTTCTCAATCCAGCCAAAATTACAAGAGTACCAAAACGAAGGAAAGTGATAAACACAACTGAATCTAAGATCTATCGGATGGTATACGACAAGAGAGTGATTCAAGAAGATTTGACAACACTTCCTTATGGTTTTTAAAAAGAGATGATTACAAAAAAAAATGTGTGTGTGTATAAATAATAGCAATGCAATAATTTAACATTTAAAAAATATATATTTTCTTCTTTTTTCAAAATGTGTCTGTGTTTTATTTATTTATTTTTTTACAATAAGTGATAATAATAAATTTTAACAACCTTTAAAAAACTTAACCTTTAAAAAATTCTTTAAGAGAAGAAAGAAATCACACCAATGTAAATGAAAAAAAAATATAATAATAGTAAAATTGTTGTATGAAATGTTTCAATTAGAAGAAAAAAAAATCGTTCATCATTTTTTAGGTAGATTAATTTTTTATTAGTAATTTATTGTAAAACAAAAAAAAACACGAGAATGAAAAAAGACAAAATATTTTTTATTTAAATCTAAGATATGATGAAGTTACAATTTCAACCAGACATTCGAATGAGACGATTTTCTCTTCTTGCCCCTTTTAGGTTTTGCATACATTGTTTTCACATCAGATAAATAAGTATTTTTCACAAAGTCTTGTGGAAAATTGTTGTATGTTAATATTTCCTTAAATTTTTCAAAGGCCACTGGTTTTCGAACTCTGTTTCTCAATAGGAAGTTGATAAGTTGCACAACATCAGAATCAGGAATCGCTGTTTGATTTAGCATAAGTTCTCTGTTTAAATTCCAAGAGATTTCATGTTGTTTTAAGAACTCCATAATTTTTACTGCAGTTTCTTTATGTTTCACAGGAACAGATTCTAAGATCTTCTTTTCTATATCAAAATTGTTTTCAAGGTCTTTATCGGGAGGCTTCTCGTCGAGTGGTTTAGTTCTATTAACGTTTGGGAACGTGACATATTTTTGTAAAACTTGATTGTACAACTTCACTTTTTCATCGTCACTTAATTTCTTTTTCAAGATATATTGAATCTGTGCATCTATTTCGCTCAGATGATCCTGTTCCAATTCTTGCATACGGTCTAACGGTACCAGTGCAAACTTTTTACTGTGTTCCATGTATAAGAGATGATAAGACGGTTATTGCAGCTGGAATAAGAAAGGATAAAAATCCTTCACCTTTTTGTACTAAAAGTCGTCTTTTTCTATAGAGAGGTACTTTTTTCGCAGCCAGTATTCTCAAAGTTTTTTTGAAAGGAATGAGTTGATTTTTAGCACGCTTACTGATAGGAAGATTCCCTTTTAATAAATTCAGTACACATTCACAAACTGATTTAATGAGACTGTTTGGACAATTTTTCAATACAGTTGTTTTTCTCCTGCTTTTCTGTAAGAGTTTCAGACATATCACATCCTTCTGAGAAGGCATTCTAAATAGAAATGACTTTTTCTGCTTTTTCACTTTGTTTTTATATAGGTTTCGAAGGTACCCGCTTTAATGACCCTATCGAGGTTCATACACGAAATGCTTATTACCAGGAAATATCCCTGTACGTAACCGTAACCGTTCAGTCGTCTCCGGTCTTAAGTCAATGAGCAAATAACTAAAGGGCGTTGAGGTGGCATCGTCAAATATTTCTTGAAAAGCCTTGATTTTTCTGGGGAACATTTGTTTAGCTAGATGCGTTATTTGACTTTTATCTCTAGGATTTTTGTATAGAACTACATAATGCGAATTCAAATGAACATTTCTCATTTCTTTGCCTTGATGAAAAAAGTTTTGCGTAATAAAAATGATTGAAAGATTTCGGTGATGACTACCTTTTGTAAAAAGATTGCTTAAGCGAGTATCACTTGATAACTCTACCATCAAATCATCTATGATAATTAAAGCATCTCGAATGGAGCTGAGGTTGGAGGGCAAACCTTCTTCAAAATTAACATTTTTCATAGAATTAAAAATAGATTGGTAACTTCCGTAGCAGTAGACAATATGTGTAGGCATTGGATGGAACATTTTGTGATCTATCAGTTTCTTTACGAAAACAGTTTTTCCTGATCCTGTAGGCCCACTGAGGAGGCATGTCGAAGGATGAACTAACCGGGGGAGTTCCATATTCTATAATAATAAATTTATTGCTGAGGTTTCCACTTTTATAGTTTGCAGAACATGTATGTGCACCCTTTAATTGTGTTTGCTACGAGACGACACTCGCTGAACGAATCAACAATGTTTTGAGTAAATTCTAAACAGTGGTTTTCAAAGACATTTAAAGAATTTTTAACGCAATCACATATTTCTTTCCCACAATCGGAGTTGTTGAAATAAAGGTTGGAAAATTCGTTGCATTTGATGTATCCAACTGAATCAATGCTTTGATATATTTTATATATGTCAAGTGTCGTTTCATTCTGAAACAAGATGTGTGATTGATCTTTAGTCCGATAAAAACAGCTCCAGATAACAAAAACAGAAAAACAAACATAGGAAAAAATAAGTACTGTAACTAATATTATTTGACTTTTTGTGCTTTCCATTTTTGTACGACTTACTCTGGTGAATATTTTTAACAAAGTGTTTTCTTTTTCCTACGTCAACCCTTTTAAACTCTTGGATTTTACCCCCAAAAAAAAAACCATTTGTCAGAAAAAAAAATAAAACACATCTAAAAAGTATCGAAAAAGTAAATAAAAATGAGTCAATATCTGGCAATAAAACAATTTTATTACTATTTTTTAAAAATCATGGTTACACCGTATCTTTTTTTGACAAATTGAAATATTCTAAAATCATTCTTCTTTCCTGCTAACTGATTGATAATAAATTTCATACAAAATCCTTGACATCGTTTAACAATAAAATAAATGCAATAGTGTCCACATACATTAGACGTTAAGCTTTGAAGTGGAACCTTGTTCCATTGAACGTATTGAAATTTCTTGACAAATTTTGCGATGTCTTTTCCAAATGCTTCGGGAGGCAATCCATAGGAATCAAAAAATTCAATAGTCTTGTTATCTTGAACGTACACAGCAAGCCAATGAGAACCCGTCTCATCATGCTTATCAGTATTGAGCACTATAGCAGAGGGAAACTTTTCAATAGTTGGTGTCTTATCTGAGGGATAAACACCACCATAATATCTCGCCGAAATAGAATCACGAGATAAGATTCTATGAATCTGTGATGAATTCATTAGTTCCCAAAATCATAAAGTATATTACGAGCTTTGTTGATTTCGATTAGATTTTCAAACTCAGCATACACCAACAATGAAACTGTTTGTTGTAACGTAGTTCCAAATTTTATTTCTATTCTTAAGTTACTGTGTCGAACAAGATTTAAATGTGAACCATCACACAAATCTGGGGATAAATCAAAGCAAAATAAAGAATAACCTTTCGAAAATTCTGACCTTGAGAGGTACAGGCCTCTATTTTCAGCATTCGTAAATAAGTTCTGATATGCTCTTACAAATTGTTCTTTTTCAAAATTTGGTTGGAGTGGGTTATGAGGCACGGGCTGACCATCCACATAGACTCCTATAAAATTAATATTGTAATGTTTGAACTCAAAGGGTGACTTCTTATAGTGTCCGTTGAACGCGTCGTTATCGACACAGGCAATCACAATGCGGTTAGGCATCTGTCCCGTGAAAATGTTATCTTGAACAAAACTCATATTACCTGCCGGAATGGAATAAGCTTTACACAGTACTCTGTTAATGGGGTATTTAGCTGCTGTTTTTTCCAAACCTTTTGCATGTCCTATAACAACACCTGCGCTCACTCTGACTTTACGAACAAACAAGGAAGCATATTCCAACGAAACTTTAAATTCCCCGTCTCCCAACAAACAAAATTCCGGTTTACTGCGTATAAGCTTAATTTTCACATCCACCATATTTAAAAGGAGTCTCTCTTGATGAAACATATCCAAGTGCAAACGGCCAATCATATCCACCGATGCACCTAGCTTAAACATTTCAGTCCGTTTATTGAATCCATCGTTAGGTTGAGCATCTGCTGTATCAAAAACATTCATACGACCTGCGGTATCTTTAAAAAACAGTTCTGAAGACAATTGAGAAGTTTTAGTATCATAACCATGATTCAGTAATTTTTCTATCATGGCTCGGTATGGATAAGTGTTATTACTGGAGGAAACGAGTCTTTCGTTTAGACTGATATCCACCTGAGAAAACATGGAATGCAGAAAGAGATTTACAGGGCCTACTTTACTTTCAGTTGTGATTGGTTTGCCGTCACTTTTTAAAATTTTAACTTTAACATATAATTGGGTCTGTGACAAATCGAGGTATTCGTCTCCGCTTCCAGAGACATTGAATTCGATAGGGCTTCCACCAGAAACATTGGCTAGGGGATGAAATTCAACCCACTGACCTCTCTCGATGACAGTTTGTGTTGGAGGTAAAGAGAATAATTCTAGTTCTGATTTCACACATTCTGGAGAATCTTTTAGTAGAAAAGCCATGGTGTTACGAGTCGAAAATATCACGTCCTTGTAGCTTCCTGACTTTAGATGAAATGACACGTTTCGAGGGTTTGCGCTTCCTTTTAAGCTTTCCATGACCAATCATCTCATCTGCTTTCTTAACCGCCTTTCTTGCTAATTTTTTCCCAGTTTCTTTTGCACGCGTTTTAACTGATGTTTTGAAATTTTCGCCTGATAACACGTCATTAGCAACCATTGTTCCTGTCCGTAAAGCTTCTTTTCCAATCGTTTTTGCACCACTAATCAAAAAAGGTAATGCTCTGCGAAATAGTTTTGCAAAAAATCCTCCTATTCCGTGCCCTTTCTGAAAAACAACTCCTTTATAGTAGGGCAAGCCATTTCCAATTTGCTCTGAATAATAATCTTCAAATTTTTTACTACAACACGTGTAAGGAACCAACATTTTGTTACTTCTTTTCTTGAATGCGAAAATGAAAAATGAATCAATTCAGAAAGGAACACTCTTTTTATATGATTTGTTTCAAGCGAAAATGTAGTTTCACTATCAACTTTCCGCGTTCAAATGAGACGTAACGACCAGTGTGCGTCCTTATAATGATTTCAATCGAGTCAAAATTTTTTCTGGAAACTGGTAAATAATGAGGTCTCTCAAATTGTTCCTGAATCATATCACCATCTCTTCCCTTCACTGTCAGAGTTCGTAAAAGAGGAGCTAAGATCCCACCAACAAATTCAGGCTGAATGATGTCCGTATAAACGTACAACAAATGTAAATCAACATTAGGATCCGCAACAAAAGGACTCTCAGTGATTACTGTATCTGGGCCTCCATTTCCTGGAATAAAATTTTCTCCAATCACTTTATTAGGTTCAAAACCTAAGTTTTCAGCTAATCCCTTGGATAATTTCACCGTTGCACCATTAGTGAGCTGCACCATCACCTTTTTAGTGTGTTTGTTATATTTCATTTGAATTTTTATGTGCTTTGGAAATGCATTTAAAATGTCGATCGGAGAATCATAAAACCCGCACGCTATTTTTCCATTAACTTTTACTCCGTTTCCTAAATTATATTCGAAAGAATTTTCACCATCAATGATGTTATTCCACATTCTGGGATAAATCATTTCAACTAATCCTACTTCCCATTCACCTGAGAGTTCCAGATGTTTAGGGAGTTTCGTGTAGAAGTGAGACATTGTGTTGCCAGGATAAAACTCGATAGAGCTATCGCTGGGAAGTGTAATGTAGAACGACATCGTACAGTGAAAATGAGAAGGTAAGTACGGTGACAGCTCTATTTATATCATTTTGACATTCTCAACCCAAGCATTAAATTTGTCAGGATAACCCTGAAATTTCACAAAGTATTCTATTTTTCCACGACGCTTTCTTTTCTTTAAAACTTTTTCTACTGGATAAAATCCGGAATCCGAGATCTTTTGCAATTCCTCTTTGTAAAAACTTCCTTGTATCACTTCCCCTGCTAAATCTTTCAGTTTATACACAACAGGTATCCGATGTATTATTTTATCGATAGTAAAAATTTCTTTTGTCCAGTTTTGTTCGTATCCTTTTTCAAAGTGCATTTTCTCTCGACTAATACGAACAGTATCGTCAACCTTTAACTCTGAACTGCTCTGTTTTGCAACAGTTTGCTGACCGTATAACGTATCCCATACTTTTCCTTCATTTTGTAATGTCACTGATGAAGGCTCTGTTTTAATACTACGATGCCAAGTATGGTTATAACTATGCATCAATTGGTCTATGACGTCAATATATCTTTTCGTATTTTTTTCAGTAAAGTATTTCCACATTTTAGTTTTAAGGGTACGATTAAAGCGTTCAACGATTGAAGCTTTTGTTGAATTATGTGTGGTAAAGAAATGAACTTTCTTCTTTTTTAAGAAATTTTGCACTAGTTTATTGGTAAACTCTTTCCCAGCATCTGTCTGTAAGGATTGAGGAGTACGTTCGGAAAATATTTTTTCAAAAGCGCTCAATATAGTTGCAGATTTTTTATCTAACAGAGGAATGGCCCATGCATATTTAGACAAAATATCAATACAAGTAAGTAAATACTTATACTCGTCGTTATGAGGGGCGAGAGATTGCATGTCCACTAAATCAGATTGAAACTGATCGTTTAATCCTCCTACTATTACACGATTTCTCTGGAATTTGTGCCGTAAAGGCTTGTGTAAAGTATACGAATCTTTCGTTTGTAGCCAATTCTTTATCTGTTTTCTTTTCACGCGACCTTTTAAAGCACGCTGTAAAGCATTGATACCACCAAAGCTGCCGGGAAGTTTGGGATTCCGATATGTCTGATTCAGAATTTCTTCCATTGCAGCAGCGGTTGTGGTCTAACCTAAAGCTGATATTCATGACTGTTAAAATTTTAAGTAATACAGTATTTATATACTCCTCATGACAATCTCCACTACTAAGTACAAAAGGAAATAAAGTTTTTATCTTTTAAGATATTAAAACTGAATAATCAAGTACAAAAATATTAAGACAATCAGTTATGAGAAAATAAAACACCAAAGAGAAATGCTAGTACAATTATTTATTTAAACATATTGTGCACAGAAAAAAATACAATGAATCAGTTACAATCGTCAAAATATTCAAACGTATATGGAGGACAGAGCACATTTCTTACCTCTCTCAGAACATCGTTTAATCGAATGTCCTTTAAAAATTGTGATGTAACATACATTGCAGGTTTTGACAAGCACAAAAAGTCTTTATGTTCCCACAATCTGTGGTAAAAAGAATCGACGATTTCTGTAACTTCCAAAGAAAATGCTGCAGAATTAAAACTCTCAACCCTATTGGCCCATAGTTCCTCAGATAATAATTCGGGTTCTTTCAAACCCCTTTCTTTTAGGCAATGGCTCAATGAATCTTTCAGCAGTTCTATCAGGCATTGAGTCCCAAGACTAACATCTAAAGAGTCCGGCAAACTTTCATCGATGTTCACACATTGTTCGAAAGTCTTGTAGGCACTCAAAAGGTCCATAGCGCCATAAACATGATCCAAGACACTCGCAGCAATAAAATTATACTGCTGTTTCATTTCAGTCCACTGAGAAGAAGAGAGAGTTATGCTTTTTTTCAAGGTATCACCACTTTGCGTAGTTTGGAATCGAGTGAATGTAAAGTTCTCGAAGTCCACACTATCAATTTTGAATTCATCTTCGGGTAAGAAAAAACTTCCTCTCAGATCACGGGGTTCTTGTGGTAAAGCACCAGGTTTCATGATGAATTCAATCCATCCAGGGTAGAGTGTCACACCTTCTTTCGTCGGATAGAAAGTTGATCCATACTTTGTAAACCGTCTGATGTGCACCAATACATTTCCTCGAAAAGTATTTGGATAAACGAATATGGAATCTCCGATATGAAACATCTCTTCTGGAATTCCATCTTCTGTAAAGATTCCACCCTGCAAAATAAGATTAAAATAATAAGATATCAATTACATGTAAAACAAGTAAAAAATTCATAAAGATTAAATTTTAAAATTCATAACAAATCAAGACTATTACTTACTTTATGTGCATTCTTAATTCTCTTGTGGCTTTCTTCATTCGGCATATTTTCTGTAAGATTTCGTTTCTTATTATGGCTAGTTGTGGTCATTTTACGAAAAGTCAAGGAAGCAAACAGCAAATATCACAATTAAAATGGGCACGATGTGTGTGTGTGTGCACTCGGGCTCGACGACAGAACTGTATAGATTGACTGGTATAGCACAGTAACTAATTCTAATTCATGTTGTAATCATACAGTGTTGTGATTCACTAAAAGCTATCCGCTACTCCGATTCGACGAAACGGTAATGACGTCACATTCCTGTCCTCCTATTGGTCCATTTCATGTATTCCTCCGCGTAACCTGCGTAGGAAATGTACTGTGAGTAGGTTCTTCAAGTCCAGACTTGGCTTTTTTCAAGTTCAGACTTGATGGACATAATCGTGACGTCACATCGAAATCTGAGAAGGAAAAAAAAAATCCAAGTCCCAAACGTAAACACACTGACGTCACGCGTGCGCCAATTCTAAAAAAAAGGTCCCTAAACATTTAAATCTCTGTAGAAATAGGTATTCGTGGCCGAACGGTTATAGTCATTCAACTAACCCTCGACCATGAGTACTTTTGTACTAAGTTCGAGCCCCAACAAATTATCAAATATTTTTTATTTTCTTAGGATTTTATTCTATTCACTCAAGTAAATGACAATAGATGGCGGTACGATTAACGAAAAAAAAAATCCAAGTCCCAAACGTAAACACACGGACGTCACTGGTGATGAATAAAGTAAAAACATTAAGAAATCAATTCGTTCCTTAGATTAATTACTTTTAAAATCACTAGATGGCGCCATAATTCATTTTGTAAAAGCATTAATTAAAACCCCTATGCAATTATTGAAACCATTTTCTAAAAATAACCCATTCCTAATACTAAGAAAAAATACAAGTCCAAAAGAGAGAGAAACACTACATTAATTCATCACCCATTGCCAACTCGCCAATGCCCCCGTGGTAACGCATTTGACTTCGGATCCTATGGTCCTCGGTTCGAATCCAAGAAATTCCTTTTTAATTAAAAATAATAGGGTTTCGAATTTCTCCACCAGATGGCACTACGAGTGATTCATCACCATGGCAACACCAACAAAACGACGCCATCTTGAAACAACTCAACGCCTGCACGAAGTCGATGACAAAAAAAATTCCAAGTCCAAAATGTAAACAAACAATATGTCACGTCATTCGGACACGCCCACTTCCGGTTACGTGGTATGACGTCACTTGGCCCCGCCCACTTCTGGTCACGTGGTATGACGTCACTTCCGCCTCTGATACAACACTGCATACTACTCCCGGTATTTTGGCTTTTTGCTTATCTGCACTTTTGACCTTTTGGCGTTTTGCTGGTCTGCATTTCTGTTACTTTGCGTTTTATGTTTTGCATGTTTCATTCTTAATATTTTGTAGGTTTGATTGTTTATTATATGAACGAACGTGACGTCACTTGGCTTGGTTTTCGAATACGATTTCACCATTTCGCCAATACATATTCCAAGAATGAATTCCGAATTGATATAAATAGTGGATTGGTCAAAGCCCATTAGATTAAGCACAAAACTCGTGCACGGTATTTGCCGATATGTATCATGCGAGAGCATTCGGGTAGCGGTAGTAAAATCTTCGCATTATGTCTAGTTTGTTTATACTGAAAATCCCGCTCATAACGAAAACACTAGAATCATAATTCACGTTAAAAATTCCTCTCGTGGAAACTCGTTAATTAATCAATATTAAATGAAATACTTAAAAGAATTTATTTAAATTTAAAAACGTGACTCTAAAATGCACAAGACCGATATTTATAAGACTTTTTCTTACAAGCTAAATGGAGTTAGTGGTAGTGTTTTTCTGGCAAAACGTGCTTCCGGTACTATTCTGCACGCGACATTACTTAGCTTGTGTTTCGTATCCGATCAACACGGAAATAGAAATTTCAAACAATGAATTCCGAATTGGTATGATAAGGGTCAATGCCAAATGTCACCAAAACCGTGATAAACTATATTTTATAGTGAACCCTATATCTATTTTTCAAGAGCATTTAGGTAACAGAAAGTAAAATTACCGTCTTCAATCTAGTTTGTATGTGTACACTGAAAATCTTTCTCGTAGACATTTCAAGAAAACGAATTTCCATTGATTTAAGAATATTTTTTTATTTTAAAACTACCTGTCTAACCTTAAGAATTTGTCAATTAATCAAACGAATTTGATATAAGATCATTCTTGTTTCTCAATTCAAATGAAAATTGAAGCTGATGTATGGCTTTAGAAAGGTTGAATTATTCATAACCAAATTAATTTTTGTTCGAAATAAATCAATTTTGTCTTAATGATGTCAAAACTCTTCCTTAGCTTCAGTTGATCCAAATCTTTCTTAAAATGCAATTATAATGCTTCATAACAATTCAAAATGTTCTGATTACCCACAAAGATAATTTTTTTATAATTTATATTATTTCATATAAAATATAAATTATAAAAATTTATATTTTATATTTAGGTTCTCTACAGAAAAATATCCTATTACACAGAGCGCGAAATATGATCCAAAAATGGAAGAAAAAGACATATACAAATACAGTTATACAAGAGACAAAACAAAACACATTGAAGCAGATTACTAATTGTTTCAAAATCATTAAAAAATATATTCCTCCGAGAAATAATTATACTGTTTAAAAAATCTATTTATAGCACAATTGTTACATCATTCGTTTTCTAAAATAAAACTGAAAGCCGTAAAAATATGTATATTATGACAGAAATATTACTCCATTATCTAAATAATCGATTCCCGAATAAGGGGAAATTTCCAAATACCTAAATCAAACTTTCATGAATGGAACCATTCAATCTCTGTCTTTAGATTTCATCTTTAAAAACCATTAAAAGATTTTTGTTTAATATAAACTGAAAGACAACTCCATGGGAAATGATCGATGATTCCTTCACGAGTTTCACTTCCCGAAAAAAATGGACAGTTTTCCAAAGATTTCTTGCCTTCGCAAATGAAAAACGTATTCAAAAACTCTCACTTAGACAGCATACTTAATACGATACCATCAAATGAAATATGATGGGGGAAAAACGGTAAAAACGATATTGTTAAACAACTAATGTATTTTGGTTCAGTTACAGCGGACAACGTTGTTATTGCACCCTGTTTTGGAAATTGGGATGGAGTAACAATAGCGATGATTGATCTTTTCATCGATATCAGATAGAGAAGCGCTGACAGTGTGTAAATAAATTAATCCTCTGCACCAAACTGTTTGTCACGGGAGATAATAGTAACGAATTAGCTGCCACGGGAGGCTTAGACAAGATAATTAGTTGGGCGCGTTCGGAAACAGGAGTAAAAAGAGGCACAAACAATCAGATTCCCTGCAGTTTTTATTTACACAATTCCCTCAGAAATTGTCTTTTAATAGAAAAGTACATGTTTCAGTAATGGGATTAGTTTCTGTCGCTTATTTGTAGGCTTACGAAGAATGAAGTACCCTTGAAGTAAGGATATTTACCATTGTTGAAAGTCTCGTTTAACGTGTGAAAATAATTCTATTATTTGTTAAGTTTTAACGGAACATCTAGTTGGTAAGCGCGTAAGGCTGTAGAATCAAGAATTACACACTGAATATTGAGGCTCAGTCTGCCAGTTACGAAACCAAAATCCTACATGGAAACCGAGGAACGAGATTTCAAGTAACAATGTAGGTACTAACAAAAATTTTGTATTGTTATCCCTATAAGCGTCACGAGATCTCCGAGCAGTGAAGTATTATTCCATAGCACTGCATAATTATTAAATAAGCACCAGAAACCACATTGGTTGAAAGAACCCTAGGGGAAAATTTTATCGGTCAAGAAGGTCGAAATTGGATAAAAATCATTTATGGAAGACTATAGGTTGCAGAACGGATATGCCTGTGAACCCCACTTAAGGATAACAATGCATGAATTTTAGAAAGCTTAAAAATATTTTATGCCAATATTACAAATCTGGCTTGTTTCCCAGGGTAACATTTTCCAACGAATTTGGAAGGAAGAAAACAAAATACAAGAGAACAATGATCAGGGGGTTAAGGAGTTTTTCCCTCAGGGGGTTAATACCTATCTTCTAATACTCTGTAGTGTGACGCGGAAAAAAGTACATTTTAGATCAGTTGCTCTGTTGTATGCATTACTATAATGTAAAGTAACTATTGTAGTGGTGGGCATTTTCTCTACATTAGTCCCTTTCAAGAATTTAGCATGCGAATTCGGTAAGTGCTATCACTAGTTGACTAATTGCAAATTGCGTGATACCGTAAGAGCTGTATTATGAGTAAAACGTTAAACCAATTGATAATCAATAGTGTAGAACCTTCAAAAATGAGTAATAACGAAAAGAGAAAACAAGGCGATAAAACTGGTCTGTCATTTTTTTCGATTGAACAAAAGTCTGTTTTCATAAGGAATAAAATTTAAATCAGAACAAACAAAAGCGTGACGAACGGACCAAAATTTTTGTTCCGTTCGATATCTGCTTCAAGTATCTGCAATCATCGAAATAACTATAGATGAGTTTCTAGCATCTTGTGTTTTTCTTCTTTATTAGTCATTTTTAGAAGGCTTTATACTACTGATAATGTATTAACCCTCCTGTTGGTTGTCTCGACGCGGTATCTTGTCCCATTAGCAAAACTGACGATACCCTGATGGACACGATACCTCTTCATTAGAAGAAAACTGATCAAATCTTGATCTCGTCATCATCAAAAATCAGCAATATCTTAATGGCGAGACATCTCGTCATGAGAAAAATTTTCCATATCTTGATGTACGAGATATCTCGTCGTAACCACTTGGAGGGATAAGTTCACGTGCGTACTTCCGAATGCTTAGTCGTGCAATAAACAATTTTTACCCATTGACTCTTGTTACTCTTAGCACAAGAGCGAAATATCCCACAATCTGAATTGAAAGCTAAGCGGTAACGAATAGCATAGCTATAATTGCAGTAAAGACGGATAGGTATAAATTCGGATATTTAGTGGGGTTTTTCTTCAAAACATAGGAAATAATGTGACGCAATAGCAAATCAGCTATTCAAACGAACTCAGTCCAGCCTATTTGCGAAGAACAAAATCTAGCATGTTCAGAGCATTGGTCAAAATCATGTCACTTTATAACCAATTCAGCGTGACGTGGGTAGGTAGATATTTTAATTAACGAGCAACACAATGGGCTATTGGTGACGGTCAGGGATCAAGCTCGAAGGGAAAGATCCGAGGATAACGCCACTTAATTTTGAACCACAGTCAGACAAGGTCACACCTGAGCTGGCACCCCACTCTCTGAACTTCCACACCACGCTAACGTGAGTACATTTGAGGCCACGACAAATCTAATGCGCACCAGGCCCCTTTGTACACGACGGTCCTTGGTTGGAGTCAAACTCCTAACCCTCCGGTTGCTAATCCGTTGCTCTTCCAACCGGGCTATAGCGTAAAATGTGAAAACAGTAGCACCTTCAGTCTACGAAAGGTGCTTAATGGTAGTGTATGTACACATATTGTATTGTAAGCTGATGGAAAATTCTCAAATTAGGAATGAATGAATCTGTAGTCAAAATCAAATTTTTCAAACAGGATCTTATGAAAAATTATCAAGTTAGAGGAGTTTTCAGACAAGAGACGTGTCATAAAAACATGCCTGTGTTCTTCCGACGAAACCTAAATGTAGTGCTCAGCTTTAGTACTCTTTAAAACAACTTTCTTTGCACTAGGAATAATTTTTAAATTTCCAAGGGTTTCAGACGTATATACCCTGACTGCAGTCTTCCCTGCATTACTTCTCATCTTTTGATCCGTATCATGTTTCCTAGGATTATTTCAACCCATAGATGTGGTTATTTAGAACTTATGGGGGTTGTGGGAGGAAAACATTACCTTTATTTGATGAAAATAATTTCAATTATTGGGTCTTATTTTTAATGAAATAAGTCTTCAAATATCATGAGCATCTCTTTAAATACTTGAAAATTAATACAGAACGGAATCAATATATATTTCTAGGTAATTAATACGTTTTCGTAGTACATTCACATGTAATACTTATTCGTTCTCATGAATGAAGTATTCATTAACTGTGATAGGTGACTGAATTAACGTTGCACTGGAGCAACACAACGGGCGATTGGTGACCATCAGGGATCAATCCCGAAAGGAAAGATCCGAAGACAACACCTAGTAACTTCAAACCACGGTCTGATGACGAGATCAACACCTGAGCTGGCACCACACTCTTCAAACTTCCATTCCACATCAATATGAAGACATTTGAGGTCCCGACATATTGAATGTGTACCAGCCCCACGTACATGACGGTCTTTGGTTGGATCTAATTTCGAGCTCGCAGCCCTTGGTTGCTAATCTGCAACTCATCTAACCGGGCTACCGGGGCTCTATTTTGATTCTAATATTTAATTTATACAGAGCTTTGATAAAGGCGCAAAACACATAATACAAATTATGTAACCTTCAAAAATCTTCCACAAATCAATAATGTCTAAGAGCTCTCAGACAACGTCAAATGTATTTAAAATGGAAAAGCAAAGTTCAGTTTTTGCGCCAGACGTCATAAATGAGAAATATACTTCATTTAATTTAAATCGATCCAACAATGAATGATGACATTCCTTATTACGCAAGGATTTCCAAATGGGTTATTTTGAAAAGTGGAAAGCTAAATAATAATATTCTGAAATGAAATGTTACTTTAAATTTGGTTTGTGTGAGTTCTGAATGCTCATGTTTAGAAAATTCAAGTCGATGAGTTTCAAAATACATGTCCATGTTATTCATAAAAGTGTATATTCAGATGTCTGAGAGCTTTTAAACATCCAATGTTCGTAAGTATTTAAAATATGAAAAATACGTTTCTCTCTGAGGGGTTCAGACTCATCCATTCTGCAACCTGCAGTCTTCCCTGCATGATTTCTAACCAGTTTTAACTTTCTCGTCCCAATAGAATCTTTCCAATAACTCTGTCAACCAATACATGTGGTGTTTTAGTCATTATGTGTGAGTTGCGGGATAAAATCAATACTACATTGCATGAAAATCTCATGATACATGAGGGTTGGTTGATTAATTGTTTTTAGGTTTCATGGCACAAGGTTCACATTTGGCCAAACTGCGCTAAACGCAAGACAACGTCAAGCAAAAAGTCGTGCAAGGGGAAAAAAGAGGGATTTGGGGAATAGAATAGTGGACATCAGAGGATAAACGAAGCGATGGAATTTAGTAAATAGTTTAGTAGGCTTTCTGGAGCTGTGAAATATTCTATTATGTTAGTAATTACTTAACCCTCTTTGGTGGTTGTCTGACGCGGTATCATTAGGAACGAGGTATCATTAGCAAAACTGACCAGATCTTGTTGGACGAGATACATTACATGGACAAAAGTATTTGGACACTGCATGTTTTTCAGAAAAAGTGTTTTATTATTCTATTTAGTAACGGGTAGGCCCTCCTTTTTCTTGTATTACAGCTGTAACACGTCGAGGCACACTTTCCACAAGTTCTCTATAAGTCTGGGCAGAAATAACTCGCCATTCCTCTTGCAAGAATGTGAGAAGAAATGGGCGTGCGTGGCGGTGTCGTACCCGTCGCTCCAGTTCGTCCTACAAGTGCTCGATCGGATTGAGATCGGGGCTCTGAACAGGCTAGTCAAGCAAATTCACCTCATTTTCAGGAAACCAGTCCAGCACACGTTTTGCAGTATGACATGGAGCTCGATTCTGTTGGAAGAAACAACCATCATCGCCGTAGTATTGCCATAATGTAGCCAAGGCCGAATTATCCAGAACGTCGTGGTACACGTCAGCGTTCATGGTAACAGGTACATAAAGGAATAAGCCGAGTCCTAACCAGGAAAAACAACCAGCTTTTCTGCAGTGTCCAAATACTTTTGTCCATATTGTGTATATCGTCGATACCACTTGGTGAGTTAATCCTTTAAATAGAAAAAAAAATGACTAGGGAATTTATTCAGGGAGTTTCAAAACTCCCTGTGAAAACTTTAAGGGGATGTGGAGAACACGAAATAAATCTAATTCGTATAGGGATGTATGTCCCGAAGCTTCACCCGGATATGGGATAGTGTACTTTAAGGTGCACAAATGAGAGAGCAAATATGTGAGACATTTTTACTAGCTATAAGTTTACAGTGTGACAGGAGTTTATATTTCATTCCGTGGTAAGTTCATATTTCACTCAAAGTCAGGCTCAAATGTTTGAGACGTGTTCGGCACACGTCTGTCAAGTTACGTTACAATGTCACATCGGCTCGTCAGACGCCCCATATGCTAGGAGCTTGTCAGCCATTTCGGAATTCGGGAGATGATATGGATGAGAAGGTCGTCGACCTAGGGATAATCTATTTTTGATTAGGTGTGAAAGCATGTTGTGAGAAGGGCTGCCGCACGCAAAGGCATGAACGGTGATCTCCGTGGCTGTTTCTCCCCAGTCAATTCGTTGTCAATATCACATTTGATAAACTTAGAACGCCGAACGTTAAAATTAGAAGCTACATCGGCGCTAAAAATCCAGTTGTTGAAGAGCTTTGTTGTTACTACCAGTCCCCTAATTCGACTAATAGCCTCGTTTAATACCACGTGACTCGACTGTCAACTCATAGGAGCCAGACTATACATGTTGCCTGTACGAAGTCTGTACCTAAAAGAACTCTGAACCAAACTTTACATCTATGAGGTAAGATTTAAACATTTCTAAATCCATAAATGAAATAATTGTGAACTGATCATTACAATTATAGTTATTTTAAATGGGGGATCTCTATAAGGGCACAAAGCTGCATTATTGTCGAGTAATATATTTTTAAGATATCTTGCTAACCTCAAAACGACATTTGGTTAAAACTGGTTACATTTTTGTTCATAGACATAAAATTTTAAATGATACTACCTTGAAGTGACATTTTTAAATATTACATCACAACTATAAAATTTCTGAATTTAAAAAGTGGTAAGGAGTTGATTAACGTCGCACTGGAGCAACACAACGAACTATTGGCGACGATCCACGATCAAACCCGAAGGGAAAGAAAGATCCAACTAACTTCAAAGAGTCCACACAAAAATAATCTTTTTACAGAACTTTGAAACTTCTGTCTCTTTTCATTGAAACTTGAGCGTTTCAACGTACTGCCTCCCCTTTCACGTTTGTGCAGGAAGTTTTGAAACACATTGTATAAAAACGTTGCAAATTCTGTGCTCCAGTGTGACTCTTGCTCCATAAAACCCAATCAATAATGTAAGCGTATTATTGGCATGTTCTTTTACTCGTGGGGCCGCATGCGCAAAAACTCAACTTTACTATTCCATTTCAAATACATTTCATGTTGTCTATGAGCTCACGAGAAAGATTTTTGAAGGTTAAATTATTTGTATTATGTGCCGGGGTGTTGCTAATCCGGTACTCTCGATCCGACCAAATACCTTCATGTGCGTGGAGGCTGGTACACCTTAAATATGCCGTGGCCTCAAATACCCTCACGTTGACGTGATGTGGAAATTTGGAAAGTGGGGTACCATCTCAGGAGTTGACCTCGTCATCTGACCATGGTTCAAAATTGCGATATGTTATCGGATCTTTCCCTTCGAGATTGATACCAGACTGTTACCAATAGCACGTTATGTTGGTATAGTGCGACTTTGATTCAACTACCTACCTACCTTTTATTGGTCATTACACGATGGGGTATAACTCAAACCTTACATCGATGTATTGCTTTTTACACCAAATTAGAATTGACCAACAAAGGAATCACGTCCGGTATTCAAAACTATTTTATTAACTGAAACACATCACGTTCACTTGCTAGTATTGAAATTGAAAAATATTAAAATTCTTTTCCTTTCACAAAGTATAAAACGGTTAATTTAGTTAATTTGATTTAATAGTCACGTGTTTAAAAAAACTACCACTTTCCACTCACCAAAGGAATTTCTTAAAGCTGGAACATCAAACTTAAAACGACTAAATGGAAAACGAAAGGATCGAATTTAAACGAAATTTGTTGCTATCTCCTTCGTTTCCGGAACTAAAATATAGAGTTCTAAAGTAAATGTGATATGGGTGACTGCACTTATCACTAAAATTTTTATTCCCATTCCTTTCTCAGTAAGTGGCAACACGAGTGATGTCGTTTGGCGCTCGCTGTTCAGTGTAATGCACAAACAAGCGCCTCCAAGAGGAGCATTCGGACTCAGGTGCGGAAGAGAGGGCCATTGAAAATGACTGCGCAACGCGTATTAAAATAGTTCCCCCTTCAGATTTTTCTTCATAACTGCCCTTCCTTGGGAAATGGGTCATTAAGTACCACAGTACTCACCGCGCTCTCTATAAAGTACATTTAAATAGTCTATTCGAACACACAAAAAAGTTTAATATTCTTTTCTACACATAAAATGGTAGAGGTCGTCTCCCTTTTCGAATTTCTTTTATGGTGTTTCCTGCTAAATTGATGTAGAAGTTTATGCGATGATGCGGACTTCTCTCGTCATTTTATTTCGGAAAAAGATAGGGAATTGTTAATGATGTAATAACGCAGTTGGCAGTTTCGTGAAGATTTACTCCCATTACGTCATTCAGAAATGCATTCCTTCGAATGAGTATGGCGTTATGTTGCATCAATGAAAGAAATATCTTTTGAAGGACCCAAGATTCCGTTGTCCGTGATGCCGCGAAAAAATTATCAACTGACTTCATAGCGGAGATATTTCTTTGCAAAATTCGTCAGTTTTTATCACCATGAGCACCCTTAAGTTCGATTGCACCCCTTTTGAGTACCTCAAACTATGATGTTCATTTCGATATTACTCCCCACTTCACCTTTTCGAGGAAATTGACGCAACTCAGAACTGTAAATTTTACAGCAGATTCAAAAGATAAAAAATGTTGAAGTGTATTTCTTTTTTATCTTAAATTTGTATAACCTTGTCCCTGCATTCTTTGCCAAAAATATGGAAGCATCCCGAAAGAAGTATTCGTTGGTTGGTTGCGTTGAGTTTTATGGAGCACGAGACATATTTGGCCAAGCTGCGCCAAACACAAGACAGACAACTTCAAGTAATGGACAAACACACAGTGAAATATTCTCTTGGGTTACCAGCGCATTTGACAAACCCACAGAGTCACGGAGGCCACGAAGCAAGTTTTCGATCGGATTGCAACTTAACATGTATGATGTACATGGAGAGAAAGAAATTATCGCAATATCATATCTGGAGGATTCTTTATTAACGTATAGTTGCATCAGAAAGGTCATAAATTACTAAGTTGTACAGTCCCTTCTATACATGACGATATACTCAGTCAAATAACGTCCTTATTCTATCTACATAATGCTTGGAAAATTATGGCAAGCATTCAACAGTTGCTGCTCTAGGTCCCCTATATTCCGTGGGTGATGCAATTGATGACTCAGCGTATCCCAGATATGCTCAATGTGAGTCAGATCTGGGAATCTCGCTGACTAAGGAGGCTCACAACATCAAGTATAGAGGACTTTTATTATCGTAGAATTACACCAGAAAGGTCTTAAAAGGTAGGCTCGAATGTTAAATGGCTACCGAACACAATATACTGCATCTAGAACCGTGCCTATGAAGCGAGGACAGATATAGAATAACAGCATTTTAGTGACGAATCCCTCTTCTGCCTTGGGGTAGATGAAAACCGCATTGCATGTGGCAGAATCTCGACCATCGCTACCATTCTCAGTTCACTATTGAGCGCACATCGTCGTAACTCCTAGTGCAATGATTTGAGGAACGATCACTTACGTCAGCTGTCCCCTCTAGTATTGGTACCCCTCTTGCACGGTGATACGTCCAATACATCCTACAACCTGTTTTAACATTCATATCACGTGTCCAATTGTTATTTGCCAAAAAGATAACGCGCTGCCACACGCCAGGAGTGCATTTGTGGTGTCAAAACTCCGCCTTTGTCAACGAGATCCCGAGATCTGTCTCCCATTGAGCATGTTTGTAATACGCTATGCATTCAATCGTATCAACCCTGGAATATAAAGTACCTGAAGCAGCAGGTGTAAAATGCTTGACATGATTTGCCTCAGGACAGAATTAGGACTCCGTTTGATACCATGACGTGCCGTGCATCAACATGTATCGTCACCAGAGGGTGTTCTACAACTTAATAATTTATGAACTTTCTGATGCAATTTTGCAATAATAAAGAATTCTCTAGATTTGATACTGAGATCATTTCTTATCTCTTAGTGTACATCACGCATTCTAAGTCTTCGGTGTCTCTATTTCTTTGGCAACGAATGCATCATTAAAAAAATTTGTAGCATATATATTGACTTTATTTATGTGCTTTTTTACGTCAATACGTCTTTGAAATTGGAACAGTACTGGGGTTATCCATGAATAAAGTGTTACAGAAAAGCATTAGACATTTTTTTATCTTATAATTTCAGGACGAGAAGAAACATCCGGAAGATAAATATAGCATCGTGTAGACAGAGGATGTCCGTACCTTATCAGTCCGAGTGCGCAGGCGCACCGAACGCAGGGAGGATGGTATCAGCATGTCGAAATTCTACGGTGCTGGACGAACTTTGGGCCAGTGTAACTTTGGATTGAGTGGAGTCAGGAATTTGCGTAAGTGGTGTCATTCGAAAGCAATTGAATTACGCTACAATTAATATTGAACAACAATGAATATCAAACTGAACTTTAATCGTTCAAACTGTAAGTTAATTGTTGAATATTCACAATAAACAATCCTTCAAACTTAATTTGTCTTCATTGATTCCACAATCCAATATCCGTAACAGTATTCACGTCAAAACTACAGTTTCTGTCCTCGACGCAACCCACTAATTTTTTTTCAGTTTAATAGAAACGCTTGTAACGAATCCAGTAACATTGAAAACATCCAGTAACGAATTACTCGCTACTTTTTTTCTGTTTGTAAACATATTCGTGAAGAAATACTAGCATTCTAACAGATTCAAGCAATGAAAAACACATAAACGCTCCAAGAGAATCAAACGCGATCCACTGACGATATATCCCAAGTCACAAATCCAAATCATCCTCAAAAAGTATCAAACCAAGAGCAGTTCATGTGCAGGGAAAAAGGATAGAGAAGATTATAAAGATCGAGGCTATATTTATGATCGCTGGCCCATACTCAATAAAGCTAGACTCGGATCAAGTGCCTTGGTAGGATCACCTCACGGATTGAAGGCGATGGTACTTTGTCTTCTGATTTTGAGCTTTTCTTATTCTTTGCCAAGTAGTTTAAAACAGCTTTTTCGAAGTTACTTTCCGAGATATCTCATGGGTCTCGAGGAGTGCTTCTAGAAAAAGGCAATTTTTGGCTCTTTTTTTTAAGTAGAAGGTGATTATTTTTGATTTGCATTGACATTATATTGTGTGTGTGTGTGTGTGTGTTCAAGGAAATTTAAAAACGACATTTCATTGGAGATTTTGTGGCATTTTTTATATGGTTGTTATTGTAAATATCTGTCATTGTGTATTAATATTAATTATTGTAATTTTATTGGAATTTACCACGTTTTTCTTCGAGGAAGTTGCCCTCACCCCATCAGTAGAGGGCCATAGTATCCCAGTTCGTAGAGTCGTAGATTAGCAACCGGAGGGTCGCAAATTCGAAACTCGATCCAACCAAATACCGTCGTGGCGTGGGGGCTAGTGCACTTTCAATCTGTCGTAACCTCGAATGTCCTCAAGTTGGAGTGTTGCAGAAGTTTGGAGAGTATGTGCATGCAGCTCAGGTTTTCCGACCGTGGTTCAAAATTACGAGAGGTTGCCCCCGGATTTTTCCCTTCGGCATAGATATCAGACGGTGGCATTATGGCTACACGAATTCTGAGCTTTCCGTTTAAATTCCGAGCGGGAATGACGATTACGCTGCAGAAAGTTGTCGACTGATCCAAACAGCGCCCTCTTTCACATAAACGTGGCCTTTCCGGACACACATTCTTCGACAAAAATGTTTATTTTGAGCGGCCCCTCTACTACCCTTTACAATTTGTCCAGATAGTTTCGAAACACTCTGTATATCTTATATAATTTTAATTTTTTATCATTTAAAACAAAGTTCTTAGATTTAATTCCTTTTTAATGATTGTTAGCCTCACTATGGACTGTTTTCTTCAGAGCTAACGAATCAATGATGCCTGAACAAAGAGATTGCATCACATAGGAAGTACCTTTCAACATAGACTGAAAATTCCCAAGCGACCAAAGTTTACTAATGGGGAGAAATAATTCTGGTGAAAAATCAAATAAAATGCACTTACATTTTCTCGTTGATTATCTTTATCCCTAAAGAAGAAATAAATCTGTTTTGCTGTTAGCCGCAACAGGTTTATCGCTGCAACTAGAAACAATTGAACGAAAACAGGACAACATAAAAAATGTAGGCTAATTCTTTGAGATGAGAAATTGTTTCTTACTTGATGTCAGATGTATAAATTTTTCAGAGAGATAAATATTCCCTTTTGTATGAAATTTCATCTCCGGGAATTTGTTTACAATGCCGGTAGACGAAAATGTATTCGACATTTTGTTTTCTTTAGGCCTATGGGAATTTTCATAAATTCACCTTTAATTTTTATCTCAGCATCTCTAAATTTGAATTAAAAAAGAAGAGTAAAATAAAGCATTCTCTTCAAATGTTCAATGTTTTATCATCAATACTATTTGTTTTAATAAAATACACGTATGATATATGGATGTGGAAGGTTATTTCTACTCTATCTCGCTTTTAAGAAGTGAGCATCTACATTCGGATAATGTTGTAACTTTTGTTACACTACCTCTCAAAAAGAAGCAACAATCGGATAATATGTTTAAAGCAGAAATGAAATGAATATTTTTCATAGCAATGTAAGCAAAGGATTAAATTTAAATCATTTAAATTGGTTCTGGAGTTTCCGTTTTCCGCTGTGGAAATATGGGTAAGTATTCAATCTCAATTACTGGCTATTCGAAATTAGTTTTACTATTCATATTCGAAAGTAGTTTTACTATTCATATCGAAAGTAGTTTTACTAGATTCAAAATTCGTATGCACCTTCGTCTCACATTTCATTTATGTTCTAACCTTAAGGAACGCAGAAAGCGTTGAATACAAATATATGACTCGAGAAATTCGTTAGATAATGACTTAACAAATTTAAAACAAAACTAATGTGCACACAAAATATGACTATTGTACTTCAACAGATTTTAACCGGTAAATTTATCCTAATCAATACCTATCAACATTCCTTCCAAATTCATCAAAAACATCCAAGTCAATATCAACCGAAAAGAAATAGCTTTAAACTGATGTCTTGGAATTTCAGTCCATGCTACAGAAAGAATGAATATTTACTTTTAACCACTTAAAGTACGAGTTTTTTTCGAAAAAACTGGTAAAAAATTATCGAGGTTTTTTGACAGAAAATATATATATAGGTATAGTGTAAGTTATTTTTTGCGATTTCAGTTGCGGGGGGTGGGGTAAAAGTTATAAAAAAATTATTATATAAACAAAGTGTAAACGATTTGATAACATGTTTATTTTGAATTTCAAAATATTAATAATAATAAAATATTAACTTCAGATTCACTTCCATCACTCAAGAGATCATCACTTTCATCGCTGAAACTTTCTGATAAACTGGCATATTCAAAATCGTCACAGTCGCTCATTATCAGATAACTTTTTCTAAACAAGTTACAAAACCACTTAGTAAAAATTAATTTATGGTTCACTGTCTACTTTTATGATATTTAATGTAATAAAAATGGATATATTACCTTTTAGACACCTAACAACTGCTTTATAACAAAGAATTCCTAACAAACTTATAGCTAATCATCAAAATGCACCATTTGGTTTACACAAGAAAAATGGTGCATAGTGGTGCCATCTACGGTAAATAAGTTTAATATCCATCTATAAATAAGTGGTAAATCATCTATGATAAATAAGTTTATGCCATCTTTGGTATAAGTTTAATCTAGCCTATCTATTTTTACTAGAACGGAAGAGCGCCCGTGTGAGACACGGGCATGTGCAAATTTGCCGGTAACTTTCGCCCGTGTCAAACACGGGTAAATGCGTTAAGTGGTTAAAGAAAACAGAACAGTCAGGCATACAAATATGCTGTTTAGGCCAATTTAATAGTTAAAGACTGATGTAATATATCAGAGAGTTTTAAATTGGTCACTTGAATCTAAATTAGTATATATACTTACCCTGTGCTTTAAAATTCAGTAAATAACATACAAATCCACAAAATAATAACGGAGCCAAGTAGCTATGAAACTCCAATCAATAGTTTTCTCTTCCAAAAATATGGGCAGCCATCCAGTAGGTACCGGGTTCGAATCTCGGTTAGTAAGCACATGGATGTTAGCGATCGTCCTTATTACGAGCAAAGGCAACAGACCATCACGTATTCCCTCACAAATAACCACCACTTCGCCCCTTGTAGTGCAGAAGGCCGAAGAGATCAGGAGTCGAACATCAAAAAGTATTAGCTACAGAAATTGATTCAGATTAAAGTCATCAGTTTCAAAGTTGAATGACA
The DNA here is from genome assembly GCA_933210815.1 of Meta bourneti. Taxonomy (NCBI): domain Eukaryota; kingdom Metazoa; phylum Arthropoda; class Arachnida; order Araneae; family Tetragnathidae; genus Meta; species Meta bourneti. Next base: position 42,199,589 of record OW119926.1, on the reverse strand, counting down.
TCGATGTTGATTTTTTACTTTATAAAAGAGGAAGTAGGCAGGAAGTTGTAGTTACGTCGCATTGGTGCACATTCGCTGGCTATTGGATCAATCCCAAAGGGAAAGATCTGAGATAACACCTCGTAATTTTGAACCACCATCATATGATTATGAGAGTGAACGTTCTCACGATGCTACAAGTTATAAAGCAACATTTTGACTAATGAAAATGTTGCATATTTCATCAATGCAATCGCATTGTTATTGTCTTGACATTGTTACTGTATAACAAAGCACTACAACTAAATGCATTTTGCAGCATTGTTGAGAATGAATCATTGTTTTAAACTTATAATAATAAGCTGTTGGGAGAATTTCTTGAAACTCTAAAGATTGCAATTTTTATACTAAATAATAATGTAAATTTTTTTGTTTCTATGAAATACACTACCTGACATTGAAAATGCAACACCAAGAAGGAGTTGGCGGAAAGTGATGAAATTTGGCAAACAGAGAGAGACAGCAACGAGCAATAAGTGATCTTTATTGCAACATTATACACCTTGCCACTGAGCAGCAAGAACGTCTGATCAGTAGGTTGTAGGACCACCGCGAGCGGCGATACAGGCAGCAACACGTCTAGATACAGACGCAATGAGCGTGCGGATGGTGTCCTGAGGGATGGCTGCCCATTCCCTGTCAACCATTTACCAGAGTTCGTCTTCTGAACGTGCCGGTGGCAACGCATGCAAGCGACGTCCAATGACGTCCCAGAAATGTTCGATAGGTGAGAGATCAGGGGAGACAGCTGGCCAGGGAAGCACCTGGGTACCTTGTTGGCTGATGCGTGCCGTGTACGGCCGGGCGTTATCCTGCTGGAAAATGGCATTGGGCACCCCCTGAAGGAAAGGTAGTGTCACCGGCTGCAGCACGTCATCCACGTATCGTTGGGCCGTCATAGTGCCCTGAATACGGACCAGAGGTGACCTGCTATCGTAGGCGATGGCGCCCCAAACCATTATACCGCGTTGTCTCGCGGTATAGCGTTCCACAGATGCGGCCGGATTGGCCCTGTCACCACGTTGGCGACAGACTCGTGCACGGCGACTGTCATTGCTAAAACAGAAGCGTGACTCATCTGAGAACACCACCCTGTGGCATTCCGTCGTCCACGTGGCTCTATCCCGACACCATTGCAAACGGAGACGTCTGTGCTGTTGGGTCAATAGTAGTCGTCTCAACGGGCGCCATGAGTGCAGGCCGCCAGCGATCAATCGGCGGCTAATGGTCCTGGACGATATGGGAGCATCAAGGGTGTCCTGCACATGCTGCAAAAGGGTGACAGACGTGGCTTGCGGAGCCGCCGATGCTTATCGGCAGATGCGTCGGTCCACGCGTGCTGACGTCACTCTGGCTGCACCGGAACCCCTCAAACGTGCCACATTCCCTTGGTCCAACCATCTGTGCCACAACCGGTGCACCGTGGACGCGTGTAGGTGGGTATCTGCTTAGATTTGACGTATGGACCAACCTGCCTTCTGAAGCCAATCACCATACCCCTCGTGAAGTCGTCTGTTTGCTGGAACTGTCTTGATTGGCGGCGTCCTGGCATTCTCCGCTACTAGACGTTTCCTCTGAGACACAAAAACAAATTGCAACTTGATTTACCTGGCAAACAGAGGGGCGCGAAACTTGCCACTTTTGCAGGTTCCTTCCCTGGTTTTTCACTCGCCGTGCACGGGACAGCTGCGCAGTTTACATCATTTACATATCTCGGTGAGCTGCGTCTACCCTGTAAATTTCATCCAGTTCTGCGCACTCCTTCTGGGTGTTTCATTTTCAATGTCAGGTAGTGTATTTTAAAATACATAGGTTAATACTAGTTCATAAGCCCGTCAGAAACCGAGTGACTAAAGGCATCACTTTTATAAAACTTATGAAGTAGAAGTGACGAATCTCGTATGTGCCGAAGTAGGATTCGCTGCTTGACATTTCCCGTTTCATGAAGACGACGCATGAATCCAGGCCAGCACCTGAAAAGTCGTCCAAAAAGATAGGCCCCACCACAGTTAACGGTGGGTGCGATATGGCAACACCTCCCATGGTGCTACGCCCCTCGAGGGCACATCTTCTTTAGGTGCATACGGACTTCACGAACTGGAGGTACTGTAGTGATCTATTCTTTTCCCGCGGGTTTTACTGTCTGGTAAACGTGCATGGTAGCTCAGTTGGAAGAGCAACGGATTATCAACCAGAGGGTTGCAAGTTCGAAACTCCGTCCAGCCAAAGACCGTCGTGTACACGGAGGATCATGCACGATAAATCTGTGTGGACTCAGATGCCCTCACGTTGGTGTGGTGTGGAAGTTTGAAGAGTGGGGTGCCAGCTCAGTAGTGAACTCGTCATCTGACCGTGGTTCAAAATGACGGGATGTTGTCCTCGGATCTTTCCCCTCGGGTTAGATCCCGGACCATCGCCAATACCCCATTACGCTGCTTCAGTGCGACGTTAATTAACTACCTACCTGTATCTGGTAAACATGGGAGTAGCGACCCCAGGATGCCCAAGAGATTGTTCTCTTCTTTCTTCTCTCCATCCTTTCTTTTCACAATTATTTGACATTGTTTTGTGTTTGACACAACTTGACCCCAAATATTGCAATAAAATCAAATCCAGCCAAACTATGGTGCCACGAGTCAGACTGCAATGTCCTCGCTAATAAGTACTTGAAGGGTTATGATCCATTTAAGTTGGCATTGTAAAAAAATATAAGTTCATTGTTACCATTAGATTATTTATTCGCGAAATCTGTAAGAAAAAAATCTGTATCTCAGAAAATTTCTGCATAGAAAGAACTATTGGACAGAATTTAACCAAATAGAATGTGCATGCTTTCCCTGTTATGAGAATTACATTCCTCAAATAAAAATTTGGTGCAATCATTTCCAGCTAGGTGTCTAATGTCCTTCAATATGCACATAAATTACGCAAATTTAAGGGGACAGTGAACTTCCAAAACAAATTTTTTAGTTATCCGATTGTTATAAGATATGCAGACTGTTTTTCTGCTTAAAAGCCTGTATATAAAGTTTGGTCCAAAAATATTAAGCTATGCGAAAGTTTGCGGTCAAAAATTTTGATAAATTAGGCAAATGTTGATAGGTCCCATGAGCATCAATTTTTAATGTATTGTTTTTTATTTCACCATAATACTTTTATATAAGTAAATCAAATTAACTCCATTCGGTAAGTGTTTTGATCAATTGCAAAGAAAAAAATTGTACTAAAACACTTAAAATTTTGTAAAAGCATAGGTTAAGCAACATTTTAAATCGAAACTCCAAAACTAGGAAGCCATGATGAATTTCTTATTTCCACTTATATATATGCAACAGATTACAGGAATTATCTAAAATAATTTCAAGGAAATCATTTTTGATGAATATTTCAAGAATCAATAATTTCAAGAAAAACCAGATGCGCAGGGATAGAAGTTTGTTGAAAAAATATCAATTGGAAAGAAACGCATTTTTGTGGTAGACTTACTTCACCTATCTATTGTTTTATGGTGTACTTATAACTCCGTCAAAAATGATCGAAATTGAAAAATCATTTTACCATCAATAGAGCATGATATAAATTGATTTTTAACGTTAAAAGTAAAATACCGATTTCGGAAATTTTGAATGTTCATTGGCCCTTAAAACCTTCGGGTAGGTTTTTTGGAGGGGGATGCAGTTATGTTGTATCAATATGTCCCAAGTCATATTATATTACCTGATTACATACTATTTGTTAAGCCTCGTCAAAGAATCAGCAATTCCAGTGTATCATTAAAGGAATTTCTACGTTCACAGTCTGTAAAACGTCCTATAACAATTAGTAATATCAAAAAAATGATTGGAGAATCCTAATCCTCATCAGGTGAGAAAAGTATGCCTACAAAATTTGATTGAATTCGATCTGATCTTACATTTACTTGAAGAATTTTTAAGTATTATAACACAGACAATTTATACATATTTGTATTATATTTGTATTAAAAGTAATGTTTAGAAGAGGTAAGAAAGAACACGTTCATTTTGAGAAAATCTAGTTTAAAGTTCTAAATTTGTATTTATAATTAGTTTTATTAATATTTTTAAAACGTCTAATAAGAGTTGAAAGAAAATTAAAGTATATCATTTGAAAGAGCGTAAAAAACTTTTCAAATCGCTAGGTATCTCGAAATCGATGTTTTTGAGAATTTTGGAAGTTCAATTATGCTATATAACTTTTCCAATGACCTCAAACCCCTTGGAGAATGATCCCGGACCGTCGCTAATAGCCCGTTGTGTTGCTGTAGTGCGACGTTAATTTACTGCCTACCTACCAATGACCCCAGAGCTCGTACGTAATCATATAGCTGAGTATTTCAAAAATTACTTTCTAAGTAAACCTTTCAGGCGTGATTCATATTTCCTTCGTTTGCACGAAGCACCGAATAGTTCATGTTGTAAGGAAGAAATAATAGATTGTAAGAGGAAATAAGAATTAAAAATGTGATGTGCGAATTTTAAAAAGGGTTATTTGTGAAAGGCAAACACAGCTAAGCATAACATAATTACTGTAAAAATAAATTAAACGTAAAGTGACAAAAAATATCGTTTATGTTTGATGAAATGTTCTATTATCGATTTTTCTGGAATATTCTATTAATGCCATTCTCATAAATGCGAGTTTTAATAAAAAAATAGTTATTTCAAAAATATCGTCTGGAATTAAAAGTAGATGATGGATTTTGAATCCGGAAATTTTTTTAAAATTTTTTTATAGTTTGGAGATTGTTAGCAAGTGGCAATGTATACTTTCATTTCCGATCTACTATTACGAACACTTCCGATCTACTGTTACGAATACTTCCGATATTAATACTTATGATACGCATTCTTCATCTTTCAAAACATATTTTATCACAATCAACGTGGGTATTGTAAACCTTACTGTAATATTTTCTTTTATGTTTAGTCCACAGGCATTTTTAAAGCTGAAATTGGTAAACATTTTAGGTACAACTTATGTTCATCGAATCTATGAACTTTTTACAACTAATTGAGCACACATTAAAGAAGCAGACTAGTCTGGAAAAAATCAATCTGCAAATATAAAATACTCTTCCATTTGATGGTAGGTAGGTAGTTAATTACTGGAGCAACACAACGGGCTATTGGTGACGATCCGGGAACGATCTTGAAGGGAAAGATCCAAGGACAACGCCTCGTAATTTTGAACGAAGGTCAAATGACGAGAACAACACCTGAGCACCCACTCTCCAAACTTCCACGCTACGCCAACGTAAGGACATTTGAGACCACGATAGTGACAAAGTGCACCAGCCCCATGGAAACGACGGTCTTTGGCTGGATCGAGTTTCGAACTCGCAACCTTCCGGTTGTACTTCCAACTAGGCTTCCACGGACCCTGCCATTTTGTAGATACCATTCATTGAATTCTTTCGGACAACAAAAAATATTAAAGGCAAATAGCTTATTTAGTTCAGAAATTACACTTTAAATACTTGAGAATCTGAGTTTAAAAATGTTGTATTTATAGACACGGGTGGGGGAACATTAAAAAGCCTTATTTGAATTACCTTTACTGAAAGCTAATTTAGATTTCAAGGACTTTTTAGGACATTTTCTACCTTGTATTGCCTTGTGCTTTGTTTTTCTGTTTTGCTTTATTTTCACTGTCGCAAGAAGTGATTTATTTGTACGACAGCATGAATAAATTAGGAAATAAATAACTAGGATATTAACTAAGAATGGTTACGAGTGTGAATCGTAAATTTTTTGCATTTTAAGGATTCTGTACAAATATCCAAAAGGTTCATAACATTGTAATTACGCAGTCCACAAATGAGAAAATTTTCAGTTATTTAAGCAATCATTTAGTTTAAAAAATGGCAACTTAAACGCGTTTCGTAAGCATGGTCATCTTTTACACCGCTTTGGAAATCTTTTGTCTACAAATAATCCATAGATAACCGTAAAACTACTCAAAATGACTGTTTGTTTTAAAAATAAAGAACCCAATCCAGTTCATGAAATATTTGTCCAAGCAAAGAATAGAAACGCAGAGAAAATGGCGATTTTTAATTAAAGGATTTGAAACAATGTCAGCCAATAAACATTTTCGTACATTTTAAAAAAGAACGCGTTTTTGTTAATTAAATCTGAAATAATTCGCAAAACGAACTTTGTTACATTGACTATTTCACAAATACATGCTCGTTCTTCAATAAATATTTTAACTAAAAAATATTTTCCCTTGTTTTATATTAAAGAAAGTGTTGCTAAGAACGGAATTTTCCCCCCTTCTTCCCAACACCCCGTTATCAACACGATCTCCGAAATGATAAGTTTTATTATTTTTTGTGCCATTTTTTTCTGTGACGAACACATAAAGGGTTCCCTCAAAAAATTTGCTGTACTTTAATGAAGTTAATTAAAGTAGGAAACTCCTTTCAAAATTTTTTCAGAACACCAGAAAAAATGACACACTTCTGGATACTTTGCTCGTAAAAACAGCTTAGAAGCAAATGATATTATTTGTTTTTAGTGGTTTAACAAAATAAAATAATGATTTTAAATTGTAATTAAAATTGGGGTCATGTTATCAGCAGTACCGTTTACACGTTTGTATTTTTCATAAGTAAGAATAATTGTATCACAATTATTTAATTAAAAAAAATTTTCTGCTCATTCTTAGATTACACTTTCATTTTTAGAAAATCATTTAATAATGGAAGAAGTGACTAATGATGTCCATAGGGGTAACATTCTTAGTGACTAAAACCATCAGAACGTTACTAAATACAGTTGCGACTAAATTAAGTACGAAACAATTTCATCTACTGTATTCATAATTTATTGTTTGAATTGTGTTTATCTTAACGATGCATTTTAAAGGTAACTATTAAACGACACAAATAAAATTATAATAATTTCAGTTTGAAATGCATTTAAGCCTCCAATTGGTTTAGACAAGTCAACGAGATATCTCGTCCATCAAGTTCTGACTTATTTTGCTAATAACGAGATATCTCGTCACCAAGATATTGCTGATTTCTTTTATGATGACCAGATCCCGATCTTGTCAGTATTATTCTAATGATGAGATATCCATCAAGATCTAGTCAGTTTTCTTCTAATGGCGAGATATCTCTTCAGCTCGACCACCAGGAGAGTTAAGAATTGTTATTTATTACTGGATGACTATTGGATGGCTATCTTACCTATTAATTCATCTTTCGCCTAACCACGAATGTAATACTATGAGCATTTTAATATTGCTACTTCCTTTATTTTTGTATAAATATTATCTTCACTTCCCGGCTCTTCGTCCGAGAGTTTTGCTATTTCAGACGAACCAAATCGCACCTGTGTTTTCTCAGCAGTTTCTTTGCGTTGTTGAATAGCTTTGTGAGGTTTGTCCGCTGCACGTGCTTGCGTGTTTTCGTCTTCTGATTGCTCGACTAGTGGCAGCTATTGAGTTTCGTGTTGATTGATCTTTCCTTGCTCAGAGTTTTATATTAAATTTTTGTTCTTCGGTTGCCGACTTAGTGAGGTGAAAATAGTCGCATTCACCTATCAATTCCAGACAGAATAAGCTGAGAAAATTTCGTAACGTCAGAGCTCAGCGATCGAGACTTTTTGCTACTTCATACAAACAGATTTTCTACTTTATACATATATAAGACATGTAATTTAGGTCATGAGGTCCATAAACATTTTATAGTGCATTCTAAGTGTGATTCCGGTTAACGCGAAAGAGACTCGTTAAATTCGTTGATTCCTATCGATCATTCAATGATCAATGACCTTCTAATGAAATAGAAGGAGCGTGCGGGCGGAGTCTTAAGATATCTGAAGGGCACGGGCTTGTGAATCGACTCGAGCCGATTGGTTATTGAAGAGCAAAACGTTGTGTTAATCACTCTTGGTAATTGCATAAGAACAAGTAAGTAATTATTCCTACATTTGGACTCGTGCTTTCTAAGAATACGCGATTTTACGTGGTAATCGTTTCAATCCCGATTGGCTAAGTAACATGAAGTTGCGCTCACATGCTTCGTCTATTTCATTAGAGGGTCGTTGGGAACTAGCATCGACCTTTTGATGAAAAGACAGAACATGTGGGCGGATTCACTGTATTAAGATCTCTGAAGGGAAAATTACGTTGGCTTAAGTATCTACACTGCTGGCCACCCAAATTGCAACACCAAGAAAGACAAGAGATATCACAACAAAATTTATTTTGTAGATAACATGTTGACCAAGTATCAAATGATTAAATTTATAGACTTCTGTGAAGTGTGGTTCCTGCCAAAATCAGTAGCCAGAGTAGCCGCCATTGTTGGAGATCACCGCTGCCACACGCCTCGGCATTGATTCAAACAGACTTTGGATGTGTTCTTGGGGTACAGCAGACCAAGCAGCTTCCACACGTTGCGAAAGTTGATCTGGTGTGGCAGCTGGGGATGTATTCTGGGTCAATCGTTGAGCAACCATGGACCACATGTTTTCTATCGGCGAAAGATCCGGAGAGCGAGCTGGCCAGGGAAGCAATTCAATCTGGCGATTGACGAAGAACCCTTGGACAATGCGTGCCACGTGTGGTCGCGCATTATCCTGTTGAAATATGGCTGTGGGCAAGCCCTGAAGGTAAGGAAGGACAACTGGCTCCAACACCTCGGAGATGTAGCGCTGGCTGTTTAAAGTACCGGCAATGCGTACTAGAGGAGTGCGAGAGTGATATCCAATACCGCCCCATACCATAATACCCGGTGCAGGACCAGTGTGGCGGTGCATAACGCAGCTGTTCAGCATCCTCTCTCCACGGTGTCTCCAGACTCGTATCCGACCATCGTGGTGTTGCAGACAGAAGCGTGACTCGTCAGTAAAGACAATTTCATTCCATTCTGCCGTCCACATCCTTCTTTCATCGCACCATTGGCGGCGGAAACGTCTGTGGTTCTGCGTCAAGGGTAGACGAAGCAATGGACGTCTTGCGGACAGACCACTCTGCTGTAAACGGCGTCGAATGGTACGCGCAGACACTGGATGATGCGGTACAGACTGAATGTGCTGTGCTATGGTTCGTGATGTGGCTGAGCGATCCGTCACTGCCATACGCACAATATGCCTGTCATCACGTGAAGTGGTGCACTGAGGTGGATGCGATCGAACACGTCGGTCCGTCGTACCCTCCTGCATCCAACGATCACATATCCGCATTACAGTTGTTTGGTTTCGTCCAACACGACTACCGATTTCCCTGAAAGATAATCCACAATCTTGGTAGGCCACTATCCTTCCTCTGTCAAACTCGGATACTTGATCAAAAGATGATCGCTGTTTTCTACGAGGCATAATTGATCGTTTTTTTGAAAAAACCACAAGAAAAACACAATTGCCGTACTTGAAATCGTCGAAATCTCCAAGCCTTAGATAGCGCTTTGAAGTGGCGCCACAGGCGCGCGTGATGTGCGTCTGCGCTGAAATTCTAATCATTTGCATATCTCACCTCCGCTAATGCATGTTGTAAATTTCATATTATTTGCATGCTTCCTTCAGGGTGTTGCATTTACGGTGGCCAGCAGTGTACTTAGCCGATTGGCTAAGCACAGACTAGTTTTTGATCACGGTGGATAATCACATTAACCAATCCATAATTTATGATTCATACTTTTTCCCACAACCATGTGACACATCTTCAAACAGAGCGACTGGAAGAAATAACATAAAGCTGAGCACACATGCTCCATCTATTTCATTAGAAGGTCGTCGATGGGAATTAGGATGTGACGTCATGAGTTAGCATGCATCGGCGTTGTAATGAAATGGACAGAGCATGTGGACGAAGTCGCTGGGATCTGACATTCTGAAATCTTACGGATCTCAGAATGGTCGACTTGATCCGATTGGCCGTCGAAGCGCAGATTAGTGATTTAATCACGCTGGATAATAACTTTAACCAATCAACAATTTGTCTTACATTAGGATCCATGTTTTTCTCATATTCATGATAAACTGCACGGGTTGATGTTAGAATACACAGCTTAAAAATGGTCATTTTGTGCATTTAGAGTTGGTTTTAAATAATAAAAATTAGAATTCGGAAAATCTACGTGTAATTTCACAAGTGTGTGAACGCTTTCGTCTTCCAATCTGTTTTAGTTTTTCAGTATAAGAGATAACGGAATTCGGACAAATGTTAAATTAATTTAGAATGAAAAAAATGACTTCGCATTTGCTACTCCATTAAAAACACAATGAAAAGGTATGTAACAATACCTAGAATACAATTTGCATGAGATTATGTTCATCTGAGGATAATAAATTTTCAATCAGGGATAACTGCTCTAAAGTAACATTTAGAAGCTTAAGATCATAAATAGTTTTTAGTAAACATGCTTCCTAAAATGTCATACAAAAAAGTAAAACTCTTAAATTAAATTCACATGAAAAACAGAGTCAAGAAATTGAATCCATCTAGAAAATTTTCTAATTTCAAGAAATTCGCGAGCTACTGTAAAAATTTCTTTCTATGAACAATGTAATGTGATTTTCAAAATTTGTTGGACGGAAGTGCAATCCTAACGCATATTGATCTTTACAATGAAGCGTATTCATATCACATTGATGGCAAAAAACATTGTCTTTTCAATTCTTACTTTTTTAGTTAGAAAAAATACTTCTGAAAATGACATGCGTCGTACAATAGGAATGCAAGAAAAAAATACTTCTCTTTTCAACAAATCGATAATGGCAAAAATGGAATGAGTTGATGGCGAAAACAAATAAGTCTTCATCAAAAGATGCCTGGAATATTTTTTAGACTCAAAAATATTTCCATGCTTAGTTTCCCCCGATTCAGTAGCTATACTTCTTAGTTTCTTGCTTTTCTAGTTCTTTATGGTAACTAACAAATAAAATAAAGACAAATTTATTAGTTTTAATTAAACTTTGTGAACTTAAAAACAAAAGTTTTGTGAGCTTTAGCAAATAATATAAGTCAACAGTGTTGCTTCCAATACAAAATGACATCGAGTCATTCCTCGATTATTGAAGTGTAGGGCTGTACATGAATATAGATGAAAGAGCAATAATGTTTCGTGGTGAACATGTTGGAAAATATTAAACTTTATAGTACGATATCTAAAGTTTAACTAGCTTTGAAATTCAAAGCAAATGAAAATGTCGGCTTAGAGCAGAAACTCGTTTACTGACATTTTTAGGAAAGGCATTTTTTGACACGAAATGATTATTTTGATGATGATGAGAAATAAATTGCCATATTGTATTCTGTTTGAAAGAAAGTATGCTATTATCAAAATGTTTAGAATTTTATTTTTGTCTTTAAAACTAGTCGTTAATCTTCAATCGGCTGTGCTATAAAATTTAATTTTTTTCAGTTAATGAGTTTCTACTCTAATCCGACTATATGAGAATTATGCATGTGTTTTTCAGATTTAATTTTGTTTTAAATGCATTCATCCCATGTGTTTCTAAGATTATCTCGATTTTAATTATGGTATACTTCTGAAAACGGTTGCATGAAGTAAATATATTTAAACCTACAAATCAATTCATATGTATAAATATTATAAAGATTTACTTTCGAAAAACGTTTCTATACATCAATTAGTTTGAATCAGTTCTATATATCTCTCAGTTTATGTGTACATAGTATGATTACATATGGAAAAATGACATGCCTATGAACTAGTTGAAATGAATACCAATTAATTATGTAAACACCAGAGTAAATAAAATTAGCTTATTCATGTTATAAAACATACTAAAATATATATTATGGTTATATTTTTAAAATATGAAACATATTTACTCATATTTATTCCTGCCAACTTCGTTTAAAGTTTAAAACAATAAGCATCCAAACAATTTCCTTTTATCAATGCTCATATGAAAACAATCATTAAATTTTACGAAATGTTTTACGTCATTACACATTATATGGAAAAACTAACAATGCATGACCAGTTTTATAATTGCTTGCGTTTTCTCGTCACTCAATTTCTTTGCTTTGGTGTCTGATTGCTTTTCAAAACCTCTGAAATTACTTAATTTTTCGGGTTCTTTTTACTTTAAGCTCCATTTGAGAAACTATTTAATGCCTCATGAATGAAGTGAACTCCAACCATACTTCGCACTTCTATTTTATTCTTTTCGATTAAAGTACTGGAAAATATGGCTCCATACCTATGAAAGTGGTTGTCTAGAGCAATGTTAATACACAATAATAATTTAACATAATGCCCCTCAAACGCCTTAGTAAATATTTCTGAAATTAAAGCAGAATGTAAAATTTATTTTAAGGCAACATATGAATCCCATTCTGCGACTGATTTGACTGACATTTCTAATTGATATTCAGCTGTAGGTCAAAGTCTACTTAACTCTCGAGTGGAAAAAACGACCATAAAGTACAAACCAAGCACTTGAGTCTTTAGTTGAGAAGTCTCTAGTTTACTCCTTTCATGACCGGTGGTACATCTGACGTCCTACCTCCTTCAAATGGTTAATGCTAGGCATGAAAATATGCTAGGTATATTAATGGAACATAAATATTTACTCATCTGATATGTTCATGTCTTGGCATGCTCTATATGAGGGATGCTCTACATCTGGGGGACAACCCCCTTTAATTATTGGAGAGGGCTACACACAATTATCCGTTCCGCAATTTGCAGTCTTCCCCGCATAAGTTCTGACTATCTTGACCAGTGGATTCTTCCTTAGGATTTTTCGAACCAATAGATATGGTTATTTAGTCATTATCTGTACTGTGGGGAAAATTAACACTACACTACTCGAAAATCTCGTGCTCAGGGGGTTAAATAACTTTGTGTTTGTCTTGTGCAAAGTACATTCATATAAGGTGATATGGATGTATGGATGATGACTTACCCATAAAATTGGTAATAAAAAGTTAAGATTATATGTATGATGCTTCACCCATAAAGTTGTTAATAAAAAAATTTATACACAGTGCCCTTCAAAGGGTTATAACTACACTCCTCTGTAAATATTTTTCTAATTAGAAAAACTGCAAAATGTTATAAGCAAATAAAGAAATAAGCTCTGTCATATACGACAATAGGTTCTCTAGTTCTCTATTGTACTCAGTAACAGCACTGGTCGTGGTTGTATTAAGTGGTCAAGGTACACAAGAAGTATCTCTCGAAAAACGACTGTGATATGAGAAACCAAGAATTGATATAATGTCATCCTATCTTTTCTTGACTCATCAAACATAGTCACTCTACAAACAAAAGCATTCAACAAGGAAGGAAACATGCAGTTTTCCCTGCATGATTTCTATAACCAGTTTCGACCTTCATGAACTGTAGAATGTTTTCTAGGATTCCTTCAACCAATCGATGTGGATATTTAGTCATTATGTGTGCTGTGTAAAAAACGTAATGCTGCACTACTCGGAAATCTAGTGACGATGAGAAGGTTAAATAACTAAATATTTGTTTTGTACAAAATGCATCCCTATAGGTCTATACCCAAAGATTCTATTACAAAAATTTATTAAAAACAGTATCCTTAAAAGTTTTATAGTTAACTCAATGTCCAAACAAGTATTATGACACATACACAGTCTCCTTAAACGTGTTATGACTCAGGATCCTTTCTAGTGTTATGACCCACACGGTGTCTTTAAAAGTGTTATGACTCAATGTCCTTAAAAGTGCTATAACTCACACACTCACAATATCCTTTATAGTGTTATAACTCAGTGTCCTTAAACGTGTTATGACTCATTGACTTTAAAACTTATATCCTTAAAAGTGTTGACTCAGTGTCCTTACAAATGTTGACTCATTGATTTTAAAACTGTCCTTAAAAATGTTATGACTCACAGTGTCCTTAAAAGTGTTATGACTCAGTGTCTTTAAAAGTGTTATGACTCAGTGTCCTTACAAGAGTAATGACTCAGTGTCTTATGGTAGTGTAAACTCCTCAGTAAATATTTCTGAAATTAAACCAGGCGCAAAGCTCATTTGAAGGCAGCACATGAATCCCATTCTGCGACTGATTTGCGTCCTAATTTGATTCACGAGTGGCAAACAGCGCATAAAACGGGTCCAGATTCTCGATTCCTGGCTAATTTGACAGTCAGCCAAGGGGAGATGAATAAGAGGCTGCTGGCAAACTTTGCGTGACCGACTATTTCATGTCGACACCTATTTCTCACTCTCGCTGACATTCGGACGGGCATAAGCTAATTTGCTACCGCCTACATTCGATCGTAAATCTCCTTATTCAGTTGGGAGAATCAAGTTAACGGAGTAAATAGATTCCTTTTCATGGACGTGGTTGGTGAAATGTTTTTCTTGTTGCAGCCCCCCTTCACTAAGGAATTCATTTCTTTTCTTCCGATTTCAAGAAGTTACTTTGTTACTCCTCGGAAATTACTTGTGCGGTGACGGTGACGGAAGCTGTATTGTGTGTCGTGAGATATTAATGCCACTTCAGTTGGGGTTGGTTGGTATTTCAGATCATTATTTATGAATTTCGAATTTTATCGATCGGTAGGTAGGTATTTAATTAACTTCGCATTGGAGCAACACAACGGGCTATTGACTATGATCCGAGATCAAACCCGAAGGTCCGAGAACAACGCGTAATTTTGAACCACGGTCAGATGACGAGGCCACACCTGAACTGGCACCCCACTCTCCACACTTTCACACCACGCCAACGTGAGGACATCTGAGGCCACGACAGATTTAACGTGCATCAACCTCCTTTGTACACGACGGTCTTTGGTTGGATTCGAACTCTCAACCTTCCGGTTGCTAATCCGTTACTCTTCCAAGGCTGCCGCGGCTTTTATCGATCGAGCTTTTAATGAAGATGCCTTTGTATGATCGTATGAAAACCCGTTCACATTTGACGTTAAAGTGCTATGCTAAAGAAATTAGACTTCGGAATTTTTTTACAAAATTTTAATTTTAAAGCTATCGGTTTCCAACTGATGTGCCTTGCCGATGGTGAAATGGTTTAAATTGTGTAAGATTTATTTCATTCCAACGGTTTAGTTTTGAACTTTTGGTAAGTGTGCTAACAAATTATTTGAAGTAATTCCCGTATTTGTAATACCCGTAGAAATAATTTTGAGTGGTATTTTTTACTATAAAATATAAATAAATAGTTTCTCTCAAAAGTATATTTTAAAGTCACTTTGAAGCAAAAGGGCAATACAATTATTTTTAAATCAATCCAATTATGCCTATTTTTATAAGATGGTATGCTGCTGCATTTTAGAAATTATTTTACCAAAATTATTGTGTCGAACTGGAGTAACACAACGATCTATTGGTGACAGTCGTGGATCAATTCCGAAGAGGAAGATCCAAGGACAATACCTCGTAATCTTGAACCACGGTTAGATGACGAAGCCAACATCTGAGATCTTCCATCCCAAGATTTCAGACAAGCGAACCACGTAATTTTACCCTGTAGATAGGTATTTAATTAATGTCGCACTGGAGCAACACAACGGGCTATTGGCGACGGTCCGGGATCAAACCCGAAGGGAAAGATCACATGACAACACCACGTAATTTTGATCCACGGTCAGATTGAAAGAATTGTAGGAAACATTACATTGGTAAAGAAAGTCAATATTGGTTAGAAATCATACAGGGAAGACAGCAAGTTGCATAGGGGATGTATACTTGTGTATCTCTCAGAGAAAGAGTATGCCCATTTCTTTGAAAATCTATTGTAACTTTATCTCTTTCATCAACATCCTTTGGAGGGGTTTACCGAATCCGCAATCTTTCCCATAAACTGATCGAGTCGGGCAGTAGGGAGACGGATGTTTCCATATAGACCTAAATTCCACCTCGAATCTGCTGCCCTATGTGGTGGTTTAATTTGGAATTAACTACAAGATTATATGTGTAATACTGCATTGACCAATATTTCAGCGTCATTTGACCATGGTTCAAATTTATGAGGTTTTGTCCCCAGATCTTTCCCTTCGGGATTGATTCCAGACCGTCGCCAATAGCCCATTGCGTTACTCCAGTGTGACGTAAACGCGAGCTCCTACCAGCCAACCATATTTGAGTAATATCTCTAATTTTCGAAAACATTGTACATATAAGCCTATATTCGGCCTAACTCTTTAATTAGTACATTTCAATCCGTATCAAATCGCTTGAATCCAAACAAATCCCTGTTATTCTATGTGTGTACTCGACCGAACGCTTCAATTATTATATTTCAGTTCGTACCAATTCGGTTGAATCCGAACTACTGGTTATACAACGGTGAGTGTGAGTGAAAATAATCCAATGTACTGTAATAACAAAAATTACTTAATGCACCGAAAATATACACCCATCGAGGTATACTCGCACATTGAGCAGACAAGACCGAATTGATATTCTGTGAAGACTTGTAATTCGATCAAGATGACTGTCTACTAATTGAATTTCAACGCCTTCCTTACCTTTAAATCCCACCAATTGATGTAGAATCCTTCGCTTGGCATCCCTGACAATTTCCAAACCCCAATGACGCGCCAGATGATGCTGTAGCATCTCTTTAAGACGCTTCTCGACTCTAAAATGACAGATTCAAATGTCATGGAGTTAGGCCTTATGAATACAGTTGTGATTTGCACAAGCTGTGAGCTGTTTTAAGCTATGGACAAATATTGGTGACGTTATTTACTACTCAAAATAGCTTTAGATAGATAAATAGGTTTTCATTCAGCAACTTGATCATTTGCTGTCTTGGAGACATCAGATCTCAAGACTTTTTCCTGAAAATCGTTTTTAAAAATGTCTTTTTAACTGTGTTTGAAGGTGATAGATATATCAGTGACATTATTTTCAACTTAAAATAGCTTTAGATCGATGAACAAGTTTTCATTCAGCAATTTGATCTTTTTTTTTACTTGGAGACATCAGATCTCAGGTATTTTCCTAAAAAGCGGTTTTTAAAATGTCTTTCTAACAGTGTCTGAAGGATGTTAGAAACATCAGTTACATTACTTACTACTCAAAATAGCATTGTATATTTTAAACCTCCAAGCGGCGCGCCCGAGAATTCCCCACACAACTTTCTGTACAGAAATCGGCAGACCCGAGATATCTCGGAAACTAAAATGTAAGCTTACCAATGTGTGTCAACCTCGAGAATTTTGGATCGACCACTTTTACGTCCCCTCGACCACCTGTATCCTCTAATGAAGGGGAGTGGCTAGAGACCCGTTGTGTGAGGGGTCCTGATGGGAACGGACAATCTCGTAAAGGCACGTTCTCAATTCATTGCCTTTGTTACATTGAGTATCACAACAGGGCATTCCTGTCTATGTTAAACAGGCTGTCATTTAGCAAATTTGGAGCAGCCGCGATTCAGTGGATTTGCCCATGCGCTAGCAACCTGCGAGTTCTAGACGTCACTGGTTCTATTCCAATCAAGCTCAATTCCTATCAGGTTTGATTTCTCCCTGGGTATATTTCTCCTGTGTAAAAAGGCTTTCCTTGTGTACACATGCTTATTACTTGAACGATGTTTCCCTTGTGTTTCGCGCAGTTGGGTCAAAAATAGCCATTGCCGCAAATGACCCAACCAACCATTTGAACTCTTACAGACATCAGATCTAAAGATCTTTTTTGAAAGAATCGCTCTCACAAATGTCTTTCTATCTGCTTTTGAAGAGGTTAAAAATATTTTTGATATTATTTGCTCTTCAAAGTAGCTTTAAATAGATTTTAAAGCTTTTCATTTGGTTTTCATATTTATAACATTGATCTGTTGGATATATCTGACCTCAAGAACTTCTTCTAAGAATGTCTTGCTAACTGTATCTGAAGGTGCTAGAAATATCGGTGTCACTATTTACAACTCAAAGCATCTTTAGCTAGATTTTAACCATAGGAGAGGTTCACACGTATCTATCCATTCTATAACCAGTAGTCTTCTCAGTTGACTTCTATCTAGTTTTGACCTCCTTGGCCAATAGAATCGTAGGATTCTTTCAGACAATCGATGTGGTTAGTTATAATGTATGTTATGGAGGAAAAGTAATACTTCATTACTCAATAATCTCGTGGCACTCAGGGGAGTAAGGAGGTTTTCATGAGGTAATTTGAACATTCAAACTTTAGAGACATAAGATCTCAAGATCTTTTCCTAAAAGGTGCTCTTACAAATGTTTTTCTATGTATGAAGAGGTTATAGCATTGGTGTCTTTATTTACCATTCTAAATTGCTTTAGATCAATTTTAAAGATGGCCTCATTTAGTAATTTGAACATTTCAGCTTTGGAGATATCAAATCTCAAGATTTTTTAAGAATCTTTCTTACAAATGTCTTTTTAAATGTGCCTGAAGGTGTCAAACATATTGGGACATTATTTACTTCTCAAAGTAGCTCTAGTGAGACTTTATGAATATTATTCAGTAATATGAACAGTTCAACTATTGGAGAATCTTAAGATCTTTTACAAATCTTATTTCTTAATTTTGTATTCGTTTGGGAAGCTCAGACAGAGTATATAAAAATGAATACCTATAAGTTGGATAAAAAACTTGAAAAAGGCCTCAGGAATGTACTTCTATCCTCTAAGAGGTTCACACGTATGTATCCACCCTACCTGCAATCTTCCTTTCTTACTTCTAACCAATTTGGACCTTCTTGATCAAAGGCCTTGGTAGCCCGGTTGGATGAGTACGGATTAGCAATAGGAGGGTTGCGAGTTCGAATCTAGCCAAAGACAGTCGTCTACGAAGGGGCTGGTTCACACTAAATCTGTCGTGGCCTCAAATGTCCTCATGTTGGCGTGGCGTGGAAGTTTGGAGAGTGGGGGGGGGCAGTTCAGGTGTGGCCTCGTCATCTGACCGTGGTTCAAAATTACGTGGTGCTGTCCTCGGACCTTCGGGTTTGATCCAGGATCATCGTCAATAGCCCGTTATGTTGCTCCGGTGCGACATTAATTAAATACCTACCTACCTTCTTGATCAATAGAAAAAATTTTTTAATTATTTCAATCGATAAGTGTGTTTATTTGGTCATTGCGATGTGGGATAAAAACAATGTTATACAGCTCGGAAATCTCGAGAGTTTATTCAGTAAGGGAATATAGACTGATATTCGGCTCTTAATATTTGTCAAACATATTGTGATGTTTTATGCAACGTGCAATGAACTGTGAGCATTACTATAATATACAAACAGATAATATTAATTAACATGGCTTATTTCTCTGACGTCACTCGAGTTCTAACTATGCTTTTGCCTAACAACACACATAATGACTGAAAAACCAGAGAGAATCCTATGAAAAATTCTATTGGTTAAAAACGTCAAAACAGGTTAGAATTTATGCATTAGAACAGAAGACTGCGGAATGAATATATGCGTGTATACCCTTCTGAGGATAAAAGTAAGAAACAAAGCTTCAGTATATTAATTCGAAGAAAATATCTGGTGAATATTTCAATGGATAAACTCTAAGAATCGATATTAAGTACATACAGCGATATTAAATACATAATAGCGATCGTTTAAATTGTTGATCAAGTAGTTCACGTTAAAACTATCATGGCCTCAATATCTTTACGATGGTGGCGTGGTTTGGAAGTTCGGAGAGTGGGGTGCCAGCTCAAGTGTGACATCTTCGTCTGGCCGTGGTTCAAATTTACGAGGTGTGGTTCTTGGATTATTCCCGTCGGGATTGATCCCGAGCCGTCTCTAATACCCCGTTGTGTTTCTTCAGTGCGACGTTAATTCAACTACCTACCTATCTTTAATCAAATTCCAGAACATCCAACTAACATATAAGCTACATGAGATAAAAGAAAAGCGTTTATTTACAAAGCGATTGTTTAAAACTATTTTTACAAGTTTTAAACAATAATAAGAAGATATCAGAAAACTTTTTCCAATGAAATAATATGACCGACCGCAGGAGATCTCAATTTTACAAATAGATTCTAAAATTCAATTTTGGTCAAAGAAAGAACAGATATTATAAGGCGTTTACGTCCTTCGTTTCAGGTTTTTTACGACGATCGATGCGACATAAGAGCTGTAAGACATAAACAGAAACAATTTTTCCCTGCGGTAATGTCCATACCTCAAAACAGTACTTCCCGGGAGAAAAGTGCTTAATATTTATAGTTATCTTTGTCTCTGAAATTGAATCGCTGAAGTTTCAAGCTTCGTGAAGATTCCCTGCTTTGACTCATCACATACAAAACCCTTTCACAGCCTGCGGGGTGAGGGTTAATGGCTTTACAACCCGAGCTAAAAACCGACCATAAAACTGTTAAGAGTCAGGAAATGACGAAGGAGCGAAAAAAAGATTCACTTTAAAAATTCAACCCCACGAAGAAAAAACGAGTTTTAACTTCTGGATGGAAAGAAGTTTCTGAGTGGGGGTTTCAGTATTGTAAACAGAGGATCTTCATTTTGAAATCAGCGGTCAAGTCAAGCGACAAAAGCCTGAGAATCACGTCTAGCATTTTAAGTACGCATATAAATGCGTATTCTTTTGGCAACTGTCTTCCAGTATGAACAAAACAGAAAGCGGAACACAGAAAATTCCTTTTTTTTTGCACATCCCCAATCCTTTTTCCGAAACTCGAAAAGAAAGAATTTTGGATAACGTCTTCGGTCGCAGAAAAGATAAGTGTGCACAGCACGAAGAAAACAACAAGATAAAAATATCGAACCCTTAAAAAGAATATTTGAATAAAAAAATCTGCCATATTGAATGCTGGTGTTTGTTATTTAAATGAGGCATCCACACTCGTTCCTTCTCTTATTTCAACATTCCCGGTTTTCCGTTGAAAAGAAAAAAATCGGGAGCACTCCTGGAAAGAATTAACAGGAGGATGTGTTTGCTGCAGCTAAACATTTTTCAAGATCATGAACTTTACGATTCAAGAATTTTGGGAATATTTGAGAGTAATTCTATAGTCCAGTAATCTCTCCAAACTTCGTATGCTGGATAGGTCTCTTTAAATGTTTGGTAAAGAAATCCGTGATTTGGTTATAGTTATTTCTGGCGGTTTTAATATATTTTGGCTGCACTTAAAATAAATGAATTTTTTGACATTCTAACCACATCATGGACATTATTTCTTCATAATGTGATAGAAGGTATTGACTTGATTTGAGCTGAGATAGCTTGGTTAATGAGTAAAGGATTAATTTGAAATACCATCCTCATACCAGAGCATTAACATTATATTCTCATGTGATCTTGACTTGGTTTGATGGTTAGAACTAGGGAAAATGGTTTATGGAGAATTTAGGACACACAGTAACACACCCTTTGAACAACTTTTTTTATTTTGCTTTTAAAATAAGATGCTTTAGTGTACCAATACACATGAAACTATACATTACAAAAGAAAAAGATCATTTTTAAACAATAGTTAAAAAATCAATTTTTTTTAATTATTTCAACATTTAAAAATTTCTGTTCTTGCAAACTTGAAAAACCCCTTTTCAATATTTTCCTTGAAATATATCACAATTTTGTGTATGAATTTGCATTTCTTCAAACCGAGGGATCAGGAGAAATAACATGAAGTTTCAAACACGTGCTCCATCTATTTCTTTAGAAGTTCTATGTTTAAACATCCAGACCATAACAACGGCTATTTATCAAATAGTTAAAAATCAAATATTGTTTTGTCTATCATATTCGGAGATGTAAGAATTCAAGGTGTTCCCTTCGTAATAGTCCAATGTCTGTCAGATGTTAATCTATCAAAAGAAATAAACACAGGGAACAGATATAACATATTAGACGCTTATTTTAACGTTTGCTCCTTATTCAACAAAAGACCAAGACATTAACTGTTCGCTTCTACTACGTAAAATCGAATTGCTTGAAAATAAACACACCCCAACATTTAAAATCGAGACTTCTCAAAAGGTAAACGGTATTCTTAAGCACATAAAATCGGCATTCCATAACAAAATCTTCAAAACCGGTACGTGTTTCAGTATTCATTCTCATAAAAATTCGAACTATCATAACTGCGACATCGCGTTTCCCCATTGCATTAGCGTTGCCTTTTAAGCTAAACAAAACACCGAATTCTTTTGTTTGAACTGTTTGGCGAAGTGAGCTCACGTTATTTTCTTGGACTGATGTCGTTTGGGTAATGTATGAGTTGCCTAGCGCTTCCTCTTTGTAATGCGTTTACGTTTTATCTTCATGGCACCAGGGACGTTTTTCACAAATAAATTACCACGTTTCCGCTTGCTCAGGTGATAAACCGTTTCTTTTGGAGGAATATAAATTTTTCTGAGATAATGACGCGACTATTTACAGATGTCGTCTAGAATTTCGGAGACATTGCCCGTATTAAAAACTAAATGTTTTTTATAGTAATTCTGGAAGAATTCCAGATCAGAGACCGTGTGTTAAATCAAATAAATAAACTCTTCAAATTCATTTATTTACTTTTTCAACCGAAAAACACTGAAGAGTAATAAAGGAAGTGTATATAGCTATATTGTTTAGAAGTAAATTCTTTCCGCCTTAATTAAGGATATTCTTAATCTTAAACAAACGTAACTTATAAATCCATCCTTTTCTGGTGATATACTACATTCTGTTAAATAGCAAGTTACTTTGTAGCAGTTATAAAAGTAGCGTAGTTATAAATTCCAGATCAGTGAGTGTGTTAAATCAAATAAATTTTCTCTTTAAGTTCGTTAATTTACTTTTTCAATGTAAGCACACTGAAGAGTAAAAAAGGAGCCACCAACTATAGTGTTCGGAAATAAATTCTTTCCTCCTTAAAATTAAGGACTACTCTTAATCTTAAACATGCGCAACTCATAAATCCATTATTTTTTGGTGATGTATTCTATCCTGTTAAATAGCAAGTAGCATTATCGTAGTTATAAAAGCAAAGTAGTACTTATAGCCTCTTTAAGTTCGTTTATTTACTTTTTCAACATAAGAACGCTGGATAAAGGACCAGTTGTACAATCAGTTGAAACTTTCGATGTGAATTCTTTCCACCTTAAAATTAAGAAATATTGTTACCCTTAAATATAAAAGGTAATTTATAAATCCATCCTTTTCTCGTGATATACTCCATTCTGTTAAATAGAAAGTTACATGGTAGAAGTTATAAAAGTAGCGAAATATTTATAAATTCTTGATCAATGAATGTATTAAATCAAATAGATAACCTCTTTAAGTTCGTTTATTTACTTTTTCAACCTAAAAACACTGTTATAAAGGAGCCTCAGCTATACAGTGTGGAAGTAAACTCATTTCGCCTTATAAATAGCAATATTTTTATTCTTAAACACATAGGTAACAATGATCCATTATTTTCTAGTGATATATTCTATTCTATTAAATATCTAGTAACATTGTCGTAATAATAAAAGGAGCCTAGTAGTACTTATTACCTCTTTTAATTCATTTATTTACTTTTTCAAAATAAGAACACTGGATAGTAAGAAGAGAGAGCCCCTCCCCATCTGTACAATTGAAACTTTGAAAGTAAATTCTTTCCGCCTTAAAATTAAGGAATATTGATTTTTTAAGCAGACCGAAATAATTTACAAATTCATATTCATTCATCCATTATTTTCTAGTGGTATATTCTATTCCATTAAATATCTAGTAACATTGTCGTAGTAATAAAAGGAGCCTAGTAGTACTTATTACCTCTTTTAGTTCATTTATTTACTTTTTCAAAATAAGAACACTGGATAGTAAGAAGAGAGAGCCCCTCCCCATCTGTACAATTGAAACTGCCAATTGAAACTTTGAAAGTAAATTCTTTCCGCCTTAAAATTAAGGAATATTGATTTTTTAAGCAGACCGAAATAATTTACAAATTAATCTCTTTTTTAAGTGATATATTCCATTATCTTAAATAACAAGTTGAATTTAGTAGCTATAAAAGTAGATATAAATTCCAGATAAGAGTGTGTAAAATCGAAGAAATAATCTCTAGGTTATTTTATTTACACTTTTTCAACCTAAAAACTTGAAGTATATTAAGGTAAAGCTATACAACCAGTTGAAACCTCGGGAGTATGTTCTTTCAACCATAACTCTCCGTTTCGATGAGGTATCTCATCCATCAAGATCTGACCCATTTTGCTAAAGACGAAATATTTAGTCCATCAATATCTCGTCAGTTTTACTAATGATAAAATACCTCGCCGAGACACCCACCAGAAGGGTTAAAACTAAGGAATAATTTTATTCTTAAACACAAGTAACATATAAATCCAATATTTTCTGGTAATATATTCCATTCTGTTAAATAGCAAATAACATTGCCGCACTTACAAAAGCAGCTTAGGTTTATTTACACTTTTTCAAACTAAAACCCCGAAGGGTGATAAATAAAGCTATACAATTAGTTGAAACTGTAAGTAAATTTTTTCCGCTCAAAAATAAAGGAATAATTTTATTCTTAAACATAGGGGTAACTTATAAATGCATCATTTTCTGGTGATATACCCATTCTGTTAATAACAAGCTACATGTAATAGCTATAAGAGTAGGAGAACAATACTCGATAAAGAAAATTAAATGAAAACATCCTTTGTTTTGACAAAGTCAATTGACTTCGAAGACCCTTCATAGCTTTTTATTCTTTTACTCACTCAAGTTTGTCAGCAAAATGGTGCATTTTATTTCTTAAAGTCTGTTTACGATCCAGTTCAATTTTGCTGTTTTCCAGGGATTGCTTGGATGTTTCTGCATATACCGCAGATTTGAAAGTGATAAGACAAGACTTTTAATTTTTTTTAATTTTAAGAATAATACTTTTTAAACACTCAACTATTTTATGTCATTTGGCTTGAACGTTGTTAGGTTAAGAAAATTTCTCCGGATTGGATGAGAAATAGCGAAGTTACAAACTGATTATTACGATTAGATTCCTGGCGGCATAGTAATTGCATTTGCTACTACCCACGCTTAAATTCATTTTTAAAATATGATCTTCAGATAAGAACAAAATAACAATCGAGTATTAAAGAGCTAAGAAAACCGGTAACGGTAAATTATCCTTATTCTCCAAAACCTTTACTGATTCGGGAGTCGTAAGTCTTAACTCTCTTGGTGGTTGTCTCGACGAGGTATATCGTCATTAGTAAAATTGACCAGATCTGGATGAGATATCTCGTCTTTAGAAGAAAGCTGACCATATCTTGATGGACGGGACATATCGTCATTAAAAGAAAACTGACTACATTTTGATCTCGTCATCATAAAAAATCGGCAATATCTTGATGACGAGTGTGAGGATTCATTGATGGACCCCTCAATTAACCCTCCCAAGGTAAACTCGCCGACAGAGTCGTAAAAGAACAGGACAGTGCGCTTCCATCTCTCTGGCGCCAGACGGTCGGCACTGGATCAAAGATTGACAAAAGAGAATTCGTTCCGAAAAGCGCCCAGGTGTTTAGGAGTGCACCTGCCAGGTGATTAAGTCCACCTGCTAGGTAATCAAGCCCACCTGCACTAAGTAGCTGATCCCATTTTACGTCAGACAGAGGCAACGAATCAGCAACCAAACGAAAGCGAACAAATTAAAAGCAATAACCAATCAAGAGAAAACCAATCAGAAAAACCACCAGCGAACAAAGGCTGCGAGGTTTCAAAAGGAAAAGAAGAGAGTCGAATAGAGTTCTTGCCGGTGTTCACGATAGAGAGGCTTGACTCAGCGACCCTTTGAGCGGTCACTCCTTAGGGAGAAAAGCATTGTTAAGAGACGGTTCTCTCACCCCGAGAGTACGCGTTCTTGTAGCCTGGCGTAGGCTGCCCATCTCGAGTCTTGCTTGTGTTCTCGTTCGAGCGGCTTGGCTCAGCGACCCTTTTGAGCGGTCAACCTCATTAGGGAGCTCTTATTAATTTCGAAGACGGTTCTCTCACCACGAGAGGACGCGTTCTTGTAGCCTGGCGTAGGCTGCCTATCTCGAGTTCCTGCTCTGTTCTTGTTCGAAAGATTCGAACCAGCGAACCCAGCGGAGCCGTGCCTGTCTTGTGCTGATCCGACGACCCCAGCGGAGCCGTGCCTGTCTTGTGCTGATCCGACGACCCCAGCGGAGCCGTGCCTGTCTTGTGCTGATCCGACGACCCCAGCGGAGCCGGCCGTGCGAGTCTTGTGCTGATCCGACGACCCCAGCGGAGCCGTGCTTGTCTTGTGCTGATCCGACGACCCCAGCGGAACCGTGCCTGTCTTGTGCTGATCCGACGACCCCAGCGGAGCCGTGCCTGTCTTGTGCTGATCCGACGACCCCAGCGGAGCCGTGCCTGTCTTGTGCTGATCCGACGACCCCAGCGGAACCGTGCCTGTCTTGTGCTGATCCGACGACCCCAGCGGAACCGTGCCTGTCTTGTGCTGATCCGACGACCCCAGCGGAGCCGTGCCTGTCTTGTGCTGATCCGACGACCCCAGCGGAACCGTGCTGTCTTGTGCTGATCCGACGACCCCAGCGGAGCCGTGCCTGTCTTGTGCTGATCCGACGACCCCAGCGGAGCGGTGCCTGTCTTGTGCTGATCCGACGACCCCAGCGGAGGCGTGCCTGTCTTGTGCTGATCCGACGACCCCAGCGGAGCCGTGCCTGTCTTGTGCTGATCCGACGACCCCAGCGGAGCCGTGCCTGTCTTGTGCTGATCCGACGACCTCAGCGGAGCCGTGCCTGTCTTGTGCTGATCCGACGACCCCAGCGGAGCCGTGCCTGTCTTGTGCTGATCCGACGACCCCAGCGGAGCCGTGCTGTCTTGGGCTGATCCGACGACCCCAGCGGAGCCGTGCCTGTCTTGTGCTGATCCGACGACCCCAGCGGAGCCGTGCCTGTCTTGTGCTGATCCGACGACCCCAGCGGAGCCGTGCCTGTCTTGTGCTGATCCGACGACCCCAGCGGAGCCGTGCCTGTCTTGTGCTGATCCGACGACCCCAGCGGAACCGTGCTGTCTTGTGCTGATCCGACGACCCCAGCGGAGCCGTGCCTGTCTTGTGCTGATCCGACGACCCCAGCGGAGCGGTGCCTGTCTTGTGCTGATCCGACGACCCCAGCGGAGCCGTGCCTGTCTTGTGCTGATCCGACGACCCCAGCGGAACCGTGCCTGTCTTGTGCTGATCCGACGACCCCAGCGGAGCCGTGCCTGTCTTGTGCTGATCCGACGACCCCAGCGGAGCCGTGCCTGTCTTGTGCTGATCCGACGACCCCAGCGGAGCCGTGCTGTCTTGTGCTGACCCGACGACCCCAGTGGAGCCGATCCCTGATTGTGCCGAACCGACGACCTGCGAAGAGTCCGGTGCCGACTTCTCGTCCGGCAAGGAACCTGAATTGACCCGTCATACTGTGAGGATCCGGTGCTGATCTTATGTAATCGTCACCCGACGAGTAGAGTCTCATCTAGAGACCTTTGAGAGACCTTTCTCCCACTCAGAGACTTTCGTGCGTACCTGAGATTACGACGATCTGTCGCATCCCGTTAGCAGAGGCATCGAATTCATGAAAGTGCCTTGTACATAGACCCTCACATAACCAAGAAATTGTTCTGAATAAAATTAATATTTATTATTTAAGCTAGATTGTTCTCTGTAGATTTGAATCTACCACGCTATCCAGAGAAATCGTTACACGAGATATCTCGTCATTAGCAAAATTTATCAGATCTTGATGGACAAGGTATCTCGTCCAAACCACTTAAAGGGTTAACTGGTTTTAAGTAGAGTAAGGAAGAGATAAAAGAAGAGTGATCAATGGTAATCATTTTATTTGTCCAGGATCATGTGACCAAAACAAGTACTAACGTAACTTTTAGATTACTTTCTTCTGCCGGGTGGAAACGAACATTCATCTGATTGGTCCTCGTGTCATTGTTGTAGACTTTGTCACCATTTCTGTCGCCACTATATAGAAATGCAAATACACACTTCTACTTCGTCATAAGATGTTATATCGCCAAATGGGGCGACACGATTCCAAATCGGCCAGACAAGTCAATTTTACACAGAGAAGTCAGTCGACATGTTGATCACACTTTTTGAAGCTCCTCTGAAGAGTAATGCTCAGTCTACGTGTATTTTGTCCATTGTTTTAAGACTCTACCGACCAGTCTTATTTCACTAGGTAAATTCAGTGAAGTTAGTTGGTGTTCTGAAGTTCGATTCAAACAGTAAGATGACCATGTAAGTAGTTAATTAAGGTCGCATTGGAGTAACACAACGGGCTATTGGCGATGGTCCGAGATCAATCCCCAAGGGGACCCGAGGACAACAACACGTAGTTTTGTATCAGGTGATCAGAGGCTGATGATCTGTGAGTAAAGTAAACTCATGGCGCAAGAGCCACATTTCACCAAGCTGCAACAGGCAACATCAACTCCAACAAATGGACATACACACAAGTGAAATTTTAATGACACAGAAGAGAGAAATACTCCCCAGGTGGAATCGAATTCGACTGGAATCGAACCCAAGACAATCAAGATAACCTTAGAGGCATTATTTAACATGTGTTCAATTTGCGATAGGGGTATTTGCATTTTCGTGGTTTTTAATGACGCTTCATCTTCATACTTTACAAATTTTTATGTGAAAAATATCGGACTTAAAATTTGAAGGAATGAATTCCCCAGCGATCAGGGGAGATATCTCTACAATATTGAAGCTATATGTAGGTAGGTAGCGTTAATTAACGTAGCATTGGAGCAACACAGCGGGCTATTGGCAACGGTCCGAAATCAATCCACAAGGGAAGAACCAAGGGCAACGCCTAGTAATTTTGAACCACGGTCAGATGACGAGGTCAACACCTGTGTGAGCTGGCACCCACTCACCAAACTACCATGCCACGCCAACGTGAGGATATTGGAGACCACGACAGATTTAAGCCCCCGTGCACACGACAGTCTTTCGTTGGATCTTGTTTCGAAGTCACAACCATCCGATTGCTAATCCGTTACTCTTTCAAACAAGAAATCGCGCCCCTTGTTTCCCAAGGAATGGATATCTATCTCATTGGGAACAATTAATTTTGTTATCTAATAAATTGTAAAAAAATTAACACGGAAAAATTCAGTTCGGAATTCTGCAGAGGACCTATTAATTTTATCACGAAAAATGAGAGTGAAATTTCACTATAATCCTGATTTTTGAAAGAAATGTCTTAGAAATTATTATTCACCTATTTGAAAATTAGAAATTCACTTATTTTGAATTTTAAAAAATTATTTTCCAATACTCACCTAATTGAACACTATTCGTTATACCACATTCTAGGCACAACCCGTTTATAAAGAGGCCACACATACTCCAGACGGACAAAAATTCCTGAGTTACCCGGATTCGAACCAGGAACCGTTCAATAAATAACCCACTACTGGATCAGAAAACAACTTGACAACTGGACCGAATGCTCGGCTTTTTGATATTATAACTGAGATATTTATACGATGGTTTCCAGACCATGCTGCCATACTCTAAATTAGTCTTACTAAGGAATTATAAAGACAAAAGATGCAGTGTCGTCTCTAAATTTTTGACACATTCGTTTCGAAAACGCAAGTCCTTCGTATGCCCTTTTAGTTGCATGTAAACGCGTATTAAAAATAAATTTGGAACTGCACATTATTCCTAGATCCGAAATGTTATTTTTCCTCATGAGAAATTCTATCCAATTAGTTCTCGTGAAGCAAAGATATGAATGTAAAGTTACAAACCAAATCTAAAAATATCTAGAAAACAAATTTGATTTACTGATTAGAAATCTCGGATGAAACAGCTATGTACCCTCGCATTTTAATCAAAGTACAAAATATAATTTAATAAATATGGAATTATTTTTAACGAAGCGTTATCTGTTCAGATTTCCCAAGGAGAAAGAAAAACATTTGATATGAAATATTTTAAGAATATTTTTCTGGATGCAAGAGGATGGATATTTATAGATAAATCATTGCAGATTTAACAACAGATAACACGACGTGGAGCAATCTGATTTTAATTGCAGCAGCTTTATCTCGTCTGGAAAATCGCGTAGTGATTATAAATGGGGGCGTTCTTCAAGAATTTTTATTTGGACAGGAGAAAAGGGATGATCAACAGTTTTACTTGAAAGTCATTCATAAACAATTTGTTAAATGATATTTTTAAATGATTTGAATTTTTATCATTGTTCCTTTTGTACTTTGTTTCTGTGCAGCGGTAGCCCAGTTGGAAGAGTAACGAATTAGCAACCGGAGTGTTGCGAGTTCGAATCCAACCAAAGACCGTCGTGTAGAAAGGGGGCTGGTGCACGTTAAATCTATCATGGCCTCAAATGTCCTCACGCTGACGTGGTGTGGAAGTTTGGAGAGTGGGGTGCCAGCTCAGGTGTTGCCTCGTCATCTGACCGTGGTTCAAAATTACGTGGTGTTGTCCTCGGACTTTCCCTTTGGGATTGATCCTGGAACGTCACCAAAGCCAGTTGTGTTGCACCAGTGTGACGTTAATTAAATACCTACCTACTTTGTTTTCTACCTTTCAAATTCATTGTAGGAAAATTTCACCCTTAAAAACAAACCCCATTTGAAATATTGACATAAAATATTCTTTAAGCGTGCTAAAAGTCATGCAATGCTATCCCCTATGAGGGTTCATACGCATACTATATACATTCTGCATCCTGTAGTCTTCCCCTTAATGACATAACCAATTTTGACCTACCTTCTTGACCAACAGAATCTTTCCTAGGATTCTTTCAATCAATATACAGTTATTTAGTAATTATGCATGTCATGGAGTAAACGCAACACTTTACTACACAGAAATCTCGTGAAGCTTAGATTGTCAATGATAGTTTAAGTTGTCAATATCAAGGAGTAATTTATTGCAACATGAAATTAAATTAGATATTTAGGCTTCTCACATTAAATTTAATCAGCGAATAAACATTTTCTAATCCATTATAAATACATTAAGGTTCCCAAGCATTGAATTCGATTAACATATCTCCAGTAATTTACTCTTCAAATCCAATAGCTGAGCTCCTTTATCCTGGCGAGGGACCAGACAGCACATTAAATCTGTCGTGGCCTCAAATGTCCTCACGTTGGATATATGTGGGAGTTTGGTCAGATGTTGAAAAATATAGCATAATTTTAAGTAAATTTTCAATACATTTTATAGTTTTAAAATTATAATTTCTGCATTCTATATTTTTGAGGTAGCTAGGTATTTTAATTAACGTCGTATTGGAGTAACACAACGGGCTATTGGCGACGGTCCGGAATCAACCCCGAAGGGAAACATCCGAAGACAACACCACGTAATTTTAAACCACGGTCAGATGACGAGGTCACATCTGAGCTGGCACCCCACTCTCCAAATTTTGAGGCCACGATAGATATAGTGGGGATGCCAGATGAGGTGTCGTCCTCATCATCTGACCGGGGTTCAAAATTATGAGGTGTTGTCCTCCGATCTTTCGCTTTGGGATTGATCCTGGACTGCCGCCAGTAACCTGTTGTGTTGCTCCAGTGTGAAGTTAACTACCAACCTATCTTTATCCTGTTGGAACTCGCGCTGTGTTTTCTTATGCTAGCACTCACGTGGGTCAGTATGGCACAACAGATAAGCATACTACATATTAAAATACGTCTGTTTCTTTCTAACATTACCTCGGATTTTAACTTCAAAATAAACCTATCTGTTATAAGTACTTGTCATTGGAATAATAAATTTAATAGTTTATATTAACGTTTGCTAGTGATTAGCTTATAGGCTAGCTATCCAGTTACAGCCCGAGTCATACAACAGAGAAGAGCATAATCTCTTCACAATATCAATTGTAGAGTTGCGAATTTGAAAGTCACTATTACGTTGATGTTTTGCGCAAAATGTAAAAAGCTTGACATTCAATTAGTACTCTTTTATCCCTTATTCAGCAGGTTTCTTAGTCATATGTTGCCTAAACTCGCATATAACCATAGAATTCTTACAGCATTTCGTCAAAGGTCATATTCTCCAACAATGGGCATTTTTAGATGATTGGTTGGTTATTTTGCGGTTTCGTGGCACAAGGGACATATTTGGCCAAGCTGCTCCAAAGACTGACAACTTCAAGTAAAAAATGTCGTGAAATGGAAAACAACAGGGATTAGTAAATAGAATAATGGAATGAAAGTAGAGAAGGATCCCTTGGGTATCCCGGGTGCACGACACCTGCGTTTACTAAAGACAGTAAGCCCCGTGGGAAAAGAAAAGATCTCTAGAGAACTCCAGGTCCGTACACTTCTAAAGGAGATGCGCTCCTGAAGGCGTATTTTAAAAGTTCCTATTGAAACTATCAATGAAACCTCGAGTAAGTCAACTTTTTCCTTTTTACATCTTTTCGGTCTATCATAGATGAAAACAAATGATAACAGAAAGAGAACAGGACATCTTAAAAGAATAAAGATCTATTAGATGGTCGGTGCACAAATTTCCAGTCTAAGTTCAGTTACTCTCACACAGCGCATAGAATCGCATGCATTGTAGGGATAGAGACGAAGAATTCGGAACACAAAGCCTCACGGGATGTCTGGCCACCCCTGGTCAAGAAATTATCTCTTCCTCGCAAACAAAGAAAGTCAGGGGATTCAAACCACTGTGTCATCAAAGGTGACATTCTTAAACTCAGCTACTGATGAGATAAGGTTTCTGCCATGAATAGAATTTCGTGACGGATCCATTTTAGAGATCCATGGGGTGTGTAACCACTCCTGAGTCAAAACTTCGGTTAAAACATAACTTTTTGCGGATTCGAGTAATCTTCAACTCAAATGATAACATAATTTTCATTGCACGAGATGTGCAATGATGGAAATAGTAATATAAGATGTATTCAGACTCATAAAAAACATTTGTAATCATTAATATGTATTATGAATTTCTACTACAAATATGATCAGTCCATGTTCTAACGATCATCCTAAAAAAGTCAGCATCATGAGTTGGTTGGGGTTTTATGGCGCAAGGGTCATATTTGGCCACGATGCGCCAGACAAAAGACACACAATATCAAGTAATAGACATACACATACAAAGAAAGTTTTTACTGATACAGAAGAGAGAAATACACACAGGGAAGAATGTACCAGACAGGAATCGGACATGCAACTCGAAGGTTGCTAGAGCATTGGGCATACCCACTGAGCCATGACGGCTCCTTTAACATTATGGGAAGCACACACATAAATCTAATACTTAGGCCTGATATGTACGCATGAAAGAATCTGAAATATGCGAAATGCAAACTACTGGTGAAAACTATAAAACTTAACTTTTCGGTTTATGACACTCATTTTCTGTAGATAAAAACCTTTTATTGTCTAAAAATATTTCTGCCATTATTAGCTCCTGAAACAAAAGATTACGATATTCTTTTCATATGAAAAACATTGTTCAAGTTATAGCGGTGACACGTGTGAAGAAACTGAGATCCTAATGCCTACCAATTTAAGCTACAAACCACCGTGTCTAAACACGGGACAAGAAACTTTTCAAACGTGGACGGTTAGAAAATTCAACTTCAATTTAAGCGCCCGGTCGTAAATTTAGGATACAATAGCTAGACGGAAGTAAAACGCATTCTACACGAAGGTACCACGCAGAAAAACAGAAAAGGTGCTTTAGAAGAACTGTTTCTCACTCCTGAGTTATTTTATAGAAAAAGCAGCTATAAAAACAGAACACTGTGTTCAGACTGCATTTTCTCCAAGGTAATAAACAGCAAGTTTTTCGAAAGTTCTTTTGTTAAAGTTAATATTATGTTTTTCCTTTAAAAAATACAAGTTAGCCATCGAAGCCTAGTTCGAAACTTAGGACAAAGTACTTTCAATTCCTGTGGGTTTCGTATACTGAAAAATAACGCTATCAATTTTTGTAATTTGAATGGAGAAATGATAGCTTGTTCAAAAAAACTGTTTTTACTCTTCGGTTAATATTTTTATCAGAAAATACAGGGTGAAAAAGAAATTCTTGTCGTTTTATGGCCAAAACCTCATGAATCCAATGTTTTTGTCTTTGAGGTTCATGATTAGGTTACAAATATCTTACTATACTTATTTCAAAAGCTCCTAAGCCTAAATCACTTATAAAGCCTTTTTCGGCGAATTTCGAAACCTCGTATCCCATAACTGGTTTAGAGTTTTTATCTAGTTTTCATTGCTCCTAAAAAATTTAGATTTCAAGACTTGCGAGGCATAAGATCAGCATTCATTGTCTTAGGATTCTGCAATGCGCAGGAATACAAACAACGCAGTAGTGAAAATTAGTTTTTCGGCGAAAGAAAGTCCTTTTCTTTAGCTAAAAACTTTTTCTTGTCTAAAAGGTTTCCTGTTATTGTTATAAGCTCCTGGAACAAAGGATTAGGATGCCCGTTTTATATGAATTATACTTTTCACGTTAATATGATGGTCATATGTGAAGAAACTGAGATTTCAATGCCCCAAGATGAAAGTAAAACGGATCTAATGGGGAAATTTAATTGTAATTTATTATATATCTTTTCTATCGTTGGTTCTGCAACCCCCAAAAAGAGGGACGTCACCTTATTATGGTACCGAAGTGCGAAATCTATGAAGGGGTGTAACTTACAAAACTGAGTGATTTTCTAAAACTACACAGTTAAAATACAATTAAAATAATTACTTATTAGACAGGAATTTACACTATATTTTAAATTATGATAACAAAATACAAATCCAAAACAAATCGCGGTAAAGAAAAGCTCCCATACTTTGGACTTTCTGTATCCGAATACTTTCAATGAGTCCCGAGTGCACAAGAGCCTCGGTAGCCCAGTTGGAACAGCAACGGATTAGCAACAAGGGTTGTGGGTACTAAACTCGGTCCAGACGGTCGTGTACACGGGCTGATGCACCTTAAATCTGCCGTGGCCTCAAATGTCCTCACGTTGGCGTGGTGTGTAAGTTTGGAGAGTGGGTGCCAGCTCAGGTGTTGACCTTGTCATCTGATAGTGGTTTAAAATTAAGAGGCATTGGCCTTGTATTTTTCCCTTAGGTATTGATCCCTGACCGTCGTCTATAGCTCCGGGAAAAAGGGATTAACCCAAACCAAGTGGTTTCGACGAGAAATCACGTTCATCGAAATCTGGTCAGTTTTGCTGATGACGAGATATCTTGTCCAAGATTTGGTCAGTTTGACTAATGACGAGATATCTTGTCCATCAAGATATGGTCATTCTAGTTAATGATGAAATATCTTGTTCATCAAGATCTGGTCACTTTTACTAATGACGTGATACCTTGCCCCAAGACAAAACTGTCCAATAAGGAGAATAACAATCCAAAAAGGAAAAACGAATTGCCTTACCCAGAACTGGTGACAATTTCGAACAGGTTTCTATATCATTGGGGTCCACTATAGGGGAGCTCGAAGGAACTCTAAGAAGCACCAGGAGGGTTAAAGGTGTTACAGGGATCAACTCAAAATTCGACTATCAACCACCAAAAAAGCCTCTTTTCAGTTCTAGAGTAGGAAGTTTTCCTTCATCCCTCCAGTTGACACTAAGGGACAGTTAATTAAAACGGGGGTCGCCGAGAACTCCTTGAAACCATCTGGACGTTGAAGATCTTTCACCTATTTCAGAAGATTTTTCAGTTGACAGATTTACGATTGACGATCAGTGGAAGGCTCCCGTTGTTGACTCATGACCCCAAGCTGTTTCTATGGGCAGGAAATGAAAGAGCTTTTTGTATTGTCTGCCTTTTGGGGTGTAGGATATTTTTAAGTTTAAATGTTCTAAATATTTTCAATGTATTTGTAATATATTACACATCTGGTCACAAAAGAAAATAATGTATGCAAACTCATTGAGTATTTGGAATGCATGTTTTTAACCGGTCCTTTTATAACCTGTACTGGTTCCCAGTGTGAAGGGGGCGGTCGTGGCTCAGTGGGTATGTCCACTGCGCTAGCAACTTTCGAGTTGTAGGCGGCGCAGGTCCGATTCCTATCAGATGCATTCCTCCCTCGGTGTATTTCTCTCTTATGTCAGTAAAGCTTTCATTGTGTGTCTATTACTCGAATACTGTATGTCGTGTCGGGTGCAACATGGCCAAATATGGCCCTTGTGCCATAAAACCCCAAAACCAACCAACCCAGAGTGAAGTTGTGGGAGGCCTAAGTCTGTTCATCATCTTTCTCTCCGGTAGTCAGTCAGTCCAAGACTTCCACCTTTCGGACATTCTACTCCCTTATCTTATGTGCCCGATAAAAATTCCGTCCACCCCTTGACCTGCCTTAACCCTCCTGGTGGCTCGACTAGGTATCTCGTCATTAGAAAAACTGACCAAATCTTGACGGCCGAGATATATCATCATTAGAAGGAAGCTGGCCAGATCTTGATATCGTCTTCATTAATAAATCGGCACTATCTTGATGAAAAGATAAGTCGTCATTAGCAAAATTAGTCAGCTCTTGATGGACGAGATATCTCGTCTAAGCCACTCGGAGGGTTAAGGGGACAGTGGAATTCCAAAATCACCAAAATGTCCTCCCATTGAATAATATACAGTAAAAAGGATTTTAAATTCAAGAATCAAACATTCCCGACTTAATATTTAAAAAGATGTAACTTAAGAGAAAAGACTAGAACTCCTTGTTAAGGTCTCAGTTGCCATAGGATCTACAGAGTGCTATAGACGCCTCTTATTTTCGTGTTGTCACTGGACACGACTACATGCAAAATAATCTCTACCAAATTGGCTTGTCAGACTCTCCAACGTGCCCAATGTATCTTTCAGACCTGACAGGAACTCACTTCAATAGTTGCCCTTATCTTACTAATGTCTAGACCACATTGGGCTACCAAAGATTGATAACGAAAAGACTGAGGTCTTGGCGTGGAATAAATTAAAAGTTTTTAACCCTCCTAGTGGTTTCGACGAGATATCTCGTCCATTCATATCTGATCAATTTTGCTTATGACGAGATATCTTGTCATCAAGATATTGCGTTTTTTTATAATGGCGAGATCAAGATATGGCCAGGTTTCTTTTAATGACAAGATATCTCGTTCATCAATATATCCTCAGTTTGGCTAATGACGAAAGGTACCTCTTTTAGACAACCACCAGGAGGAGGGTTAATCCTAGTTTGTTTTTGTTACTTTTTTGTACAATCAATGCTTACAAAGACTAATTGAACCAGGGTCTACCTCAAAGTAACTTTAATCCATGAATTTCACTAAATCTTGTCGTTGTTACACATAATTGCAACTATCCATGACACGAAAAATAGCATTTTGATGAGGAAACAAAACAAGGAAGGCAATCTGTATTAGTAAATAACAAGAATAAATAACACGTAATAAAATGATTGACAAAGATTTATAAGCTCCGGCCGCATCAAAAGTTTGATACCAACTACCAAGTTTCAAACCATGACGTAGTTTGCATAAAAAGACATACAAGTAGATGCCAAAAATTAAAAATAAAAGTTCATGCATCAAGTTCATATTCTGGAGGCAAATTATCGGGTTCTTAATGAGTTTCATAAAACTTTTAATATTTCTCATCACCTCTCTTTAATTAATTAATAACATTGTCATACTCAATCATCGTGTTTATTTTTATTTCCCACTTCACGGCTAATTACTACTTTTGTACCTCATAAGCCGAAGGATAAAGGTAAACTCATTAAGTAAGCACGCAGTGAGCAGCAACTGTTAATTACTGATGAAAAAACGAAATCGGAAAATAAAAATATCTCTATTGACTGGTAGGGAGTCTAAAATACCCTTGATAAACGAAAGGCTTCGGAAAATCCAACAGATTCTCACTAAACCTGGGAGACTTCTCTTAATTTACAGGATTTAAATAAAATGAAGCAAACAACTAAAGTTCAGCCAAGATGGATGAATCCAGAGCTGCAACGTGATCAAAATCCCATAAACATGATTGAATGCTTTAAAAGAAGTGGGGGACGTTGCCCGAATTTACATTGGAAAAAAGTTAGCAATTTGCTTATTGTTGAAACGGTTTTTCACTTGGGTATTGAAAATGGACTGTCACTCAAAAGTCATATTAACCATCTTAGCATCACGAGATTTCAGAGTAGTGTAGTTTTGTTTTTCCCTTACAGAACACATGACTAAGTATCTGTTGGATGTAAAAATTTTATTGATCAGAAAGATCAAAACTAGTTAGAAGTCCTACAGTAAAGACAACAGGTTGAAGAATGGTTATATGCGTTTGACCCCCTCAGAGGATTAACCATTGCAACAATTGTTTCGGTTTATTCAGATGTATCGGCGTTCCTCTGACATGTATGGGACAATCACACACTCATTTTAGTTACGAAAATAGCTGTATTTTTTCTTCTTTACTAATCAAGAACATTTAGTTCTGTTCATGTTAAATCTGTCGTGGCCTCAAATGTCCTCACGTTGGCGTGGTGTGGAAGTTTGGAAAGTGGTATGCCAGCTCAGGAGTTGCCTCGTTATCTGACCGTGATTCAGACTTACGTGGTATTATCCTCGGATTTTTCCCTTTGGGATTGATCCTGGACCGTTACCAAAAGCACGTTGTGTAGCTCCAGTGTGACCTTAATTAAAATACCTACCTACCAAGAACAATTTATTCCAAAACTATTATACTTCAAGTAAGCTGATCCCAAATTTGTGGGTATATCTGGTTGTTTTTCTATAAAAAAAGACAATATCAAACTGACAGGTATGGGACGTCTCTGATCACAGTAATTATGAATTAATTCATTGATACTTATAGATGAATTAATAAACACACTTTCGATTTGCAAAATATTTTCTAATATGTGTGGTGTGTTCCTTCAATGCAATACTACTCTAATCAAAAAGGCAAAACTCGTGCAATTTTGCTCCCGAGATATTTACGTACATTTCCAAATATTTCGGTAGGCAGGTGGAAAACGTTGATTCTTTTCAATTAAGACCTGGGATATCCAGAGAAAAGTGTGCTCTTTTTGTGTATTTATTCTTCTGTCAGCTGAAAGAAACCCCCTCCAGCTTCCGTCTTTCCGGTGTCAACAATTCATCCGTAGATAGGAAAACCTATAAAGGATTTGTTTTACTTTAACGATAGGTCACGGACTTTTTGGCGCCGAAAGTTGGGAGATCAATCATTTGTGATGTGCTTTGTAGTAAAAATAAAACCGAGAATGTGATTGCAACTTGGAAAAGTTGGTACAAAACCTATTAAAACCTAGAACAAAACGAAAAGGATATTTAAAGATGTCCCAAAAATCATCTACAAATCGAGCGTATCGAAAGTGACAAAAAAGTAACCTAACAGTCAAAATTACCGAAAATGACGAAAAGAACAAAGAATAATAATATATAAGGAATAATATATAAAGAATAATATAAATCAAAATTACCGAAAATGACAAAAAGGACATAACAATCCAAAATGCCGAAAATTACAAAAACTACTTAAAAACCAAAAACAAATTATGACAAAAAGTGTCCTAGTAATGAAAAACAACGAAAATTACAAAATATGACCTGAAAATTACAAAAATTAATCTAAAAATGAAAAGATGACCAAAAAACTGCCCGTATCCAAAGTCAGGGGATTGTGTGTGTCCAAACGGAGTTATGTTTGGAATCAATATTATCTAGTCTGGAATATATATACAATAGTTTGGTTAGCCTCAATCAATCGAAAGGCTAGAAAACGAGTTTTCGGAAATCCGGAACTCAGTGACATTCCTTTGACAGCCAATTTTCTCTTCCGGTATATGTTTCTATCTCAATCCCAAGTTAATCCTGTCGAAAGGTCGAGAGTGTTTCAAGTATCTTAACTAAAGCGATATTAAATTTACTCACATCATAGATGGGGAGAAACTACTTAGCAGTGTACATTCATTTTCTGTTGCTCTATACCGAAACTTTAATGCCGAAATAGAGCAGGTAGGGAAACGCCTCTGTGTTGCGGTGGGTATTGGACTTAATTACTTTGTGCGAAAGAGACAAGCAACTGACATTGAAACTAACAACTACACATTTGAAAGGAGTTCGCCGGACATTCATTAAGGAAGAATTATAAATATTTTGGAAAAGTTGACAAAAAGGATGGTAGTCTGCTTTAAACCAATGGAAGTAATATTTATCAATAACCAACCATTCGGTGTAGTGGTCAAGGGGATGGCTTCTGGTAGATATTTTTAATAAACGTCGCACTGTAGCACCAACGTGCTATTGGTGACAGCCCGGGAAAGATCGAGGGAAACCCGAAGGGAAATATCGAGGACAATACCACGTAATTTTGAACCACGGTCAGATGGCGAGGTCACACTTCAGCTAGTACCCCCACTCTCCAAACTTCCACAGCATGCCATCGTGATGACATTTGAGGCCACAACAGATTTAACATGCAACAGGCCCCTTTGTACACGACGGTCTTTGGTTGGATTCGAACTCTCAACCCTCCGGTTGCTAATCCGTTACACTTCCAAACGGGCTACCGCGGCCCTCGTGATGGCTTCTGGATCGAAAGATCCTGGTTTAAATCCCGGGTAGGACATTCATGTTTGTCCATCTGGAATGTGTGGCCTCTATAAACAGGTTGTGCTTACAATGTGTGGGTTAGTGAGTATCTGTGTATAAAGTATCAGAACACCTGCCATTTCCTTCAATCCAGAAAGTGATCAAGCGCCAGGATGACCCTTGTAATGCCATAATCAGTAATGTTCAATTTGCCGAACATTAAAAGATCATTTACTGAAAATACTTCATGTAGAATTGATTAAATTTTTCAATTGTGGGATGTGTTTTAAAATTGATAGAACATACAAAAGTAAGCGCATACAAAATTAAATGTCAAGGAGCATAAAAGACAGAAAACAGAACTGCCACAGCTGAAAATTAACGAAAATTCGATAAAGATGCATTGTAATTTGATTCACTTCATCAGGAAATAATCCTTTTATCTTCTAATTTCAACAAGTAAATGTACCCAGTTCCAATCTATTTAGCTCCTGCTTCTGTCAAAGGTTGTTCACAGAGGTTGTAATATTAGCTATGCAAGCACAAACTTTCCAATGCTGCGGACAAACCTTGGAGGCTGTTTTAGACACGAATAAGTACTTTGTAACTTGTCCCAGTTATATCTTTCCGCTATTTTACCTATTTGGAACTGTTCTTTTGTGTCGTGAAACAGTTTTTCAGGACTACCTAAGCATTTCTTTCGGTTAATAACATCGTGAAACAGTTTTTCAGGACTACCTAAGCATTTCTTTCGGTAATTAACATATTCAATTGAAGGAAATTTAAAATAACACCAGTAAAACTACCGAATTTATTCTCGATGAGTCTTACTGAATCACCATTTCTCTAAGGCAAGCCACACATTAATCGGACACTCGACAAAACATCCGACAATGCGTGCGCATGTGTATTTGCTCTTCTCAAGGTCTAACTCCATTTGACCTGACCATAAATATATTTTTGTGTGCTTATTATTTCATGAAGTATTCGAATGATATGCCCAGCCCATCTCATTCTCTGTATTTTTAACATATTTGGTTCATTGCTTTATTGTCAAATAAATGGGTGTTTGTATCATTCTGCATAAAGCATCAAATAACAGTTAACGAAATGCATTTAGAAGAAAGCAATAAAAAAAATGAAAATTCGTGCCTTTGGCATGGATATAATTTTCAATTTTTTAAAATTTATTTAATGTGTAAAAACAATAAAATTTAGAACAGCGATTTTCAACCGGTGTGCCGCGGCACACAAATATGACACTGGTGGGCCTTATAGATCGAAAAATGGTTTAAATTGTGTATGATTTATGACTTCAGATATTTAGTTTTTTTATTCACCTACAATTTTCAGTAAAACCTGTATTTTTAATACCCATGTATCAAAACTTGATCCAATCAAAGACCGTCGTGTACGTGGGGGCTAGTGAACTTTAAACCTGTCGTGGACTCAAATGTCCTCACATTTGTGTGGTGTGTAAATTTGGAAAGTGGACTGTCAGGTCAGGTGTTGTCCTCGTCATCTGACCGTGGTTCAAAATTACGAGGTGTTGTCATTGGA
Source organism: Meta bourneti (assembly GCA_933210815.1). Lineage (NCBI taxonomy): Eukaryota > Metazoa > Arthropoda > Arachnida > Araneae > Tetragnathidae > Meta > Meta bourneti. The sequence continues at coordinate 42,157,485 of OW119926.1, read as the reverse complement.
TCTTTCCTTTGGGATTGATCCCGGATCGTTTCTAATTGCCCGGTGTGTTGCTCCAGTGTGACGTAAATTCAATTACGAACTTAACTTAATACTATAATATAATAATATAATAATTTAAAAAATTTACATGGGCATTAAAAATACGGGTGTTACTTAAATATAATTATTATTATAAATAAATTATTTCTCAAAAGGATTTTGTCAAAGTCACTTTGGAGCAAAAAGAGAAGGTAATCACTATCATTACTTTTGTAAATAAATCCCATTACACCTTTTTTTGACAGATCGGCAAAAAATTTAATATTTTTTTTGGCGTGCTGCTGAATTTTAGTTATTAGTTTGTGTGCCATGAGATGAAAAAGTTTAAATTCACTGATTTAGACGAATGAATTCAATGGTCCGTTCACTAGAATTTTTGAAATAATACCATTGGACTCCTGTCAGTACTCTTCTACTGAAGACAAATTCGTCTTAAAAATACTAACGACCTCAAAATTCCCTCTGTAGATCCCGATCCCAAGGAATAAGTCCGAAATCTTCTCTCAAAATCTAGTCAAATCTTTCTTCGCGAAAATCGAATGGAACGATAGCGATGCATCAAGCACCTCCGTAGTTCGTGTAACACGCAATTTTGCTGTCGGTCCTCCATTGAATTCTGAAAACGACGAAGAATGATGGGCGGCGACGTGGAATCGATCATTCAGGAAGGTTATTGAACAAGAGTCTGGAAAATAAGTGAAGGAATCTATCCGGAAGAGAACTGGATGCATTAAAACTGAAGAGAGAACAGCAAATCGACTGAAGTGATGTTTTTTAAAGCCTCAGCGTCATTTTTCTTGGGAGTGTTGGATGAGGGAACTCGCCTTCTTAAAGCACTCAGTGCAATAAATATTTGTCTTGAGTGGATGAGATACAAATGATAAAAACAACTCCACAATCAATCCTCGATATTTCTTTGTGATTAGGAGATAGAATTTGGAATATGTGTAACACTGAAGCTTTCACGTTGTGTGACACCATATTTATTTACTTCTAACACCATATTCATAGGAATAAGGTAGGTAGGTAGTTAATTAAAGTCGCACTCACTGGAGCAACACAATGGATTATTGGCGAAGATCCGGGATCAATCCCGAAGGAACAGATCAAAAGATAGTCTCGTAATTTCCAACCACTGTCAGATGACGAGAACAACACCTGGGTTGTCACCCCACTCTTCAAACGTTCACACCACGCCAACGTGAAGACCTCTGAGGCTATGACAGATTTAACATACACCAGCCACAGTGTACCGATGGTCTTTGGCTAGACCTAGTTCCGAATTCGCAACCCTCCAGTTCCTAATCCGTTGCTCTTCCAACTGGTTTATCAATCCTTATAGGAATAAGGAGAACCAGGGGACACTTTGATATCAATTAACACTTTTTAACCCTCCGTGGTTTTGTCAATGCCAATTAGATTAAAACAAACGTTATCTAACAGATGATGAACTATATTTTAAAGTAACCCCGATTTGTATCATCGGTGTGAGAGTTTGGGTAATAGAAGTTAAATCGCATTCCGACTGGTTTGCCTGTTTACCCTGAAAATTTCCTTCATATTTGTTTATTTTTTCAATGGGTAAATTTTATTACGTTATGAATATCCCCTTTGCGTCCAGTACATTTTTAAAGTTATCACATCCAACAAACCATCTGTGAGCTCTACCTAAAGCTGTGTGTCCACATGTGCAAGAAAAAGTATCGCAAGTTACTGCGTATGTAGACATGCGATAGATATTGCTTGAGAACGCGCATGCGCAAGATTGGCCTGCGTGTTCACAAGGAATTTTTATCACGTGTCGTAATTTTTTCTTGCATGTGGACACGTAGCTTAAGCCTCAGCTACTTTATCAAACACTGAAAATAAAGTCAGACAAGTGAATATACCTTTCAATGTCATAAATTGCAAGTTTTATTCGTTCCCAGATAAGTGACCTGGAAAAGCAAATGAATAGCTCAGAAAGGAATGTGGAGGTGTAATCGAGCTAGGCCTAGCTTGAGGGTCATTGAAAATATCAATGGAGCATCATCATTACAATGCAATAAAATAATGTATTCTGCTGATACTTTTTTTCTTAAAGATGCGTTACAACAATTATTTAAATAGTTGTAATAGAGCTCTGAAAGAAAAATAATTGTATAAACCAGCTTAAAGGTTCAGAAAGCTTTCTTTTCAGGTATCCTAAATATCTTATGGCACTGTAAAATAAAGACAACTGTATGCTATAGTTATTATAGTATATGTATAGAAGAAAAACTAGGTAGGTTGGTATTTTAATTAACATCGCACTGGAGCAATACAACGGGTTATTAAGAAAAACTAAGAGAAATAGTAGTTCAACTCAGAAAGATTGAATTACATAATTTAGAAAGTAGTATATGAGATAGAAAACACAAAGGTAACGTTTAAAAAGGATATTCGATATTTAATAATACTCTAATGACTCTAATGAATCTAAATACAACTTGTAAAAATACACAATTCCATAAACTTTGTCAAAAAGCACTCTTGTTCAAAACGTATCTGAAATGAGATTTAAAAAGCGGGACATGCTATCGTCCCACATCCCTTAACAAATCTAAAATGATAGAAATGAAATAAAGGACAAAAAAATCGTGTAAATAATCACCGTATGGATTGGTACAGAATTCTCACAATTGCAGCATTTATTCACTGGAAAAATAAATGTTTTGAGATATTCGAAGACACAAGCACTAACAAACTATTTTCTACCTCACGCTCCTTATTTTACTTTCACTAATGCATCAATGTCGATCTCAGAAAGACTACTCAAATATTTATGCTCCAGGGGAACGATGTTTAACTGCGACCGCATTCCCACTCCTTTCTTTGGAGGCAGGAACTAGAATAAGTCACATAGGCGATGGGTACATATGCATTTGTCAAAAAGGTTCAGACTGGGAATTTGAACTCAGAGCCAGTTGTATTTACAGCAGCGTACGAAATAAAGCAAATACTTATTTCTGCAGACAAAAACCTCTGAATATTTTTCCAAAGATGGTGTCTCATATGGGTAGCTTAAAGTTAATTTTCTCTTTTGCTTCTATTTTTTAATTGGACAAAACATAACATTCAGAAATTAAAAGATAGTTAATACGTTTTAACTATTTTTTCTAGTGAAATATATTATAGATTAAAAAAAAATAAAAGGTTAATTTCTTTCAAGCATGAATATTTCGTATTTTCTTCCATTTCGCGGGTATTAACGGTTGCTTGTTTTCACATACTTTGCACAGAAAACACATAATCATTTTGATGTAACTCTTCAGGCAGAAAATTTAAGCAGATTTTCCATATTAAAGATTTTGTGTGTTTTTCCTTATAAACAAAAATTGAGATAATAATATGCCTCTAAAAAAGCATATATATTAAACAAATGCAGTCAACTGTCCCTGGTTAAATTAGCAGACGTACTTTAGTATTTTACAAATTATGAACTTCGAGGATTACTATTATAATACGGTTCAACTATTATTGCACTAATCTGTACGATTACGTAAAGTAATTAACATTCGAAAAAAATTATAGCATCTTTATGGAGTAATATCGAAAGATCATAACAAAAACTTTTGAATAAGCAAGAATTTGATAGTGCACTTTTACGTAGATCCAAGTTGCAACCAATACAAGTGCTGGTGTTCACATAAATCCGATAAAGTTGTGGATTCTTCCGCTGTGTTCAAACGTAGACCTACGTATGCACTGTCCTGTGTCTAAGATCGTCAATAAAATATGCAGTGGGTTTTGGTAATATTGCTTATTTATTGGGGTGTTTGACGTGAATAAGACTTAAAAGGAACAGAGTACTAGGTGACATGCATGAAAAGTCGAGCGTTGCAAGATAGCATTACAACTGTTTTGTCTTATAATTTCAGAACTAGAGGAAACACAGAAGATAAGTATAGAGTTCATTAGGCAAAGGATGTCGTACTTGACATGATCTTCGGATCTAGTGCGCAGGCGTACTGAGCGCGGGGAGGGGGTCCGCAATTTGTCGAAATTGCACTGTGCTGGGGGAACTTTGGGTCAATGTAATTTTGGATTTCGTGGAGTGAAGACTGTGTTAAGTGGTGTTATTCGAAAGCTACCGAACTACGCTACAATTAATATTGGACAATAACAATACCTTAGCAATCAATATCAAACTAGACTTTAATCGTTCAATCTGTAAATTAATTGTTGAATATTCACAATAAACAATCGTTCAAACTTCCTGTGTCTTGCTTCATTCATTCCACCAACATCAGGTCCGAGTATTCACGTCAAAACTATGGTTTATGTCCTAGTCATAACCTTCCAATTTTTTAATCTACACAACAAGCTTCCTATGCCAACATCAATTACATACCAAAATTAATTATTGGTCGTCACTTGACCGTGATTCAAAATTACGAGGCGTTGTCCTTGGATCTTTCTCTTCGAGACTGATCCCGGACCGTCTCCAATTGGAGCCCGTTGTATTGCTGGAGCCCGTAGTATTGCTCCAGTGCGACGTTAATTAAAATACCTACTTACCTGGACCGTCGGCAATAGCCCGTTTGTTGCTCTAGTTAGACGTTAATTAACTACCTACCCGCAGTTTTTGGCGATTTGAAATCGGTTTTTGCGAGTTGAAATCCCGTAGCTTTTAGCTATTTGAAATCCCGCAGGTTTTAGAAATTTGAAATCAGTTTTTGAGTGCTGCAATCCCGCAACTTTTAGCCATTTGAAATCAGCTTTTGCGATTTGAAATCCCGCAGGTTTTAGAGATTTGAAATCGCTTTTTGAGTGTTGCAATCCCGCAGTTTTTAACCATTTGAAATCAGTTTTTACGATTTGAAATCCCGCAGGTTTTAGAGATTTGAAATCGGTTTTTGCGAGTTGAAATCCCGCAGCTTTTAGCTATTTGAAATCCCGAAAGTTTTAGCGATTTGAAATCAGTTTTTGCGATTTGAAATCTCGCAGGTTTCAACGATTTGAAATCAGTTTTTGCGATTTGAAATCCCGCAGGTTTTAGAGATTTGAAATCGGTTTTTGCGAGTTGAAATCCCGCAGCTTTTAGCTATTTGAAATCCCGAAAGTTTTAGCGATTTGAAATCAGTTTTTGCGATTTGAAATCCCGCAGGTTTTAGAGATTTGAAATTGGTTTTTGAGTGTTGCAATCCCGCAGCTCTTAGCCATTTGAAATCAGCTTTTGCGATTTGAAATCCCGCAGGTTTTAGAGATTTGAAATCGCTTTTTGAGTGTTGCAATCCCGCAGTTTTTAACCATTTGAAATCAGTTTTTACGATTTGAAATCCCGCAGGTTTTAGAGATTTGAAATCGGTTTTTGCGAGTTGAAATCCCACAGGTTTTAGAGATTTGAAATCGGTTTTTGCGAGTTGAAATCCCGCAGCTTTTAGCTATTTGAAATCCCGAAAGTTTTAGCGATTTGAAATCAGTTTTTGCGATTTGAAATCTCGCAGGTTTTAACGATTTGAAATCAGTTTTTGCGATTTGAAATCCCGCTGGTTTTAGAGATTTGAAATCGGTTTTTGCGAGTTGAAATCCCGCAGCTTTTAGCTATTTGAAATCAGTTTTTGCGATTTGAAATCAGTTTTTGCGATTTGAAATCTCGCAGGTTTTAGCGATTTGAAATCAGTTTTTGCGATTTGAAATCCCGCAGGTTTTAGAGATTTGAAATTGGTTTTTGAGTGTTGCAATCCCGCAGCTCTTAGCCATCTGAAATCGGTTTTTGCGATTTGAAATCCCGCAGGTTTTAAAGATTTGAAATCGGTTTCTGCGAGTTGTAATCGGTCACACAATCACGTCGTATCCACCTTAATCTGTATCGTACCACGAAACGTATTTCCACATCAAAAGAGAATCGATCCATCACTCCTCCAAAGTTTTTATTCGCGTCAGTTTTAGATAAAATCAACACCTTTCCCAACACCTCCGTCCCACCTCCCAGAATCCTAACACCTAGTCGTTCAGGTGCTCAAAGAGTACAGCACTTCACCACCCAGTGGTGATGGGGCACCTCTGAAACAAGCCTCCGGTCGGGATGCATCATTTATGTTTTAAGAGGCCGGAATATGTATTATTCATACACCCTTTACCTCCGTCGAATGGAGAGGGAATATGAATGAGGCTCGGGCCAGCGATACTTATTAACTTCCATTTCCAAGTTGACAGTGCATGGATTCGAAATGGACTGTATCCGGAGATGGGCGGCTTCCATTGATAGAGACGGAAGAAATACACCAAGAAGAATATACTCAAATTGTCCTCATTTCTCCACATCCTGACATGGGTGGGCGGTGTTTGTATGGGAGTTGGAAAATGGCCCAGAGAGATTTGAACTGCGTTCATTTTTTTTTTTCAAATACTTTCGGTCTTTCGGAGAAAACTGAACGGTATTTTTTACTCCATCGAAAACTTACTCTCAAAATGTGTGTATCTTATGTTTTCCACATTTATTCACACTAAAAAAATGTTCAAACTTTATACAATTCTTTTAAGAAGTGGAAAAAACATTCTTTTTTATTGTAGAACATGTAATACAGTAAGTGTGGCAGAGCTAGATATGCAAAAATCAATCAAATCAATGTGCTACCGCGTCACTCTCCAATTCCTACCTCTAGAGTGTAGGAAAATAATTGAATTAGCGTCGCATCTCGTCGTCTGACCGTGGTTCAAAATTGGGAGCTTCAAAAAGTATGACCAACATATCGACTGGTCGTCACGTGACTGCTCTGGGAAAAATCGACTTGGTTGGCCGATTCGGCATCTTATCGCCTCTTTTGGAGTTGCAACAGATTAGGTGGTGTGAATGTGCATTTCAGTAGGGGGCTAAAGTGGTGAAATCGATAAAATCTACTACTATGTCACGGGGACCAATCAGATGGTGAATCAACATATGGGCCAGTCCCTTGGACCTTGCGCCATAAAACCCCAAAACCCAATCCTCTCGTCCTGTGGACCAATCAGATGATGAATGATCTATTCCACCCTTCAGAAGAAAGTAGTCTAAGGGTCACTTTACTACTAGCTTTGGTCATATGATCCAGGGCACATAAAAAGACTACCATGCTCACTCTACTTTTATATTTCCTCTCTGCTCGGATCTTTCCCCTCGTGATTGATCCCGGACTGTCGCCAATAGCCCATTATGTTGCTCCAGAGCGACGTTAATTCAACTATCTCCCTCCTGATGACGTGGCAGTGCACGCCTAACATAACACTCAGAAAGGCCCTGATTTAGGGAAGAAATAAATAACTTTTTCTTGCAACTATCATCCAGCTCACAGCACTGGATAAAGAATATCGTAAACAAATGTAGCACTTTTAATCCCTCAAATAAATGAGCCAAAAGACTTCTTTCCAAGGACGTGTACAGAACTGGTGAATTCTAGTAGAGATAGGGACATCCTGGTGGGCTGCAGAAACCACCTATCACGAAGTTAACCCTCTAAGTAGTTTCGACGAGATATCTCGTCCATCAAGATCTGATCAATTTTGCTAATGACGAGATTTCACGTCATCAAAATATTGCTGATTTTTTTTTACGAGATCAAGATCTGGTTAGTTTCTTCTAATGACAAGATATCTTGTCCATCAATCTGATCAGTTTTGCTAATGATTACGTTTTTGATGTGATATCTCATCGACACAACCACCAGAAGAATTAAAACCACATGCATAAAAAATGACGGAAATATTTTATTTCACAACACTAAACACACAAGTATAATCGCTTTTTAAACACAATCACCTTTTAAAAGCTGAAATTATTCCGAAAATACATCCTCCACAGTTACTATCAAAAATTCCCGCAGAGGGGGAGGATTACTGACCCCTCTCCCCCGCTCAAATCAATATCTGGAGAAATCGGAGAATAAACTCCACGCTTTGGAAATCTCCAACCAAAGCGAGGCTATTCAGAAACGAGATCTATAAAAAGGATACGTAAACATATTCAAGGTTGAACTATTTTCGGTATCTTTGGGAAAATAGCATTGCTTTAAAGGTCAATAGGCTTTCGGAACTCACTGAGTACACTAGCAAAAAAAGAAATAATGGCCAATGAACAATAAATAAAAGTAATCGATTCATCATTACGTGACCTAAAAGAAAGATATCTATCTCCCCAAGTGAGATAAAGTAGAATATTGAGTTAGGTTAGCGGTTTCTGCGATCAATTGAAAGGATTCTCCAGCAGAATAAGTTAGCATGTTTTGACACGGTCCTTATGTTTTGTCTCAATTTTCCTAGTTTTGCTTTGTCAGTGTCATCAAAAGTATATGCTTACTAGCAAACGCCGAACCTTGGCTGTTGCGTCATTTGATGGCACGCCGACCAGTAGAGACGGGAAAGTTTCCTCGATGTCTGGTTCTTGGTCCAAGGCCGGGCACTGATACAGGTGGGCAGCATCCATGACGCCCTGACCGCACAGCGGTCATCAAAAGTATATGGGGTAGGGTAGGTGAATTAACGTTTCATCAACATAACGAGCTATTGATGACGGTCCGGGATCAATCCCGAAGGGAAAGAACTAAGACAACACTTCATAATCTTGAACCACGATCAGATGACGAGGTCACACTTGAGCTGGCACTCCACTCTCCAAACTTTCACACCACGTCAGCGTGAGAACATTTGAGGCCACGATAGATTTAATGTGCACCAACCTCCACGTACACGACGGTCTTTGTTTGGATCGAGTTTCGAACTCGCAACCCTCCGGTTGCTAATCGAATACTCTTCCAACCGTGGCCCTCAAAAGCATATGAGCATGATACTCTTTTTTTATTTCCAATAGAGGTTGGTGATTGCAAAAGACTGACTGAAACCAAACAACAGAACAAATAAAAATGGCAGAAGAAGAGTCTAAGGACCCCCATTCGGTCCCTCGTTTTGAAATACCTCTCCCACATTGAAATAGAAGGGAGTTCGCAAAATATCGGAGCACGCTTGCTCGGTCCCAGTCCTGAAGATTTCGGAGCTTGAAAAAAGGATTGCAGATGTTCAGCAAGACAGTCGTGACCAGTAGCAGGGCCGAATTCTGAGTAGGATATTTGAGACTCTCCTCCTCCCAACTCACCGAAAGGTTTAGAGTTTTTCGTGGGAGGAGGATATTGTCAGAGGTAGTACATGCGTTGTGTGGCTTGTTCTGGTAATTACCATCGACCCTCTAATGAAATAGGCGGAGTATGTGCGAACGCTAAGTGCTATTCCTTCTCATCTCTCGGTTTAAAGATTTGTCACGTGGTTGTGGGGAGGAGCATGAATCCTAGTGTGGTACAAGTTATTGATTGTCTAAAGTGATTATCCAGTGTGATTAAAAACTCTGCGCTTCGATAGCCAAATCGGGCCAAGTCGATTCGTTAGCCCACTTGACCTACCCTTCTGGTATCTTACGACAGCAACTCCGTTCATATGCTCTGTCTTTTTCATGAAAAGGTCGATGACAATTACCATCTCAATTTAGCAGTTAAACCTTTTAATTCGAATTCAAGACAGTGTTATTACAATTCTGGTTATATACTTTCTTGGATAATTCATTACACACTTGCATATTTATGCATTATGGACGAGTTTCCCCGTCCTTTGTTTTTATGGATTAGAGGCGAGAGTTCTCATCATTTTAAACAATTTTAATTGAGATTTTACAATTTACAGATGAAATTATATACAATGAAAAATAAACAAATAGGTAATAGCCAGTTTCCACAAACTACATCTTCGCCATCTTCATCTTTTCTGACTCTGATCCTTCTCCTGCTCTTAGGCGTTTTCGCCTCGAGTTGGTTACTCTTGTCCAATGGCTGGCCTGCTGATAGGAATTATGTTGTTGCTAGGTTCGCGATGATGCAATATGCGCTCTGGTTGCACCTCGGAATTCCACATGGCTGACGCAAGAGTCCTCCTGATTGCGTAAGCCTGATGTTACATTTATAATTCATGGTAACAAACCCGTTCAACAAGAGTTAAGCGCGGCGCAGAATGAGTTTTTGTTTCTCAGTTCGTTAAAATCTTGTGAGGTGTCAAAGGTAAAGTCATGGCAAAACTTTTAGGAGACTAGTATTTCATCGGTTTGTGGTCTCTGGCTTTTGGGCTGGGGTGTCGTTGGTCACTACTGCGGGGTGCCAGGCTTGATGCTACGGGATCTCAGAGGGTAGCTACCACTTTTGGATTCCTAGAGACGGTCATCACAGATCCACAAACTCCGGAAATCTGGAATCTCTCTTCTAAAAAGATCTCTCCTCTTTAGAAAGAGAAATTAGAATTCTCTCTTGCGGATACATCCCCATGGAACCCTCACTTCATAATAAATACTCTGACCAATTTCAGCAAGTCCACTCATCCTACAGTTAATTATTCTGATTTTTTGACCCCTCCTATTTTCTGGTAGACACACGGAGGCCAATGGAACGATGTATATTTCGGTTTAACCACAGTTAAGTTTCAAACTTTTGTTGACACCATAAACTGCTGCTAACGTGATAGACGATTTTTATTTTTGTAATTTGTGAAAAATTTGTCACTAATTGATTTCAGTAACTAAAAATGTAATAGTGCAATGTACACGATAGAGAGCAACTCTTAATTCCTTGATAACATCAAGTCTTGCACGATACTTATTTTTTATAGCTGCTACAACTGAAAATCCAGTTTAACATAAGTATGTTGTTGCAAGCGGTATGAGCATTTAATAGTTTTTTCACTTAATGTTGGGTATTCTTGTCGAACATTAATCCAAAACTTTGCCAAAGAATTCTCTTTAAAATTTATTTTTAAAGAAACATCAGTCTATAAATCTATAAGATGATCCTGGTCAGTAATGCATAATGAACTTGGCAGGTTTGCATCAAATGGATTTGTAATCCAGCTCCATGCATCAAAAAATATTTCATAAAAATATTTTTTTGATGTCTTGTAATGTAACTAGATGGTCAATCAAATTATTTTTCACCTGTGAAGGAAGTGTTTGAAGATCAGTTTCTTTAAGCATTTCGATAATAGTGGGAAACATTTCTAAATCATCATTTTTCAAACTATGTCCAAAGTTGCAATTTTTTTAAAAACGTCTGAATTTTATCATTCCAATGAAGTATATTGTCTCATTTCTTTGAAGGAATTTATTCAAAATATTTACTTTTTCAAATATATCTGCAAGATATGCCAGTTTATAAAGGAAAACAACATTGCAATAAAGCTCTGCCATTGTGTGATTTTGATCATGCAAAAAACAGAAATCTTCATATCTCAGATCTTACATTCTGTTCGACACCTTTCCTCTTGAAAGCCATCTGGTTTTGGTATGAAAAAGTAAGGATACATGTTCTGAGCCCATATTTTCACACAGAACCTTGAAAATTCTAGATTTTAATGGCCGAGATTTGATGAAATGTACAGTTTTTATAACACCCTGTAATACTTCATTTAGAGGAGAGCTTATCTCTTTAGATGCCAGTGACTGTCGATACAGTTTGTCCACTTGGCTTCTGGAGCTACTGCTTTCACCCTCGCTTTATTCTCCTGACATTGCACGAGCTTCATCTGTGCATATGCCAATGCATCTTTCCCGTGAAATATCATTGTCTTTTAAAAACTCGGGGCTGGCCTTGACGCGCGCTCCAAAAGCAAGCGTCCGTTATTTTCCTTCGTGCGCCGCAAAAAATAAATAAAATTTTTTTTTTTGCCAGTTTACCTGAATAAATTCGGGCCCCCTTGGTGGGCGCTCCCCAAAGTTTGAGAACCACTGGGTTATACCATTGAATATAAATTAGTAGTTCCCCAGACAACAAAGTGATAAGCCGCTGAAATATGTTCCATAATGAAAGAAATTGAAAACAAAAAATTATTTAAGAGGAATAAAGAATTTCTGATTACGTGTATGAATGAGACTAATACTTTAAAGTTTAGGATAATATGACCCCCAGAATAGTGGATATACTATTATAATTTTTGGAATTTTTTTCAACATGAAAAATAGCTAGCCTGAAAATTTTGAAGTGACTTGTCATTAGTTGCCCCTTCATTTAAAGTACTCCAAACTATAAAATTCATTAAATACCCTTGATGGATTTTATTAATAACATATTTTATTACTTTTCATGTTAAATAACACTTATCTTAAATCGATTTCAATAAATGCACGAATACAATAGAATTATTTCTGTTTCGAACAAGTTTATTGCATTCTTAATGTGGCTTCTTCCTTCTGGATTGCAATGTTAATTTTGCAAAAGAAACTTTTACACCAGGTACCACGCTGACATTTCTAATTTGGAATATTCACCATAGTTTTATATATCCATGCGTATTGCATAATTGTGTATATGTGTATATTAAAAATGTATTGGATTGGATGCCGTACTGTTTCCCTTGTGCGGCTTTCATCTATATCAGTGGTAGTCAACCTGGTCCCTACCGCCCACTAGTGGGCGATTCAAGCTTTCATGGTGGGCGGTAGGGGTTTTGTCTGATGCTGAAGCTACTTTCCGTTATTAGCGCGCATCTATGACTCAATGACAGAGCAGGTTGTACTGCACTGTAGTGCGCATGACGAGGGCGTGGTGTACCAACGGCCATCACTCAAGTTGAATTTATTTCATGGTGGGGCCAGTACGTAGTTAGATTTGTGAAAGTAAGCAAATGCCTACGGCTGCAAACAAGTTTTATAAATTGTGTGAATTATTGTGAGCCCATGTCTCTATTAAAGAAATATGCTCGTGGCTATTTACCGTAGTATCTGAAGATGAGTTTCATCAAATCTGTTGTAAATAAACAACTCCCAATGCGTTTACTGTGTCATAAAACATTATCCAATGCAGCAATGAAGCCAAGTCTTTTGCGAGAACATCTTGCTACAAAGCATTCAAAAGATAAAGGCAAGACCATTGAATATTTTCAGGAAATATATAAAAAAATTTCAAAATGTTCCAACAATCCTTGCATCATTTAAGAAACAACATGCAACGAACGAAGATGGATTAACTGCCGCTTATAGCATTTCACAATTAATTGCAAAAAGTGGTAAAACTATAATATTTGAGAAACTTTAATAATTCCCTCTATAAAAGAATTTATTTCAACTGGTAATGCATCAGGATATACCTGAAGCTTTAAAAACGTTGCCTCTAAGAGATAGCACAGTAAAGTGACGAATTTAAGAAATGGTAAGTTAATGTTGGAAATATATAAACTTATAGGTATTCTCCAAAACTCTTCACTTTCTATACAATTGGACGAGTCTACCATTGCAGATAATAATCTTTTATTGATGACATATGTACGTTATTTTGAAAAAATACATTACGAGAAGAAATGCTATTCGCAATAAATCTCATTGCAGATACAAGAGGATTATCAATGTTTAATGCTGTGAAATCATGCTTTGCAAAAAATTATATACCTTTGAACAATATTGTTGCATGCACTACTGATGGAGCACCATTAATGATAGGTCGCTATCGTAGATTTGTTGCTTATATGAAGGAAGAAGTGCAAAATGTTCTATGTATTCATTGTGTGGTGCAAAGACAACATCTTGTAGGAAAACATTTAAGTACAAGTCTCCATTCATCATTAACTATAATAATTAGAGCTGTAAATAAGATCAAATCCAATGCCAAACATAATAGAATGTTTCGACAGCTGTGCCAGGACAATAATGAAGAATTTATTAGGTTACTTTTACACACAGAAATTCGGCGGCTGTCAAAAGGTACATGTTTGTCTCGTTTTGTATCATTATATGATAGTATCATACATTTTTTTGAAAGTATTAATGAGACCAATCTCTGTCAACAATTAAAACCAGTAATAATGATGCCTTTTATTTGGTAGATATTTTCAAGAGATTCAATGAAATCAATTTGCAGCTTCAAGGAGCTAATAAAACTCTTATCAATTGCCAAAATATTGTGTCATTTATCGACAAACTTGATCTTCATTAAAATCTATTGAAGAGAGAATTTCTTCAGTTTCCCGAATTATCATCTATAAAAGATGATGTAATTCCAGAGGAGATTGAAAGATTCAGTAGCCACCTTAACGAACTTAAATTGGATATGGAAAAACGATTTGAAGATATTTTGAACTTGAAGGTCTATGACGGGATGAAAAATACTTATACTGCAAATATTGAGGATGCTGGTACAACTTGCCAAGAAGAACTGTTAGAACTTAGATATGATGAAGAGAGTAAATATAAATTCGATAGTGGTGGACATGAAAACCTATAGCTAAATAAAAAATGCCTGCGTTATATCCAAATATGTGGAAAATGATATTCAATTTATTGATACATTTCCCTACCTCATACCTTGTAGAATCAGGCTTTAGTGCTGTTAATCATATTATCACTAAACAGAGAAACCGTCTGAATATTTCCGAAAGAGGAGACATTGACCTTACGAAAATTGAACCAGATATTAAATATTTAGTTTCGCAGCATCAGCCTCAAGTATCTCATTAATAATTAATTAAAGGTCATTTAATAGACTTTATACTTTTATAGTTTTATATTTAATTTTCTTTTTCTTCAATTTAAGCAGCTTCCGCACTAGTAGGCGCTGTATCGATTAAGATTCAGAAATGCAGCATCAAATTAAATTTTCTGTGTATTATAAACATATGCAAAATATAAATAAAAAGATAAATTTAACTACATATTTTTACTAAACTTCCACTCAAAAATTACGAGTACTTTGCAGTTGCTCTAAATTAAGTTACTGCGGAATTGGTGTGGGCGGTAAGAAAATTTTACTACCAACAAAGATACAAAAGTGGGCGGTAGGTATAAAAAGGTTGACTACCCCTGATCTATATAGTCCATCTTACGGAGGTGTTTCGTGGTTTAGGGAGAGTCGAGCAATCCACTACACATACAAAGCATTTAAGATAGTACATAAAAAACAAAAGGTAAGTGAAGGGCAAAAGATGTAAGCACAAAAATACACTATGACGTAAAAAAAGTATTATACAATTTGTTAAATTTACAGAGAACAAAATAATAATAATAATACAAACTATATAAAATTTGAGAGAACACTATACAAAGAACAAGGATGCATATTCAAAAGAGGTTTAAGAGCAAAACGTTTTAAAAGACTATTATAAAATATGGATAAAAGAATTTCGTAAGAAAAGTTCGGGAAAAAGAATGATAAAAAGCGATGCTGAATAAGAAATGGTTCAATTTAAATAATGGACTGCAGTAAGATAAAGAAAATGCGTGTTTTTTAAGTCAACAGACACATTTATTTTCAGTAGGTGAGCATCACAGGACATCAACATAACTAGACAATGTAAACATGAATTAAAATGGATAATGACATATCAAGGGACCGAGCGTCCATCCTCCTTCATGGACAAACAGGAAGTGCAGTAGAATCTTGATTATTCGAAGAAATATGGACCAAGGCCATCTTGGATGATCAAAAATTCGGATAATATGGACATAAAAATCCAAAACAGTGTATGTCACAATACCTGCTGCTGATAGTTTCATAAAGCAAGGTATGTATTTTAATTAACGTCATAATGGAGTAATACAACGGGCTATTGCTGACGATCTGGTATTGAACCCGAAAGGAAAGATCCAAGGACAATATCACGTAATTATGAATCACGGTCAGATGACGAGGTCAAAACCTGAGCTGACACCATACTCTTCAAACTCATAAAGCAAGGATTAAAGATAATCTGTACACGGATTTGAGTCACAATACGTATTTATTGTGATAATCTTACAATAAGTCACTCTCATGTTTTGTTTTGACAGGCAACATATTGTGCCAGTTAAGCCAGACCAGTTAAGAAAATGTCCACTCTAAGGGTCTAGGCTTTAAAAATCTTTTAACTAAAAAAAATTTGCATTCAAACCTTAAAAACAACAGCAATCTGAGTATCCAATTCTGTTCGGATAACACGGACACTCGGTTAATTGAAGCTCGGATAATCAAGGCTCTATTGTACCTCGTTCCTCGCCATACCCCACATCAACTTCCCAACGTTTCAGGTGTGATGATCTCACAGTGATGAAATACGGAATTTGAAAAACCAATCAATTGATATTTCTATTTCCGAGTTCGCTCATATGCATTTCCTTAGTTGTGTGTGGTTGGTTGCGTTTTTATGGCACAAGGACCATATTTGGCCAAGCTGCGCCAAACGCAAGACTGACAGCAATATACATACAAGGAAAGTTTTACTGACACAAAAGGGAAGAATGCACCCAGAGAGGAATCAAACCTTCCCCGCTTACATTTGGAAGGTTTCTAGTATAGTGGATAAACCCACTGATCCATGGCTTAGTTGTGTGTGTAACAACTTCAATACCCAACCCCCAGTGGTGTCGTGTCCTGTCATCTGAGCGGACAAGGGTTGGCAACCCTACAGAAGGGAATTAACCTTCCTGTCGATAACCCTACAGAAGGGAATTAACCCTGTTGTCTATACGAGGTATCTCGTTATTATAAAAAACTGACCATATCTTGATTTCATGATCATCTAAAAATTGGCAATATCTATATGACGAGATATCTTGTCATTAGAAAAACTAGTCATATCTTGATGGACGAGATACCTTGTGATTAGAAAAACTAGTCATATCTTGATGGACGAGATACCTTGTGATTAGAAAAACTAGTCATATCTTGATGGACGAGATACCTTGTCATTAGAAAAACTAGTCATATCTTGATGGACGAGATACCTTGTCATTAGAAAAACTAGTCATATCTTGATGGACGAGATATCTTGTCATTAGAAAAACTAGTCATATCTTGATGGACGAGATATCTTGTCATTAGAAAAACTAGTCATATCTTGATGGACGAGATATCTTGTCATTAGAAAACTAGTCATATCTTGATGGACGAGATATCTAGTCAAAACCACTAGAGGGTTAAGAGTTCTGGTATCAGACTTGTGGAGGATCTTGTGGTGAAGCTCTCAAAATTGGGATGGGGAGAAGGGCTTACTGGACAGTGAATGTCCGATAGGGGATAACTTAAAAATTGAGCATTTCTCAGGTATTCGTCTTTCCTAAATTCATTCAAATTCGATACATAACGATATAACGAAGCGATAACGATGCCTTCGCTGACATAAACTTTTAGGAAATAGATATATTAAAATTATAATAAAAGATTGTCAAGGCAGAATATTGCTGAATTAGCCGATTTAAAACTTCAATTTCTTTTTATCTGCAATTCGGACTCTGCCCTTAAATAAAAGAAATTAGACTACTGTAAGTAGGTAGTTGAATTTACGGTTCATTGGTGCAACACAAGGGGGTATTGGCGACGTTTCGAGATCAATCCCGAAGCAAAGAATCCAAAGACAACTTATAATTTTGAACTGCAGTCAGATGACGCGGTCTCATATGAGCTGACACCCCATTCTCCAAGCTTCTACACCAGGCCAACATGAAGACATTTGAGGTCACGACAGATTAACGTTCACCAGCCCTCACGTACACAACAGTCTTAAGTTGTCTTAAGTAGTATCGAGTTTCGAACTCACAACCTTTCCGGTGGCTAATCAGTGACTCTACCAACTGGGCTACCGCGACCTTGAAATTGAAAAGGTAAAGTGTATGCCAACAATCCCAAGACAATAGAAATGGTCTACTAACAAGAACCACTGATTGGCTTTTCCTCTCAAGGAAAACACCTTCACTTTCTAAACGTGCACCATAGAACGCAATTCATTTTAAACCCATACCACTGTCTTTTTAATGAACAAGCAAAACAACGAGTCGTTAGTGTCAATTAGAACCGTCAAGCCGTCACGTAAATGAAAAGTCACTCTAACCGCAAAGGGCTTCCCTGTAGAAACACCACTTAACAATAAGATCGTCTTTTGGTTAGAGCTTTTAACGCGCAAATTAAGTCATAAAGGGAAAACGGCTTTTGAAAGCGGAGGGTTCAGAACCGTGCATACGTCTGGAAAGAAGTTTCGCCTTCACAAACTTTCCGAAAGTTTTCTGCACAGTTGTCAGGACTCAAAGGGAAAGAGAGACACCAAGTGATTAATGTTCCATTCACCTCAACCGTTTCTCCCAAAAGGAAAATCTTCTCCTGGAGAGTCAGTTTCTCCCTGTTGTGGGAAAAGATTATTAATCTAATTTACACAAGCCAAACTTTTCGATGTCATACTTGTGACTTATTGTGCCTGAATCTTTGTCGCAGCTTTGGTTTTTTTTCACTTTTGTGTTATCGATTGCTTTAATATCCTGTTTCCAGCCTAGGCTCGCGTGAAAAATGAGATGCCTGGAGATTCAGCTGGCTGTTGTTTATGGATGCGATTTCGCGGGATGCTGACAGCAGGGCTGATGGCTTTGCATGAATTGCAAATCATTCGTGGGGGTGTTTTTGCATGCGCGACCCATTACGAGGGGCTGCGCCAGTTAGAAACGGCGGGGGAAAGTTTGTTGTCTTTTATCACCTTGTTTGATGTCGGGTTCTGGAGTCGTCTTTTCTGATTTCGTTCAAACGGAATTGTTTTAACTGATGTGTATTGCTTTGTTTGGGCCGAATTGTTTGCATGTGAATCCCCAAAAATAATTTACCCTCACAGTTGCTTCGACGAGATATCTCGTCCATCAATATTGCTAATGACGAGATATCACGTCATCAAGACACATATTGACGAATTTTGATGATGACCAGATCAAGATCTGGTCAGTTTTCTTGTAATGACGAGATTACTCGTAGATCCGTAATGATCTTGTCACTCTTGCTAATAAAGATATACTTCGTAGGAACAACCACCAGGAGGGTTAAAATACGTTGTTATGTCGTGTATCCATCTCTTATTTTTAATTTATAAAGTTTTCCGTTTAGAATTCCACTGGAGCGCAAGAGAATCGAACTGAAAGTTAAATTTTGGGGAATCTACGAAAAAAATTAGTTCGTCCAGGGAATCTATATGGAGGGGGATACCAGTCCTATGGTACCGAGATCATGTGAAATATTTTTTTACTGTAATGTCAGTCTGTTTTCTAGATTCTCCTCAGGGCTCGGAGTGTAGATCAATCCGAGGGCAACACTTCGAAATTTTGAACCACGGTCAGATGACGAGGTCAACACCTGAGATAGCACCCCACTCTCCAATGGCGCAGCTTGTCTGATTTTGGACTTTGCTCCATTAAACCCAAACATCGAATCCCCACTCTCCAAACTTTCCACACCATGCTAAAGTAAAGACAATTAGCCCTCCTGGTGGTTGTCTGGACGAGATCTCTTCAAAGTGACAAAATCTGACCAGATCTTCATGGCGGAGATATCTCGTCATTAGAAGAAATTTGGCCAAATATTGATCAAGTCAACGAAAAATTAACAGTATTTTGATGACAAGATTGATTAGATCTAGATGGATGAAATATCTCGTCGAAACCACTTGGAGGGTTACAACTAATAGGAAAATTACTTAACTTCCTTCACAGTAATGTCCCATACGAAAGCGGTAGAATAATCTGGACTTCCAAAGTGTACAGTCCCTCCTGAGGAAGGGCTTGTGATAGCACAGTGTACCCTTTAGGCTTCACTTTGTAACCTGCCCTCATTTTTTCCTCTCGTTTATTTCTCTTTTCTTTCTTTTCTTAGGATTGCTGTGTCTCAGTGGGTTTTTCCACTGAAAAGGCAAACCCACTAAGGAAAGGAATAACAAAATAATGTACTCCTGGAAAGAAGGATTTTTTCAAAATTCTACGAAGGGAAGCACGAATGAAGTACCCTGGGATGGGAATACCAAATGTTTCAAAACATTCAACTGAATAAATAATTCTTAACATATCAGGGAGGAAAAAATGGTCTGCTTTTTGTGACAGACTGAAACCGAGACTTAAGACAAAACCATGCGACTGTTTCTGGATAAATGGTGGGATACATCACATTCCCAGAAATACAGTAACCTTTCGATCTATCGTACTTTTGGAGGCACAAGAAAAAACAGGGGAGAGCGAGGGTCGAGAAAACCTGCTTATTAGAAATACAGGAACACACATTAAACATTATTATATTACACGCTCTTTAGTTAAATTTAAGCTGCGAGTTGAGCACAAAATCGATGCTAGAACCTTTTAATAGGAAATTAAATACGGTAGAATATTTTTGAAAATACCGTCCCCCCAAGAAAAAGACGGTTGGTTGGTTTTATGGTGCAGTTTTTTTTGGCGCAGTTTTTTTTTGGCGCAAAGGCCATATGCTGGACCAGACACAATCAAGTAATAGACATACATACGCAATGAAAGTTTTTCTGACACAAGTGAGAAATACACTCGGGGAGGAATGCAATTGACAGGAATCGAAACTGCGCCTCGTGCAATTAAAAGTTTGCTAGCGCAGTGAGCTTACCCACTGAACCACGACGGCCCCGAAAAAGACAGTAGCGTAAGAAATCAAACTAAGTCAACCTTCTCGTCCCGGTTTTGAACACCCAAATATGAAAACCAATTGATCTTCGGATAAGTGCTTGAAATAAATGACATTGAAATCCAGTTATAAAGAAAAGACAGATTTATTTTTGATACCCTTCCTTTAGATTTTGTCCCCAATGAATAAAAATGGGTGATATAGCCAAATGCGCGATATATCAAACGTAGATATATTGATGGGGGTTACTGAATTAGATCGTGTCTTTAGAAAAGCAATAAATATATAATAAGAACATTTGTTTTTCACACTTATATTATGTTCCCTGTTTTTCTATTACAAAATAACTATAAAAGATTTTGATGCTAAGGCTCGTGTCCCACATTCTAGAGAGCGAAGCTATGCTTTTTTCCGTTAAAGGTACTTAGAATATTTCAAATTCAGATAATGGGATCATCGACCATCTAATAAAATAGACAAAGCATGTGCTCGAAGCTTCATGCTATTTCTGCCGATCGCTAGGCTTCAAGATCTGTGACGTAGTTGTGGGAGAAAGCATGAATCCTAATGTTAGACAAATTATTGATTGGTTAGAGATTATCCAGAGGGATTAAAAACACTGGTCTGCGCTTCGATAGCCAAACGGCGCAAGTCAATTCGTATGCTCCCGTGAAATTCACAGATCTTACGACAGTTACTCCGCCCATACACTCTGTGTACTTCATCAGAAGGTCCCTGGAGTTGAGTCCTTGTCGTAAAATCTTGTTAGCGGAGAAAGTGTCATAACACCTTGTTTAAATTGAAATTATTACAAACACGTGCAGCAACAACCTTCACTTCCATAGATATAAGTAAAAGCTACCCTAAGAATAGATTTCCCCGACAAACAAGAAAACATAAAATATGTAAATGGTGAGTGAGCCCGCTTACTTTATCAAGGGGAGCAAAGCCAGGAATCACTTAAAAGGGATACTTTGAGTTTTTTCTGTACTTGTGTGAGGCCGGGCCGAAGAGATCAACACAAGTTACCCCCCGAAAACTCAAGTACTACCAGAAAGAAAATCATAAAAATTATTACCTATTACCAAGGTTAGGAAGGAAAAATCAATAGAACAGCCAAAGGAATAACCTTACCGAATGTTGCCGCGCAAGCCAGGAGAGCAGAACACTGCCAGATTCGTTCTATCTAGAATAGCGCATCTAAAAAGAGCAAGAGGATGGCTTGGAGATAACATGAAAGATTTGTACAAGGGAAAGGGAGGGGATAAAAGTAAATTTTAACGAGAAATTGAAATTGTGACAAGAAATTAAGATTGTGGCAGGGGTGAATTTGATGGAATAAAAGAGAGCAAAAGGTGAAAAATATAATTATGAAATTGATTAATGATTCCATCTGGTTGTGAATATAAGAAGGAAAATAAAAATAAAAACTAATTTTAAATGAGGTTGAAGATGGGATTATAGAAAATATTTTTAAAGAAATCTGTTGGGGAAGTTGTTATTTAAGAGGGTAGTTTTAAGAGTTTTGAGCTGATTATCTATAGTAGTTTGGTCCCTGCAGATATGATGAATTCAATGAATTTGATTATAAATTAAGTTTTTGTAGTTACTGAAAGAGACATTAGAGTCCCAGGGAAACAAGCTTGTTAATATTAAATTGAAAGTCATTTTTATTGTCATAGATATCGGTTGTAGATTTAGAACTGACATCAATATGAATGTCAAGTAAGTTAGTAGATAAAGGTGAGCTATTTGTTTTTCGAGGATGAGTTCAGTGGGATAAATATTTTTCCAAAAATCAGTGAACTCTGGTGAGTTAAAAATGATTAAATCATCTATGTAGCGATAGGAGCTAACAAATTTAGATGTGTGCAATCTTTCATAAAAATGGAGGTAGATGTTAGCTAGGATGCTGGAAAAGTGGTACCTTGTGGTATTCCTTGTACTTGTTGGAGAGGGATACCAGTGAAGAGGTCTTTAAAATCGAAGGAGTCAATTTGTGAGATATTGTTATTAGAAGAAAGAAAATTAAAAATGGAGTGTTATTGTTAATGATCCAAAAGTTTTCTTTTAACGTGATAGCTTTAAGAATGATTTTTTAAAATTTTAAAAATATTTTGCCTTGTTTATACATGTAATTTTGGTTAGTGCCACAAGTGATGAAACTAAAAGCTGTGGGGTTTTGTGAAATTTAGGGATGATGGTAATGTAGGGGAAGAGTACATTGTAGCTCTTAAGCTTTAGTTTTGTTGAAGGCAATGATTTTTTTGACAATAATATTATGAGTAGCATGTGTTTTTTGTAAGTGATGGACTTTTTAAGTTCAAAATCTAGTAGGTTAAGATAAAGTTTTTTGCTGAAGAAAACGAAATTGCAGTTGGCTTTGTCTATAGGAATAATAATAAAAAGAGATTGTAGGTTTTTAATTGAATTTCTAATTTCTGCAAAATTGAAAGTGCTAGTTTTAAAAGTAGAGGAGACGATTTTTTAAAAAAAAATTGTAAAGGCACCATTTCTATTGAGTGAAAAAATCCAGGGGTAAAGAATATTTGCTTGGTATTTTGAGGCAGAAGAGGTCTATGTCGTTAAGAAAATTTTGGAGTGTGAAGGATTTTTAGTTTTAAGCAGAGGGGTCTAAATTTAGTACCTTTTAACATGAGTTGTCTAAGTAATGCATTTTTGGACAATATCGAGGTTACCAGTGATTATGAGATCATGGTGGGGATCGATACAATTAGAGTAGTGTTTATCTTCACAGATACAGATGGAAGAGTCTCGGAAAAGATTGGTGGAGTTGCAGAATTTGTTGTAATTAAAAATCAACCGACCGAGTGTGATATTTAAAACTTTTGAAAATATTGACATTTTTAATGGGGAAGAGAGGAAGCAGTTGATGAAGAACTGAGGAGAATTTGAAATTATCATAAGTAGAGTTTAGAAATGTAATAGTAAAGTGGAGAGGGTCTGCATTCTTACTGAAGTTTAAGGAAGGGATGCGAGAGTGAAAAAGGTCATAGATTAGGATTTTAAAGTGAGTATTTTTGAAAGGGTAAAAGTGTCAAGCATTTCAAGGAATTTGATACCTTCTTTTTTATTTAGAGAGAAAATGCAGTTTTTAACAGTTTTCCAGTTAAAGGAGGTGTTGAAGTGTAATTCCAAATGTTCCAGATCTTTCTTGATATTTTTACAGGGTGTAGGGAATGACAGTTTTAATTCTATTTTTATTTCTTTTTCTACCACCTCTACAGCCACGTTTAGTTTTAGTACCAGTGGTGTGAAAAATTTGGGATGTGTTGCATTTTGAAGGGTTGATGTGTGTGCCATAAAAAAGCATCATTAAGTCCATATGACAAGGTAGTTTTAAATTTGGATATATAGACGTTTTCAAGTTCGAGTCTTTTGTTAAGGTCAGGATAAATATTTAAATTGGAGATTTTAGCATTGGTGAAAGAGTGAATTTGAAAATGATTAAATTCAGCATTAAAGGATTCAATTTTACTGTAATTTTTGATGTTGGATCTGTGTAAATTGATTCGGATATTTAAGGAGTTAGAAGTTTGACCAATAACCGGGCTCCTCCTTTGGGAGGTTAGGCGAAGGGCCAATCACCCATCCCTTTAAAAAATTATCGATTACAGAAACTGGAAATCTAGACGACTTTGTCCTTAGGGCTGATGTGATGTCTTGCTAGACCCCAGTTGACGGCTATCTTGCCTGGTCTCAGAACTCGCAACAAATGATGCATCAAGGGGAAAGCCGAAAGGACCCTTTGTTGCGGATGAAGTCATTCACAAAACCTAATAAAAACCATTGGGTTTTGTGAATGGGATCATTAACAATAACACTTCTTAATTTTCTTTCTTCTAATAACAATATCTCACAAATTGAATCCTTCGATCTTAAAGACCTCTTTACTAGTATCCCTCTCCATAACCTTATAGATGTTCTTAACTCCTACTACACTGAATTTAATCTTCTTAATATTTATCAACAATATTGGAATAGCCTTATCAATCTTCGTATCCTCAATATTTTTATCTTAAATAATGAACATCTATTCCAACAAGTACAAGTAATACCACAAGCTTTACCACACTTTTCCAGCGTCCTAGCTAACCTCTACCTCCATTTTTATGAAAGATAGCAGACATCTAAATTTGTTAGCTCCTATCGCTACATAGATGATTTAATCATTTTTAACTCACCAGAGTTAACTGATTTTTGGAAAAATATCCCACTGAACTCATCCTCGTAAAAACAAACAGCTCACCTTTATCTACTAACTTACTAAACTAATACTAACTTACTAACTTACTACTAACTTACTAACTATGACAAAAAAATGACTTTCAATTTAATATTAACAAGCTTGTTTTCCCTGGGACTCTAATATCTCTTTCAGTAACTACAGAAACTTAATTTATAATCAAATCCATAGAATTCATCATATCTGCAGGGACCAAACTACTATAGATAATCAGCTCAAAACTCTTAAAACTACCTTCTTAAATAACTTCCCCAACAGATTTCTTTAAAAATATTTTCTATAATCCCATCTTCAACCTCATTTAAAATTAGTTTTTATTTTTATTTTCCTTCTTATATTCACAACCAGATGGAATCGTTAATCAATTTCATAATTATATTTTTCACCTTTTGCTCTCTTTTATTCCATCAAATTCACCCCTGCCACAATCTTAATTTCTTGTCACAATTTCAATTTCTCGTTAAAATTTACCTTTCTCCCCTCCCTTTCCCTTGTACAAATCTTTCATGTTATCTCCAAGTCATCCTCTTGCTCTTTTTAAATGCGCTATTCTAGATAGAACGGATCTGGCAGTGTTTTGCTCTCCTGGCTTGCGCGGCAACATTCGGTAAGGTTATTCCTTTGGCTGTTCTATTGATTTTTCCTTCCTAACCTTGGTAATAGGTAATAATTTTTATGATTTTCTTTCTGGTAGTACTTGAGTTTTCGGGGGGTAACTTGTGTTGATCTCTTCGACCCGGCCTCACACAAGTACAGAAAAAACTCAAAATGCATACAAGTAAAAAGGCAAAAGGCTAAAAAGCCCAAATACCGAGGTATAAACAGTCAAACATAAGCCAAAAAACCGTACTGTCCATGTAGGCGCGCCGAAGCAGCAGGCATGGCATGGTTAGCAATATGATTCAATAATTCAAAACAAAGAGAAATTTAGAAATTTAAATGTAAGAGTACCAAGAAAAAATTTCGAAAAAAATGAAGAAATGTTATTTGATCAGGGCGTCATCAGGGATGAGCCTGACCCAGTCAACACAATATGGTGTTTTCTGTGTGTGGGCGGCAGTTCACCGAAAGATTTATTTGCTGGCGGTCCTCATGTGATTTAGGGGGTTTGTTGTCCGATTTGAGGTTTGTTAATGTGGGTGAGTTTGTACTCTCTTTTCCGAATACAATGAAGTTTGATAAAAAAAAAATTTAGCCCCATATAAGAAATGGAATTGTGCAAAATATGAGATGCATATCTAAACTATTTTTCGAATTACAGGGGATTGAAAACAAAAAAGTAAGGGCAAAATTTGAGTCACATCATGCTACAAATTTTGTAAAATCTCAAGTTCCCCTCATGCTTTAAAGCTGAACTCGATTTGTTTGAGCTAGATTTAGAACTAATTAATATTTGATGGTTCAGTCTTCTGACAAAACAAAGCTTTGAGTAACAATAAACTAAGAACTAGGTGCTGCCCTCTGTGAGCAAAAAAATGAAACATTTGCACATCTATCCTATGTAAATTTTTTCAGTCCAAAACAAATTGAATGTCTTAAAGCTTTTTCTGTGTTCCAACTTGAAATTTGAAGTGTATATTAGGGAATGAAGTGATAATGTATTTTTTCATAATTTTTAAAAAGTAGGTTTTTGGAAGATAAAATTTTATTTTTAAAAATTAAAGGTTCTTAAGGTTTTTGAAGAAAATATTCTACCAAATTGCAAACAATTTTAAACCTTATTTAATAAACTTTCAATTGACAGCAAAAATGACTTTCCAACATAGATATATCGCAAGATATTAAAAGCAAGTTGCTACAAAAGTTTAAATAATACACACAAATTCAAATTTTCCAACTAATCAAACGTTTATCTAAAAATAATTTGTGCTTTTAGTTAACTACCCAAAGAGAACCTTCTCGCCAATTTTGGTTGAAATTGGAGTTATCAAGGTTGAGTGCTATATTAGATTGACATGAAATGAAACTAGTTAAACTCTCGTATAACTCAGTAGATGGCAGCACCAATATTCACAACCGTAAAATCAATCAATCATTGAAATGGATCAAAAATTCAAATCACACAACACAGTATTAACGAATGTCTGAGTCTCCAAACGTTGTGTTTATGAAAAAAAAATAAACAGCCTTGTTCGGAAAAGCCATTTGGTCTAGTAATTTTTAATTTAAGAATCTTTGACAATGTAAAACAATTAGTGTTAAAAAAAGACAGCATTAATTCTTTCAATAATTGAACGAATTTTAAAGAATTTAATTGAAGTATTGGTTTAATTTCAGTCTGATTTTTTGAAATTCCGAGCCACATACTTGTTTTTGCGTGAAATATTTTTTATTAATAAAAGTTCTACTAACAAAGTATACGAGAAACAAAGATGTAAAGCCGATTTGACATAAGAAATTCAAAACGTACTACTAGCCCATAATTGATTGAAAAGAATTCCCTAAAGAATGTAGACTAATTTGACACAAGTTAATCAAGCGATGTTGAATTCTCAGTAATTCCTTTCGTAGTACTTTTTTATACAGTTTTACATGATTGCAAGCAATTATAAATAGCAATTTTTTAAATGAAATTAATAGGTGGAAATTGATTTTATAGAACTATCATAAAACAGGAACTTTTATAGCATATACTTCTGTTGTAGTACTAAGTATTAAATTCCAAACTTAATCTCTCAATATGGGTATTACGTAATCGACCTTTCGGTTACCGTAAGCAAAATTAAATCATCTAAATTTAATTCATAATTGGTTGGACTAATTGTGAAATTATGTTCATTACTTTTGTTTAAGAAATGTGTACTTCCTGTTGTTAAGATTACCATATAATTTTAGAAATTAAACCTTTCTGACGTAGAGAGGAGCAATTTGACATCAATTGTAAATTCTTCGTGTTCGTCTAAATTTCTCAGTATTGTATTTCCCCAGTGAAACAATTAGAATTCGAATTGGAAGGTTATGAATTGTTAAGAACACTTGTATTCCGTTTGTTTCACAGAATTTGTGGTGAAAATATTGAAGAAAATATTTAGTTACTTCATTTGTACACCAGATGGCAGCAGCACTGCCAAGGTAAAAGCATTAAAAGAACAATTTTTTGATGTACTAAGCTTTCAGTAACTTGAAAGCCATGTTTTGTCATCAGTGATCGCATATATCTATGCTATTTTCCTATTAGGAATAGCAAAATTTAGTACTCTCTTGGGACGAAAAATATGAACATAAATATTTAATTTCAAATTTAAAGTGTGTAGTAACTATATTTTGTTTAAAATTCAGTTTTAATAGGCAATAAAAACGAATAAAATCTAGAGTTTTAATCCAATAAATTTTAATAATTTTAAGATAAATTTATTCAAATTCAATAAGGTATAAAAAATAATCGGACTTACATGCAATAAGGAGTGTTTTGTATTAATAATCAAAATATTTAGAGAATTTCGATGAAAATGGACGACTACGCAATGAAAACTCAATCAATCTTCAAAAAAGGCGAAATTAAATAAATGATTATGATTTCAAACACCGAGGTTATATGCAGTCTATAATTATATGCTTTGTGCAACCTAAAACGTTTCATGAACTAACAATAATTGCTCTCTTAACCCCCCTGGTGGTTGGCTCGATGAAGTATCTCGCTGTTAGAAAAAACTGACCAGATCTGATGGACGATATATCTTATTAGAAAAACTGATCGGATCTCGATCTCGTCATCATCCAAAAATTGGCGAGATATCACGTCGAAACCACAAAGAGGATTATTCAAATTTGGATCAAGAATAGTGTTTTCAATGATAGGAACGAACTAGAAAATTTACTGTGGAGATAGGGGTAAAAGCATTGCAAATAAACATGATCAAATCCTGACCCAAAATTTAAGTTCTTAAAAAAACTAGAAGATAGCGCAAAATCAATAATATTTTGATAACAAAAAGTGTGTAAATCCCGTTTAAACAGTTTACATTTGTATACAAATTTTGGTGACGTCGGTATGTAAGGTACATCAACCATCTAATGAAATAGACGGACCATATGAGCGGAGTCACTGTAAGATTATGATGGGTAAACCACGTGGACTTAAGAATCGCCTCCGCCGATTGGCTGTCGAATCGCGGACTAGTATTTTTGATCACGGTGGACAATCACATTACCCACTCAATAATTTAGGATTCTTGCTTTTACCGACAACCACTGGAGAGATCTTAAAACTGAGTAACACTGAAAAGAAACAACACGAAGCTGCGGGCACATGCTCCGTCTATTTCATTTTAAGTTCGATGGTCAGATACATCGATTTCGAACTTCAGTCTGACACAATATAAAAAAAGACTCAAATCTGACTAAGTAAAAATAAGAAAATAAAAGACTGACTGAGGTCTACATCAGTCACTAATGCTTCATTATTCACTTGAAAATCTGTTGCACCTTCCTGTTGTCATTTAATATTGCATCAACTATTGAAGTGAAATTTTCTAGATAAATTTACCTCTATGGATTAGCCATTGTGCTCAAATTTTATTTACGAACATACCTGTATTTCTTCCCATGTATCATGTCTGCAGAGAACAGCATGAAGCTGGTAAAAAGAGTTTATATTGAAGCATTAGGTCGAATAACCGTCTAATGTTACCTATTATTGATTTTACAGTAGGAGTAAAAAAGGCTGAATATTTCTGATATCGAAGTTACGTGGGCAAGTGCCACATATAGACCATTATTCTATTGATTGTTTTATAAATTTGGCAAAGCTTTTTAAGAAAATAGACGCAACATGGCAAAAGCTTCATCTTTTCCCCTTCTTCCATGATTGTGAAATATTTATAATTGCACGGAAAAGAATATTTGAGGACGAAATCACAACAAACACGAGATTTAGTGACTCCATCTCCTTCCCCGTAAACTTGGCGTGGTGTGGAAGTTTGGAGAGTCGGGTGCCAGCTCAGGTGTTATCTCGTCGTCTGACCGTGGTTCAAAATTACGTGGTGTTGTCCTCGGATCTTTCCCTTAGGGATTGATCCGGGACCGTCGCCAATATCCCGTTATGTTGCTCCAGTGCGACGTTAATTAAAATATCAATCTATTCTTCCCCATAAACAAATACGAGTCCCTCAGTAGGAAAAGCAAGATGTTTCCATATAGACCGTTGTACATTTTTATTCAAGGAATCCTTGGATCTAACGTTGAACCAACAGGCTTACGTATTAGGGTACGATATAGATTGCGGCGGAAGCGACATTTTTGTGTGACCGATTTCAACTCGAAACAACTCCGGTGTAACCAGGGGCGTAGCATCAACACTAGTAGAATAGCGCATAGATGGCGTTTAGTAAGAATTGAAGGTGATGAGGAAGAAGTATCAATGGCATTTCGTGACATCGTGTCGAAGAGGATTGTCATCTTCGTGAACTGTGCCGCGAATGTACAGGGTGCATGGTAAGGTTCTTATACACCCATGTAACTACCGAACGGAGATAGCTATAGTTAGAAAGTGACGAATAGGTATACCAAACATCGACCTTCTAATGAAATAGACAGAGCATATGGGTGGAGTCGCTATCGTAAGATGTCCGAAGGGTAAATCACGTGGGTTACGAATCGATTTAGCCGATTAGCTATCGAAGCCCAAACTAGTGTTTTTGATCACGGTGGATAATCACTTAAATCAAACAATAACATAGGATTCATGCTTTCTCCAACAACTATATGACAGATCTCCAAACCGGGCCACTGGAAGAACTAACATAAAACTCGCGAACATGCTGTCTATTTCATCAGAAGGTCGGTGATACTAAATCGACTATGCGGCTACAAGATGAGATCGCGTCTCTAGCGTTAAAAATTGGAAATTTGCTCTCTTATTCGAAAACTTTGCAAGATATGGGTCGGTAGGGAGGTATTTTAATTAAAGTCGCACTGGAGCAACATACGAGAAATTGGCGACGGTCAGGGATCAATCCAGATGGGAAAGATCCGAGGAAAACAGAACGTAATTTTGAACCGCGGTTAGATGACAAGGTCAGACCTGAGCTGGCACCCCACTCTCCAAACTTCCACACCACGCAGACGTGAGGACACTTGAGGCCACGATAGATTTAAAGTGCACGGCGGTCTTTGGTTGAATCGAATTTCGAACCAGCAACATCCCGATTGCAAATCCGCTACTCTTCCAACGGGGCTACAGCGGTCCTGGAAAGACAGGAAAATCATATTAATTAGAAATACCACATAAGAAATGAAAGAGACCACATGAGAAATACAGATATTTCAGTGTAGTTCGGCCAATACACATCTGTATCCCGGACAGAACTTGTCGTTGCACATTTCAGCAACATTTCAGGTGCCATGCTGGTACAGGCATCGGTAATGCTAATTCCAACAGATTAATTAGTATTTCACGCTTTCTATTCACGCTATTCATGTGTCACTTCGCACTAAATCAGCGATGCTCTACAACTTTGTAAATGCTATTTTTCTGTATCTTGAACAGTTTTCGAGGTAGTCCCATCTTGTAGCTCGTAGTCACTTTATTATACCTACAGGGTGATTTGGAACTCATGAGACAAACTTCAAGTGGTGTTAGACTATCCTAAACGAATCATTTTTTTGCGTATAGCAAAATCAACTCAACAATATAGCAACGCGTTCAGGCGCAAACACAAGAATTGCGCAGGAAATGAAACAAAATGTCTATTTACATCATTGTTTTACAATTACTTATTTACTATAATTTTTTTTGCAACTGCTCAAAGTGCCACAACGAACATTTATGCAAACTTGGTAGGTAGGGAGGTAGATATTTTAATTAACGTCGCACTGGAGCAACACTACGGGCTATTGACGACGGTCCGGGTGTCAATCCCGAAGGGAAAGATCTGAAGCCAACACCACGAAATTTTGAGCCAAGGTCAGATGACGAGGTCACACCTGAGCTGACACCCCACTCTCCAAACTTCCACACCAAGCCAACGTGAGGACATTTGAAGCCACGATAGATTTAACGTGCACCAGCCCCCTTTGTACACAACGGCTTTGTCTTGGACCTAATTTCGAACTCGCAACCCCTCGAGTTGCTAATCTGTTGCTCTTCCAACTGAAAAAGTAGAGGATACTTGGAAGAGTAAAGGATTAGTAACCGGAGCGTCCCGAGTTCGAATCCAACCGAAGACCGTCGTGTGCAAAGTGGGCAGCTCAGGTGTGACTCTCTCATCTAACCGTGGTACAAAATTACTTGCTGTTTTCCTCGGATCTTTCCCTTCCGGTTTGATCACGGACCGTCGCCAATAACCCGTAGTGTTGCTCCAGTGTGACGTTAATTAAAATACCTACCTACCGATCAATCAATCAAAACGTTCATCCGAAAAAAGGTTAGACTATCCCTATTGTCATTCACTGGGTCTTTCCGAAGGTAAGTTAAATACAACTGTCACATTTCATGATCGATGTCCAAATATCTCAAATTAGATAGATCTACAAAAGGAGGGGGATATGATGCTGCATATATGTACAAAGAAACGTAAAGAACAACTCATATCCAGGATGCATTTAAGTATCATATCTTTCGGATATTACATAAGACTGCGTTTCCTGACATGCAATTGGATTTGACGAGTTCTAGTGTCATTTCTGAGGAAACACTCTTGCAGAGAGGTCTGAGTCGTCTTTGCTGGGTTATTTACATTACGTCAACGAAACGTGATATAGTTGATTCGAAAATAGCTTGTCATTCATCCGCGTGGTATCAGAAAGCATCAAATATTTCACCACCATTAAAGTAGAGCAGTTGAATTTTTACATTAAAAAGAAGCTCTAAAATTTTTAAATGACTAGAGATTCCTAGTTTGGGTTTGGTGTCTCTCTAAGATTATATTTTACTTTACTAGGACAAATTGAAACGTCACTGTTTCGAGGAATCCGTAATAACCTCATTATACACACTTGGAACCGAATAATGGTCTATGTTACATAGCACTACATTTATAGTGGGAGGAAAATTAAGCGCAAAAATATTTCTGGTATCAATGTTACATGGCTTGGTTGGTTGTTTTCGGGTTTTATGGCACAAGGGCCATATTTGGCCAAGCTGTGCAAACACAAGATAGGCAACACAATAAGGGAGGAAGAAAAAGCAAAAAACAGAAGGTCAGGCGAGGGTAAAAATGAAAGGTAGGGAAGATCACTCGGGGTTGAGGTGCCCGCACTCTCCTAAAGAAGAAAGACAATGTTACATGGGTAAGAGCCACATCAACCCATATCTTATTCACCCGTTTTTTAAATTTCGGCTAAACTTGTTAAGGCGATTGACGTCAAATGAAGATAGCTTCACCTTTTTATCCCCATCCATGCATGTGGAATGTATCCTAACCCTCCAAGTGGTTTCGACGAGATATCTCGTCCGTCCAGATCTTACCAATTTGGCTAATGACGAGATATCTCGTTATCAAGATATTTTTATGATGATGATAAGATTTGGTCAGTTTTTTCTAATGACGAGATATCTCGTTATCAAGATATTTTTATGATGATGATAAGATTTGGTCAGTTTTTCTAATGACGAGATATCTCGTTATCAAGATATTTTCATGATGATGATAAGATTTGATCAGTTTTTTCTAATGACGAGATATCTCGTTATCAAGATATTTTTATGATGATGAAAAGATTTGGTCACTTTTTTCTAATGACGAGATATCTCGTCCATCAATATCTCCTTTATTTTGCTAAAGATGAGAGATGCCTCGTCGATATAACCACCAGAAGGATTTATGTATATATAAAGAAAAAACGTATTAGAGAACCAAACCTGATAAGCGTAATATTTAGCCGATTCTGTAACCTTATACTTTCCGTAAACCAATACGAGTCCGAAAGAAGCGGGAGACTGGTGTTTTAATATATACCATTATTTAAACACCCGAACGTACGTTTTCATGATAAATAATGGCAATGTTACCTATCACTACATTTATAGTAAGAACAAAAAATCCTCAAAACTATTTCTGGTGTCGAAATTGCATGGGTAAATGTCGCATGGACCGTTTTGTAAATGTGGCTAAACTTGCTAAGATGATTGACTTCAGGGAGACTTAGATCGTACTTAGAGCAAAGAAATGAATTGGAGGACCAACCCCAACAAACGAGAGGCTGAGCGATAACGTAATTGAATATAATCCATCTGTAGCGAAACACGCATGTTTCCACATAGACCGTTGTTCTACAACCGAACGTATGATTTCATAATATTGGATGCTGACTCATAACACTATCTGGTGGTTTCTTTGAAACAAGTGTTGGAATCGATGACAAAAACTACATGAACCATTTTTCCATGCAACTGGAGTAACCTGTTTGAGAGAATGAATAAATATATAAAAAAAATCCCATTTTCCAAAAATTTGCTCATAGATTGATATTCGGTCGAACACTTCGATTGTAATTTTCGTTACACTTTACTCTGAAAACAATTCCTGTGGGAGCAGATCTTCAAACGGTTTCCTATTCCAATCTACCACTCATCTTTAGATGAGAACGGGCTTCACGAACACGAGGTACCATAGCGATCTATCCGTTCCCCAAGGGGTTTACTGCCTCTGGTAAACATGGGGTTCACGACCCTAGTGTGTCCAAGCGATCTTTCTCTTTCTCCTCTCCATCCTTTTCACAATTACTTGACATTTTCTGTCTTGTATTTGGCTCAGCTTGACCAAATATGGCCCCTTGAGCCAGAAAACTCAAAACCATCCAAAAGACAATATTCCAATCGAAAGGTGGTAATATAAAATTAACATTTTCTGTTTTCAGGACATATTTACTTGCATTTTACTTGTGTGATGAAAGAAACTTCGATTTACGCTGATTAAACTATTTTAATTTATATTTTTGATTATTTTTAACCCTCCTGGTGGTTGTCTCAACGAGTTATCTCGTCATTCGCTAAACTAACCAAATCTTGCCGGATGAGATACCTCGTCATTAAAAGAAAACTAATCTGATCTATCTCGTCAGCATCGGAAAATCGGCAATACCTTGATGACAAATATCTCGTCATTAGCAAAATTTTTCAGATCTTGATGGACGAGGTATCTCGTCCAAGCCACTTGGAGGGTTTGCATTTAAAGTATTTCTGAGAGGGCTTGACGAGGGCCATTCCTTTGAATACGGGCTTGGGTACTCATGTCTAGGTGAATAGACAAGGGATTTTTCTCGTCTTGCCCGATTCCTATCTCCCTCGACGATCATCTGCAACGAAATGTTAACCCTTCTGATGGTTTATCTTCACGTCGAAAACTGCATTATATTATTGAGAAAAATGTTTTAATTTAACCCTCCCTCGCGGTTGAAAACTGACCTGTAGTGACCAGCCTTTGATGCAAAAACCTGTTCCAAATCATCGCCAGTTCTAGGCAAGGGACCTCTTTATTTTTACCACTTGGTTCTTCATCCCTTGGAATAATAGGGCAGTTTTATCTCGACGAGATTTTATTTTTATTTTCTAAACGTCCTATGTTCCTGATGACCGAGACATCTCGTCAAAATCACTTGGAGGGTTAAATGAGCATTCCGTTTGAAGATATGTTTGATTATTTTCAAACCTATTCACAATTTTTCTATTTGTGGGTTGTGTTTTATGCCTCAAGGGCCATACTTGGCCATGCTACGTCAAACACAAGACAGCATCAAGTAACGGACATACACAAGGAAATTTTTACAAATACGGAAGAAAGAAATTCAGTCAGGAATGAATCGAACCTGTCTACAATTCGCAGGTTACTAGCTCAGTGGATATACCCACTGAGCCACGACGGCCCCTTCTATTTGTGGGTTTTATAAAACTTCAATTTGCATTTATTAAGCCATCTTCAGCGTTTATATCAATCACAACTTATCAATAACTTAGTAAATGGATGAAAACGTGTCGGGTTTTGTTTACCATTATTCGATACAAATAAAGTACTTGGAGATTTTTCCGAATAACATTATGTGACGTCACCTTACGGGCATTTCCAGGAAAAATTTCAAAACGATTATTACGTCAAGATTTTAAAAACAGAAGCCAATTGCATTGGTTTCTCCAACGATTACTCAGACTTCTCTATCTTATCAATTTTGAAGATGACAAATTAGAAGAGTGAAAGTCTTCCGTTCGTATCTTTGAAATGTCAATTTTATCAATCACTAGCTGAATTACCCGGCGTTGCTCGTGTTGAATTGTTTATAATTCGTCGTAATATTACTCAATATTATTCCTATGGAGATTTCGAATTGTTTTAGCCCCCTGCAGACCCAGGACAAATCGAACGGGGTTAGTATATAGCCTATGTGTCCCGCAGAATTCTATAGGATTAATGTACTAGATTTAGTGTGTATTGGTTTAACATTGTTCGTATAAATACGCAATGTTATTCCTATGAGGATTTTGAATTGTCTTTATCCCCCTGTACCATATCGATGATTAAAAAAAGACCACTTTCTATAAAAAAAATAATCTTATATTATCATAAAATTTACATTCCAATTATAAAGCTACAGTTTAAGGATTTACAGACGGGATCCATAAACGATATGATAATGAGCTATTTTCAGCGCAACAGCACCCATTTTGATTGCACTATACCCTAAGATTGCAAAAAAAAACACCTCCGAGCTCATCTTGAGAGGCGACTCCTGTAGATGTTAACTCTGACGTCACGTGCACAGACAGACCGCGAGAGAGCGCCCTCTAGCAAGTGCTCGCTCTGTCCAGGATGACGGGACGTTACACCCCTTTGCACAAACCAATACAAATAGAACGGGGGCTAATATGTAGCCTACATTACCCGCAGGGTTCCAAAGTATAAGTGTACCAAATTTGGTGTGGATTGGTCAAACGGTGTAGATTTGTATAGAGAACGGACAGATGCCAACTCTGCTTTATATGTATAGATAGCATCTCTGTGGATAACCTATTTTCAACATATGCTCTTGATTGGTCGAGAGTTCTTGTACCCAACGGAATTAAAGTTATGGTACCAGATAGAGTAGAGTAACGTTGATGACTGGGGATGCCGAGATTGGATCAAAAACAACAAAATAATCTAATACTTAGCTTTAGACAACCTTATAACTCAACTAGATTTGCCTTTGCCTCTTTTCCTCAAAATCAATGAGACACAAATCCTTTTCAACCTAGGTTACAATGTAGACCAAAAGACGCAGTTGCTCCAGTTAGGCTAGACGCAACCCTAGGTTACAATGGACGCTAAGACAGCTCTTGGATAAACCACATCCAAGAGCTGTCTTAGTGTTTGAAGTTGTCTTTTACAAAGACAAGAAAATGGGATAGAACAGAGATAATGATAGACCATGCGCAAGGTTCCACTGCTCATGTTATCTGAACTGGATGATAGCCTCAATAGGAAGCATTGGGTAGGGGGTAGAATCTGGGCTGAAGGTACCCATTGCGCATTTCAACAGCACATTTTGTGACTGCCGCTCATTACGTGACAACTAATCCCACCCAAAGAAGGAATGGGAATTATGAACATCCAACCCAAACATAACGCTCTGTTGGAAAAGCATGCCGCATACCGGATGCAATTTGTTGTACACAAGAAAAGTTATCACATTAAAATTGTTCGACTGTTTTCTACTCTAACAACGCCAAATTTCCTCCAATTGGCGACTTTTGGCACTAATCTTTGACTGAATTTTTTTCGAGGAATTCATCTCCCATATCTTCAAGTCTCAACACCAAATTTGGTTCTATTCCGTTTATTCGATTTAGCTACAGATGCCTCCAAAGAGTGAAAGTTATTTTATGGCCCCCTGTTTTATTGAATGAAGCAATATCTTTTTTATGTAACCCAGACTTCCTGGCCTGCCAACAAGTAGTTTAAAACTGGTCAAGAGGTGTCCGGGATTCTTATCCAAAATCAGCAGCTATATCTTAAGTAAATAGACTAATTTGGTAAGAAGCGTTTACAGTCTAAATAGTATTAATGGACATTGTGAAATATTTTACATAGATTTTTTTTGTCTAATGACCATCCCAATTTTGCATTATTCATCATGATTTTACAAGAGCGGAATTGTAAACCACTTGCATCACCTTAGTGCACCACGGGAGGTGGGTTCACATTGCATCTTACATACATAACATACGTTCTAGGCCCAACCAGGCAGCTCATAAAAAATCAATTTTACTGTAAAATTACAAAGCTAGAAACAAGAAAATGTCTTCTTTTCTATTTTCCAAACGTTTCAAATATTTTGAATTATGCCTTAACCCACCTACTGGCTGTCTCGACGAGGTATTTCACATTAGCAAAACTTACCAGATCTTGATGGACGAGATATCTCGTCATTAGAATAACTGACCTTATCTTGATTTCGTCATCATCCAAAAACTTCACCTTTCGGAATTCAATCGACATTATTGATGACAAGATATCTCGTCATTAGAATAACTGACCTTATCTTGATTTCGTCATCATCCAAAAACTTCACCTTTCGGAATTCAATCGACATTATTGATGACAAGATATCTCGTCATTAGAATAACTGACCTTATCTTGATTTCGTCATCATCCAAAAACTTCACCTTTCGGAATTCAATCGACATTATTGATGACAAGATATCTCGTCATTAGAATAACTGACCTTATCTTGATTTCGTCATCATCCAAAAACTTCACCTTTCGGAATTCAATCGACATTATTGATGACGAGATATCTCGTCATTAGAATAACTGACCTTATCTTGATTTCGTCATCATCCAAAAACTTCACCTTTCGGAATTCAATCGACCTTATTGATGACGAGATATCTCGTCATTAGCAAAAGTGGTCAGATCTTGATGGACGAGATATCTCGTCGTAACCACTTGGAGGGTTAAAGAACACAATAAATTTTGCGTGTGTGAAATTTCAAAACTGAATTTTAGTTCTCATCATGTACATCCACTCGTCAATTTCCTGATCGTTCACCGCACCAGCAACCCTATTGTCAGTGGTTTACTATTATTGCATCAGGTGTTCTATTTTTGTACTTCCACCCCAAGCTGCAACCTCCAAGCTGCAACCTCTCGTAGTAAACATCTGGGGTCCGGAAAAAAAATCCCTTTCCCACCACACGCTTTTCCCGAAGCATCGGTGTCAAAATCACTGTCAATGCTGACAAACATGATGACGTGAGGAATCGCGTCATCATGTTTGTCAACATTGACAGGGAAGTGGACGGAAGGGAGTGGAGAACTCGTTACGTGATCGACTTCTTCAACCCCGAAAAAAAAAGAGTTTCATTTGGTGTCAAGTGGAGCTGCGATCACGTGGGTGCTCTGGGTCAATGGCATTGCTGAGGAATCCTGGTAACAGAACAATAGATGTGGTTCTGTCGGCGCTGGAGTTGGTCGTGGTGGGAAAGTGAGCCAATCGCTGCTACCGCAATGGGAGCAGACGGTGGTATTGCACAACCTTGCCCCTGCCTAATTGCAAGGTGTCTCGTAATGGGGTGTGTTTGGGATAGTTAGCAACAGGCTGTGCAAGTTAGGAACAAGAGAGAGGGGGGGGACCGTAACCCGTTTGTGCTTTGAGAACTAGCTGACCAATCGGGACAAGGTGCTGAATTCTAAATCGAAAGGTTTCTGGTTGGAATCCGGGGTAAGGGATGAGAGTTTGTCCGTCTGGGGATGAATGTGTGGCCTCTTTATAAACGGGTTATGCCTTGAATTATGGTATATATGTGAGGTGCAACGTGAACCCTGGTGCACCAGAATAACGCCAAGTGATTCACAATTCCACCCTTGTACTGCCACTATAACTAACGCACTTCCCTTAACCAAGTTTAAAGGGTAGCTCGGTGGGAAGGGAGGCGGATTAGCAACGGAGGGTTGAGAGTTTGAAACTCGATCCAGCCAAAGACCTTAGGTTGCGTGAGAGCTGGTGTGAGCTCTCGTGGCCTCAAATGTCCTCACGTTGGTGTGGTGTAGAAACTTGGAAAGTGAGGGGCCAGCTCAGGTGCTGACCTCGTCATTTGACCGTGATTCAAAATGACGAGGTGTTGTCTCGGATCTTACTCTTCAGGATTGCTCCCCGACAGTTGCCAATAACCCGTTGCTCCAGTGCGATGTAAATCCAACTACCTACCTCTTTTTAAAAAGAAAACAATTCTGTCCTCTTAAAACCCACACCAGGTTTTTAATTAAAAAATATGTACAAAGAATACAAGA
This sequence comes from Meta bourneti, assembly GCA_933210815.1. NCBI lineage: Eukaryota > Metazoa > Arthropoda > Arachnida > Araneae > Tetragnathidae > Meta > Meta bourneti. The sequence goes on along the minus strand of OW119926.1, from coordinate 42,117,601 downwards.
GATGAAAATTTTATAAATCTATCCTATTGCTGCTCAAAACATTCTGCAGCTGTTCATGAATAATTTGTTAAACTCGTTCTGTTATTTTTATTCTGAACAGTGCCACACAATTGGTGTGTTTATTGGATTTTTTAATTCTTTGGTCCTTGTCTAGTTCCATAATTTGCAAAATAGTGTTTGGTCAAAAGTTCCCAAGTGTTACCCCAAAAGTAAAAATCTATTTTATTGTGAATACCAGCTCAATAAGTGTAAAATGCTGCACGGGATGGATTGTTTGTTTTTGATAGAAATCTGTGTAATTATTATTTTATCATTTGCTTTAGAGCTCACTTCCTTACTAAAAAATGTCCCAGACTTCCAAAGACGCTCTAAACTAATAACTTTTCATTCATCAAGCTTAATAAAACCAATGAACCTAAAGAAAGACTTTAAGACAGAGTGTTTGCGGTCATCTAGAGATAACGGTTGTGTGCAATGAGGAGATTTCTGTTATCCCCGTTGCTCCAGGAAGAGCATCTGTTGCTTGGTTTCCAGATCGTTGATGACACGATTGCTTACGGGCTCAGCTTTTCGAATTGGAATTTTAGATTTCAAATCAGTAATTTATGTCTTTGGACAGACGGGCTGAACAGTCAGATGCGTGCAATTAGGTTTTAGTTGTGTCTTTCAGAACCACTGGAAACCTAGTGGACTAATGACGTGAAAGCTAATATCCGGGATTTGTAAAAAACACTTTTAGCGTTAACTTTGTAAGTATAACTTCATTTTCCTCGCTATAAATTTGAATTATATCAGTATATTATATCGCTATGAATTATATCAGCAAAACATATTGCAAATATACCTTCATTTTGCTCACTATGAATTTATACCAGTAAAATCTAGTTTAATTACAGCGCATACTTAAGAATCGGATCTCAAGATCAATTTTTGGTCTCTGGCAGATGTGAAATTGTAATATATTAATTAAGGTGTACGAATACACTAGGAAGATTTTTTAAATTTGACTTTAAAAATCTAGTTTTTCCAACAAGTATACTTATACAAGGCTTATACTTAACAAGGCTAATACTTAAAATAATTTCATCGAGAAAAATCAGATTAAGCTAATTATTAATTATCTAATTTAAATACTATCAGCTAATTAGCATGTTTTTTGAACAGTGATATCTCAAATTCTAATTTGTTCAGAAAGACAATTCCTGTTAGAAATTAATTCCTAATATTCTTCATGTTTTGAGCTTCAATGAAGTTGCTAGAGGGAATAGGTTATTTTTTACAATTGTTTTCACAAGGAAGTCTGAAAGATCCAGATTTTTTCAGGAATTTTAACATTTAGAAATCAACTAAAAATTAATTTCGTAAACTTGTAACTCTGATTGAGGTTCAAAATATCCACTGTATTATATAGATTATAATGATACAAAAATAATTACAATAGATCAATTCCTTGTTGAGTTATCACTGTTTGAACAAAGCATCATATTGCAAAAACACAGTTCTTCAGAAAGTGAGTTTACATGTTTGTACTGGTGGAGTATCTAACGAAAAACCTTTGTAACTAGAAAAGTATTCCCAATATTTACAAGATCTTGGCATCGTTTAAAAGCTAGGAAATTGGAAAATATTTTGAAGCAATAGAAACAAAATCAATATTTCTGTCAATTTTCGTGACTTCTAGTGTATACATACACCTTAAGACAAAGTTATAAATAAAGAATAATTCGTTAAGCTTTCGACGAGGAGCTCAATTTGAATACATTAATAGATTTGAATACATTAAAGACTTGCGCCTGCGAAAGTTATAAAACACTTAAGTAAATTGTTTCAAGCAAATAGATGAAATTAACACAAATCTACATCAACCACATGTAGTACTGTTTGATGCAATAGCGGCGCAAGTGCACATAACTTGTCTGTTATAAAGTTAAGCAGTGAAAAAATCATATTATAATAAAAAATCGGATTTATTTTTTTAAAATCAGATTTATTTTATATTTAAATAGGATTTTTATTATTTTAATTAATTCGTTGTCCCTATATGTTTAAACGTATTAGACATGAGACATACAATTCACAATGTACATTCAGGTAGTATTTATTTATGTTAAAATCATTATATATGTATGAGGTTTTAGGAAGTACACATCAGAATAAATGTTTGAAAGATTAAAACAATTGAAATAATTCATGGATTTTGTTTCTGTTTTATTCTTTCATTCGAATTCTATTTCATGATATAAATTTATAATGCTTAAAATTCTGAAATAAAAAAATAAGCATTTTAATAAGGAGAGTTGAAATTTAATTTTGAATCTTATACATTTAATAAATTTTCATAAACCATAATGAATACATTTTTATAAATCACAATGCATAAATTTTATTTGTCTATTATTCTCATTAACCCTGTTGTAACCCCGACCGATAAATATACAAATACAAATATAACAAATAAACGGATAATATTGGTAATGATTTATGTAAACAAAATGAAAAATTTCGAAGTACTTATGTATGAAGAAAGTGGTGTTTTACTTAGGCTCCCTAATAGTTTCTCCAAGAGGAAGCCACTGCATTCTGATCAATACTATTAATACCTAGAGCCTTCTTGGGATGTTACTGAGGTGACTCAATTTTTAAAACTTATTTGTGTAGAACTAAATGCATCCTGTTGCACATATTACTTCATTTTCAATATTATTATTAAACTTTAATTAAGAAAAAAGAAAATCAGTTTTTTAAAATAAAAATAACATTTGATTTAAATCCATACCCTGAAGTTAAGAATAATTTATGTCTACAATAGCTGCATTTGGAATTATAACAAGTGTCTAAATAATCAATGCCTAAAAATTTTATGTAAAACGTATTTTAAAATGCTTCAATATAATGAATTTTACATTTAGCGAACATTTAAGAGAGGGGTCTTGTGACTGCATTAGAGGTTAGACTGTATTTGCGCTTCAAAATACTTTAGGAGGAGTTATGAATATTAAACTTAAAATAGACAGAGAGATTTCTTTACTGATAAATCAAGAAGCTCCGAATGTTTTGCAATCAATATTTATAATTATTTAACACATTTTTTAATTTTTAATTATACCTAAAAAGTTGTGCAAATGAAATGAGTGGTTATTTAATTAAATATTACTGGATAAATCATAAAACAATTTGTTGTTAATCTGTGCAGAAGTTATACGGTGTAAGTCTCCCAGAAGATAACGTTTGAAATAAATACCCTAGGAAGTAAATACAAGTTTTGAATACAAATTGAAGACAATTTGGAACTAGGAATATTTTTAATTCAAGTACTTACATTTTTAAAAATTTAAATAAGGAAACTTAAAAATATTAAACCAAATACTTTAAGAGAGTTAATAGAAATATTGAATCAAAACTGAGCAGTTTTCTTCATTGATAAATCGAGAAGTTTTAAACATTTTGTAATCAAACGTATACACTCTGAGCGTCAGGAGATTTCCGAATAGCGTAGTATGCTTAGTCATAGTTAGATCTATTTGTTGAAAGAATTCTTGGAAAGATGCTATTGGTTAAAAAGGTCAAACGTAGTTCGCGAAGTCATTCAGATAAGACTTCATGTTGCAAAACTGATATACACATATGAAAATGCCTCAGAGGGGTAAATCCTGACTAGATAATATAAAAATAATACCGGAGATTGAGGCCTCTTCCGGGCCAGGTTCTCCACCACCTCCTCAACACCATTACATAAAAATGCTGTTCAACAAAGAACACAAAGTTTCTTGATTATATCACAAAACCTTTTTAAATTTTTGTAGAAAAGTGATAAAATCATCCAAATGAGAAAAATGCCTTTAAAGCAGCGTTTCTCAACCTTTCAGTATTCGCGGCCCAGTTTTCAGTCATAATTTTCATCGCGCCCCCCGCTTACAATAAAATGTATACAACAATAATGTATATTGAGTATTTTGGATTCTGTTTTTAAATTATTTTTAACTAACTGCCAAAACAAGAGTAAAAGCGAGCCAACGTTGGCGAGAAACCACATCTGGCATTTTGCCAAGCGGGCGGTGAACAGATGAAGCGAATGAAAGCTGGGAAAATTTAAATATTATATTTGAAATGAAAGCCAAACAGGGAGATAACGTTAAAAGAATATGAAATTAGAAAAATTCGTTAATGAAAGTTAACCTAGACGGGGTGAGCTAAATTTAGAAACTGTGAATACATTTTTTCGAATAATAAAAGAAATAAAACAGAAGCATGACTAAACAAAAGAGAAAAAAATAAGTAGTGTTTGTGGAAGGGAATCCACACGACCGATGCCGTCTCGAGCATGCGCAGAGCAAATGTTTTCTCATAGGAAGAAGGAAAATGTTCGATAACACAAGTTTCAATTCCAGCCAGTCTCATTCGAGTCGATCCTTCTATCGCTATCGAATCTATCGTGAATGTGTATGTTATAGTTTTCGTGTTAATTGCAATTCACCATATTAAATATTCACGGCAGCAGATTTATGCAGACTCATGGATAAATTTTTAAGCGGAAGCGAGCATTAGACGATAGTCAAGCATCAACAAGTACACAGACGAGCGTGGTTCCGAAAATAAAATCAAGAAAATATTCTCAAGAATATTTAAATTTTGGGTTTACCAGTACTGAAGTAAATGAAGAAGAAAGGCCCCTGTGTATCATTTGCTCAAAAATATTGCCCGCAGACAGCATGAAACCTAATAAACTTAAACGACATTTGGAAACGCTTCATAGTGAGTACGTCAACAAACCCAGAGAATTCTTCGAATTAAAATTAAAATCATATAAAAAGCAAAAATCATTTTTTAAAGAAACTTTGTCTGTGAATAAAAAAGCTTTAATTGCATCTTACAAAGTTTAATATAAAATAGCCAGATGTAAAAAACCTCACACCATTGGTGAAGAGCTTATTTTGCCAGCAGCAATTGAGATTGTAGAAACTATGTTTCGAGATAATTTTTCAAAACAATTGCAGTCCATACCTCTTTCAAATGATACTGTTGCGCGTCGAATTGGTGATATAGCTGAAGATGTACAGTGTCAGCTTTTCTCGAAGTTGCGTGACAAATTGTTTTCAATACAGCTGGATGAAGCAACAGATAGTAATAAAGATGCTCATTTAATTGCCTATGTTCGATTTTGTGATAATATGTCAGTAGTAGAAGAACTACTTTTCTGCAAACCAATAGAACTCAAAACAACAGCGCTCGCATTATTTGCTATTTTAAATGATTTTATGAACGAGGCAAACATAGAATGGAAAAATTGCGTCGGAATATGCACCGATGGTGCTCGTTCAATGTCCGGAAGATTCCAAAGTATACAAGCACTTGTAAAACAAAAATCGCCTCAGTGCGTCTGGACACATTGCATGATCCACAGAGAAGCTTTGGCTTCGAAAGAAATGAGTCCTGGTCTGAATATTGTGTTAACTACGGTTGTAACCGTAGTAAATTATATAAAAATGAGACCCCTGAAATCGAGAATCTTTTCCGCACTTTGTAAAGACATGGGTTCAGTACATTCAGCGTTACTATTTTATTGCGAGGCAAGATGGTTACCACGTGGGAAATTTTTGCAACGTGTTTATGAATTAAGAGAAGAAATCGCCATTTTCCTAGAAGAAAACAGGCCGGAAGCCGAGAATTTTCGCGATGGTTTATTTGTGATGAAATTGAGCTACTTGGTCGACATATTCGAGAAATTAAATAACTTGAATCTTCAACTCCAAGGAGCAAATGCACATATGTTGGGTACGAGTGATAAAGTTAATGCTTTTTGTAGAAAATTTGAATTGTGGAGCAGAAATTTAAAGCAAAAAAAACTAACAATGTTTGCAAATGTGGATGATTGTACTAAAACTTACAAGGCTGAAGAAGAACATGTAAAAGTTGGTTTTGTAACTATTGAAAATCATTTAGCCATGCTGGCAAAGAATTTTAAAAAGTATTTTCTTGCTGACGACAAACTGATAGCAAGTTACGAGTGGGTTAGGGATCCATTTCATAAGACTCCCGAAGGACTCTCAATTGATGAGGAAGAAAAATTCATAGACTTCACGACAAGTGGCGAAACCAAAAGACAATTTAGTAATAAATCACTATTTGAATTTTGGGCAGGAGTAGAGGATGATTTTTCTGCACTAAAAACAAGGGCATTTCGCATTCTATTACCATTTTCAACATCCTACCTTTGTGAAACTGGATTTTCTGCTGTGGCTTCTTTGAAGACAAAATATAGATCTCGGCTAAATATAGAAACAGAACTGAGAGTGGCTATTTCTAATATTAAGCCTTCCTTCGAAAAACTTTGCTCTGCAAGACAGGCCCAAGGAAGTCACTAATAATTATTAAATTTGTTTTTAATTTAGTATGTTTTGATTAAGTAAGTTTTGATTTAGTAAGTTGTTTTACTTTATTTGTTAAATATGTCGAAATGTATTTTGTTTTCTATGTGTATGTGTGCTTTCCTTTCAGTCAGTTAATCAATTTATTTAAATAATATTTTCTCTTGGATATTCTCGCGCCTCCCCTCTAGTGTGCTCGCGCCCCCCTAGGGGGGCGCGCCCCACAGGTTGAGAATCGCTGCTTTAAAAAATATATTTCAGTATACTTGAGTGTATAACACAAATTAGCTTCTGTGAGTGCAATTTTTGTCTAATTTAGATTTTTAGGTTTGTTTCAAAATGCTTCTTAAAGTATAAACTGTATTTTACAAATATTTCTTTTAAAACCCCACTTTTTAAAATACAAGATACTCTCTCCTCCTAAAAGAATACAATTATTTATATACTATACTGTTTTCCTTACTCATGCAAATAAAAAATGGACAGCATAGAATTCCTGAAGGTCCATTGAAATGTGGTACATAACGAACAACCCAAGTTTCGGGAAAATGATAACTCATGAGTGCAATTTAGAATGGTAAGAATTTGTGTGAAACTGCGTGGGCGGAAGGGAGGAACACAGTTTCACTTTGTTTCCGAGAAGCGGTCATACTTAAAAAATGCTCGTCTTTCGGAAAATTTCCGAATTCTCAGGAAAACATTTTTTTGAGATTTCATCAGTAGTTGAAAACAGTCAAACGCTTCAATTTGCTTTACTGTCTAATCTGACACCAAACTTTTACATCGCCTCATTGACAGTAGTGAATTCTGTAAAATTGAAGCAAACGTCTCTATTACTCAAGTATCTCTATTTCATACAATCCCGTAATGTTTTTTATTTCTTATGCCCGATCACTGACTTCTTTGGCCTTCTTCACCACAATAGGGAAACTGACGGCTATTTGTGAAGGAGCTCCCAGCGGGTCATCCGACCGTGGTTCAAAATTACGAGTTGTCATCGGTTCTTTCTCTTCGGTCTGGGATCAATCGATTGTTGCCAATGTAGGGCAACGGTGGCCCAGTTGGAAGAGTCGCGGATTAGCAACTGGAGGGTTGCGAGTTTCAAATTCGATCCAACCAATGACCGTCGTATACAGGGGCTTGTGTACGTTAAATCTATCGAGGCCTCAAATGCCCTCATGTTGCCGTGATGTAGAAGCTTGGAGAGTGAGGTGCTAGCTCAGATGTTGTTCGCGTCATCCAACCGTGGATCAAAATTACGAGCCGTTGTCCTCGAATCTACAGCTTCGGTATTGGTCCCAGACCGTCGCCAATAGCATGTAGTGTTTGTTGCTCCAGTGCGAAGTAAATTCAACTTCCTTTCCTACCTACAGTCACCAATAGCCCGTTGTGTTGCACCAGTGCGACGTTAATTCAATTATCTACCTAACCAGCGAGTAAACTCCCAACAAAAACAATCATCATGCGTTTACAAAGAGAGATTCGAACCCGAGGCCTACTGAGACGAGACCTATGTCAGACCACTATACCAGTTAGGCAGCATAACGTTTTTTTTATGTAAATCTAGCAGAATTACCCAGCGTTGCATAGAAAAATTCAAGCATCATTTAAGTGCTCAGAAAATATTTTTTACCATCGTTTTAATTTTTTCATTGCTTCTACAATTTATTTCGGTCGCAAATATGTTTATATGATATATCTATTCATAAAATTCATTTCATGTTTATCGTACTTTTGATGTAAGACAAACTACAAAAGTTTTTTCTAAGATGACTACTACAGAAGTCGATTTTGAGTTTTGGAGTGATTTGGAGTATAAATGACAAACTTTTAGCATATAGTCTTGCACTCAGTTTTCCGGTAAATATTAGTTATTTGTCGCACTCCTGCACCATGGATTTCATGTGTTCGAATTTCATCATCATTGTGAGTGGATAGCAAATTAAATTGTTACTGCATTTTCGTGATTTATTTATTTTGAAGCAAATTTTATTGATAATTCTATTCAGCAGTATGTGAAAAACGGGCTTGTTTTAAAAATAAATGTCATCAGTGGAGAAAAAGCAAACTCAATCGATTACAATTTTTTCAATATCGCTGCATTCAATGAATGTTTCACGCGTATCTAAGTTGCATAAGAAACATTTTCAACTTCAAGTAAGCAACCTTGACTATCGGTCACAAAGACAAAAAATTTATACTTTTCAACAGCCCTAGTTTAAATACTTCCTAACTGATATTATTCCTAGATCAGCAGTCTTATTTAATATTCGCTTTGCAACAACAGAAATTCAGTTTTAAATCGAATTCTTATATGGTACTTTTTTAATTGGGAGATTCAGTTTCTATATGGAAACCACGTACCTATTTAGAATAATAGATGCAGCAACTTAACTGTGGAGTACAGCTTTCAATAATATCCATGAAACAGGAAAAACAAATGTAAATTTAATTTATTTTAATCGTTTTGATATTATAATTAACGAAATTTGAACTACAACGTATGGCTACCCATTTTGATTTAACGAAACCTATCTTATTTTAGAATAACTTTTTTAAACTTTACCAGTCATTTTAAAATGCGTTACACACCTTACTTAAAAAGTTTTCCATTTATTTTTATGAAACAGAATTCTACCCGTTTTAATTTAACGTAACCTATCTTATTTTAGAATAACTTTTTATTTTAACTTTACCGGTCCTTATAAAACAAGAAGTTACACGCCTTACTTAAAAATATTTAAAATTATTTTTATGAAACAGAATTCTGCAAACCATAAAGTATTTCACCAGACTCAAGGAAAGTTGGTCGAAATATACATATACCATCAAGGAATTACACATGTCTAGTGATATATATATATATTAAAGAAAATATAAATTATTCAATAAAATTTAACTTCTAAATAATATATCTGTAATATGGAAAATACTGGAACACAAATACAAAAAGAAATGAAATTCTGGTTATTAAAAAATGTAAAAAAAACGAAAGAATGAGCAAGCGTGTCGTATTTCGACTTTTTGAGAATATCTTGAAATAGAGAAATTCGAAAAAAGACGTTTGAAAAATATTGATAGACAATAATGAATTATTTTCAAAACAGCACAAATTTACAAAATTTAGAAATGCTCAAATATGACCGAAATATTTCGCTGTCTTAACTCAAATACACAAACACGGAATTCTAAATATGATTTATAAAATAAAACATTAATTCTGGCGTTACCAGATGCCGAATTGCAAAATTACGCTTTTATGATCAATGAGTTTTTCGTTTGGGCCTTTCATGTTCCATTACAAAATGCAAGTTGTGTAAAATTAAGTATTTTTACTATTCATTTTTCCTCAATCAAATATTCATAAATTATTTATATTATGGAAAGAAATAAAAAATCAGTTCAAACATAATTAACATTTTAAATTTTTTAAATATAATGTTTTGAAAAAATTGTTTTTCGAGCAATACCGGTAAAACAATTTTATTGGAAAATTTGATTTTCGATCAATGACGGGTAAAACAAACTGAGCTGCGTACCGCAATCGTTTAATGCTCAATGTTATTCCTATGGCAATTTTGATTTGTTTTTAGACCCTCTGCACACCTAGGTTAAAGAGAACGGGGTCAATATGTAGCCTACGTTACCTGCAGGGTTCCGAAGTATAAGTGTACCAAATTTGGTGTGGATTGATCAAATGGAGTAGATTTGTATAGAGAACAGACAGACAACAACTCTGCTTTATATATAGATAGATTGTGTTTCGCAATTTGTCTACAATGAAAGTAACTAAATATATTTGAAAAAATGTGTATTAATATCTAATCTTAGATTTATAAGGTACGTAAAATTTACTTATAGTACTCATATTCATAACGTTACCAATCAAGAGTTAACCCTCCTGGTGATTGTTTTGACGAAGCATTTCGTCATTAGGAAAAAACTGACCAGATCTTAATGTACAAGATTCTTCGTCATTTGAAAAAACTAACAACATTTTTATCTCATCATATTCAAAAATTCTATAATATTCTTTGATGGGATATCTCGTCATTAAAAAATTGTTCAGATTATGATGGACGAGATATCTTGTCGTGACAACTTGGAGGGTTAAGCTAAAATTATCTTTTGCTGCATTTTGGCGAAAAGATAGAAGTTTGCTGCAGCGTCTCAATTAAATGCGTAACTTTAATAGAAAGAAGCCAGTGTCCAATGTCTCTTAGATTATGTCTTCAAGTCATTTTAAGGCAATGAATGCTATAATGAAAACAGTGCCAATACCCTCTTGTAAATACATTATAAAACTATTAAATCATTGGAAAATTTTTTGTTTGCTGTATTAAAAATAAAATATAATTTCTAAATAAATTGTGACCAAAAACCTACCAAATGGACAAGTGGTCCTTTTCTAAGATAAATGTGGGAGTTGGAAAAAAATTTTAACTACCGCTTTCTGAAAAATTTAGAAACCTTTGTTGCAAAAACCAAGACCATTCTAGATAAGGGAAACCGTTATCTGCAATGGCCTTGAATGACAAATTAATTTTACGAGATTAAACGAAACCGTTATTTTGCAACTCACTTCGTAAAATGTTTATTGAGAACTTTTTCTTTTTCAAAAATGGTAAATCGGTTTTCTGCCTTGAAGACGACTGATTTTAAACCAACATTGTTTTTTCGTTTCACACGTCACGATATGAAAATAGTAACCATCGATATATGTTTAGTTTAAAGATTTGATACTTATCGCATCACATCAATTTAGTGCCATGTAGCTAGTTTTGATGTACCCATCATCAAATTTTAAATTACTTAATTTTAATACGTTATTAACAAACAGAACATGACTAAAAATTATATAACATTGATCAATGCATATGGAGAATAAAACACATTTTAAAATTATCTCCCATTTTTTAATTTAAAATATTTTATTATTTATAACTTTTATTATTGGTTTACAATTCCATATGCACATTATATTTATTTTTTCTTTATTTAATTCATTTCATGCTCTAAGCACTGCATGCACATGTTACTTTAATGGTGTGCAGGTAGATTTCTCACCTATAACTAAAACAAAAAAATTTTAATCTTTACGAATCTATCACTTTTTATTAATAAATGTTCTAAGATTTCTCCCTATTCAATTCATGAAAAATATTTTTAAAACCTTTATCGTATTACCACTCGCCGAATTGTGCAAACGATAAAATATAACGATCCTTTGTACAACGATAAAAATACTAGAAAAAAGGAGTTCCAGGTTCAAAACCGTAATCGAACTTTTGGTTCCACTTCGAAAAACTATTTTTTCTTTTTTACTTATGTTTTTATGAATGGCATCCATTAAAATATTTCAGAAACCTTACGATATTTATTCCATGCATCGATTAATTTCATAGATTCTATCTACTTTGCTGTTTCTCTTTCAAAAATAAATGGTTAAATTTTCTTCCATCGAATTTTTAATTATTTTTACAATTTGAAAGATTTCTGATTCAGGTAAGTCATTTTGGTTGATCATTCGCTTTGCGTATGGTTATTTCTTTTGATTTAAGTAACAGTACATTTTCTAAAGAAAAAAGGTTTAAATGTGATTTCTTGGTTTTTTAGAGGTTTTCAAATAAGGTCGCCAAAGCTGTTCTCGGCATCGCTATTACTAATTATAATAAATTTTCACTCGTCACAACAACATGAAAGATTTCTGATCCCGATAACTCATACTTTATAGATCATTCATTTTGAGTAGTTATTTCTCTTTGGATTTAAAGAATAAATTTTCAAAAGAAAGGTTTAAATGTGATATCTTGATTTTTTATAGATTTTCCCATAAGGTTGCCAAAAGCGATTCCCAGCATTGCTATTACTAATTATAATAAATTTTCACCCGTCGAATTTTTAATTATTTATACGCGACAACATGAAAGATTTCTGATCCCGGTAACTCATACTTTATTGGTCATTCATTTCGCGTACAATTTTTCTTTGGAATTAAAGAACAACAAATTTTCCAAAATTTTTACAAAAAAATGTTTCAATGTGAATTCGTGGTTTTTTAGAGGTTTTCCCCTTTATGGTTGCCAAAATCCCTCCCTCACCGCTATTACTCTCCACGTGGAAGTGATTTAACCTTGTTAAAGCACTTCCGAACCTTAGTGGCCGTCCTTTTCCGGCTTGCGGTTGAAACCTACGCGAGCAACGAACTGCCGCTGTCTTTGAAGTTTCACTTCGCCCATGAAAAAAATGACCTCATGAAAATGTGGGGTAAGGCGTATCTACACGAAAAAAGATTTCGCTGGATACTGGAAATACTTTACAATGTGATGCGAAAATGTAATCGAAAGGACATTTAGATGAGAAACATTTCTAAAATAAAACTAAAATGAACAATTGAATACATGGGAAATTTCAAGGTACGAGGCTTTGTCTGTCAAGCTAAATGTAGGTGGTGGAAGGGTTTCTGTGGCGGAACGGGTTTCCTATACGTATTTCGAACCTGACGTCAGTTGTTTTGTTTTCTAATAAGATTTCAGCACGTTGCCAATAATAATTCCTAAGTACGGATTCTAAATTGATATTTGATAGTTGATTGGTCAACGCCAATTAGATTAAACACCAAACGTCCCCAAAGCGGCGGTAAACTACATTTTAAGGTAACTCCGTTTGTATCATGCGACAGTATTTGGAGCGGAAGTAAAATCTTGGCTTTCTTTCCGGGGTTCTTCGCTGGTTTTTTTTTATACTGAAAATACCTCTCATAATATACAATGAGTCATCCATGAAAAATACATGTTTCTGTAAGAATTAAATTTTGGAGAATGATTTCCTACATTAGAGAGAAACTACAAGTAATCTTTCTATTCTATTAATTTTACTGACATGCTCGACGTATCGCAGGAGTGTATAACATAAAAATCATTGCATTTGAAATATCTTTTCTATAAGGAATAACTCTTGTATAAACACGGATAAAACGGGATCAACAGTGGCACCAACTCCACAAATCACATTTTAAAATAAAATAGGCTTAAATCTAGTACTATGAAAATTAAAACAGGCTATAAAACGCTTGTGTTCTATATTGAATAGATTTGTCAATTTGCTGCTGGAAATAATGTAGTTTTTCACATTGAGGCACGTACTTACCCCAAAATCATTCTTTTGAGTTGTACCTCTATTGCAACCCATGAGCGATATAGAGCAGTGTTAGTAGTGGCACGTAGAGAAAAGTCAATTGGTTCTCTTTAAAATATATATTCTTTTATTATCGAAGATATTTTAACTGTAACAACTCTCCCCTTCTATCTTGTGCAACTTAAGCTGGCCTAAGTGAAAAAATGTCTAATACGGAAAAAAATCATTCAAATCATTCCTTCATTAAATTTTACTGTACATTCTTAATTCTGATTGGAAACCTCAAAGCTCATAACGGGAGTTTCTTTCATATGAGAGGGATTTTCATTGTAAACAAATAAACCCGACGGAAAGTAACAATTTTATACAAAAGTGCTGTCGTATGATATACCTAGGAGTTACCTTAAAACGTATTTTATCGCCGTTTTGGCAACATTTGGTGTTTATTTTAATTGGCATTGACCAATCAACTGTTATATATCAGTTCGGAATTCATTCTTTGGAATTTTTATTAGCAAAGTGATGAAATCGTAATCAAAAACAAGTGCTGATGACGTCAAGTCCGGAACATGTATAGGAAACAGGTTGCGACGCAGAAATACTACCGTCACCTACATTAGCTGTAACAATTCTTCCTTTCTTTCTATCTTTTACAACTTTAGCTGCCAAATGGAAAAATATGTAAAATAGAAAAATTATTCGTTTATTACATTTTATTATTAGTTGATCATAAACCTTCGCTCATAGGGGTGGTCATTTTTTTTCATTTAGACCCTTTTACAAGAAAACCGACAATTCTCTCAGACCGAAGCAATCTCAAAATTTAAATAGGTCTCAAATAAAAGAAAATTCCAACCTTCATTATTCAAAACATTGAGAAAACAGTTTGCCCTCACCTCGCAGTTATTCTAATCCTTGAACTCAAAATTCCATCTTCACAATCCACCGATATTTTGTCACAGAAGAGCAATACGTTATGCTCTTAACTGAAAGGTTAATTTTATGCTCAATATTAGTTCATACGTCAATGAGTGTTTTCAGTAAGGCATGATGTTGCCCCAGTGTTTATAAAAGTGTGTTATCGGGTGACGAGAAATGGAATAATAGAGTTATCCGTGGCCCGCATTCTCGAAAAAGCAACACTAAACTCCTTCCCGACTGCAGTTTATATCTCCTTTGTTGTGTCAGTAGTCCTCTGTTGCCATCAACAAGTGCATAAAATCAGCGAGAGAAAAATATCTACATGTTTCAAAATAGCCAAACGTGAGGCACATCCGCAATGTGTTGGACGATTATAGTTTGTCTTTTGTTCTATTCCGAGAGATTTCAAAACTTGACCTTTCTTTTCTTACAAGTGATCGCACTCTTGGAAGAAGCAGAGTTAATCATTTCTCATCGCGACAGATACGTTTCGCAATGTTTTGATCTTTAGTGTGTTGTATTATCTTAAGTTGGGAAATCAGATTAAAACAGGAAACGCTTACTCACGCCGTTTCCGAATTACTGAAATAGTCCGTTGTGTTGCTCCAGTGCGACGTTAATTCAATACCTACCTATCGAATTCCTGAACTAGTAAAAATGCTTTGTAATTTGTCTAAATTACATCCTTATTCCTTTCACAAACATGAGAAACATTTTCTTCAAGCTAAAATGTAGGTGTCAGTAGTGTTATTGCGGCGGAACGTGTTTCCTGTACGTATTCCGAACGTGACGTCGTTTGGATTACTTTTCGACCACGATTTCAGCTCGTCGCCATTAAAAATTCCAAAGAATATATTCCGGATTGCTCAGTGACAGTTGATTGGTCAACGCCAAATAGATTAAATGGCAAACGTCGCCAAAACTGTGATGAGCTACATTTTAAGGTAACCCTAATATGTATCAGGCGAGGGCATTTGGACAGTAGAAGTAGAATATTCGCATTCCGTTTTTGTTTGTATTTGAAACGTTTTGAGACCAGTGAAAAAGGAATTACGAAAAGAAAGACAAAATGCATGACGTATGTGCATAAACATCATAGACCTCCTAATGAAATAAACAGTGCATGTGTGTGAAGTAGCTGTCGTACGATTTCAGAAAGGTATGTCATGTGTGCTTAGGAATCGACTTGAACCGATTGGCCATCAAAGCACAGACTAGTGTTTTTAATAACGATGGATAATCATTTTCACCAATCAATAATTTGTCCCACATTAGGATTCATGCTTTTTTCCCACAACCACGTGATTAAATTTTAAGACAAGCAATCGGTAGAAACAGCATGAAGCTGAGAGCACGACCTCTGTCTTTTTCGTTGGAAATCTCATGGTAAACATAAGTGTAATTATCTTCAACAGATAAATAATAAAATATATTATGAGCAATTTATTCATTACAGTTCGTTGTTTGATAAAACTACCAGAATTCTGAATTCCTTTGTCTAAACGGCAGAGGGCATTCTCCAACAGGAAATGAAATATATTGTGATTTCGAAGAAGCAATTGAGTAGAAAAACCACAAATTGTAATCATAAACTATACCATCTTCTTCCGACACTTCTTGCTCTTTTAAGAGGAATTGTCCAAGGATACCAAGGGAATAAAAACTCCAAGAGTTTAAGGGAAGACCTGTTGACTTTGTGTCTTTGATTTCTTATTTGAATGATTTTTTTCTTCCTTCATGAAAGTGGGTGTATAAGTGAGATAAAATACATCTTAGAGAGATTTCCGGAAAACTCAGAAGATGAACGGTTAGTATCCGGGTTGTCAAATTGTAAATAATCAATTATTTTTATGGTAAACTCGCTGACACGAGGTATGGTTATTTTTTTGATTGCCGCTCATAAAAATGTGATTCGCTTTCTTTTTCTTGTCCACTATTTCACATGGCCAAAGAAATTGAAATTGTTCAAAGAATAAAGAATTTCAATATTTTCCCGTTGTTCCACTTGAAAAGTCCGTGAAAAATTATGTGACCTGTTTTAAGAAGACGAACAAAAGCAACTATAAATTTATAAACTTCTAAAAACAACACATGGTATTCCGATTCAAAGCATAAGAATATAAAAATAATAGAAATTCTATTTTTGTGGTAAAAATCAAATGATTAAATTCTCATTTTCCAAAGTTTAAAAAATAAATGATTTAACTCTGTTTAATGACAAACAGGTAACCAAAGAGGTTTAATATGTTTTATAATTAAAATTGGACCACTGAAGAAATTAACCGTTACGTACTTACATATACTGTGGAAAATAATTCTATTAACTTGACACAATGTAGAATTTTTTAACAGTATATCACAAAACTCTCCATTTATAATGGAGGGTCTTCTTGAACGGGTGCATCTTCAAGTGGTTCATCAAATTTTCTGCGCCACTTCTACCCAGTATGTTCTGTGCTATTTCATCTTTTCCAAACGTAACACAAATTTAACAACTTCAAGTGATTCATCACATTTTCTTCATCATTCCTACATGGTATGTTCTGATACCTCATCTTTTCCAAACGCAACATATGTTTATTGGACGTTTCTGTTCTCTTTCGAATTGAGCTTAAATTTAGAAAGAAATTACACCCGAATTTTAAAAAGTTTTCAGTTACAGAAAAGTGCACACATTAAATTCAATTGAATGATATACATATCCTTTTGTTGATATACAAATGAAACTTTTAGTCAAATTGGTAGTAAAAAGTGCAAAACTTCAAAACAATGACCTATAAAGATTGACATACAAGACAATGACGCTAATGGTGGAAATACTATTCTAGAACAGCGTATTTAAACTCCCGTTTTCTCTTTGTGACTTACGTCTTGGCAAAAACACATTACGCAAGACGTCCTGATGCAGGTATATGTATAACACTAGCTATCGCAGAGTAGTCTACCAAAACTACACGAAACTCTTGGTTTCCTGACGTGTTTCAATAGCCCGCTGTGTTGCTCCAGTGCGATGTTAATAAGATATTTCATATCTTCACTCAACAAATCATATCTCTGGAACCGAACAAGAAAAACATCTGAGAAAATCCGAAGTTCCTTGAAAGAAACCTCACTAATTATCTATTAGTTATTTGTAACGAAACACAGTTTCCTTTTATCAACCATCAACCAAGCTGTGTTTATAATTCCGCGTTTTTACAAACTATTACCTAATCCAAGTTTACTCCTTTACTACAAGAATCAATATTGGCACTGTTCTGCATGACGGAGATCGAAATTTCCTATATGATTAATCATTATGGCGTTTCAGTAAAATTAACCGGGGAAAACCCAAATAAGAGAGCATGCAGCAAAACTAAATGAAGTAAAGAGAGGGAGGCTGGCAAAGGGGGTGGGGCATTAAATGCATGCCCCGGAGCTTTGCACCTGAGTCCAGATGCGCGAAATCATCATGAGATAAGATAGGCTTACAAGATCTCTCGAGAGCCCCATTTGTAGATATGCATGTCCCCCACCCCATTAAGATTCAGCAGGCATTCTATATAGTAAAGGAATTTATGCTCTTGACGTCATTGGTTACATGATCTGGGTTATACTACCTGTTGTCCAATAACTTGTCATGTTTTTTATCTAGGCTGGCTGGGAACAACACTGAGTGTTGTTTATTATTTACGAAAGGTTCTGGGTTTTCAGCACGGCCTACACATGATAAACGCATTCCGATAAATTGGACCGTATGATGCCCTTATTCCTCAGTGGGTTTGAACATCAGTTTCCGGGCACCACCTGAACGTTAGAGCACAATACTAAAGTAATCGTTAATCAATTAGCTTTAGGAATTATTTATCGTTTTAAGAGAACTAAACTCGGATAATAAACAAATACTAATCGGCTTCTTTAATTCTGCGAATACCTACGATGTTTTGATACTTATAAGCATCCTTTGTAACATTCTATGCATTTACACAACTAACACACATTGAGGGGGAGCACCACGGCTCAGTGTGTTAGCCCACTGAGTTTGCAACCTGAGAGTTGTAGGCGGAGCAGGTTCACTTACATACTCCGTCTATTTTATTAGAAGGTCGAGAGAAAAAACAGCCGTTCTTGTTATCAGAAAATCGATACCGAATGGCTAAGGTCGGGTCGGTTGATAAATTTAGAACTTATCAGAAAATCAAAAGTTAATGCATGAACGACTTCATCATCCCCGTTGAGCAAGCCTGCTTGGTGTACAATTTGGAGGCATTATTGGACCATTTTTTCCAAGATGCTAATGCACATGAGGTTACTGTTAATTGTGAATGACATTGTGGGTTGCTGAAAAATTTCTTTCTGCCTGAAATTGATCGACTAAAGATTTACAGCTCATGTGCTTTCAACAAGATGAAGCAGCATATCACATAGCTCGTGCAACAACGCTAATTCTAGAGGACACCCACTTCCTAGCCGAATAATGTCAAACTCCGATGATGTAGATTGTCCCCCTAATTTGACCACGACGATCTTTTTTCTGTATGACTACTTAAGGAATGAGTCTACGCGAAGCGGACGATTCAACAGCTTAAGCAAAATATTAATTAATTGAACAAATCCCCCTGAAATGTATTCAAACGTAATGAAATATGTGATCGAGAGTCCATATTTGCCGAGCGTCATGTGGTCAAAAGCGGTCATTTGGCTACTGTCATATTCCATAAGTAATGAAACAGAAAAATGTTATCGATGAAGAGGTCGTTCATGATTTAACCTTATACTTTCAGTTCCCCAGTAATAAGTATTTGTTTACATATATGTCAAAATGAAGCACAATTGAATGTGTCCAACTGATGACAATTGATTGAATGAGTCCAATTGAACAATTCATGTGGTCGAAAGAGCTTGTACTTACAGCGTGACAAAAGGCTGTTATTTTTCATTAATTGAGTAAACAATATGCGAAAAAGTAACAAAAAATATTTTACTTAAAATTTATTCCAAAACAAAATGGTGTCATTACATAAAAAACCCTGTGTATTCGAACTACTCTTCCCCTCATTATAAATTCCGTTTGAATTTATTTTACCTCAGTCACCAGACGGTTCTAAATATGCAGATGCATTACCTATGTCAGTCACGTTAACTTTCAATTGGAATCGGGTGTCCTTCAAACTCTTTTACATCCCATCGTAATATATCTTAAGGACGAAACTATCGTTAAAGGAATGAAGTAGTGACAGATCCATGAGTCATGATCACCAGAATTCGTAAATTATCAAATCAAATAATTAGAGTATAAATTTGTCGAAAGGTTCATCATTAATCGTACAGCCCCGAGCCTTACAGGTGCGCATGCTTGAACTCTCGGGTCCAAATTGTTAATAATGTCGGTATTTCCGATCACCCCTTGAGTCACTCCATTCGGTATGGGAATCGAAGGAGTGACTCAGGTCACCCAGAGATGCTTCTAGAAAACTCTTCCCACTTGTCCTCGATTTTTTATGTAACTGAGGTAATACTAAGGACGTAAACAATAACAAATCAATAGTTTGATTCAGTTTTCTTCAGGATGGATCTTTAATATTCTAATTTCTAACAAAGTAGTATCTATTTCACTTCTTAAGTCACATACTTTTGAAGTCCATGGCATCGTAGACGCTTTTACTCCGCATTAGAATATTGAGAAAAATATTTTAACTTAAGGGAAATGAATTACCACACCAAGTTGTTTCGAAGAGATATCTAGAATCTAATTATTGTAACATGTTTAAGATGTGCCCTTCTTGCCATGCACTTTATTGGAAGTAGGAATAGTAAGAGCAACAAGAAATGCTGTTATATGTTTTTTATTAATTTCATTCATTTGAAGGTATGATTTTCTCCTATGCAACCACATGCATTCATTGCAAATGGTTTTAAATAAGGTATTAAATGCAAGTTACCACACTTCCATCAAGATACCAGCAAATACGAAACTAGAGCACATGTGCGGATGCTATGAACAGATCTGCTAGTTTATTTAATTTTACTTCACTCGTCCGAAGACATGTAGGAAACAACTCTACGATATTTCCTTTAGTTTTTGCTTACAAAATTAAACACAGTATTTAAAGGGCATTGTTTTCTATCATTTGGAGTACTAAGATGAGTAACTGGATGCAGAATTTAATTCATTCTGTAGAATACTGGTCATGATGCTCGTATGTTTCCTGAGCTCAATTTCTACTACGGAAACCATAACAAATGCCATCTTATAGAACTTGAAGTGTGAATATATATTGCTTGTTTAAAACAACTTAAGATAGTTTTCATAAGATGTAAGATATTGGAACTCGATTTAAATTTAACAAATTTATTTAAGAAAGCAGATATAAGTTTAATTATAAAAACAAAAAAATCTGGTGACTTGCGGAGACGCCAAAATAAGATAAGCGAGGTGTACAACACCCAACTTCAGTAGCTGAGAGAAGACATTCCTAAATTCATAGTTCGTAGCATATGATGTTTTTATGCTGGTTTGCATACCACCACAAACGTGGTTTTCCTCGAAATTAGAAATCCATATCGCAATTATTGCTATGGCATTGAAAAAATAGTAAGTGCAGTTTTTTTCTACTTGCAACAAAAAGATAAGTGCTTAACATAATTTTGTACTTTTATTTGATAGTATTAAATAAAATAAATACTTAGACAAGTGTATATGTGTAAGATAGTATTATAAATATTTTAAGAGGTGCAGCTTTTCTTATAAGAGATATTTTTGTTTCACTGTGTTCATTACCATTATATGATCCTTTTGTTGAGTAAATAAACCTTTGACTCGAGTAGTTTGTGGTCTTTTTGTTTCAATACCCCTTAAACTTTAAACAGTCCAGATATTTCCAACAAAATTGTGCAAGTGTTTTCATCACAACAGAAATTGCGGTCTTGAAAGATAAATTTATATTAGAAATTATTTCAGACTGAACTAATACATAGTTTAAAGTAGGCTGGTTAGATCTTTATGTTGCAAAGGCCATATTTGGGCAAGCTGTGCCGAATACGAGAGACAACGTCAAGTTATGAACATGCACAAGCAAGGAAAATCGCACAGAGGAGAGAAGTATACCCAGAGTAAATTACAGAAATTAAACCTGTGGCGCAACTCTCAGGTTGCTGGTGCTGTGGGCAAACTAAACGAGACACGGTGACCCCCGCTTAGAGTAGGAATTTACGTATTTTAACAGTAAAAGAATTTATGGGTTAAATTTGCTCTATTAGAATGAAATTCCCTGAAGAATGAATCTTCATTATTACAAGGATCTGAAATTTTTATGTATCATGGTGCTTCATAATTACATGAAACAAACTAAAATGTACATTTTATTGTATGTCGTTGCTTTGATACATGTTAAAAATGGGTTTAGATTTAAAAAAATCTAATCTAATATGTACAGCATAAAATTACTTAACGTATTTCAACAATTTAATATTTTAAAATTGTAAGTGCTTCTGTTCAACCATCTCATTCATTTGAACACAAAAAAATGTCATGAGTAAGGTATTGTAATGGAAAAGGAAAGAATCTTTTCCCCGCTTAAAAGAGCGCGCGCCGAATCCTGTATTTCACCTCTTACTCAACAATTTAGCGAAAGAAACGATCGATGAAATATAACGGACGTAAAATAAGAATTTTCAAGGCAAAAAGGAAATTTTTACATTCTGAATAAAACTTTTTAAGAACAGGTTACGGGAGGCTCTTTTTGTCAAGTAATTTTTCTGACAGTAATATTTCTACGACGGAACATGTTTCTTATACGTATTCCGTATGTAACATAATTTACCTTTCGGATACGATTTCAGCACGTTAACAATAAAAATTCGAAAGAATGAATTCCTTGATTGAGGTTAACGCCAATCGACAATACTTGATTGAGGTTAACGCCAATTAGATGAAACGCTAAGCATCGCCGAAACAGCGATAAGCTATATTTTATTATGCGAGAATATTTAGGTGGCGGAAGTAAGACCTTCGCATTTCGTCTGACTTGATAGTTTACACTCAAAATTCATCTCATACAATTTAAAACAAAGGAAAAATTAATAACATCTGTGATGGACTTTTTCTATAACGGTAAATGTAGATGGTACTAGTATTTTTGTAGTAGACGAGCTTCATGTGCGTATTCCGTATTGGGTAACGTGAAATAAAATCCTCTTCTTTGGTGATTTGTTTTGTACTTAAAATCTCTCTCCATCAAAATAGTGAAAATATGTAATACATCTCTATCTGTATATATGCCTCACCAGTGGCTGAGGGGCTAAACTTGACACTCTTAAGAAATAGGCAAACTTGAGGTCATTTTACGAGTTAGAATCTCGTATGTGCCGAAGTCGGGTTGGTTGCTTGAAGTTTCCTGGTTTCTTCAAGACGACGCACCATCTTCCTCAATGTCCTCCAGGAGGGTTATTTCACGTTAAGGCAATACTTTAAATGGTATCACAGGGTAAGACTACCGCGTTTTTGCCAATTAGTTCAGGAAGGGTCATAACATCTATAAGCTGACATTGTGAAACAAATTTATACATATATTGCACAGAAATCGGTATTCTATGTACATTTTCAAATGGCAACAAACAATGTAAAATCACTCGTTATGGGGTTCTTTCACCAATTTTGCCGCTTAGTTAACATGTGCTTCATTTCAACTATAGAGCTGCATAGCAAATACATGAAACGATGTTTTGATTTTTTGATTAAATAGTTTTTCCTTTGACGGAGTGAAAGAATGAACATCTATGCTTATGTTCATTATAAATAAATTCAAATGATGTATTAAATGTGAGTAACGTCACTATCAACAAAACTTACACACAACAAATTAAGAAACTTTAGCGCAGATGCTATACGCTGGTCTGCTAATTCCTTTAAATTCTGGAACAATCGCTAATTAAAGGATGGCATAAGTGTAATCTTTAGATATCCTTGACATATATAGTTGAATGTAGTTATACCGCAGGCCCTCTTATGACAATCTCGGCACACCTAACTCAGACATAAAAACAATTTTTCAACGGTTTGAGACATAGGTAAATCTATGTCTTAGATATGTTATGAGTGAATTGAGATTCACTCATAAATAACCATTACATCCTCTCTCATTTCCTCTTCAACATCCATCATTTTAATAAGTCGGCATCTGTCGACGACATTCGATTTCCATCTTCGATTGCTATCCATGATGAATAGCTTTCCTGGCCACACATAGTGGTGATCCCAACCATTGATATGTCGAGCTTAGGAAGTCTTGGATAGGCACAAAAAGGAAGGAAGCGAACCATTCAAAAATTTCAATTTGGAACCGAGACCCGAATGAAACCCACAGATGCAATAACAGTATATATATTATTCTCCTTTGGTGGTATGAGATGAACATATCAATGCTTATATATATATATATATATATATATATATATATATATAAATATATATATGTGTGTGTGTGTGTGTGTGTTCATATATATGTTCATCTCATACCACCAAATGAGAATAATTTAGTCAAAAATATAAAACAGTATTTAGCGTTACGTGATGTTTATATTCCAATAACATATATATTTCTTCATACATAATATTCTTATATAATTCCGTATAATTCCGCAAATGAAGGCCGAATGAATCATCAGATTGTTTTTATATCGTTCATTCCATTTGTTGCCATTCGAAAATATACAAATAATAAGGATAGGATATACAAATAATGATTTAAAATAAGGAATATAAATATAGGATTTCTGTGTCCTGAACCTTAGTGAAATATATGTTGAGATTATACCGTCGACTTGTTACTAATGAAGATTTATTCTATTGAGAATACCTCATTCTTGAAAGATATGAGAAAATTAAAAAAAAACAATAATTATTCTATTTTTTGAAATACGTATATTCCTACTCTAAGCGATTATCGTTAACTTAGAACAAACTCATTAACTGTCAAAAATTTCTTCTTACTGCACAGCACTTTGGAGACTTACTATTATTTTGTAGGTCAAAAATAAAAATCATAAACAATTTGATAGTGTTATATATTTTAAACAGATTACAATATGACAAAGTATTTCTGATCCTCATGAAAACAAACATTTAGTGTCTCCGAAAAAATGTCAGTTAACGAGTTTCCGCTCTAATCAGACGATATGTATGAAAATAAATTGCTGAATTGGTGAAGTCTTTGTTACTGAAAGGTATTTTTACTCATAATGATTAAATTTTTTGAGCGCTGTAACCAGATGCACTAAGAATTGGTAATTTGAAATGTAGTTTAAGAAGTTTGCGACATTTGACACTCGAATAAGTGGTTGTCCTCTCCCATTACAAAAAATTGTCACAAGGTTAAGAGGTCCACGGCTATCTGAAAACCACAAGATCGTGAGTTCGCTAAAGTTCGATAATAACAGAAACTGGAAATGCAGACACCGTACGTTCTGTTTGCGGAAGCTCCTTGTGTGTAAGGTGAGATATCTGGTGCTAAAACGATAATGCTATCGGGAAAACACTCGATTGTACGAAAAAGCAAAAGATGTTTGAATCTTCAAGAAGGCACATTGAGATTATGCAAAGGAAAACATGACTACTGTCAAGTTCTATTGCTTTACTTTCATTGATTGGAGAGGTGTGTTTACTTCTCTTCAAAGGTAAAAACATTTTCTCCATTTTTTTAATTCCCATTCTAGTACTCTTTTAATCCTCCCGGTGGTTGTCTCAACGAGGCATCTCGTCATTAGCAAAGCTAACCAGATCTTGCTGGACGAGATATTTCGTCGTAAATAATAAAAATGACCGGATCTTAATCTAGTCATCATAAAAAAATCGGCTATATATTCGTAACTAGATATCTCGCCATTAGTAAAATTGTTCAGATCTTGATGGGAGAGATATCTAGTTCGAAACCACTTGGAAGGTTAACAATTTGTTGCCAAATAGAGGCTCTGGGGCTGAAACCCTTCTGTCCCGAAAATTTTAAACCTCAAGCGCTCATCTCCTTTAGGTGTGTAGGGGCTTCACGGACCCGAGGTACTCTAGAGATCGTTTCTTTTCCTATGGGGTTTACTGTCTTTAGAAAACACGGGTGTTGAGCTCCCGGGATACCCAGGCATTTTTTTCTACTTTCATTCCACTTCTCTGTTCCTCAATATTAATATTAGTTTTACAATCTATTCATGATATATGTCATTTTAATAATTTGTGATTCATCACTCAGTGGAAGTGATTTATCTTTTGGCACTGACCACATATGGTTAATTTATGGATTCTATGGCGATTTATGAAAATTATATGAAACACATCTTCATTTGTTACCAAATGAGAGAACGTCTTGCTATGGGGGATTCAAAAATACTAATAATCTTTATATTTACTTCCTTGTGTCTCTTCTGAGGATGAGACTATGAAAGCAGCAAATTCTATATTATTTCTTTTCCATCTATAAAAATTTTATGGGGTTGATGAGGTTATAATTTTATGGACTGCTATACCAGCTGATGTAGCGAAATAGCTGTTTCCCAGGTATTAATTCCAAATTTAGCTCTATCGATCACAAAATTGCAAATCATTTTTAAGGTAATAGATAATCGTTTTATTAACGTTTTATTTTTAATAAAACGTTAATAAAACGATTCAGCTACCCAAGCAGATCCTTTATTTCATTTAACACTAATTCTCATCTCGAAAAGAATGTCGTGTTTCATTGGTACATTTGGTTATTTAGTTCGTCGATCACTAAACTAAATTCCACGAATATATTACAATCCAATATCGATAACAGTCTTAATTTTAATCAGTGGCAGATGTTAACTGTTACATGCCTTAAAATTTAATATCGCCTTCCTCTGACAGAATTCTTAGCCTGTCATATTACTTTATAGTTGTAGCCTGTCATATTACTTTATAGTTGTAGCTAACATACTATTTTATAGTTGTAGACTGTCATATTATTTTATAGTTTTAGCCTGTCATATTAAGAGTAAGTCAATTTTACTATACTGTGAAATCGATAATGAAAACGTACAAAATCATCGGGATATGTTATAGTGGTGAGATTTGTTTTCAGATAGAGATTATAATTTATTACTTCTTGTTGAGAATAAATAAAAAAACCTTAAGAATATTTGTTGGCATGAGAGAATGACTGTTATGTGACATCAGGTCAGTGGTCCATGTCTTCAAAAATTTAATTAATTCAAAAATATTATAATCAGTTTTCCTAAATAAATTTATATTTTTTACAAGAACGTACATAAAAAAATTCCAAAGAATTATTCAGCCGATACTGATAAATTCTATTAAAAGTCAGCACAGTTGCTTAGCAAAGGGAAAGAGTTTTGTTATGTGGCCGCGCGCTAAGTAATTCTGCTACTAGTCCTCACGCCCACAGCGTTGTGAAAACTTTCCAAAATATAAAGTTTGCATTCTCAACAGAATGTTTTAGTTAAATGTTGTGTACATTGAATAAGCCTTGTTCAGGAAGACGTTTATAACTCGAACAATAAATCTGATCTTTAACAGTAGTAGTGAAGATTTTATCGTTAAAATAAGTAATGCAGAATGAATTGGAAACGCCAACGATATTTATACAAGGCAAAACAGATCTTTCAGAAAATGCGAGAAATAGCGAAGGTTGCAAAAAATTATTTAATTTTTACAGAATATTTTTATAATAGTATCTGTTTTCGAAATATATCATTGAGAGCTTGTAGGAACGTCTAACATTTTTGATAAGCTTATGGAAATGAACTAAAACATGAAAAACCCATGAAATTTTAATACCAATATTTCTGCTTTTTGTACTATTTTGATTATGTATTTATAAAAATATTCAGATATCAGCTGAGACTACACATTTGAACTACACATATTAAATGTCCACAAAAGTGTCAAAACTTCGTTTTGAAAAAAAAACAAGATTTTAATTATAATGTAAAAGCCCAATTTTAGAACAGTTTTTCTCATTTATTATATGGAATAAATTATATTTGTCATCATTGCAGGATACTTGAGCAATATTTGCATCAAAAAATAGCAATTGGTAAAAAAATAAGATTTGGTTTTTTTTTTCCGCTTCGGCAACCTACGAGCTATAGCTAGTGCAGGTTCGATTCCATAACTACCTTGAATGCATTTCTTTCTTGTGTCAGTAAAAATTTCCTGCATCAGTAAACTTACGCCCCGTTTTACTTGGCGGAAAAAACATTGCTTGGCGCAGCTTGGCGAGATCTGGCCCCCCTTTGGCCCATAAAAAAACAATCAACCCTCTACTCTTAAAGCTTGTATTAATTTATATCCGACATTGCATATTATTATACTAAAAGCAAAGTTCAATACTTCATTTTTTCCCTGGTCATTTGTATAATTTTTGGGTAAATACGTTTCGATTTGGAAGGTGACTTTCAGAAATGAAGCTAAATTCGTGTTCTTCCAGTCGTCGATAAAAATAATAAAAATTAAGGTCAATTTGAGACTTAGGACTGTTATAGCATCAAAGAAATTAAAAGCATGCTTCTGGGCCCAAAATGAACGCGCCTATGCAAGATTTATTGGTCACGTAACGCCACTATTCCTTCAGGAAGTGTTACAAACCAACTGAGATGTAGGTTAAGAATTTCGCTTTATATTTCTACACACGTATTTAGTTATTGCTAATAGTGAATTAAAGATGCTTAATCACTTCCAAATTAAATGTGGACTTACGGATGGATGTCTAACGACATCGGGTGGGATATTGAACAGACGTTGCCTTTACGTTGTCAATATTTAAAAAAAGACAGTTTAATCGGAAGAAAAATAAACTGTTCTGCAATATGAATTATTGAAAGATTATTTCATAAAAATTAAGAGATTTAACCATCTTTAGTGGTTATCTCTACGAGATATCTTGTCATTAGCAACACTGACCAAATCTTGATGGACGAGATATCTCGTCATTGGAAAGAACTGACCAGATCCTGATCTCTTCGTCATCTAACATCGGCAATATCTTGATGTAGAAATACCTCGTCATATTATCAAAATTAATCGTATCTTGCAGGATGAGATATCTTGTCGAAACCACTTGGAGGGTTAACCAACACTTATCAAAAGCTTTAATTGGTTAGGATCTTTATGCTCCTCCTTCAATTATTAGTTTATTTTGATTTAGAACAGCGATTTTCAACCTGTGTACCGCGGCACACTGATATCCTGCAGGAATGATACTGGTGTGCTTTACTCATGGTGAAAAGGTTTAAATTATGAAAGATTTAAATCGATTCAATGTTTTACTATTAAAGACTTTTGATAAGTATGTTTACCAATAACTTCAAGCAATATTCATATAAATAATATTAAGTGTTACTTTTTATTACAAAGTATTATTGATAAATTGTTTCAAAAAATTTTTAATCCCCTATGGAGTAAAAAGAGTCAGTAATTAATTATATTTTTTGGTAAATTAAGCAAAATTATATCTATTTGTTGTCAGATCGGCCAAAAATATGGTTTTGGTGTGCCGCAGAATTTTGGTAATTAAGTTTGTGTGCCATGAAAAATAAAAGTTTGAAAATCGTTGTTCTAGAAAGCAAATTTTAGATATGTTATCGATGCACCTTCCTTGCACGGTTCGTTTCTGAAACGTATTTTTGGAAGAAAAAATCTTTAAATAGCTAAGTTAATGTTCATCTATTTTATTTTAAAAAAACTATTGCAGACTCCCTTCAGATTTGTTTAATCATGCATCTTAAAATTGAGTTTTTCTTTCTTTAAATTTTAATCCTTGCACTGAATCAATCTCATGACCATCGATGAAAAATATAAGTATCAATAAGTATCCAAATCAATATTCTCACTCTGTTTAGAAACACAATCAAACATTGAAAAAACTAATGAGCTATTGATTTAAATTTAAATTTTCAAAAGAAACTACTATACGAAAAAGTTCAACCTATACAACTATTATATCATTATCAAATAATGAAACAATTATCAATAAATATTACTAAGTTTAAATATAGCTTTATAATTAAACTATCATATTTTCATTTTTGTTACAAATTTCCTTATTTCAATTTTAATAAATTAATGAAGTTCAGAAGGCCGTACGTTTCATTATGAAACTAATATTTCATAGGCTTATTGCACTTTTCAAATTCACAAAATTAATATTAAGATACTAGCAATGTTTCTGAATCTCGACCATCCTATAGTAGTTATCAGATTGTGTTAGTTGGTTGAAATGTTTTTGAAACGCACTTATATAACATCTGGTGTTCTCAAGTTATTGTGCTCAAGTTATTTTATTATTCATGTGCTATTACAGGCCCCCAGGATGAGAATTTCTAAACAGAATTCCTTAGAGATTTCCAGATGTGTTTTAATTCGACAAATTAGCATTGGAGACTTAAGTAACTTGTAATCTAGCTATATAAGCCTGGAATTGCATTTGAAATGTCATGATCATTGTTTTTGCATGGTGTAATTTATTGAACCTAGTTATAATTGAAATTAAATCTATGTTCAAAAACTATTGAGTGCCTGTTTTATTACTTTCGCATGATGGATGTTGATTAACTTCTTGATACTATTAAAATTTGGTTTGTCAGGAAGGCAATAGCCAAAAAAAATTAACTGCGTAGTAAATTTATGCAAATATTTAATGTTAACAAAAAAATCTGCGTCTTTATCCCCTTCCCCACATAAATAATTCTGACATTTTCGGAAATATGCTTTTTAATAGCTCGTTAACACTCCAAATTGTTTCGACAAGGTATCTCGTCCGTCAAAATATGATCTGTTTTGCTGATGACGAGATATCTCGTCATCAACAATGCCGATTGAATTCCGAATGAAAATATTTCCGTTTTCGATGGTGGCGAGATAAAGATTTGGTCAGTTTTTCTAAGAACGAAGTATCTCGTCCATCAAGATCTGGTCAGTTTTACTAATGACGAGATACCTTGTTGAACCGGTAAAAGCTAGTGTTGAGAATTTCCGTCGGTAATTTGAAATTCCTACCGGATTAATTCAAGAGAACAATGGTTGAAATGCATCTCGACATAAATCATACACCACTTTACCTCGGCGCCGGAAAAAAGAATCAGGCGTATGGTGTCATTTTATTTCTGCTCGCCAATTGAATCGGAATCGGAGTCTGAGTCATCGGTACGCCTTACCGTAACACACCGCCGAAAGAGAAAAAAAATAATTGAAGCACTTATCGGACGAAGCATCTTCTCAAGTGCTCATTAAAGGGTTGTGTGACAATATTTTTTTTCTGGCACACACAGAGTTAATATGCGTCTTGATCTTCCACTTGCTTAAGCAGGTGCGGAATAATAATACGTGTCCGTAATATTTAAAAAGGCCGGGCTTCTCTGGCGAAGGGAAAAACCGAGAAAAAGGATTTTTGAAGGGGTCGTCCTCTCAGTGCCTTTCCTGGTTGTAGATCGGACTCAACTTGGCATTACTCAGCTTGGTGGAGGAAGAAGTCAGGCTCTGTTGTCTCCTCGCACTATGTGGATAGCACAGTGATAAAATAGACAATGGTATCTTCGATAGTTAACAAGGAAATGCGCCGTTAATTGCCATTAACTAGTGGGTTTTTGAGGTGAAAGGGGAAGGATAATTTTATTACTCCTTCTGAAGAATGGAATACTTAATTTCGAAATGAAATTCGATCTGATATGGATTGGGGATTTCTCCAAATGAACGTTAATGAAACTGCGTCTCGATGTTCTGTGCAAAATGAACGAGCTTTTAAAATGTGGTGTCCTTGTATTCAACTGTGGCGCTGTTACACTCAAACCCAATCTTCCTCAAACCTTCTCTGGCTCATAAACGTAAATCTTAGCAGCTCCTTAAAAAATGGAATTTGAAATAAATTAAATACAGTAGAGCCCTGATTATCTGAGTTCTGACCTCAAACTTGACGGGATATAGAAGTTTGGAGAGTGGGATGCTAGCTCAGGTGTTGTTCTCGTCATCTGACCGTATTTAAAGTTAAGAGGTGTCCTAGGATCTTTCCCTTTAGAGTCGATCTTGAACAGTCACCAATATCCTGTTGTGTTGCTCCAGTGCGATGTTAATTCAACAACTACCAGAGGAGCTCCTATTAACAGAGCCGAATTTGATACCGAGTTTTTAAAACTTTAAATAAAGTTTAGAGTATTCTATCCTTGACTGATCTGGTTTAGGGGAAGTTGTTTGGCTTGTTTGGGTTTTTGTGAAAGATCTAAAAATAGATAAGCTGTGCCAAACGCAAGACAAAATAAAATTCAATAAAAATACATATAAAAATATCAGATTAACAACTAGACCATCATTAAAAGCATGATAAAACATTTCTGTAAACAATATGAAAACAGAATAAACACTTCAAAAGTTTGAAAAAGTAAACAAATTAAAATCATCCCATAAATATGAATTAAAATGTGGTTTAAGATTCATTAATGTGATAGATGAAGTGATACAGTTTGCATGTGTAAAAGTGCTAGAAACAGAAGATATTTAAGAACTTTTCAAGGCTCAACGTTTTCATGTCCAGATTTAATGAAAAATTATCACAATTAATTCATACTGTGACATAAATACGAGTATAGATTATTCTTAATACTTACCTTATAAATCAGTAGCATAGTAGTAACATGTACATTAAAATTGTCTGCCTTTTAATAGGCTGTTTTGTGTTACTTCGTCCGTATTATCCGAGTTTCTGGTTATCCGATGTGGTCTCGGTCCACATTACCTCGTATGATCAAGGTTCTATATTTGAATAATTACATTAAATAATTACGTTACAGTTATTTGTAAAAATTAATTTCATTTTACTGAGCTATATTAAATGAATTTCATTTTAACTTTTAAGATTTGTACTTTAGTTTTTAAAATGTATATGCTAATAAGCTTAAAACAAATTTTGACATTTGTTAAGTCAATGTGAAGGGGATATGCCGGCTGCCTACCCTCCTGATGGTTGTCTGGAATAGGTGTCGCGTGATTAGCAAAACTGACCAGATCTTGATGGACAAGATATCTCGTCATTGGAAAAAAACTTGACCAGATCTTGATCTCGTCACCATAAAAAAATAGGCAATATCTTGATTGCGAGATATCTCGTTAGTGCAAATTTGGTCAGATCTTGATGGAGGAGATATCTCGTCGAAACCACTTGGAGAGTTAACAATTCTAAAAAATGGTTCATAAGCTTAAAAACATGATTCACATCTTCCTCGACGTATTCAGTTTTGATGACTGCTTTGATCCCTGCCTTTCACAAGTAGAATATCGCAAAGGAAATAAAAATCCTAGTCATCTTCAGTTTCTCAAGTCTTGTGTCTCAGCCGTTATTCACCCTAGATTATCCCACAAAGGTATCAACCGAATACATTAATTTCTACATTAAGTGACTATTTTTCAGACTCTGAACTGAGCATGATTGCCTGGAGAGAATTGGAACATATTCCTCCACAATTTGCAGAACTAGTCTGCCCGGGCATGGACTCCTCTCAACGACGGGCCCAGCACCTCTGCAAGTTCTATTGGAATGTCAGAGATCAAGTAAGCTAAACCTCTAGATTTACCAAAGCAACAATAAAACAATTTCATGACAATAAGTTTAGTTTTTATAAAATATTCTTTACAGTAAAGGATTAATGATTTTTCCTTCTCGATCTTATACCACCGGGAGACTGAATATCATCTCGTAGAATACTGATTTTGTCAGAGTACAAGCTTTTGTGGTTTTCTTGGAGAAAGGCTACGGAGTTTTAGGGAGCTCTTATGCAGTTTGAAAACATCTACTTTAACACAAAATGATAAATTAAAAGAAAACATAAAAATAAGAGTTTGGTTTCAATTTCCTGAATTCTTTTCCTTACAATAAAATTGTAAGAGGAGTAAGTAGCCTTTTCACTTCTCTCCAAATTGACTTGGTGAGATAAGGAAAAATTATGAACGTCGCTTATTGTCACAATCATTGCAAAATTTCGTTGCCTCACCATTCCAAGATCACTCTGACACTTTCTAAATAAAAATTTCCAATATTTTTATGGGCAATTTATACTCACATTCTCATTTTTTTAGTTCCGCAATACTAGGAAACTAGCTCTCTTGCATAACCGTTCCTTGCATGCCTCAGACTTATATTTCCGTAAAAATAATTTTAAAGTTTAAAAACTGAAAACATTGTAGTGCCCTCTTATGACCCTTAGTCCTTCCGTTATAGGGGGCGATTCCCAAAGTTTTAGAATCACTGCTCCAGTGAAGCTATGTCTCAAGTTCCTTACCATGGTAAAATGCGACGCGCTTCACTTTTTACACGATCCCTAAAACTTTCACAATTTTTCATTCGGTTTGAAAGATTTAAATGACGGCTTCCGATCAAAGTAACAGAAAATACACACTTGCAACATATATTCTTCAATAATGATAGAGAGGAGAGGCAAAGATCTTTTAATACTTGTTTACAATCTAGAAACCCCAATTTGCTTTTAAATTTCGCACGGCACATGAACGATCGAAAAAAAATAAGCTCTCCGATTAAAATTTGCATTTAATTCTAGGTAATCAGGATGCAAAATAGTTCAAATACCCTTTTCAATTATTATCAGTTGAAATTCTCCGATCGGAAAAAGATAATTTGAAAATAGCGTGCATCGAACCTGGGTCAATACTTCAAATATTAAAGGATATTTCTTGCATGTAACTTTAATTGCTTTACTTTAAATGACATTCCTGCCAAAGTAGTTATTTCAATAATTATGAAGCAAAACATATTTTGCACTTATACTTCGGATTCGATAATTTTAGAGTAGTTATTTGACATTGAAAAATAGTCTTGTTTCGCATTAACTAATATAATTAAATTTTATTGATACTGGGACGTGCATTTTCTGATGCTGATAATAGAATCGGAATTGAAATTTACTGCAATACCAAAAATTTGAATACTGTTTATTCGTCTCGTATAAACATATGGAATTAATTTGATTTAATTTTTATTTCGCTTTCACAATACTCAAATGTAAGCTTATTACAGAGTATTATATTTCATTTTTACTTAAAAATATAACCAGTTACAATCAAGATAATAATATTTGAAAGTTATTTTCATGAGGACCTTAAAACTTTGAGAGAGGGAATGTTCTTTATGTTTCAGGTAGGTAGGTAGATATTTAATTAACGTCGCACTGGAGGGGCAACACAACGGGCTACAGGCAACGGTCAGGGATCAAATCCGAATCTTTATGTTTCAGATTGACAGAAGAATTGTTAGATTGAAGAAGAAAGACAGACTAATTGCTCTAGCATGTAGGTAGGTATTTTAATTAACGTCGCACTGGAGCAATACATCGGACTATTGGCGACGGTCCGGGATCAAACCCGAAGGGAATGATCCGAGGACAACACCACGTAATTTTGAACCATGGTCAGATGACGAGGTTCCATCTGAGCTGGCATCCCACTCTCTAAACTTCCACACCACGCCAATGTGAGGACATTTGAGGCCACGACAGATTTAACGTACAACGCCTCCCCTTTTACACGACAGTCTTTGGTTGGATTCGAACTCGCAACCCTCCGGTTGCTAATTCAGTACACTTCCAACCGGGCTACCCCGGCACTCTTGCTAGCATGAATGAGATGTGCACTTTTAACAGTCTTTATTAGAAATAAATAATACCAAATGAAACACACGAAGTGTTCTTCTATATTTTTGATTAATTATGTTTCACTTGGAGGTATGGGGCAGGTGGTATGCCAAGAATACCAAATTTGCTACCTGAGGGTTAAGAGTTCAAAACTCGATCCAACCAAAGGCCGTCGTGTACGTGAGGCTGGTGCATGTTAAAACTGCCGTGGTCTCAAATGTCCTCACATTGGCGTGTTGTGGAAGTTTGGAGAGTGGGGGTGCCGGCTCATGTGTTGTCCTCGGTCATCTGGCTGTGGTTCAAAATTATGAGGTGTTGTCCTCAAATCTTTCCCTTCGGGATAGTCCCGGACCATCGCCAATAGCCCGTAGTGTTTCCCTTTTACGACATTAATTCAACTACCTACCACTCGGAGGTATGAAATATCGATACTTATACGTATTATAAATATATTTAAATAAGGTATCAAATGTTAGAACCGACTTTGTTAACAATATATATAAGCAATTCAGAAACTATCACAGATGCTATGCGCGGTATAGAATGTAAAAAAGTTTATTAAATGTTTTGAAACACTTATTAAGTCGCAGTATTGTGTACTTTTAACCAATACCACACGTGAAAAAAAATATTTTTATATCAGCGAGAATAATTTAAGACATCAAATGTTATTTATCTGGCAAATTAAAATATAAACCAATTTTTTGCGAATGAAAATCGATGGTTTAAATAGGAGCAAAGCGAGAATGCAAAATCTAAAACGTGAATTATACTCTTAAGAACAGAAGTTTATCAACTGCTCTGGGATAGAAACTGACGCGTATAATATAAATAACAATCGCATATAAAACAAAACGAGCGTTAAATATCCAAGAACTATAAAAATAACGTTTCCTGAACGTGCGTTTCAGGAAACATTCCTAAAATCTTTTTTACTGTTCTTGCATTTTCATTGTCTTGACAAATAAACTAATTCATTTTCTAGCAAAATTTTAAAGAACACATTGATTTCCACTTTTTAATTTTAGACTTCGATTACATCTGGAAAAGCAAAATATCTAGAAGTCACAGAAATTCATGTTTTAACAAGTGATTGAACTAAATGCATTTATGGTTCTTTCAGACCTTTAATATTACCATCAGATATCAAAGCAGATTAAATTGTGCTGTATTTGAAAATATATGTTGTGTGATTTGATCTATCCCGGAAATAATTTCTTTGCAGAGTTAAAAGTTAACTAAGATAAACGGTTCAATTTTCTATCAACATTCTTTTCCCTTCCTGGAACATCATTGCCTTTCTAATCAAATGAATCGCCTCAAAAAATTTCCTATGCTGTATTTATAGGGAAAACTCTAAGAAAACATTATAAATTTACAAACACAAATGTTGCTGTATTAAAAATTGTTTCATGTGTTTATTATTAGAAGGAATACTTAAGCATATACATCTCTAAATTTCCAGTTTTCTTTTTCACAATTAAACGGTTTGTTTTTTAAATTTATAAGTTCTTTAAAGGACATTTAAATTAATCCATTTTTTAAAATTTTTATGCAGCTATCTTTCAGCTAGTTTAAATTATGAATTCTAATAAATCGCTAGGGGGTTCACTTGTTTGATGGGCTGAAGTAATTTATAAGATGTATCAACCCTTTCCCTGGTGGTTGTCTTGATAGTATCTCGTCGTCTCTACTAATCAGATTTTGATCTCGTCATAATCAAAAGAGGCAATATCTTGACGATGAAATATTTCGTTATTAGCAAAATTGGTCAGATTTTGATGGATGAAATATCTCGCCGAAATCACTTGTAGCGTTAAATGCTGCAAATACACTGCTGGCCACCGTAAATGCAACACCCTGAAGGAAGCATGCAAATAATATGAAATTTACAACATGCATTAGCGGAGGTGAGATATGCAAATGATTAGAATTTCAGCGCAGACGCACATCACGCGCGCCTGTGGCGCCACTTCAAAGCGCTATTTAAGGCTTGGAGATTTCGACGATTTCAAGTACGGCAATTGTGTTTTTCTTGTGGTGTTTTCAAAAAAACGATCAATTATGCCTCGTAGAAAACAGCGATCATCTTTTGATCAAGTATCCGAGTTCGACAGAGGAAGGATAGTGGCCTACCGAGATTGTGGATTATCTTTCAGGGAAATCGGTAGTCGTGTTGGACGAAACCAAACAACTGTAATGCGGATATGTGATCGTTGGATGCAGGAGGGTACGACGGACCGACGTGTTCGATCGCATCCACCTCAGTGCACCACTTCACGTGATGACAGGCATATTGTGCGTATGGCAGTGACGAATCGCTCAACCCCATCACGAACCATAGCACAGCACATTCAGTCTGTACCGCATCATCCAGTGTCTGCGCGTACCATTCGACGCCGTTTACAGCAGAGTGGTCTGTCCGCAAGACGTCCATTGCTTCGTCTACCCTTGACGCAGAACCACAGACGTTTCCGCCGCCAATGGTGCGATGAAAGAAGTATGTGGACGGCAGAATGAAATGAAATTGTCTTTACTGACGAGTCACGCTTCTGTCTGCAACACCACGATGGTCGGATTCGAGTCTGGAGACACCGTGGAGAGAGGATGCTGAACAGCTGCGTTATGCACCGCCACACTGGTCCTGCACCGGGTATTATGGTATGGGGCGGTATTGGATATCACTCTCGCACTCCTCTAGTACGCATTGCCGGTACTTTAAACAGCCAGCGCTACATCTCCGAGGTGTTGGAGCCAGTTGTCCTTCCTTACCTTCAGGGCTTGCCCACAGCCATATTTCAACAGGATAATGCGCGACCACACGTGGCACGCATTGTCCAAGGGTTCTTCGTCAATCGCCAGATTGAATTGCTTCCCTGGCCAGCTCGCTCTCCGGATCTTTCGCCGATAGAAAACATGTGGTCCATGGTTGCTCAACGATTGACCCAGAATACATCCCCAGCTGCCACACCAGATCAACTTTGGCAACGTGTGGAAGCTGCTTGGTCTGCTGTACCCCAAGAACACATCCAAAGTCTCTTTGAATCAATGCCGAGGCGTGTGGCAGCGGTGATCTCCAACAATGGCGGCTACTCTGGCTACTGATTTTGGCAGGAACCACACTTCACAGAAGTCTATAAATTTAATCATTTGATACTTGGTCAACATGTTATCTACAAAATAAATTTTGTTGTGATATCTCTTGTCTTTCTTGGTGTTGCAATTTGGGTGGCCAGCAGTGTATATTGATTTTATATTTCCATTATTGCCAAATATTATACTTCGCTATTGGACAGGAATCGGCATTATTTGAATTCTTGCCAATGACAACAAAAGAATGCAAACTATATAAAATCTCTGTCTCTCTGCGGGATTGATAAATTTATCTTTGCGGGACATAAACAATATATAAAATCGATTGTTACGGGATTGACTCGCCAATTTTGCTGCTTAGTTTAATTAAGCTTGATCTTGGTACACGGAGATGCATAATATTCCTAACTTCTCAGAACTCGCCGCTCTAATGAAATTCTTTAACATTCTGATGAGAGAAGGGGGGGGGGGCAATGAGGAGAAATCTGGAAGAGAAATCGAGAAAATGGGAGCGAAAGCGAAAATAGACTAGACGTTTAAAAATATGAAAACGGCTTTCAACGAGGGAATGGGATACAATTGGAGTGGATCTTCAAAATCTAATTGTTGTAACATGACTGAGGTGTGCACATTTTGCAGTACACTGCATTAGAAATAAAAGTTAACACCAATAAGGAGTACTCTAAATGCTTTATATTATGCTTTATAAATGCCTAGTTCGTTTTATATTTTTTGATCCAATGCGCGTATCAATGAAGATTTCTTGGTTATTGACTTCGAAACAATGTGAAAAAGACATTAAATGTGAGTAACGACACTGGCATCAACAGATATAAAAATTTAGAAACTTAAACACAGATGCTATGCGCGAGTCTATTATTAAATTTGTAAAAAAATAATCTATGTATTAATACGTGAAGAAAAAACTTTGTACCCCTTTTTAAGCACATTGCGCGCACGGAGGAGTATGAGATTTGGCATAATTACAGTTCATATGGAGAAGGAGTGCAGAAAGATAAAATTAATGTATAATATACGTTACAAATATATTAAATTAAACAAAATAAAACATTCATTGTTTACGTTCATATACTGTAATCTATATATTAATACGTGAAGAAAAACTTTGTACCCCTTTTTAAGCACATTGCGCGCACGGAGGAGTATGAGATTTGGCATAATTTGCCACCACATAAGTATGTATTGAAAGTTAATTGCATCGTTTTGTGTGTGCTGATCAGAAACTTAAATACAAAGGAAGCATTAGTCAATGGAACAAGAATGCGCATCAAATTTATGCATCGTAATACTATTGATTGCGAAGTTTTAACTGGAACCGCACGCAATAAGAGAATTTTGATTCCACGTATAAATTTAACATATTCCGGAACTATTTTACCATTTAACTTTCAAAGATCTCAATTTCTAATTATACCTGCATTTGCGATGACAATAAATAAGTCTCAAGGACAAACATTCGAAAAAATTGGAATTTTATTGAGGCAGCCAGTTTTTACACATGGTCAATTGTACGTCGCAGCAAGTAGAGTTCGATCATTCGATGGTTTGAGATTTTATATTTCAGAATATAACGGTCAAGGGCATTTAGCAAACGATGAAAGAGTTTTTACAAAAAACATCGTCTACACAGAAGTTTTGAATCATTAAATTTATTGTCGAACTATTTCAAGTTCAATGGACAGCATTTATTTTTTAACCACCCGGTTTTTTTTTGTTTCAATAAAAAATATATAAAAAAATACGAAGCACGTATTCCTTATTTCATTTTTCAGATTTATTTTTTATTTAAATTTTATATAATTTGAAAAAGATAGGCAAATTAACTGTGTAGCCTCGGCGAAACCTGTGGCCAGTATAGCAATAAAAAAAACCAAGAAAATATCATACAACGCGTTATTGTTTTTTAGATATGGCTTAACCAAGCTATACCGCATTTTTCCTATGGCGTATTTGTACATGCTCGCAGCTTACGTAATAGAACAAAATTCAAAAAAATTATATGCAATGGATATAGAGGTATACTCTTTGACAAAAGAACCTTATTAACGTTCAATCTTAAAAATTAAATGAATTATGGTCGAATTTCGACCACTGGGCGACCACTAGTTATATTTATTGAATATTGCCGTGTAGTTTTACAGTTAACAACTGTAATAAACTAAATATTCGTTCCAATATTTTCTGGTTTTCCTTTCGCTTTTTTCTAGATCCAGTTTCATTTCTCTCTTTCCTTAAGTAGGGGTAGATAGTTCAATTTATGTCGGACTAGAGAAACACAACGGGATATTGGCGACCCGTCCAGGATCAATCACGAGATCCGAGGACAACACCTCGTAATTTAGAACCACGGTCAGATGACGAGGTCAACACCTGACCTGGCACCACACTCTCCAAATTTCCACACCACGCCAACATGAGGACATTTGAGACCCAGACAGTTTTAACGTGCACAAGCCCCCCACATAAACGACGGTTTTTGGTGGATCGAGTTTCGAACTCGTAACTCTCTGGTTGCTAATCTGGGACTCTATTAGAGTTACTTCAGTGAACAATTTTAGGGGACGTAATCTGAAAGAAAATAATTTTTTCCTATTTAGTCTTCAATATAGTTAAAACGAAACTGATCCCATTACAAGTTCATTGAATTATAAATTGTGAAATGTAAATTGTTACTAATCTAATCCGTACGTTACTAATTCGTCTTTCAAATTAAGATGAAAAAATGGACAAAATATGGGATTCGAGTTTATAGTAGCGGTGGTTAATTGTTTTTGGCGTTTTATGGCGCAAGGACCCTATTTGGCCAAGCTGAACCAAACACAAAACGACGTCAAATAAAAAATGTCGTGAAATGGGGTAAAGAGGCATTTGAGAATACAATATTGGGATGAAAGCACAAAAAATCACTAAGGTATCCCGAGAGCGCGACCCCCGTGTTTACAAAAGACAGTAAATCCCATGTGAAAAGAAAAGATCGCTAGAGTATTTCGGGTTCGTGAAGCCCGTAAACACCTGAAGATGTGCCCCAGTCATACATCGAATGTCATAGTATCGAATGCAAGAGAAAAAGTATATAACACATTTTATCATTTGCCAATCCTGGCCTTGTGTGGGACGTACTTCTTTCATATTCCACTAATTGTTCATGGTCAGCTTTAATTGAGTTTGTGAGAGAAATTTAAACTTCAGTATTCAGTTTGGTTCGCCTGTCGCTCTGCAGTCATTTTTTGCAAAACGATTCCTAGTTAGATTAAAAAGGATTCCGAACTACTACTAACACCCATGCCAAGATATTTATTAAAACCCAGAACCTGTTGACTTGAGGGCCAGAGCACTAATCACTCGGCTACCAAGTTGGCTTACTGGCATGAGTTTAGAAAATGCCTCTTAAAATTAACATTTTTAATATTTTCATCTTTTAGATATTGATACAGGTTAGATTACATTTTTGACAATTTTTTTCTATGAAAGAAAAAAATGTTGACAAAGATAATTTTTTGTAAATAAATATTTTGTATGGATTTATTTTTTCCAATAATTTTTCAAAAAACTGCAAAAGAATCACATCGGAATTACTAAACTTTTTTTCTTAATTTTCGAATACAATTTTTATTTGCATAAAATTTCGACTGAAATTTTTTTTCCCTTAAACACTATTTTTGTCCCAGTTCCCTTTTTGTGAATGTTGGTCACTCGAATCCAAATTTTCAACGTGGTATCTTCCAAGAGCTCAGCGAGTAGGAATAGGAACTTCCCCACGATAGAGTTGACTTGACCTTGATAGCCTATTTTACAGATATAATCACCCCTCCCTTTTTATCATGTCGTTTAAAATATTACGATCGCGACCGAATCTGCTCCGATGCTAATGATAAATGGCAGAAGGCTTCGGCGAAGAGCACGTTGAGAAGTCCTGCAACACGCCTGTAGTTATAGATCGCTTTTATAAACCCCGCTATATTTAGATATCATCTAACCGGTCACTTCGCAGGTGTGATGCTACGGTGGGATTGCATTTGATTAGATTGTAGTTTTTTTGTGAGGTAATTGATCAATTCTTACGCAATAAACGTCTCAATTATACATGAAAGAAAGCCCGCACACGTGCTTGGTTCCTTTTTTTTCCCGCATGGCGAAATGTTGGAAAAGAAACCTTGAATGGAAGTTTATACGTGGTTTAGTGTGTGGGAAAACCAGAGTAAAACGCTTTAGGCATAAATTTCGAGACTTCGAGAACAAAGTTATTGTCCTACATTTTAAAGATTTGCATGTCCACGACAAATATCATTTTCGTTCTGTTGTTACTTATTCCTTAACCCTCTTGGTGATTGGCCTGACGAGGTATCCCTTCATTATCAAAACTGTCCAGATCTTGTTCCTCAAGATCTCGTTGTCTCTCTTCATCAGAAGAAAATTGACCAGATCATGATCTCGTCCTCACCTAAAAATCGGCAAAATCTTAAAGACGAGATATCACGTCGAGTTAAACAGGTAGGCCAAGTCCATGAGTTCGAATATTCTCAAAAAGCCCAACACTAGAGCAGGACTTCCATTGAAATTCTCCCCTGCCAGAAGATGTAAATTCTATCTAACTAAATACGATTTTCCAGTATCTTCTTAACCGTGTTTCCTGTTCCTTAAGGAAAGCAAATTCAATTGTAAACAACGTTGCTATGCACGCAAGTTATTGCTACCTTTTTTTACCCGCTGATGTTTAAGTGCCTTGACTTTTCGCGAAAGGTGGAAATCCCTTCAAAACACTTTCAGGAAACAATTGGTCGCTAAAATTACATTTTTGAGAAATGTGGCTATTCTTGCAATGTGTATTTGATGTAAACTTAATCTTGAATCGTAAACTCAGATGATTTTCAATAGAGTAATATTAATTTGAAATGCAATTAAAGAGAGATGTTAATATTTCAACCCTTTCAATTTCAAAGCGTTTTAAGATCATATGCTAAAAGACATTTTATCTTAACCCTCCTGGTGGTTGGCTCGACGAGGTATCTCATCATTAGCAAAACTGACCAGATCGGAATGGATGAAATATCTCGCCCATCAAGATCTCGTCGTCTCTTGTTATCAGAAGAAAACATACCAGATCTTGATTTCGTCATGACATGAAAATCGGCAAAATATTGATAGCGAGATATCTCGTCATTAGCAAAATTGGTCAGATCTTGATGGATGAGATATCTCGTCGAAATCACTTGGAGTGTTAACCAATGTTACTCTGTGATCGTGGTTTAGAAAATATATATGAAAAAAGGTCTGCGAATATAAGTTTTATTACTGTTA
This sequence comes from Meta bourneti, assembly GCA_933210815.1. Lineage (NCBI taxonomy): Eukaryota > Metazoa > Arthropoda > Arachnida > Araneae > Tetragnathidae > Meta > Meta bourneti. The sequence continues at coordinate 42,074,129 of OW119926.1, read as the reverse complement.
ATTAATGCATTATGCAGTTTAATGTTACTGTTGTTATTGTTTGATCATATCTTCGACTTAGAACAGAAACTGATTAACCGATATTGTTTTCGGAGATACTAAATGCTTACTTTCATGATGAGATATACATTTTCATATTATAATTTGTTTAGAAGATATATCGCACTATCGAAATGCTATCAATTTTTATTTTTGACCTAAAATCTATTAATCTTTGAACAGCAGAACAATAAAATTTTTGTTTGGTAGTTAATGAGTTTCTGCTCTAAGCTGGCGATATGGGAGCTCAAGTTGTGTTTGTAAAAAGAAAATCATGAGACATAGTACGTTTGATTCGATTCTTGTTAAATCGGTGTTAAAATTAAATAACCAACATTGATAAATACACCATATGGAGGAAACCTACACCATCTGAGATTTAAAGGAAAAGCTGGTTGAATGTACCATTTATATGGTTTAGAGATTTTTGTTTAAGGAGGTAGAATGGCCATTTGAAATTATTGTCGTATCAAAAAATATCCGAACTCTTAAGTTTCCAATTAAAAACGAAAAGAAAGTGTAGAAAAATGACACATTTATTCTTATTTAAGACTAAATGCATTCCTTACATAAAATAAGAATTGTTTGCGTTTGTGACAAATTCGTTAGGTATTCCATATTAGATACCGTTTTTTCAAATCAACAGTTCTGACTTTTTTTAAAAATAATTTGAAAGTTTATAATATTCTATAAATTATCGTTTAAGATATGAATCTTGGATAATTTTGTCCGCTTTGGAATTTGGTTAATTCGAAAAACTATTTCAATATTGTCAGCGATCTTTGAAAATCAGGTGTTCCATATCACGTGCCTTTACTCTATAAGATGCTTTTTCTGTCAAGCCAAATGCTTGTGTTTTTGGTGATGGGACGTTCTTCCTATACGTATTCCGGAGATCCAAAACAATAAGAAATTTAGTAGATGAACACTGCCGCTACTATTCCTGACTTAAAATCAAGTCAGGAATAGTGGCGGCAGATATTCTGTTAGTCTACAGGAGACAAAAGGGAAAGTCTGGCCCTAGTACGAACAAATAATGGGGCTCGCAATCCGAAATATCGAAAGGAAATAAATTTAATTCACCTTTTCTCACTTATCAATTGAGAAATTTATTGAATTTCTTTTGACCGTCAATGCAAACTCAAAAACATTTGGATAAAAAACTCACGTCCCGTTGTAATTAAGATCAGACACTTCCCGTAGCCTGTCAAAACAGAATTTTCATAATTTATCTCAAACTTGGAATCAGAAAATTTCACACTTAGAATATTATCTGAACAAAAATATTTTTCAAGCGGCTTGATTTTATTGAATTTCTCGAATTTGTTAAAATCTTGAATTTATTGAATTTGTTTAAATCTTGAATTTGTTAAATTAGTTTTGAGAAATTGAATTTATTGATTGTTTAAAAATTTATTGAATTTGTTTTGACCCTGAATGCTGACGCAAAGTGATATTAGTTAAACAAAAATATTCAGCCAACGGCTTGATTTTATTAAATTTCTTAAATTTGGTGAAGATTGAACTTATTGAAGTTGTTATGACCCTCTACGCAGACTTAAAAGCATTTGAGTAAAAATGAACTGTCTAGTCGTAATTTAGAAAATCAGATACTTCCGTTGCTTGTCAAAATAAAACTTTCAGAATTTTTCTCGATTATATGTTATAACCAAAATAAAAATATTTATTCTTGGTATGCTATCTGAATAAAAATATTTAGCCAACGGCTTGATTTTACTGCCTTTCTTAAATTTGTAGAAGATTGAACTCGCTGTTTTGGCCCTCTATGTAGACCTAAAAGTATTTGGGTGAAAAACAGCTGTCTAGTCGCAATCCATAAATGAGATTTTCGGTAGCCTGTCAAAAAATAACTTTCATATATAATTTTCTTCATTATACGATAATCGAATCAGAATTGTTCACTTTGGAATACTATCTGGACAAAAGTATTTATCCAACTGCTTCATTTTATTGAATTTCTTAAATTTGTAGAAGATTGAACTTGTTTTTCCCTCTATGCGGATTCAAAAACATTTGGGTGAAAAATAGCTGTCTAGTCGTAATTTAGAAAATCAGACCCTTCCCGTAGCCTGTAAAAATAGAACTTTTATAATATTTCCCCATTATACTATTACCGGAATCAGAAATGTTCACCCTTGGAATACTATCTAAACAAAAATTTCTATTCAGCGTCTATATTTTATTGAATTTCTTAAATTTCTTGAAGATTGAACTTGTTGTTTTGACCCTCAATGCAGACTGAAAAGCATTTGGGTAAAAAAAACAGCTACGTCTAGCCGCACAATTTAGAAAATCAGACACTTTTCGTAGCCAGTCAAAATAGAACTTTCATAATTTTTCGCCATTATGCCATCACCAGAATCAGAAATATTCACCCTTGGAATAAATACTATCCAAAAATATTTATCCAACGGCTTGAAAGCTCCATTATGCTAATTAGCTCTACACTCCAGAGCGCTACACTCGAGTGCGTGACACTCATCAACAAATCAGTAGCCAAAACACCTGATCTGAGGGCGGAGCATGTTGCATCCATTAATTCGGACAGCCAAACATCAACAGCGTAACTCTTCAGATGCGGAGATAACGGCGGTAATGGCTCCGAGGATGATACATATCCCAAACACCTGCAGACGAAGTTCCACGAAAACCATTTCGCTCGGGACAGCCTTTGTGAAGTTGGAAAACCGCAAAGTATCCCTTGCCCTTCAACACATCCTCTGTCCTTCCAAACGGGACATCCAAACATAAAAAGAACGTATTTTTTCCATAATAATAGCAATTTTTTCGCTTGTTTTTGTTGCTGGTCTTCCTCGAGAATGCGGAGCTAAAAGCTGATGATTCACTGCCGTTCCAATGGTTGGTAAGACTTTTCTGCAGTTGTAAGTGATTGGACGAGATGCAATCGCTTATGCACAACAGATGGTTGCAGGGCGAACGAAATGGCTACAATCCGTAAATGAACATTTTTTCATAATTTTTTATCAGGAAAATATCTTGTCTATTATGAGGCGCTTGTATATAATTCTCGAATAATAAACACTATTTTTGCTATAGTGAAATATATACCCCGGGCCTCTTATTCATTCCGTCGAGGTGGAAGCCTCATTAATAACACACGTGTATGATTATTATTATGGTCTAAATTAGTCCTATCCCATGGCAGCAGTTTTTATTTCGCATGGCTTAATGTTTTTGAAAACACTGTAGTTAAATGTAATCTAATTTTTATTTTGAACGGTGTGATTGTGCATCTGTACCATTGATGTTCTTCGAAAACAAAAGTACAGCAGACATACAATGGACTTTCATATTACCAGAGGTTTGTTACACGGATACAATTAAATAAAACAGTGCCTGGAATTACAGTAATAATCTATATTTTTGGCATTAATAAAAAGAACACATTTCGAAAAATGTTAATTTTGTCATGGTATTAGATAAGGGTTACAGTTGAAAGACCTTTCGGTTCTTCAAGTAAACTAAAGGGTTCAATTTGTATCTAGAATATTCAAATGAAGTCTTAGTTATAAAATTTGAACAGTCCAGACAACAGTTTCCACTTACGTATGGCTTAATGTCTTTGAGAACACTGTAGTTAAACGTAATCTAATTTTTATTTTGAAAGGCGTGATTGTGCATCTGTACCATTGATGGTCCTCAAAAACAAAAGTACACCAGACATATAATGGACTTTCATATTACTAGAGGTTTGTTACACGGATACAATTAAATAAAGCAGTGCATGGAATAACAATAATAATGTATATTTTTGGCATTAATAAAAAGAACACATTTCGAAAAATGTTAATTTTTTCATGGCATTAGATAAGGGTTACAGTTGAAATCCTTGGGATCTTTAAGTAAACTAAAGGGACCGATTTATTTAGAGGAAATTCGAATTAAGTTCGGGCCATAAAAATTTGAATAATCTAGACTATTCTGTATGGCTAGGGGCCGCCATGGTACAGTGAGTTTGCCCACTACGCTAGCGAGTGGACTGACGACTGAGTTGTTGCAACCTCCGAGTTGTGAGTGGCTCAGGTTCGACTCCTAAACAGACGTGTTTCTCATTTCTGTGTCAGTAAAACTTGCCTTGTGTGTGTGCATATCTATTTACTTGATGTTATCTGTCTTGTGTTTCGCACAACTTGGCCGAATATGGGCCTTTCGCCATAAAATGAAAACCAGCCTACATTCCGGTCTGGCTAAAACAAAATACCTTTTTACTTCATCCTTTGCAAGAGGTTATAAGTGCCACTAAAACCCTCAGTAAAAAATTTTAATAGCAGTATCTGCGAGTACATTTAATAGCATGAAATTTTAGTTTAAAATTTTTTTAAATTATTCCTTGCCCATCCTTAGTCGTCTTATATGTTGTGGGAATTTTTTAACATCAACCCCAGGGTCGGTATCCCATGATGGAATTCAGTTGAGGTACTCACTCAATTTTAAAGGTATTTATATTCTTCATGATGATGCCACAATAATGCAGACCATAAATAAAACTTTATTATCATGAAAAATGTTCTTAAAAATAACATTTGGATAGTAAAATTAATTATAACAAAATCAAATTAATAAGCCCAATAAACATTTCATTATTTAAAAAATATCCTCCTTTAAGTGGTAACACGGTACAGAAAACAAAAAGTTTTAATTTTTTTCAAGGAAACTAGGTGGGCTTGGTTCACGATGCACAATATCGAAACATTTTTAGATAGACATATTTGAAAAATATACATTTGGACACATTTAACTTATTCACATTAGATTATTTAATTTCAGAACACATCAGTGTCCCTGAATTGAAAAATCGTTTTCATTTTAGAGAATGAAAGGGATGGGGTTAAGAAGACAATAAAAATTTATTGCAATGATAAAACAAAAGCATCTAGTCCATTCCCACCTTTTTTTATTTGCGTTTCCGTTGACTTTCTATGAAGGGTACACCTAACTCAAGAGTGAAATCTACACACAGTTATTTAAAATGCATAGAATAGAACCACAAATGATAAGACTAACACTAAAAAATAAATACATAAAAGGTTCTATTTTGTAGTTTCACAGTCAGTTTTTGCTACCCGAGAACCAAATGTCCCGGGACTTATGGCTTAAAATTGATTTTGAACTTCTACGACCATCCATTCCCGGATATTTGAACAGAGGGCCAGAACTCTAACACTTAGGCTACCAAACAAAATGGCACCTACAAAACTACAAAAATGAGAACAAATAGTGCATATAGTAGGTAATTGCATTTACATCGCACTTGAGCAACAGAATGGGCTATTGGCGACGGTCCCAGATCAATTCCAAAGAGAAAGATCCTAGAACAACACCTCGTAATTTTGAACCACGGTCAGATGATGAGTAATGCATAAAAAATCAGAAATTACATTAACACGTTTAATTTATTTATAATAATGTTATTTTTTTAATTGAAATAATTTTTTTATAAAATTAATGCACGACAAATTCTCCACACTTGTTTCCATGCAAGTTCTTTAATGAGAGTCAAGATATGAAACGCGTAGCAATCTTGACCGGATTCAGCTCTATCTGATATTTATTTTTATAAAGGTTTAAGTGACAACTCTTTCACGCAAATTCAGTATTTTTACACCTTAATAATATTTAGCTTCTCCAGCCATCATTCAATTTTTCACATGTCCCTAGGGAACGTATTTAGACGATTAAACACTCAAATGTAAAGAAAAGGTTTTATCAAAATGACTTTTATACACACACCTTTGTATAGATAATAGGACACGAAACGAAGATAAACATACCTCCTAATATCTTCCTTCCAAGAAACAAAGATAAATGGTATCGACATTTTCATTTAAATATCCTTTGAAAATGTTATTTAAATTTCTACAGTACCAACTTGATAAATATCGTTCCTTAAAAATTAGTTTTATCATTTGATACATATTTAAGCTATCTGAGATCGGTGGTGCGGGATTGAAGAACTTAAAACAAGATACAATTCCATTATTTATTTCATATTGACAGTCGCCAATAGCCCGTTGTGTTGCTCCAGTGCGACGTTAATTCAACTACCTACCTGCTTGAATATCCCATGCATTATTTGTGATAACGTGTGAAATGTTGCATGGCGTTCTTATTTAATTTGTTCTTTCATATAGTTGGAAAATAAGGTTGCCTTCGCTGCAGACTTTTCAGTTCATTTGGTATAAATTAAAAGGGAAACACAATATTGCATTGCATAACATAGAACTATAAAGAATAGATCTGATTACTTTTCAAATAAGCTTGCATTTAGATTTTAAAGTGTAACTTTTCACCCCTCTTTAGAATCTGAAATGAATAGTACGCATATGCTGAAAAAAATATCAAAGAATAGGAGGTATAGTTTAGGAATTTAGTTTCACTTTAGTTTAGTTTGCAGTTTAGTATCATTTTAATTCAGAATTCACTAGATAAGAGCAAAATGATAAGTGCCAAATATTTGCATAAAATCAAGAGTGTCTTGTCATCTAGATAAAGGATAAACTACTAAAAGAATAGATATAACTATTTTTCACTCTTGGATTTAGATGCTCAAATTTAGAGTGTGACTTGTCGCCCTTCTTTAGAGTCTGAAATTATTAGTATACTAAAAAATATCAGAGAATAGGAGGTATAGCGTAAGTGTTTAGTTTCACTTTAGATTAGTTTACATTTTTAAATTTCATTTTAATTCAAAATTCACTACATAAAACAAAATGACAAGTGTCAAATATTTGAATACAATCAAGAGTCTATCATGTCATCTACATAAAGGATAAATTTCGCACATTTAAGCTAAGATTATGATTAGTAATATTTGGTAGGATTATTTGCCTTCTGAATATGAACTTCTATGAGAAATTTGTAGAATTGAATGGAAATCTTATAAGAATTTTACTAATTAAACATGATTCAAAAGTTCTTATATTCGTAATTTAAATTATTTTCAAATTTTACTGTTTATCTTATTCAAAAATATAGTAAGACGAAACGATATAAAAGGATAGATAAAACAAGATCAAATTTAAGAGAATGTGTATCATAATTTTGTAAGTTTTAATTCGTCAAATCTGTATCAGATTTATATCCAATAAGGAATATACTTTAACTAACTAAAAGAACATATTCACAGATTCATAATGCAATTTAAACGACATTCGAAGAATTCAATTTGTTTCTTCTATTATATTTGAAATCCATTCAGCCGACATTAGTCGACATAAAATATTTTGTTTTAGCAGGGTTAAGAAATTCTTCCAAGTAATTGAAATGAATTATTTTATCTTCTCAAGAAAAATAAATTTTTCCAACTAGCAAGTATTAAAGATAAAATTATGAGCATACTTCACATATACCTAAAAATTTTCAAATTGAATAAAAAAATATTTTCCTTAACATAAAAGTTCATTTAAATTCTCAAATAAACTACACATAAATTCTACGAACAAAACATTCTATCGAGTCCAAACACTGATTCATAAATTCTATATTTGTACCCAAATACCAATGTTTACGTAAGAAGGCATCGGTATTACTTTAATGTATGTTTAATTTGAGCTGATTAGAACCATCAAATGTGTATTTGATATGCTCAATATTTATAGTCCGTGCATGGCTTTTTGATGAACCAGAACATCGAATCTAAAGTGGACACGCGCGCATGCTTCTACACATATCTATTTTGCATTAAAAATATAATTTCCGAATCAAATCGGATATAGAAATGTCAGACATTAATGCCTAGAGTTCGTCTTGCAATGTAATTCTTTAAATTGTAAATGCATTCGAAACGGAACATGCATTGTTTATTAAATAACATAGTAACTTTCATACTCCTACACCATAGCAAAAATGGTAACTCGGATGTAATTATGAGCACGCGAACTTTGAAAGAAAACAAGCCTGATAGCTCTTAGGACAAAAACCAGTATTTTTTGGTGGACAAAAGTTGCACTGTCTTTCACACGTCTTGATAAATTAGTGGCGTCAAAACCAGCATATGGCCAGAACTCAATCCCATCCATAATTAATACAGTTTGATATCAGTATATCTGTAATTGAGCAGTACACATATTTTTTCCTATGGGTTGAGGAGACTAGTTTCTTGAAATTGATCTGTGCGTGCGTGCGTGTGACTTTAGTAAAGCCCTGAGAAGTACAGTATTGTCATGTTTAGAACATTTCAAACGACCACGATAAGGCACTAAGAACATGTAGATAGAGGTAGTGAACATTTTAAAACTTTAAAATATGACTAATAAAGGTAAAAAAACGTGTAAAAAATTGTGACTGTCGATTTCTGAGGTGCAAAATGTCCACCATCATCAGGACAGAAGTAAACAAAGGGAGACGCGAATTTAAATATTATCCTAGTTGCCACATAGCTTTTCAATTAAGCTCTTCCAGGCTGCGTGTAAAGGCGGGAAAGCACAAATTATCTCGTTAACCAGCACACTAGTGTCATTCATTAGTGTGTTAGATAACGAGTAAAATAGATAGGGCTTTACTAATGTTCAACTAGAGAATAGATCTTGGAGATTGAACCACTTTCGCTTGTTTTAAATTAAACTGGTGAGAAAATTCCCAACTGCGTTGGGATATATAAGAGTCCTTTTACTGATATATTATATAACCAGATCAATTCCGTTGAAATACATTTGCTTTCAAATGTCTATATTTTAAAAATTATTATAGTATATAATATCTCGATTGCTTTTGCATAATAGTGTGTGCAGTGTATGTTTACAATACCGCTTAACTAAATCAATTATCGAAATGCACCAATGAAAGAGATTCCCAGTGTAAACAAAATAAATAGATCGTTGAATTTACGTCCCACTGGAGCAACATAACGGGGTATTGGTGACGGTCTGGGATTCATCCCGAAGAGCCACAATAAATTTAACCTGAGCCATCCCCTACATACACGACGGTCTTGGGTTAGATTGAATTTCGAATTCGCAACTTTCCAGTTGCTAATCCACTGGGCTACCACGGCCCTTTGTGTAAGCAAAGAAACCAAATAGTCGGACAGACGGAATGCGAAAATTTCATTTCTGCTTCCCAAATGCTCTTGCATGATACATATTGGGGTAACCTAAAAATGTTGCTTATTATCATTTTGGTGACGTTTGGCGTTCAATCTAATTGGCGTTGACCAATCCATTATCTTACATCAATTTGGAATTCATTCTTTGGAATTTTTAGTTGCGACATGCTGAAATCGTATTTGGAAAATAAGCCAAGAGACGTCACGTTCGGAATACGTACAGTAAACACATTCCACCATAGAAACACTACCACCACCTATATTTAGCTTGACAAAAATATCTAATTCGCTGAAGTCATTGCTTTTTGCACATCACTAAGGGAAAAGCATACTGTATTAATAACTACTTCCGACTTGTTTCCGAGAACCGAGGAAGTTGGTTATTGACCTTAAGATATTTCCTAAGAAGTAAAATATTGTTAAAGCGTTGGAACCTTCTCTTATACTTCGGTGTCTTTAAACTAGTAATTGGTTCCGAGAAAACTTGCAAAACCTTTTACTTGGCACCAGGAAATTGAAAATTAAGTTGCTTTAAACGTGATGGGAATGAACGTTCACTTGAATATCAGCACCTGAATGGCTACCCACGAAAAGACACTGTGGGTCAGATTTCTTTTTTATGGATGTTACCTTTGGACCACACCTCGGAACATAAATTATCGAAAACCGCAGATCATGGAGGCATTTGATGAACATTAACGTATCAAAACAAATAAACTGGCGGTCTTTGATCTGTGTGTCGAGACATTTTGGCGTACTGTTGACATTTCACTGGCTTTATTGGCTTTTAATCACTGTTGGCTTTACCTTGCTCTACACAAAATAGTGATCCAGATAAGTTTAGAGTTGCGAGTTCGAAACTCGATCGAACCAAAGACCTTACTGTACGTAGGGGTTTGTAACCTAAATCTGTTGTGTCCACAAATGTGCTCACGTTGGCCTGGTGTGGAAGTTTGGAGAGTGGCATGAGAGCTCAGGTGATGATCTTATCATCTGACCATGGTTCAAAATTACGATGTGTAGTCCTCGGATATTCTCTTCCTGATTTATCCTGTACCATCGCCGATAGCTCGTGTTGCTCCAGTTCGAAGTTAATTAAACTACCCCCCTCCGAAAAGTTCGATGTTGACTGATAGTTTGGCTATAGTTTCAGTTCTGTGCGTGACTTATCTAGGTATTCTTGCATAAAAATGTTTTTTTATTTTATTTACATCTCCTTGAATTTTAAAAACTTTGCAACGAAAGACACGTCCTCACATGCGTTTTCGAAAACCGTGCTTTCATGTGCTCATTCATTGTGCTCTCTTGTCAATAATGAATGTTAACATAAACATATACACTGGAGAGCTGAAGATTCAAAGCTCTGAGGTCACATCCTTCTATGCAATGACTTTAATTCACACTAAAAGCACTTTTTAATCAACTTTTACAGTATGAGAGCATCGACTTGCTAATGAAATAGACGGATGATGTGGGCGGAGTCGTTGTCGTAAGATCTCTGAAGGGTAAATCACAAATCGACTTAGCCGATTGGCTATGGAAGCGCAGACTAATGTTTTTGATCACGGTGGATAATCACTTTCACCAATCAATAATTTAGGATTCATGCTTTTACCCACAAGCACGTGACAGATCTTCAAACCGAGCAAAGAAATTACATGAAGCTGCGGGCACATGCTCCGTCTATTACATTTAAAGGTCGATGTACAAGAGGCTTTTACTGTGAAGCTAAATGTATGTGACGATAGTGTCTGTGGTGAAACATGTTTCCAGTACGCATCCTGAATGTGGCGTCACTGCTTGTTTTTCAAATATGGTTCCAATAGGTTTCGAATTGATATGGTATAATTGGTAATTGATGATAGTTAATTGATCGACACCAATTATATTAAACGCAAATGTCACCAAAGGCGATAAATTACATCGTAAGGTAATTCCGACATGTATCACGAGAGAATTTGGAAAACGAGACCTAAAATCTCCTTCCGTCTTGCTTGAACTCTAAAGCTCTCGTATACTCGTATTTTTTTAATTTTACAACTTAAATATATAATGCTCAATTCTCAGAGGGAGAGAGAGGTATCAATGCTGATGTTCTAAAAGAAAATTTTACAGCAATGAAAAAGTGATTCAACTTTTAAAGATAATAAATTTTTAAATCATCATTCGCCTAAAATCTCTGGTACTGTTCTCACTTTTATACTCCTGTCTTTCATAATCCCATAAAACATCCCAAATGAAGGTTATGATTATTATTTCAAATGCTTGCATGACTTGTGCACTATAAGGGGAATTGACAGCTACTTGTGAAGGAGCATCCAGCGTGTAAGCGTCGACCACTAAACCAGCTAAATGGCGGTATAAAGATGAAAAAAACTCCATTTGCAACAATCTTAAATATTAAGTTTGCCTTCTAATCGAAATATATCCGTTGGTCACCGCAAAGTAGATGATCTCTCTTTTCCGGTCTGGGATCCGGCAATGATTTTTACCTGTCACATTTCCTACAACCAAAAGAGAACTTTATGAACTACTAACATATAACTATCTGTACAATTACATTTTTTCCTCCATTTTTTATCAAGCAACACCAAATATGCATTGGGAAACGTTGCTTTAATAGATGCCGCTGACGCCAAATGATTGGAGTGGCGCTAGTGAATTATGCAGGCGGAAACACAGAAATGAAGCTGGAAATGCTATAACTAGGCCAGCAAAACTGCTTCGAGACATGAAATCTTTTAAAGTGTTTGAACCCTGGCGCCAATGAAAACCACAATCCTCTGGAAAACGGATGTAAAGAGAGGACAGAGCGGGAAGTGTCCATCTACCTTAAAATTATTTATCTCTACTCACATCAACGTATTCATTCAACTAGGTATGAGAGGCATTTTCGGTCAATTTAAATATAGGTGGCGATAGTGTTTCTGCGGCGGGATGTGTTTCTGATACGTATTCCGAAAGATACGTCACTGGGCTTGTTTTTCGAATACGATTTCAGCACTTCTACAGTAAAAATTCCAAAAAATATATTTCTAATTGATACAGGACTGCTGATTGGTCAACACCAATTAGATTAACTGCCAAAACGGTGACAAACTGCATTTTAAGGAAACATGAGAAAGCAGGTATACATGTTAAGCATTTTGTAAGAGCTTTTAGCTGTTCTCACATCCATTCGCAGACACTTGTTGACCTGTAGATAGACACATTCACTTTACGCAATACTATTCGGCACTCACTATAGGTAATATATATTTATACATATAAAGGAGAGTTGGTGTCTGTATGTTCTCTATACAAGTCTACACCATTTGACCAATCTGCACCAAATTTGATACACTTATACTTTGGAAACTTGTGAGTAACGCAAGTTGCATATTAACCCCCGTTCTCTTTTACCTAGGTGTGCAGAGGGGGCTAAATCAATTCAAAATTGCATTTTGTATTGGAACACGAAAAGCCAAAACAAAAAACTTATTGATTATAAAAACTGATTTTTTACTTCTTTCCACAATATAAATAATTTAGGAATATATGAATTATGAAAAATGGATAGTTAAAATACTTAATTTTACACAACTTGCATTTTGTAATGGAACACGAAAAGACAAAACAAATAAATTCATTGATCATAAAAGAGTAATTTTTCAATTCGGTATCTAGCAACGACAGAACTAATGTTTTATTTTATAAATTAGATTTAGAATTCCGTGTTTGTGTATTTGAGTTAAGACAGAAATGTTACGGTTATATTTGAGCATTTCTAAGTTTTGTAAATTTGTGTTTTTTGTAAATAGCTCATTATTGTTTATCAATATTTTTTAAGCGTCTTTTTCGAATTTCTCTATTTCAGAATATTCTCATGATGTCGAAATTCGACACGCTTGCTCAGATCTTTCGTTTTTCAGAATTCTACATTCAATGACCAGAATTTTGTTTCTGTTTGTATTTATGCGTTCCATTACTTTTCATATTACAGATATATTATTTAGGAGTTAAATTGTGATGAATTATTTTTATTTTCTGCCAAATACCACCAGACATGTGTAATTTCTTGGTTGTATATGTATATTTCGACGAACTTTCCTTAAGTCTTTGGTTAAATACGTTATAGTTTGTAGAATTCTGTTTCATAAAAATAAATGGAAACCTTTTTAAGTCAGGTGTATAACTTCTTATTTTAAAATGACTGGTAAAGTTAAAATAAAATTATTCTAAAATAAGATATGTTACGTTAAATCAAAACGGGTAGCCATACGTTGTAGTTCAAAGATATTTCTAAATTTTGACATATTTTCATTACAAGACGATTCAAATCACTTTAATTTACATTTTTTTTTTCATTTTTCATGGGTATTATTGAAAGCTGTACTCCATAGTCAAGTAACTACATCCATCATTCTAAATAGGTACGTGGTTTCCATATAAAAACTGAGTCTCTCAAGTGAAAAAGTACCTTAAGGATTCGATTTAAAACTAAATTTTTCTGTTGGAGGAAAGCGAATTTTAAATAAGACTTTGTTGATCTTGGAAAAATATCATAGTAAGGAAGTATATAAACTAGACTGTTGAAAAATATCATAGTAAGGAAGTATATAAACTAGACTGTTGAAAAATATCATAGTAAGGAAGTATATAAACTAGACTGTTGAAAAATATCATAGTAAGGAAGTATATAAACTAGACTGTTGAAAAATATCATAGTAAGGAAGTATATAAACTAGACTGTTGAAAAATATCATAGTAAGGAAGTATATAAACTAGACTGTTGAAAAATATAAATTTTTTTCTTAAGTGGCAGTAGTCGAGATTTTTTTTTAAGTTAAAACTGTTCGTATACAACTTAGGTATCTGTGAAACATTCATTGAAAGCAGTGATTTTGTAAAAAGTATAATCAATTTTGAGTTTGCTTTGTCTACACTGATAACATTTGATTTAAACGAGCTCCGTTATTCCACGTGCGGCTGAATAGACTTTTCAAGAAAAAAATGTGTGCTTCAAAATAAATTAACCACGAATGCCGAAACAGTTTAATTTGCCATCCTCTCGCAATGATAATGTAATTCGAAAACATCGAATCCATGGTGCAAGGGTACCACAAATAATAAATATTGATTGGAAAACTGAATGCAAGACTATACTGAAAGTTTCTCATTTTTACTGAAAATGAACTTAATGGACATATAATCGAAAAAATATTTTCTGTACACTTAAATGAATGCTTGCTTTTTTTATGAAATAGAACAACATTAACCAATTCAACCCGAGCATCGTCGGGTAATTCTGCCAGTCTATATATATATATAAATGGATTTATGTATGTGTGTATGTCCTCTATACAAATCTACACCGTTTGACCAATGAACTCCAAATTTTATATACATAATCTTTAGAACCCTGTGGGTAACGTAGTCTACATATTAACCTCCGTTCTCTCTTTAACCTATGTGTGCAGCGGGGATTAAAAGCAATTCGAAATTGCCATAGGAATAACATTGATTATAAAACGATTGAAGTACACGACTCAGTTTGTTTTACCGGTATTGATCGAAAATCAAATTTTCCAATAAAACTGTTTTACCAGTATTGTTCGAAAAATAATTTTTCCAAAACATTATATTTAAATAATTTAAGATTTTAACTATGTTTGAACTGGTTTTTTTTATTTCTTTCCATAATATAAATAATTTTACGCAACTCACATTTTCTAATGGAACACGAAAAGCTGAAACGAAAAACTCATTGATCATAAAAGCGTAATTTTGCTACTCTTTATCTGGCAAGGCCAGAATTAATGTTTTATTTTTTAATTTGATTTAGAATTCCGTGTTTAGTATTTGAGTTGACAGCGAAATGTTGCGATCGTATTTGAGCATTTCCAAGTATTATAAATATGTGTTCTTTTCACAATTAAAACAATAAATCATTATTGTCTTAATCAATATTCTTCAAAATTCTTTTTTCGAATTATTCTATTTCAGAATATATTCATGAAACAAAAATTCGGTTCTCTCATATGTTTTATTTTTTAGAATTCTGGACTTTTTTCAATGACCGGAATTTCATTTCTGATTGTATTTATGTATTTCAGTGTTTTACATTCTTTTTTCAGAATTCTGCATTTTTTCAATGACCGGAATTTCATTTCTGTTTGTATTTATGTGTTCCAATGTTTTACATATTGTAGGTATATTATTTAGGAGTTAAGTTTTAATGAATTATTTTGATATTCTGCAAAATATCACTATACATGGATAATTTCTTGGCGATATATGTATATTTCGGTCATCTTTCCTTAAATCCTTGGTTAAATATGTAATAGTTTGTAAAATTCAGTTTCATAAAAATAAATAAAATGTACAAAGAAAATCTTTTTAAATAAGGTGTGTAATTTCTCATCTTAAAATGACTGGTATAAGTTAAAATAAAATCATTTTAAAATAAGATAGGTTTACGTTAAATTAAATTTGGTAGCCATACGTTGTAATTCAAAGATGTTTAAAAATGTTGACAGATTTTTACTACCAGACGATTAAAATCAATTAAATTTATATTTTTTCGTGGAAAGCAGTGATTTTCTTTTTTGAAAACGCTGTAAAATCAAGCTTCTGTTTTATGAAAAATTGTAATCGATTAAACTTGCTTTGTCTACACTGATGACATTTGTTTTTAAAATAAGCTCCGTTATTTCATGTGCCGCTGAGTGGAATTTTGAAGAATAAAATGTATTTACTTCAAAATAAAGTAGTCACTAATACCATAACAATTTAATTTACCATCCCCTCATGATGATGAAATTCGAAAACATCTCATCCCTGCAAGACTATACTTCGGAAGTTCATATTTTACTGAAAATGAACTTACTGAAAATGAATTCGTAATCACTCCAAAACTCAAAATCGACTTCTGTAGTAGTCACTTTAGTATAAACTTTTGTAGTTTATCTTACAGCAGGAGTGCGATGAATGTGAAATGGATTATGTGGATGGATACATCATATATACATATTTGTGTCCGAAGTAAATTGTAAAAGGTATGAAAATGAAAAAGTTAAAACGATGTTCAAATTTTTTTCCATACATTTAAAATATGCTTCCATTTTTCTGTGAAAGAGAAGTGATTAGTCTGATCACTTTTCAATCAACACTTAACTAATTCAACCTGAGCAACGCCGGGTAAGTCTGCAAGTCATTGATAAAATTCAATATTGGTTTGTCGAATTCAAGATCTTGATTTAATATTGTTCTAAAATTCGACTAGCTTACTCACCAGAAACAATTTCGGTACACGTTATACAAGGAAAAGATATTAACTTTTAAAAATTTACCACCCCCATGATATCAGAATAAAAAATACCACCCTATGCATGCATATCTTCTGGTATCATCTAGGTTTTTTATTTTGTACTTTTAGGCCGATAATACTGGTCATTAGTCTATCAATAAAATCAATGTTTTTAAGCAAAAACTACATATTTATGCACTCATAAACTTCAGAACGTGTCAATTGAGCTCACAAATTTTCCAAAATATCCAACCCAATTAATCACTCCTGTTGGTCTCCGCAATGGATGATGTAATGTTATACAATAACGAACAAGGGATTTTAATATTATTGTCCACCTGTATGCGGATGCTCTGGAAGTGTAACCTTTTCGTTCTACATCTAGGGATTTACTCGAGTTGTAGAGGTCGAAAGTTCAAAAACTGACATTAGGAGATACCGGCTTCGCTCCTTTCAAGAAAATATACTCCCTGTACAAACAAGTGTTGGCCATGTTCCAAAATCACATGAAATTTTGCTATTATGCGTTATGGGAATATATCGCACCCTATATGCAAACCCCGCCATAGCTAAAAAAAGTGAATTTCTAGTTTTTATGGGTAGAAAGACTAAATTCGTGCTTTGGCATGCTGGAAACCGGTAACAACTGCCTTCTACTAAAGCCTTGAACCCCCTACGGTTGCGCAGATTTGCAGAAGCAAGTAATTAGTCTTTATACAAATTACCAGGAATTCATTTTTTAGTTATCGTGGTGCTACACCCAGGGTGCGATATATTATCCAGTACCACAGCATTTCATGAGATAGAACTTCTATTTCATCACACCAAACACTAACATCTGCACTCTATAGAACCCAGTACCAGGTCAAATTAAATGAATTAAAATTCCAACCCCAGTTCCAGGTCAAATAACGGACCCCTCATGAAACACAAAATCTGTATTCCAAAAGCCTCTCAAGTAGCACAGTCACATATGTCGACAAAAATCTATAGGTATCATATAGGTACTCGAATAAGACATTCATATGTCAATGGAAGACTACCTTTTTCTCCCTATCGTATTTACACTATTTGCATCGTGAACAACTCAATTAGTGAACAATGATGATCAATTAGTAAACAGCAGAGAAGCTGTGGTAAACACTGCTATCTCAATATTTTGGCCTTAACCCTCCTGCTGGTTGTCTCCACGAGGAATCGCGTCATTAGCAAAACTCAAAATTGACCAGATCTTGATGGACAAGATATCTCGTAATCAAAAGAAACCTGACCAGATCTTGATCGCATCATCATAAAAAAAACGGTAAGATATTGGTGTCGAAGTATCTCGTCATTAGCAAAATTGGTCAGATATTGATGGCCGAGATATCTCGTCACAAACACTTGCAAGATAAAAACAGATGATAATTTTGCAATGTCTTTAGTGGTGGTGTTTTGTGACAAAGCGATGCGTTTGCAGCAAGTGACAAAAGATGTGATGAACATATAATTGTTGGTTACTACAACGTGTATGAGAAAGCTACTTTTCCTAAAAGGAAAATCACCACTAGTGATAGTTGCGATATGCTTAACTTACACAATTTTTTTATTTTCTCTTTTCTTTCGCGCACTTTACAGCTTTATTATAAAAACAAACGAACTATGAAATATTTTAAAATAAAAATAGATAACAATTGCAACAAAAATTATCGCTGACCCGGTTACCTTAGTACCGTCGCCAACCTCCTGCATTAGAAAAAACGATCGCCAAACGAAACTTAATAAAAGCAGCCACAGTGAAATTCAACTTCAATCAACATAAAACAGAATGCTTCACTCGTATTCCAACCCTTCAAACATTTTTGTTAAAATCACTAAACAATAAAGCCACAATTGGCATATCCCCAACAAAACAAACCCGCGACGCTAAACTGCCGTTGCAAACTATGTGGGTGCAATTCAATTGCGATATCGCACCAGAACGCGGAGCGTCGCGTAGAAAACTGTGCCCCAACGGACTTTCGAAACGTCTGATAAAAGAACCAAACAAAAACATTGGCAAGAAAGCGGTTTTTCGTCCACCAGTCTGGGGTGAGAGTTGAGTCTCTTCCGACGCGGTCTCTTCCGAAAGCATGAATGAAGGAACTGTTACCTGCTGCCGTGACGTCACGGCCAGAAGGGTTGCCTGGCTCGTGACTTCAATCCGTCGCCGTTCCGACACAAGCAGATGGATAGAACTCTCCAAAGGCTACTTTCCGGCTTTAACTGCTAATAGAAAAGGGTTTGATTTCAAGTGAATGGAATCGAGAAGATAGGATTTTACTTTTCATTTTAACTAGGAGACCCACGCAGACATATGCGCTGAACTTTAGTAACCCTCTAAGTGGTTTCGACGAGGTATCTCGTCTATCAAAATCTGACCAATTTTGCTAATGACGATATATCTCGTCACCACGAAATTCTCGATTTTCTTATGATGACGAGATCAAGACCAGGTCAGTTTTTGTTTGACGAGATATCTCGTACATCAATATCTGATCAGAAAATAGTTATAAATATAAGATGATTTATTATCAGAGTGTTTTTTTATGTTTGGGTGATATTTTGTTTTAGAATATCTTTTAAGTAAAACATTTTTAATTAATATTCTTTTTACATATTGTTTACTTAATTAATAACATTATTTATGAAGTTACTCGTATTTCGTCACCGGCCAAATGACCGCCTTTCGTCGCGCTGCAAATACCGGCTCTTTGGACCACATTTCCCATTACGTTTGAGTTTATTTCCAGGGTGTGATTTGTGCAATTTCTTTCTCTCTTTCCAGGGGCTCCTCCTCTTCCTAAATATACCTAAAAGAAACCTTAGAAATACCTAAAATTAACCCCCTAAAATATAATTCTCGTTACTAATAAGTCCCATAATATTCCCTTTTTCTCTTTTCACTCGCTTGTCTTTTTCTCATTGTTCTGGTCATGTGTCCCCAGTAAATCTGTCTCCAACTTTCACTTTTGAACTTCGCCCACCTCGCTGACCATGGCTTCAAACGGACACCGTTCATTCGAGATATATGTTTCTACCCTTTCAGATCGCTGGTGCAAGTTGCACGTATTACTTTAAAGATACCGATTTTTTGCCGATGAACTTTTATGATACGTAGTTCTTGCAGGGTGTGCTGGATGCCCTAGTCTAATAATCTTTCTCTAAATCCTTATCCCTCTGACGGGTTCATTTTTAATTAATCCTTCACGAGCCCCTTAGAATAAGGAGCTCAGAGCTGTTTCAAACACCCTACACTCAACAACGAATCCCGCCATGCACTATGATTACGTAACTTATCAACTTTATTGAAAAACTACTTTTGTAGAATTTTCTGCCTCTCCATTTGGGAACACAACAAACACCTCATTCAGCACCAAGGGATTGCTAGACGGATTGCCTTACACCACTCCTGTCACAGGACTGCGGATTTTAAATCTGTTATGAGAAAGACAGATATATACGAAAGAAATTGTAGTTTGTCTAACCAACTTCAAATTCGGTCATGCATATTTCAGAATTTCCATTCACAATCAACGAAGGAGCTGCGAAATTCGAATCAAGACATTACGAGTGACATACAGAATCTCGTATGCTTAGTAGCATTATCCAGAGAGATGATTTTCAAACCTACAGATTTAGCTTGCAAATGAGACTTTTTATCGTATTATTCTAGACACGGGAACTTTTTTCCAGTCATTCAAAACGTGTACAAAAGATAAAACATTCAAACATTTTCTCACACTAAACATCAATTAGCTTAAAATTTCGGAATTAAAGGACTTCAGTACTGCTTAGTAAAAAATTTTGTAATTTTAAATTCTAAATCTGAAGTTATAATTAAAAACGAACATAAAAAAAAACACCATATCTTCAAGCTAAAACTAAGGCCTTTTTGGAAGGGTGTGTTGCTTGTGCACGTAGTCAGACAAAAATAGGGGCGGAAAATAATAAAAAATAAGAATAAAGGTGAGTTTAATGATGAGGTCAGCATTTTAGAATAAAAATGTATTAACTAAAATACTGGCATTATTTATAAATTGCTCAGTATTTTTAAATTTGATTTTTATTGCAATAAATTGTACCTATGAATATATCGCGTTCTCTGCGGCAAGAGTGCCATTCTTCAAAAAAAAGTATATTTTGAATGTTACGATTGCCTCATCTTAAATCCTTCCCTTGTGTTTGAGTTTCGTAACTCAAATCATGAAAGTGTTTGTCGATTGACAGTTTCCCACTCAGTCTTCTATGGATTCCAGACGTTTTGAATGCTTCCCAGAAAAAAATGCACTGTTAGAGTTGTGTCATTTTACAGGGGAGAGCTATTTGAGTATTTTATATTCAATAACTATCAAAAACCGGCTATTTATTTTGAACATCATATGTTTTTAGAAGGATGGCTGGTTATTTAGGCAATTAATATCTCTGGAACAGTTCTGGCTAAAACGAAAATGACCATGAATTGTTTTCGTTGATTAGTCACATGTATAAATAAACTCCACAAAAGTTTCTTAACGCTCGAATTTAGTAATAGATTGAAAGTGCATATTTTGATTTTCTGCATATGAGTATTTTTTATTTTAAATTTCATTTAAACCATCAAAAAAAATATTTATCAAGGGCTATTTATTTGGAACATCAAATGTTTTAAGAAAGATGGTAGGTAGGTATTTTAATTAACGTCACACTGGAGCAACACAACGGACTACTGGTGACGGTCCGGGATCAATGACGGTCAGATGACGAGGCAACACCTGAGCTGGCACACCACTCTCCAAACTTCCATACCACGCCAACGTGAGGACATTTGAGGCCCCGACGGATTTAACGTGCGCCAGCCCCCTTTGTACACGACGGTCATTGGCTGGATTTGAACTCGCAACCCTCCGGTTGCTAATCCGTTGTTCTTCCAACGGGGCTACAGCGGCCCCTTAAGAAAGATGACTTGTTGAGATTCAGACAATTTATACCTTTGGAACGGTTCGTACTAAAGCGAAATGACGGTGAGTTGTTTCCTTGGATAAGTCACATGTATAAGCTCAGCAAGTGGTTTCGACGAGATATCTCGTCCATCAAGATCTGATCAATTTTACTATTGATGGAATATCTCGTCATCATATTGCCGATTTTTTTATGATAACGAGATCAAGATCTGTTCAGTTTTCTTCTATTGATGAGATATTTTGTCCATCAAGATCTGATCAATTTTTCTAATGACGAGATACCTCGTCGACACAGCCACCAGGGGGGTTAACGCTCAATTTAGTAGTCGACTGAAAGTGAGTATTTTGATCTTAAATTTAAACCATCAAAAAATTATTTATTAAGAACTATTTCTTTGGAGCATCAAATGCTTTTTAGAAAGTTAGCTTGTTGAGGGCAAGGAACGGGCCTGGCTAAAACGAAAATGATAGTGAGTTCTTTTCATGTATAAGCTCCACAAAAGCTTCTTAACGCTCTATTTAGTGGTTGATTGAAAGTGCACCACAAATGCACCATTCGATCTCGCCGATTCAGGTCGTGGAATTCAATAAGCTTTCTCTTTTCGAAAGGGAATAAAATTGAAAGTCGCCTACACACGCGATTATGCACAGAAGGAGCATGCATCTGTGAACAAAAATATTTTCGGAATGCAGGGGAGACACTATTTAGATTTTATGAATGGAATCACTTGAAGAATACAGAAGCGAAAACGAAGAGGATTCTGTTCTTTTCAATACATTGGAAAGTATGTGTATTTAATATTTAGGATTATCAAAGATATTTGTATAGTTTATTCCGACGCTACTTTTTCGGTTTCTTACTTAAGCATACATACTTCTTTGAAAAAATCTATAATTAATTGAATACTTAGGAACATCAAGTACTAGACTAGATACACTAGGTTCTAGACCAGATGCACTAAGTACTAGACCAAATACATTAGGTACTAAATACTAGATACACTGGATATTTAGTATTAGATACACAAGGTACTAAGAACTAGATGCATTGGATACTAGATTAGATACACAAGATACTAAGTACTAGATACACTAGATACCAAGCACTAGATATACTGGGTACTACATTAGATACACCATACACCAGGTACTATTTGAGTACTACATTAGGTACACCATACATCAGTCACTATTAATTATACTGAGTACTAGATTAGATATACTAGGTACTAAGTAATAGATACGTTAGGTACTAGATACACTGGATACTAAGTACTAGATACACTAGGTACTACAAGATTAACTAGGCACTAGATTATAATATAGATTCTAAATATTAGATACGCTGGGTACTAGACTATATCTAGAGTCTAAGTACCAGACACTAGGAACTTAGGAAGATGAACTCTTTATGATCAAAATATAACAATCTCTCATTTACACAGCCACCATTTTGTTACCATGTAAGTTTGTACTCAATATAGCGTTTCTCTCTAAATGTCTCTTGCTGGATTAAATTTTCATAAGAAATTTTTAAAAATTAAATAAAGTCAAACCACAAAACATGGTTATTCTATACCGTTCTCTCTATAAAAAGTGTTTCTCAGCCTCCCCATTCCTATCCTGTATTCATTATACAATATTTCATAAAGGTGGCCTTAGATTCCTTACATTTTCGATTTCAGTGAAAGTACACTATTCCCCATTATATATTACTTGCTTAGTTCATACACGCAATCACATTTTCTGGCGTGTGTGTTTTGTTTTAATTTATAGTTTGGATTTTATAAGGGTTGTGCTAGAGTGTGTGGTGTGCATGTAAGACGTAACTCGAATCCACTCCCCATGGTGCACCAGGGTAGCTCAAAGTGATTCACACATCCGCCCTTGTAATGTCATAATGAGAAATATTCAATTGACCGGGCATAGTTTGGGCTTTTATTTTCATTGAGCTGGAAAATCATACACTCTAATAAAATGTTTTAAGTTTAACAATGAGATTTCACCACCAATTACTTAACATCAATTACAAATTAAACAAAAAAATATTACATTTCGGTATATTGTAGAAATAACTATGCGATACAAAATTATTAAATGACTGCTTAATAAATAATAATATAATCAAAACATATTTTGGTGGAAATGGAAAATGTTCCCTACTATAAGATTAATATAAGAAACTTTCAAAAAAATAGTTGTTGATAAAAAGGTTTAAAAATCGTGATTTGTGTATAGAAATAAATTAAAATGCATTATCAAAATCATCTTTACAATGACCAAACTCAGAACTGAGCAACGAAGTAGGTTTAAATGCAATTCATATGATACAAATGTAATGAAATACATATTAAATAAAAAAATAATGGGTTATAAATTCAGCGTTATTAATATAATCTGAATAATCTCATTTTTATTAGCCCAATAAAATAATTTTTTGTCACATTCTTTCATTTTTGACCTCTAGGAATAATTGTAAGGATCAAACTAATTAAACACATCAAGGGTAACTTGGAGAAATTATTGGGAAGATACAAGTTTGTCGAAACCCTTAGTACATGTATATGTATGTATAATATTGTTTAATCGAAGCAATTTATTTTATACAGAATGTTTCAATTTGCAATGCAAACTTTAAGGTAAGATAGGAAACACCTAATGAAATTATATTCACAAGGGATGTATGTTCACAAGAGGTCTGAAAGGGTGCTTTAGAGGCTTAATGAGACGGGGTGGTCCCGTCTCTTGGCCACCACGATCACCCGATCTATCATGCATTGATTTCTTCCCATTTGGATATCACAAAGGTACCATAAACGGGACCTCCATTGACTCCGAAGCTGAATTCATCGCTATAGTCACTGTCGTGTCCAAAAAAGATCAAGAATTTTTTTAATTCGTACTGAAATCTATGCGTCGACGCTGTCAGTCTCGCATTACTGTTGGTGTCCCAGCTATGTGTATCTACTGTGAAACTGTAAGTGGGCAATAACTTTCAAAAGTGTGTGAAAATAGGGCTATTCAAAGTGTTCACACACTTGCTGTGTTTCATTTCTGCATCTTCGTGTTACCCTCTAGTATACCCGGGTAGATCCCTATGTGAATAAAGTTTAATTTTGTACTCCCTGCCTCCCTTTTACGTTCCCTACTCCCATAAACTTGAAACATCCTGCATTTTCATCCAACCATTCTCATTCTCATATTATCCGTTCCTATATTCTAATCCCCTGACTGGCTTACACGCATATATCTGTTCTGCGACTTGAAATCTTACTACATGACTTTTAACCAGTTTTGACCTTCTTGAACTATGGACTTTTAATATTATTCTTTCGGGGCCGCCGTGGTTCAGCGGATTTGTTCACTGCACTAGCAAGCTGTGCGTTATAGACAGTGCAGGTTCGATTCCTTCTTGGGTGTATCTCTCTCTATTGTTTCAGCAAAACTTTCATTGCGTGTGCTTGTTCATTCTTTGTGTTGTGCTTGGCACAGCTTGGCCCCATATGGCCCTTACGCTGTAAAAACCCAATGCAAATAACCAACCTAGGATTCTTTCAACCAATAGATGTGGTTTAGTCATTATATGCACTGTGCGGTAAAAATATTCGGAAATTTTGTGACGCTCTGTGAGTTAAACCTCACTATTTAAGATAATCACAAAATTAGTGGGGCTATAAAAATAAAGGGTTTGGGATCCTAGGAATTCATGGTATCAGAATATTTAGCCCTCCTGGTGGTTGTCTATACGAGGTATCTCGTCCGCAAAACTGACCAGATCTTGTTTAAAGAGATATCTCGTTACTAAAAGAAAACACGATCACGATCATTGAAAGAAAACTGACCAGATCTTGATCCCGTAAACGTAAAAATTTTTTCAATATCTTGATAACGTGATATCTCGACATAAGCAATCAGATCTTGATGGACGAGATATCTCGTCGGAACCACTTGGAGGGTAATAAAATATTGAGATTTACATTATTTTTCTATGCTCATTGAGATCTTCAAAATTAGAGATTCCACTTCAATCAACCTTACAAACTAATTAAAAGATTCAATCAAGGAAAAAGGTGCTAATTTTAGCTGTAAAAGAGCGGAACAGCGTCGTGGGATTCGGTGTGTCCGTGGAGAATTGACCAGTCGATCCTCTCCCACGACGGAGGCTACTCGAAACGGATTTCACGTCCACCCAGCAATAACCAGGTTAATCTTGTGTACCGATAATTTCACCCGTAATGTTTCCGCGATTGTGCTAGAGGTCACGTAATGCCGAGAGAAAAACTCGCCAGGTGGGGAAAGGGAGGCGACACAGGTAAGTGGCCAAACGGGGCGATAACGCGCGCCGCCTGGGGGCCCCTGCGCCGTGTCTTCTTTTGACGAAACATGCGGCCGGTGTAGTCTTAATATAAGAAGATAAGGCATGGATCATGTCAGGACACTTGTCTGTCATACGGTCATCAGAGAGGTCTTTTTTCGGGACACTAGTTGGAATAGCAGCTCTGCAGACAGACAGACATTTCACGTGATCGGACGGTTTCGGTCGGGAAAAAAATTTGGTCAAGTGTTTTGTGTTCCGTTTTCGAATTTCCATGTTGCCAGTGGGGATGTTGGAACAGGGCCTTCAGACACATGCTTCCGTCCAAATATCAGTTCGGCGAAGGCGGCAGGAGCTTGGAGGTGAGTCTGTTGACGTGCATGTTTTTTAAAATTTTGTACCCCTTTGGATTTTGTTCGTCGATTATTTCAGAATTTTTTCTTTCAAACCACGTTGCCATTCCAATCAGGGGATTCTTAGGTGGGAAATCTTTTAGAAACTTTTGATGTCTAAAGAAAATGTTTAGAAAATAAATTTAAGTGTCCACATTATAAAACGATATTTTGTCTTTTGTCAGCTATAGGTTTTTCTTGTACGTCCATAGCTTTTTGATTAATCAGTTCTAGAAATTGTAATAGTTTCTGAAATTCCATACCTACCGTTCTTAAAGTGCAACGAGTTTTTTTGTTTGAAATTTATGAATTTATTTCCTTCAAACGTTATTTGTTTTGTATGGGTTTCATTGAGATATTAACCAAATATAATCTTTGTATTAAATGTAAAAAATAACTCTTGAAGAATCAAATTTACATCACTCTTAACTGCACTACGGGTAAAGAATTATTAATCTAACTATTTAAATGTTCAATTACAAAATATAGTTCTCAGCTGCTTTCTCTATTTTTACTTTGAGGATGTATTAGAATAATTTTTTTATTTTTGTATTTCTGTTATAGCTTTATCATTTCATATTCTACTTCTCAAAGCATTTTAAAGTTTTTTCATACCTATATGTTATTCATGCACTTTTCAAATTTTATCAGAAAAAAATATTTATTAAAAATTATCGTTATTTTAGGAAAATAAATGCATTGTATAATTAAATGTTTTTTCCTCTAACAGATATCATTTTATCTTAAAAGCTTAAGGTATTTTTCCTGATATACTCATTACATCACCTTTTAACCATGATATTAAATTGTCAAATTTCATATAGTTTTAGAAATTCACCTTGTTTCAATGTAGTTGACTATTTTCTGATTTTCATAACTGAAAGTATGTTGATGAAATTATTTATGTTTTATATACAAGCCTTAAAGCAAGTGTTTTCGATAACTCTTTCTGTACTCAACAAAATTTCATTTTTTTAATTGTAATAACTTAATTCTTTTTTAAGAACATATAGAGAGTAATTAAATACCTGAAAATATTTCGAAGAGCTACTCGACGATCTGTGTATACATAAAAATCTACTTATAGTATCACTTAATAAAATTACTTCATACAAAAGTAAATGAAAATGATTCGCCTTATTTTTGAGTTAATCATTTGATTCTTAAGTTTTTTAATTTCCTTTCGGAAGTAAAATGTATCATAAAATCATATATTTTAGCTCTAGTATATAACTGTTGATTATTATAATTATTAACTATTAATATGTACCAATTAAACCTGTTTATTGCTCAAAATGCTGAACTTTTTCAACCTACATTATTTTAAAGAATTTAAACATACTCATCATATCTGTCCCGTAAGATGTAATTGATTCAAATAAGTGTACTTGCTGCATAGTTAAAAAAAATTATTAATTTACAAAATTCTTATGTACATTAACAGAGGCCGTGGCTCTGAAATAATGATTCCATACGAAGCGTTTCTATGCTTCCGTATTAAAGTTGGGTTAAATCATACAGATCGACGTACAGCTAGTCGAAGAATTCTTTAAACGAGAAGTTTTAAAGATAACAACAAAAAATTATGAAGATATCTTTTAGATGTTATCACAACTGGTGTCTAAAGAATAAAAACAAAAACAAACTAAACGATTCTTTATTCTTCGCCAAGATATGGATGCGCGCTCCCAAACGATAATCCTTTGGCATTAGGGTAAACGATAATTATCCGACATGAGCGCACAACGATATCAAAACCTCAAGAGCTTAAATTCATTAGTTGGGCTATGAATATTTTTATTGTTTATTTTCGTGGAATATTTAAAAATGAATAATTCCCTTCTCACCTGTTTGTAACTGAGTTCTAATTATTCTGTTTGGGCGTTCCAGTGTGTTGTTACATGTCAAGTATAATATAGTTATCCTTTGCTTAAAACTATTTTATTTATTACGCTATTTATGAGGACTCATTGTGTGAAATCTATCTTAGCAACAAAACAGATTTAATTATCACAAAACCTAATTTACTTTCGTTACAATGGACTATTTGCCCTCGTTTCTTCAAAGGTAATAGAATGCCATACTTCTTTTTATAAGGAGAATCTTAAAATCTACTTCAAAAATTTTCTTAAAATAATATTACTTTAAAGTCTGGGGTGGAGAAAAATAATTGAATAGTACCAAAAGGAAGTGAATTCCATCTATCATAGTTAAGAAACGTGTGTGAAGAAACTTTTAGTTCCATTTTCATAATAGATTACTAATACAATAGAATAATAGTTTTTAGTATTACCTACTTCTAGTAATTCTTATAGATCTGACCCGATAAGGCTCATGGCGGTATTTTTGAATTATGCTGAATAATATTTTCAGAAATAGAACCCAATAAAAACAAAACCTAGAATATTTTCCCACAATTATACTCTTGAAATGTGAAACCGATTAAAATTTCATAAGCACAATATAAATACCATTTATTTAATTATCTTAAAAAGGTATTTTTGTGTACTAATTCAGGTGTTAGTGCTAGGTTTACGCCAAGTTTTATTCTTAATGCCCGACCACTGAGCTCTTTGCCTTTGGCACTACAAGAGGCCAATTGACAGCTATTTGTGAGGGGTCAGCCGTCGCTGCTCCTAACAGGGACAATATCAATGTTCTTACGATCCGGGATTCAAACCCAGGATCTGCTGGGGGCAGACGAATGCGATTACCACTTTAACAGGCTACCCACATCTCCAAGGAATTGAATTTCTTTAAATAAAATATATTATAGCACAAATCCTAACTATATTACCTATTATTAAGAAAATGTTATTCTTTTACACTAGTGGATTTATTCTTTTCTCTAAATACCATCGAAAGTGTATAACATTCTAAAGTAAATATTAAAAGGAACATCGTCGACTTAGAGTAGAAACTCATCAACTGACATTTTTAGGAAAGGTATTTTTTGACACTAAATTATTGTCAATAAATAAATTGTCGGATTGTATTCGGTTTAAAAGAAAATACAATACTATCATAATGTGTTTTTGTTTTTATCCCCTAAAAACTGATAGTCCTTAATCGTCTATGCTGTAAAATTTTTTTTTCATCAATTAATGAGTTTCTGCTCTATGCTGATGTATATAATACATTACAAAATTAGCGAAGATGTTACGCACGGCTCTACTAGTTTTGAATAATGCTTTACCGTTTAGTTATCGGGAAACAGGTACACATTTTGTTAAATAGAATCAGTTTAAAATAAAATGGTAGGTCGAATATTTATTCTCAAAGTGTTGTAACAGCCTCACGGCTAGTTTCTTACACATTCGTAATTGAATTCATTAACATATGCAACTTTCAATTTATTTCTAAAATACACCCCACAAAATCTCAAATCTATTTAACACTCTTAAGTACCCACCAGCCTCCCAAACCACAAATTATCAACATATTAATCTTCCACTTCCATTTAAAATTTTACATTTTAGAAATAATTTACATCGAATGCGACTGATTAACGAGTTAATAATTGACAACCGCACAGCAACTAAAAAACGGAACCCGATTTAACGAAGCGACAAGCGAAATCAATTTTAATTTCATCAACCGTCCGGTTCCTCCCCTGTGCTTTTTTTAAATTGTCGATTTCCTTTGGGTTTCGAAACCTCGAATTCGAACGCGTTCTTGGCGATTCGAAACGTGTCATTATTCGAGTTCCACCTTTGAAATAATTTGCAGGAACTAAGGACGACTGATGACAAATTAGCAGATGATCAATCCCTTTCACTTCCAAAAGATAAACACTGACGGTGCATACTTATTATTCGTGAGTTGGAAAAGACCTCAAAGGGCACTTGAGATTTAAACACTGTAATCGCTTTGGAATAAATATGCAATACGAGGTTGTTTGAATGGATTCTTTTATGAGAAGAGGAAAAATAAATTCTTTCACCTCTTAAACTGTGCTGACATGTCTGGCAGACTAACGGTTCTCAAAGGATTGATTGATATTATGTAATATTTCGATGATTTGCTTTCTTTGATACTCTATCGGAATACTTTTTTTACTTCGATTTTTAAAAAATTGCTGTAGTTTTTCCACGTATTTCGATGATTTGCCCTAATTTGAGTCTCTCAGCCTGTTTTTTTAATTCAATTTTTTAAAGTTACGGCGATTTTTTCGCATGTTTTGATAGTTTGTCTAATTTTATTCTCTCAAACCTGTTTTTTTACTTAAATAAAACGATTACGTTTATTTTTACGTAAGTTTCGATACTTTGCCCAATTTGTTACTTTCTAGCATGGTGTTAAATACAATAACTAGTTTCAAGAAAATTTTATCTTAAAATTCATCTGCTCAATATCATGAACCAAAAAGGTGGATAGATAGGAAGGTAGCTGAATCAACCTCGCACTGGAGCAACACAACGTACTATTGGCGACGGTCTGGAATCAATCCCGAAGGGTAAGATCAAGGACAACACGTCGTAGTTTTCAACTATGGTCAGATGAAGTGGTCAATATCTGAGCTGGCACTCCACTCTCCAAACTTCCACACCAAGCCAACGTGAGGACATTTGAGCACACGATAGACTTATCGTGCACCAGCCCCCACGTACACGACGGTCTTTGGTTGGATTGAGTTTCGAACTCACAACACTCCGGTTGCTAATGTGCTACTCTTCCAACCATACCACCGCGACCCAAACTAAAAGGGAAAGTATAAGATTCCGTATCATTCTTAAGGAAAAACAGAAGAAAAAATCTCCAAAATCTGTCAAAATCTTTATCGATTGAAGAAAAATGAAATTTCAAAATTTATTCACGAATTTCGAAAATTCTACAGAATTTAAAATTTCAAACACTTGTTAAAAAAAATTAGAAAATTTGAAAAACAATATGATAATTTAAATTCAATGCAACAAAAGCATTATTTTTAATTAGTTCGTAACACCTCGTAACCCTTATCCGAAAGTGCAGCGACAATTGTCTCAACCCCCCATAGCAACTAAATAACATACGAAACAACAGAAATACCCAAACCCGATGGAAACGCCATCGTCCTAGGCGTCGCTTTAATCCAAATGCAAGTCCAACAAAGAAAGGAGAGAAAGGCACGTTTGAAATTCAAATATTTTTTAACACAAAACTCGATTTCTAAAAACTCAACAGCAAAAAGCGACGAAAAGGCGGAATTTAAATATTCTTTTGTCAACGTTCCCTTCGACGGGCAAAGGATCGTGAGCCAAGCGCGAAGGGAGAAAAAGCAAGAAGGGGAAATCGTCTACTGTTAAATAACAGTCTCGATAGGAGAGACCTTTTACCGTTTACGTGCTCTCTTCTCCCCGCTTTGTTGATCAGCTGGGTTATATAATATTTTTTTGAAGAAAAAGGGAGAGAAATTCGGTTTCACTCGCCGTGCGGTGTCTGGAATGTGGCTCCGAGCCATTGTCGTTCCACTGCGGACATCCTCAAGCAGACGCTGGATCAGATCAACGGCTTTATGAGGAATCTCGCCGGGTTTTTTTGCTTATTTATTGGATTGGAAATCCAACCTCTTCGTGGAGGGTGAGATTTAAATGCGGTTTGCTGAATCGTTTTTGCGGAATAATGAGGCCGATTTGAGAAAAATAGTCCCTTTTTTGAATCTTGCTAAGAGTTAGTCGCGCGCGCTTGATCCTGCGATTGGTTTTTTCGATGAGATACCACATCCATCAGGATCCCACCAATTTTGCTAATGACAAGATATCTCGTCCATCGAGATCTGACCGATTTTGCTAGTGACGAGATATCTCATCCTCAAGGTATTGACGATTCTTTTTTATGATGACTAGGTCAAGTTCGGGTCAGCTTTCTTCTAATGACGAGATATCGCGTCCTGGTCAGTTTTGCTAATGACGGGATATCGAGACGACCATAGGAGGGTTAAGAAACAATATTTGTGACATTTAAACCGTCATATATCCCCAAATGACGCTAATGACGTGATGTCCCGTCATCAAGGTATCACCGATTTTTGATGATGACTAGATCAAGATCTAGTCAGTTTTATTCTAATGACGAGATGTCTCGTTTATCAAGATCTGATTAGTTTTGATAATGACGGGCTGTACCTCGTCGATTCAACCACCAAGAGGGTTAAACCAAAATAGAGGGATCATGACTCAGATTCCGGTATCAGGTTAATTCTCATGGTGGTTGCCTCGACGAGTTATCTCATAATTAGCTCATCATTAGATCTTGATCTCATTGTCATGAAACAATTGCTAATACCTTGATTCGCCAATATCTTAATGACTATATCTTGTTAATAGCAAAGCTGGTCAGGTCTTGGTATCTCGTCGAAATCGCTCGGAGGATTAAAGGAAGATACCGGTTCTATTTGGTTTCCCTCACGAAATATCAATATGCATCCCAAATACATATTGCTTAAATGAGTACTTTTAATAAATATGTATAATTTGTTAAACAACATTTTCTATATTCCTTTCAATAGTGCAAATTTATTGCGCACCTTTATAAAAATATGGGGATCGTACTGGGGCTGAAAACAAGAGGGAGCCCGAAAAATGGTGGAAGATTTTGTCTGTAAAGCAAGGTTCATTTTCTTAATTTAAAAAATTAAATCTTCATTGTACTTTTTAAAAAGTTGAGAATTAAATGTGTACGAATGAAAGGAAAAGAGAACAGATTATACATATGTATTCCAAGCATTCATTTAAGCAATGAGTCCTTCGGATACGTTTGGTATTACTTGACATACTTAGCCACGCAAGACAGGCAACTTCAAGCAAAAAATGCAGTAAAAGTGAAAAAAGAGGGATCGGGGAATAGAGTAATGGGTTGAAAGCAGAGAAAGATCGCTTGGAATCCCGGGAGCTCGACACCCTTGTTTAAACCCCATGGAAAAGGAAAGACCACCAGAATACCTCGGTTTTGTTAAGCGCGTAGACACTTAAAGGCAATGTGCCCCTGAGGTCTAATCAGGCAATTGAGAGCTACAGAGAAGAATTTAGTTTCTCAAATACTTAAAGAAGCGCAATAATTTTAATTTCAAGATGAAGATGCAATCGTTGTTTCCATTCAACGTCCCAATTATGACCATAAGCATGCATAAAACTACACATTTCTTTCCTCTCTCCCTAACGAGGTGGCTAATTCAAGAATAGGATACTGTAAAATGTATATCTTCCTTAAGCAATTCCAGAAACTTATTTCACAGTGCAAAGTCATCTGCAAAGATTAGATGACGTTGCTCCTCAGCAAATACACACTTCATTGTCAGGACACTAGGTAAAAAATAAACTGAAAACTTTCGTGCCTAAGGAACATCAAAAAACGGAAACACTAAAAAGCAAGAAAAACAGAGCCTTTTCTTCATTCTTATTTTCGGAGAGGGGAGCAATCCCTTCCCCTCCAAACACACGTGCTACTTTTTGTAGAACTTTCGTCACTCCATTGACGTAAGTGTGTGTCCGATTTTCTGTTGGGGTTTCCCCGGATTTCAGATCCCATTGGAATTTCCACCGTGCACTAACAGCCGTGCTATTGTTTTGGTGATCGGTGCGAAGACACGATTGCGAACAACTTTACGGTTATGCGCAAGGTCGTTGGAAAGTTAGTTAATCCGAACCCTTTCCTGTAAAAAAAGTTATCCACATTATAAGAGTTACATTTTGGTTTCATAGAATGGGAGGGGGGACGTTTTGGGGCGTGGTTTTTTCTCCTTGGTGATCCATCAAGGCGCGTTAACCAGATTTCAAATGCCACGAGACTGTGCCACTTTCTGAAGGGTTATGAATTTCGCCACCTGATGTTAATGTAACGATAAAACCAGTCGATATAAAACGTGGCATTCGTTTCAAACGTGAATCCTTCCTTCAAACCTCAATAACTTAAACCCTCCAAGTGGTTTCGACATCCATCGACAAATCTATCTGACGAATTTTTAATGGCCAAATTACATCTGACAAATTTTGTTAATTACGAGATATCTCGTCATCAATCATCGATATCTCGTCATCGTATTGTCGATTTTTTGTGGTGGTCAGATCAAGATATGGTCAATTTTCTTCTAATAAAGAGATATCTCGTCCATCGACATCTGGTCAGTTTTACTAATGACGAGATACCTTGTCGAGATAAACACCATGAGGTTTGATGTTCTGCATTTACGCCTGTAGATCCAAGTTAGAGCGAGACTTCAAGGGGAGAGCCGGTTGTTTGCATCATCTACGAGGTCCCATCCATAGTAGATTTTAAATTCTGCCCTCCTGCTATCGATTCAATTGATATAATATTGAATGAATTAAATCGATTACGCCAGGTTTCCAGCACCAACCTTTTATAGTTTTACGTAAATATACAACTGCGCACAGCAACTGAGCTAAACTTGTTTAATTTCTTACATGTATTGATGGCCAAGTGTCGTTACTCACATTTCATGTCTTAATTTAATACATTTATAATAAATATAGCATAAATAAAAAGAGATATTCACATTTCATGCCTCCAAATGAAATAAATTAATCCACAAATTTGTAGCAGCACTTCATGTACTTCTTACTGGTGTAAATTCTTATTTCCATTAAAATGCATGATAAAAGGGCACACCTCAGTCATGCTACTCCAATTAGGTTTTGAACCTCACTTCAATTGTATCCCATTCCCTTGTTCAAAGTTTTGAACTTCACTTCAATTGCATCCCATTCCCTTGTTCAAAGTTTTGAACCTCACTTCAATTGTATCCCATTCCCTTTTTCAAAGATGGGGTAGTTTTTGGCGCTAAACCTATTTTCGCTCAAATTTTCTTTTCTGCGCTGATTTCTATAGTCCAGATTTGTTATTGCCTTTTGTCGTCAGTCTGCTGAATTTCATTAAAATGGCGAGCTCTTCCGTGTAATTTTAGCAATATTATCTAACTCCACAGCTCAAATCAAGTACATTTAAACAAAGCGGCAAAATTGACGAATAAATCCCGTAACGGACGATTTTAGGGTTTAAATCCGTTGTGCCATTTGATAATAAGCAAATAAGGTCAATTTCTGTGTCAAGTACGTAAGAACTATTTAAATATTTGTAATAACTTAAAAGAGACAGAGAAACGAATTTTGCCCATTTCATCGATTTTCTGATGTCATGTTAAGACACGTTTAGAACCTACTTAACGAGTTATGAAGCGAAAAAGAATATTTCATTTCGTTTGCTAGTCTTGAACAATATTCAACGGGTTTTTTCCCCCATAACATCCGTTTCTTTCGACTTGCGCAACTTTCAACCACCCACGGCTATTCACACTGAAATACGATGACTTGTTAAAACTACAACCTTATAACGGCCGTTGTCAAATGATGATAAACGTTTGTAATAAGTTGGGAATCACACACACACACACAAGTGTACTTCATAGATTATTATCATTCAGTTGACCTCATTAGAAGTCATTTTGAATTCCTTTTTATTAGTTTGTTAACAAAGGCAATTTTTAAGGAACT
The DNA here is from genome assembly GCA_933210815.1 of Meta bourneti. Lineage (NCBI taxonomy): Eukaryota > Metazoa > Arthropoda > Arachnida > Araneae > Tetragnathidae > Meta > Meta bourneti. The sequence goes on along the minus strand of OW119926.1, from coordinate 42,038,564 downwards.
AAATGCTTCACTGTTCATAGAATAAGATTTCAGAACGTCGCAAATAGAAATTCAAAAGAACGAACTCCAAATTGATAATTGATAGTTCATTGGTTAATACCAAACGTCACCAAAACCATGATAAACTACACGAAGGCAATCTCGATATGTATCCAGCGAGATCATTTGGACAACAGAAATAAAATCTTCACAGACAGTCTGGTTTGTTTTTACACTGAAAATTCTTCTCATACATTTTTGCTGTGACTTCATCTGCACAAGCGAAAGTTTCGTTACACAAATGTAATCGCTGTTAATTAACAGAAAGGAGCAGACGAAGATAGAAAGGATATTGAGTCATATTCCACACTTTAGGTTTTAGTTCATTCTCTTTAGAAGAGCTATTGTCATAGCCAGGAAGTACGTAGTATCAGATCAAAATACAATGCACGTTGCCTTTTTTCCATTGTGACCATCTGTCTTCCAGTCACTTTCTTCAACGATCTGTCAGAATGCATAATACCTAGAACAGCTAAAATATTTCTGTTGGCTATTTTTAAAAATCGGCTTTCAAAAAATTTTTGGTTTTGCTTTGTCGAGCTGCGGTCTTTTTCTTTTGTTATCCGAATGCTAATTACACCGGGATCTACGACTTAAAGTGTATTCCAAATTACGATGAACATCCATGCTTAACCGAGATTCTAACCCAGAGCCTATTGAACTTTTAGGTTGTTCTATTGGGTTTTATCGCGCAAGGGTCATATTCAGCCAAGGAAAGCTTTACTGGCACAGAAGAGAAAATTACTCTCAAGAAGAAATCGCTGTGCCCTTACAACTCGTGGAGTGCTAGAGCATTGAGCAAACCTACTAGGCTTTGGCAATCCCAATAAAAAACTCAACACTAACTTCGTGTTTGATAATGACTCGTCGAGACAACCACCAGGAGAGTTAAATAATTAATGTATATATCAGTATAAAGAATTAATGAATATTAGTTCCTTTAATCCTCCTGGTGGTTGTCTCGATGAGTCATTATGAAAACTGACCACAGATCTTGATGGACGAAATTTCTTGTCATTTGAAGAAAACTGATCCGATCTCATCTTCATAAAAATCGATAGTATATTGATGACGAGATATCCTGTCATCAACAAATTGGTCAGATCTTGATGGACGAGATATCTCGTCTAAAACACTTGGAGGGTTAATCATGTCATCTGGCCAATGTGATTCACTATGTGATAAAACACGTAAGTTATATACCAGGACTCACATCGAGACTACCATAACAGGTTCATCTTCAACAATAAAATGTTGTTTTTATTCATTAGGTAACTGCCCAGGGAGACGACCTACAGTTTCTTCGCTATTTGCGATCGCCACCCTGTGGGGGCTGTCAACGATGATGGTGTGTCCAGCGTCGGCCAACCCCCTGCCATCGGACAATGTCCTCCGCATCAAGGAGTTCGCTTTCTCGGAGAAACTGAAGAACCCGTGTGCCTTGGCCAATGCCAGCCGCCTGGAGAGGGGGTCTCTTACCCCAGGGGAGCGCCTGGCCACGCGGAGGACACTGGTCAGGGAGCTCAAGGCTAAAGTCATGCTTCTGAATGACAGTGCCGCGACTATACTCAGAACGGTAAGCTTCAAGAGATGAAAGATTGTCTTGTTCTTTAATTATTAAGTTAATAAGTACATAAAGTGTAGACTCGCCCTGAGGAAGGCAGTGAATGAGAAATATTTATTCTAGATTTTAATTACCTGCTAGTTGTAGGTAGCCTCAGGTTCGATCCCTCCCTGGGACTATTTCTCTCTTCTGTGTCAGTAGAAGCTTTCTATGTCCATTGACTTGATGTTTGATACATCTTGTCCAAATATATCTTCTGCTCAATCCAACTCAATCAACCAGATCTAAATTTAGTTACAACTACTTTCAGTAGAATAGGATTTGATTTTTGATTAGATATTGCATTTCATGTTCAGGTGCCTGTCGATCAACTGGTATACTTATCAAAGCGTTCGTTTGCCAATCAGTAGGTTTCCGGTTTGAATCCGATTTGTAAGCATATGGATGTCGGTGATTGTCTCTGTTAGGGGTAGCGGTGGTTTACCCACTGGGGGTGCTCCTCCATATGTTGCTATCAGTTCGCTCCTTGTGATGAGGAATGCCGAAGAGATCAGGGGTCAGGCTTAAGAAATTTTTAAAAATATGTTTAGAGGCCTTAGGGGCCTTAACTCATCACTCAGTGGAAGCTCAGAAAGAAATCGTATCTCCGTTTTTAATTAAAAAATTGATTGTATAAGTAAATGCAGTACTTAGTTGGTACTTATTATTGCAGTTAAATAAGCTGTATGAATCTACCGTGAATATAATTTGTTCCGGAACAGAAATTTGACAGGTGATGCGTTTCAAATTAGAAATCGTGCTATATTTAAAACACACAGTTATAAATAAACACATGTTAAATATATCTATGTTAAAATATATCTATGGCCCTTCACGAATATCAATCTTATATTTCATTTCTAATAGAATGATCCATCAACATCATTTCTCAAAAAATGATTACCGAAAGTAAAATAACTTATCTCTTCTAAAGAAATGCTTTCTCTGCTTAAAAACTCGAAGCGATTATCAGTTAATTCTTTGCTTAAGTGGCTTAGTGGGTTTGCTCACTGCGCTAGCAACTTGCGAATTGTAAACGGCGCAGGTTCGATTCCCCTGCAGATATTTCTCTCTTCATGATAGTAAAATCTTCCCACCTCTGTATGTGATCGTCATTTGACCGTGGTTCAAAATTACGTGGTGTTATCCTCGAATCTTTCCCTTCGGAATTGATCCCGGACCGTCGTCAATAGCCCGTTGAGTTGCTCTAGTACGACGAAAATTAATTACCATTACAATTACCACCTCTGTATATGAATTTACTTCACGTTGTTTGGCGCAGCTTGGCCAAATATGGCCCTTGCGCCATAAGCCCAACCAACATTAGCTTAAAAAGTAAAAACTTTAGATAATCCCTTGTGTAAAATTTCGTCCAGATATACCCGAAATACAATTTCCACATGAGATTCATTTCATGTAACCAAATTTCTTTCAAATCTTGCAACAGCTATTTGTGGTTACCAAAAGTAGCACAAATCTCCACGGTCAAGGATACTGTTTTCTGTTGGACACGTGGAGAAATTTCTTCTTCCTCGTCTCCCCCTTGCAATTTCAACCACAATGTTTTCACATCGAATCGAAACTGTGTTTATGAATGCTGTTCCCCTTTGACCCAGTTTCCCACTCCCTCAACCTGAGGACGATTCTAGCCCGAGCATGAAACACCTGTTGACGAATTTCACGTAGGTCAGCAACCGCTTACATTTAGAAAGGAAAAGAACGACTTTCTTCCACGGGGGGAAACTTTTGAATTAAATGTATCTATGGATACGTCGTTGTTGTTCTCGGAATTACTAGTTCCTTATTAAGAAATGTGAGTGACAAGCACGTTCTTGCAAAGGCTAGAGAAAAGATTTAAGTACAATATTCCATCCTGCTTAAGCATAGAAGTATTTATACAGGTTGATTGGATTGGGTCTTATGGCGCAAAGGTCATACTCGGGCAAGCTGCACCAAACACAAAACAAACAACATCAAGAAATGGACATACACAATGTGTCGATCAATTGGTCAGGTGGTCAGGGTTCTGGCTTCTGGATCAAGACTTCCTGGTTCGAATTCGGTTTTAAGGCATGGATGTTTGTCCGTCTAGAATGAATGTAGGTAGGTAATTAACATTGCACTGGTGCAAAACAACGGGCTATTGGCGACGGTCCGGTATCAATCCCGAAGGCAACGATCCGAGGACACCTCGTAATTTTGAACCACGGTCAGATGACGAGATAAACACCTGAGCTGATACCCCACTCTCCAACTTCCACACCACGCTAACGTGAGTACATTTCAGGCTACGACAGATTTAACGTGCCCCAGACCCCGTGTACACGACGGTCTTTGGTGGAACCAAGTTTCAAACTCGCAACCCTCCGATGGCCAATCCGTTACTCTTCCAACTGGGCTGCCGCGGTCCTTAGAATTGATGTGTGACCTCTCTATAAACAGGTTCTTTCTAGAATGTGTGGATGTATGCGAGGCGTAGCGAGAATTGAACTACCGTTGTCCACCAGGGTAAGGCTAAGTGGTTTACAAATTCGCCCTTGTAGTGTCGCAATGATTAAGTTCAATTGGTCAAGAAGCATCAGCAAAATATGGACATACACACAAGGAAAGTTTTACTGACACAGAAGAGAAAAACACATCCAGGTAGGAAGTGAACCTGATAGGAGGCCTCAGTAGACCAGTTGGTAGAGTGGAGGATTAACAACTGGAGGGTGTGAGTTTGAAATTCGATTCAATCAAAGACCGTCGTGTAGGTGGGGGCACGTTCACCTCTAATGTCCTCATGTTGGAATGGTGTGAAGTTTGGTGAGTGGGTGCCAGCTTAGGTGTTGACCTCGTCATTTAACCGTGGTTCAAAATTAAGAGGCGTTGTCCTCGGATCTTTCCCTTGGGTACTAATCCCAGACCATCGTCAATAGTCCGTTGTGTTGCTCCAGTGCGACGTTAATTCAATTACCTACCTGCCCACTCTGCCTTTCTTCCATCTCAATATGGCTTAGGAGACTAAAATATAGTTGGATTTGACGTAAAAATACCTGTATTCCAATTTTGCAAGGTTTCTTTCCTTCCGGGATTGATCCCGTAAGTCGCCATTAGCCCATTGTGTTGCCACAGTGCGACGTAATTCAACTACCTACTAAGCGATGTGTACTTTTCAAAATACTTCAATTATTAAAACAGATCATTAACCTTGATAAATTCTAGGTCAACCCGTCCACCTGGCATAATTCCAAACGGAATGAAAACCAATGCAGCGCCTGTCATCAATGTAGATTTGTATCCAATTTTCATCAGTGAAACCAGAACCAAAACAAGAGGTCGACGTATGCCCGTGCTCAAGAGGGTTGGGACAGAGGGGATTTTCCAACGCGGAAAAACACGCGTTTCAGTTGACATAACGAGCCTACAACAAACCGATTTTCCCATTGACGACATTGTCTCGTTATTTATTCCACTCACCACCAGCCCGATCAGTAGGCTTCGCTTATATAACGACTACGTGACGAACATTCTAAGCAGTGGAAAGCCTGGATCAGAAGAATGTGTCACTCACACAAATAAACGAGAAGTCCCAAAGCAACCGCACACGTGTGGCGCGTCACAGTGACGTCAGACAATGGGCATGGATGGATGTAAACCATTATCACGGTTCACACCAAATGTTTAAATTTAACGTCAGGTTTTTCCACCGAGGTAGGCTGAAATAGATTTCCGTGACAATTTTACAGAAGAATGTTGAAGGTACTACTTATGAAACAAACACCTTGTTCAGAATCGAATGATACCTGAGAGGTTTCCTCCACGCGAGGTGGTTCTTGTTTGTTTGGTAGGATCTCGTAAATATCGCACAGAAGCCAATCGAAAGAGGCTGCGTTCGTTCGTGATCCAGTCCCAATGACAGCTTGCGCAACTTTAAGGTCGAAAGGCATCAGCTTTGTAATTGACGTGAACAACAAAAAGAAATGAAAGATGCGGAGGATTGGAGAGGTGTAGTGTCCCCTTTAATTACAAGTCATAAAGCGAATAATTGTTCATTGTGTCAAGTGTATCTTTAAAGTTAATATTTTGTATCAAAATGTAATCATCCCATCAATACTGAAAAATGCGATTGTCAAAAAGGCGTAGTTCGTGAAATAGTTTTTATGAAATATTTTACAGTTTTGCATATTGACTTAACTTTCTTCTTTTGACCCTCTTGGTGGTTTATGTTCGTGTCGAAAACCCTTGTAGGGTCCAGACTCTGATGCAAAAACCTGTTCCGAACTGTTACCACTTCTGGGCAAGAGATGATTTATTTTTCGTACTTAGATCGCCATTTCCCCTTGGAGTAATAGGGAAGCTTCATCTCGACGATATATCTCGTCCGTAGTGAAATTGACAGGATCCTGGACGAGATATTTCGTCTTTGCGGTTAATTTCCTATGGTAGGAAGGAAAACGAAATACAGAATTCAAAGGTTAGTAACGAAAGTTCGCGCATATAACACATAAAATTAATCAAAACAAGGGTAAGACAAGGAAGAGAAATAGAAAATTAGCTGTCCATCCGTTATCTTGCCTCTCAGTAAGGGTCGTAGAGGTTCCGACTCGAGACCGCATTACAAGCGCAGGTGGTGGATGTCCATTTCTTGGGACTTAGAACAAAGGGGACAGCAGAGGGCTATGCAGAATTTTTAGGCGGAAGATATGTTTATAGCCAAACAATCGTGATCAGTCAGAAGTTGGGTTATTTCAACAGCTTCTGCCCTTGGGGAGAGATCTGGGATTTATTTATAATTAATAATCCCTTCAGTTTCTCCCGGACCGTCGCCAATAATCCGTTCTGTTGCTCCAGTGCAACGTTAATTGAAATACCTACCTACCCTTGAGTTTCTAGTTATTAATTATCGGTAGAAAAGATTTCCTTGATGTATATTTTTATGGAATTATATATACGAGATGGATCTGCTTGGAATACGAACTGTAGTACCCTTTTTGCCAAGTAATTCGTTTGTTCATCACCCAACCATCGATTCAAAAGTGCTCTAAAATGCACTGTAGATCTAATGTGATGTCCAAGAGTAGATAAGTGCCTTACATTCATGTGATGGTCTATATGAGCTGTACTTTTTCTTATACGTGTCTAATTCTTTTCTTTTCTTTCCAGAACGTTCTGCATGATTGCTCAGCCCTAAAATTGCCCCTAGTTGCCATAGTTCCTACTGCAGAAGAGATACTAGTAAGTACTCGAACATTCTATATTTTATTTCTCACAATATTCTTTGCAAAGAAAAGGAATAAAAAGGCTTCGCAACCCTTAGAGCTCTATAAAATTATTATAATATACCTTTGATCAAAGTATGCAATGGAATTTGTGGTATTTTCCAGAAAAAAAGTTTTTGTAGTTAAAGCATTAGTTGAAAATAAGTTTTCATATGGTCCAAAGGAAAAACTTCTGTACCATTTATTTATTCAGTTTTGATGTAATATCCTTGATTTTTCTTTCTCGAAAAAATTGTTTAGAATAAATGAAAGGCAGTTGTATATAACTTATTAGTTTCTATCCATAAAAATTATATCTTTATGTTATTAGTATTCCATATTGTCGCCCCTACCATCACAAGAGAATTTTCATTCGGTCATTTAAATCGTATGTCGTGCTGCCATCTATTAGAGATCTTTGAAGCACTCTCATTGTTATTAGTTATTGTCATTTATTTAATTAATCGACTACACGTTTCGTTTGAAAAAGTTCCACAAACATTGAAATCTTTCAAGGAAAACACGCTCTAATGAATTTACATATCACACAGGGACAGTGTACAGTGTCGATTTCGTTGTTCAACACGCAATTACAAACGTATCACATTCCGTAAACGAAGAAGATAGGGAATAAAACAACCGGTAGTTCTTTTAATTTTAATCATATCAGCTTCCACATTCTGAGTATCATTCTGGTCTGCGCAAAGCCGAATAACAACCCAAAATATTACTACTAAATAGACTAAAAAGACGTATTATCAGAACAAACATTTATAGAATAAGCATATTGTGATAATTTAGAAGTAAAGGATAAAAACATTCACACCTAACTGATAGTCAAATGTGTGAGATCTTCACAAAATGACTAAAAAGGAAGATTGAAACAAGTTGATAAAGCTGGTCTGTAGCTATGTCGGTGGAACGCAATGTCCAACACATCAAAATCAAGATAAATAACCTAAATAAACTCGAGTTTATCCTCTTATTTATTTTATCCATGATGAGAACAGATGTTTTGTTCCTAAAAAATAGCTAAGACCAGCACCAAGTTTTAGCTATTTGAGAAATAACTGTTGTTCTCGTTGGGATCACGGGGCCTCCACAATAAACCGCACGCGTAAGATAAATTGCTTGTAGCCGATAGGTTTGCCTCAGGTCCGCAGACAAGATACAGCTCTCCGGCTAGATTTAAACGGACCACAGACCAGATATGGCCCTCCAAATATATCCATCAGGCCAACAGACCAGATACAGCCCTCCGAATACATTTAACCAGCCCGCAGACCATATTCGAACATCCAGACAGGTTTACCGAACCCGCAGGCTACATACGTCCTTCCAAAATTTTTATCAGATCCGCAGATTAGAAACGGCCCTTCGGACAGGTTTAACCGGTCCGTTGACCAGATATGGCCCTCCAAATATTTTTTATCAGATACGGCTCTCCGGACAGGACGCTGACCAGATATGACCTTCCAAATATTTTTAACAGGTCTATGAACCATATACAGACTTCCAAACAGGTTTAACCAGCTTGTTGACTAGATATTGTCCTCCAAATACTTTTATTATACCCGCAGATCTTATACGGCTCACCGGACAGGTTAATATTTTTATCAGGCCTGCGGACGAGATATGGCCCTCTAAATATTTTATCATCTTGTTTTTAACCTTTTACTAGTCAATTTGTAAAGCTTTTGACTATATTTAAATAATTCTTTGAGACACAACTTCCGTTTCCTCTCTTCCAGAACAGCCAACCCCTGGATGTCCTGCGTCTGTACTATACTTCCCTGCTCAACCACACGGCGCACGTCCTCTTCATCTCCGAGCAGCTCGAGCGGTACGCCGGCGAGACGTGCAACAGCGACGGTCTGCCCGCCAGTGCCAAAACGCTCGGCTCCAACATGCGCGAGCTCATGTGCATACTCAGACTCTGCATACTGACGCTGCAGGACACGGAGGACGAGGACGACGCGGCATACTTCGACGACTCCACCTCCCAGATCCTGGAGGAGTTCCTCATGGATCAGCGCCTGTGCTCCAGGAGGTCGGTGAGGGACTGCCAGACAGTGTACAGCACGGTCACCCTGCTCACGGAGATGACGTCCTACCTGCAGAACAAGGTGCTCATCAAGGACGAGGATCCATCATAAACCACCTCCCGAGTGCGTGGGTGGTATTTTTTAAGTTATTGGCCTTACTCCCAAGTCTTTCTGATTAGTGTTACATTGCTGATGTCATTGTTCCTCTGCCTCAATTGAAAAACGTACTGGAGGATGGCTGTGTCCACACAATAACGCTTACGTAATTGTTGAGTGTTAACCCTTCAAGTGGTTCCCACGAGATATCTCGTTCATCAAGATCTGAACAATTTTGCCAATGACGAGATATCTCGTCATAAAGAATGCCTGTTGAATTCCTAATGATGAAGATATTGGCTTTTTTTATGATGACGAGAACAAGATCAGGTCAATCTTTCCTAGTAAGAAGATTACGTAATTGTTGAGTGTTAACCCTTCAACTGGTTCCCACGAGATATCTCGTTCATCAAGATCTGAACAATTTTGCTAATGACGAGATATCTCGTCATAAAGAATGCCTGTTGAATTCCTAATGATGAAGATATTGGCTTTTTTTTATGATGACGAGAACAAGATCAGGTCAATCTTTCCTAGTAAGAAGATATCTCGTCCATCAAGATCTGACCATTTTTGCTAATGACGAGATATCTCTTCATCAAGGTAATGCCGATTTTTGATGATGCCGAAATCAAGACTTGGTCAGTTTTCGTCTACTGACGAGATATCTCGTCCATCAAGATCTGGTCAGAAAATAGTTAGAAATATGAGATGGCCGAATACTTACAAATCCTAAGATACAAATATTAACGAAGGAAAGCTCTGAGAATTATTTATATTATTAATATGTATTTCTACTTACTTATTACCCAAAACGACTGAAGTAATTTAACCCTCCAAGTGGTTTCAACGTGGTATCTCGTCCATTAAAATCTGACCAATTTTGCTAAAGACGAGATATCTTGTCACCAAAGTACTGCCTATTTTTGATAATGACGAGAATTTTGTGATGACCTGGTCACTTTTCTTCTAATAACGAGATATCGCGACCTGATCAGTTTTGCTAATGATAGGATATCTCATCGAGATGACCACCTGAAGGGTTAATAATACACGCGTAGCAGGTTGGGCATTACTTTTGAACTGGTGCTGCTGCTGAAACACAAAAAGTGGCAACTTTATGTCTGCTGAAAGTTAGCCCCGGTGTCAGGATAGTGTCCCGGTGAACAACAATCGTCACGTCCCTCCATTTATAGTCCGATTCTGGCGAGATGACATTTGAGTCGCATGGTTTTGTGCGAGTCTAAATTATGTGACTGGTTAAACATAAACATTGAGTTTCCATGTTTGAAGGTGACTCATTGGATTTGCTCGAGCATCTCTAGGAAATGTATTAAAGATCCAAATTTTATTAATTTAATTCCCTTTAATTTCTTTGCAAACTGCTTTGTTGTTTAAGTTGTAAACGTTGTCATCCTTCGTAGTATTTTCCTTACCTGAGGCAGAGTCGTAGTTGTCTTCGCTAACAGTTGTTAGATCACCAAAAAGCGGCGGAAGAGGCTTTGTGTGTGTTTAGTTTTTAGTAAATGGATACTTATGCCATTCTTGTAGTGCCAAACTGTTTATTTATTTTATTCTTCGAAAAACCTAAGATTTGCGAGACTTTGTAAAACCAGTTTTATTTGATGTGTTAATTTTGGACATACTCGAGCATTGCATCAAATTTGTTCGACAACGTTTTTATTAAAAGCTCACATAGAGGTTTGGTTTTGTACCGAAACATACCTTGAGTATGTTTTGACTTGCTTGAAACATTTTTTCCTGTGTTTGTATGTGTGTGCTAAACAATTACATAAATGACAATCCAATTGTTGTTATATTTTAATTTTTAAGTGTAAGTCCTTTTCGAATCTATATTCCCCTCGGAATTTAAAAATATTACTATTTTACGTTGTAGCAAATAAAAAGCATTATTAAAATCCGGTTATTTTCGGGAGCATGCCGGAAACCTTTTACTTTGTTTTTCCATCAATATATAATTATAACCATTTTGTAACGGTAACTTAATTTAATAAGTAATAAAATTCAGTACAATTATTTTACATCAATAATTGAAAAACCATTAATTTCACAGGTTCCACAACTTTTAGTTATGAACAGTGTACTTTTCAAGTTTGCTCTACTTTTAGTTAGTAATTTGCAAAAGAAAACAGTCTACTTAATCCTAAGAAAATTGTGCAGGTCGCGGTTTTAATTACTCTTGTTTTGAAAACTAACTGTAGAGCATTAAATAAAGAAAGTCATTCACTTTGTTTCGAAAGTTGTTTGTAGGGAGCTCGAATATCCCTATGTATGAACTAATACACATTTTGTAAGTGTACCGCTGTGCACTAACTGCAAATAAATGAAGTTACATTTATTGATATCTAAGCTATTTTTCACTGTGATAACATAATTACTAAATATGTAATGGTGCCTTACATAGAGAATATCGGATAGGTCGTGCCGATACCATGTTAAACTATTGAATGTGAAAATAGCAACTTTCCAGGAGGGCAAAAACATTTCAATTGGGAATTGAAAATCAGAGAAATAGCAAAAAAAATTTATCAATGTTGCCGTGTTCTCTTGGATTCTTGTTAAGACTTTTTGTAATTTATCAATCGGGTATTGCTACTATACCAAAAAGCGCATTCGTTACTTTGCATCACTTTGTCACTTTCTTTTTCCAAGCTCTTTGTGTTTAAGGTGCGAATGTGCCCCATTCAATATTCTCTTTTGTATACAAATTAAATTAATTAAAACATGATAATAGTAAAAATGCAGATGTGGCATATTCGTGACTTTGCATCATAATTGCCACACTTACAGACTATGTCATATTTGTTACTTTGTAAATTCCATAAAGGTTTTATAAAATCGCTTTAGTAAGCAAAAATTTATTCGTTACTTCAACATAAATATCTGGAAAAAAGTACATATTTGAGGAATTTTACCATAGCCATTTCCGGACTTTTATTAAAATTCGACTATTTGCAACCGGACGTATTTTGTCCAATACAACAGAAAGGTATCGAATATGAAAAAAGGATTCTTTTACACTGATTACATATAGTAGCACAAGATTTTCTAAAACATAAGGCTCTGTAATGAACTCGAGTTAGACCACCACTAATTGATAAAAGTAATTGTCTAAGCTTGCTTTTTCTTCTGCTTTAATGCCCAATTTTTAACACGTAATACTTTTTGAATAAGCTGCTTCCACAAACTGTATTCATAGGCTGTTTATTTAACTATTATAATACTCCAAAAATGTATTTAATGTGTATTATCTGTAGTTGGTAACATTCCGTATTGGATGGGTCAAATCATCATTGTAACATAAATGAGCCTGTTCTGGCGAAGTTTAATCACTTGAAGTTGCGTTCCTACTTAAAAGTTACTTAAGAATTTTAGAGGATGTTTGTAAATCCTCTTTACTACTCGTTAAGTATTAATTTATTTTTGAAAACTTGTGAAATATTTGAACAATGTTTGTCTGGACTGAAACACACTTATTTATTTGTCATTTAATGACAGCGTAGGAGTGCTTTGTATATTGAGAAAAGGGTATTTGTATAACTATTTGATATAAACTGTTTTCCCTGACATTATGTCCAGTATTTTTATATTTGGTGTATACTAGTTGTGGTGAGTTTTATGATTGTTATGTATGTGGATAAATAAAAATATTTTCTTGCATTTCTACTGTGTATTTCTGAGGGCTTTGCTATATTGTGTTTTCGGGACATTTAATTCATGAGTTGTCACTTCACTAAGCGTAGTGTCTTAAATTATTCATATACTTTAAAAAGCATTACACACTTTTATTTTGAACTTGAACATTTTGCATCTTTTAACATTAGAAATTCGGTTAAATAGTACCCTTCGCTTAAAATAATTTTGAAGATGGGAGGAAGTTGAATTTACGTCGCACTGGAGCATCATACATCAGGCTAATGGAGATAGTCCAGGATCAATCCCGAAGGAAAAGATGGGGAGACAAAATCTTGTAATTTTGAATCACAGTCATATGGCGAGGGCAACACCTGCGCTGGCACCCCACTCTCCAAACATTCACACCACGTCAACGTGAGAATATTTGAGGCCACGGCCTATTTAACGTGCAACCCCTCGCAACCCTCCGGTTGCTAATCCACTATTCAATCAACTGGACTACTGCGGCCCCCTAAATTTTGAAATCCCGCTGCTTTGTATTTTATATTATTAGGTCACTAGGACATTTCTATCTCTTTATATTGTATATACATTAACTCTCAGAGGGGTTTGCACGTATATATCCATTCTGTAACATGCAGTATTTCCTGCTAACTAGTTTTCACTGACTAATAGAATCTTTCCTAGGATTCTTTCAAGTAATGGATGTAGTTATTAGTCATTATGAATGTTGTGAGGGAAGGGAGAAGAACAGTTCTGCACTACAACGTCTTGAAGCTCAGAAGTTTAAACATTCTAAATACTAATTTGTATACGTCCACAAAGTAAAACTTGAAAAGTACATTTCTACCGAAGAACTCCCTTTTGAAAATGTATGTAAACTTTTACTAATTAAAACAATATTAAAATTTTACACAAAACATACTTCGTTTTTAATTAATAGAAAAACAATAATAAATCAATGTTGTGTGTGTGCCAGGGACTTAATAAAAACTGCAATTATTGTCTACAAAGAAATAGATTTACAAATTTTCATTAGAAATATCAACCAAATAATAAAGTTAGTAAATATAAAAGTATCTAAGTTTTCATATGAAACTAACAAATTAGCTTCCAAAAACGAAACAGTTAATATCAGTTTCACGCTTAAGATTTAGAATTTACCTACTTCAAAATGAAAACAATTGTATTTCCCCTTAGCCCACTTTTTAAGTATCCCTTGCATGCCGATGTGGCCCAGTTGGTTGAGTCGCGGATTAGCAACCGGAGTGTTGTTAAACTAGACCCAACCAAAGAACGTCGTGTAAATTGAGGCTAGTGCACCTTAAGTCTGTCGTGGCTTCAAATGTCCTCACGTTGGCGTGGTGTGGAAGTTTGGAGAGTGTGATGTCCGGTCAAGTGTTGACCTCGTCATCTGACCGTGGTTCAAAATTACGAGGCATCCTCGATGATCTCGAAGGTCGCCAATAGCCCTTTGTATCGCCCCGGTGTGACGTTTTACAACTACCTACCTAGGTACTATCTCATTATGGCTTAGAAGACTGAGATTTACTTGGATTTGAAGGAAAAACTACTTGTATTCCACTTGTACAAGGTTGACGAGTGGTTAGAGTTTTGCCCTTGGTTCAACAGGCTTAGCAGGCAGATCCTTAACAAAATTGACGGGATCTTTGACGAGATATCTCGTCGAAGCACGGACGGTTAAACTTATCATTGGTAGAATTTTTAAAGAATGCTTTCCAATGCTATTTCAGGGGGTCGCACTTGTTCCACATGATGGAGCAAATGCATGCCATGAACTCTTCTTATTTACCATAGACAATTTTTTAGATAATGATCATCATATCCTTCATATTTGACGAAGTTAACTTAAATTTTGCTTACCACTACAAAATTGCTTTACATAAAATTTAAAACAAATTTTACGAAACGTAACGCATCCAAGAAGTACGAGACCGATCTTATTCAACTTCACTTTCATGGAAACTTGTTTGTTTATGGTGTGGAAGTTTGGAGAGTAGGGTTCCAGCTCAGGTGTGACCTCGTCATCTGACCGTGGTTCAAAATTGCGTGGTGTTGTGCTTGGATCTTTCCCTTCTGGTTCGATCCCTTACCGTCGCCAATAGCCCATTGTGTTGCTCCAGTTAATTAAAATACCTACCTACCACTAAGCGAGGTTGGCATTCTATTTGGTTAGGAATTTACTCCTCTCTTTGTTGTCTTAAACATTTCCTGGAACTTTTTACTGATGTAAGTACTTTGAAGAATCGGATAACGAAAACGTCACAACACATATTTTAGTTCCGTAGGACGCATAATTTTTAACGGAATCCAATAGTTTCATTGAGGCTTTTCAAATGTTTACTTCATTTGGGAAAACAAGTTCCTATAGAGTGAAGGACATTGTTTGTATTTGTTTTTAATCTAAATTGATAAACAACTCTCGGAAAAGGGACGAATGACAGCTCACTCTTTTTCACTGGAATCGTTCTTTAGCAACATCGTTAGTAGCAAACATCGCTCAATAATCCCAAGCTCATGGGTTAGAAAATAAAAGATAGTTTAACCCTCCTGATGGTAATATGTCATGTTTCTCATATTTCTAACTACTTTCTGTCCAGATCTTGATGTACGAGATATCTCGTCATTACCAAAATAGGTCAGATCTTGATGGACCAGATATCTTGTCAACCGAACGAAATAGGAGAGAAATGAAAATCTAATTACTAAAAATAAAGTCATAAAGTCGAATTCATAGCTTGTGGCGGATCTTCGCAGTTTTTGCTCTTCTTTAGAATGAGGTTTTCTGGGGTTTCTTACATACATACAGAAATGATCTTCTCGAAAGAAGCACGAAGTGAACTTAACAACTACTACAAAAATAAAATTGCAATACAGTAGTATGTATAGCAGTGTACACTACCTCTACCACGAATTACTTTTTTTGTATAAATTTGGTGCTTGCAACAATCGGTGGATGGTTAAAGGTGAACGGTTGAATTTTCAATGCAATGCCAATCACTTCCAACAAGTGTCTGAAGCCGTTTGGTAAAAGATACTCCTTCTATTCCTATCACGGCTTCACTCTTCGTTGCCATTAAACTTTCTCTTCACATGACGCCTTGAACTTGGCTGCTAAAAGCAACCCAGGACAGTCAACGGTCACAATCATCCATTGCACGACCACGCATATAGAAGTACATCCGTGAACTTAATACATCTCTAAACGTTCGCGCGAGTGGTAATCTATCAAATAGTGATACCCTCTATCGAATTCAGCCACTGCTTAATTTAAGTAGGGAGTACTGTGGTTAACTTAGTAATCACTACAAAAAAATTAACTCATAATATTATATTATATATAGCACTGTAGCCCATCTCTACCATTAAGTACCATCAATTTAGCAAGCCAGTGCGACTTTATCTACAAAGATAACGTCGCACTGGCTTGCTAAATTAGTGACTTGATTATATGCACACACGTTTTCAAAAACAAGCATTATGAGGCTTCTTGAAAATACCAGACTGCAACAATCAGTGATGGTCCAAGGTTAATAGTTGAATTGCCAACGTGATATCCATCACTTCCAACAACTGTCTGAAGCCGCGTGATAACAGATGTTACTTCCATTCTTACCACGGCTTCACTGTTTTCACTGCAATTCATCCTTCCCTTCACATGGCATTTCGAACTCTTCTACCAAAGGCAGCGCATGATAGAAAAACGGTAGCAATCATCCACTGCACGACCACCCATACGGAAGTACACACGTGATCTTAATTCAGCTTTCAAGGTTTCACTCAAGTGCCAACTGGTCAACTAGTGATAATATCTATCAAATTCAGCCACTGCTAAATTCTAGTGGAGTACTGTGGTTAACATAGCCGACACTACAAAAATTGACTATGACATTCCATGAGCCTGCGTTTGAATTTCGAAAACACAATCATGCTCAACAAAAAAAGAAAACTGCGGATGTGAATATAACAAAACAAGCAGAACAAATGTATGCAGTTTTAACACGAGCTTCGACATTATTTGCATATTGGAGAATGGCAACAATTGGATATAAAACATATAGAATAAGACTCAACGGAATTCATTTGCCAATTTTGCAGCTTTGTTTAAATATATTCGATTTGAACTATGGAACATAATATTGCTTATCTTAAAACCAAAAGTGTCCAGTTTGTACATTTCTGACACGTAATTTATGGAAGCAATTCGATTCAAAGTATTCATGTAGGAAAATAATTGATACTGA
The DNA here is from genome assembly GCA_933210815.1 of Meta bourneti. Classification (NCBI taxonomy): domain Eukaryota; kingdom Metazoa; phylum Arthropoda; class Arachnida; order Araneae; family Tetragnathidae; genus Meta; species Meta bourneti. Next base: position 42,021,619 of record OW119926.1, on the reverse strand, counting down.
TAAATGTATTTAATTCTAATCTGACGTAATATGCTTATCAAATGACGTTGTATTTCAGCGTGACAACAAACCTTGTCATCAGTTTCTAATGGAAGAGATCGGTACACAAACAAATCAATACTATCCTCTTTTTTTCATTTTTGAGAGAAAATCCCTACCGTATCTTCGAAGGAGAAAGTAAATCCTAGAGAAATGTAACTTTATTTACATTCTTATCCCTTATACGCTTTGAAATGAAATAAATATTTACGAAGCACGATTTCTCCGTTCTCGGAAACATCTACAATGGGTTAGTTTACTAATGTTCGCTATGGACAAAACACAAATCTTTATATGCCTTGCCACCACCAGTCGAAATGACAATCCACCAACATGACATCATAGTCTCTTTCGAAATCATACATCTCAGAAGGTGAAATTTTATTGCAAGAAAAAAATTAGGTACTATACTTTTATGTAACGTGACAAAAGATTTCCGAGAATCTAAAAACTTTAAGTAAAAAATTCCGGAATTTGACAATAATTCCGAAAGCATACTCTTAGACTAACCTGGATCTAATATTCATGTAGATACAACATTAAATTTTATACAAATATACTAGGCACAATGTACAAATGGCAAAGGATATATAGAGAAATTGGGTCCGCGGTAGGCCTAGTTGATAGAGTCAATGATCAGCAACCGGAGGGTTGCGAGTACAAAACTCGATTCAACCAAAGACTCGCGTGCAGGTGGCTGATGCACGTTAAATATAGACTCAAATGTAGTAGCCTCAAATGTCCTCTGGATGGAGTGGTGTGGAAGTTTGGAGAGTGGGGTACCAGCTCAGATGTTGACTTCGTCATCCGACCATGGTTGAAAATTACGAGGTGTTGTCTTCTGATCTATCGCTTCGGGATTGATCCCCGACCGTCACCAATAGCCCATTGCGTTGCTCCAGTGCGATGTTGATTCATTTACCCTCCCCGACCTACAATAGCTCCTTAATAACAAATAATTATATATTAGGAAATTAATACCTGTGGAGAAAAGATACATCACGAGAAAAACTCAAACTGTATCATCTTTTACCAACCGCAACAAAAATATCGATAAATAGTTTGGTTATCTATTATACGTTCTCTCCGAATCTATGTTAATTTTATCCGGTGAAAATGAAAACTGATTAAATAAAAATAAAGAACTTTGGAAGCATAATAATCAGAATTGGTATATATAATAAAAACAATGAATATTTGAATATAATTTTATGTCTTAAACTATGATAAGCAATAAAAAAATCATAAATTGATGAAAAATAGAGGAAACAAAAAGATTTTATTTTTAAATCTAAGATATGGGCCGTTCAAAAATTATATTCATGCTATATTCATTAATAAATTGGTGTGATAATGTTCAACTAGAATAAATCACCTGAGTGCTAGATCACGAAAAATGAGTATTTTGAGTTAAAATTTGATGTTATTATACAGAATTTAATGCAATAATCGTGTAGCTTTTTGACCATTTAAGTTCCATCTTTCGTTCAATGAAAAAGATAAGTTTATATGAAACAAGGCGCTTGTCGCAGAAACTGTTTTCCCTTAATCTCAAAACCCAAACAACTGAGTTACCTAGTTCTCGCAGTCAGGTGACGATAGATTTAACAAAATTCAGTTTAGAGAACGGTTAATATGCCGCAAATATTGTTTCTTGACTCTCATGGTGGTTGTCTCTACGAGGTATCTTGTCATTAGAAAAACTGACCAGAACTTGACGGAGGAGATATATCATCATTGAAAGAAAACTGGCCCGATCTTGATCTCGTCATCATAAAAAAATAGGCAATATCTTGATGAGGAGATATCTCGTCATTAGCAAAGTTCGTCAAATCTTGATGAGGAGATATCTCGTCATTAGCAAAGTTGGTCAAATCTTGATGAGGAGATATCTCGTCATTAGCAAAGTTGGTCAAATCTTGATGAGGAGATATCTCGTCATTAGCAAAGTTGGTCAAATCTTGATGAGGAGATATCTCGTCATTAGCAAAGTTGGTCAAATCTTGATGAGGAGATATCTCGTCATTAGCAAAGTTGGTCAAATCTTGATGAGAAGATATCTCGTCATTAGCAAAGTTGGTCAAATCTTGATGGACGAGATATCTCATCGAAACCACTAGGAAGGTTAAATATAAACCATTGGTCTAATTTTCGGCAGCTTAACCGTAGGCTGAGAGACAAGGCTCATATAGTGATCCATAAAGTACGTTTAAATACACGAAACAGCTCTTCAGAAATGTGGTGAAAAGCCCCATTTAGTAAGCCCCAGTGTGGTTGGTTGAGTTTTATAGCTAGAGCCATGTTTGACTAAGCTGAGCCACGCAAGTAAATGGGCATACACACACATGGAAATCTTTACTGATACAGAACAGAGAAATATTCCCCGAGAGCAATAGAATTTGACAGGAATCGAACCAGTGTATATTTTAGAGAAAATATTTAGTGAATTTTGGGTTATGTAAATTAATGCTAGAGAGGAATGATATTTTAATGTTTATGCATGAATAAACGAAGGAAAAATAGCTTCTCATAAAATACGGTAGCCCTTAAAAACTTAGTGTCTGAGCAAGTACTTTTCCTTTGACACACCAATTTCGTTCGTTTTCTTTATGAATTTTCATTTGAAAATATTTGACATTATGAAGTGAAATGAATGTAGAAAATGGGAATGGATTGGAAAAATGCGTTTATTTTTTCTTGCTTCCTTATTCATTAATACGAAACGAAAATAATTAATCTCATTCCTATAAGTTTAAAAGTTTTGTCTGTTATCAAGCTTTCTTCGCTTGTAACTCAAGAAAATAAATAGGCATTCTCTTAAAAACAAAAAAGTGTCCGAAATATTATATAGTTCAAAATTCAATCAATATCAGGGTCAATTATTGATTGTGTCAAGAAATTATTTTACTTTAATATTTAGTCATTAATTGAGGAAATCGCATAAGCAGTCTATTAAATCGTATTTAAAATAAATTGCCTTTGTGGTGTAAGATTAAAACTTTCAGTGAACTTTTCACTGTTAAAGTTTTCCAAGAACTGCCCCTATCATGTACACATTCTGAGACTGCTCGCGTTCTTAATTCAGTAGTCTATCTTTTGTACAAGTTTTTTACATTTTGTTTCTTTCAACGGTCAAAAGATGGCAGCACCAAACATTCCTCGGGTCTCTTAAATTATGAAGTAAATTTTGAAAGCTTTTTTTTATTCCCTTTCGTTCAGGGTATATATAAACAGAAAAGCTTAATTTCGCAAGATTTTTGTTAATTAGAAACATAAAATTGTCAAAACATTCGTTGTTCCATCAGAAATTTTATTCATTTTTGTGCCAACATTTGCTTTCAAATTACTTATAAATTATTCTTCGTAACTTTAAATAGTAAGGTTAAATAAAATCAGAAAAGTAAGATATATTCTAGCCCTAATTCCTTTCCCTCAAAATCATGTTTCAAGCCTGTTCTTTTAAGGTAAACAGGATTTCACCAAACAGACAAGTAAATTTTTTTATGTACTTCACTTGGTAGGAAATTAGTAAATTCTTCATAATCTATAAAACTTGTAACTGGATTTCATTGTATTTCTTTCATAAAACCGAAGCGTTTTTAAAGGAGGGCATGTAAAAATTATAAAAGTCACATAAATTCTTTAAAAAAGTAAACAAACCTTCTTTAAAGAGGTATTAAAAAATCTGTATTTAGAAATAATGTAAAAACATTTCGCTAATTAAAGAGTAAGTTTTAAGAATTACTTGTAATCTACTTTTTTGTTGTAGTAATATTTTTAATACTAGACTTCATTCAGTCGTCTTTATGTGCAAAATTTTGTTTACGCCTAACCTCTTTTTTCTTAAGGGGCTGTAGTGGCTCAGCGGGCTACTGCGCTATCAACCTACAAGCTGTAGGCGGCGCAGGTTCGATTCCTTCCTCCCTGGGTGTATTTCTCTCTTCTGTGTCAGTAAACTTTCATTGTGAGTATGATATTGTATGGCTTGTGTCTAGAACAGCATGGCCAAATAAGGCCCTTGCGCCATAAAACCCCCAAAACCAACCATTTTACCTAAAAATGACGACACTTAAATTCAGTCTCTTACGTCTAAAACTATTAGGAAAAATCATAAGAAGGCATGGATCATTCACCAGGTATACTCTTGGTATCGTGAGGATGTTCCCGGAAGATCTCTTGCTCTCAATTGCGACAGACATATTCAGACAGTGATCCGCTTTTTCAGTGGCCACCTGAGAAGTCTCGCATTTTGATGTGGTCGCAAAATTCATCCCGTTTGCCTTTAATGCCAGTCTGACCAGGCCTACCCAGCACACATTCTTGAGTGTCTGGAGTTGTCCTGAGATGACCTATTTTCTGAACCTCTTTTGGTGTATGACTTTGTGCTGTGAATGGACTTGTGGATTTGGTCTTGCTGGAGCTAGACGTGGAAATTAGCAACAAAACCTCTAAAATTCTCTGAGTAAAAATTTTTAAGAGCAACACCTGCGTACGTATTCAAAAACTCACAATTTCTGCTTTGCATTACAAAAAAAATTATCCCTCGTCCACATCTAGGCATCTTACATATTGTGGGAATTTTTTTACCGTAAACCTTTTGCAAGGTTGGTATCCCCTGATAGAGTTGAGTTTTCCCTATTATGAGTGAAGGTGGCTAAGTCATTGGGTGCTCCTTCACGAATAGCCATCAATCAGCCTCTCATACTGCCGAAGATGTTAATGATCGGGCATTAGAAATAACAACCAACAGCTAAATAAAAATGGCGTCTAGTAAGTCAAAAGTACAAACAAAAGCAGCTAAGTAACTTCCACTAATTTAACAATTGTAAAGAGAAGATACATGAAACGTTAAAATAAATTTCAAAAAATTCTGTAAAGCCGTCTCTTTAGTCATTGGCTCCCCTGGCCACTGAACCTGTCTTCCCACATGCTTATCTAGGCCTCTTGCTGTAGCCAAACTTTTGTAAGTGTGTATAACCTCAAAGTTGTATGGGAATAATAAACTTCAAAATCCAACTGGGATAGTTATAAAATCCACGTTCTCCACACCTTCTTTTGTACATTTGCTGTCAATCCCAATAAAAACATTATTACTCTCCCATTGGAAATCCGTTCAAGGAAAACGTCTTCCTTTGTTTGGCTACTATTAATCCTAATAAAAACATTAGGACTTTCCCCATTGAAACGCTGTAAACAGCACCGGAAATTTCCGTGACTCACCTCTCCGGACAAGTTAAGTAGCCTGCCATTTCAATTTTAAAACCGAATCTGTTCCGCTTTTTGTTTCGCCAGGTGAACAACATCGCTCGCAGCACAGATCCCTCCGCTCGTCCATTCACCAGAGTTCAAAACCACGAGACAAAAAGGAATCGGGAAAGCGAGCGAGCAAACGACACCACTTTATCGAACCGTCTCCAGAGGAGGGAGACAAAAGTCGTGTGTCCTGTTCCGAGAGCCAAAAAATGCTCGGCAACAGGTGACAATAAAAAATCCGAGCAGCGCTTGTTCGGAAGCCAGATTGCGATTTAGCGTGCGTTGGACCCGAGCTAGACGAAGTTATTGCTGATTCCAATACCAACGACTCAGATTTTGAGTCATTGCACCCAAGCGAAAGGGTGGCTAGGGACAAGAAATTTGGACAGACAGTTTCCGAGCGGCCGGCCAAAAATCGCTCCCTTTTTGGCAGGTGAAAGGGAAACGATATTTCACGGATTTGACCTTGAACCTAGCAGCGGATACGCGCAAAAAATTTGCCTTGTTTCCTCTCTGCTCGCCGAGTGGTCTTTTTAAAACAATGACAACTCTTCGATTTCGTTTTTGTTTGTTCGGCGTCTTTTTTTTTATTGTTGTCACTCTCGCTTGCTGTTGATGATTTCGCTTTTTTTCGGGACGAAAATCGTCTTCGCCGTGAAATTTTCCCCTTCGGTTGTTCTTCGTGTGTGTGCCCCATGGAATCAGCGGTGTGCGGCGGACGCATTCCAGAAGTTGACGCGGTACAAAACTGATTGCCTTGATCTCTTGATATCAGCCGGGACCGCCGGTTTGTTTTACAACCATCATAAAAGAATCGACATAAGTACGCAGTGTGGTTTTTCTTTCTCTTTTTGTTCCGTGTCTTAGAAGCGCAGCGGGTGGATTTTTTTCTTCACTCTCTCTCTCTCTCATCGGAGGTAAACTCTCTCAATGGAGAAGAACGGCAATTTTACAAGACAAAGACTTATTGCTTTCGAAAGCCAAAAAGTTTAGGGACAGATTAAAATAAAAACAACTTATTTTCGACGCTCGCCATCCGTTGCGTCTTTGTCGACGAACAAATACAGAGGCTGTTCGGACATTTTCTGAACGATTTTGATGAGCTGTAAAAATTATATGCTACGACAGAATTTTATTTTCGCAGCAGTTAAATAGTTAAAGTATAACTTATCGTCTGATAACTCAGAGTTGTGTTTACTTTCAAAATGAAGCAATGGATGGAAGGCTATGTTTCCCTCTTTACGAAGAGAATTATGCTTATTGAATTATTCAAAAACGATGTAAAAGTCATGGCTTTTCGATATCTAAATGTACGATAAGTAATATTATTAATGAGAATGGAAAAAACGTAAAAGTGGAAAAATACTTCCAAATACCTATCCAAAAAAGAAAAGAATTTCTGAGAATATTTGTAAGGTAAGATCTTTAATTTTAAAGGAAAATTTGCCAAGTCAAAGGACTATTGCAAAGCCATTAAAATGTTCAGTTTCAACTGTAAATAAAATTATTCACAGTGATTTGAATCTTAAAAAGGCCAAAAAGTACAATGTTCATAGTCTATCTCTACGACATATTGCAGAACGCAGAACTCCCTGCAGAATTCTGTATGAGAAGCATTTAGCTGGAGAAAGATGGAAAAATTTTGACAATAGACGAGGAGTGGGTGTATTTAAATGATTGCAATAAAAAAAAGAACAATTTATTATCATAAAAGAGGAGAAAAATCTTAAAACCTGGTTCAAAGAATCTAAAGAAACTTCCTCTAAGGGATTTATAATTGTTGCCAGTATTGCATATAATGGAAAATTAAAAGCAAAGAGAGTGGAATAAAATGTAAAAATCAACTCCAGATACTATCAAGACCATATTTTATCACCAATATTCATAAAAAAGATACCATATCTTTACTCACAGTGCCAACAATCAGTAGAGCTGCATCAGGATAAAGTAAGCAGCCACGCATCTAAATCCACTATTCAATTCTTGGAAAAAAATGGAACGAAAAACCTGGTATCAAGTCAATACCTTTTACTGATATTCCTGCTAAATCTGCAGATGTCTCACCCATGGACTTTCGTGCTTTTGGACTTTTAAGAAGAGCATTATCGAAACGTCGACCGAAAACCATTCAAGGACTTTGGAAAACTGTGGAACAAGAATGGGAGAAAATTTCTGTCGATACTAATAAAGTCTACTCTACAAAAGTCATTATTATCATGGAAATTAAGGTGTAGAAAGATAGTAAACAATAAGGGCTATCAAATAGAACATTTAAAACCCAAAAATTTCATATAAAAAATTGATATTCAGTCCATTAAAATCGCTCAAAAACTGTCCGAACATCCTCTGTAAGCAGCAATCGATCTAGAAATTCGAAAAGTGAAGAAAAATACTCCTTTACACAGTTGAGACATCTCAAAACGTTTCGTAAGATATTGAATGCAAACGGATATTTTCTGGATTTCGAAATGATTTATTTATACCTCTGTTCAAAATTAAACACCGCATACAACGCGATTTATTTATACCTCTGTTCAAAATTAAACACCGCATGAAACGCGCCATATTTTTCGTTACGACTATTTAATGATTGATTGTTTCCCCTCCCCTCTGAAATAAGAGTCCATAATATGAGAACAATTTCCCAGTCAGCTCAGCGAATATTTTTAAAATCGAAGATTCATTAAACAGTTTTTAAGGAACTTGATAGAATATTTCCTAAAATCTTCCAGAGTATCGTGTGTCGCAAACATTTTTTGCTCGTTAACGTGAACAGCTAAAGAATTCTTATATCCCTGCGAATACTTCTTAAATCGAACAAAATCTGAAGTCCATTAAAAGTAATTAAATAGTTTCAAACAAACTTTAAGTAATAGTTTAGTAAAGCTTCGCGCGCGAGAGTATATTGTGTCAATAATTTATCTGCGTTGACGCAAACATCAATGAAATTCTTATACGAAAGCAAATATTTTTTAAATCGGAAAAAATCTAAAATTTAATATTTATCGAATATTTTTAAACTCTAGAGAAAATTTCAGTTAAATTCTAGAGCATATTGTGTCGCAATAATATATATATATATATATATATATATATATATATATATATATATATATATATATATATATATATATATAGTTTCAAAATTAAATTAAAACAAATAGCTAATATTTTTAAAATAAGAAAATAGAAGAATTGTTAGTTAAATAGTTTTAACCCTCCACGTGTTTTTGACGAGGTATGTCGTCCACCAAGTTTTCACCAATTTTGCCAATGATCATACATCTCATCATCAATGTTTGAATTGTTGATGCTTTTTACGATGACGAGATCAAGATCTAGTTAGTTTTCTTCTAATGACAAGATCTGGTCAGTTTCGGTAATAACGAGATAGAGACAACCACCAGGAGAGTTAAAAAAAACTTTAAAGAAAACCGTTCAATACAGCCTACAGAGTATATCATGTCACAATAATTTTATGTGGATAAGCGTGAGCACCTAAAGCAACTCTTGTTGTTTGTCTTTATAATAAAAGAGTAAATCAAAGACAGAAAACAGATATTGAACGCGTGACAGGAATAGTCGATGCCTAATCAGATGCAAAGCGAGTACAAAACGAAAGCGATTGATACGGAGTAGGAGAGAGACGATCCCATTTGCATACAAAAGTCGGGGAGGAGGTGTGTTCGGGGTGTCGGCCGCAATAAAACCGAGAGAGAGGCCGGCAGGTATTGTGATCCCCTGGGCGGCGTCCGGATATTGCCCCGGAAACACGACCAAAAAGGCCGACAGTTCCATTTCAATCTCGCCTCATCACTCCATTTCGGCACCTGACGACTCGCACAAAAGAGACGCGTCGCCCGACAACGCCTGCTCTCTCTGTCGGAGGGCAAAGTTCGGTCGGAGGGCCCTGGCGATGGGGTTATGCGAATCCGAGCAATGGCCACGAAGGCGTAGCGGTTCAAAAACGATCAAGTGGCTTCACACTCTAGACGCCAACTCTTAGGGGCCTGGACTCCATATCTCCCAATTATTCTTGAGGGTGGGAGCCGGTCTCATGAATATAGATATAGTGCTTGGAGGGCAGTCGGATAGTATAGTGCGGCTACCTGGCGAGGGAAGTCGACTTTGGATCAGTTGATTTTTGAATAGGTTTGAAAGCGCGTTAGGTTGCTTGGTTGGTTTGGGGGTTTTATGGCGCTAGGTCATGTTTGGACATGCTGCGCCAGACGTAAGACATACAAGTAATAGATATGCACACACAATCAAAGTTTTACTGACACAGAAGAGAGAAATACACCCAGGGAGGAATGCATCTGACAGGAATCGAACCTTCCCTCCCCGACCCTCAGCAACTCACCATGAGGTTTAGAGTTGATAACGGAGAGGGGAGGGGAAATGGTGACTTCTCCTAAGAGTCCCAACAGGAATCGAACCTGCGTCGCCTACAACTCGCAGGCTGCTAACGCTGTGGGCTTACCAACTGAACCACGACGGCCCTGAAAGTGCGGTAGGAGAAGGTTGCCATCACTCCATCTCGACACCTGACGACTCACACGAAAGAGACGCTTCACCAGACAAAGCTTCGCGTGCTGCTCTCTCACTCTCTGTTTCGGAGGGACTTGGCGATAGGGTAATGCGACTGTGCATATTGATTCAAATGGTATCAAGTGGTTTCACACTCGACGCCGAAGCCTAGGATCCTGTACCCCATACTGACCCAGCTATTCTTGTGGTTTTCGAGCCGCTCCCCCCAAACATGAAGAACCGGGAGAAAGCAGTTGACCTTGGGTCAGTTGATTTTTGAATAGGTGTGAAAGCGCGTTAGGAGAAGGTTGCCATACCCGTGTGCACAAATGGCGAAAATGGATTGAAAGTAGAGTAAGGGTCACGTTACTACTATTTTTAGTCACATGACTCGGGGCATATAAAAAGTTTACCATTGCTCACACTACTTTATATTTCTATTGGCTCGACTAGGCTTGTCTGAAGCAGCAAAACTTCTTGATCGAAGCTGGATAGTAAATTAGGCTATAAAATTTTAAATAGTCATAAAGTAGGAAATAAAATAAATTATTCGGAAAATGCTCGTTCATGATGCAACCGATATCTAACATGCCACTCCTCTATAGTTTTCCCAAGTTGGCGCAAAACACTAAAATCCCGAAGCCTCTCCCCACACACTGGGAAGTCGCTGGTCCAATATTCCACACCTCTATTGTAGGCTCTAATACTAGCATAGACAAAGAGCCCTAGCATCAGATTAGATGAAGTAAAATGATGCATCTGCACTGTGGGCTCTAATACTAGCATAGACAAAGAGCCCTAGTATCAGATTAGATGAAGTAAAATGATGCATCTGTACTGTGGGCTCTAATACTAGCATAGACAAAGAGCCCTAGTATCAGATTAGATGAAGTAAAATGATGCATCTGTACTGTGGGCTCTAATACTAGCATAGACAAAGAGCCCTAGTATCAGATTAGATGAAGTAAAATGATGCATCTGTACTGTAGGCTCTAACACTAGCATAGACAAAGAACCCTAGTATCAGATTAGATGAAGTAAAATGATGCATCTGCACTGTGGGCTCTAATACTAGCATAGACAAAGAGCCCTAGTATCAGATTAGATGAAGTAAAATGATGCATCTGTACTGTAGGCTCTAACACTAGCATAGACAAAGAACCCTAGTATCAGATTAGATGAAGCAAAATGATGCATCTGTACTGTGGGCTCTAATACTAGCATAGACAAAGAGCCCTAGTATCAGATTAGATGAAGTAAAATGATGCATCTGCACTGTGGGCTCTAATACTAGCATAGACAAAGAGCCCTAGTATCAGATTAGATGAAGTAAAATGATGCATCTGCACTGTGGGTTCTAATACTAGCATAGACAAAGAGCCCTAGTATTAGATTAGATGAAGCAAAATGATGCATCTGTACTGTGGGCTCTAATACTAGCATAGACAAAGAGCCCTAGTATCAGATTAGATGAAGTAAAATGATGTATCTGTACTGTGGGCTCTAATACTAGCATAGACAAAGAGCCCTAGTATCAGATTAGATTAAAATGATGCATCTGTACTGTGGGCTCTAATACTAGCATAGACAAAGAGCCCTAGTATCAGATTAGATGAAGTAAAATGATGCATCTGCACTGTGGGTTCTAATACTAGCATAGACAAAGAGCCCTAGTATCAGATTAGATGAAGCAAAATGATGCATCTGTACTGTGGGCTCTAATACTAGCATAGACAAAGAGCCCTAGCATCAGATTAGATGAAGTAAAATGATGTATCTGTACTGTGGGCTCTAATACTAGCATAGACAAAGAGCCCTAGTATCAGATTAGATGAAGTAAAATGATGCATCTGCACTGTGGGCTCTAATACTAGCATAGACAAAGAGCCCTAGCATCAGATTAGATGAAGCAAAATGATGCATCTGTACTGTGGGCTCTAATACTAGCATAGACAAAGAGCCCTAGCATCAGATTAGATGAAGTAAAATGATGTATCTGTACTGTGGGCTCTAATACTAGCATAGACAAAGAGCCCTAGTATCAGATTAGATGAAGTAAAATGATGCATCTGCACTGTGGGCTCTAATACTAGCATAGACAAAGAGCCCTAGCATCAGATTAGATGAAGTAAAATGATGCATCTGTACTGTGGGCTCTAATACTAGCATAGATAAAAAGCCCTAGTATCAGATTAGATGAAGTAAAATGATGCATCTGCACTGTGGGCTCTAATACTAGCATAGACAAAGAGCCCTAGCATCAGATTAGATGAAGTATGATGTATCTGTACTGTGGGCTCTAATACTAGCATAGACAAAGAGCCCTAGTATCAGATTAGATGAAGTAAAATGATGTACTGTGGGCTCTAATACTAACATAGGCAAAGAGCCCTAGCATCAGATTAGATTAAGTAACCTATTCATTCTTAACACCCAATGCTTAGATTGCACGCATGTATAAATATTTCGATTTTCCTTGGATACATGTACTTATAAACACAATGGAAAGATTTATAACTTTTAAACTTGAAGTAAAAAAAGGACTCACTTTGGAGTAAGAAGAATTTTCTCCAAACCAGTTTTTCGGGACCTTAACTGTAGTACTTTAAGGTGCACTGTTTACTAAGTTCGAATTTTTTCATTGCGTTTATGGTCGTCTTTTCTTCACGAGGAATAATTAAATCAGACCGGAATCTACTTCAGTGCATTTAAAATAAAACTCAAAAAGGATGATAATGAAAGGAGGAAATTATACATTTGTGGTAATAAAACTCTGAGTAGTACATGTGCGAAATATTTACAAAAGATTCTGATAAATCATTTGAGGAAAATCACTTAAATATGTAATCTTAATTTTTAGAAATAAATACAAAGTAGTAGTAAGTATCTTACCAACATGACGAATGGGCCCTCGCAAGCTCACTCTTAGAGCTGATTGATCACTGCTCTTCATCGAAAGGTCGAAAAAGATTAAAAGATCAATTTAAAGTAGAAGCTTTTTCTTAAATGCTTTTGAAAATTAGCATGCGTTTTCGTCGAAGATTCTTATAAAAATCCCTCTTCAAAACTCTTGAGGTTGTCTTGTGTTTGGCACAGCTTGGCCGAATATCCTGTCTCTGAAACTATAAAACAACCAACCCTCTTGAAAACGCCTTATTAAGAATAAAAATATGCAAAAATACTGCAAGTCAATTTTAAAAATGAGATTAAATTTCGAAAACTGTGACGTTATAATATCAATGGGATGAACAGTTCCGAATTACAAAGATTTATAACATAGAGCTTCATAAACAGATTACTTTGTCCACGGAAAAAGAAACCTTGCTTTACCACCAACAGAGGATTTCGTTCATCTTTTCATTTATTCGTTCATCTCACCATACTCGTTCATCATAGAGCTTCATAAACAGATTACTTTGTCCACGGAAAAAGAAACCTTGCTTTACCACCAACAGAGGATTTCGTTCATCTTTTCATTTATTCGTTCATCTCACCTTTTTAATTATTTACATGTATATTCTAAAGATGTAGAATTCAATCCAGCGTTACCGACATACAGGGCTCAAATCAACAGATTCAGATTAAAGCTTCCAACGAAAGGTAAATAGTATAAAAGAATACAAATGCTCGGGAAGGGGGAAAATGAGGGTTTTACGGCAACCTGTTCCCCCTTTGTCACATGCCCGAGCACGAACTCTTACAAGACTAAACTTGCAGTCAGCAGAACTGCTTCTCTGGAATAATGCAAATGCTCGAGTAATACGTAGTTTGGTTTTTATATTGACAAATAAAACTGTTATGTATTTTATAACAGTGTTCAAGGTTATTGCATAAGGCATTTTTTGTAAAGACAAATGTAGATACCTGAGCAGGAATATGTTTTCCTGTACGTATTCCGGATGTGACGTCACTTTGCTTGTTTTCCGTATAAATTTCAGCACGTCGCCAATAAAAATTTCGAATTCCAAATTGATTTGTTGACTTCAAGAAATAAAATACCAAACATCGCCAAAACGGTGACAAAAAATACATTTTAAACAAACCTCGATATAGTATATCTTGCGAGAGCATTTCGGTAGCTGATGCAAAATCTTCGCATTTCGTCTGGTTGTTTGCTTACACATATGAACAGGAAACACGTATCGCCACAGAAACATTACCGCCACCTATATTTAAAACGTGACAGAAATCTATATATAACTTGACAGGAAATGGGAATGTCTCTTACGAGTACTCATTCTATAAAAAAAGATTTCCTAGATTTGCAATCCATATTTTCGGAAATACTGTGTAAAATAAAGTAATTTATATTCGAGTGCGTTTGCTTTATAAACGTGTATCAACAAGGGCTTAAATAATAAAAACAATAAATCTAACTTTAAAACTTGTGCTGAATCGTTTTCTATCTTGGCTACAATTTGTTTTGCTCCAACTGGGATCACTATCTTTTCTCGTATATTATACAATAAAATTGTTATGAAATGATAAAATGAACTTAAGTATATATTTTAAATTGTTATTTCTGGTTGAAAGCATTATTAATATCCACTCATCTGTGTAATTACAAAAGAATAACAATTACGAATAAATAAATAATATATAACGTTTTAGACTTTCAAAGTATTTTGTACCAATGGTAAGTAGGTAAGTACTTGAATTGACGTCACATTGGAGCAACAAGATGAGCTACTATTATGTATAAAAAAATCTGATGAGTTAAAAAAGAATTAAATCAATCCATGGACGTATATAAATGTCAAACATATTTATGAGCTATAGGTAACATTTTCGTTCATGTTTTAAAATATTTTACTATAATATTATTTAATGAAAAAGCTTTTCTTTCATATAATGTCCCTTCAACCAATAACATTCTAATACAAAATGTTAAAAAAAATTGCCGTGTGAAAAATAAAAACAGTGCTTGAACGGAAATTGAAAGTAAATATTGCCTACCTGTTTTAAAGTATTTTTATTCTGTTAATTAACGAAGCAATCTTTTTAACATAAAGCCAAAATACATTATAGCCTATTGAAATAGCTTAAAATTACAGAACCGAAATGAAACGTACTAATTCCAAACATTCAACGCAGCTGCAAAAATTCCTTTTAAAACATCTGCCAGACCTCCTGATTTTGTTTCTCGTATGTTAATAAAGCAAACGCTAATAATTCTGTACCCTGTTAGAAAAAGGGCTATTTTGAGAGTTTTTGGTAATAGCTGTTTCAGTAATTTTGTTATTTTTAATACAGCGTACTAAAAATACTTTCCTATATTTTGACACTTTCATAATGTATTGACACGTTAGTAATGGCCTTTTTTCTACCAAGGCAGATTTAATTCTTTTCCAACTTCAAACGTTGTTTTTGCACTTTCGCAAATGTGATAAATTATATGAAATAAGATAACTTCGAACATCCTCTTAAAAATTTCTGCGATATCGTTTTCTTCATTCGCGAAATAAGTGCAGGACATCAATAAAAACACATTCGACAGAAAATAAATTAAAATGCTTAGTAAAACTGTATGCCTTTACAAAATATGCTCTTCCATTAAATGTATTTTTATACGGTTGATGCAATTTACTTACATTTATAAAATCTAGATTTTTAGTCTTAAATATCTTATCAAATAACAAAACACTTTAGGGAATAATCCCTCGAATGATTCAAAATAATTTTGTGTATGAAATGTGTAACTTTAGATAAAACTTCGTATTTATGCTATAAGATAGTATATATAGTATATGTACAACTGTTGAAAATATCCTTTCTATTGAAAATGTTAAATTAGGAACTTTTATTCATTTTATTATTATATATTATTATAATGTTATAAGTTTATTATTATAAGGATATTATATTATTATAAAGTTATTAGTTTTCCCTTAGATGAAGAAAGGAGAAATTTGAGGGAAACAAAACTCAGAAGAGAATTATTTTATTAAAATTACTTTTGCATTTTAAGTGTAGTACTTTTTTTATGTTTTATATGTGATGTACTTAATACATGTGCCAAAGTTTCATGTATACGGATTGCTGTCTGGATAATATTAATGTAATAATAAAGAAAGTTTACAAGAACATACACTTTATTATTTTCTTTTGTATTTATTAAGTACCGAATAACAAGGAGATACCAAATTTAATAAAATAAAAATTTCACACAGAAAATTTCACGAAACCTTAATCATAAAAATTTAGAAAGGTAATTAAAAATGTTCAGTTTTGATAAATTTCAAATTTCAGATATATACACGTTTAATTTATTTGCATGCACCTTAAATAATAAATCTAACATTGAACAAAATAGCTTAATAATCTCAAGTATATAAGGTTTCAGAAAGCTATATATATGTATGCAAAATGGGTGCCCTATTATGGGTTCTCTCACTTAGTTCTTAAAATAAATGAGAACCCATAATAGACACACATTTATTAATAACTTAGTTCGTTAAAATTACATCATTTTAAGTTCTAACTTCGAATCCCTACAGCTAACCTTTGAAGCTTTCCCCAATATATTTTCACTATTTTCTTAACTTCATGCATCAGAATTGTGCTAAAATGTTTATTGAAACCTTTATTCGCAAACATGTCCTTTTTCATTAACTTCAACCCATATTTACTCAGTAACATAAAATAGAATCAGGATTTTTGCTTCTATTTTTTATGATAGTTGACAATGTTGCTTTACCTTTACATCCTTTTTAAGGAAACAATTAAATGAATCCAATGAAAAAAATTTAATTATAGGGGCAACACTAACTTTTTCTGTTTTTATGTTAAAAACGTCTAATTTCATAATTATTTGTAAAATTTGATAGTAGTTTTCATACAAAATTAGGTGATTTAATAATTGCAAATAATATTTTTTAATGCAAACGGGTTTGGCTAAATATGCATCATGAAATATTCATTCGTATGCTCATTCATGCATCTACTCTGAAATATGATGTTATATGGCAAGGCGCGGAAGAGAAAAATGCAAAATCGGGCTACTAGTTTACATGTAAGTCACAATTTTTGTAGCTCCTCTCAATAGCAATGCTTAGACTACTTATATTTCATGTCTATGGTCAAATATATTTATGTCTACGGTCAAAATGGTTCATAAAGATTTTTATTCCACAGTTTTAACAATTACAAATACGTTTTTAAGCACAAGCAAAATGTGAGAATATATGGGGAATATTAAAGCGATGACGATATATAAGGAATTTCCATAGATTTGAATTAATCTTTCTCTGGTGAAATTTTCTTTGGTGCAGTTTGGTGAAAAGTCAAATAGTCTGACAACCATAAAAAATTTAAGCAGCATTGACTTTCATCAGGCTTGTATTAATTTTATTAAAAATTTAATTAAAGGGATTGATTAATTTATTTAATTAAAATGCAATTCATTTTACTACTAAAAGCCAATGAATTCTTGAAATGAGTGAAAAAGTATTTACAACATGCGAGGGATTTCTTTGAAATGAGTTCCGAAATTAAGCTATTTCTCACGGCAGCGGCTTTCCCGAACCTTCGTTAGTCCGCTTCTACTGGATTCAGATTGATGCGGAATAACCCGCATTCTGTTGACGCGAAGCATCCTTTTGCACATCTAGATGCCCCATGCATCCCATGTGAATATGGCTTAATTTCGTGTTTCCTACCTGCCCGTAAAGTTTGTACAGGAAGATTGGAAACACCATGTACAGCAGGTTTTATTTTATAGTCGAAATCTGAAACCTAGCAGCCAACCACGATTTCCACTAAGTCCCCCAGGGTGAGTTACAGATTTCGCTGTCTGACTTTCCGTCTAGTTGATGTTGACATAGTACTGAAGTAGTACAATAATAGGAAATAATTTATATATGTATATATATATATATAAATATATATGTATATATATGTATATATATATATATTATATATATATATAATATATATATATATATTATATATATATTATATATATATATATATATATATATATGCAGATAGAAACAAACGTTATGCAATTTAATAAACATAAATGTTATGAAAGGTTACAGATTCGTATTTTGAAACTCACTTTAATTTGTACTTGTATATCCGAGCATAGCATCTGCGTTGAACTTTAATTTCTTCTATCCATTGATGGCAAAGTGTTGTTATTCACTTTCACACATATCTTAATTCATTACATCTTAATTAATATAGTATCCAAATTACGATGGATTTCGTACTTCTAAATGAAATAATATTATCCAAAAATACATAGCGAGCAGCGGCAGCCCAGATGGAAGAGCAACAGATTAGGAACTGGAGGGTTGCGAGTTCGAAACTCGGTCCAGCCAAAAACCGTAGTGCACACGGGGGCTGATGTTCGTTAAATCTTTCATGGCCTCAGATGTCCTCACGTTGGCGTGATGTGGAAGTTTGGAGAGTGAGGTTCCAACTCAGGTGTTGACCTCGTTATCTGACCGCTGTTCAAAATTACGAAGCGTTGTCCATGGATCTTCCAAGGTACTACTTGAATTTTCCAAGGTAGGACGGACTGTCGCCAATAGCCCGTTGTGTTGCTCCAGTGCGACGTTAATCACCTACCTACCCCAAAATATGTAGCAGTATTACATTTACTTTCAATTGTATTACTGCTGATTTAAAATAAAATGCATGGCAAAAAACTTACCCCAGTCAGGTTACCACAATCATATTCTGAACGTTTACTTTCATCCCATTTCCTCGTTCGTATTTTTGAACGTTTAACCTATTTTTGATCATAATTTCTTTTAGAACTGATTTCTATTTCCCAAATTTCTCACCGCTTTCTGTAATCAGAGTGCTGAAGAATTTCATTATAGAGGCCGAGCACTTCCCCGTTTAGCTTTTACAATATTATGCAATTCTATAGCTCCAATCAAGCATATTAAAACTAAACGGTAAAATTGGCAAATGAATCTCGTAGAGGTGGATTTTATATTGCTTAACCTTCCTAATGGTTTATCTTCGCGTCTAAAACAGTCCTGTAGTGTAAACTTCTGATGCAAAAACCGGTTACAAATTGTCACCTGTTCTGGGGATGGAAGATTTTGTTTTCCAAACTTGTATCTTCATACCCTTGGGAGTTTTATTTTGACGAGATATCTCGTCATTAACAAAGCGTCAGATCTTGATGGATGAGATACCTCGTCAAAATCACTTGGAGTGTTAAAATAGATGCTTTCTTTTTATTCTAGTCTCCCATTAAATTAATCGAATAATTATAAAAGGTTTGGCTAAAAATATTTTAAATAACTTAGATCATGAAATAAAGTGCACAAAAGTATTCTACCGTCCTCCGTAGAAAGTACAAATATTTAGTAAAAACATGAAAATCAATCTAAGATTTTCTTTTTGTACTTTCTTACATTTTGAACTCCTTTATGTCTAAATATCATTCTTTGCACCATGTATTTGTTCAAATTGGAACCAATCTCATTCTAGTTTACTTAAAAGTGAATTTTCAATAGATTTCCCTTTTATATATTTTTATAGCATAAAAGCTATGATAATTCCTTCATAAAGATTAATAATAGGTTCCAAATCCTTAAAATTTGATCAGATTTAAAGTTGTTTTGATCTTTTATGTACCTAACACACAACCAGACCTTTTGCACTTTTTTTCGGCTGAATATTTTTGCTTCACCGGTTTCATAGGCTGTGTTGTTTTAAATATTTTCAGCCAAACTTTTTACAATTCTTCGATTATTTCAATGTGAGACTAAAATAGAGACAAACCTTTTCCGTGGTTAAATTTTATATCTTAATTTTAACTACATCTAGTATAAAATACAAATTTTTTACAATTATTCGATTACTTTGATACGAGACCAAAACAGGCAGCTTTGTGTGGTTAAATTTTCAATCTTAATTTGAACTGCATCTATACAAAATAAGTAAGAGTTAGAAACGTGAGTTGTCGAATACTTGTTTCGATATTCCCCTCTTCCATTTCTTCAAAACTCTTTTTAAACTAATAAGATTGTGTTTTCAGGTGGGAGCGTTTACTGCTTTTGAGGTTGTGACGGCCAAAACAAAATACAGGAAGACATCCGACCATGCAAGAACGGGGCGCACAAGTTTGACATAAAGTAAGCTTGACTTTCTTCAATCAAACGCTTACAATGGAAGCGTTATGCAGCATTTATTTTTATACGATTGCAAGAGACAAGGTCAAGTAGAAGTCATAATATTTTTATGGTACGGTTATAGCTCTTGTTCAAAGGGGATACCTTGCAGCATTTTGGACAAGCGATTCTCAAAGGAGCCGCCGCCGTTCACCAGCCCAAATGCGCATTGTGTCGAAATTCCAATAATGATGAAATTTAGCAGTTATTAGGCATTTGAATGTCACTAATGGAGAGCATTCAATTCGTTTTTAAATTGACGCAATCGAAGCGAAGAGAGAGTTATGGAAAATAATAGCTCCCACCTGTTGAAATTTGGTTCTTAACTCTTAACCGGGAAACGCGGAAATGGACGCAGACTGTGTTCTTTATTCTCCATGTTGTGAAAGAAGGTTTTGGTGGTGCTCATTTTTATCACGTTTTCTCTCCAGTTCTTTCAATTATTCTACATTTTTTTTCTCGTGTTCTTTCAATTATTCTGATAATAAAGTAAAAGGAAGATATCATTAGTTATATTTTTAAAAATAAACAGGTAATGCTATTTTGTAATGTGACTGTGCTACAATATTTATTAACTATTCCAAACACGCAGAATGTAAGGAGGTAGATCGTTGGTTGGATTTAACCCTCTAAGGTATTTCGACAAGATATCTCGTCCATCAAGATCGGAACAATTTTGACAATGACGAGATATCTCGTCATGACGCTAATGATGAGATATCCCGTCGTCAAAAGATATTGCCAATTTTTTATGATGAGATCACGATCTCGTCAGTTTTCTTCTTACGACGAGATATCTCGTCCATCAAGATCTGTTACTTATGGGGAGATACATTGTCGAGATAATCACCAGGAGGGTTAATGGAGCAAAGGCCATATTTAACCAAGTTGCGCCAAACACAAGACAGATAAGTCAAATAATGGAATTACGCACAAAAGGAAAGTTTTTTACTGACATTGAAGAGAGAAATACACCTACGGTAAGTTAGAGGAATTGAATTTAGTTCCAAAGTAGTTTCAATCAGAACGCTTTTCATTAAAAAATATTTAATTGTGTTTTTGTGCTAATTTAGAAAATTAAAAAAAAAAGTTTCTTTTGTTTTAAATTCTTAGAAAAAGATCTTTATTGAACGATATGCATACACACTCTTACTTTCAATGGGTGCGACCGTGTTGCTTCCGAAAGTAGAAAATAAAAATGCTTCAACCAATCGAATTGAACAATAGCGATATTTAGATGTAATTTGACTGGTCAAATTTTCGTGAAATTATATATTAACCCACATAAAATACTTTTTAAAAATAGACCTAAATTACAACGAGATAATTTCTAGGGAAAAGAAAGTTCAAAACCAAAATCTGAACCGATCAAATATTTTTAAATTAAATGTAGGCTAAAATCATTTAATATTGCTAAACCATTAAAACTTATTTTTCAATTTTTGTCACTAATTTCGAATATTCTCTGAAAGAAATACTTATGTTCCACAAGTATAAAATTTATGTAACTTTCTAAGAATTTCCTTGTATCGATTGCGGTACAGCATAGTAAAAGTTACATTTGCACAGCAACTTTTGATTGCGATCCATGTATTTGTAAGTGTAGTATAGGTGTTTGCAACTGTTATTAAAAGCGTCTGTAACAAAATAAACAAACAAAATAATTTCACTTAACACAAAACAAAGTTATGTTTGTTATTAGTTTGATCACTTCCATGATTTGACAATGCTAACATTTGTTCTATGGCAAATTGGTAAACACTACAAGATCGAAGCCCTTTATCCTGAGTTACGAAATTTTCTATTAGTATAGTATTGTTTTTACCTCATTACACACCTCCAAATGGTTTTGACAAAATACCTCGTTCATCAAAATTTGACCGAATCGGCCAATGACGAGTTACCTCGTCAAGACAAAACTGCCCAAAAACTTCAAGTAGGAAACACAAATTGTCCTGGTGGCATTTTGGAATAGGTTTGTTTTGCATTTGAAGCTAGCCCCGACAGGGTAGTTTTCGATGTGAAGTTAAGACACTAGGATAGAAATAACCACATTTATCGTAGGAAAGAATCCATGGATTCTTTCAACATTTAGAAAGATTCTATTGGCACTTTCCCAGAATAGAATCCCTCAGAAAGATTTTTCTTGCCTCAGTCGTTGGAAGTGAATCCTTTGGAACGATTCTCTAGAACCTTAGAACAGATTCCTTAGAACAGATTCCTTAGAACAGATTCCTTAGAACTTTTCCTTAGAACAGATTCCTTTAGTAAAATTCCGTTGGTCCATTTCTTAGAATAGAATCCTTTGGAATCATTCTATTTCTCTTTTCCTTAGAACAACTCTTACTCAAGTAAGAAACACAAATTGTCCCTTGCTTAGAACTGTTGTCAATTTTGAATAGGTTTTTTCATCAAAGGCTGGGTACAAGGAGTTTTTGATGGGAAGTTAAATGATCACCAAAAATCTAAATGAAGAAACAACCCCATCAATCGGATGAAAGAATCCACGTATTCTTTCAAGTTTTAGAAAGATTCTATTGGCCCTTTCCCTGGAATAGAATACCTTGGAAAAAATTATATTTTTCCTTTCTTTGGATGTAAATCCTTTGGAATTCGAGAGTTAGAATCCTGTTGGTTCAAATTCTTAGAATAGAATCCTTGGAATCATTCGATTTCTAATTTCCTTAGAACATAATCCTTTGGAAAGATTCTATTGGTCAAAAAGGTCAAAACTGGTAAAAAGTCATACAGGGAAGACTGCAGGTTGAAAAGTGGAATTATGCTTGTGAACCCCTCAGATGGTTAAACTACTTAATCCCATCTTGTATTATAATTCTATTGGAACGGACTCAATGATAGTTTTCTTAAAACTATCATTGTTCTCTTTACTTTAATGACAACTTCTTTAAAATTCGTATTCATGCAACGTACGAGCATCACACCGCCCTTCCTTCCTTTATCCCATCTTTCGTCGTAGGTTAGACATGGGTTAGATTATAGATGATCAATCACATCGCATGAAGATCTCTTTGAAAGATTACAGCACAAGACAGTCTTGCGACAGAAAATTCCAAAAGGTAACAATGTAGACACACATAATGTCCCCTTCAGCCAGATTCACATCTTAATTTTCCGTGGAATCGTTCCTGTCCATATTCGCAAGAACTGTTGACTTTTTAGCTTCTCAAATACGTACTTTGGTAGAAAAAGGATCAATGTCTAAATTCGCCAATTTTGAGTTATTTTCACAAATTACTTCAATAATAGTTATAATAGAAAAAAGTGTCAATGCCCTGGCAATAATTACACTATGAAAGTGTCAAAATATTGAAAGTATTTTTTGTATGCTTTATTAAAAATAAAAATTTCTAAATAGGCTGTTACCAAAAATTTGCAAAATGGACATTGGTCCCTTTTCTACCAAGGTACAGAAATATTCTTACGGCATGAAGAAGTTTGGAGAAAAAGGAAGTCATATGGCGTTATGTATTGGTGAATAAATATCGATAATATTTTTAAAAAATGCCAAGTACTCTTCAGTCGATTCTCTTTGACATTGAAATCATAAATAGACTAAATTGCTATTAAAAAACTCTATAAAATATTACTTATACTTTTTATTAATGTTTCATACTTCTATCTATATTTCATAACGAACCTACTTTTGATGATTTCTAATTTACAAAATTCTTCAATTAATAATTATATATTTCGTAGTAGAATCGATATTAGAGGAAAATTGATCTGGATAAAATAATTCTTTGATTTATTCCAAGCATAATCTATCGAATATAGTAAAACTGCCGGAAATTTATTAGTATTTTCCTCGGGAAGTGAAACATGAATGAATGGGTAAAATACTGTTCGAAAATTTAAATCTAGAATAGTACAAGAAAGGAAAGGGCAATAAAACTTAGTTATAATTTGAATACCAGACAAAAAGCAAAAATACCACATCTCATCAATTTCACAAAAGTGAAACATCCTAAAATCGTCACGGTCCATCTAGCTTTTCAAGGAACCTTTACCAGTCGCGACTCCATTTCGTCATAGCACCATGCAGTGCGGGGTTCTGTTGAACACACAAACACGAATCTTCCTAGAAAATTTTTCTTCTTTTGATCTTTCAAGTTTAAATGAATTAGTTAACCGACTGATTCGAAATCAGAAGACATTGAACCTATACACGATTCCAAAAAGGCGTTTTAAGCTTTATTTCGTAATAAGAACTGTAACGAATTGTTTGGATGATTATGGCACATTCTTTTTCTATCGAAAAATGAGGGATAAATATCATCCCTGTACCCTGTACCATTTCTTCTTGTGGAATAAAACAATAACAGTTTGATTTAGTTTCTTAAATGATTTTGTTTGATTAAATTTTGTCACTTTTCTGTTAATTTGAAAAACATGAGGGATAAGAAGACCCATTTATCAAGTAGATGAAAAGCGTTTAGCAAGTTTGCGACCCTACTAGAAAAAGTTATTGGTTCATTTATTCATTTTCATTCAGTCAGAAGTTGTTGGTTCACTTAATCATTCTCATTCATTCAAAAGATCTTGGCTCACTACGTCATTCCTATTTGTTCGAAAGTTGATTCACTATGTAATTCTCACTCATTCAAAAGTTCTTGGTTCACCTGCATTATTCTCATTCAGTCAAAATTTGTTGATTCACTTCTTCATTCAAAAGTTGTTGGCCCACTCCGTTGCTTTCATT
This sequence comes from Meta bourneti, assembly GCA_933210815.1. Taxonomy (NCBI): domain Eukaryota; kingdom Metazoa; phylum Arthropoda; class Arachnida; order Araneae; family Tetragnathidae; genus Meta; species Meta bourneti. The sequence goes on along the minus strand of OW119926.1, from coordinate 41,996,944 downwards.
TATACAAAAGTTCCTGGTTCAACCTTTTTTAGTTGTAAAGGTTATGAGAGATACCCCATATAACATTTCCATAGAAATCTACACCTCTGCCCATGAAATCCTTGCGCATTTAGTTACAACATACAATGCATTCCCAAACTTATCAAACTAATTAGTTTTGAATCTACAACTACTTTCGTGCGTATGGACTATTATGACCTAACTCCAATCTATCCCAACACACATATGCATTTGAGAAAATCTTTCTTGTGGTAATTGATGTCAGCCTAACCCTATGATCATATTACCCTACCTTCATTGTCTCCCCTATCGAATAAAATCTCAATACAAACATGCCGTCCTCTCCTCTTTAAAGATCCAATTTGGTGTTACTTTTATTTCACGTAGTAACATAAATAAATAAACATATGTATACAGGAAACAAGATACAGACAACAAAAACAAAACACATTTTTCTTCTTCCTATTGTAAAGATTTGTGTTATGACAACATCGGAGCATGGGATGTTACCGTCGCCATAATATCTTTCAAGTTTGTAGCAAAGTGAAATAAAATGGGGTATTTTCCCCAGTGCCCGCTTATGGATGGCATGAACAAGTATTAATAGACCCGCATTTACGTGTCGTCTTGAAAAAAACAGAAGACTTCAAGCAGCTAACCCGACTTCAACACATACGAGACTCAAACCAAGGGCACCAGTTTCTTCATAGAGACATCTTTACTCGCTCGGCTTCGGTAGCCATAGAATGCATGAAATACAAAACCCAAAGCAACTTTTTATCGACGGCTAACATATCGATTTTTCAAATACGAACGCGCCAATAAAAGTAACTTATTCGGCAAACGAACATATTTACAAATTTTAAATTAATTTGTTTAGTCCTCCTGGTGGTTGTATCGAAAAGTTATGTCACCATTAGAAAACAGAACAGGTCTTGATGGACGAGATATCTCGTCGAAACCACTTGGAGGGTTAATTGTTTATTTTTAATTGAAGACCCCCCCCCCCCGGAATAGAACAGAACTTAATAGAGGAAATGGGTAAATTAAAAGAGTACAGCTTTTGACTGAAGCCTTTATATGGAAAGGCATCTTTTTATGAAGATCACCTTTGTTAGAAAAGTTTATTCTTAAATCCACCGCAATAATCCCATCTCCTTAGTTTATTAAGTGTACCTATATACCACCAATCCTGTTATTCCTATAACTTTAGACACCAAAAACTGATTTAGAACCATGTGACTCTTGTTTTGTCACGTGTCCTCTAAAAAGTGGTGACATTTTGTTTTGGAAGACACAACAGTATGCCAGCACGCTCCTAATGCTAAGGCATACATGAGCACTACCGAATCCTCCTCAAAATGTGATTCCATGGCGTATCTGACATAGGAAAAACCCAATGTAGCATATATATGACATTCTCTTATTTCCAGAAACGAAAAGGATTATAACCAATAATAGCAGCAAAAACCTGAGATGTACTAGCTATAATAAAGCCAATGGATTGTGTTTCTACTGGGTGCCAGGTTACTGGACAACTTGATCGTCGTTGGCCAGTGTCTGGCTATCACCCTATTAGGTGCGTGTGACCAGTACTGATACAAAACGACACTTCTAATTGTAGACTGCTGTATTTTGAGCTGTTATTTACTGTACCGTAGCCTATTTAATTGTCAGAGAAGGTCGGGCTATATCCGTAGAATGGTATCTGCTTGCTTTGGCCGTGATCGATGCGATTCGAAAGAAAACTAGTCCCTGGAATGGATGGGTTTAGGATATGAGGTTATAGATTCTGGGTGTTGAAAAATTGGAACCAATTAATTTAATTTCAAGTTATAAGCCAAAAATACGTCTGAGCATTTTGCAGATTCATTGATGAATGCTTTTTTCAATTCTGCAATATTGTATAAATCGTTTTTAACAAAATTGCAGTCCCTGGTTGTTTGGTGTTTTATGGTACAAGGGCCATGTTTCGCGATGCTGCGTCAGTCAGACTCAAGACATACATCAAATAAAATAGACATACGCACAATGAAAGTTTTTACTGACACAGAAGAGAGAAATACACTCAGGGAGGAATGCACCCGTCAGAAATCGAACCTGCGCCGCCTATAACTCAAAAGTTGCTAGTGCAGTGGTAGGCAGATGGTTGGTACTTAATTATCGTTGCACTGGAGCAACCCAACGGGCTATTGGAGACGGGATCAGTCCCTAAGGGAAAGATCCAAGGACAACGCTTCGTAATTTTGAACCACGAACAGATGACGAGGTCAACACCTGAGCTGGCACCACACTCTCCGAACTTCCACAGCACGCTAACGTGAGGACATTTGAGGCCACGACAGATTTATCGTGCATCAGTCCTCGTGTAAACGACGGCCGTTGGCTGGACCGAGTTTCGAACTCGCAACCCTCCAGTTGCTAATCCTCTGCTCTTCCAACTGGGCTCCCGTGGCTCCGGTAGTGCAGTGGACATATCCACTGAACCTCGATGGCCCCTATAGTCTTTGAAATGGATGGTTTGGAGATATTGAGCGTAGATTCTAGGTGTTGAAAGATCGGAGCAAAAAATTGCATTTAAATTCATATTACAAATCGAAAATACTTCTTCAAAGCATATTGCAAATTCATTGATAAATGCTTTTTGAATTCTCTCGATGTTACATAAGTCGTTTTATCTTTCGCATCCTTATTAAACCTCCACACACTAACAGACCTGTGCATAACATCTGTGTTCAGATTTATTAACTGCTTCATAATTTGCAGTTTAGGAAGAACAATGACAAATGAAATTCATGAATGTATTCAGAAAAAGAAAACTAAGAATACCGTTCATGATTAATATTAATTACAGCATGAGGAAACTTTGATAATAATGAAAGTGAGATTAATGACAGTATATTAATGTTGCTTTTAAATAATACTCTCTTTACTCATGCCCCCCCCCAGTTTATTTTGAAAACCGACCTTAATTTTTCAATTTCTTCGTTGTTCTTCCGGGACAGTGACACGATTCATATGTTATTTAAATCTAAATAGGAACAATGCTTGCGTGCATTGAAATACACGTTTCATCGCTACCATGTTAAACTTTCCTACGTGAGAAGAAGCGTTTTCATAATCGTGGTCTTACTATTGCATTCGACAAGATACGGCTGGTAGCGAATCGTAGAATTTGTATCCGACTTATGAGTCCCGAAAGGGCTGTAGTAAAGTTTCGAAAATTCACACTTTTTCTAGATATTTATGTCGAATTATCGTATAATTTTTTTCGATGCTTTACTATGACCAATTAAAAAACAATCTTTCTGTGTTGTAAGGTGACGAGTATGGCATATTTCTTATTTGAATCTGGCAATTATCCTAATGGAAATCAAATGCATGCAATCCAAAATCTCGAATATGCCAAATTCGCATTTTTACTATTGTCATTTTCTGCCAAATTAAAATTGTAAATAAAGAAGTACAATATTGAATGAGGCACATTCGCACCTTTAACGCAAAGAGCTTGGGAAAGCATAAAATAGTGAGACAAAGTAACGAATGGGCTTTTTCGTCAAACAATAACTGATTGTTAAATTATGATGCTCCCAAAATAATCTAAACGAATACATGGAAATATTGATAGCATTTTTCTCATTTTTGATAATATTTTCAATTCCCAATTAAAACGGTTTGATGCTCTCCTGGAAAGTTGCTATTTTCACATTAGATGGTTTACCATGGTAGGGACGGTTTCATACACTTCGTGTTCTGCCTTACAGGTGTTAACTGTTACTTGTAATAAAATGCATGCAAATACACAATGTACCAAAGAAAATCGGAACACCCCGTCGAAAGTGAAGTTGGAATGAAACTAAGAATGAGTGATGTACATGAAAAGATAAAGAACTGGTCATAATTATATAACATAGAACTGACGATAACCTGACTAATCTTTATTATTGTATAGCTACACCAAAAAGGCCATAAACTAGTAAGTAGTTTAAAAGAAATCCTGTGACGAAACATGCTTGAAAAGTGCGTGACATGGAGTCAGATGAAGTTCTTATGCATCATGTCGCAAATTATGTCAAGCATTCTGTAGTTGCTGCCCCAAATCCTTTATATTCCAGGAGTTCTACAACTGGCGGCTTAGCACATCCCATACATGCTCAAAGGGAGATAGATCTGGGGATCGTTCTGGCCAACGAAGGGTTTCAACATTACAGAGACGCCGCTTACCCCACCCCTAAGCACGCACTTTTTTCCTCATTTCAGTTCTATGGCTGCTTTATTCCCCATATACTTATTTTACTTCACTTTGCTATTATATTTAGATAATCAATAAGTAAACAACAAATGTAAGACATTACCTGAATGTAAAAATTCAAATTACCTGAATTTCTTTGCTGTTGTAACATTTACTATTCGACTACTGGATTTTAATATACACTATCTCTATAAGCTAACCTCTATCCTTATTAGCTCCCACAGCTTTAAATTATATCCCTACAAAGTTCTGAATTTAAATTCTTAGAAGCAAATTTCTAAATTCTACACTATTGTAGCTCGGCCTCTCATAACTTCCGGTCAATTACGCAGCTTAAAGGAATCATGTTATCAGTAAGATAGTTTTATTTTTTTATTTTTTTTTTGTGTGTGTGTGTGTCTGGACGAAAAATTGTTTTATTAAAAATCAAAAAGAAAGATAAATATAAAATATTCAGAAACGTGTTTTTCTTCGGATTAGAGTTTTTCAGATAGGATGATTTATTTAAAGTGATGTTAGAAATGTCTAGATAAAAAAATTTAATAGCCTAATGGAACTATTATTAAACTGAGGTTCTTTATAGATCTAAAAAGCAGTTTGTTTTTCGACAGCATTTATTCCAACTCTTTCAGAGGTTATGCGACATCTGGCGTCTCATTTATACTCCCTCGATAGTTTGATGTTCAGTACTATGAATGGACGTAAGACAAAATAAGTACAACCCATAGATGCGAGATTTAAGTGGACATTGCTATTGACTTTGTATGTAAAGCACTACGTCTCAAATTACTATCAAGTCAGAAAAAAAATTTGTACTTTAATTCAAGTTTACCTGCAAAAATTTTTAAATTTCTTTATGAAGATGTACACAATACGATAAATTACGCAAAAATTGTTGAACTAATTTTCTCTCAAATAAATTTTTAACCCTCCAAGTGGTTTCGACGAGATATCTTGTCCATCCAGATTTGACTAATTTTGATGACGAGATGCCTTATCTTCAAGATAATGTCGATTTTTTTATAAGATCAAGATCTAGTCAACTTTCTTCTAGTGACAAGATATCTCGTTCAGCAAGATCGGGTTAGTTTTCTTCTAATGACGATATCTCATCCATCAAGATCTGATCAATTTTTCTAATTGCTAGATACCTCGTCGAGACAACCAACTGAAGGGTTAAAATGATTCTCCAAAAGATTTTCAGAACCTAGCAATACAAGTGCTATATAAAAAAGGGATTCTCGATTGACTCTCAAAACAGATTGTGGGTGCCTTAAGACCAAAAGCATTTTATACAAGTTCTGAAACTTATTTTTCTGTTGAGATATTGTGGCATTCTATATTATGTGCTGTTGCATGCTACGTGAATCGATTACCATGATAAAAGATGATGGATATTTAAGAATACTTATTTTTATAGGAAGTTTATTTATACGTTTATTTAAATAGGTTTTGAGTAAAAAATAAATAAAATATATAAAATTCTAAATGACAAATTAATAATTCTTCAAGCACTTTAATTTTTATTACAGGTTTTAATTTCATAGACCTTTCAATTTTAAACAATATGTACAAGCGTTTTAATTATAGTATAAACTGAAACTTATACAACTATTGCTTTTCGATGTTTTAAACTAAATACATGACTGCAGAATTTAATATAAAATTATTTTACATAAATAGTTTTAATAGTTTTGATGAGTATTATAATTGTTGGGTTTGGTTTGTAGATCTAGTCATGTTCTGCTATACGAGTATAAATTAGACCGGGACCTACGAATTATAGTAGATTCCGAACCACAACAAACCATACACGCTCAGAGCCTAACTAGATCTCTAACCACTGTCAACTATCCAACTACAACTGTTGAAAGGGAAGGAGGAAGTAAATATTGATGTGCTCAAATTTTATTTTCAAGAAAATATAACTAAAATATTTCGCAAATAAATGAAGTATTAACCTCTTTTAGTGGTTTTGACAAAATATTTCGTCCATCAGGATCTGAACAATTTTTATATTAACGGTACATCTCTTCAATATATTAGCAATTTATTTTACGATGACGAGATCAAGATCTGTCAGTCTTGCTAATGACGAAATACCGGGGGTCAAGTCATCCTTCGTATATTGTATGTCCATGTGTGATATAAAATGATAAATGAAATCTGAATAGCTAAAAACTGCATTTATTCACAAAAATAGCATCAGGACATTAGCACCACAGTTCAACAATACATTTACACTTAGGAACCACGAAGAAATGTTTGCAATTTTCATATCATTCACTCAAAAAGAACTTCCAGCTATAAAAATACAATTAAACACAATGGAGGACGACAGTCATGATACAAAATACATAGTGATGTTCGAATAAAATATACAGATACAAATGAATTTTACACAAAATGACAATGATAGTTCATAAAGATCACCAAGCAAAAGATTTTACATTAATTTCCAGCTGTTTTCAAATGGAAATCAGAGTATTTCAGTGGACACAAAACACTTCTGCTAGTAGCTACATTCATTAAAGTGACTTTAATAGGAAAAATGAACTCACTGTTTCTTTTTCAAAACATCCCGTCGCTAAAGAGTGATTCAATTTCTGAAATTATTTCTTTCCAAATGAGTAGTTAGTTTTAAATAGTTATTTGGCAACACCAGCAGCAATTTAGGGGCTATTCAATAGAATAAGACCTATTTTTAAATTTTTACTACATTTTATCTTTAAGAATACGGGGGTTGAACTTAGTTTAGGCAGATTAAATTTGAGACACATCATTTCGCAAATATTTGAACAGCGAATAAAAAGCGTGCATATTTGCTTTGGAAAGCAATATTCAAAGTATAAAAAAGGAATTTCAAATCCCTTGGTTTAAAAATCTGTTTTTATAAATTCCTCATAGGAAAAACACCAAGTATAAAAAGTTCAGAAATCCTTTTTTATAGTTTTTAAAAATTAGCTTAATCAAGAAGCTTCATAATTTAAATTGGATACATCCGAATGAACTAATAAAATTACGGTGATGAAAAATCGATTAACAATTTAGAATACATCATATTATGATCAGAGAGCGATTTGCCTTCAAACGCGTCCGATCTTTTTATATATCTGATGTGTGCTAGAATTTGATACCACTTTCAGAATCAAGTCAATTTGTAAAAGCTTTTTTGTATTTTCTCGATTTTTCCTGATATTTAAAGCACATCAACGAGACTAGGTTAGACAGAGAACTTTCTTCTTTCAGTTTAATTTCATATCGAAATACAAATATGTAAAAAATAACCTCTTTTGAGAATTTTAAGTAAAATAATATCCGACTTGCTTAAGCTTGGTTGATTATATACAATAATTACGTCAACACAATAAAATTAGTTAAAATTGGCTTTCTGATCCAATTCTTAAAAAATCGTATTGATATCTCAAATTTTGTATGCATCACAAACATCATTTTCATTTTAGCAAGACTCACCTGCATTGCGAGTTATGTGAGGAATAACGAGATATTAAAATAAAAATTACTAAATCAATCTTATTTATGAAAATAGAAAATTCGTATGATAAAAATAAATTTTGTGAAATTATTTTTGGTTAAAGTTTTTGTAGTAGAGATAAATATATGTATTGTATAGTCATTATAATTTCAAGATAATCAAAAACTCATGATAATTCCATCTAATGTATCACATTCACTCTCGCATATGTTTGCATAAAAATGGTTCCCCATTATAAAATAACCTTAAAGATTTTATTATAAAAAATCTTTAACCATATTTAACAATGTTCAATTTTAGTAAGTATAAAATACATTAACTTTAAAAACACTTCAAAAAATTCACAATAAATTCAATCATAGGTAACAATTCAATGACACTTGATAGTTTAAAAAAGCAGTTATCTCATTTCTGTACACATTTAAATCAATTTCTTCAAATCAGTAAATAAGCAATGATTCATAAAATACTTCAGTTTTGTAGCCATCCGATTTACGTATTCCATCAATGCTGGTATTTGATTTAACAGATTTAATGAAAAATTTCTGACACGGAATGTCTCACTTTGTAGACTCAAACGGCATGCAGCATTTAAATATTAGCCTCATTTTCAATTTATGAAAATGTCCTTTGAATCGAGATGTAAAAACATTCAAATTTCTGTAAGAATTAAAGTGAGCATTAAATGATCCAAAGTTTTAATAAAATTAAATAATCACTTGAAAAATTGATATTGAATGTTTAAAATCCATTCATTCCACGTATGTTAAAAAAATTTTAAGAAAACATCAATTTGAATGAAATGTTTAAAAATTGGCGTACTGATTTTTCTGTAGCAAATTGAATACTTTACTCTGATCACTCATTTCAATTATTACCTAGTAAAGAACGTTAGAATAGAATTATTTTACAAAATAAATAGTTTCGTTTTCTCATTTAGCCTTCATTTGCGGAGTTACATTGTCTTGAGAATACGTTTAGTTGCATATAAATATTTCCTTCGAGAGTCAAAGGATCTCTACTACATTTGCAATGTTATGCATTGAGAAATACCACAGAATGAAATAAAGTAAAGCTTGAAAAATCTAGTATCGAATCTCTAACTAACATGAGAAAGTCAAATAAGTAAAATACAACAACTCCAATACAAGTAATACACGTTATGGACAAATTCCAAGATAAAAATTTACATACACTCACAATCCCTACTAAAAAGATATCAATACCTCTTTCAAAATAATTTAGTTAACAGTAATCTCTTGTGCCTATTTCAGTTATTTCGAGATTTATAAAAATATTTTCATTTATTTGAATCGAATAGAAAATATATAAAAATATATTACATATAATCTCGCTTAAAATTTATTTTAAGTAAGAAAGTTCTGCAGATAAATATAGTTTTTAAACTACTTAAAAGGAATAAATTAAGGCATCGTGAGTATTTATATGAAAATAAAGCATTTCCCTCACAATTTAGGAATATTTTTTTACGAAAATATGAACTGTATTTCTTACTCTACAAAGCTTCCGCAAAATAAACAAAATATAAAGTCTTTGGTTTTTTCACTTTTCAAAATATCATATACATAAACCTAAGACACGCATATGAAAATAACGCAAACAAACATGGAAAACTACACAGAAAAAATAAAGTAGGAATCATAATTGAGATTTTCTAAACACTCAACACAAAGAACTTGTGATTGACAAATGTTCGATGAATAGGGCATATATGAATAGGAATAAAATCAGATTACTTTATACACTGGCACATACAAAATAAGAAGACTACCCTAAACATGGCGAGGTATATGTTGGCAAATATTAGAATACATTTCTATCAAAAACAAAGGGAATGCTTAGGGAGCATCGATTTTATTCATGGCATCAATTGGGATAGGAAAACTAACTTTTGCAACGCATTCACAAACAACTCTTAATCGTATGCTAAAAATTAAATGGCCGATGATTCATCGAATTGACTTCTCTTGATTTCTGTCGCAATAAGCAACATGTGGCATAATTTAATTTATCGTTTTGAATCATTTAAAAATATAAGTTTAAAAACATTTTACATTAAATCAAGTGCTAAGACAAAAAAAAAAGACGATTGAAAGCACGCGAATTCAGTAGATGCGTGAAGGACCTCTTTAAAATTCTGCTTGGTAAAGGAGATATGCGCAGGTAAAGATAGAGAAGGTCGCGGCGCGAAAATCGATGCTCTGGTACAGATCATTTAAAACTAAACGAATGACACACCAAAAAGTGCGTTTTCGGCATCCTCTCGCGCTCGAAAATAGTCATGAACACTAAAAAATAAATTAAAATAAATAAAACATCACAGCCTTTACGAAAAAAGAAAAGTTCCTTCAGTGCGTGGAAAAACTCTGTGAGTCGTCGGGTGTGAGGTCTGGCGTCGTCACGTACAACGTCCGATCACGGATGACTTCTAAGGTCTTCACCATCACATCCAACACATGCACATAGTCCCGCAGTATCAGGTAGTTGCGAATGAGGCGCTGCGAGTGACTGCCGATGTTCCGGTACTGCTGCTTCATGACGTCCCGCATTACGTCGGCGCTGGGCTCCATTTGGAGGCTGGCCATGCTCAACTGGATGGTGCACAGCAACTGGGCCATGTTGTCCTCGACGTCCTTGAACTCCGAGAAGTACTTGCCATCGTATACGACCTGGTCAGCAATGATCTGTTCAAGACCAACAGCGAAGTACTGCAGGACGTTGAAGAAGTAGCGAATAGCTTCTTGGAACTGAAAGGGAAACGATTGAATCATGAGAAGCCATCTAGCTTTAGTGGTTTACTCCCCAAGTGGCTTTGACGACGTATATCGTCCGTTTACTGATCAACTTTGCTAATGACGAGATATCTAAGATACAGATAGATAATAATTCCGTCATAAGATTCATAAAATTCAGTCATAAGATTCATAAGAGTCAGTCGATTTTTTTTACGATGAAGGGATCAAGACCTGGTCATCTTTCTTCTAATGACGAGATATCTCGTCCATCAAGACCCATTTAGTTTTGCTAATAACGAAATAATCTCATCGAGACAAACACCAGGAGGATTAACTTGAATTGCATATTTCAAAATGAGAATAGTATAATGCAAATCTTCAGTGCAAAGCTTACAGAGTTAAATTTCTCAAAACATGATTGAAGACATGTTTTCTATTACATCCATTTTCTAATGTATTAATTAGTCTTACATACAGGCCTCCAGCTAGTATTGGTACCAAGTTAGACAATTGCCCTGGTACTGAGTTAGTACTGAGTACTCTCGTGAAACTCGAATATGTAATACCAGTATGCAACATGCATGAATGACACCAATTCTGCGGCCCTGAATCCAAAGCCTCTAACAATGTCGAGAGGTATAGCAGTAGTTATTGCCACCTATGGCGGCTATACAAAATGCTGATTTCTATGCGTTTCGCAAGTCGAACGAAGCTGTAATTTCATTCACTTCACCCTTGTGCTTTATGTTATTAGTACAAGAAATATGACTTTGGTATCTCTTGTCCCTTATGGTGTTGCATTTTTCATAGCGAGCAGTGCAATTAATTTTATAATATAAATTCCAAAATGGTTAATTTTAGAATGTTAATATTCTATAATTAACAATTTTGAAGTTAATATTCTATAATTAACAATTCTGAAGTTAACTCCAAAATAGTTAATTCTAGAATATTAATTCAAAAGTAGTTTTTAATTCTCGAATACTAAATCCCAAATAGTTAATTTTAGAATTGTTATATAAATAACTATTATATTACTTTATTGTAGTATTAAGTACAAATACTTAATTCTAGAATATTAAGTCCCAATTTTATATTCAAATATTAGGTTCAAGTTGATTCTAGTTCACATATTAAGTATTCAAATTATTTAATTCTTGAATATTATTTCGAAAATAGTTCATTCTAGAGTAATAAAAATGGTTAATTCGATAATCCTCTCTAATATGCTATATTACATAAATAACTAAAATCATTGCATGCATTATACCTCGTATCACACGTACATAAAAAAATGTTACACGAGAGGAATCGTGCTATTATAAAAATAATCTAATGCAAAGTAAAAATTTATCCAGTCGGGTAGTTTTTTAGAGAAAAGTGGATACTTACATGCATTGTATCCACATCTGATGGGTTCACTTTTGGCAGCCAATTTAGGCGATGACTAGCGGTTCCTTCGATGAAAGATTTATCTTTGAATGATTCATCCACCTAAAAAGAGCAGAAAAGTATTCATTAAATATATATTTCACTAATGTACGAGGCACAGAAAGACATTATTTGAATGTTCACGAATCGCAACAAAGGATATAAACCATAGAAAATCAACCGCTGTAGAATCCATTCGACAATTTTACAGCTTAATCAAAATATGCTTTATTTGAGCTCTTCAGTGATAAATTTACACAGAAGGGCTCGCCATTCCAATGACTTTTCAGCAGTCTGATAACAGAAGACAATGAGAAATCTGAAATACAGAAATCAGCGTAGGAAAGAAAATATGAGTGAATGTGAAAATAGGTTATAAAGTTGAAAATTACTGAATTGTTATGTTGAATGGGATACAATTGAAATAGACATTCATAAACTAATTGCTGTGACATTGAAGAGGGCACTTTTTTTCCCACGTATAGCATTAGAAATAAGAATTAAAAATTGTTGAGGCCCAACAGATTTAACATGCACCAAATCCCCATACACGACGGTCTTTGGTTGGATCCAGTTTCGAACTCACAACCCTCTGGTCACTAATCCGCTACTCTTCCAACTGGGCGGCTACTCTTCCAAATAGTAGGGCGGTGGTATTGCCCTACTATTTGGAGATATGACATGAGTTTATCGATGCTAACATCGATTATCAACGGATTTAAATAAGGCATGAAGAGTAGGAAAATACACTGCCATCAATTGATTTAAGTAGAAATTTCAGTTCAGATGATATGCGCGGGTTTTCTAGTTTAATTTAAATCAAATAGCTGAATGTACATTGAACACTAAACAGTTTGAATTACGTTACTTGCAGTGACAAACCTCCCTGTATTGACACGCCAGTACTTTCGAAACAAAAAATACTTAGCTACAACCAATTAGTATGCAAGTCACGCTTAGATTTGCCGTTATCCCGAAACCTGTGTTCAAATGACGGGAAAAACTGAATTTCCTTCTACCCTCTCGAGGTTAAAGGTCAAATAGGTAGCCAAGATGCGACACGTCGAACGCAGTTTGGCTATCTCGCATTTCTTCACCGATGAATTAGGACGTTAGCAACTATATTGTGTCAAAATCCCTTTTTGTTGAACAAAATGCTCATTCCTGGGAGGTGAAACAGTATACAGTCTGGAAGTTTTATTCTTAGTTTAAGGCCCAAAAGTATGTGACAAAGAAAAGAGGGTGATCCGTTCTCAGAATTGATGTCAAATGTGTAACGAATTCAACCGCAGAACTACGGGTAATTTTGTATTTCATACTTTAAGTTTTTAAAATGCCACTATAGTAATCAGCATCTAATTAGTAGCACAATTCAGGAGAAGGAAATAAAATGATTGCTAATCTTAACGAAAGAAACATCCATCACACAGTAGAAGTTTGCTGTGGGATTGCAGGTTGAAGAGGAAATAATATTTCTGTGTTTTTCTTTTTGGTGTCATCAAGTTAATTATGAAAGATATTTTTTATCAATATAACTATCGATTTGCGTCAATTCATATACCAAAATTGGTACTTCGAATTAAAGTTTGAATTCATAAACATTTAAGGTATAAATATAAAAATTATTTAAACTGCATTTAATAATCAATCATACTGAGTTAAACAGCTGTTAAATTTACAAATGGACAACCTATTGATGAATCACTTTTCATGTTTTTCAGGCTAACAATTTTAAAATTAAAAGAAATTAAAATTATAATTGTTTGTGCATTATTCAAGAGATTATTTTATCTTAAAGTTTCAAGTTCAAAACTTGCAACTCATGCAAGCAATCATAAATTCTTTTGATCTCTTGAAAATTTTGTTAATGATTTTTCAAAAAAGCACGTATTTGTGGATTACCACTATGTTGCTCGGACAGTCAAAAATGTTTGATAAGCCTGTTTCTGTTAGAAACAAGTATTTTTCATATTTATATGTTTCCATTTCCATAAAAAAATGTAATTCACTTCAAAGAATAATCACATGATTAATCATATTAACATTGAATAAAAGTATCAATATTATTGTGAACCTGTATATTAAGTTATCCTCCAACTTTCAAATATTATATTGGAACTACGTAAGTAATTTTTCAAAAGATCTATTGAATTCAATAAAGATTCCATGGAAATAAAGTCGACTCGCTGGAAGTATTCCAAATTTTACATATTATAAAAAGTTATAAATTTCGAACGATTCAAGGAAAATTTTATAAATAATGGAATATTCGAGTTTTCGATTCAGGAATTAAGATAAGAAATTAAAAATAAAAGAATAATGAAAGACGCTTGCAAGTGAAAAGAGGTTGTCAACAAGACAACCTTCAAAACCGCTCTGGTTCACCAGAAACATTGAAACTACTTAAACGTTTCTCGTAAAAAGTACAACAAAGCTTTATAAGAATCGGGAAATTTTCCCAGCCTCGAGCCCACGCAGTCATGACACACAGCTTGTAAGGTAACAGACAGATCTTTTTATAAAAGAAGCATAATAGTAGTTGGTAGACGTCTGAACTGTAATCCGAACTTGTTATGAACTCTCGCGGCGAAAAAATTCAAAAAGCAAACCGAAAAAAAAGAGGAAATAGGGGAAGCAAAAGGGAAAAATATTCATAGGCGTTGTACCGAAAGGTGAGATTCAACTTGTAGAGGGAGCCTACAGGATCAACTCTACAAGTTTTTAACAAAACCATCCACCCACGAGGTCACGTGTCATTACAAGAGGCCGGTGTCTGTGACGTCATGGTTCGGTGGAAACTCGGTGATTGAGTCAGTAGGTCGTTGGACATGATTCCTAATGGTCAATAGCCTGTTTCTCATAGTGATGCTCTAGGCCATTTACGGATCAAAGCCATCAAAGCTAGAATAGCATTTAACATTGTGTTAACACGGTAATGATTTTATTGGGGATCAATCACTTGACCAGAAGTTTGGTTCGTTAAAGAACTTTTAAACGTTTTGGAATAGTGGTTTTAGTGTTCATTTGTCTTTGAGGGTATTTTAGTAGGCTTAATTAGAGATTGCCATAATCGAGTACTTTTAAGAATCGAATACTTGGTATTCGTGTACTTTGAAGTATCGAATAAGTGTTTGAATACATATACAAAAAGTTATTCATCGATAATAAAAATCAGTCAACTACGATATAAGGCTATAATGTAATTGGTATTCAAATACTTGGAATGAATACTTTTGTATCTAAATACTTTGGTATGCGTATATTTGTTTTCAATACTTTGATGTTGGAATACTTTTGATATGAATACTTTAGCATTCGAATACTTTGGATGAATACTTTAGTATTCGAATACGACGAGGAATAATCGAGTACAACGAATACTTTTAAGTATCGAGTACACGAGTGGTAGTTTAGTATTCGGATACTCCCATCTGTAGGCTCAATGTTAATATTACCATAAATATATTTTCCAACTGCCATAGTGCAATTTACAGACTGCGGTATAGAAAAGTGCAAAAATGTATAATGTACGATTTTTCGTCAAAATAATTATCGCCTTTCATTTATTTCTCTTAATCTCCACCAAATAATTAACCCACTAGTAAAGAAACGCTTTGAACGAAATAGATATTCAAAAAGCACCAATTACGAAAGACAAACACAAGAGTTTTGTGTACAATTAAGATGTTTTTCGATTGTTCCATTTAAAACTGACAACGGGAAAAAGTTTACCTTGTTTATTTTATTTAACTTGACTAAATCATAATTTAATAATTAAGGACTTAAGTAAAGCATTATCAAACTTCTGTAGAAAAACATGGCAAATAAAAAACTATTCCAAACCCCAAAAATAAAAATTATGAATGGGAAAACAGTCAATGAAATCTTGTATATTATTCCACATCTCAAAATTTTATTTCCTTCAGTTCAATTCTCATCAACAAACGAAGAATAATCTCTCAAATCCTACAGATTATGAAAAAAGTAAATCTGCGCGAACAACAGCGCACGACCTTGGCCTTCAGCATTCATGATTCACCGTCTAACTTCCGTCTATCACCGAGAAGGAATGCCATCCCGTACTAAAAAGAATGCGCGATAAAAATGCTCAGTTTCTCAAACACGGCGGGGGACCACCACATTTAAAAAATACCCATATAAACCCTACCGTTCTCCTTTGCCCCACCTTTCGAAAACATGGGAGGCAGATTCCAACAACCAACAGCATTCCCATTGTTGTCTGTCTGTGT
This sequence comes from Meta bourneti, assembly GCA_933210815.1. Classification (NCBI taxonomy): domain Eukaryota; kingdom Metazoa; phylum Arthropoda; class Arachnida; order Araneae; family Tetragnathidae; genus Meta; species Meta bourneti. Next base: position 41,980,759 of record OW119926.1, on the reverse strand, counting down.
GAACAAACGTTTTGGAGCTCAATCTGCTGCCCTCCTCCATCATCATTCGCCTACGTCCTAAAACCCATTGCTTTTTAAAAGATCCTCTAATGATGATAAGGCTTCCATGCATTATTTTAATAGCTCTTTCTGTCTCAAATGATCCTAGGGGAATTAAAAGGGGAAAGAAAGGAGTTTCCCACCTCAGATTTGACACCTACTCAGAAATTCATTGCTCATCTCTGAAGCCTACGCTCGGCTCTCATCACAACATTTGTCGTTCCGTAAGGAGGGGTATACGTCATTCTTCTGGGAGAGATTTCCTTTCGGTTTACGACCACTTCAGAGATTGGCCACCGTTCGTGAAAGATTTGGGGACTTATCTTTCTGTCGTACTCGTAACAGTGTGCGGTGCGGTTGCATCACTGAATTTAAAAACTTTTGCTTTTCGTCTTGCATTAGAAAGGAAGCGTCAAAAAAAAATATTTTTATATGAAACTGGTGAACGGGTTTTGTAACCTGGGTTGAATCTAGATTTTCAAACTGATATGGAATATCATAAAAAATTTTAATAAGTAAAACATTGCACAAAAATGTCAAAGATAGAATGATTGCTTCAACCGCCTAACTGGTATAATGGTAATAACATTTGTCTGCCACCCGGTAGGTCTCTGTTTCGAATCTCGGTTTGTAAGCGCATGAATTTTGCTGATTGCCTGTTAGGAACTTAACCAGATTGCTTTTTCACAAATAGCAATCAGTTTGCCTCTTGTAGGGAAAACCGAAAAGGTCAGTGATCGGACATAGGAAGTAAAAATATGAACGCTTCATTTAATTATTTGGTGAGTGTGATATAAAATATTAAATAATATTCATCTTATTTTATTGTTTAGTTTAATGTCCAATTCGCTTGTTAATATTAATAGATTTAATTATTATATTTATTCTAAGAATATAGAACATTCCACTTAAACCAAAATATTTTACTTAAAGGTAACTGAAAATGAATTTTTTTTCTGCATTTTTCAAAGCTTTCCGATAATACACAACAGCAGAATCCAAAATGTAGCTATAATGCATGCTTAGAAACGTAACTTCTTCACATCATTCTATGACAATTTTCAGTACACTTTACTAATTTTATAACAATAAAGCTTAATAACTGAGTTTTTAACTTTTTATCTGTTTATGTTTCGAACATGATTTTTTCATCCATACATCAGTATTGCTCTATTTAATTTTTGTTTTCTGCTTACATTCTATTTATGTTGCATAATTGTGCTGCTTTATATCATCTGTTTCATGTTCTGTACTTTTGGTCTTTTTCGCTGTCAAGCAACTGGAGTAATCTGTTGACAGTATGAATGAATAAATAACCTTTTGAGAGATTACCCCGATACATTTGTGTCCATTCTTAATTTTAACAACCATGTTTTCTCAGAATGGTCAGGCCTTAATCGGTGTAATGCTTTTCTCAGAAATCTGAGAACATAGAAGATTAATTCCTTAATCCATAAGAATACAATATATAGCCTTAAAATAAGGTATGAAATCTCAATTTAAAGCGAAAAGCCGGAAATATTTTTAAACGAAATTAATACAAATCCTTGACAAATCAATGAAGTTGAAGCCCGAAAAATCGCTGCGTTTATATCATCCGTCCAAATGCCACTAATAAACGTATTCTGAGAGGGCAACAAAAGCTATTCCATGCAAAACGTAATTCTATAAATCTCTCAAGCACCCCACCCTCAACGGGAAAGCAATCTACAATAGGAACACTGGGAAATATCTCACAAATCATTACGCCGTTGTCATGGAATGAATCGCACTATTTGGGAGGTTTTTATATACACTAAGCGGGCTTTCAATGTCTGCAGGTAACCTACATTCAAAATGAAAGTAAGCGTAGGTATTTGAAAATGTATTGCGTTTCAGAGAGGGGGAGGCTTATCTGATTATGCTGCTTCAAGTGTTAACTCACTTGTCATAAGTACATTACATCAAGCCCGTGAGACTTGAGGCCCTCAGAATCCTGCTCAGGACGTGAATAAGATGGCACGATGGCCAGCCGAGACAGAAGATGCGTTGCTTAAAATAAAAATGCCCTATAAGAAATTACATTTATTTTTCATGCTTTAAAAGCAGCTTACGTCATATTGATACTTTATAAAGCAACAATTCAAGTAAAGATTTTATAGTTGGAAATGGTCTTAACATTTGGACTGAAAGCTAAATTATTTCTCCATTAGATATTAACAAGAGAGCTTTGCATAACATATACTTTGAAATTTCATGCAACCTTAAGTTTTCTTAATAAATATTATTATGTTTTCTTTCTTCAAGATTCTGAAGGTTGGTTGGTTGATTGATTGGGTGGGTTCTATGGTGCAAGGGCCATATTTGGTCAAGCTGCCCAGAGAACAGAAGACGTCAAGTAATGAGCATATGCACAAGGAAACTTTTACTGACACAGAAGAGAAATGCACCCAGGGTAAGTTATAATCCAACCTGTGCCTCCTATAATTCGCAGGTTTTCAGCGCAGTGGGCAAACCCACTTAGCCACGGTGACCCCCAAGGTTCTGAAGTTTGGTTTGCGGTGGGTTTTATGGCACAAGGGCCATATTTGACCAAGTTGAAAAATTCTGAAGGAGATCGCAAAACGATAGACCATACAGTAGGACCAAAATATTTTCTCAGTGAAAAACTAAAACATTAATAAAGTATCACTCGATCATTCTTAGGATAAAAGAAAGCATCTACCTACCTTCATGATACATCTGCAAAACGAAGAAATTTTACAAAAACCATGAAATTCAATTTTAAGGTGGGGGAATCGAAATTCAGAGTATCCTCCTCCAAAGAAAGGAGCAATATAAATTAACAAAAACAAATCGAAATAAATGATTAACTATCCCTAACTGTCTGTATACGGATCCATCACCACGTCAAAAGGAAGCAATAAAACCCAACTCGAATCTGTACAAAAATACCTTCCCGGAGTTCCCGAAAGTTCAATCCTAACTTTTGTCAAAATCGCGAGAGTTGAAAGGCCAACAAGTGTTTTACCACCGAGACGCTGGGTGCGAGTTCACGGCTGGGCTGCTGTGACACTTGTCAGGAATTTACGATCGTCTTTACATGAGCAATTTGCATGCGTAATGCGGTAGTTGGAACGACTACGCATTCGGAACTAATAGCCGTCTAAAGGATAGCTGCGAACACAAAGCCCTCGTTTGTCGATTCCATTCCCTTTGTCCTTCTCCCTAGCTGGACATCTTGTTTCGTACCGAAAACCCTGTTCCGTCAGATGGGAAGAACCGCTATTCTGAAAAGGATTTCTCTTGCAATGTTCCTTGGTGTCAAGTGGCTCATTTGTATGGTTAGCTTTTTTATGGAACAAGTGCCATATTTGGTCAAGCTGCGCCAAACACAAGACAACGTCAAGCAATTAGAATACACAAAAGTTTCATTGACACAGAACGGTTGGTTGGGTTTTATGGCGCAAGGGCCATATTTGGCCAAGCTGAGCCAAACAACGTCAAGTAGATAGAAATACACATGGAAAGTTTTACTGACACAAGAGAAAAATACACCCAGGATAAGGACAAGAATCAAACCTGCATCACCTAGAACTGGCAGGTTGCTTGAGCGTTCCTGAAATTGGAGCACGCTTTGAACAAATACTAAATTCAAAGACCTCTTTATGAAAAATAATGAGATTTTAATGCAACTGCACCGACTGTACAAATACTTAAAACATCTCATTTCAATAATAATCTCAAATCTGGAACTGTATGTTTAGCTAGGCAATGCATATCACTCTCAAACGGCTTATCAGAAATCTATTCAAATTATGAGGTAAAATTATATCAAAATATGAAGTAACAAGATCGCTTCCTGGTATGCCTAACCTAGACTCCTCTCAACAGGCCGGGAACGTCTTCAATGTCTATTGGGATGTCAAATAAAATTTTCTGGGCTTAAAACATTTGTCATATGAACATGAAGTAACAAGATAGATTAAAGTTGATATTTTCAGGACCAGGTTACTTCAAGTTATGTGGAAGCAAGCCCAACTAGTTTCCGAACTAAGCAGCTCAGATCAAGATTCAAATACGAGCTCGTAATGCCTAGAGCCATGAGGTAATAAATGGGTCAGTTCAGAAGGAATGAAATGGGTTGAATCTTACTGTCGGTAGTTGAATCAGTGTCGCACTGGAGCAACACAACGGGCTGTTGCTGATGGCTCGGGATCAATTCAGAAGGGAAAGAACCAAGAACACTTCGTAACTTTGAACCACGGTCAGATGACGAGGTAAACATCTAAGCTGACGGCTCATCTCAAAACTTCTACACCACATCAACCTGAGGACATGCGAGTTCACGAAACATTTAACATGCGCCAAACCCCACGTACATGGTGGTCTTTGTTAGAACTAGTTTCGAGTTCACAGCCCTCTGATTGCTAATCCGCGACTCTTCCAACTGAGCTAACGCGGCCCCTGAATCTTACTGTTACATCGAACCATCTTCCAACATCATCGAAATGATTGTATTTATAGGCACAACCAATTTAGCCGTGTCGCATCAAATAAGATCGATAATAAGCGGCTATTCTGCATCCCTTTTCGATTGTAACAAATTTAGAATAAATCTCGACGAATAAAAGATAGATTTCATTAAAAAATATCAATTTCACGTTTCCTGAAAAACCAGCAGCGTGGGAGAAAAGCCAGTTACCTGTTAAGATCAATTGTCATCGCGCGAGATAAGTTTTCTGATAGTCATAATAGGACACGAAGGGGACAGTCTCCAAAAAGTCCTGGCCTCGCGATTCGCATTGCTTCATTCCAGTGCATTTGTAATGTTGTTTATACCCTACAGTTGCATGCGCGAAAAAGAAAAACGCAGGGCTTTCGAGACAGACCGCATGGACTCAAAAGTTGTGAGGAAGAGGGAAGGTCGGGATGCATAGAAGCGATTGAATTTTGATGTGACATCGCAAGACCGAATCTATTGTGTTATTAAATAATAACGTCACGCATGATGTGGATAACACATCGCCACTTCCCGGTGGTAAATATCCAAAAGAGCACTTTTATCCACCTCTGAACTTCACTTTTCGGTTCTTTTTATACAGCCCCGAGAGCGTCAACGAATATGCGTCGTCGTAAGCGCGAGGTTGGATAGGTTCTTTATGGCGCAAAGGGCATATTTGACCAAACGCAACGTCGAATAAATGGACATGCAGACACAAGGGAAGTTTTACTGTCACAGAAGAGAGAAATACTCCCAGGGTATTTTACAGGAATCAAACCTGTGCCACCTACAACTCGCAGATTGTTGTTAAACCCAATGAGCCACGGCGGCCCCACACTAAGAGGATTAGTGAAATTGAGTAGTCTCTGAGATTTCTAGATTCGCCTTTTAAAATTATTTTTCATCTCTTCTTTACTAATATACAACTTTGAAAAATATTCACTTCTACGATGTTTATGTAAGCATGGTGAAGTAGAAGTCAGTGATTGGATTCCTAACTTTCGGCTTCCACAAATCTTACAGTTAAGTTTGAATATTATATATTTAAAACATTTTCTAACAGTACAAGAGTTGTAAAACACTAATAATAGTACATTTCGATATTCAACTAAGCTAACAAAACAGAATTCGAAACTACATCTGAAGTGTGTGATGGGGCTTACTCTAATGGTATACAATTTTCTTAAAATTTAAATTTTATTTCTAGTCGTGGACGTCTATGGTTGGTTTACAATCCTATTAGAGCAAGATTTTTTCTTTTGTTCGAACCTTGGATACTTCTGTTTTGAGTTCCAAATCCTTTCTGAATACATATTTAATTCCTATATAATTCCCCAAATTTTCTATAAGGTAAGAATAAAATAACTTTGGAACATTTCAGTCAGCTATATATTTTGTAGTAGAATATCTTTTACTGCCATAGATAGAATTTTATGTACTAATAATAAATATAAGATTGTTTAGAAATTCATAAAAAACATCAACTAAACAAAAATATTTTCGATTTTTCTAATATAAAAATGTTGTTATAAGTATTTGTCAATGTAGTAATACGAGTATTATAAATAGCAATAATTTTCTGATTACATCTATTGCGATCCACAATAGATGTGATCAAAAATAAGATACTTGAATACACCAACGTAGTTGCAATTTGTAAAATCTAAAAAGTTTAATTTGAAAACCGTTTTTCACTTATTTTAAAAACCAAAACTATTCTCGACAATTAAAAGCTTCATCTCAATTTTTCATCAATCAGTAAAAGTAGTTCAAGAACAACCATTTTCAACTTACAAAGCATCACAAAAACACGCAGCAGATGAAGTCGTTTGAAAGGTTCAAGGAATAAAATGTTAAACACATTTCCCAATTAGAATTACAAAGAAAATCAAACTGGATCTTGAAGTATTTCTACCCAGAGATAACAAAAATATGCAAGCATACAAAATGGTCCAGTAACGGTAGCCCAACTTAGCAAGCATTTATAATGACCTACCCTCTATCCTTATTACGAAGAGTCTCCTTTCAACATAGGTGTGATCAGCACGTATACACATGAACTGTCTTTTTTAACAGCACCAATCGAACGCTTATTATATCGCTGTTATTTTTTTGCAACAAAACTTTCTCCAAGCTTTTGGAAGGAGGAAACATCATCTAAGTCAGGTGCATAGCTGGAGGGTAGAAGTGACATCACAATTATTCCTCACATTAACCCTTAATGTACTACTACACTTCCCCCACCCCTCGTTCTTTCATTTTTGCTATTCTTCTTGGCACGTCACCTTTATGAAACACCGCAGACACAAAAGCGCCACTCAATCATTTCGGATCTTGGTGAGCAATATTTTTTGATTCACTTAGACCGCATCACGAGTAGAGTTGTTTCTTTCCGTCTCTGGATAATTATTTTCAAGCCTCAAGTGAACCGGACTACTGTGTCAGCCATTGCAGCTTTTGCTTCTGGTTTCAGCTTCTGTCGATTTGATAAGGGAATTAAGTTGGAAGTCATTTAACAGCATGGGGAACAGTTCAGGAAGTAACCAACTTTGTAAGTATTTTAATTTCGTAAGTTGTTAATCTTAAATGTTGAAATATTTTAAAGCAAACTGTGGCAGTACTGAATTAAGGTAATTCCATTTCGCTTTAAGTCTATAATTTTATCTACTGAACTCAAGTGAAAATATTTGATAATTACCATAAGGATACAGCTCCATGTCGACACTTACAGCGATTTTCAACATTTTTCATCTCATGGAACTTATAAAACTAATTATTAAAATTCTTTGGTACACTGAAAAATACTTTTTTGCTGATCTGACAAAACATAGGTATAATTTTGATTGATTTACAAAAAATAATAATAGTAATTGTCAACTCTTTGCTCCAACGTGGCTTTACGGAAAAGATATTTTTGAAACAATTTTTATTTACTTGGTAAGAAAAATACTCAAAATTACTTATACTAGTATTAAAAATGCGAGTATTACTTGAAATTATTTGTGAACACACTTGACAAAAGTTCAAAACTGAGCCGTTGAAATTAAATAAATCTTACACAATATAAACAGTTTCACCATCAGTAACAGTGGCAGCAAGAATGGCACACCAGTGGAAATTGCTGCTTTTTGGACAAATCTAAGAACTTTTTAAAAGTATAAAAGTTAGCTTATTTCTAAGCGTTTCGTTAGTAATGAATCGCATTAAGCCATTATTAACAGATATTTTAAGACTTAAAAATTTCTTAGTCAGAACATTGTATTTTTCAAAATATATTATAATATTTAAATCTTAATCAGGAAAATAACACTTCCCTTTCCAATATCTTTAACTTGTGGATTTAATAAAATATGTAAAGCTCATTTTATCCGTTAATAGCCTTAATTTTTAATGACTATTAAATTTCAGAATCATTATTTAACTATGATGTAAGACTTTAGATGCTTTATGTTCTAATATACTTCATCAAATGCGAAATCCGCGTTGCGAATGACGAAGTTTTAAAATATAACGAGACATACAGTATGTGCCAAAAACATCGAACCACCTCGAAGTCAGTATTCGATCAGAATGAAACTTAGAATGTGTACATGGAGAGATAAAGAAATGATCACAATATCAATCAAGATGATTATTGTTAGAGTTACATGATGAAGGTCATAAATTTGTAAGTCGTACAGCCTCCTCTGGCATCGATGTAGGGTGTGCCGGACGTATCACCGTGCTATGAAAAGACCTCGTACCAATACTAGAGGGGACCAATTGCCATAAACGATGGCTCCCCGCACCATAATCTACAGCAAATTCTATACAAAGATAATCCTCAGGTTTAAATACCTGGACTACAAATGAATGCCAGTTGCAGCAAAACCCTTCACACGATTGATTGATTCACATTCTGCTAAGTGCAACAGTACTTTACTAGTACGTTCTAGGTAAACTGATGACTAGTGAACATCGTTGGCTGCGTCTGGAGTGTTCTGAGACCTAGAATATCCTGGGAAGGCAGGAAATAACGTATTATGTTTTGCGATGAATCTCACTTCTGCCGATGGGGAAGATGGGAGAAGAGGATGATGATCACCGCATTCGTGTGGCACAGACTACACCACCGCTACCATTCTCAGTTTACTGTTGAGAGGGGCACACAGCTGTAACTCCTAGTCTAATGGTATGGGACAGCTGATCCCCTTTAGAAGTGGTACGAGGTAGTTTGACAGCAGTGATACATCCAGCAGATCAAACAACCTGTCGCTTTGCCTTACAAATCCAAGCCTGTCCTTAACCATATTTCCCCACTCCCACTCTCTTCCTTTACCATATCGATCTACAGATCAGTCTCCCATTGAGTATGTATGGGTAGGTAGGAAGTTAATTAACGTCGCACTGGAGAGAGCATGTCTGGGATGTGCTATGTTGTCGATTGCACCACAACCTGGAATATAAGGGAGCAGCTACAAAGTGCTCGACATACTTTGCCCCAGAGAAACAGACTCCATTCGACTTCATGCAATACCGTATATCTCCATGTATAGCCGGAACATGGGGCTTTACAATAAACTTACGATCTTTCTGTGAATTATTCTACAATAATGAAGATTCTCTCAATATTTGATATTATGTAATCATTTTTTTACCTCTTCACATAAATCAGACATGCTGTTTCATTCCGATTGAACATTGGCATCAGGATGCTCAAATCCTTTTTAACCGTTCAAATGGTTGCTCCGATATATCTCGTCCAAGGCTTGGTCAGTTTTGTTAATGACGACCTCGTCAAGACAAAACTCCCCTTTTACACGATAGGGGAATGTAAATCCAAGTAAGAAAACCTAATTCCCCTTCCTCGAACTGGTGACGGTTTACAAAAGGTTTTCTGTATTAGATACTACAGGGTGGTTTTCGACGCGGAGATAAACCATCTAACCCAATAGAAGTTGAAATAAATGAGGGTTGAAGTGACTCCTACTTTATTCACCTTAGAATATTTGGCTTACTTTCTATTAATTATTCAGTTCCTTATTAATGTTTCCCATAATCTTTTTGGTAGTGAATGCCTTCTACATATATATAAGGCATTAACTACTAGGAAAATTATAAAACAAAAAAGAAATAAATGAAAATTAATAGAAAGTGAGCCCATTTTCTGTTTCAAGGAGAATTAAATGGGAATCACTTTAAAGAGAAATGTTTTGAATCTTTTTTGTACTTGTGTGGACCAACAGTCAAAAAATATACACGTCTCTCCGAAAACTCAAAATTTTGAGACTAAAGGAAAAAAAACAGAACATTTTAAAGCAGCATGAAACATAAGAAAATAAAAGCAATAACCCACTGCGGCTCATGCTCAAAATGATGTAAGACTGAAGAAAACCGATGAAAAGAAACAACTAAGGCAAACAAAAGTTCCAAAATCTTTAAGAAAAACAGGACAAGATAGCCCTTTCACTGGGATAAATGGAGAGAAAAATATTTCTTTTAATATTTTTTTAATTAGAATCTTCTTGGAATATCTAGTATCCGTACCTGCTATCCACGTCGGATAAACCTATTTTGAAGGCCGCTTCTCTTCTACGGACCTAATAAAACCATTTTGAGGGCCTTATCTGGTCTACGAACCTGATAAAAATATTTGGAGGGTTGCATCTGGCCTGCGGACTGGGTAAACTTATCGGGTTGGCAGTTGAATTTACGTCGCACTGGAGCAACCCAATTGGCTATTGGCGACGGTTCGGGAATTAGTCCCGAAGAGCAAGATCGGAGAACACCTCGTAATTTTGAACTATGGTCAGATGACGAGGATAATAACCTGAGCTGGCACCCCACTCTCCAAACTTCTAAGCCTGTCGGGAGGGCCGTAACTGGTCCTCGGGCCTGGTAAACGCATTTGGAGGGCCGTGTCTGGACTGCGAGCCTGATAACAATATTTGGAGGGCCATATCTAGTTTGCGGGCCTGAGATCAATCTATTCGCTACAACTGATTTATCTTACTCGTAAGAATTTTTGTTGACGGGCTGGTTAAACCTCATCCCGACAGGAACAGCTTTTTCTCAAATTGATAATAATCAGGTTATCAATACAACGAAAGGAATTAATAAATTCAGGTGAATGTGCTCTTTCGAAATTAGCTTTTTAATGTGTTCTTCTGTAGTTTTTGGTGATGGCTTATAAACGAGATAAAATCTGTTCCAATCAAACTTATCCGTCAATCTGCTCTTCAATCGCTCACCTTATTTCGGACATCTTTCGGAAGGAGGGACCGAAATTCTTGAGGAGTGGGCGGACGCATACATAACTAACTCTCCCCATCGAGTCTAATCTAACACTCATCAACCCCCCTTGGCCATCAGTCCGAATAAATCAATAAAATTCCCGTAAATTCAAAGTCATTGCAGAGATATGAGGCAAGTTTAATCAAGTTCGTGTCAGCGTTCCGACTCATAAACAATGGTTGGAATCAATTGCGTTAAGCTTGGATAATTGTTGCGTGCTTTAAGTGGATGGAGACGGATTATGGAGATTCCATTACGGAGGGCCGAATCCAGGGATGGAGAGAAACTCAGCGGTTTTTAATTTACTTTTTGGAAGAAGCAAAATGAAAAACACCTGAAAAATAATATCTTTTTTCCAGTTTCATTTGAATCTTCTATCGTCTTTTAAGCGCTCTTTTGTCGTTCTTAAAAATCCTTCTCAGTTGTCTAGAAAATCAAATTAAAATTACAAACTAGCTCAATGCGTAAAAAGTTTGAGGCGCATTTTTAAATGGGTCAAGTTCTTTATTTGATTACATAATAGAACTTATTATTTGTTTTAAAGATAATTATAAATTTTTTATGTGAGTAATTGGTCAAACTGTAAAACTGACCAAGGGATATTTTTTCCACCTAAGAACATTTCTAAATACCTAATCCTCTCAGTTTGATTACTATGACAGAAAAATAATTCAATACACGTAAAACGCAATATAATAGCATATCCACCCAAACATATCGTATAAAATCTACATACAGGGTGTTTTTAAAGTAATCCATTTTAGTGAAAAAGTTGAATGATCACATTTTTCCAAGGTTTTATGAATCGGCTGACCCCTGAAGAAAGAATATCAATAGTTGAAGCGCGTCGTCTGATAGATTTATTATAGCATAATTGCAGGATTTGTGCCACCGAATAACCACATGGAATTTTAGAGTGGGTAAGATATTCTCCAAAGTTTGATGGTTGGGCGACACAAAAGGCAAGGCAAAAAAGGTCTTTCTTTGCTGAGAAGACAATGGTACACTTAACTGATATCTTGCTGATTTTATTTGTGCATGTTTCTATCGACACTAGTCTTCCAAAATGGAGCACCACCCCATTTTGCAACAATCATCCGTGACTACCTGCGTGAAACTTTTCCGAGAAGGTGCATAGGAAGAGGTTCAACCAGATTTCTGTATCTACGGTCACCTGACCTCACACCTCTAGATATTTTGTGTGGGTTTTTGTTAAAGCAGAGGTGTACAAAACAATGATTAAGAGCATTAATCTATTTAAGGAGCGGATTACAGCTGCAGTGGCTAAGATTACATCTGATATCCGGAAGAAAAGTTTCCGCGCTGCTACTGAACGTTGAGATTTGTGTTGATATGTGAGGGACCATGTAAAATTGTATTGACATTTGCTGTTTTCATGTGTTTTATTCACATGTTACACAAAATTACGTATTAATCCTGAAGGGTTCACACCATATACAAGTACTGCCTCTTGCGGTCTTCCCTACATGACATCTTACCAGTTTTGGCCTTCTTGTACAATAGACTCTTTCCTATGATTATTTAAACCAACCGATGTCTATTATGTGTGTTGTGGGGTAAAAGCAATAATATACTACTCTGAAATCTCGAGACGCTTAAAATGCTCCTTCACGGAAATGAATAGTTACGTTAGAAACACCCTGCATATGTATTTCTGTTACGTGTCCACTTTATATTTGTTGTATGGCAGCAACAATATCAAGCGCAATCAATTCCATTCACGACTACGAATTTAAGGGCGGTCAACTATGATATTCGTAACGAAAGAATGTTTATCAACTAATAAAAAAAAGATCCTTATCAGGATGATAATACAATCCCTTAGTCTCAGAAGGATACCCTAACTTACTAAGTACTTCATTAAACTTATAAGTTTTGGTTCACAATACCGAACTTCAAAATTCATATTAAGCTGGGAAAATAATCAGTTTAACCGTTAAAGGGTTCACACGCATATGTCCGTTCTGCAACCTGCAGTCGTCCCTGTATGACTTCTAATCAGTTATGACTTTCTTGATCAATTTAATCTTCCCTGGGATTCTTTCCACTAATAGATATGGTTATTTAGTCATTATGTGTGGGGTATAAGCAATGCTGCATTACTCTGAAAATTCATGATGTTTAGAGGGTCAAAATCGCTAGTCTGATCGGAAATGTTGATAAATTCGGATTCCTAAATATAGAGTGGAATACTGTTCACTAGATTAGTTGGTTGGAATTTATGGCGCAAGGGCCATATTTGGCGAAGCTGCTCCAAACAACGTTAAGTTAATGGACACACATAAGGAAAGTTTTTACTGACACAGGAGATAGAAATGCACCCAAGGAGGAATCGAATATACCATTCATTAAGACCTTGCATGAATCCATTGGATAACCTTCCTAGAGTATTTTTTCAGAGCTTTTTGCTTGATTAAAATAAGCGATATTGTATTAAAAGTAATGTAATAAGTAATAAAGTAAATGAAATAACTTGATGAAAACCCAGGACTCCCCAATATATTTAGGGCAACTGACCTTAGAGTTTATTAGCAACTTACCAAGGAACGATATAAAAGTGTTCAATGAAAGTAGTCGGAATTAAAGGGGCAATTCTCTGAAGTGGTTTACTCATTATACATGTCTTCAGTCATGACTTCAGTTTGAAAGAATCCGTATTTCTGCTCTGTATTTAGATCGAAATTGCAATTCTGAGTAAATTCTGGGCTGTCAGCACTGATATCATTAAAAAATTTGAAGATGTTGATAGATGTGTGTTGACATCAGTTTTCAGAGGATTCCTTATAATATTGGTATTAGACAGAACGACATTGTGGACAGGTTGACCAAGGAGAAGGCTAATTAGACACTTTGAAGTCACCCATTATAACGTCTAGGAAAATTTTCACTAAAACTGGAACTTACAATAATGCAACATCCTAAACTCCCACCCCCGTTCACGATTGATATTCAGGAAACTTTCGTGGTTTTGCCATATATTTATCTCAAGGGGTGAGAGAAAAGCAAACGGTCTTGTTGTCGGGACTGCGCAATGATCACACTAACTTTTAAATAATTTTACAATTCGTAAAATGAATTAAGAAAAGTCTGTAATATCATTTTACAGATTTAAAACTTAAGTGAATGATTAACAAGCCTCTTCTGACCACTTGTTTTCTTGTATTATTACGGGGATACTATCGATTTTTTTATCAAATCCAGTAAGTGTATTGAATGTTTTGGAGACGTTTGGTTTAGCATGGGCTGGATCAAAAGAAATTAGTAAGTCTTTAGATAAATCCAGAAAGTTAAAAGGAGTGATCAATTGAGAAATACATCCAAAATAACTGGATTGTCAAGTTGTTTTAATAAATTTTATTTAACTGAAGGTAATTTTTTTTTAATTTTCCTCAAGACAACAAGGAATAGATGTCGTAATGAATTTTACCTTTATAAAGAACTCCTCTGAATCTTCCTCAGTATTTGTAGGACTTCGACTCTGGATTTCCTATGTTTATAATTTGATAAATAATCAGTTTCTTTCTACATTTGTAAATTATATTTAAATTGTTACTTTTTATTTAATACATGTTTATAAATAAAAAGTAACAATTTAAATATCTGTCAAATGCTTTCATGCCCGGGATCATTGCGAGTGATCCCAGCGATAGGATACATATAACCTATAATCCAAAAATAACCATGATTATATAACTATGTTATCATGTAATCATAACATAGTTAGTCATGATAACCTATGGAAATTGCTTGACAATTTCCAAGATTTGGCGAGCGGGAGCAAGCAGGGAGCCCCTAGTTTGATAAAATTATACAAGAAATTAAACTAAAGAAATGAACAGTTCAAAAAACCCATTAGCTGTTTTTCAAAGTTGTTTCATAGCGTCGTTTTAATTTAGACAAAAATTCATTAAAATCCAAAAAAAAAAAATTTCTATCACTATTACTTAAAAATTATTTTGGTGTCAACCGAAAACCAAAAGTGACATCATTAATGAACTAAACATGTTATTTAACGTTACAGATGAGTTTATGGGAAGGAAAACATTGATTTATTTGAGCTCAAAATGATCCGTAATAAATTGTTATTTGAGACTAAGGCAGTTATCTTTTGAGTTTCAAGATTAATATAAATTAATTTCCTCGTGAAATTATTACTTTTTGAAAGGTTTTTCGGATAAATTGAGATGTTAAAGCACTTTTAAGTTAGGCATTCTTAAGTAACTTTCTTCCTGCTTAGAGGATTATTTCACCAATTTTCAATAATGATAGCATTGGTAGAGGAAAACAACAAAGATTTCTGGAATAGAAATCGGGTTTTCACATGTTAATTGATATCGATCCTGATAAAGTAGTGATGTACCTTTGAAGTCTACTCGGTAAAATTTGTGACTAGTTTCGTTTCTACCTTAATCTAAAAAGTTGTGCAATAATACAACTTTCCATGTGATTTATAAAACACTGAGACCTAGTTCATTCTATAAAGAATATTCACTTAAATTAATAGCTCGATACCGATAGATATCTTAGACTGGCTTTGAAACAATTAAGGTTGTTCCATAACTCGGTTGGCATTACTATTACAGAATTTAGAGGCCTAATCATTATTATTAAGCCCAGTTTCGGAACACTATAATCAATTTCGAATTTGCGAAGCTCCAAGGAATTCAGTTAGGTTCTCTTTGAACTATCAATTAACTTAGTGACTTTTAATACTGATCAATTACCCTTAAGAGAATAAACCTGTAAAAAATTATGTGGAATGGTAAAACATGGTCCCTATCTGGACATCAAATGACCGTCTCGCATTCAAGCAATCCTTAAAATTCTTTAGAAAAGTATGAATCTAATTTATGCGCCTTTTTACTGATGCGAGGAAGGTAGGTGAAACGAACCAATCAGATGGTGTTGTCCGTAACATTTTCACTCGTGTCCGTAATTCTACGATTAAAAGTATATCACATGCTTATTTCATGAAAAGTTGAAGACGCAAAAGTAAAGAACATTTAACATTTCCTTGGATTTAAGTTCTATTGTATAAAAGAAAAATAAGTAATACTTCCCCATAATCGAGATTTTGTGTTCTAAAGTAACGACATTTGTGTATAGAAACAGTGATCTAAAAAATGAGTTGATGCAAAAATTCACATTTACCATATTTAAAACAAATTAAAATATAAAAGAATGACCTACTGGAATGGGTGCGACCACGATACGAATCCTTCATTTAATGTTACAATCACACAGGGGTACAGCCATTCATTACAACATTTAAAGTCTCTTAAAATAAGACTACCATAACATTAAAAAATACACAAACTAAATCATATAGGAAGATAAAATTGAGCTGTTATTTAATCTGATTGGTAAGAATAAGAATGCGTTGTGCAATGTCTGTAAGCACTCTAATAACCAGAAAAAGCTTAGAGTTCACGAATAAACTTTTAATCTTTTCTTTAAAATAAAAGCTTCAATTCTCTTTCTTTATTCTTCCCTCTTCACCTTCCGAGATGGATTAATGTAAGTTTCGATTTAATTAAAAAAAATGTTTAGTCTAGTCTCTTTAATTTGAGGAAACAATTAAATTTTGGGCCTCTTAGCCATGGTTAGCTCTCTTAAATCAAACTGTGTTATTATAGCTGGAAAATTTGTCTTCTAGTGTTCCAATCTTAATTTTCAATGAATGCCAATTCATAAACAAATTGAAAGAAGCTATAATTAAATTTTACCTGGTAAATTAAAAAAATGTTCACGACATGTTGTGGTGAATTTGCCATTTTGGAGGAGATGCTAATCTCTAAGGAATACGGAAAGAAAAATTGAATAAAAACATTTTCCACGAGAAAACTAGATTCAACTTTTGTAAATATAAACTCAAATTGTTTCTAAAAATGGAAAAATTGAGTAGAGGGTTAAATATTATTCTACAATTTTCTCGGAAAATTCCTACCTGTAAAAACCGTTATAATTTCAGTCAATTTGAATGCATATTATTCTTTCTGTGTATAGCATTTGTGGGCATTGATAACTTTTTACGTGTGTAAAAATGTTTAATTCGACGACATTGAACATTTACAATTTCAATAGTCCTAAAAGTAATGGACATAGAATCCTCGACACACCTTAATTCAGACACATTGATTAAAATTCATCTTACAATTTACATGTACGTCCTTTGAACAAATAAAAAACATCGCACAATGTTGTAATAACCTACGTGTAAATAACTAACCTAATACAAACAATCAAAAAATATCATCTGCAAACTTATTAAAAATACCTTTGAATTATAGTATATTTTCATCGAAATATGTTTGTTGCTTGAGCAATTTTTGATTATGTAAGCTGAAATTCAGTCCGAATTTTATACATTTGTAAACATAGAGACAAAACAAAATATACAAGTTAGCATGCGTGAAATAAATAAATCTCGCAAAACACTGATTTTTAATCTCTCAATTCTCTTATAGCAAAATTCCAGTTTTGAGAAGTTGAGAAATAATATCGTATTTATTGATATTTAGCCTCACCAATTGGATTCATATTATCCCCTCCAAGATATTAAGAATCCGTCAGCTTAGAGCAGAAACTCATTAACAAAACATATCTTTTTTTACTGTATAAATGTTTGAGACTAAATAAAAAGTAATTAAGCATTTTTAGTGTTATATATATCTCCTTAACAGATCAGAATACGATAATGCATTTCCTATCACGAAAATAAGCATTTATGTGTCTCCTAAAAAATGTCAGTTAATGGGTTGTATTTTAGGCGCAGAAGCTATCTTTGGCCAAGCTGTGCCAAACACAGTACGGATTGTAAGTAATAGTAGTATACATACACAAGGAAAATTTTACTGACTTGGGAGATGAAAATATACTCAGGATTTAATCTGCGTCGCCAACAACTCCAAAAAAATGTCAGTTAATGAGTTTCTGCTCTAAGTCGATGACATAGATATAGATCACCTCAAAACACTATTTAACAAAGTGTTAGAGCAATCTCTAAAACTGCTTAAATTGGATTACTGGGCTGGTCCCTCGTTGTTTCAAGAACCAAACCAAAGATGCAAATTGAGAATTAAAGAAAAAGAGTGTACTTACGTAATTCGCTAGAACGCTTTTCGCATGATTATGGGCGACCCTCGTCGATTCTATTATGTTTGTACACAGTTCATCCTTGACCTCCGTGGAAAGGCCTAAAAACAGCCGTACCGTCATCTCAGGAAGGGATAATTGACAAGGGTTTCTCCACCGTGGGGCACGAGTGGGCCTCCCCGCAACGGTCCTCGCTGTAATGGGCCTCGCTTCAGTGTGAGAGACAAGGAATATATAAAGCAGGCTGAGCCCGAGACATCCTGAAACACAAGATACCCGTCTACAGTGAACAGAAGTGGAAGCGGATGTGTCGTTGACATTAGCGATTCTAGGCATCAGTATTCGCGTTTTCCGATGTCCGTCAGCTAATCTCGAGAAAGGCAAACGCTCTATTTGCAGGGGCTGCTGGACCTCCGGCTCATTTGGGGAATGTCATAACGCGCGCACAACACACAGAGAAGTCTTGCGAGTCCAGGGATAGTTCTCCGCACAGCCTCAGCGACGTCCGCGCGATGTTCGACCGGCACTGCGTGAACCAGTAGTGGGATAGCCAAAGTCGAGAACTACTGTATGCATCGCTGCCATGGTTGCTTGAATCTTACTAGGCGAGGTCATTTCACGTCGAGTGGAGTATTTGTTTTCTCGCCTTCTCTTCCCCTCTACAACAACTGGAAACAGATCCGAAAGTTACCGATTCCCGAAACCCGGTGCGCGCTTTTTGCCGAGAGATCGCTTTTTGAATGAAGAGTCTCGGACACGCGTCGCTTATATAGCCCATTCACCAAAAACACGATTAACAGTGGGGAAGAGGATGGGAGGAGCGAGTGGTTTTTCACTTTTTTTCTCTCTGTTTTTTGCTCTTTTTATTGTTTGTTTTCTCGTCTTCGGTATTCCGGATTCGGGATAGAAAATGAGGCGAAACACGTGGGTTTTCGGATAGAAGGGTTGCCAACTGCGCGACCACGAGGATTCGCACAAAACTGTTGCCTCTCGCTCGCCAAATCGATCGCCGGCGGGACAGATGCGTGAGCTCGGAATCACGTGATGCGCTGGGACTAAAATTCAAACCCGTCTATTTAAAAACGAGTTGACATCAAAACACGTTAGATTCGGTTTCTTTCACTAAATTTACTCGACTGGGAAGAAGATTTGTGTTATTTTAACTGGCTCCGTGTCTATTTTTGCTTCAGGGCCGGCCTTGCGAAACACGGGACCCAATTCGATCAATATCTCTAAAGGGCCCCCCACAAAATATCAAAACCACCAATCCATAGTTTCCTCAAATGGCGTTTTGAAAAGAAGTGAAGTGAGAAGTTGACATTAGATGGTTGTTTGGGTCTTATGGCGCAAGGGTCATAGTTGACCAAGCTGTGCCAAACGTCAAGTAAATGACAAGGAACTCTTTATCAACACAGAAGAAACACAGGAGGAATCGAAACTGACATTAGAAGACATGTTGGAAAAAATAAGTTATATTCCAGAATGTCATGTAGAGAACTCAAAGCATCATATTCTTGAAACTGATTTGATACAATATAAAAACGGAAGCATAAAATTTGAGAATGTATATATAGCAGGTATTCAGAACAGGAAAAGGATAGACTAGAAAGATCCAGTTTTTTTAAGTGAAAAGCATGATTCAAACAAAGAGAAAACTTGTTTAATAATAAACATATCTTTTTCGAATTCCACTCATGTAGGGACTCTCTAAGTGTTCTGGGTCCTATTTGGGAGAATCGGTGGAATTGTCTTAAGACGGGCCTGATGCTTATAAAGCAATGCGGAGGAATTGATTGTTGCATTTAACAATAGCCCCTTTTAAAATTTAATATTATTGGGAATTAAGAGGAGTGTATAATTAACATACGTTCAATTGCAACTAAAAATCATACTTTTCGGATAGTTTTTAATTTTTCAGTTGATTCCAACTCGCAAATTTTCCTCGAGACTAGAAAGGAAAGAAGTAACCGCGAAAAACCAGAAAACTAAATATATGTACTTTTTCTCGTTATTTATTGTAATAATTTCAAAGATAGTTCAAAATATTGCAAATTTATTTCATCCTTCTATACTAGTTTTCAAGATAAGCAAATGAAATCTTTACAAGTTTAAACAGAAAACTTGTGCTTCAGCTTTTTCACAGTAAAAGAATGATCAGGAGTATGGAACAATAATATGGGAATAAACGATTCCCATATTGTTTTCAAATTTTTATATTTAAAAAATATTTATAACAGAACAACGCGGATAAACACGTAATTAGGATTCTCTGCTTGTTACTAAGATATTTAGGCATATATGGAATCCATTTTAGAGTATTTTCAAGTACTCTGTTGTATATTACTTTCACCTTGCCCTTTAAAACCATCTGATTATTAAAATATCCTATTCAATTGCTTCGAACTCCAACATTCAAGTACCATTTAACATAGATTTCCACATCTGAGCTTAATGAAGTTGGAAAGTTTACCTCCAAAACCAACATACTAAATTTCACGTTTTCATATTTAACAAATGTTATTTTTATAAAACTTCTGGGAAGTTATTGCACTATCTGCAGTTATTGTAAAGTTCCATTATCTACCTTTCTACGAGTTTTTAACTCCTGACAGCAAATTTCAGTTTTAAAAAAATTATAACGTCATAAGTTAACAGTTTAAAACATTTTAAAAAGCTATATTAGAATTGAAGTTTTTTCTAAACCGTACCAGCAAAAGCACACAAATTACATAATTTCAGAAGTTATTAAAAATACTTTACAACTCGATTCTATTTACCTCATGCAGAATGACTAATGCATAGAAACTGCGACACAAGATATCATTTCAAAGATATATATTATACATTTTATTATCCAAATTAAAACATTTTCTGTTACCTAATATTTTCCGTAATAGTTATCTTACTAACACTAAAACTCTCAATTTTATTACGCATTCGATCTTAAAAACTGAATCAATGAGGACAGTGTATTCAAAGCTAAAGATTTTTCTAAAACGAAAATTCCTGCCTCAAAATTAACGTTAGTTAATTTTGTCTCTTCAAATTCTCTTCCAATGCTCGAAAGTTTCCGAGGGTGATAAGCGCGCCAATTGTGGCAGCCGCCGTATACCTGAGATGTCAAGTAGTCAAGTGACGTCATTTCGGAAGCGCACACCACGACCCTATCATTGGCTGGTACCGGTGACGTTGGATTGGGCCTGCGTATGGAAGATGTGGAGAGGGTTCGATAAGAAAAGCGCGCAAAATGAAGCTTCCTATTGGAGAAGGTAACTAAGTTGTAGTAATGATGTCATGAATGGAACCAAAAATTGATAAGCGGGAATTCTAGAAATGTTGGAGTAGCGGATGTGGGCGTGCGGAAGGAACAGTCTCAATTTGGAAGATAAAGACGGAAATCGTGGAATGTCTCACACCTTGTGAGCACGTTTTTGTTGCACAACATGGAAAAATTATAGGTCGCAAGTTAAATTTAATCGAATAATTATGCGCAAGCATTTCATACAATGTGATTTAACTGATGAACAGAATCATCGAAAACAAAATGAATACATTTTACAACTGACTTTTAATCACAGCATAAATTTAATTTTATCACACAAGGGGAAGGGTACCGAGTCAAAAGTCTTACTCTTCATAGAATATCAGGTTGGTTGGT
The DNA here is from genome assembly GCA_933210815.1 of Meta bourneti. Lineage (NCBI taxonomy): Eukaryota > Metazoa > Arthropoda > Arachnida > Araneae > Tetragnathidae > Meta > Meta bourneti. The sequence continues at coordinate 41,959,190 of OW119926.1, read as the reverse complement.
TTTTGTGACGGCAAGGCTCACATTTGGTCAAGCTTTGCCGAACAACGTCAAGTAAATGGACACACATCCAAGGAAAGTTTCACTGACACAAAAGAGAAATACACCAATATAGGAATCGAACCCAAAGAACATCAGGACAAAGAAAACCAGTAAACAGAGTTTACACGTTTCAAACATTTTAGAATTAAATGCTCTACATAAAAAAGTACAGGTTGGATTTGATATTCATCACGCTCTCTTTAACGTACAAAACATGTAACTGGTTACCTCATCTTCCTGGTTATGCATATAAGTTCAGAAACAGATGAACCAGTTCGTAAATGTGTGAGGAATGTTCTTACTTTCCCAAATAACAAATATCTCTTGAGTGATTAGATTTTCATGAGACAGAAATAAAAATATTTATCAGCAAATGATAAACTGAAAGACGATTTATCTCTCTATCTCTCTCGAAAGGAGTAACTGGCTTTACGAGCATAACAAGAAAGGTATCATTGCTCGAAAATTCGCTTCTCCGCCCGACACGAGAGTCAAATAGTCTTTTGTGTAAAAGAAACGCAGCTCCTCAAAATTTCAGTTAATGAATTTCTGCTCTGTCGACGATATTTCTTGAAAGTCAAACAGCAGTTATTTGAAATTAGTAAATATTTTTAAGTGGATCTGATAACATTAATTAGACACTTTCATCAAACAACACTTGTGACAAGAAAGTAATGAAGGGCACTTATTTTCTAATGTCCTGTTTATTCTTTATTCTGTCCATTTAATAATACATTTCCACAATACATTTTAACGTATACTTAAATCAATTAACGAATTCCACTTTAATTTAAGAAAGCAAGTGAATAAGTATTAAGCTATAAAATTACTGAATAAGTATTAATTTATAAAATTGCGACGAGCTTCAAAATATGTCTACCATGAATTAAAATATGAAAGTACGAAAATAATTTCAGATAGTTTGCATAACTTGTACCGTATTCTTTCTCTAAGCACTCTTCTGCACTCTATATATTAAGTAAAATACAAGTTCTTGCAATCAAATGAGCCATTCGCTTTGAATGCTGCAATGTGTGTTATGAAAAATATTCAATGTATCGAAATTTTCTGCAATAGTTCTACTGTAACAATCACACGGTTGATCCAAATGTTTTTAGCACAGCTTTATTAAGGAGCTAACTAAACTTATCACTAAACAAATTGAATACAAAAATCAAAAACACAAAAAGAAGCTTCTTCGAAGTTGACTTTTCGTAACAATTTTAATCGCTTTACTAAAAATGCTAAAATGCGCAGTTTAACTTAATTTCTTGTAACTAGTTCAACCGTGGTTATTTTAAAAATTCATCTTCCAAACGTATCTAGTGAACCGAAAGCTACAATTAACAATTCGCTGTACACGGATATTTTAGTTTTGTGCAAGTGGAATAACCCATACAGACTGACGTATTCAATCGAAAATGAAGCCAAATGTCTTTCATCAACTAATCCATACATTAAGAAAAAATTACAACTCCAAGTCAAAACAATAATAAATTATTTGTTATTACTTAATTTGATCTCCAAAATTACTTTATTAACTTACTTTTATTTGCGATCCCACAGCAACGCCTTCGTGAAGAATGCGTGAGAAAATTCCTAGAGATCATTTCTTCGGTTTGTTGATGGTTAAGTCTTCTGAACAAATATAAACTCTAACAAGAGAATCTCGATACTTATAGGCACAATTTCGACACCATACACACCCTGTTCTGGTGATTGGTCAGTATATTTAATTACTAATAAATTAAAATATCGCTTTGCCTTATATGTGAAGTTCTATAATTATCTCCTTATAAGGAAGCCAGTACACATCTTTGATAACGAATAAGTCCTTGATTGAACGATTTCACAGCCATTCACAGCAATTTTCAAATTTGGTGCAATGAACATCTCCAAAGTCCATATACTGATAAGATACTTTGTTGTGATTGGAAAGCAACCCCCCGTCCCTCCACGACGGAGGGGACTAGCTTTTGTGAGTACAAGTCCTCCCAAATGGTGTTCATTTTCTTCTATCCCCGTATCCTGTATGTAACAACATGTTCATGGGAACAAACATGTTCAAACGAGTGTCCCTTTTATTTTTAATTAACTTATATGGATAGGACATCTACTCGAATCTTAGAGGAACCATAGATGAACCAGATTTTCGAATGTTATGCAGGACCGTTCCTGATTGTTGTACTGGGCGTGCACCTGTACGTAGTCAGAAAAAAATAGGTTCAAAAAGATAAGAGCAGTATGTATTCGATTTTAAATCAATGTCCAGCAATAATGTCTCCGATATTATTAACATGCATTGCTAATAAGTTAATATCGGAAAATTATACTTCGATTAATACTCATTCGATTATTAGAGGCGATTGTAATACTTAAAAATTTGCATTTCTTATTCTTTAGATTAGAACGCTCAAAATGCAATCGTCAAAGGCTGGAATAAATTCAGGAGATCTCACGGGTGATCACACCCTTCCCGAAATGATTTCGTAGTTAGAAGGTTGTCAAAGGATTCATGCTGAGTCAAGTTATATCAGAGAAAATCGAAGTTTTGAAAATTCCTCAGATAAAAATACATCCGAATAGGTCAAAAATCTGAAAACAGTCGGAAGAATAGCTGAACGCAATACTCATTTAACATGACGGCGTTTAGGGAACCGGAATAAAAACTGCGCCATACGAAATTATTTTCTAACTACGTGCTTGATGAAAGGCGTTCTTTTAGAAAGTTGATAGTTTCTGCAAATGGGAATGGTCTGTTGAGATTTGCACGTGGGCAGCTAATACCTCAGAAACAGACCTAATATTAAATTCTGTTCAAAACAAATGGGAAAATATAGTGATAGTTGGTTGGGTTTTTGGCACAAGGCCACATTTGGCCAAGCTGCGCTAAACAACGTCAAGTAAATGGAAATAAAGGAAAGCTTTATTGACACACACAAAAAGAGAGAAATACACTCAGGGAGGAATCAAACCAGCGCCGTCTATAACTCGCAGGTTGCTGGTTGCTAGCGCAGTGGGCAAACTCACTGAGGCACGACGGCCCCGTGGAAAACAGTTAACTGAAGAGAAATTAATCAAATAACGAAATGTTTGAAAAAATTTTGAACTTAAAGTCGTTATTCTAACAACTGGAATTAAGTTTTAAACATTTAAGGAATATGTTGTCAAAGTATTTTGTCAAAATTGTTACCCAATTTTATTTTAGATTTACTGACAAATTTTCGTACCTTTATTCATTATTCAACTTCTAACTTGAAAGGCAGGGTAACTTTAAAAGCCTAATAGTCGATGTATGAAAAGGGTATCGATGTATCAATCCAAAGGAAGAGTGATATAATCTACTCAATATATTTTTCTTAACGAGTGGAGTAGTAGTGCAGTATTTGGGGTACAAATGAATACAAATGCAGATTTTTAAAAAATTCAGTTTCCAATGCCACTTGAGAAAAATGTATCATTAAACTAGTTCTGTAGTTTTAAGCGTTGTAGTCATTTAATGGCACTTCGTTTTTCCTTCAAACCATCAAACCCGCGCCGATCTGTGCTGAATATCCTTAATTGCTATATCTATATGGCAGTGTCGTTACCTAGTTTCGAGTTGGCTTAGATTTTTTTCCCTGTGCTAATTTCTATCTTCCAGATTTCTCATTGTCTTCTGTCATATCATACTGCTAAAGAAATTCATCAGAGCGTCGAGAACTTTTCCGTGTAACTTTAGCATTCTGTAGCTTCTAGCTCAAATTAAGCAAATTTAAACTTCGCCTCAAAATTGGCGAATTAATCTTATCGCAGTTGATTTTCTATTTATACCCGTTTGTTGCCATTCGCCATTATACAAATAACGCCGATTTCTATGCCACGTACATTAGTGAAATATAGATTTTTTTCTGAATATTTTTTCGCTCCACTGCCTAACCCTTGCGATTCGAATTTTATTGCGTGTATGTTTATAAAAAGCTGTCTGTAATGCGAGGAAATGAGAAATTGCCGCAAAAATATGGAAAAGGGGAGAAATAATGCAACTTTTCTAATATAATGAATCAGATTAAAAGTTACAAAGTCTCGGGACAGCTGCACAGCGATCCCTACAGCTCTTGATTCAAACAATAAGTGCTTGTGGTTTCAACTTGACCACACACTACTGCTCACCGCAAGCAACCCTGCAGCTGACTCGAGCGCTTTCTAACTTGCTCGTGCAAAGGATTTCGCTTCAATGTTCATCCGCTACCAATACGAGGTCGTTTCAAATAACATTTGGATTCGCGGTCTAATAACAATACACTTTATTGCTTGGTAAAGGTAGACAACATTTACAAGATTGTGTGAAATAATTTATATTAAGGTTAATTGGTTGGGTTTTTTGGCGCAAGGGCCATATTTGGCCAAGCTCAGAGGCATAGCTGAAGGGGGAGGTGACAGGAACGACGGCCCCAATATATGAAGGTAGGACAGTTCTGAAATATTTATTAGAAATATTTGCGGTTTTTCGTTGAGAAAAAATGCTTTATTATTTACTAAAGCACAATTTTTTCTAGTCTCAGAAATATTTTCCAAACTATGCGTTTGAGTTGAGTGATTTCGATTACTTTAGAATACAGCGTTTAAAATCAATTCCTTTCAAGTAGTCCCCTGCAATCGTATAGCTATTCCCAGAGAAGTCACAAAGCAATAATGTTTTCACAAACGTCTGGAGAGTACAAAGCAAGACAGGAAGGCCTTTTCTCCCCCTTACATGCATAAATTACGGCCATTTACAGAAGTTTCATGAAAGGCAGAATCCCATAACATCGACAATCTTCAATTAATAAAAAACGCCTGAAGCCATGAACCTTAACTAGTAAAGTTAAGAGGAAAGGAAAAGGATTCACTATAAATAGACTTATAAATTAAAAGCTATTCAGTTTCATTTTTTCTCTATAAAACTCATTATTTAAGTATAGCATTTTCGCTGATCCCTCAATACAAATTATGTACCAAACATAATTTAAAATAAGTTCTTAAAAGTTGTACTTGCGTGTACGTGACCCTCGTATTCATTTAGGGTATCCAATTTTAAGAATCCATGTATCGACTACAACGAGACATTGAAATGTTTATTATTAAATCGATACTAATTTTAATAAAACCATAATGCATTTCCGAATTTTTGTCCAAATGTTTGATAGTAAAATTATTTATCAAGCATTTCTTTTATGCATAAAAAGCACTCGAGTCACTAGTTTCACTTTCAAGTATGTTGTCAGAAAAAATTTAAAAATTTAACTTAGATCAAATTAAAACTGAGATAAAAGTTAATAGTTTAAAGATGAAATAACTAATCCTTTGTTTTAAAACGAAATATATGGCAAAATTATTTTCTAGGTATTAGGTACACACAATGTGTGGTTCAATTCAGTTTTCCTAATTTCTGATGAATGTCTAGCTTTTTCACATGAAAAGGGAAAATAAACAAGCATGAAGAAAAGATAGAAAGGAAGTAAAATAATTTCAGTATACAGCTATAGCTTTAACGTGACACATAATAGACTACTGTCGAAATTGTAAAATCAGGGAGTGCTCTATGATATTTCATTGATTAGAATGTAAGAAATAGAAGATATCTGATTTTTAAATATGAATAGATCTCTCACAGAAATAATTAGGTATAACTACGTATTGAAATTTATTTACTTCCCTTATAAAACACTATCTGGATGTTATTTCACATTTAAAGATAACTTCACTTTTAAAAGATGTTATTTCACTTTTTTGGTACAGCTTGGACAACTCTGACCCTTGAGCCATAAAAGACCAATTAACCTTTAAAGGAGAAAACCTTTCAAGTAAATTAGCGAATATAGCATACTGATATAAAAATTATTTTTTTTAACTCTAAAAAGTATGTGTAAATAATAAAAAGAGTATAAGGTTATTGATAAACATTTTCTAACGTTATCTGAATGGATGACAGACTTCCCGTCACACTTTTAAAAATAATTCCTTAACTAGTGCACCAGACCTTCTTTTGATAGTTTATTCTGTTAGAAGTGGCAAAATGGTCCTCATGGTAACGTAAATCATATGTAACGAATAAGAAACATTCTGTAGTCATTAAAATCAGCTTTTAAATATTTCGCAATGCTATTTAATCTAAATAATAAAAAAAATGAATGTTTACGAATGTGAAATAAAACAAAGTTAATTCTGAAACAAGCAATACTATTTAAATTTTTTAATTATCTATACTTGAGCAAGGAGCTATTTTACGAAAACGTATTAGAAGTAGATGGAAATATATATTATTCCATCAAACCCCTAAGGTGGTTCCCAAATTATTGAATATCAGGGAACTTAATTCCAGGTCACTATTTGCAACTCAAATTTTCTGTAGACAAATATTTTGACTCCAAATATAAGTTAAAATGCTTTCTTTTTAATTTTTGATTGACTGGCATTTTATATTCGGTATCATATTTTCATGTGGAATTTTTTCCTCTCATAATGCATTCATAAAAAAGCAATCAAAAACTGGTGTTCGAGTTCTCATCCCGATTTTTCAAAATCAATACATTAAAAAGCAGTTTATGAATATTCTCCACAATTTAACCCTAACTTGACCTCTACAATTAGATATCTTTAAAGTACGTATTTTAAGGGCCTTTCGCTTTTAGATTCTTTCCACTCAACAAATATGTCTACCGCTTTCAATGACAAACTATTCCCCAAATTACTTCCAGTGACTCCTTGATATATTACCCACCCCAGATATGGATAATTAGCCCCTCGAGTGACAAAGAAATGAGACCCACTTAGCATGGAAGAAAACAAAACCAAAGAAAGAATTACGACGGGGGATTTTTCAACTGTAGAAAGAAAGAAAAATGAAAGAGAAATTACTTACCGAGAAACTACAGGATTTGAATTGTATCGTACGGAAGATAGACATCAATCTGTCTGTGAACAAAATTAAACGATGTACAACGCTTTGGTTCTACGAAAGCGATAATATCAGAACATATCGTTTCTCGAAAAGTGAAAGAAAAGAACACTGTACATGAAGGCAATTTATTTACTATTTCATTTTGCTCGCGCTTGAGTGGTTTCAGCAATTCCCATATCCTTCCATTAAAGGCCACGGTTTCATGGCGACATTACACATGCCACGGATCGGATTCTTTAAAAATTATTAGGAAAGAAGTTCTCTTTAAATGTCGTAGAAATGAATTTAAATGAAAGTGGGATAAACAGCGTTAATCCCGTATTTCAAATATCGAGCACTTTTATACATACCTTTGTTCTTGAAATATCTATTTCCGCATTCGTTTGAATCTCCTATCGATATATATTTCACTAAAGTACGTGACACAGAAATCGACCTTATTTTTATATTGTCCAATAGCAACAACGGATATAAACAATATAAACCGTTTACATTGTTTATATCCGTTACAGGATTCATTCGCCAATATTGTCGCTTAGTTTAAATACGCTTGATGTGAGCTATGGAGCTGCATAATATTGTTAAAACTACACAGAAGAGTTTGAAATTCTTTGGAAGTATATATAGCAGAAACACTTCAGTAGTCTGATTACAGAAGACAATGAGGAATCTGGGGGATAGAGAGCAAGATCATCAGAGCAGAATAGAAAATGTGAGAGAACACGATTTAAGGGTCGAGAAATTCCGAATCGCTTTTGAATAAGTGAATGAGATGAAAATGAAGTGAACTTTCAGAAGCTAATTGTAATCACATGACTGAGTTGCAGTTTTCACCAGGAACTTTATTGAAAACAAAAATTAACGCGAAAGAACACGAAATGCTGCTTTATATTTTTGATTAATTTTTATTCTATTCGGAGGTATGAACTGTGCATATCGATAATATTCATTATATTCATAAGTGAGTAATAACACTACCATCTATGGATATAAGCAATTAAGAAACTTGAACGCAGATGATGTGCGCAGGTCTGCGTTTTAATAAAAATGGGGTTTCCGTAAAGCAGCAGTATTTTGTAACGGTCCGCTACAGAAATTGATTAAAATAAAAAATATTATTTTTAGATTGAGGTTTATATTTTTCGTTACCGTTGCAGATATTTCAAAAAGTGGTTTGCATAAAAGCTAGCAACCTTTGCAAATCTAAAGGTTTGAAGGCATTCGTAGAAACCAAGTTAAAATAAATTTATAAAAGCTTAATAAAAACCTCTCAATTCCCATTGAAAAAGATCTTTCAAGAAATGCAATTGTATTCTTGATAAGTATATTTCCATGTTACGGTTGGTTGAGTTGGATTGTATGTGTGACTTAAAAGGGCCATATTTGGCCAAACTGCGACATCTATGTTATGGTAAAATAATTTAAAAACACAGCATGAAATAAAAAAATTATTATGTAACGAACTGGCCAAAAGAGAAGGTAAAGTTGAGTGCAGTAAACTAGAATTACAGAAAATTTATAGCAGTCGAGGATGCTGAAATAATTCTTGTGATGGAATAGAAACAAAAAATTGAAAGTTGTTACTTAATCAGTATCTGGTGTCATTGATAGTGCAGTGAATTCCAGAAAATATAAATATTTATTTTTAAATTGAAAAGTTCAATAACTTGTTAATTTTCAAGAATCTGAAACAGGTTGATATTCTGCAAGAAAAACAAGGGTACAGACTTGATTAAAGGTAGAAAGTTTTACTTAATAAGCTCGTTTAGCTTTCAGGAACTTGAAATTCAAAAGCATCACTTAAGAAATTATTTTAGGAAAACGTACAACTTATACAGCAAATTATTACATATTTTCTTTTTCTCAATCAATAATGATTTCTAACAAGCGTATAATGAAGTAAGTTTTCGGTCATTGAATTGCATTAGAACCTTGACCAAAACACTAGAATTACTTCTAGAACATTGCGCCGATCAAAGATGGCGATTCATTCCCGTAAGGATTTAAATGCTTATCAAAATACTACGAAAAATTTCTCTTGTGCATATCACCAAATATCACTAAAGTGATGCCGAACATTGATTTGCACTATTCGCTTGAAAAGGCGGTAGTTCAGCCGGTCCGGTGTACGTGAAGACACTACAAAAGATCTGACGTGACTCAATTACAAGATGGGATAGTTTCCAAGACTTAAATCCTCAATGGAAGTCTTTCTTGGATTATGGAGGCCGCAAATGGAATGAAACGATAAAAACAGTGGACATTTGAAAATGCGAAAAATTGAAAAAAGACGTTAGACAGAATAATGAAGCGGATAATTTGAAATATCTATTCGGTCAATAGCCACATTTTTATGTAATATACTTGGTTACTTAAAACATTTCCTATGTTATCTACTTTAAGGTTGATAAGTTCAAATTGTATTCTCAAAATACTGTTTTAAGTGTTAAGAAAAATGCGTTTAGAAACACTTGACGCTGATTTACGTAAATCAGTGCACATACATAGAGGCACAGAAAAACAAACAAATTAGTAAATTATTTACAAGAAAGTGGGAAATTGTTGCACCACCCTTAAAATGTTTCAAATTTTTAAAATATATACAAATTGTAGCATTATATCTGTATTTTATTGCATGATATACAATAACTACTGGTCACATTTTTTGCGGATATCTAAATCGGTGAACTAAGATTAGATTTAGAAAATTAAGTCAGTCATAAGTTTTTTGGGTTTGAACGTTCTTAACAGGATTTCACATAGATTTGTGGAAATAACAATGAAGGAAGAAGAGTGCGAGTAGTTTGATTTGTTTCTATGGTATTTTTGCTACATAAAGAACAAGGAACTAAATTCCACTCAAGATATTACTCAGATAATTGAATTTAATCATTTCAATACCACAGTAATTGAAGAAATTAAAAAAACTAATTGAACTTTAAGAAATGTGGGATCAGGAATATGTTAATACTATCTTTGGATCGCTTTTTGAAAAGATTTTCTCTTGGAGATAGGGTTGACATATCCATTGACCTAAAATTGGGTTGGAAAAGTTTATTTAAACGGCATACAATCCACACCGTTCGGTACCTACTTAGTTGTTTAGGTCTCTGCAAGCCGTTTTACCAAGAGGGGCATTGTCGATTAAGATGCAGTCAGCTAGCTTCAATTGGGCAAAACGAAAAAGGAACATAGACAAATAAAAGGTGCTTTTTCCTATAAACCGCAAAATTGAACCTCTGTAGCCGGAGTGACTGAAGTGCGTCGTCGAATTTAGGAAAAAAGCGTCTTGATTGCGTTGGTGGAACTATAAAACCTCCATCCAGTCAAAGGCTTTGGAGATGCATTTTTTATGTATGTGTAGGTAGACTTTACCGTAGGGATAGTATATTGAATGCTGAAAATGCGAAAAGATCTTTTCTTTCTACTGAAGCGTTGATTCGGAGCCAGGTTTGGCCTATTATGACATTTTTTGAAACGATGAAACACTTTGTCTACCAGTCAAAACAGTAAGCATGTAAACATGTATCTCCTTTCAGCTGTATACTGTACTAAAGCTCAGTTTTCACAGAAGCTTCCCTTTTGGTTTTTGATCAGTGCGCAAAAATACGTCATAGAGAACATAACTATGTTCCTGAGCTGAGAATAGCTCTGACTTTAACAAAATTGAAAATTATGATCAGAACCAGAGGGAAAAGTTTCTAATGGGAAGTACCAATCTCAAAGGCAGTTAGTTGCAAGAGCAGTTTATGCTTTGCAGCAGCATCTGGATGAAACATACTCTCAGAATTTCATTAAGTCTATGCCACACAGATGTACAGCTTTCATCAAGGGAAAGGGAGATTTAATGAAATGCAGTGACTTATTTCTTTGCTTTATGATATAAAAATAAACTAATTAGATGGTTCCTGGATCAGCTTTTTAAATTCGTATAGTATTTTTTGGAGAAACAGGCCATTAACTTATAAATATAATTCACAAGTGCATATCCAGTATTGCTGCATAAAGTAACGCATTAAATATTTTAATTTTATTGCTCGTTTTGTGTCGTTCAGTACACAATATTGTCCAAAGGCTATCTTCATTGCTCACCAACATTGTTTTTTATGGCGCAAAGGCCAGATTTGGTCGTTCTGCGCCAACCAAAAGTATGTTTAAAGATTCGACGCTATTGGAAAAAGTGCTATTGCGAAAATTTAGGTATTCATTTTGGGTGTTCAGACTACGAATAGGATTGGTACGTTTAGTATAATATAAAATATTTAATACTAGTCTAGAGCCGTATCTGGGTGAAATATCTAAAATTAGTTTTTGAGTGGTGTCGACGATACGAAATCGTTCGGTGATCTTATGTATTGATTGAAGAACAGGAATTTCACTGAACGAAATGGTGCCCTTAAAGACATACCATATAAGGTCAAACTCGACTCATTCATTCATCAGACCTTGGTACTCTAGACTGTCAACGTTTACACCTTCACCTATCTGAACTCCTTTGTAAGAAACGAGCTACAGAAAGATTAGCAGTTATGATTTCTAGTGACAAAACACCGACTCAGAGAGAAGCGGAATGCATTATCCGTGATAAGAGACGGTTGTGGTTTTATCTCGAAAAGAGGATCTCACTACAGAATGACTGGAATGTCCTGGGAGAGGAGAAAGGGGTTGAAATTTTTATCCTCGGAAATCGTTGAAAGCGGATGTCCCGATATTCGCCGCACTAGATGATCGATGTGGATGATTTAGTCTATTAAAAAAGTCGAAACTGGGTTTCTTATTAAGCTGGATACGCTGACGGTTATTCAATTTCTCGTTGAATATGAAACTTGTAGTTCCAAAATCATTAATCCTTAAATGGGTTGGCTCACGAGAACAGGATTCTTTTGTCGGTTTTTCTGGTTCTGAGATACCACATATCCGAAAAGAGTACCCTTTTTAGTTTTCAGTGGATTTAGGTCTACGTGCTTCTAAAATATGGAAACCGTTGCAAAAGATTGGAAATAAAGATTTAAAACTAAAGCTTAAAATTAAACATTCCATTAAAAAGCTGTTATAATATTATATTTGATTTCTAAGGCCAAATTCATAAGATAATTTGTAATTATCATTATATTAATATATAAGGGTTATATATATTATATTAAACCCTTATATATTATTAATACAAGTATATAAGGGTTTTTTTTACTAGAGTCACCCTGAAATGCCGGATATTATAAGGCAAAAAAAACTATTTAAAAAATTTCATTACACAACCGGACCTTTTCTCATAAGCCAAATAAGTTCAAATTACATTCTAATATGCATATTTTTAGTAAAATATGGTTTTATATCTGAACAGGTGTTGGAATTAGATTGTTTTTGTGACTTTCTGTAAACCCAAACTTCGTTCATTTAAGTAAATAGGTTTAAATTATATTATATTAGATAGAGAAATAAAAAATAAAGGTTCCATATTTTAAAGATATAATTACGCAGATGACTTAAAATAGGAAGAAACTTTCTCGAAGACGTCTTTTAAAGCTATAAGACGATCATTCATTCAATCGGTTGTACAGAAAATTCAAAATGTATTGAACTGCAATTATAATAACAAGCCACTTTCATATTACCCTCAGTATATCTAAATTTGAAAAAAATTAGGACTGTTTTAAAATTATGTATATGAACTATTTGAAAATTATCATTCACAAATTATTGTAACTCGGTGTTGTGTGAGAACTCTATTACCAAAAGGAATTAAAAGCTATCAAGTCCATATTATCAAACATGGAAACTCCCCAATCGCAATAAATTCTTTAATTCTCTGAGGGGTTCACACGCATGAATTCGTTCTACAACCTGCCGTATTCTCAGTATGACTTCCAATCTATTTTCAGCTTCCAACATAATTTTTCCTAAGATTCTTTCAATCGTTGCATATGACATCCAGTGTGTTGGGGAGATTGGTTTGTTGGGTTTTATGGCGCAAGGGCATATTTGGTCAAGCTGCGTCAAACAACGTACAGTAAATGGACATAAACACACAAGGGAGTTTTATTAACGCAGAAGAGAAATACACCCAAGGAGGTTAGGTCCTTTGTGCTCTTTTAATCGTATATTACTTTTACTATTGTTAAAAACAAAGGATATATCTAAAATCTGCACGCGTATTGTCTAATTAAAAGATTAGACACAAACTAAAATAGTTATCAATCCTTGCCGATCAAAACTCCTTGAGTAATACTTCGATAAAATGATATACTCTCATCAAAAATGTCTAAAAAGTCACTCATATGCAAATCCAGGGATGCAATACCATTAGGAGATTAAGATCTTGCGATCAATCATTTAATTTCTAGGTAAAGAGCAGAGAGAAGGCACGAGTCAAATCAATTGTGAGTGTGCCCCATCACAATAAATTTATTCATTCATATAGCGCCGAGATCTTATCTGCTGGCACTATTTCACGCCTGCGTGCATGCTGAAAGATCTTCAGTGTTTTCAGTCACATCAGTGAGAATGGCTATATTATTCTGGTCTGGCTAGTGAAAGGGTTACGCACGACGCAGCACGTAACGATGGCAGATAATCCAGCTCAACCCCTTCGGCACTAGGCAAAGGAGTTTCTTCTTTCCCGCTGACTTTCTCCATTACTGGCCACCATCCTTTTCGACGACTTCTTTTTTACTTATCAAAAAACCACTTTATCGCTAAGCTATCACATCCACGATATTTTTGTAAACAAAGTATTTTTCATTTTTCCATCATAAAAAAACGAAGCTTATACAAAAGAAATTTCTTTGAAGGAAAAATTAAGTGCTTAAAAAGAAGAAAAGGGGACTTGTCAGCCGAGAAGAAAAAACTTTAAATTCATGTGAACATGTTGGGATTTTTGTGAGAACTTAAGTTTAATTTAATTGAAAATTTTTATAAGGATATTTAAGTTGTAAGGGATAAAAACAAAAAAATCGGGTTAAGGTCTCTGGTGTAGATATAATTTCAATTACACACTAAACCCATTTAACTCTCTGGATGCAACAAGGTTTTCTAGTAGTGTAGTTCTGCTTTTACCTCACAACACACGACTAAATAACTGCATAGATGAATTGAAAGAAACCTAGGAAAAAGTATTGTTCAAGAAGGTCAAAACTGGTTATAAGTCATTCTGGGAATACTGCAGGTTGCAGAAGGGATATATGCGTGGGATCTTCTCAGAGGGTTAAAGTTAAGTGCATTTAAATACAATTAGTCTTGCTTTGATCTTGAATCTGAGAATATTAAAGCTACAATAGTCCTTGTCTCACGTCATGCTTTTCTATCAAACATGCTGAATACAGTGTGGTGATTCTTTATATTGCCCTTCAAAATATGGAATTAATTTTAATATACGATTTTGAAACATTTATAAATACTGAATCAAGATAGTACAAATTTGATTGATTTTCTCAGTAAATGGCTGGTTTTACCAGTTAACGAGTGATATGTTTTATATTGCTTTATAGATTAGTGCAATATGCATGTGACAAATACTTGATGTAAAATATGTGAAAAGTTATCCTATTAAAAGCTATTTTTGTTTAGGCATAGCAGCATTTTTTCAATATTTTTTAAAGTATGCCAAAATATTTACGTCTTAGATTCGTTATCATTACTATTATTTTCATATTTAGAGGGAAAGTTGAACAAGAAACCCATTGCAGAAAATTCGAATGGAAAAAGTTGGTCCACATTTATTTTATTCATTTCGTGCAACGCTAAGCCGTGTGCCAGCCAGATTCCTTCTAAATTATTAAATTAAGTCAGACAACGAGACAAAATTTACTCTGGTATTAAAATGAAATCGACTAAATCTCAGTACTGTTTTCCGCAATAAATAAAAGACTACACCTGAAATCATAATAAATACTGACTCATAGATGATATATGATCTCGGTCAGTCGATGGTGAAAAAAATATAAAACCATCAATCACGTTGTGGATTTACATATTTATGTTTAAATTACTTCATAGTTAATCAATTTCAATGTGATATTTGAAAAAAAAGGTATTCCAATCTCAAAATACATGCTTGGTTGAAAATAAATACTTTTTACTCACCGTGCACGTATAAACACATGTTAGAAAATGCGAAATAAATTCTTGTTGGTGTTAACGCAATAGCTTCCGAGGTGATATTCGTGAAGATATCAAATATTCCATCCTAGTTTTAGGAAATTTATTTTTTGACACACTTTTGTTAGCTAAGAACAACAATCTATGGTTAACTTCAGATGTGCATAAAAGTTCAATATTTTCAAAACAATAGAATTATATTTTTCTTCGGATTGATTCAATTTTATGGCGCAAGGGCCTAGTTTGGTCAAGCATATTTTATTTTAAAGTCGACTATATACTAATGAGGAAAATAATAAACCGACCAAAGATGGAGAAATGTGGCAGTAAAGTGTCAACTTACCACACTTACGATCTCTTACCGATTCTTATCGAAAGAAAATGACGTCACACAGATACATACAGCATTTAAATGTAGGGTGAAATTGTAATCGCTTGTCGTGTCACGTATTTACAGAGCAAAACAGACTCTTTTAGAGAAAGAACGAATTAAAACAAAGAATGAAAGGATACGAAATTTAAAACTTTTAATTACATACCCAAGTGGGTCATTTAAACTTTACTCTCTATAGTGCCGATAGCTTTACACGATATATTCTTTCTTTTGCATAAAATGTGCACCATTTCTGGGAGCTATAAACACTGTTCTTTTACGGTATTCAAAACTTTTAGTGGCATTACTTATGAAATTACACCTCATGCAAAGTCATATTAACACAATTAAGATTGGCAAATGCAATATATACAATATATTCAAATGAACATGCGAACACAGGTGTGAATGTGCATTCGGTATTTTTGGTTTCTCTACAACCAGTCTCATTAAGCCACTATTTTATTAACGAAAAAACTATCCGAGATGTAGGTAGTGTAGGTTTGATTCCTGTAACTTACTCTGGGTGTACATTTATCCCTTCTGTATAAGTAAAACTTTCTTCGTGTGTTTCCATTACTTGAAGTTGTCTTGTTTAGCGCAACTTATCCAAAAATGACCCTCGCGCTCTAAAATCCAACCAATCTTATCGGCAAAATAGGCCTTGTTTTTATATTTTAAATTATATATACAACTAGTAAAATTACTCGGGTTAAATTAGTTAACTAACTTCCGTTTTCGTTAATAAATTGTAATTCCTATTCATCACATAACTACCACACTCTAATATTTAAATACACAACTTTACATATGTAAATAAATGTCATATTTAACATTTTACATTTCTGTAGAATTTAAATTTTTATTAAGAAAAGTCTCTTGAGTGTGCCAATGTCACCCAGATTGCATAGAATAGTTCAGATTATACATATAAATGCCTTGTATGTCATTTAAAATCAAAAGCGTTTCCAAAAATTATACGATTAAAAATGTTTTTAAAACTAATTAAACAATTACTTACCTTGATTACAGTTATTGAACGAAAAACATCAAATTGAAAATCCAGAAATATATCTTAAAACAGATTTTTAAAAAGTTTCGAACAAAAGTAACGAATGTATCTGCTTTTTCACTACAAAATAGATTCTTGGAATATAACGGACACAAATTTAAAAAAGCAAAGATCTGTATATTTTATCCAGAGGGTTGCGAGTTCGAATCCAACCAAAGACCGTCGTGTACAAAGGGGGTTGGTGCACGTTAAATCTGTCGTGTCCTCAAATGTCCTTACATTGGCGTGGTGTGGAAGTTTGGAGAATGGGATGCCAGCTCAGGTGTCACTTCTCTGACCGTGGTTCAAAATTACGTTACCTCGGATATTTCCCTTCGGGATTGATCCCGGACCGTCACCAATAGCCCGTTGTGCTCCCCCAAATGTGACTTTAATTGAAATACCTACCTACCGGTATATATTTTATTTATAATGTTTTATTCTCTTTATCGTCTGTCCCAGATATTCAGAATTTTTTTTATATTTCGTAAAGAAAAATAATTGATTTTTCACCAGCACTGGTAAAACAATCCAAGTAATTGCATGCTCAATATAAATTCCAGCTACTCAGAAATTACCAAATTATGATTGACTTAAGTATAGTTGCTCAGATGTAGTATTAACATGAAATTGCCTAAATATATAAGCACAGAAATTTTAAATAATGTATTCACTGAACTAAAATATGATGTATCAAATATAGAACACTGGGCATTAAAATATGTTAAATAAATTATGTGATACTTGTACAGACACAAAATCAAACAGAGAACGGAAAGATGGACAGACAGACTTACACAACCAAGTTCAGTCACTAATGAATGTAATTATTCACAGAATGCAAAGTTTCATGAAAAATATATTCAACCGTTTAGACGTAAACTCATGTCCAAAAGTTAAGCATAATTGCTGTTTATGTGAATATTTCAGGAAATCTACATCGGAATGGAAGGAAACGCGGTATGCGGGTGTAATATGGTTATAGAAGAAAACAATGCAAAACAAGGATAATAATGGCTTTTATTATCCAAAGAGGGATGAAAGAAAAAGGTTCACAATACGAGTGTCAACATTTTAGTGAAACAGAATGATTAAAAAAATGTGAAACAGAATGATTAAAACAATGTGATTCTGAAGTTTAATACGGTGTGTGGGAACCTCTGGTAGCCACGCATGCTGCACAACGATTTCCCATACTTTCGATGAGGGTATGGATGAGTTGTGTGCTCAGATTCCAAGCCTCAAGGAGAGCAGTTTCCAATTCCGAAACGGAGCTTGGTGGGTGGCGAAGGGCTGCAATATATCTCCCGAGCCTATCCCACACATGCTCTATAGGATTCAGATCAGGAGAGTTGGCAGCCACTGCATGCGGTGGATACCTTCACTTTGAAGAAAGGCGTCGACCAGGGCTGCACGGTGAGGAGGCGCGTTATCATCCATGAATATGAAACAAGGACCGACAGCACCTCGAAACAGGCGAACTTAGGTTCAAGGACTTCGTCTCTATCTTTGACCGGTAAGAGACCCCGTGTCAAAGATGTGGAGGTCTGTGCGGCCGTCCAGCATGATGCCTGCCCAGACCATGACTCCCCCTGAAGGAAAACGATGTCTTTCCGTGATGTTTCCGGGATGAAAACGCGTTCCACGTTCTCTCCAGATAGTGATACAACGAGAATCAGTTTGCAAACTAAATCTGGACTCGTCACTGAACATGACATTGCCCAACTGTTGTCGACTCCACTGTCGATGTTCCAAACTCTACTGTAAACGGGCGCAT
Source organism: Meta bourneti (assembly GCA_933210815.1). Classification (NCBI taxonomy): domain Eukaryota; kingdom Metazoa; phylum Arthropoda; class Arachnida; order Araneae; family Tetragnathidae; genus Meta; species Meta bourneti. The sequence goes on along the minus strand of OW119926.1, from coordinate 41,940,934 downwards.
TTCTGTGCTGACTCCAGGGCGTGCAAACTGCTGGTCGTCTGGCAACCAACGGGTCTGAGTCTCATGTAAACAGTTTGCCTCGAAACTATAACTCCTGCGGCGGCTGTCAGGGCTGAACCCAATTGTCTGGCAGAACGGTTCCTCTGACGTCGCGCAGTTATCGCCAAATATCGGTCTTGCCGAGCGGTTATTACCCTTGGTCGACCTGGTACTGGTCGTCGGGTAAAATCCCCAGTGGTTTGAAATTCTGCCAGTCTGGAGATCACCCACTGAGGCATATTCAATATTCGAGACTAAGGTTTGGGATCGACCGGATTCCAACATTCCAACAATTCGTCCCTTCACAAACATGTCCAGTTGGCATCTTTATGACATCTTTCGTCCTTATTGATTGTTAACAACGCTCCGTACCACAGCAATTGCGAAATTTCTGTCTAAACTGGCCATGCCGCTGGAGGCCATTTTATACTCGTTCCAAACTGAGCCGGTGCTTTGCGCATGCGACGTCAACTGAAATGTTTTGCATATGTACAATGTTTTACCTTCGTCCCACGATTCTCCACAAGTGATTTTGAACCATTGCATCCATATTTACTCCAATTTTTTCGCATTTTACGAATTATGCTTAACTTTTGGACATGAGTGTAGTATGGGCACACACATAGACACCAAACGCGCAAGAGACGGGTTTTGCATGAAAGGGACTGAAATCGGATAGGAAACTTGAAATGGGTCGAAAATATTCAATGTGCAAACACTCCATTCTTATTTATATAGATTTCTTTACAATATACATATGCATAAGATTTTCGTTATGTGAATTGTTCAAGTATTCACTTGACGATAGACATCAACTCGCTGTTAAAATGTTTAAGGAGTAACAGCAATAAATACTATTAGCATACTTCCAGCAAGTATATCAATCGTATGAATGAAGTGATTACTTTTCTTCCATTTAACTTTTCTACTTTATTCGGCATAAAAACCTGTCGTGAAATTAGACTTCAAATCGTAAGCCCCATAACCTTTGGGTATGAAGAAAAATGACAATAGAGGATCAAACAAAATTTACACCCGTATGTATACAAGACGTGTAGCAGTTCCATTATTGATACTAAGGAAACAATTTATGACGATAAACTTTGCTCAAAAGATATCCTTAGTTTCATTTGTAAAGTTTAGAACAATGTTGATATCGATACACCATCCCGTTTGCCTGCGATCCGACAAAAAGGTACGCACGTGTTCTTTTCTCTCTTCCAATCTAAATCTTAAAGCGAGAACTTTTACGTCTTAAAAATAACAACAAAAAATGGGACTCGTATGCGTGGGTAATTACCATAATAAAAAATGATACTGTTCTGCGAAATCTTCACCTGAGCATTTCACGGGACCGTCTTCTAAGAAATTCACAAATGAGGGCGTTGGTCTTGAGAGAAGAACAGAACTCGCATTTAAACGATAGTAGCACTTCGAAGCAGACACTTCCTCCTTTTCTGGAGAATATTTCCGATATACGAGGAATCAGAGCCCACGACAATTATTGTTGTCAGACGACTTAAAATGTGGGTAAATGGTGCGACCTTCTCGCATTTGCATAATTCGAGTATGTTCGTGGAAAACAATAGGTCAAATTGCTGTCGGTTGCGGATGATGTTCGAGGAACGTACGTGCAAGGTGCTGCGCATCACTGCGGTAATGTCAATAGAGATTTCGTTAATTCTTGTGAGATTTTTTTTGCTACGTCAGCTTGATTGCATTATAATAACATAGAAATTTTTGACGTGATTACCGTTCTTAATCTTAATTACATACTTTACGCTTGGATTGCAGTTCTCTTCCCTCGAATAACTAACGCCTTTCTTTAAATCTAACATTAAACACATTGTGGTTTTAATACACAAATATGAACAATCCCGAGCTCGTAACTCAAAATTCAGGGAACTTGTTAGTTAATTTTCATATTTTATGCATTGTATTAGAATATATTTAGTTTTAGAAAGTTGTTTGGGTTTTGATAGTGCAAGGGCAATATTTAGCCAAGCTGCGTGAAATATAAGACACAGCATTAAGTAATGGGAATATACACACACATAAAGGAAAGTAGTATGTACACATACGAGGAAATACAGAATACTAAATGATACAGAAGTGAAAAAAGCACGCACGGAGGAATTGAACCTGCGCCGCCTACAACTCACAAGTTGCTAGCACAGTAGGCAAACCCACGAGCCATAGCAGCCCCGTTTTAGAAAGAAATATTTGGAGATTTTTTTAGATTGCTAATATGGCATACAGATTGTGAATCTGACTTTTCTGTAAACTGGTATTGTTTTATCTTCAAGAATATGCGAATTACACTGCGAACTAAAATAAAATAGAAACACTTAGAAAGATTCATTGATAATCATGAAATTTGGTATTCAAAATCCTCTGTACCAGACATGCATTGACTGAAGTTTGGGCGCCAATGAACGTGTGTGTCAAGAATGTTTCCTGCTCTCCCTGAAGCTTATTGAAAAGGTGTCGGAGGCTTGCTGTGTTTATTATGGTTTTGTGTTGCCGTGAAATTGTCATCTGTTGCGACCAAGATTGCCAGGACATTGCACTCGAACCCAGTATACTCAATTGGAACGATTTTGAAAGGGGTCGCAATGTTAGACTGCGAAAGGCAGGTTGGACTTGTCGACAAATTGTCCGTCATCTGGGACGTACACCGACTGCCGTATCAAAGTTCTGGCAACAGTAGGTAAATGGAGCTACACTTCGAAACATGCACGTCACGAAGGTTCTGGTAGACCCAGGACAAATGCGATTGAAGATAGGCTCGGTTGTGGTGAGACAAGCCGAAACTGCTCCAACAGGTTCCTTATCGTCCATACAACAATGCATATCGTTCATAATGCTACAGGAGACTATACTGCCTCCTGTAGCATTATGAATTACTTCCAGGCAGAGGACTGCAGGCACATCACCCGTTAAGACGTCTACCTTTGACTACCGAACGTATCATGTTTAGTGACATATCCCGCTTCTGCCTTCTGCATATCACCGCAATTACGTGGGGTGGAGACCCGGTCAGCGCTACCATTCTCAGTTTATTGTCGAGCGAACGCCTTGTGTAATGGTGTGGGGAGCCATCACTTACGACAGCCGGTCCGCTCTAGTAGCGGTAAGAGGTAGTTTGACAGTACACCGATACATCCAGCAGGTCCTATAATCTGTTGTTTTGCCTTTCATGTCGCGTGTCTAGGGGTTATTTACTAGCATGAAAGCAACCTGTTACATCCGTCTCGCCTCTCCCAGGAGTGATTCCGTGGTGTTGAAACCCTTCGTTGGGCAGCAAGAACCCCATATGCTCAATGGAGGACATCCCATTCAGCATGTAGTCATAAAGCGGAAGTTATAAAATATTATGGAGGTAATATTCTACAGTTATTTACATCTATAAGTAGCATAAACATTCACATCCGCTTCTTAACCAAATTTTGTGAGGTTTCTTTTTTAATTGAAATCTCACTTGTTTCCATCAGCATCTCAAACGATATCCACAAACGCATCTAAGGATTTATTCCAAGTAGTAGGAAGCCTATTAGGATGATTTCTAAGAAATTCATTTTCCACCTTCTGATAAACTGGTGGGAGGAAGAATCACTGACTAAGGTACATATGAAGGTACAAAAATAAGTATTCAGACCTTGGTAAAAAACAATCTGTTTTTACCAAGAAAGTAATCAGTGTAGGGTCTGAATTCATGCCTGTTTGCATCAGTTTGAAGAATTTTGTTGAACTGAAATTACAATAGGTTTGAATAATGAGAAAGAAATGAAAGGAAAAAATCTCCAGTTGCAAAGAAAGCCTAGAAAATAACCCACAATCAAATTTCGTACAGTTAACCAAAATGGGGGGGGGGGCAGAAATGGAGGGAAACTGCAGTTACTATTTATTGGAACCTACTCAATAAGAATTCACAACCCGAGAAGAAAAAAGTGAAGAAAAGAGCAACAAAATGTACACCCGAAACCAAATAACGATTATTTTGTGGAAACACATCAAGTTATACTATAGAAAAAAATAAAACAATAAGGCCACATCCGCCTCATCTCACCACCAAAGAGGAAGCCGAGTTGCACTCTTCAGAAGGATGAAATATTAGGAGTTTGAGTGTGGGGGCAAGAAAATAATGGAAATCGAGAATACCCATTGAGTAAAAAGCGTGGCATGACAGGTTGTCAAACAGCCTGTTTGCTCCTATAAGTGCATAAAAAAAGGAACAGAGATGGGGTTTTCGTTGCTCGGATTTAAGGCATAAGATCGTTTCATTTTTTTCTTTTCTTGTTGAGTAAGAAATTACAATAAAAAATAATACAAACGAATAATATTTCGCGAGGAGCATTGAATGCTGCTGCAATCTGTAAGTGGGTAGGTGAAGGAGTATCAGTGTGAAATATTATTCAGTCGTAGGGTTCAAAGTTAGGTTTTACATAGATACATTTAAGATTGAAATACATCTCTTATTTTTCATCTAATTGTAAGATATTTATACACCAAAAACTATCTTTTCTTGCTTTAAGTATGTTTCAATTTCGTCACTGGAAAGAGAACGAGTTACTAAAGCCGACTGAAAGTGTTTTTAACTAAGAATCTATTATGATATTCATTACTATAAGGAAAGATACAAGATAATGACATTTTGTTAAAGAAAAATCTTCTAGCCCTAAGTGTTGAAATTAAAAATTGTGTTGAAATTTGTTCTTTAAATGTACCTTACTTAGAAAACACACCATATTAATTATATTATTACAAGTTGCATCCAGTCAACATCTTTTGAAAATGCTTTAATCAAAAGTAGAAATTTAAAACATAAATATATTTTCTCAAAGATGGGGAATAAAATAGAATTAGAGTATGCTTTTAATTTAAAACCATTTTAGTATTTCTCTAAGGAAATTTATTATTTGCTCCATTTCCCACAGCAATGACATTTTTGTAGGTAATATAGGATCCAAATTTTAAACACAAGTATTTATTTGTGCAATGCACCTTGAAAAACATCTACTACCCTTGTAACCTTCATAATCGTAATCGAAATGATTGCCCAACTACCATTAGAAGGCTTATCTCATCAGCTTATGTTTACTAACTTTACGCGAATTACCTTTTGATATTAATGATCTAGTATAGTTCTCCAAACATAACTAGGACACAATCCATCTGATAAAAAGAACTATAGCATATAAGCGGGTGACCCCTTCCTACGTCAAGCTGATCCAATATCTTAACCAACTCTGTTCTGTCTTTTGCAGATACGTGATACATCATTTCCACATCGCCGGCATCCCAAGACCTCTTGAAGACCAGGGAGTAAACGTCAGATCTTCAAACCACACGGTACAATTAGAGTTAATGGAGTGAAAGAACGGAAAAAGCAGATCTCTCTTAGTTTACTTGACGGGATAGAAAAGAGTATCAACATCGTAGGCGGTATCTTGTCATTACGATTGCCGGCAGAAATGCAAGGCAACTGATGGGATCGGTCGTAGGTAGTTGCACTTTTGTAGACGCGTTTGGGTAAGGATTTAGCTGTGCTAAATGCAATGTTTTAAAACTTAGGATTGCATTACCAGGATTGCATTACCAATTCTAAGAACGTTTCTTGATCATACACTGGTTTTCCGAAAGAAAAATGAATCTGACCTTGAATTGCGTTAATTAATAACTAGATCATGTACTTAATGACAAGATCTCATAAGTGCAAACAGGTATTTATGTTCAATTATGTACCGCATTACTGCAATCAAATAAATTTCCCTCATCTGAAATATATTGTTTGGTATTTATGTGTTGCATATGGTCGGATTACAAATGAAACACTCTAAGTCAAAACTTTCGAGATATGAGTTTTTTAACTTTTCTAGACCAGAATGTGGTGATCTTTAAACTAGTGAAGTGTGTGTCAACAGTCATTTTTTCTTTGAATAAGAATAAATTTCTTTATGAAAAGACTTAGTGAATATAGCCAAGTGAGTAAAATTTTTTTCCTCTTCGTTTTCTCAGAAGTATGTTTTTAGTCTTTACAAGCAGGCGATATATTTTATTATTTTTGATAATTTAAAAACAAGAATTTAATTCAAAACCTCAATCTCAAAAACAGGTGATTCACAGCCGGAACTAACCTGTGTGTTAACAATAGGGAAACAGTCCATAAGCAAAAAGCACTAAACATAAAATACGGAAGTAAACTAGAGCCTGCTAGTTTTAGACACATTTCAGATCTTATTTGTTACTCAAACAATTTCCAACAGTAATCAAGTTCAATCTAAGTTTGCTCTAGAATGTTAATATTTATTTATAAACATTTTATAACTCTCCTCTTAAAGTCTTGACTAGGATCCACTGTACTTACTACAAATTAGAGGGTATTCAATGAATTTAACAAAAGCCGATTGATAATTTTTGAATCAAATCTAATATCATGATCAATACAAATTGGTTTAATTTTGTGGGACACTAAGTTATTTCGCAATTGCATTAGATCACATATCGGCGAATATATCACCATAAACAAATGAATTTCTAGTTTATTTGTAGCAAGACTAATTACATACTTCTGCATGCTGTAAAATTTCCACCACTGTAGATTACAGTAGACAGTACTTGTGGTAGGTTTGCAGCTTGTATTCAGTCTTTCTATACATAAAAGTATAAATTTATTTTATTGAGTTGCGATAGTATTGCAACAGAGGTGCAATATAAACTAGATAAATATTTTATTACATTTCGGTACCCTGTTTAACTTTCATTTTCTTATTTGTGTATAAATTTCACCATTTTGACAAATGCGTGACGCAGGCTTAAAGGAATTTTTCAAAATGTCGATGCAGCAGAAAAATTTACGGTCCCTTTCGCCATAGAACTGAATCAGTGAAAAGGAATTCCCACAAGATTGGATTACAGATACGATTTCACTCTCTAGAGGACATTTATACTGTAGCCCAGTGTGTGGCAACATGGCTCTCCCCTAAAGAACAGAATAGCAGAAATACCAATTTGCAATCACCGATTCCCGCTTTCAAATTCCTATGATACGATCTTGTTAAGATAAGGACAATTCTTACTGCAGCCTCGCGGAATAAAAGTAAAACATTATGTTTCAGGTGTCATTCGGGCCTTTTAAAAGGGCGTAGGTTTTGTAAGGTAGGTGGCACGACCCCCTGGGGCCTGCGTTTGTGCGGTATGAGATCCAGAACAGTTTTCCATCTATTATGAAGACACGGAGGCCGTTCTGTTTTTGCACAGCCCTAATCGTTTTTGTAGGGTGGAGAGCATGCATCCCGTCACATGGGTTACATGGCTGTTTGGGTGGTTTTGGTTTTTAAGGCACAAGGGCCATACTTGGCCAAGCTGCGCCAAACACAAGACTAACAATGTCAAGTAATTGTAAAAAGGAAGAATGGAGAGGAGAAAGTAGATAAAGAGATCGCTTGGGGGTCGCATGGTAAGCGAAAGTAATAGAATAGGAAAAGCAATTGGGGATCGGAACCATAGTAATAAGATGTAAACCCATTAACTTATTTCCTCATCAACCTATACTATTTAAAAATACAGAAGATTTATTGGATAGTGCTCATTTTCTTAGGCGATTCCTTGTATTTTGAACAATTTACCTACTTTTGAACTTTGAATTTTACAATATAACTTAAAACAAAATTAAAACGTTATATTAAGTTTTGTCATCACAATTATCACCATGCGAATCTCACAGCGAGAAACATTATGGATATCGATGGCTTAGACTACACACTGGCTAGCTCCATTCAAGCTAGTTTTACACAAAGCAGCAAGATAATATACACAAGACATGGAATTAGCAGTTATGAATACATCAAATTTCTCCTATTTCAAACATTTCGAGAGAGCCCTGCTTTGTTAAATTATTCAATTTAAAGCTTTCTAGAGAGTAACAGAAACTTAATTTTGATTTTTAAAAGGGAGTTAGCTGGTCTCTGAAGTCAAAGTCATCGATATATATTAAATAACTTTAATTTTCAAAAAGGATAACCTATATTCAAAAAAATGTTAAAGGACTTCAAACTTCACGAAGTCGATATAGAGAAGGAAGATTAAGATCATACTCATAAGCTTTAGGTCACAAGTTCTCAGAAAACACAGTACTACCTTTACGACTTCGTTAAAAATCAAGGCAACCGCACAAGAAATACATTTTCTGTATGAGTGTAGCCTGAGGGAAATACTGATGTTTTAAAATTTATAATAGCGTCTCGAAATAGAAAAAGTACTGGATGATGTAAGAAAATGCTAGTTAATTTTCATAAAGTATACTTTTTCTTTCAGCAAACCTTACATCATGTCCTTTGAAAGAGAAACCTGAAACAGTTCATTATAATAACATAGGGTGTGAGTAAAAGAGCTCACAGAAGTATATACCTTCGTAGTACCGTAATTTAAACTACATGGTAAGCATATAGACTATTTTGATATAATCATGATAGTTTAAGGTTTCTGCAAACTCTAAAAATATATTTAATCAATAATTTCAGCAAAAAATTAATAATTTTAAATATCTTTTTCAGCAACAAATCCGATTAACTTGACTAAACATAAATATTTAAAACCATAGGAATCAAATTATATAATTTCATAGGCGTGAGCATTAATGTTAAATGTTTCCTAAAATTACCATTACTAGCAGACCCGCGTATAGCATCTACGCTTATCTTCCTTAATTACTTATATATATTGATGGAAGTGTCTGTGTCGTTACTCACATTTCATACCGTATTTCCATTCATTTATATAGCATGCGTATTCATATAAATGGACATCTAAATTAAATAAAATTGTCCAAAAATATCTTATAGCATTCTGTTTACTTTTGCTGGTGTCAATACTTATTTCCAATAAAAATGCAGGGCAGAAGGCACGCATCAATCATGTTACCATAAGTTGATTTTGGATGTTAGGGTTTTATGGTGCAAGGTCCAAAAGCGGACAAGCTGCGCCAAACTGAAGACAGAATATAATCCAATAAAAATGTGATATATTTAAAAATCAAGACAAAGATAAAAGATAGATTCAAAACATGTAAAATGTGTAGATTAGAATAACTATATACAAATAATTAGATGATAAAAACAAGACCATTGACTGCAGTATAACTCATGATATAATTTGTATATGCATAATTTGATGGTTTGAAATTTAAAAGATTGAATTGCAAAAGAATTTGATAAAATCGATTGATGAGTCATTGTGAACAAGATTTTGGAAGTCTACTGCAATTTTATCCCATTCCCTGGTGCAAGAGCAGTTCGACATTTCTTAAACCTTCTCCTTTTTAAACCTACCTTTTTGCACATATTTTCTTTTCTGTGCTGATTTATATCTCTCAGATTCCTTATTACTTTCTGTAATCAGGAATCAGAATACTGAAGAATTTCATTTGATTGACGAGCTCTTCTCGTGTAGTTTTAGCAATATTATGCAGCTCCAAAGATAAGATGAAAAGCCTATTTTAACTAAGAGGGAAATTTGGCGAATGAATACCGTAAAAGTTTATTTTTACTGTTAATATAAATTGCTGCGATTCGAAATAAACAGCATTGATTTCTGTGCCACGTATTGAAAGAATTTATGAATGATGAATTGTATCACAAAAGTGAGGTTTTGGTACGTCGCTCTACGGTCATTTTTTGCTACACGATGTCCAATTATATTTAAATAGGAACAGATGAAAAATTTTTGTCATAAAAATTGATTCATAAAAAATATTTTCTGTTCGCTACTTTCCGTTCATTCTCAACAAATTTGATAATTTCATATAAATTCAAATGCCCCCGTCATCGGAACCTAATTCTTTCAAAACGCTTCGATTTCAAAGTTGTAAATTATTCCATGATCATGTGATCCCATACAGCAGCGGTTTTCAATCTTTTTCATCTCATGGCACTCAAACTAATTACTAAAATTCTGAGGCACACAAAAAAAAATTTTGACGATTTGAAAAAACAATAAGAATAATTTTGATTGATTCACAAAATACAAGATAAAACTTGAGACTTGTCCTTTTTGGCTCCAAAGTGGGCTTTTCAAAAAATTATTTTCACAAAACGTACTTATGATACTATGCAATAAAAAAGTACTCAAAATCATTTCTACGGGTATTACTTAAAATTATTTTTGAACACACTTGTCAAAAGTTTAAAACGATACAGTTGAAATGAAATCTTACACAATTTAAACCGTTCCACCATCCGTAAGGTACACCAACGCCATTCTCATGGCACACCGGTTGAAAATCGCTGCTCAATAGATTCTCTGGTTCATATATTAGTTTTATCAAGTGAAAATGAAAAGCGATTAAATATAAATTTAAAAAATTCAAATGAATTATTCGGCACACCAACGACGTAAGGCACGCTAGCATTATTCCTGTGGCACACCGGTTTTAAATCGCTGCCATAGTGTTATATTACAAAAAAGTAAACCCCTGGATCAATAGCCATAAAAAAAATCATCGCATGATTGGAATCAATGATAACATTATTTATTGGTCTAAGACGATCGTCATTGTGCAGGAAATATTACAGCCTGGAGAGCAGACACTGCCTTCCCTCCGAAATAAGCCACCTGAACGATTTAAGGAAAAGAATTAGAAGCAAAAAAATCCAAGGTCAAGAGGGCATCCTTTTTTCGGTATGGTTTAAATGCACCGTTTGAAAAATGATACGGAGATGTGCAACATAATTCACAAGACATAGACAGAAGATGGGAGTTCGAAAATTTAGGGATGTCGCCACCTACCTGATATTGGGAAAGATACGCCCATGCAAACACCGGTATTCTCTCTGATGTGAGCCGAAGATAACAATCTTTTCTTTTTTCAAGGAAGCCGGTTAGAGATTTGCATAAGTAGATGAATTTTTTTTATCCTTTGCACATGCAGTGTTACTTTTACTAAGTTGAAGTATTCCTTCACGCTTAAAATGGTCGGACCGTTTTACAACGTTTCAATGATAAAATGACTCGAATTGACAAATATAAAAGGATTCTGTTTGAAAATTATGTTTTTCAATACATAAAAAAGATATTATGATAAATACTTTCATTTCATTCGAATTAGTTCCATTACCAAAAATGACTAACTTTAAAGTATGTCGATAAAGCTCCAAACAAATACAAATAAATTCATATTTGGCCAAGCTGCGCCAAGCACAACACAGAAGACGTCAAGAAACGGACATACACACAAGGAAATTTATACTGACACAGCCTAAAAATACACCCGGTGTAAATTACAGGAATCGAACTGTTAACTCAGAATGAAATGTTTGTTTTGGAGCTGATACACTAGAATCAGTACCTGTTAACAAATTTTAACGAATTAAAAATCGGAAATAAAGCAGTACATTCTTTAGATCAAAATTGTAGAATGAGAAATGAGCTCCTACAATAGACCTTAAAATAGCAATTTATCTTCTAGGATATAAAATCTCTTTAAGCCCTTCACGCACATTTACAACTTGGCATATCACACGCTTTAAATTCAATCCATCTTGACTTCACTCTTTTAGAGTCAAGCGAATCAAACAAAGAAAACCAGTTGTGAAGGAAAACACTAAGAGAAAATTTTCACTTGTCTTTGTTTCGCCATGATGATACACAGGAATAACATGATTCCACAGAAGATGTCACTCTGAAGGCTGTTTAATGGGATGTAATCCTAACATGCTTAGGCCAAATGATGCAACACCTGAAAGGAATTGAGATAGAAATACGCTCTGCGTAACGGAGTGGAGGGTTAAAATAATCCGTTTTTACCTATTGTGATTCTCGCTTACGAATTTATAATGAAGCTTTTTCACAGAAGACTGAAAAAATAGCCAGTGCTCACCCAAAATTATTCTAGACGGCTTTCAGTTATTCCATTTCAATTGAAAATTTTGATTTGTACTTATTGACATTTCTAAATTGAATTATATAATTTATCTTATAATTAATTATTATTTTTAGTAATTTAAGTTCATAAATTTAGTGCCTTTTAGAGATAATCACAAAGACTAAGGTAAATTTTAAGAATCAATGATAAAATGGAAGTGCGAAGAAATTTGTGAGAAACATTTAGTTTTTCCATTCTGTGAGGTTTAGTTTAGTTTAGTTTAGTTAGATGTCACTTCGGATTTTCTACACGAAGGCTAATTAGAAATAATAGACAAATAAAAAAATCTCATTGAATATCTGTTTTCACCCATTCAGATTTGTGTTATATCTAGCAGGGATCATCCAAATAAGATTTTCAAAAAATCAGAAAACACATTTAAAAAATTGTTATCCAAAAGTACCCGTTAAAACTAGAAGGCTGTATATATAAAGTTTTAATATAAAGCCAAATTAAAAATAGTAAAGGTTATCACCTTTTATTAATTTAAATGAGAAAAATGGATATTATTTGTAACAGTTAATGTGAAATAAACATCCTCCCGAGCTCACGGAGAAAATTCAAAATCGGGTTTAACTACTTTACCCAACGAATTTAAGGTCATTAGAAATAAGAAGCCCACATAAAAGTAATTTTTTGTACACTATTTGTAATTTGAAAAATTAATATTCAAGACAGTAACGCTCAAATGAACAAATAACTACCTACTGAATTAAGAGAAATTGTTTATTACTTTTTTTCGAGTATAGAAGTCAAATTGCATTGGAACAAAGATAAATTCTTTAAAGGATTGATTGGCACATCTTATGGTAAAAATAAATGTCACATATAGATAAATTTAACGGTAAATTAATGATAAATCAAGGCTCTGGGGGCTATGACCAAATCTCGGATTGTCCCTTTTCATTGATGTTGTCAAACACTAACATTAATTTATCGCAATTATATAAAAATCTTCATCACCATTGCTTGTTAGGCGTGCTTAAAAAGTAACAAAACAAATAACTGTTTACAAGACAGTATGAAAAGGTGACAACTACTGATAAGATTTGGTTTATTTTTCTTTTTTCCAACGAATCCTTCATGAAAGGAAGTCGAGACGGAACCATTGATATCTTATTCTCACCAATACATAAACGCTTTCGTTTTGTGCTGTCATCTTCAGGAAAAAGATAAGTCGGTTTTTATCTTTAAAATGATTGTTCTGTCTCGGTATAAGTGAATCATCCTTGCGTTGAGGCCACAAATGAAAACATTTTACTTAATACGTGCATAAATGTGACTTAGGACAGTAACTAATTTAATACTAGAAGAAAAACGGTAACAATTTAATACTAGAACATGCGTATTAACTTATAATTCTCATACAAAAGCGTATGAATATATAGGTATGTGCATATATATAGAATTATTCGCATAAATTGATCCGAGGAAAGTATAGTAATTAGGATGCATCAAAGATTTACACAATTTATCATGAAGAAACTTAAAATTGGTATCAAAATTATTCAATTTGATTTAGAGATAGGATGCGTTAATATAAATTCTTTATTATATGGAAGATGGTATCGTCTTAAATATCACTTTATTAAAATAAATTAAATTTAAAGCGTACTTAAGACCGAACCTACTGTATTCACAATGAAATCTCCAGCCTAATCCATACTGCATTATAAACCTCAGAAATATCTTGAGTGTTTCGGTATCCTTTAAAAAATGTTTTCTCTTTCGAAGATGGTTTTTACCTTTTAAACCATATTGTAAAATGATATCATTTAACCTATAAAAGATTTTTGAGTAGTTTTTCTTAGTTATTATTCTTTAATGTCACAATATGTGCTGAGAAAACAATTACAGAACCAATATTCAAATTGCAAAATAACTCGAAACTAAAATTATTTCATTCGGAATGAATTAGAATGAATGACTATGAACTTGAAAATTAACAAAAAGTGTCGAAACGTAAGATTTTATCTTTCTAAACTAAACTTTTTTGACATTTTATGACTTGTAAAATAAATATTTCTAGATATGTTCGGTTGCTTAACTTGACAGCTGGTCACATTAAGTTCACTTGTTTTCAGAAACAGTAATTATCACTTGGGTCAATTGTATAACTACAATCTCAAATTTTTGTTATAAACGCTCAAATTTGAAAAATAGTTTTGTAAGCTTTTTCAAACGAATCTTCTTCCTTTTAATAATGGCTCAGATAATATCTGCGTGAAGTTTAAACTTTCTATTTTATGATAAAAATTGGTATGTATTGTAACAGTAGTACGTGTCTAAATAACTTCCAACTTCTAAGCACCTGAAATTTTTAAGAAATTCAAAAACAAAAATTGGGGAAATGCGTACTAAAGCTGCGTCAAAGTCAGATAAATGGGCATACACAAGGAAAGTTTTACTGACAGAAGAGATAAATACACAGAAAGGAATCAAACCTAGCCCACCTACAACTCACAGGTTGCTAGCGCAGTGGGCAAACCTACAGCCACGGTACCCCCAAGTTCTAATGAGGCCAAATACCAAACAAAGCTTTCTTTCACAAAGCTTCAAGAGCTAAATAACACCACAGCCCCAGAAATCGCTTATCTATATAAATAAGAATGGAGTGTTTGTACATTTAATATTCTCGACCCATTTCAAGTTTTCTATCCGTTTTGGATCCTTCTGATGCAAAATCCGTCTCTTGCGCTTTTGGTGTCTGTCTGTCCGTCCGACTTGGATTGTTTTACCAGTGCTGCTGAAAAATCAATTATTTTTCCAAACTACTTTTACGGAATTTAAATTATAATACTTTTGTATTTTGGGCCTTATTTATTTTCTTTTCGAACTATAAAGTACTTCCGAATATTTGGGACAGACGATAATTGCAACAAACTATTGTTCGTTTGTCACGCGCAGCGTTATTTTCTGTTTCTTTCGCTCGGAATTAATTTCGTATTTTCAAATTTTTTCTAATTTTTAGTTGTAAGTTGTGGCAACTGGGCGAGATCAAGAGGAAAAAAGAATCACGAATTTATATCTTTAGAACTATTTTTATCGCCAACTTTTATTTTGTTTCACTTCGCTATTTCCTGTTGTTTTTGTTTGAAATATTTATTATTTTAATAAACTGTAATTCCTTTTCATCACACGCAACACCACCACAAAGTATTTGATTTAAAGCGGCATGCAAGTTAGAATACAGCAAGTTTTAAGTGGAAATTTGTCATTATTGAAAGAATTTAATGTTAAAAAAATGCGAACTAGGACTTTGGAAATATTACAAATTTTTTGTCATATAGCAAAAGGTCAAGGTGGCTTATTTTACGAATTGAAGCTATACTTAAGCAACTGATAAGGAAGGTTTTCTTAAAACAATGATTTTTTAAAAGAAACTATCAAATCGATTTACCATTTAAAAAATGGTAATAGGTTACCTTTGAACCGAAGACATTCAATTTTAAAACAAGTTCTTTTATCATTGCACGCGTGCCGCAAAACGGAATTTTCAAGAAACAACGCGTATCCACTTTTAAACAAACTTAGTGGTAAATATGTTATCAAATTAATTTGTCATCTTTCCCTTAATAATGGCGAAATTCGAAATTGTCGCAAACCTGGTTCAAGAGTGTACCTTAAGCAGGGGTGCGATATATGTTAAATGCATTACATGGATGAATATACATGTATAGGATTTTTGTCTAAAGTAGGTTGTCGAAATTATAAAAATGTCGAAAAGGTGTTAAAAATTATTTTACTCACACTTAAATGATTTGGCATTTTTCTACGAAAGAGTCAAGTGATTAATTTCTGATCACTTTCAATTTATAGTTAACCAATTCAACCCGAGTGAGGTCGGGCAATTTTGTCCTAGTATGTATATAAATTTAATTCTAAATTTTGCTTTTAAAATGGAAAAATATTTAATTTAATTTATTTTTAATTTTTGTTTGTTATGCAATTAAGAAAATGAACGTCTTTTTCTAAAAGTAAAATAACGTCTTCTCGCTTCAACTGATCCTTGAGTTGTTCCTCCCATCACAAGTGCAAAAGATGAGTTGGCAGCGTCACTAGTTTCAACGCCAGCGACACCAACTTATTTTTTTTCCTTACAACTTAAAAAATCCTTATAAAAACATTCAATTAAATTCAATTTAATTTCTCATAATGAACCTATCATATAAACATCAAAATTTTTCTTCCCGGCTGATGAGCCTTTTTTTTTCTTAATTCCTTTCCCTAAAGTTAAACTATTTTTCTCAGTAATCTAATGCGGAGTAAAAGCGTTTATGATGTTGTGGACTTCAAAAGTAAGTGATCTAAGAAAAATAGAGTAAACGAACAGCGTAAAAAGATAACTCGAAATCGCGACGCACGTCATCTGCTCCTACGTATTGCAGTTCATTTCTGAGCGATTAACAGTTTTATCGCAAAGAACCGGACCTCCTTTCGACTCATCTTTCCGATAATCAAACTGTCCGATACGGAACTATCAGAACAGGAAGGGTCTGTCTACCTATACCTTTTTGGGAGGTATGAAGAAAGATATTTTTTCACCTTTTCATTCACCCTGCAAAAAGTAAATAAAAAAAGTTCGTCCCCACCCCTGCCTTAAACCAACTATAGCGAGTAGCGGCCTGTAATTTGTTCGGAATTTCTCGTCCTCAAACTAACGAAGATGTCTACACGTCAACGGTAATCACCTGCACTATCATTTAGAGTTACCTTTTAAAAGTGCCGACTGGGCCAGACAGCTCCCGCCCTCCTAAACAAGCAGAGTACAAGTATATAAGAACCTATACAGGTTACTCCGTACTCACTACGCGGGCCTCCTCCTTGCCTTTAATGGTTTACCGTGAAAACTGCTAGCACTATTGTTTTATTCAAGGCTGAAGATTCCTTACAGAAAGTGTACAGAAATTACGGCATTCAAATCGCTCAAACTGTCTGAAACTGGCTTTCGGCACTCTGTTCCGTTTTAACAGGGTTTCCTTTTGCTCATTAGTTCTTGAGCTAAGCCAACACCGCATTTATGCAAAAATGATGAATATCCGTAAAAATTTCTATTAAAACTCCTAATCCAGTCTCTATGCAGCTATAACATTTTACGTCTACGATAAGTAATAATTTGTTTTTAAATTTACAAATCAGAATATACTTATTCAAACCCTGTTTGATAGTTTTTCTATTTCACGCGCGATTCAAATCTAAACACCCGGATGTTCTACCGGTGTATTAAAGATTTTTGCAGAAAGCTTGGAATGAACGATAACCAATGAACAAAACGATCGAATGAACAAAAACGATAAATCAAGCCAAAATGTACAAACTAAAGTGCAATATGATTAGTTGAAACAATAAATTTACCAGGTCTTGGGTATTAGGTTTTGGCTATAATATCAAAGCTTTAAAATAAATACAATTTTCAACTAATGGCAGTAGTAGATTTTCATTACGTCTGATCTAATATTTGTCAAAATTCATAGTTAAGAGGTCAATGCTTATCATTTTGTCACAGATAATCAAGATATCAATCAAATAATATAAGAATGTATTTAATGTTTAAATACAGTAGTATTCACTTTAGTTATTTAAATTTAATTGAAATTACATGCTTCCAGGGAAATTTGGTACAATACAGCTGTTTTTTATCTGACTAATTATAAAACTTTAATATATATATAAGACAAATTATTTCGTATCCACTTGATAAATTGTGGCGTTTTACCCATAATTTTTTAGATCTCTTCATTGTACATCTCATCTATTTGAAAATTTATAGAATTGAATACGCTATTCATCTAAAATCTCAAGTTTATATTCTGTTACACAGATGATTTGAGTGTTTGCTTATTGTCATTGCTTCTTTAACATACTTCACCAGATTGCAAGTATGTTCAACTTATTAAGGAATAAAAAGTACGACTTTGATTAGTTTCCAAAACGTGCTTTACATATAGTCTCCTCAAATTGTTGACTCAAGAAAACGTATTAACGACATGAAATCCTAAATTTTCTTAATTCGAATTCAATTTGAAATCGAATCAAATCAAAATCTTTTCAATTTTATGTTATAAACTTCGGAAAAAGAAACTAACCTTGTAATGCTATGTTAAAGGAGTAAATATTTCCCGATGCACTTCTAAAAGTTCGTAGTTACACTTTCTGAAAATATCGCATCTCCTAAATTTCTTGCAACATCAATAAGCAATTTTTTCTAGGTTGGTTGGGTTGGGTTGTATGCTGCAAGGGTCATATTTGGCCAAGATGTGCCAAACTTCAAATAAATGAAAGTACACACAAAGAAAACTTTACTGACACAGAAGAGCGATATACACCCTGGGAGGAATTGAACCTGTACCGCCTACAAATTGCAGGTTGATTAGCGCAGTGGGCAAACCCACTGAGACCCGATTTTTTTCTAGGGTATAGGCACTTTCTCATGATGAAAGTAGAAAATGAGAATAAAATATGAAATGTGGCAAGGATTCTAATTCAACTCAACTAAAGTTACCCTAAACAACGCTCAAATATCGTAGCCTCTGACAAAAGTGAGGAATAAAAGCAGGTAGACGAGAAGGGACCTTGAGATTCTAGACGCCATCTGTGGCCTGCTAAAGTGGAAGTTAGCACTATTCAAACAGTGAAATAAATCTAGTCGTTTCCTTTGTCCCTATTACAATGCTCCTAACTTGCTATTTTCTCTCTTAAAGAGTCGAAAATTAATAGATATCGCTCCATTGGCGATGCATGCAACTGTTAACAGCAATCCGTCCGCAGCTCACAACGACACAACTTGATCCTTCCCAAGTTACTCGATTGGAACAGAGCCCAAGTGCATTTTAATTTGTTGATCTATTAGGTTGTTATCACCACTATAAAAGATATTTATCTGGATGCCATTAATTTTGCGGCTTCGCGTAGGCGATGTGCGACTATTGAGTATAAGTCTTGCCATGATGATATGGAAATCAATCCTTTATTAATGTGCTCATAAATTACTCAAAAAGTTATAATGACAAAGATTATAAAAAATGAATATCTAGTAGTTTTCAGAACTTATGAAAATCTTTATCACGTTGTTATCCCACTATCAATAAAATAGCATTTCAATCATTTTAAATTATGAACCGTACATAAAATTTTTATCCCTTTCGCTTGAATAATGTTATTTAAAAACTACATATCTCGTACTTCAGGAAAGTTCAAAAGTAACTTGAAGTACAATGCTGAATTTATGAACTCTTAGTTAACACGAGTAAAATGTTTAAAATTCTGAATTTAATCAGTTGCTGATAATTAAAATATACATCTGCCAAACTATACAACTATACATACTTATAATTACCAACTTAATTTGATCTGTTTTTGTATAGTGAATCCAAATTAACAACTTCATTCCACAAATTAAATACGCAACATTTATAACCTTATGCATTCGTTAGTTAAAAAGTCCAGGAGTTCAGCAGCATTTCGATTCATTATTTAAGAGGGAGGAAACGTACATTTTTCTCTGATGTATTTACAGTAATACCATGGATTATGCTTTTTAGTTATTTCAGTAATGATTAAAAAGCAGTGAGTATCCTTCTAACTAAACTAATTCATGCAATCACTTTATGATCAATGATAAATAGAAAACCCCAAAACTTAGAAACCTAACTCAAAGATCTGTAATTAAGGTTTGAGTGAGTATAATTGTTTGAATCTTCAGATTTAAAACAAGCTATTTAACTTGTTTTAAAGGTTTTGCACATGACATGTACTTAACTAAATCTACGTCATCAAAGTAACTAATTTTGAATCTATTAAATGAACTTTATCATTTATTATTTTTTTGTTCTGTTCCAATTTTAAACAGCAAGGAAGAATTAAATGTTGCCTTATGGATTTCATACATAAAACACGAAACCTAAACTCGTGCATGGCACCTAATTCCTGTTTCATGGATTGAAACTTCGGTCGTTGCATCCACGGTAAGGAAACAGAGCAGCGGGCCTCAGAAAAATAAAAGGAGAAAGTTTTGTTTTTATCTATTCTTTATTTTAAGGCTTAATGACCTTTAACAACCTCTTTGGGCCAAACAGCGAAGCACGATAGCCAACTTTCAACAACCGGAAACGACAGTCCCTATCTCGCGATTAGGACAGTAGATTTTCAACCATGGTGAAATTTCATTGAACTTTTAATCCTTGTAAATCGTTTTCCTTTCACAGATTACCGTCAGAAGGCGCCCTGTAAGTATAATACTGAGATATAATTCAAAGGACTCGTTTTCAACTCTGCGTGACTTCCATGTCGTTGGGACTCTTCGAACTGGCTTGCGTTTTGTTACAAGGAAACTTTGGTTAGTACTGATTGTTCGGATGCTTCGTTACAGAGAAAGATGCTTTGAAGTTTTTGTTTATCAAGACTCTTTTTCATTCGTAGTCGAAATAACCATTTCTTCTAAAATACGATGGCAACAGCTGACGCGAAGTGTGCTTTATCACGTCAAGATTCTGAAAATGAAATAAATTTTTTAAATTTATTTAAATCATGAAATTGTTGAAAAAATTATGTTTCCTTATGACATAATTTACCTGATCTAGATCTTTTCACTGACGCAGGTCGATAGATTTATGGATTTTAAAAATACGATATTAGAGAGTATTTTACAAACTGATGAACCAATTTAAAATCATGACGTATTCAGAACATCGGATCATTAATTTAGCATACGCGCATAAATGATAAGAATACGCGAATCAGTTCGAAGATAAAACTTTTTGTAATAGGCAAAGCCCGAGTTAAAATTCAAATCATTCTTGCAAGAAAATGAATGAAGCGAGAATGCAAGAAAATTCAACGTGTTTTATTTTTCTCGTAAAGATGTTATATCGCGTGATACGGATTTCCTCCGATTTTTAAATTCCTTGGCCATCAACCACCAACCTAACTAGTCTTAACCAGCAACTCATCTTTCACGTACAAACCACCGTGGAAAAAAATTCTAAACAGTAAAACATCTGCATATTTCATAAAACGATGACTTCCTACTTAAACTTTCATGTCCAAAAACTTGGCGTACATATTGCATCTGACAAAGCAGAAAATACGAGCAATGTAAAAAAATTATAGCATCAGCGTAATTTTACGCTGATAGAATAGGAAATTTGTTCTACTAATTTTAAAATTTACGTAGCGTAATTATACGCAAATGTGCACTTCGTAATTTTTTTAATTAATGCTACACAATTCCTATTCTTATTTTGAATACACAAAATTAATAAATTCTGGTACATTGTGATTAATAAAGGGTGTAGTTATTTCCTTGCAGCCACCCCGACTCCTTGAGATTTCTTGTACTTATCTGGTTATCCAAGAGCTGTGAGCCCACTCACGAAAACAGTGAAACTCATGAAACAACTCTACTTTTGACCTCTTGAAGGCTGACGAGATGCGATGCCTTCCCCACGCATATCTCGGATTTAAATCCAAAATTCTCATTGACCATTCCATGTAATAAATATCTCTACTTTGAAGAAAGTAATCCATTATATGCACCAATTCTACAAATATACATATTTTATTAATATAATTTCTATACTTCAACGCCTCAGTAAATTTTGGCATAAGATTCCAGTATCTCATCTCTATCTCCAAAGCCTAATTGTATCTTCGAAGATGAGGAACCCCAATAGTCTATTCGACTCGATGCCTAGTGATCCCCACACCATAACACTATCGCTATTGTCCTTATTCCTTGTGAATGATCCTTTTTCCTCCTGTTATTAGAGTTGTAACGTATTCTGGTCTCCACTTAGAATGATTGGACAAGAATTATTCTGTAAAGTGTATCTATTTTCATTTATAAAAACACATTTCTCACCAAATCATCCGTTTTTATCTTGCAATTTATGTTTCTGAGACAGCTGTAAGCTTTTCAGACTTGTGGCGACCATGCTAGAGGGTTCGACATTTCAGAATGACTCATTTATACAATGTATACTTTCTAACAATTTGAAGTAAAGAAAGCGTTTTTCTGGAAATTTGATTGAAGGCGATAGCTGATTTTGAAGAAATCAGTTCTACAATCTTGTTTAATTTTCGAATACCTGTTTACAACAAGGTAAAAGCCACTCAATAAAGAATTTATAAATCCATAAGAATCTGTCGATAAAGGCAGATACACCTCGATTAATACGATAAACTGGTTCAATAACATTCAGGAGTGCATAATTTTTATATTCCTTATATTCTATTGAAACCGTTCAATTCGGGACTAGATAAATATAAAATCAGCATCCAGTTTTAAGAGATTATTTGACAATTTATTTTATTCAATAATCGAACAATGAAAGGACAGTATTATTATTCGGGGAGCACCTGTAGACATAATCTGCATAGTGTATTACATACTGCTGCATACATTTCGCTGAAGGAACATGTGATTGGAAACAAATTAAAAGTTTGACAATGCTAAGGATGAGGCGAGGATCTTAATTATTAGAAAAACTTAAAACTACAATTATCGTTTTTATGAATCTTCCCGAACATTGTTTCCTTTATTTTCTCGGTTCCATTCGCATAAACCATTTTCTCGTAGAGAATTGGTATTTACAAAACCCTGAAGAAAAGTTATTTTTATATTTATGAGAAAATAAATAATTTTACTTTATACATATTTTATATACAAGTATTTTAATAAGAATTTTTTTCACATTTCAATAGTAAAATATACTCATTAACTTATCTAAACTTCTATTTTTTCTAATTGTAGGAACAAATGTAATCAAGATTCTCCATTACTTTTCTATTGTAACTCCTCTCTCCTCTTTCCCTCCTCTTAGTTTTGTCTTTCTAATAATCCGTTTCTGGGCGTGGGAAAAACTATTCAAAGGAAGCGACGCGCACAAGCCGATCATTCGATACTTATCAACACAAATGGGACCTGATTCGGGATTTATCAAATAAAAAAAAGGACGAGGATAATAATATACAAAAAACACTAGTTGATTGTTTTTTTCCTTCACACACTCTCGCTGTTACGTTGGCGACCTTATCGCTCTTTCGTTTCCGAAAAGCACAGAAGTAATCTCGTTCGCTTCTTTTCAGCATTTGGACTACAAAATTTTAAGTCTAAACAAGGATCTTTTAAAAAGAGCACTCATTTCTGCATTTTAAAGAGATTATGAATAGTATCAATCAAAATTGTATAGTTGAAAGAAAGGGAAATTAATACATAGGCTAGAGAACGAGTCAAACTGCTCCGAGAGGTTTGAGATGAATGCACCAAACGTGCATGTCAGAATTCTTAGTTAATTTAAATTATAAAACATTTTTAAGGCTTTGAGTAGATAATAAAAAATACACAGTACTCTTAATTTACTTCTTCCACGTTTTCAAATATTTCTTACTAGACATTTTAATGTTTTAAAAAGCAAATTTTGAAAGAAAATTTCAAAAATGATCTATTCTAGTGATGATTATTTCTTTTAGGTAATCAGCATCAAGTTCTTGACAAACATACAATTAATAATTGTTTAATTTTAGCTGTCATCTCCATCAGAGAGATATCATCTTGTGATAGATAAGATAATTCTTTTTTATATAGTAACGAATGAGGAAATTTTTTTTGGCATTTGTTCATGCATGAAATTTTTTTGGCATGTTCATTTGCATGTAAATTTACATGCAAATGAATGTGTTCTAACTCTGAATATGTTTCCTAATTTTAAAAAATATTATATGAGCCCTGACATTATGTCTTAGAAAAAGATGTAACAGCGCAGATTGCCAATCTATTCAAATTCTTTAGACATTGAAGTTAAAACCTAGTTTTGAATAAAAGAAAATATTTTATTTGAATTAAAACCACGTTTGCAATCATGGTTAGTAACAAATCACATAAGATACAAAGTCTATTGAGAGATGTTTACTAAAGAAAAGTTTATAAAGGATTTTATGTAATTTTACTTAATCTTCGGTTCAATCCAGACCCCTCACATTTGCACCCTAGGCTCCAGTACTAAATTACGTAAAGGGTCTCGGTACTAGGCTAGATGTACAGGTTAGTATTTTAAGTATTCAAAGTTAGTTTGCAAATATATTATTTCCAATGCAGCAGACCATTAGACAAATATTTCAGCCAAAAATATACACCAGACAAAAATAATTAAAACAAAATACTTCATGGGTAAAATACAGCAAATAAAATACAGAAAGCTGAGGAAGCTTCCATGTAGCCAAAAGGTTCGTATACTCACGGTGTACTCAAAAGGTCTGTACCTTGCAGCAAGTTTTTGCAAATGCACAACTTTTCCTATCCATTTTTATTGTAAGCGAGGTTTTTTAACTAAGAAAACAAACAGCACTCATGGACCTCGATGCCAAAGTACCTGCTCCTCCCCTCTGCTATTGTGGGGCTCAATAAATAGTCCAGTGACAAAATCTTCCAAGGTTCTCAAGACATTAAAAATCGTTAAAAATTACAGCCTCGAAGAGTGTTGCTGAAAATCACCAAC
Organism: Meta bourneti; assembly: GCA_933210815.1. Classification (NCBI taxonomy): domain Eukaryota; kingdom Metazoa; phylum Arthropoda; class Arachnida; order Araneae; family Tetragnathidae; genus Meta; species Meta bourneti. The sequence goes on along the minus strand of OW119926.1, from coordinate 41,916,481 downwards.
TTGTGGTATTAAATGTGATATGATCAGTAGAATGTTGTGTATGTAGTTAAAAGATAATTCTGTCGTTGAACTAATAAACGTGTCTAATAATGCCCGCATATTTTTTCAGTTTTCGTACAATACATCCATCCGTAAAGAGAATGAAAACTTCAGGGAGGGAGAGAAAGTAATATAAATTGCACATTTTGTCCTCATCCCAATCCCATTCTATTACGGAGACAAAGGCTTAAGGGTTGCAAGAAGTGGTAGTCGAAATGAGGTCGAAAATTGTTTTTTAGACATAGATACTTATCACTAGTTTTGGCGACAAGATGAAATTACAAGATTCGAACAAATTTATTCCTCACGGCAAGGCAAGGTCAGAGGCGGATCGGTATTCCCTTCCCCCATTTTCTTTCTTCTCTTTTTAATTTGTTTCATCTTGCGGCGGAAGTATGGTTTTGGAATCGTGAATGTGGAGGGAATTGTAATGAGATAACAGTTTGCACTCAGATCGCAGAAATTTATGAACTGATTGAGGTGCAGGGGGAAGAATGTGATTAAGTCGCATGCAGTAATATTCATATTTTAATCAATTTCTAAGGTGTGGAATTAATTTCATTGAACAGATTGTTTCTTGCATTTCATAGAAACACTTAAGGAATTGAATAATCAATAAAGACACAGCTGATGAAACACGAACTTCATCAAATGAAATACAGCAATCTTGAATTCGATAAATTGGAGAGATGTGAAAGTGGTCTTCTTCACATTGAGGAGGGACCGGTACTTTTTTACGAGGGCCCGAGAACAACTGAAGGCCAGAAAATGGGAAGTTATGTTCTGTAACGGCAATCTGTTTTCAAACTTTACAATTTGTACATAATTTCGTTGTACTTTAATAAAGCTATACAGTGTGAAAAAGAAAAGAGCATTTAAATCTTATTCAAATTAAATATTGGATTGAACAAAAGGATTTTTAATTTGATGAAGGCTCGTCATCTGAACTGATACGTGGACCCAGAATGTAGGTGTGGGAATCTGGATGAAAGGAGAATAATCAACGGCTATATTTTCCCGACTAAATTTAACAACCAAATTAAAAATCATTCTTCAAAATGTAAAAATATTTTTAGTCTGGATATATTGGATAATTTTAATAGTATCATTTACTTTCTGAAGATTGTTAAATAAAGTTTAATTCAGGGTAATCTTTTGCTGAGTTTTTTTTTAAAAAACTGTAATAAATCGTCTTTTCGTCACAAAAAAAACAGGTAAAATCCGATTCCACAAACTACTATCGTACTACTATAGTTATCGTACTATCGCTACTGCTATAGTTAAATCTCGTTAGAAACTAAACACCTTGAGTGAATAAGAAAACATACGACTATTACAAAATTAGACTAATTTCTGTCAGTCATATTTTAAAATTTGTTACTTAAACACGAGTATTACAATTAATAAAAGTCCTCTCGTAGTGCAAGTTACTATATTTATAAACTTTTTAAAGTAATATGAATTCTATAGTTAATCATCTCTTGGTTGAAAACATATTTTTACGACATTTGTCATATGATGTTGAAATCATATAGGCCATGTAGTTGTATAAATAATGCATCATTGTCCCATGTTCGAGTATGAAAATTGGTTATCGCAGTTACTTGTACATTCCAGAAAAAAAAAGGATCAATCACTATAAGAGGTTAATAGAACACTTTGTTATATAAAAATGGATTCTTAATCAACTTATTAAAATCAATTTTAATATAAAATCTCTGCGACTCGGTATGAATAACTTAGCCCAGAATTTGAAATTTTTAAAAATTGTATTAGAATCGTAAAAGTAAAAAATAAAATCAGCATTCATTTTTTTGCAAATCATAGCAAATTGCTTGTTATTTAATAAATCAATTTGTTATAAGAAATAAAGTTGTATTTTAACTATAAATACACAATTGATTATGATCGTTTTTGATTTTCTAAAAGAGGGCTAACTATACCGGAGCCAGTTGGATCAGTTTCTGGTTTTATGCAGCAAGGGCCATATTTGGCCAAGCTGCGCCAAACACAAGACAGACAACACAATGAGGGAGGAAGCAAAAACGAAAAAAGCAGAAGGATAGACGAAGATAAAAATAAAAGGGAGGAAAGATCACTCGGGTACCTCGGGGTTATGATGCCAGTGCACATGTAAAGATGTGCCCTAAGGGTCGGAGCCAGTTGGGACGAATGTGAGTGTCAATACTAGAGTACCAGGTTGGCCAATGCATAAATATTCAGCGCATGTAAAATTATTCTTAAAAATATGTTCATTTTTGACGTTTTCCGCGAAAAACAGATTACCACAATAAATTTACTTAAGTTATTACAATGAATTATCGTTTTCTTTGGTTCATTAGTCTATGGGAATTTATCATAAAATATTGAATACATTATGAAAATAGGTTACATGTAATGTAGAATCTCGGTAGAATTAACCATTTGCTTTAACCTCAAACATAGCGTCCCACATAAAACATTTTCATACCATTACAACTCATGAAAAACCGTTACCAAGTAAGCAGCAACCTAAACCCATTTCCTATTGATGATATAAATTGCAATACATAACCGAATTATGCCAACCACACACAAATATGCATTTGCTACCCAATACTGCAATATTCTACGTTCATTTCAAATATTAACACATTCCAGGCAAACCATCAATACAGACCTCCCCCCCATCAGTCGCCATTCGTTGCATACCATTGCGAAACTAGTTTCAAGTTCATGGCAAATCTTTAGCCTCTCAAACCGCATGATGAAATACCGCTTTTCGTTTCATGTGTTTTTTATGCAAATTTTTTTAGAAACAGACCTGTCATTCCTTGTATCTGGCATCGAAAAGGGGTGTGAAACAATTAGTGAGTCATTATATTTGTGGACAAACAGAAATTGGAAATTTTAACGAGGATACACAAAGTGAACTCTTAAGTAGTTGAAGACATTAAATATATGACCTGGGTCAATGTTAAACTAAAAGGTAAAATGCAATAGTGAAAAAATGAAACACATGATTAAAACAATTAAACACATTTAAAACAAATGTTTCTCATGCATCTTAAACACAGAAAAAGAATGACATTGATTACAGCCTAGACAGAAATATTTCAATTAATATGACAATGGTGAGGCTTGGATGTTTCTTTTTTCTTACATTGTTGCAAATTCAAAGCGAAACAATTGATGCCCCCACACTACAACCGCAGCTGGAAGAGGTTTATCCTATTATCATAATCTGAACTCTGTTGCCGAATAATTACGAAACTCATTTAAGTCATCAGCGGCACGTATGCATTTGCGGTTGTAGTAAAAATCGTAATCAAGTCGAGGTGTGGTGGTCGCTACGTCATAAAGTGGGTCGTTACTTTATTCATTCAGAAGTCGAATGCTCCCGATCTACTTCTACGAAACTTCTTGTCCTTCGACTGACGTAACAAAACGAAATATCGGTTGATATTGGATTGTAACGGTCAATGCTTTTTGTGGCTTTATGCTTGCCACCAATTACCACTACGTGAAGGTATGTTTGTAAAGTAAAATCGGTTTCTGAAAGCTAATTAATATTGAATCTAAGGGAGACTTAACACAATGCAAAATATTTGAAGTGAAAAAAAATTAACTGAAAATTCATACCTCATAAGGTCTGTCTTCAGATCCTAAAGTAAAATTCATCCCTACTTTCTCTATGGAATTCTTACTAGTTTAACCAAATTCACATATTTTCTGAGTATAATTTCAAACATCTGGACCAAATTTTAAATCCCGACTCTTTAGGACTACAAAGCATACAGGCTACATACAACTGAAAATAAGGTCTGTCTTCAGATCCTAAAGTAAAATTCATCCCTACTTTCTCTATGGAATTCTTACTAGTTTAACCAAATTCACATATTTTCTGAGTATAATTTCAAACATCTGGACCAAATTTTAAATCCCGACTCTTTAGGACTACAAAGCATACAGGCTACATACAACTTCAAGTTAACTTTTGTATGTACACAAAAGTGGACATTGAAAATTCCGATATCCCATCTCACGAAAATTGTTTTAATAATTTTCAGGTTGTCTTGACGGTATTTCCAAACACTTTCCGTTTTAACCCTTTCTAGGGTGGTGAGACGTTTGTCTTCCAATCGCCTCCAAAAGGGTTAAAGCTGATGTATATGACTATAGTTTTGTAAGGCGAAAGTAAATATTTTCTCGACTGATATTCGGATGTCAAAGAATGGATATAGAACACATACGATGTTTTACCTTCACTTAGAAACCTTTTGGCAATCTTTTAAAATCAGATGTTCTATATTACGTGCCTTTACCCTATATATGTAACAGTTAATATGAAATTTGTACTATACATTAAAATGGAGTGTTTTTACATTGAATACTTTCGTCCCCTTTCAAGTTATTTATCCGTTTTGAGTCGTTTTGAGTACTCACAGTAAATTTGTGAATGGACCACACGTTAGACCGCCAGTTTTCCCGTTGTCTGTTTGCGTTTGCATGTTTGTTAAAGTATTACAAAGCACTTATATATTTTCCATTAAATTTACATATTTCATAAAACATATAAATTAGTTAATAAATGATTTAACATTTCTGACTGAATTCGTGTGTTGTTTTCATGCTTAAAACGGCCCATACTCTTTACTATACTTGAATGAACCTTAACCTGGCAGTGTTAGAGAAACTGAGGTGTCAATTGAGTATTTTTGTGATTGCGGTTGAAATTTGGATTGTCTTACCAGCATTGCTGGAACCAGTTTTACCAGTACTGTTGGAAAAGCATTTTGCAAGACTTATTTTTAGAGTTTAAATTCCAATGTTTGAACTTATTTTTCTTTTTCTAAATTAATCGTTGTTTCTTATCGAATAAAGTATTTTGGAATCACGCTTTTCTGAATAGATTCAAAGTTGAAATCCGACGTTTGATTGGATCTTTCAAAATTCTATGTTCAATGATAGGAATTTCAATTCTATCTGTTCAGCTGCTGCTCCTGTAAATATGTTACACTATTTTAAATATTTTTACATAAAAATATTTAGGAGAAAAATTTTAGTGAATTACTTATAATGCTAATGATGTGTGTTCATTTTCTGTATGTGTATGTTTTGGCATGTGTATATTCGATTAACTTTCCTCAAAAGTCCTTCAATTAACACATGTGGCTGTAAAATTCCGTTTTATGAAGATAAAATAAACACAAAAGGTTTTAATATAAAACTTGGTAGACAATCATAGTTATATAATTTTTTTTAAATTTTGACATAGGTTTCCTTTATAAGATGATTAAACGCATTAAAACTTACATAGTTTTCAATGTAATTATTTGGTTTTAGTGAAAGTTATATTCAATAAGCAAGTAACACTGTTTCCATTCAGAAGCTGGGGCCCTGATAGCCCGGATGGTAGAGCAGAGGATTAGCAACTAGAGGATTGCGAGTTCCAAACCAAAACCATCATGTACGTAGAGGCTGGTGCATGTTAAATCTGTCATGGCCTCAAAAGTCCTCACGTTGGCGTGGTGTGGAAGTTTGGAAAGTGGGGTACCAGCTCACAGGTGTTGACCTCATCTGACCGTGGTTCAAAATTACGAAGTGTCCTCGGATCTTTCCCTTCGGGATTGATCCAGGACCATCACCAATAGATCGTTGTGTTACCCCAGTGTGACGTTAATTCAAGTACCTACCTACCATTCAGAAGTTGAATTTCTAAATTTAAAATAGAAGTGCTGCAAGAATTCGATTTCAAAAGAGCTTTCCTATCTTGGAAGAATATCAATGTTTGAAATATCCAGAACTAAGACTGAAAATTTTTAAATTCCTTACCGGTCCAGATTGCCTATTTCACAATTTGAAACTATGAATATCATATCAAAATAATTTCTCGTCTACCCTTCTGCCACATCCCTGGTACAAGAGGGCCATAAGTAAAATTATTGATAATAAAACTATGAGTACCAAGACTATTCACCGTAGATTCGTCGTTTTTGCGATTTAAGTTGCTGCAATTTCATAAGAAACGAACTTAAGAGTCGTTCATAATCTCTCTAAAACCCAAAATTGACTTTTATATTAATCTTAATATCACCTTTTGTCTAATAGGTGTGCAATACATGTGAAATAGATTAAATGATGGATATATCATTTATACGGCTTGCGTCCAAAGTTGTAGAAATTATAGATATAAAAAATTACATAAATTATAAAAATGTCGAAAAGGTGTAAAATAATTATTCTCCCGACACTAAAATGATATTTGCGTTTCTCTATGAAAGAGAAAAGTGATTATACTGACCTTTTTTCAGTTAACCCATTCAACCCGAGTAACACTGAGTAAAATTCCTTATACCCTTCTTTCTAATTTAAAAAAGAATTTTGATATTCACTTAACTGCATGGTTCTGGTCATATTTTTAAGATAAATATTTGAACTAAACATTATTTATTGCTTATCGATAACTTATTTAATCTGATGTGAATAAAGCAACAAAAATACCTAAATCTAATACTTGTCTGCTAAGAAAACTATTTAAAATTTGAAAATATATGTAATAGTTTCATGAAAAATTATTTAAAATCTTTCTAACTAAAATAAGACAACTTTGTGATACTCTCATATATATATATATATATATATATATATATATATATATATATATATATATATATATATATATATATATATATATATAACTTTAATTCTTACATTCACGTTTTGAAATCAGGAGTAAAGATCTAATATACCTCAATTCAAAGCAAAAATTAATCTTAGCCTAATAGAAGTACCCTGAGTGGGGTATTAAAAACAAAAACCTTAAAATGATTTTAACATTTAATTTTCATTTTGTTCTATCACTTTCAAATCCCCTTTAATTCGAAGAGTGGGTACTTAAGATTCGTATGTATATACATATTACACTATTTATATAACTTTTCACTAAAAAGTAGCTGAATATATCTCTATCTTGGTAAAAAAGGGGTAATGTCCAAATTCGCTTATTTTGAGTTATGCCCACAAATCACTTCAAGGTAACGAAAGTTATAGAAAAAGTGTCAATCCATTATGAAAATTTCAAAATATTGAAGAGTATTTTTTGCCGGCTACATTAAAAATAATGAAAATTATTAAATCAACCGTTACCAAAAACTTGCACAATGGACATTGGCCCTTTTTCTACCAAGGTACAGATATTTGATTTAATAATTTAATAGCTAACATCTTCAGCGTAAGGTAAAATGTACGGTATCTGAATATCTTTCATATTTGAACGGTGACCAAGAAAGAGTAGCATGTTACCCGGGAAGATAGGCTTGTGTTGTTTGAATTTTTATTTATATGTCCCGTTTTCTGGAAATCATTGCTCATCTGAGTCACTGAAAATTACTTCGAAACGTCAGCTGTGGCTTTTTCGTAGACGTTTGTAAATTTATTATCTCTGTGCTTATCTACTTTTATATCTTTATTTTTCTGACATACGGAAGAGAAATTTGAATCCGGAAGTGCACTTGTGTATTTCCGGATCACGTGAAAGTTTTATTTCTCAAAGGATATCTTAATGTCTTTGAGATACTAAAGGATATGTCTTAGTAAGAAAATTATACATATAGATTGCTCACATTACATTTAATACTTTTTAAATATATGCATCATTGCATTATTGTATAATTTTGAAATGATTAATGGAAATATTTCACTACTTCTTTAAATGGTAACTTTCGAAAACATTTTCAATGCAATTATCCACACCATTTATTTTCTATTTTTTAGAAAATGTATGGCATCGTCCTATTGTTGAAAATATAAAAATTCTTCAGTTCTGCGCAAAATAAAAACAAATTATTTCACAAAAGAAATTTATCGTAACATTTATGTTGAATATCTATTGACACACCATCTGCATAACATATCTATCATGCAACATACGGTTCAATTACCCAAAAAAATTGTCGCACGCCAAATAAAATTGCATTACACACCTGAGTTTTTATTTGGTTTTGATCATTCAGGTAGAATGGTTAGTAAAAATATAGAACCAAACTCATGATCTAAAATCTTGAAAATTTAAAGATTAACTAGCTAAATTTTAAATTTGTTAGGAAACGTTTAAAGTATTCTAAAACTAGCCAATTTTCAAATGCTTTCAGGATCAAAATTAGAAAAAATAAATTGATCCTCTCCAGGTGGTAATAAAGCACATGATTGTGTATTCCCTAACATAAAGTTCTACTCTAGAACTGCCACGAGGACCGATTGTAAGTGCAAAATTGCAACTTGCCACATTTGATGACCTAAGGGTGAAGGGGATCACCTCTTGCAGGTGATGATTACACGTATAGGTCAAATGACATCTTTTGTCTACTATTCAACAATAAATCAGAATAAATGACAACTCATCTGACTTCAATATAATAGTAATGACTAGAACTTTACGCGATCATTTTGATAAGAAAGTGAAGGGTACTACAGTACACTTCTTTGTGACACACACTTAGAGCGACTGACGTCACATCCACTTAATGCATCCCTTAGATGCGTAATCTTTGAGGACAGACGTTATCTGGAGCATTTTGTCGTGTCTACAATGCTCTATTATGTTCAGTTCCTTCAATAAATTAATTATACGATTATGACATGTTCTGTGCTGTTTCAAGATGACGTCGGCGTCTTTTTTTTCCAGCTGCCGATATTGATCTCATCATTTTAAAGACCCAGTTTTTTAGTTTGCAAAAGTTATCAGATAAAAAATTCACTTATTATTACAATGTAACGCACTAATATTTTAAGTGACAAAGCTTTTCTTATGGCAATCAAAAGTAATATAAAATATTAGTTTAGCAGAAGTATTTGTGAGTAAATACCCTAAGCTTATTAGAATGAATCCATTCCTAATCATGTTTATTTGAATATACTCAATTGAATTTGCTGCACTCCATTGTACATCTCGCATCAGTGATGTGAAAAGACTGACTAGGGGCAAGAGCTGATAATGAATAAAAGGGAATCGGATTTTATTTTAGACGGGAAATATTCTTGAAAACTTTTGTAACCACACATAACAATCAATTGTACTTTATAAAAAGTAAAACCTGAAATTTAAAATAATTTTTCAATTAAACTATGCTTACAGGAAAAGATAATAAAAACTATTTGCAGAAAGCTAAATGCATCAGGACATAAAGTAGTGATTATTATTAAATTGCAGTTTCAACTTACAAGGAACTCGCTCTTGAATATGGCTATGAACAAAGAAATTCTATTAAGGTTTAAAAAACTTCATCTTACATATTTTGTGAATCACGTTGATTTTTTATCCAATACCTTGTTTAAGACATTCTTGCAAACGGACACTTGACCCAAAAAGGAGGTAGGTAGTTGGGGTTTTATGGCGCAAGGTCCGAAAAAGGACAGGCTGAGCCACGCAAACAGATGTACCGGGGCTTGAACCCCTGTAGTCTTCCTCTGCACGACCCTGTTTCTCATGTCGCAACAGGGAGTAAAACATCTTGCTTTTTCTTTTCATCTGACTCTGATTCTAAGTTATTATTACCATTATTTCTTAATCTATTCTTTATGAGAAAAATAATGTAAGGAAATCCAACTACAAAACCTGCAACTAGATAGCAACTTTTGAGAAAGTGTTTTGTAAGAGACCCACAAATAGATTTTAATTAAATTCACATAACTAATAAAATAGACAGAAGTGGGCATTTTAAAGACTGAGGTAGTATTTATCTCAGATAGATCACAAGCGATTATTTCTTCATAAAACAATAATCTTTCATAAATTCTGCTGATTTAACAATTTCTGTAATAATGACTTAATCGAACCAAATCTCTGCAAGATGTTCTGTTAATTGAACATTCAAATAATACAAATACACACTTCTGCAATAATATAAGCCTAAAAGAATTGTCAAACATTGCATAAAATTTATAAGGATTATTATTCCAATCTCGTATTCAAAGAAATTAATGCTATCCTCCAGTCAGTCTTACAACGCACATGGACGCGTTTAATGTCAATGCGTCAGTTGTTTAAAATAGACCGATGTTTATCTTATAAGTCTTTAGTTCCTAATCGAATTTCGATTGGACTTGTTCATTCATATCAGGGTCAGTCAGCTTTGAGATGTATAAATCCGATTCTATTCATATAATTTGTTCATCTCCTGTAGATTCATAAACATATTGCCACAGAAGTTGAAAATGTGAGTAATTTAAATATTATAAAATAAATGTACTATAAATTTTAAATATTTTTTCACTTTAATTCAATAATTTCATTCTCGGAAACATGTGATTAGTTTTGAATTTAAAGGAATAATTTGAAAAAAATTAATTTGAGAACAATACTTTTTGCTAAATATTATCAAATATTCAACAAGCATATTTGAAATATAAGAGTATATATTATATGAAAACCCTTGTGAAATAAAATTCAAAATACAATGCACTCCCCAATACTTTGATTAAAAAAATATATTCTTCAATACGCGTATCATAAAATTTGTGAAATAGGATAAATCAGACAGTCCCTGACCAGCAATTGACAATGTCTTCACATTTCTCATTTAAACAATCAAAGTCTATTCCAACTGTGAATCAAATTTATATTTTCTACAGTCAATGGACAACTAGAATGAAAGATAACAATCTAATGTTCACTAATTTGTCTGTATTGCTAAAAATAGACAAAATTCAGATATAAAAATTAGGATCTATGAAATCATGGTATAGTGGACTTGTTCTGAGGAGTGATTCTCTATACTGTTTCATCCCAATTCTATTTCTTATATTATACTAAAGCTTGCAAAGGTTAATAAAATCTATTAATTTGATATACATAGTACTTTTGTGTACCTAAATTACTTTTGTCACCAACTTGCAAAGAAATGAGAAAAATCTGATGAAATTGAGATGCAAGAGTGACAAGATAACTGTCAAAAAATGAAGGGCTATAAAAACATGCAGAGGATGAATGCAAAAGCAGTAAAATTTGCAGTCAGTAAGAAAACAATGATTGTATGATCATGCCCTATTTTCACGAAACTTTCATCTAACATCATGCATTTCTAGATCATCTGCTAAGGCCTAATTAGTTTCCTCAAAAGAATGGTTCAATATGGAAAAGAGAAATTGCTCCATGCAGCTAAATCTAAAAGATGGTTAGTTCATTGGAAAAGTAAGGATAAAATGTGAAAAAAGTTAAGCCTTAAAAAGGCGGGTTGCCTCAAACGAAAAGAGAAAATAATTTCCAAGACTGATAATGGAATAAAAGAGAAAATACTTCCAAACTTAAGTGATGAAGCGAAGGAAGGTGATTTAATTTGCGAGCAATGTGAAGGCAGCTAACAAAATTAAAAATAAATGTGAAATGAAAAACACATGGGTTAAATGTGGCAGTTGCTGCAAAATCTAATATAAAATTTATTCCAAAAGGATATTCTTTATTGTTTGTATTGTGTGATTTTTCAATAATGTCATTTTGTAGAACTACGCAATAGGTAGTGTAGCAATACGTAGTGATTTAGAGAAAATTAATATCAAGAATATTTCTTTAATATTGCAACATTTGTTCATTTGTTTAAATATTAGTTTGTTATGCATATTAGTTTGTTTATTTATTAAATATTAATTAGCTATAACAATTACCATGTTTACTTATATATTAGATCATTTTTGCTCTTATGTTTCTAATAATTTTACTTAGAATATTATATAAAAATATTTAGCCAGTTATATTTGATACAAAAATACTTGTGATCACAAAAACATTGCACTATTTTCATATCAGTTTTATTAAAAAAAACAAAATGGTCAATAACTGGATGTTTGCTGGCCAAATCACTATTCTGAACTTGGAGAAAACAATATTAAGCTATCAAAATTAAACATTGTACTGTAGCCAATTTTAATCACCGCCCGTACAAAAAACTAGGTAGAAAAGATCTTAAAGACATTGTTTTCCTAAAACCATAACATTGAATAAAATAAAACATCGATTTCAAATGAATGCAAAAATATAACGGCAAAATATTGTTTAACAAACATACAAGCGAATTTATAAATAAAAATCCTCTAAGTATCAAATTTAAAACAACAAAAATAATTAAAATTTAAATTCAACATACCTAATTGTTAGAACTTCGGATGAATAATACAATACCTTAAATCACGAGTTCAAATCACGAGTTTGAATAGAAAGCAAAAGTATAATATTTCATAAAAATTACAACGTGAATTCAGAATATTCGTTGACATGATCGTTTGAAATAATTTATTGAAAAAACTGTTTTAGAAATAATTATTTTCTTGACATTCATTCCTGTTGCCACAACGTTAAAATTTTTATTTGTGAAATTCATTTTACTTAATTGTATTAATTTAAATTATCATGCGCTATAAATATAGTTTATGAGCTATAGTACTGACCTTTCAGTTATTTCAATAAGATTCAAGCATTTATTCTCAAAACTTGAATTCTAATGCTTATCGTTTAGAAGTTAAGCCGTAAATAGTTTTGTTAGATTTTGATACACTTCTTGAGAGAATAAAATTGTGGAATATTAAAAGTAATTATCTATCAATTCAAATATCTGCATTTTAGAACATCAACTCATTGATAATATTTGAGAGAATAAGCGACTGGGAAGAAGCTTAAGTGAGTAAAGAATTTAATAATATATTATTTTTGTCATAGGTATTTACCTTTTAAAAACTGTCGTATGATGTAGAATGAATTATTTGTTAATACGATTCTTTTTATATTGCTAATATTTAATTCTAAATATATTTTGCTAATATATAATTTCAAATAATATTTCTAATATAAAGAATCTGTATATTTTTTAAGTAACGTAATTTTTTAATATCGTTCAAAACGTTGTAACATAATTTTAAATAGCCTAATTTGTGTAATTAAAAATGTAACAAGCTTAATATACAATGACTCGCAAAAATTTATGGGATTACTATAATTTTAAGAAATTACTCGCACTAGCAACGTTTTTTTATTTTAAACATTTGGATTCATTGCTTTGCAAATTTAAATGTGAATAAAGGAGTTATCGTAAATCTTTCCGTTTTAAAATGAAAATTCGTGCAATGAAGTACAAATGCAGAAGCTATACCTTTTAAATTGCTAAATTCTTGTGTTCCATTATATTTTTTCTGCCCAACGCTCTATCTTTTATAACACTGATTCTCTTCAATTGTTTTGGGAAATATTAAGTGTGTTCAGCGTCTAATTAGCTATTAGACTTTTTGAGTGAAGTATGTTCCGAGAAATTTTGACACATGGCTCGAAGAGCCTAAAGAATTTCAGAACAATTATAGTTCAACGATAAGCAAATATTATAGGCGTACTTTTCTCGTTGTCTTGCTTGAAATTGGCACTGATGTATTAATATAACCCTATCTTTCATGTACAACACATTAAATTCTTTTTAAATAACTTAAATTCATACATTGCGCATTAAAATATTCGATAACAGATTGCATAAACTCCTATCTTTGCTATTCCACCATTGAAACAAATAATTTGAACAGAAAAAGCAACCCTTTTGAAACAAAAACTTTCAGAATCTTGAACAAAAATTTATTTCTAAAGAATGAAAATAAATTTTTGTTGGGAAATGGAATTTTCATCCCTCGTGAAATTTTGGATGCATTATTAATTGTTCCATTTAATCTAAAAACTTATTCAATTATTAATCCTTTTTTTAATTTGTGATATAAAACTATTAAAATAGAACTTTATATGGAATTATTTTATTGGAATATCTGAATCTGAAAAGTTTTCTCCAATTACTAACCTATTAGTTTTACCAAGTCAGATGGTTCTTTATCATTTTAGAATTTCCGTAGTATTTGTTATCTGATATGAAATTCATAAGGGGTTAGCTGTTTCTAAATGTTCAAAAGTCAATCAATTGTCATTTAATGAAGACAATAACGGGTCAATTTATATTCAGCATTGTGTTACTATTTTTTGTAAACTGAAAATAAAAGCTGCGATTAGTTTGACAAATAGCCTCAAAAGTACAAACCAAACTGTGAATCCGAACGAAAATTCTATTTAGCTTTAAATTAATTCTTTATGTAGTGTTTTGATTGTAGAATTGCATAGCTATGGGAATTCTTGGAACGGAAACAAGTTAAATAAGACAAAGACAAAATATTGTGTAGTTGCAACTAATTCTCTATCCATAAAATCATGAAATGTATTTAATCATTCTTATCCAATTAAAAATGATTATTCGGTAACTTTGTTTTGCGACAGTTACTCTCAAAACGAGTCAGTTAAGTACGCAATTAATTATATAAACATACCGCAACCGTATTAATTAATTTTTAATTATGAGGACAGTTGACTCAAAATCATCAAAATCTCTTTTTATTTTGGGTTTTAAAATTAGCTAACAAAATTCTACAGATAGCAAAAATAATTTTTCGAATTCCATCATTTTGACGGAGAGATACATTGACAACGTAAAATGTTCAATAGATAAGTGTGGTAGGGCTACTACAAAAACTCCTTTTTCTCGGTTTGAGATTTTTTGACGTTTTTCTGATTCCGAAAAATCTCCCCAGCGCATTAGTTCTTATTTCCTTGACATATAAGGACAATCCAAATCGAGGATACGTTTTGGATAATCCTTATATGTTGTATATACTACAGATTTTCTGGGAACATATTGACTTTCGTAAAAGTGGTACTTAAGATTTGAAAGGTTAAAAGACAAAATTTATGCTTTAAAATTTTCAAAATTTGTCTTAAAATAAGACTAATTCAAGCAAGTGAGAGTATTAGTCATATAATCAATGAAGAAATAACCTAACTCAAGTACAGTACAAATAATTGATAGTTCAAAGCGTCACATGTAGGTGATCCTCTCTGATCTAAGCACTATCTCCATGAAATGTTAAATAATTTTAAATTAAAAAATATTAATTAAATAAAAACTATTAAAATAAAAAATATGCGACTCGTCTTTAGTGTTTGGGGTGCACGGTATCATTGATAGTCATCGAACATAAAATGCTCTCTTCATGTAAAGTGGAATATCTTACGTGAAGAAAAAAGAAAAAAGGCGCTCTTTTGAATCTTTTAAATTTAATCAAAAATTGTTATAAAAAATTCAATCAAGCGATAAATGTGTCTTGATATATAAATATGTATCTCTTGAATTGGAACGAACTGAATTGACAAAGAAACGCAATTAGTATTTTGTCGCAAGGTAAACATTGCTTATCTGTAGAAAAATACCACACATTGTAACGGAAGAAACCTATGTTATTTGACAATTACTCATATCCGCGACCTTCTTCAACAATTATGACTCCAGTTTCCGAAATAGTTTCCTTTCAAATTTGGCACGTAAGGCAAAACTTGTATTAGGAATTGTCAAAAATAACCAGATTCCAAACGGATAACAATTGAAAAGGTTGTGCTGAAAATTAAATTTCCACATGTCATAATCTGATTCTAATTCTTTTGTCAAACTATGTTCTATGGGGCTGGGGAATAACAGCGAAAAATTAAACATTTTAATAAATATATTTTTTAATGATCCTCTTCGTACGTGTGTGGTGGTTGGCTGGTTATTTTGGCGTTTTATGGCGCAAGGGCCATATTTGGCCAAGCTGCACCTAATACAAGACAACATCAAGTAAAAAATGTCATGAAAGGGGAAAAAAGAGGGATTGGGGAAGAGTAGGGTACCGTGTGTAGGTTCCAAGAACTGCTAAATTTTCACCAAAAGTAAAGCAAAATTTAGTGTGACTTCCATCTACTTTAACCAAAATTATTAGTATATGCTTCACATCTATAAATATATATATATATATATCTATAAATATATATATATATATATCTATATATCTATATATCTATATATCTATATATATATATATATTTATAGATATATATCTGTCTAGATATATATTTATAGATATGTTTTGGTTTGTAATTTTAAACTATATATATATATATATATATATATATAGTTTAAAATTACAAACCAAAACAAAGATAAATCCAAAAATTTTAAAATCAAGAAATATTGAAATTTTTAAAGAATGATTTCAGTATAAAATCTTTGGTAAAAACGCTTAAAAATATTAAAGTATCATGTACGAATGTAACATTCTATAGATTAATATAAATTAGAATATAAGAGCGACAAAATTTTATAGTTGTGTAATTTTAAAAAAAATAAATTTCGCAATTGCTTCTAAACCTTGCATAAAAATAATTTAAATTTCATCTTAAAATTTGATTAACAGAAATAAATTTTTTAGATCACTGGATTTAAGTTTAATTTAATTCGATCTCCGAATTGCAAGTGCATCTCCCTTGTTTTGGCAAACTGTCTATGAGAAAGTGCCAACTTAAAGGCTTTAAGCAATGTAAACTCTTAAGAATGTTTAAAGCATCTAAGTATTTGCAATCTTCGCAAAATATAAGAAAACACCCCAATTCGAGAATAAGAATTTCGAACAAATCCGCTAATCGAATTTCTTTTGCTACATTGCACGAAGGAAATTAGTCATCTCCTGAAACATTTGTGAAAGTCATTTTTTGAACAAAGCAATGCAAAATCGGTTTATGATGATTAATTTACCTGTACACCTACGCGGACCACAGTTGGCGCGGGGGTGTCCGACGTGACGTCAGTCCGGCCAATTGTCCTCATAGGACCTAGGTGAGATCACGAAAGACGGGCGCGTTCAAAATTTTTAGCCCTCTCCCGGATCCTGGTTGCCGCCTTCCATTGGACCGTTCAGGACCACGTGACACAACGGCGCATTATGAGGGCGGTCGACGAATGGTGGTGTTATTGTTTTTTCCCGGGATTATGATTTTTTCAGGTACATTCATTCACTCCTATCATTGGACAGAGGGAGATAAGGGAGCTCTCACGGAGATTATTTGGTCATTTTGGAACCCGATGAAAGTCCGATAAATGTCCAGATAACCGTGATGAAGCGCTTGTCAAAAGAGGAAAGTGATGTTATTAGACACAGAACACAGACTAGATTAAGGGAATATACTACACGAAGATCTACGCATGCTCCTTAAACCCGTAGATCCCTTCATAACCAGCAACACGGTCACCTACCAATCTAGAGACATTAATTTTGTCTTCTAGCAGAATTACAGCAGCAATTACTAGCAGATTGAACCAATTCTAAATACAGGGCTCCCACATTTGCACTCTGGGTCCCAGTATCATGTTAGATGACGGGACCATCATGAAATAAATTTTCAAATACTCAAAATCGGACAAATTATAATTTTTTTCCTTTTGACACAGGGTCGACGTGGTTCAGAGGTTTATCCCACTGCGCTAAACCTGCTATTTGTAGAGGCGGAGCAGTTTCGATTCTCCCCCGAGTGTTTTTCTCTTGTGTCTTTAAAACTATGAGTATGACCGTTACTCGACGTTTTCTTGTGTTTGGCGCAGCTTGTCCAAGAATGGTCCCTGTTCCATAAAACTCAACCAACCTTTAAACATATGTACAACCTTTTATAGATATGGAAAGATTCATAACTTTTAAAAGGCATACTTCACATTGCAGTTAAGCTTTTTTCATTCCACGCCCACCCCCTCAAGCTTTCTTAGGTATCATTGCGCTGGTGACTCCACGGCTAATGTGAGAACCCGGACTACATAAATTGAAAGAAACTAAAATTTCATTTTAAAAAATCTGGCTGTTATAGTATCTGGTCATTATGGTATTTTGGAAAATGAAAATCCTCCTTAACAACATTTGGGGAATTTTCTACAACGCCTGACGCAGAACACAAATCCATATAATCTGATCCACATGTTTCCGCTAATTCCAGTTACCAGATTTTTAATGATCGATGACAAACTAATTATTTTTACCAATATCCATGATTTCTTTCTGTACAAACATCGTTGAAATTTACATTTCAACAACTTGTGAAGTCGAAAACATATGTAGTAAAGTTAAAATATTTTCGGAGAAATCAAGAGAAATAGTTCATTCGCTACCCTGACCTGGTAATTAAGGTTTGGGTTTTGAAATTGAGAACATAATCGTAACAATACTCAATGTTCCTCCTATAGGAAATTTAGACGACTCTTCTACACACTCCAGGAAATTTTGAACCTTTTTATTTCAAAATAAGTCTACGGTCAGACGCTGCTATAAGTCTTTCGAGTCTTGCTGAGTTAAACTGTTCACTCCAAGACTTCATGCACACATAAATTGATATTTTAAGAGATGAGATACAAAGATTTTTCTGAATTAAAATTATTATGAATTATTTACATGAAGTTGCATATTAAAAACTATAATGGACATAAGTATGAACTCTCTTAATACAATTACCTTTCGTTCCATGAGAAAGTTATAGCTCGCACAAGTAGTCTCTTAAATTGAGATCTACTGATACAGGAGGAATAAAAATACGAACCAAAATTACGTATTAGAGTGTAATTAAAACTACATATTTGGCAAAGTGTTTCAACTTAGGATAGTTTATAAAATTGTAAAATGCAATGGATTATTTTAAAATTTACTATAACTTTTAATAAAATGAACAAATAGTTTATTTGTATGTAAAATTTCGTTCTGCAACTATTTTTTAAGCAAAGAGTGAAAATAAAATATTTTAGTCACTCTTCAATCTCTATTTATATACCTTCACTCTTCAACGATTCTAGGTATATTATGTTCCATAGAATTTTATGCAAAATCAGGATGTTTTTCTTTGCTGTAAGGTTTTTGTATAAATCTACGAAAAATGTTTTAAATGAGGATATCATTCATACTTTCTCAAATTAGATTTTCAAATTAGGTCAACTATTATCTTGTCAACTATTTTAAAATATTAAGGTCGTTAAGACTTCCGTATAACATGAATTTTTTTGTCGATTGAACAGAGAATGTCAATGAAAATGGAAACAGGATGTGGTTGCATCGGGAGTAAAAGTGATTCTCGATGGTGTCTGAATGGAAATAAATTTAGCATTGAATCTGTAGGCAAAAAATTCCTTGCAAAAAAATGTGATATTTAAGGTAAGGTCATTTAGAGAGATGTGATTGAATGCTCATAATATTCACTTACCTAAACACGTTCGAACTAAAAACAGGTTGTGACTTTTCCAATAGATATATCAAGAGTTCTGCTAAGTTTTTAATAACTAAATTCATAAAATTAACTTTTATAAGAAATGCGCTATTTCTACTACTATTGAGCTTATTGAGCTTAGATACGATTAAATTAGTTTTACCAACTGTTCTGATTTTGATCAAAAGTTAAGATTAATAAGAAAAAGTTATGATTCTTATAAATAGCGACTTGAAAATTAGTTTTTATTTTTTAAGCATCATTTTCAGAAAATTTCTATAAAATTTTGGTGTAACATTCAAATTGAATGATACTCACCAATTTCACAATTCACTTTTGTTTCTCCCAGCTTTAAGCAAACACGAGGTTACTCATAACAAACGACAACCATCTCTTCCGGGGGGGAATTTATCTTTATCGTAGATCCGAATCTATAACTGAGGTAAGAATTTATTCACTTCTCTACCACCTCAATCTAAAGTAGAATTACATTTCTTTTTTCTTTTCCCTCTTTATATGTCATATCAGTCTAAGATTACCGTAGCCATACGTTATCAAACTGAGCACACTTCTATCTTACCCGCCTTTATTGATTTTTACACAAAATAATAAACATAGTAGAAGTAGTATTTGTCATACTCATTTTCTGCAAGACAAAATAAAAGGCAAACACTGATACCGCAAAGTTCTGTTTCTAAGGTACCGTTAAATTGTAGAAAGCGAACTACATCAACAATCATTTCAGTCGCGTTTTCACTTATGCAAGGGTGCCATCATTCCAATGAATATACCTTTTAGATTCCTCGGTTTTCAGTAATAACTCAATAAGACAAAATATCAACGGCTAACATTCTCCTGGCTAAGCATGTTTGCATATAAAAAAAATACTCTTCATTTTAACTAATTTAATTCATTGAACCAAAACATTTTACTTTTGTCTTGATCTTTCATTCGAATGCATTCACAGTATAGATATTCGAGAAATTCTCTTTAAAATTTGTTGGTTTCTGTCTCTGTTGAGTATAAATTTTATTTTATTATAATAAAATTCAATAAGTTCTAATAATATATTTTAATGAGCCCTCACTAATTTGATAAAATAGATCCTTATATGAAAAATTTCATTCCCTACCGTATCGCTACATGTTATACTTACCACATAATCATGATAGAAATTTTATTTTATCAATGACTGTCCATACAATCATGCATCGCTATGAACATATATCCCAATTTTTTAAGAAAAGGACAACTCAAAATAGAGATTCATTTTTTTCATTCAACAGATGATTTTATTAAACTGGATCAAACTGTAGAAATCAAATCAGAAAATATTATACGAAGTTTTTATAAGGATATACAACGATTTTGCCAAGTTCAAATTAAAAAGTACACTGCTGGCCACCCAAATTGCAACACCAAGAAAGACAAGAGATATCACAACAAAATTTATTTTGTAGATAACATGTTGACCAAGTATCAAATGATTAAATTTATAGACTTCTGTGAAGTGTGGTTCCTGCCAAAATCAGTAGCCAGAGTATCCGCCATTGTTGGAGATCACCGCTGCCACACGCCTCGGCATTGATTCAAAGAGACTTTGGATGTGTTCTTGGGGTACAACAGACCAAGCAGCTTCCACACGTTGCCAAAGTTGATCTGGTGTGGCAGCTGGGGATGTATTCTGGGTCAATCGTTGAGCAACCATGGACCACATGTTTTCTATCGGCGAAAGATCCGGAGAGCGAGCTGGCCAGGGAAGCAATTCAATCTGTCGATTGACGAAGAACCCTTGGACAATGCGTGCCACGTGTGGTCGCGCATTATCCTGTTGAAATATGGCTGTGGGCAAGCCCTGAAGGTAAGGAAGGACAACTGGCTCCAACACCTCGGAGATGTAGCGCTGGCTGTTTAAAGTACCGGCAATGCGTACTAGAGGAGTGCGAGAGTGATATCCAATACCGCCCCATACCATAATACCCGGTGTGCAGGACCAGTGTGGCGGTGCATAACGCAGCTGTTCAGCATCCTCTCTCCACGGTGTCTCCAGACTCGAATCCGACCATCGTGGTGTTGCAGACAGAAGCGTGACTCGTCAGTAAAGACAATTTCATTCCATTCTGCCGTCCACATCCTTCTTTCATCGCACCATTGGCGGCGGAAACGTCTGTGGTTCTGCGTCAAGGGTAGACGAAGCAATGGACGTCTTGCGGACAGACCACTCTGCTGTAAACGGCGTCGAATGGTACGCGCAGACACTGGATGATGCGGTACAGACTGAATGTGCTGTGCTATGGTTCGTGATGTGGCTGAGCGATCCGTCACTGCCATACGCACAATATGCCTGTCATCACGTGAAGTGGTGCACTGAGGTGGATGCGATCGAACACGTCGGTCCGTCGTACCCTCCTGCATCCAACGATCACATATCCGCATTACAGTTGTTTGGTTTCGTCCAACACGACTACCGATTTCCCTGAAAGATAATCCACAATCTCGGTAGGCCACTATCCTTCCTCTGTCGAACTCGGATACTTGATCAAAAGATGATCGCTGTTTTCTACGAGGCATAATTGATCGTTTTTTTGAAAAAACCACAAGAAAAACACAATTGCCGTACTTGAAATCGTCGAAATCTCCAAGCCTTAAATAGCGCTTTGAAGTGGCGCCACAGGCGCGCGTGATGTGCGTCTGCGCTGAAATTCTAATCATTTGCATATCTCACCTCCGCTAATGCATGTTGTAAATTTCATATTATTTGCATGCTTCCTTCAGGGTGTTGCATTTACGGTGGCCAGCAGTGTATAATATGCTTAAAGCTTTATCAATCTTTTCTTAGCTCTCCTAAAAAGTGTATTTTTTAAAATGACCCTTTCAAGGGAATACGATATAAATTCATAATCAAAGATTATTCTGCAAATAACAAGAATTCCAGATGATTGTTATGCTCTTTTGAAGCGATTAATGGGTAGAGAATTAATATTTTTTCTTAACTTGTTTGTTTTATTTTGAGTACTTAAAAATCATCGGCCCTTCATTGATAAGCAGTATTATTTTGTCAAGTTACGAATGAATATCACCCTCTATATAAACCATCGAAAAGCACACCGTAGTTAACTTAAAACAAAATTAATCCTGTACATTGATGCAGATTTGATATCAATATGCAAAGTATTGCATAGATAAAATTAAGCTTAAAATCTAGTTCGCTTAATACCGTTGAATTATTTCTTGGATAATTAGCGAAGTCCTCATAAAGATTTACCTACACGAAAACGCCTTTGCATATCCTTGAGTTTATATATCACGAATGACTTGCTTGGGTTATTATCTCCTTTATTGATCACGCATAAACATGTCTTCCCAAAAGCAAACCTCTAAATCTTGTGTTGCTTATACGTTAAAGTTCGACAAAACTGACCGATACTCAAGTAAACAAATGAGTATGGTGGGTGTCCCTGTAACATGAATTTGACATACATTATGAAAGCTTAATGATGTAAGCAGTTATTAGTGGTCAGAATAATTTGACTATTTCATGTCACTTTAGTAAATAACAATCCTCTACTTATGCTCTGTAGTCTAACTGCCATCCAACGAATCAGAAAATGATCGATGGGATGATTTATTCTCTCCGCATTCTAGGACCTTCTTCATATGGCCTTTCTCTTCATTTAGAACATCAACTACTTGTTCATTAATACGCCTATTCAAATTCAAATATCATGCATTTTTTAATAAATTAGATGTAGAAAAGGCAAGTAGAGTAGCCAGATTAAAAGATGTGGGTAGATTATTTTTATTCTACTTATTTATTGAACTATGATTAATCTGTTCTCAAATATCTATAAAAAATGCTTTCTTGTATAATGCCGAGATATGAAGTTATTGAGTGCAGTATTAGAACTTAATTTCAGGTGGACTGATATCTGAATGAAGAAAAGCTGAAACCGTTGAGGTCAAATGTTAAACCTCCATTGTAGAATTAATGGGAAAACTGGAAAGAAATCAGCGCAGAAAAGAAAATATGAGCAAAAATAATTTTAGTGTTCAAAAATGCCGAATCGCCTTTGAACAATAAAATTTATATAGACGTTCAGAATGATTGTGGTGACTTAGCGCTTTTTGCCATGCATTTTATAGGTAGGTTGTTAATTAACGTTTGCACTGGAGCACCACAACGAGCCGTTGGCGACACAATCCGGGCTCAATCCCTAAGGGAAAGGACAACTCCTCATAATTTTGAACCACGGTAAGATGACGAGAACACCTGAGCTGGCACCCCACGCTCCAAACTTCCTCACCACGCCTACGTGATGATATTTGAGGCCACAATAGGTTTAAAACGCACCAGCCCCCGTGTACACGATGGTCTTTGGCTGGACCGAGCTTCGAACTCGCAACCCTCCGATTGCTAATCCGTTGCTCTTCCAACACAGCAACTATAGCGGCCCCATGCATTTATTGGAATTCAGAAATAAAACCAGTAAAAGTAAATGGGAATGCTGTTAAATATTTGTGGATGATTTTATTTCATTTAGAGGTATGAAATTCATTTATGTGAATGTGGGTGCTATAACTATTATGAATGGATAGAAATTCAATATGAACTGTGAACAATGACACTTTTCCATCTCTCTATATATAAACAATTGAGAAAGTTTAGAGCAGTTATGCATGGGTCTACTAGTAGGTATTATTTCAAGGGTGCCCAAAAAATATTTTACTTAATAGCTACTATTATCACAAATTCTTGCTTGAAAATAAATCAGTTTGTTTTATCATACGATCATTTCTATTTAGCTAATTGGATCGGCTCTAAGGAATCACAAGGAAAATAAAATATCTTAGTTGGGGCGCAGACCCTCCACTCAGACTCATTGAAGCCACTACAGATATTAGGAAAGACCCCAAGGAAAATATGGCAGAGATCTCGACAAATTCGTACGAGAATCGTTATTCACAGGGTGTGAAACCGAAATTTAAATATCTCTCGCCAAACACCGGCTGGAAAGTTTTCTCACGTGATTCATATATTGCAGGAGGTAGGTGCCCTTCAGGTCACCCTTACATGGACCCTAATTGGCGTCTTTAAAGAGGAGGATGATAGTCTTATGCCTATTTATTCGGTGAAATTTCTTAGGTGAAATTTCCACATAGGCATCTGTCTCATTTCAGTGACCGTCATAGGATTCGACATATGAACTTACACGCCTTATCATGGTTCTGATGCCTGAACCATTCTCCGAACCCTTGGGGTGGTCTAAAAGTTGTTTGCTACACAATTTTACCCAAGCTGCTCATCACTCAGAGGCAATGCTTAATTTTCACTGGGTTGATCTCTAATGAATCAAGTCCTTCTCGGAGGTGCTGCATAAGCCTGCAGTCAAAATCAAAGGGACCGGAATTATAACGTGTTGACAAAGGTCAAAAGAGCTCACTCCTCGGTAACCAGGGCGGAGTAAGAAAAGTATCCGAGAATTGCGCTGACCAAGGAAGCGCAGATACTCATCCGAGACCGTAAGATAATGTTAACTGTATATAGTACAACCATGTTTCAATTCAACATGGCTATGCTGAGAAAAATACGGTAATAAAGAAAAAAGCACCTCTTCGATCTATTGACGCGATATAGCATGAACTGCGATACAATACCTCTATAATCTTTCATGGCGAAAGGGTTGAGTAGTTTTTGCGAAAGATAATATTGCAAACCTGCCTCAACGAATACATTCGTATTTCCCTAAAGTGCGCATTGAATGATGGTAGCTTTAACTAAAATTTAAAGGTTTCGTCAATACCTCAAAACATTTTCACTCATTTTTGAAGACTAACAAAAGTTCGCTTAAGATTTATTGGTGCTTCTAACTTCTCAATACGCGATTCAAAACTGAAAATTCCAGCCTGTTAGCAGTGGTTATCACTCTGGTTTAAAAGGCTCTAGGTTCGAGTCTCGATCTGGGCATGGATGTTCGTAATGCTTCGTAATCAGAGGATAAAGAGAGGCAAAAAAACGTGCAAAGGCAGGATGAATGGATGTTAGGGTTTTATGGCGCAAGGTCCAAAAGCGGACAAGCTGCACCAGTTAAAAAGGTAGGAGTTACGGTCATGACTTCTGGTACCATGAGAATCTTCTCTATTCTCCATTCATCCTGCCTTTGCAACTCTACGCGCTCTCTTTATCCTGATTACGAAGCATTACGAACATCCAGGCCCAGATCGAGATTCGAACCTAGAGCCTTTTAAACCAGAGTGATAACCACTGCTAACAGGCTGGAATTTTCAGTTTTGAAGATTAACTAGCTACATGCTGCTTTTTTATTCAAACAAAGGGTCGAGTCTCTGTAACTATAATTGTAAGGCGAAAGAAAAGAATTACACTGTATCATCACAGAAATGTTATCTATGTGTTTGCTTTTTCTAATATTTAAAACGTTTTAAAACTATTACTTTGAACTGCAACATGTTATAATCGGTACCTATTCGTTATTGTGTGCATTTTTACATTATGGCATTCAAAGAACGTGGTTAATGCTTGCAAGTTGATGCAAAATGTTTGGAATTAATTAAACCCTTGTGCAAGTGAACCCAATGTTTTACGGTACCTAAAACATAAGTGTTTTGTGTATAAAAATGCAGACTGATGACTCTTGGCGCCTTTCACTAATTTTAATCGGTCGTAGGTTTTTTATTTTTTTATTTGTTTTTTTTTTGCCAGGAATATATACACACACACACACACACACACACAGAACTTTTTATGTATTAAAAATTTTGTTTATTATAAAGTCAAATGAGATGTATTTTCTAATCATATGGTGCAGTTCATTAAGATTGATATTGTAAACATGTTTTAAAGTAATGAAAAAAGTTTTAATTCGGGAAACTGGACATCAAGGAATTAAACGGAGTACATTTTTTTTTCTCGAAATCCATTTTGGTGATTGCCGTTTCCCGAATTCAATTCTGAAACTTGTAAGAATATGGAAGCGATTTTATACTTTGATTCGTTACATCTTTCGTAGCTTTACATGTGATGAAACCAAGTAAATTTGGGAAAGATCCTTGCATAGAGGAAATTTTAAAGCAACAAATTTAAGTGAAATCTCTTCATAACATTTTAAAGACGAGACTAAAGTAGCGAAAACTGGCTCGCTCAGAAACTTTATTTTTATGAAAAAAGTTTAAGATACGGA
This sequence comes from Meta bourneti, assembly GCA_933210815.1. Classification (NCBI taxonomy): domain Eukaryota; kingdom Metazoa; phylum Arthropoda; class Arachnida; order Araneae; family Tetragnathidae; genus Meta; species Meta bourneti. The sequence goes on along the minus strand of OW119926.1, from coordinate 41,890,153 downwards.
ATATCGTAATAAAAGAAATGAATTTTTGTTCATAAGTAGTCACATTTGTGTCATATTTTCAACAAAATAAGTACAATTTCTTTAGTGTTTCGTTGATTATGACCAAAGAAATGAGTGACCCTTAAGATGAAACTATCACCAAAATATTAAATTTAATGTATAATTTTGAAAATCACGTGGGGCAATTGTACGGTATTTTCGACGATTTTTAATGGGAATTCACTTTAAGCCATACGTCTAATTAATCGTGTAGCAAAGACTGGACATCAACAAAGCAAAATGAAATACAAATTTCAAAATTTTTGAAGTTCACTATCCAAAATACTCAGGAATTTGAACAGTGCTGAGATCAAATCCACATATTGTATGGTATTTTTTGTCAAGTATTTGGACCCCCTTTAAGTCACCCTTTTTTACAGGTGGTGGGAAGTCTGGTGTCCCATCTCCTTCAATTGGTTAAGACGTACTTAAATGTTTTAGAAATATTAAGGCTACTAAAGAAAGGATGTACAAGTTTCGTCACTTGATATTCTGATATCCAGGAGTGTTCTACAAAGACGGTGAGGCATGGGGGCCCATAATCACTTTAAAAAAAGTACTAAATTGTTATGCTGAAAAACATTCATATAAGGTGATCGATATTCACGCATAAAATTTTTTAAATTAACCATAGCTTAGTAATACATATGTCCCAGATGCGGTCAGAAGTTGTTCCTCTGACTTCTAACTGGGTCACGATTGTTTGGCTAAACATCTCTACCTGCTAAAAATTATGCAGTCCCTGCTGCCCCTTTGTTTTAAATCCTAATAAATGGATATACATGCAAGTTTGTACTTTGCTGTCGGGTCCGCTGTGGTCGATACTGGGAGGCTAGAGGACTGATGGTCAACTAATTTTTTAATTTCTCTTGTCTTACCTCGTCTTTATATTTTTTGCTTACATTTGGTACTCACCTTTGTATTGGCGTATTTTTTTCTGCCCGACATAAAAAATGCTTTTTATAATGTTTTTTTGGGGGGAGTGGCCTTTAAAGACCTAAGTTGTTAGTCTTCGAAACTCCTTGCACTTACTGGGTCGTCGTGGGGTCGGTGGGTTTGCCAGTGCGATAGCAACCTGCGATTTCTAGACGGCGCAGGTACGATTCCCTCCTACGTATATTTCTCTTTTCTGTGACAGTAACGCTTTCTTTGCGCGAGTGTTTTTACTTGACATAGTTTGGCACAGCTTGGCCAAATATGTCACTTGTAGCCACTCTCAACATCTAGGCTGCGCAGGTTTGATTCCTCCCTAGGTTGATTTCTTTTCTATGTGAGTAAAGCTTTCCTTGTGCGTGTGTCCTTTTATTTGACGTACTTTGGCAGTTTGGCCAAATAGGTCCCTTGTAGCAACGTGCAACTTCTATTTAGAGCAGGTTCAATTCCTCCCTGGATTTATTTCTCTTTTCTATGTCAGTAAAGCTTTCCTTGTGCATGTGTGTCCATTTACTTGACGCTGTGTTTCTCAGTTTGGCCTAATATGACCCTTGCGCCATAAAACCCAAACCAACCATACATTTACTGTTGTGTCGAATGTGATTTTTCATGCAATTCATTTTTTCACCTAATCGGTATGCAACCTTGACCGTCGCTGATTCACCACATCCTCGAACACGTGACTTACCTGCCAGATCGATTCTTCCGTTCTCCTCTCGTTACAACCATATCGTCAGTCTATCCCTCCAAACATCTTGCACTCTACTCTCTCGCTCCAAATCGATGTTCCAGTCGGGGAAAAGCGTGAAACATTGGATCGTCTTTCCACTCTGCTTCCAGATGCAGAGTCCGATTTAGTATTTTGATACTACGTTTGGGACTCGTGCAGCCGTTTTTAAATAGCACGTATTGAAATAGAGCGTCTCGGATTAATATATAAATAAGTTTTAAATACAGGGTCTATCTCTTTGTTTTAGTGAAATTTCGCGAAGTTAAGTGTGTTTTGGGAATATGTTCAAATCTGTAGGTTTCGACGTGTTGCGAGATCACGTGTGTGTCTGCCGTTTGTCTTCCTTGTTCAGACTTGTGTTTCATCGGTTACTATAAATAACTAATGCATAAAATTAAATTAGTTATAAAAGTGGATTTAGTGTTAGGATATATAAGTAGATTTAATGTCAAGATATATAACAGTGCACTTAGTATTAAAATATTTAAAAAATGGGTTTAGTGATAAAATACATGTAAGTGGATTGAGTGTTTAATTATGTCCAATAAAGAGACATTTTTTAGAAAAAGACGTCATTAAAAATCACTTGGATAGCGCATCTTTAAATTGGCCTTGCAAGAAATCATGTCAACATTCAGACCATAGCCCGTTTTCATTCAGAAAGCAAAAATTGATGAATAATCTAAAGGGTTTTAGTTCACATTTGTTTCTGAAATGTCCTTATAGATATCAATAAATATGTTTTTGAAGCATGAGTTGAGTTGGGTTTATGACGTAAGAGCCATATTAGGCTAAGCTGCGTTCAACTAAGTATAAGTTCAAAATATGACGAATCGGACGCGTGACATGTGGGAAAATTTCAAAACTATTTTCCTTTTTCTTTCGAAACTAAGAGGTACGATCTATCAAGCATAATGAAACAGTACAAAATATATTTACCTGAAGCCCTTCAAAATATTACTAACAAATAGTAGGTTTAATATCATGAAACTAATATTTATTATTCATTGATCATCGAGTATTTTCTATTCATACTCTAGTTATAAATGCAGTCTTTGGTGTGTTAGCAAACTTTAAACAATGTAACGAATCAGCAAACTTTAGGACGTCGGTTTATTTTTTTATCAATCAAGAATATTTTAGATCAAATTTGTGCCTAAGCATACAACTAAACAAATCCAGAATAATACACAGCCATCATGATCTTATTAAATCAAGCCATAAACAAAAGACGAACGACAACCATAATGATAATTTTGTTAAATAGATTTGTTGATCTTTTGATTTATCAGCACTAAATGCTCAGAATCATTGGATTTTTGAAGTCGGCTATCAAAGATGTATTCCCTCTAGCAGGCTTTTAGTTCATCGTTCATTTTTCTTTGCAGTCAATTCCTTTTGGAAGGAATAACCGTTAATATTACTGTTATTGTCATAACTTTTTTGTCATTCTTGCAAAGTGTAACCGCAGAAACCCCGTCCTAGGAACTAAATCCCTTGCCCTTTCCCCCTCCAAATGTGAGGCATAAATATTTTAAACTTATATATAATACTGATAAGAATAAACAAAATTACTTGTTCTGAAAACACATATGAAGCAACTGGGGTCTTTTGAGGCCCTTCAATAATATTCCCAAATTGGCAGCACTGGTAAATTTAATATGGTAAAGATAATAAGTATGGTAAACGTACTTTCCATCTACGTTTGTTTCTGGTTGAAATATTGCCCAACTGAAAATTAAATTATTTAAATTAAATCAAGTTGCAATTCCCTAAGAAATTTCTTTCGAATTTAAAGATACCCAAGATATAATGAATTATTCTCGTACCAAAAATCAGAAAATAAAACTCTTAAAAACGAGTTGACTTTCTTCAGTTTCACTGATTTAGTTTTCAAAAAATGTCGAGAACATTTTTTTGACCAATGCCCGGCAAATTTGAATTGTTAGTGCTTTAGTCTAATGGCACTGCAAGGATGGAATTGCGAACCACTTGGCGTTACCCTGGAGCACCACAAGGAGTAGGTTCACGTTGCACCTCACATAAATTCAAAGCACGGCCAGTTTAGAGGGCAAACATTCATGACTTACCCCAGATTCGAACCACGAACCTTTCGATCAAGAAACCAGTACAATAACCACTAGCCCAGGTGGTCAGAGAATTCAATTTTGGAATAATAAATTAAAGAAACGAAGATACCTCGATTGGAAAATATCAGGCTAAGATATATCGCCTTCTATCGGGCAATTTATTTAAATATCCGATATCTTTTTTGTCAGATAAACTTACGAAATTTTGCATAAGTTGTGTGCACTTCCACAAAAGAAATCCATTCATTAAAAACTTTTCAAGATTGCAACACTCTTTGGTATATTTATAGGGATAAGTTCGTATATAAGACGATGCTAAAGGCCTACGTCTGCATTGCATGAGCATGAAAAACATTCGGAGTTAAAATGTTAGCAATGGAGAATATAAAAAAATTGTTTAAAGATAATTTTATCGCATCTAATAGATTGTATAAACTCAATGAAATGTCATTGTGTTTCATAGCTTCAAGACTTTTGGTCAATTTGGTATATTTGGTCAAACCACGTCCAACACGAGACAGACAAAATCAAGTAATAACACACAAGGAATACACAAGGAATGTTTTGTTGACACAAAAGACCTACCTCTAGGGTAAGTTACAGGAATCGAAAAACGATGTAAGGGCTCACTAATTAACTTTAACTATTTTAAAACACAAAAATGAAAATAGCGAATGCAAAAATGCATAATTTCGCAAAAATGTAAGTAGCAAAAACACGGTAGCAATTCAAAAAGGCAAACGATAGAAAAATCTAAAACCCAAATGATCTACCGTTGTGTCTGAACGGAGACACTTCAAACAAAAGTTTATACTGCGAAAGAAACATTTGGAAAACAGGAGTGATGTGTTGGTTGGTTGGTTTAGGTTTTATGGCGCAAGGTCCAGAAATGGACAAGCTGCGCCAAACGCCAGATAAGATAATAAAATCATCAGATGTGATGGGAATAAATACAAATCATTGAAATGAAACATTTATTTTACAGCAAAAACTATCACAGTATCATTGGGTTTATTACATGCAACAGAAAAAAATGGAATGAAAAGTGAAAAAAAGCTGCAACAGATCAAGCGCATGTCACTCGGAGAAATAATTCGTACAAATCACTAAATATCATAAAATAAACGGGTATTGAGGACTTTAACACAGCACTTACCACACTGAATTCCCTGGAAGGAAAGGCGAATCCTAAATTCCATCACATGTCTCTACGAGGAACATAAACAAAGCGGAAGAGTATTCACCGCGGTTGGAAAAGAGCGGCAAACAAAAAAATATTCATATCGTAGCACGGAAAGAGGAAGTCAGAGAGCATGCGTGGAAAAAAGTTTCGCTCACTTTCAAAGAAGAGGGTAAAAGTTTTTAGGGAGCGCCCGAATGTTTGACACAAATCGATACTCTTCATGAGACCGAGTCATACTATTGATTCATCTCTCCCGGGAAAAAACACTTACCCGGTTCCTCGAAACGATTAGTGAAACCTGTTAGTTCTTACTATACGCCAAATCGACTGACCCATTCAAAAGACTAGTTATACAGTACTAAACAATAACGAGGAGGTTCTTAACCTATTGGTCGCGACCCAAAAGTGGGTCGCCACAATAGACTAAATACGTGGTACGTGAGTGTAGAAATTTCCTAGACGTGATTACAAGAGCTGTTAAATAGTTAGATTATAATTTGGTAATTAACACAACGGTTTGGTTGGTTTTTTATTGTTATTTTTATTACACGAAGACGAATTGGATCGAGGTCTATAGCTTAAAGTGTATTCCGAACCACTAGATATCGATATCTTGACAGGGATTCAAATCTAGAGCCTCGTCGAAAAGACAATGAAAAAATTTTAAAGCTTTATTTTATAACCCAATGAAATGTATCATTCATTGCAAATTATATCGTATTGAAGGGAGAAAATTCTGATGCCAATTAAAAATATTCGGCGAGTGATAGATTACACAAAAAATCGACTGGTTACTACATTTTTGTTAAGTCCATGAGTTGACTTAGGATCATAGGGGAACAAAAGATTAAGAACACCACAATACCATACAGCATCAACGTATGTTAGTACTTTTCGTACCGTGAAATTTTAAATATTAATGAACTTCAAAGGAAATGTATCAAAACTGAAGATTTAACTAATCTCGTTTATGTCCCACTGGTTTACATTTTTACTTCATAAAAATCAATATTTTTTATTTTAGAGCAAAATAACATCTCCCACCTCATGCAACTTCCTCCTTGCATGCGTGTGATTTATTCTCTTTCCTTTCCCTTGAATTCGATTTCATTATTTTATTTATTTTCATAAATGATTTTGTAAAATACTGTTTCAATCATTTCTCATTAGTACAAACTTCGTAACATTTGAAAAAGATAGCAAGTGTAAGAAACGCTAACTCCCGGTAAAAATGTCCTCATTTAAAAACAAAATTATCAGTCGTTCGTATCATTTTTATCAATAAATATAGCAATTAAATCTATTGTATAAATCGACGGTTATCAAAAATCACTGTGACGAAGCCAGAAGAATCTTAATCTACACTCGATTTTTTGGATGTTACTCTTGACGAAGTAAACGATTAGTTTATCTTAATTATAGTGACTTTTATGCATTTTTTATGTAGAAATTATCAAGTGTTGATAATTTTTCAAATTTAATTTTGTCACAAAAAGTTTTTAGACTCAAACATAAAAATAGAAAAAGCATTATTCTATGGTAATTATAACGCACACATAACAATTTCATAAATATCCAATACGCTTGAAAAAAGATTAAAATTGTGTAATTATTCAAGACCACTGCGAATTTTGTTTCATTTCAGCTAGTTTAAAATGACGTCACTCTATTCAGAAAATAAAGTACTGCAGAAATTTACACATAAAATTCTTAATTAATTTATGAGGGCGATTTTTTGTTGCTAATCATCTTTCATTCTACTGAATAAGCATTTCTAACTTCTAAATGAAGTAAATGTTGCCTTTCATTTCCAAAAAAATATCCTCTTTGAATCCATCAATCCTTATTAAAGTGTTGCAATTAAAAAGTCAAAAATTCGACTTCAGTTCTCGGCACTCCTTCCCTTCACCCGAAATCGGTTAAAGAACCCCCTGTCTGAACAAGATAATAAAACAAACGAAAAAGAACACGTGGTCAAAGCGTAATAAAACACAAAAGTGGACAGAATCCAAATGTCCAACCGAAGGTCGTCTATCGCTGACCTAGAAATTTTATTGAATGACCTTGAGCGCGGTAGTGTTTATGTGTGACGGGACGAGCATGGAGATCTCCCACCGCCACCCTGGACTCTACGGAAGGTCAGGTGAACTCACGCACGCGACACTTACTCACTTTTCCATCTCTCTCAATTATTTTGTCTGGACAGTTCCCCTCAGTGAGAACAATTTGGATTTTTGAGTTCACCCCATTTGGGCAAAATTGTGATCTTAACGCGTGACGGGTGTTGTGGGTGATTGGTTTGTTTATCGCTCTATGGTCATTGTTTTTGCTACACGAAGGCTTATTATACCCGAACTTACAGGCTTGAAGGGGGTGTGACGTATGCGACTGACATTTACAAAATTTACTCGAAGCAGTAGAACCCTCGATTAAAAGTTTAACTCGATACCATAGGGTGGTTAGGGACTATTACCATGGGTGCACATAGGGTGAGGGTTATGTGTGGGGTCCATCCCAGATACAAAAAAGAATTCCATATTCCATATTAATTTCTGCCTAACTGGCATAGCGGCCATAACGTTTGTCTGCCACCCGGTAAGTCTCTGGTTCGAATCCGTTTCTAAGGGCATGGATGTTAGTGATGGTTAATGGTCCCGAAGGGTTACAATCTCGAAGGGAAAGATCCAAGGACAACGCCTCGTAAATTTGAACCACGTTGTAAGATGACGAGAACACCTGAGCTGACACCCCACTCTCCAAACTTCGGTTACTGTTAGGAGTAACGGCGAGTGCCCACGGGTCTCCCTCACAAATAGCCAGCAGTTCGCCCCTTCCAGTGCTGCTTGTCGAAGAAGTTGGTGATCGGACTGGAAATATTCAATTAATATGTACTCTAAAATATGTGTGTATGTTTTTGACATTTACTCCTTCCTTCAATTAATAAATCGTCGGCTTAGAGCAGAAACTCATTAACTGACATTTTTAGGGAAGGCATTTTTTGACACTAAATGATTATTTTCATGATGATACGAAATAAATTGCCATATTATATTCGGTTTGAAAAAATATACCTCTATAAAAAAATGTTATATTTTTATTTTTGACCTAAAAAATAATAGTTAGTCTTTTATCGGCTGTACTGCAAAATTTAACTTTTTGTCAGTTATCAAGTTTCTGCTCCATACCACTTCTTTATGCCATGTGCTCCATCATTTATTTAAAAGTTAGACAAAATCATTTTAAATAAAAGGCAGAATAATTTACTTAATTGAATAGATTGATTCGTTGGTTTGGGGTTTTATGGCTCAAAGATCATATTTGGCCAAGCTGCGCCAGACAATACCAAAAGAGCATACACACAAGGAAAGTTTTATTAACACGGTGGGGAGAAATACACTCAGGGAGGAATCGAACCTGCGCCGACTACAACTCGCAGATTAATTAGACAAAATAATTTACTTCGAGCACTTTTTAATTTAAATCGATTCACTCACGATTTAATCGTATGGAATTACTACCTTCTGAACTAGAAAGTATACGATACCTCTGTAACCCCCTCCAGATTAATATCGCCCTCAGGGGCACATCTTTAGGTGTGTATGGGCATCACGACCACCAGGTACCCGAGAGATCTGTCCTCCCTTCTGTTTTACCCTCGCTACTATTTTTCTTTTTTCTCCTTCATTGTTGTCTTGTGTTTGGCGCAACTTGGCCATATATGGCCCTTGTGCATTGAAACCCATAACCAACCAGATTGGTATCCTGGGTGACCCATAACTGGTACCATGCTGTCAAAATGTGTTGTGCAAAACTATATTAATGTTAAACTGCCGACTGCTCAGTCTGAAAATGCTTGAATTAAAGCGGAGACTAGAATTTATAGAAAATCTATTTAAACAAGCTATTTTAGTTTGTTGGCTCTTCAGTATGTCTGTTTTTGTAGACTTAAGACAATATTTTCACTAGAATTGGAACAAAAGGCGAAGGGGTTATATATTTTAATCCTGAGCTCAAACAAATTTAAATTCAAATTTACTTGAACCCTACGTATAAATTATAAAAATTATTTTTTATTAACAATATCTACAAGTCATTCCAAAAAAATATCCGAAATGGAGCAATTTGTATTCGAGTGACTACTTTAAAGAAATGCCCATACCACTCAAATTCGAATTTCAAGTTCAATACTTGGAAAAAATACCTTTTATAACTTTTTCACAGTAAAATTCATTTATTCACTCAACAACAACGATGTTTATTTCGAACTCTAATCCGCATGAATACCATCCCGCCTCACAAAGGCTGTTCGAAAAATATTAAAAAATAAGGTGAAATTTTTAAACAGCTTCCAAGAAACCCAAAGCTGACAAACAAATATTTGCGTAACAGAAACACAGGGTGTCAAAACGACATGCCCGAGTAATTTGCCTACTGTTTTCAGTAACGTGACCCCTGAAGGTCTAATAAGCAGTGGAAGACACGCGGGGAAACAATAAGAAAAAGGACAATATTTCCACCGAAGCGATGATTTCACTGCCAGGTTATCATCCTTCAGAGCCTAAGTCGGTGACATTGAATTCGACAACCTTTAACGCGCGCCATGCTAACTAGGCCAAGGTCACTATTATCTGGTAGTGAAATACCTGGCCGCACGGAATGAAATGAAGCGGAGCGACACATTACATAAGTCAGAGAAAATCAATTATTTGAGCGGGGAGTACAGAAAAACATCCATTAGGCCGTGGCCTTCGCGAAGGTTGCTTGACTCATGCTGCATCCGATACCTGGTAGAAACGAAAGTGACTAGTCTTCGCCGTTCTGCCGGTACCCAAATCTGAGGGAAATGCATGAATGAAGATGCAAGCGAGATCAACTTTCATGAAAACAGGTGGGGTAGAACTGCAATAAACGGTCGAAAGTAGCACAAATGGGAAGAAAAATGTCGCACTAGTGCAAACGTTGGGAATTTGGAAAGCACATTTTTTTATTTAATGAGGAACTCGTCTTTTGAACTGACACAGATGCCGACTTCTAACCTGATACCAGGACCCATCGTCTAAACAGGTACTGGCCCCCTCTCACCTTAACAGAATACTGGGTCCCGCCGTTTTCACTGGTACTGGGACCCGTTGTCTACACTGTTACTGGGACCCGTCATCTAACGGGGTACTGGGACCCGTCATCTAACCGAGTACTGGGACCCGTCTGAAGTCGTTTATACTGACACTGGCACCCGTCGTTTTCACTGGTACTGGGACCGGTCATCTATACTGGTACTGGGTTCAGTCGTCCACACTGATACTTGGATCCGTCGTCTACAGTGGTACCGGGGTATGTCGTCTAAGCTGGTAACGGAGACCGTAGTCTATACTAGTACCGGGGAGACCGTAGTCTATACTAGTACCGGAGACCGTAGTCTATACTGGTTCTGGGGTCTGAGCTGCAAACGTCGACTAAGTCGAAAATAAAGTCGTTTATATATAAAGTAACGTTAATAATTCATATTTTACATTAAAATTAATATTAAGATACGATTCCGAAAGGACAATACGATCAATTTCACATCATATGATCAGGACCCCTTCTCAAAAGAAAGCAGCCAAGTCTATGATACTGGGGGCCCGGGAACTGTGAAAAGTTTTTGTACTGTTATACATTCGTTTTCTAATATTAAGTTAAGAATCTTGAGTTTATAACAATGGCGTGTAATTTGATAAATTATCTCATGAGTGTCGCGTCATCTAAACTGGTACTGGGACCTGGAGTTCACATGAGGAGGGAGGTCTGTTTATGGAAAAAGGGTCTTAAGTTCCAAAAGAATCACCACATCCGATTTCGAAAAGGAAGATGTCATGATCACTTTCAAGAATTGAACTTATGAACTTTTCAACACGAGTTTTGGCGCCTTTCAACAAAGATACGCTTGCTAAAGAGGGGTATGGTCTTTTTCATCACTACATGAAAGCAATTAATCTGGGACGTACGGCTGAAAGAGTAATTAGCCCTCGAGTAGCAAAAATGGGCAAACCGAACCTACGACTTTAAGTGTGTTCTATACCACTGCGAACAACCTAAAAAGACCGGTATTTGAATCCAGAGCCTGTTCCAAGGAAGGCCAGAGCGCTTACTAGGCTATCAGGACACTAGATTGGCGATGAAATTGGATGACTTTTCTATGTCTATTCTATTTTTTATGTTCATTTTTTTCCTACATTCCTACATGACTGGGATGCTAATCACATCATGGATACGTTTTCTATATTGATATGGAAATAGGTTCGTTGGTTTGGGGGTTTTATGGCGCAAGGGTCATATTTGGCCATGCTGCGCCAGACACGATATGGAAAAAGGAAACGCTTACATTAATTTCTTACTTTCATGTCAGAATATCTTTATTGTTCCAATTTTTTTATTCGAAACATCTTATCTTCAAACCCTCTCATATAAATGTTTTAAATGCACATTTTTACTTTACTATTTATTTAAATATGTAAATGACTTAGAACGGAACATCTAACATGTAAACCTATTTTCAATCGCATGTGTAATTCTATAAGATAAATATCCTTACATTGAAAGTTGTAACTTCCCCATACAAACATTGGTAAACAAGAAAACTATTTCAACACAATAACTAAATAATATAACTTAAAACTAAATTATAAAATTCACAATTATTTTAAACCTTTCTTTGCGAGAATTGCTAAGAAAAAACAGGGTGAAATTTAAGGTTTCTCCAATATCAAAATAACGCATCAAGCTGCAGTTTTAATCCAATCCGTAAAGCACAATTCGAGCTTAAAAGACGCATCCCATCGAGGTAGATACATTTAATTTGGAAACGATCCCCAACTCGAAGTTTCCGAAAACGATTTTCCCCATGAATCGTAACATTTGGGAGTATTCCAGAAAACCCTTTCGCTTTCAGCAACTGTTTCATTCGAAGAACTTGAAATGGGGGTTTAGAAAATGAGAGTCAGAGGAGACTGTCACGCGAATTATTAACTGTCGGTATGACAAGAATCTGATCACGAAGATTCTCGGAATGTTTCGGAGAGCAAGGCTTTTCAGCGGCTTTTGTTTTTTCTGCTCGCGGCCAAGCTCGCAGACCATGTCAATGTCAAGGCCAAGTCAGTCAAAACGGCAAAATGGATTAGCGAGGACCATTTCGAAGGAATGTAAGACGGGGGTTTTTTTCTGTCGCTCCGCAAGTGGTGGAATGGCAATCAGTTTTACTGACAAAGGGGTAAATCTCTATTGGTTCTAGAGAAACAAAGTGTACACCAAGACCTCATTACCTAATGCGAGAGGCTTTTTCTATGAAGCTAAATGCAGAGGTGGTAGTTTTTCTGCGGTGGATTTTGAAAATGACGTCACTTGGATTGTCTTTCTAACACGAATTCAGCACTTCATAACAATTCCAAATAAAGAGTTCCTAATTTATATATGGTTGATTGGTCAACGCCAATTAGACCAAACGCCAAACGTTCCCAAAATGGCGATAAACTACATTTTAAGGTAACCATGATGTATATCATGCGAGAATATTTGGATAGCAGAAATCCTCAATTGCTTTCCGTCTGGTTTGTTTGCACTGAATATCCCTCTCATAATGAATTCTAAATTTATTGAAATACGATTGGAAGTTACTGCAATTGGTGCTTAATCACCGCTTTAACACTTTGCGATGGGTGGGGTGCCAACCTGAAAAGGATGAGGCTGGTTTATATAAACATTCTAGGTATAGCGCTGCGGAAAGAAAATAGAGCTACCCCCTCTTTGTTCGCTCATTCTTCATAGGAGAGCAAATTCAAAGATGTCTTTAAGTTGTAGGGAAGGATGTTTGGCATATCATCGGCTTACAAGTGAAACACCAAATCATAGATTTCGAGAAGTTTTTAACTTTTCTATACCAGAATGGAGTGATCTATAAAATGGTAAGTCTATAAGTAATTTTTCTTTGCAAGGTTAGATTTCTTGAGAAACACACTTAGTGAGTAGAATTTTCTCCCTTCGTTTCCTTCGCCATCTGACAGTGGTTCTAAATTATGAGGCGTTGTCCTTGGATTTTTCCATTCGGGATTGATCCCGGACCGTCGGCAATAGCCCGTTGAATAGAACCAGCGCTACAGCGCGACGTTAATTAACTACTTAATTGGTTCGTTATCCTTCGTATTCTCAAAATCATGTTTTCTGACAGTGCCGATAGCCTTTTAGCCGACCATATTCATACGCACAAAATTTGCGTATGAATATATCGTCGGAATAGTTTTCATTTTGAATTGCGCAAACTTTCCAAAGACATCCAATTTCGTCGGCAAATTTCGTATCTATGTAAAAAACAATTTACCGAATTTCAAGTCATTTGGTTCGACCGTTTCTCGTAGTAAGTATGAAAAATTTGAAGCACAAATGTTAAATTATTACCGATTTTTGTACTTATTCCGATATAGTCTCTATCGCTGAAATTTTTATCAAGCGATAAAAGAATCCAAACAAAATCTAGGTAATATTTCTATTTTTAGTTACCTTTTAGTATGAAATATTGATTATCCCTATTGAACTATTCGATACAATTATAAATGGAAACCCTCGTGTATTTTAATGAAAATTGATTCGGGACTTTTTAGTAGCCACTTCTTTAAAAACTGTTTATTTGTAAAATATATTGAAATGTGACAAAATTCACCCAGTTTTATTTCTGAAAAACATTTTTATCATAAATCCCCTCAACAAAGGGTTAAGTAACTTAATCCAAAATATTAATATGCTGCATTTAAGTTTTCCCAGAGTGTAAACCTTAAATTCGATTATTCAAGTTGAAGGGTTTTGAATTATGCTGTTTTAATATTACCTTTCCCCGTTATTCAAGTTAACTAAAAGGATTTAAGGTAGCGCGCGCATTTCAATATGGTTTTAAAATATATCTATCCGTCATTGATTGTTACATTAAACGCACTTTTTATTTTTGAAGTCCTCCCACACCAACCTCCTAAACACAGCGAATTGTTATCAATATATATGAATGAATTTTCTTTTAAAATTATAATTCATGATTATCTTGGAAACTGTTTAGTAAATCGGGAACATTAGTATAAATATCCTTCGGTTCTAGTGTTTAAATAAAATTTAAAATATTGATGGTAAAAATAAGCGTCCAACCTTTCCACACCATTTTGAATATTTACCTTCGTGTGAAACAACTAAAATTAAATGAACGACTTAAGATTGAGCATTTATAAAAGTGAAATATCACTTTAAGGGCGTCGATCAAATAACAGATTTGATTCTAGATGTCAGTCTTAAAATTCCACGCCAAACAAAATTTTGAGGTGGAAATTCTGAGTAAAATCATGTGGGAAAAATAAATCAAAATATTTATTTTGAAATGACATTTCTACATTTCACTTACTATTTATGTGAACAGATCTTTGAAATCAAACGTAAATCGTATATGTATACTCAAATAACCTCAGTAAAATGGATGATTTAAATATTTCATGTTCCTTGTGTCATTTCAGTTGTCCCAGACACTCCTGGACTTCCGAATTCATACTGCTTACTGGCCTCGATTGTCTGCAGCCCCATCCACCAAATAGGATTAGGTAATTCACAAGACTAATTTGTGCCACTAAGATAGCCTGTCTGGTGAACATTTGAATGAGTGTCCTGCACTAGTGGATTTCAATTGTACTGTGAAAATGTTAGACAGCACATGGTCTAATGGCCTAGTGACCAAACCGACATTTGTCAACATGAACCTTATATCGATTTGAAGGCGTAAATGCGGATCACCGAGAAAAATATAAGTCGAAATACGTGAGCACAATCGTGATTACGATGCCCTTCAATTGTAGGGAATGATGTCTTGTATATCGCCGGCTTACAAGTGAAACACCAAATCAGGTAGGTAGTACGTCGCACTGGGAGCAACACAACGGGCTATTGGCGACGGTCAATCATGATTAAGTACGTATCGACTCACGGTTACATTAATAGTGACTGATTTCACTTTAAGACAGAATCTTTATTTCCCAGTTGTTTTTAGTCAGTGTTTGGTTTGGTTAACCCTCCTGGTGGTTGTCTCGTCGAGGTATCTCCTGTCATTAGCAAAACTGACGAGATATCTCGTCAGTTATTGATGGATGAGATATCTCGTCAACTTTTGATGAACGAGATCTTGATCTCGTCATCATAAAACAAATTAGCAATATATTGACGAGATATCTCGTTAACAAAATTGGACAGTTCTTGACGGACGACGTATCATCTAAACCACTTGGAGGGCTAATCACTTGCCAAATTCACTAATTCTCAATTGTGCATTGAATCGTCTTTGTAAGTTTTGAATATAATAAAATACGAACGTCTCAAGACTAAAGTATAGATAACAGAATAACACATTAAAATAGAAATATACAAGAAATATAGATATGAAGCTAACTCACCACTAGATTGTTTACCTCGTGACGGGTACGTACAGCAAGTCATAAATGCAGCGCCTTTAATTTTGATGAATGCAAGCCTATGTGAATTTTTTACTGACTGAAAACGGGTTGTGAGGCTACTTTTCCATAGTTGTGAAGTTGAAATTTGTCAATATTGGGCTATTATAAATTTTGAATTAGTGCAGGTTTTGATTTGATTGCTGATTTCTTCCATCAAATCCAAAGCCCTGATACGGCTTATACCAGACCTGTTAACGGATTTTCATTGATCTAGTTGCTGTCGTATTTAATGTAACTACCTACCATAAATAATTATGTTCCCACATTTTGATTTTTGTCTTCGATTAAAATAGTACCTTCAATACTGTCCCAATGATTGCTCCATATAATGGCTTCATGGTTATTTTGAAGTTATATTCGTGCGAGTTTTTTTCACCTACAAGTTGTAGGTGGCGTAGGTTCGATTCCTGTAACTTACCCTAAGTATTTCTCTCTTTTGTGACACTAAAACTTTCCTTGAATGTGTATGCCTATTACTTTACGTTGTCTGACTTGTTTTTAGCACATCTTAGCCAAATATTCCCTTACCATTAAAACCCAATCAACCATCCTGCGAGTTTTTGAATTACTTTTGCGAGTTAGAGCCTCTCCGCACTATTTAATTGAACAATACATGGGTTACCTTGAGATATGAAAATCTGAATTATGTGGATCCGTAATTGATGGAGTTCACATACATATTAAGACAACAATGTACTTGATCTCAAAGATCTGCATAAAATTGTCTTCAAGTAAGAGGAGTAACACAACGGGCTATTGGCGAACGGTCCAGGATCAAACCCGAAGGGAAAGATCAAGGACAACGCCTCATAATTGGCGTCCTCAACCCCTTGGTTGCTAATCCGTTACTCTTCTAACGGGGCTACCGCGGCCCCGGCAAACACAAGAAAGCATCAAGTAATGGGCATATACACAGGGCACCGCGTACAGCTCGCAGGTTACTAGAGCAAGTAGGCCAATTGGAAGAGTAGCGGATTAGCAACCGGAGGGTTTCGAGATCGAAACTCGATCCAACCAAAGACCGTCGTATACGTGGGGGCTGGTGCACGTTAAATCTGTCGTGACCTCAAATGTCCTCACTTTGGCATGGTGTGGAAATTTGGAGAGCGGGGTGCCATTTCAGGTGTGACCTTCGTCATCTAACCGTGGTTTAAAAGCACGTGGTGTCGTCATCGATCTTTCCCTTCGGAGGTTGATCCCGGACCGTCGCAAATAGCCCATTGTGTTGCTCCAGTGCGTCGTTAATTGAATACCTACCTCGGATCTTTCCTTTCGGAATTCATTCCGAACCTCAAATAACCCATTGCATTGCCAGTGCGACATTAATTGAACTACCTACCTAATGAAGTAGACGGAGCTTGTGAGTGATGTCGCTGTCGTAAGATCTCAGAATGGTAATCGGGTTTGATCCCGGACCGTCGCCAACAGCCCATTCTGTTGCTCCAGTGCGACGCTAATTAAAATACCTACCACCTCATAATGGAAGGTCACGTAGACCTTCGAATTGACTTCGGACTATTAGCCCCACTTTCCAAACTTTCACACCACACCAACGTGTTTATGGGCACAGAAGATATCCCCGGGTTACTTAAAGGAACCGAACCTGCACCTCTTACGATGCGTAGTATAGCCATAGAAGAAATATAAAAGTAGAGTGTGCAATGGTAAACTTTTAATGTGCCCAGTATTATGTGACCAAAACTAGTAGTAACGATAATAACGCTTAGACTACTTTTGTCTCCGTGCGGAAACGAACATTCATCATCTGATTGGTCCACGGGAAGGGAAAAGACACCCATCCATTGATGTATCATCAGATTGGTCATAGTAATAGACTGACGATTTCACCATTTTTGTTATCACCCTAGAAATGTATACACACATCTGCTCTATCATCTGATATTACATGGCGATAAGATGATAAATAGGTCCAACCAAGTCTATTTTTTACAGTTCAGTCTCGTGATTACTAGTCGACATGTTGGTCGCACGTTTTGGTGCTCCTCTCAATAGGAATGCTCGGTCTACTTATATTTCTCGTCATCTGACCGTGGTTCAAAATTACGTGGTGTTGTCCTCGGATCTTTCCCTATGGGATTGATCCCGGACCGTCACCAATAGCCCATTGTGTTGCTCCAGTGTGACGTTAATTGAAATACCCCCCTCTACTTATATTTCACGTCTATGAGGCTAGCAGAACGGGCAACTTCGTAGGGCCACGGAAGCCTAGTGTGTAAGACCTAAAACGTTCAACAGAGAAACAAGTGCATCTCAGTGTAAAAAGGTTAGAGAAAACTCGACATTGTACTTCCATGGCTGAATATGCTCGGGACGTGTAGCAACCTGCGTGTTGTAGCAAGTGGATATTCTATCCCTGTCTCTTATTCTGGGTGTATTTCTCTTGTACCGATAATTTTTCTAGTGTATATGCCCATTACTTGACAGCGGGGTCGCAGTGGCCCAGTGGGTTTGCTTTCTCCGATGGCAACCTGAAAACTGTAAGCAGCGTTGGTTCGATTCCTGCAGCTTACCCTGGGTGCATTTCTTTTTTCTGTGTCAGTAAAGCTTTCCTTGTGTGTGTATGTTTATTACTTGACGTCGTTTTGTCTTTGGCGTAGCTTGGCTAAATATGGCTATTGCGCCATAAAACCCAACCAACCATTACTTGACGAAGATTTGTAAGCGGATCTTCGAAATCAATCCCACAAGTCGGAATATATGTGTAGTCAAAAAACGCTGTATTCTTATTTCATAAATAATCGAAGCGCGAACAATCAAATATTCAAATTTCTTTTGTTTTTTCTATTCGGTGATTCAAGTGGCTATCTTATTCTAGAATCAATAATTGCTATCTAATCGTTTTAAACCCCACAATATTTCTATTAACGTAGAAACCGTTTCAATTCTTCTAGCTTTCGGGTACACTCAACCCATTGCCACCTTGAAAAGCACCCTTATTGCACACTCTGACCTCAAGGCGGCAAATTCACGGTCATTACCAACCCACGTGGTCAGACGCGATCCATAGTACCACTACCAGCACCCCTAGGCCCTATCAAAAGGGCTATTACCTGTAGTTCTCACGAGTGTTTTAATCGATGGGAATGGAGGAACTCGTAATCCTATCGAGATCATAAAAAATGGGAGGAACGCAAGGGTTCTGTATGGCAGGGCTCATTGAAACTGGTCCGAGTTGGGCCAGACAGCCTGCCGCCATCAGATGCCGTTCTTTAATCGTGTCACGTTCCAGAACGGACTGACATACAGGTGGCACAGGTGTGGCTTTGACCCCGACGAACACTCTTTCTTCGTCTAATAACAGACTACTAGTACGCATTCGATCGAGGTGAAAAAGGGTTTTTAAACGGTTTCCTTGTGATGGAAGAACATCGTGGAATGGTAGCAGCTAATAACAGGTGGATAAGTGGTGGATGAAAAAACTCAATTGCAGGATTCTCATTATCTGGATATTACTGGAACCATCATTACATTTGAGAGTAGTTAAGCCTTGCATATGTTAATATGCAAGGCTTAAGTACTCTCAAATGTCTAACAAACAACAAGGCCGGATTAATCTGATAAAAGTTCGACGAGTGACTAGTAGTCTTGAGAAAAAGTCTGCGAAGACAAACAATACCACAGCTCATCGAGTCAATCAACAATGTTTCATCCGGCAATTCTCAAAAAGGTTTCTATTCCTAAAAAGTCCTAAAGGATTCCTAAAAAACGGTCCTCCGCGCTTGAAAAATGTCAGCCAACATTCCTTAAACAATTTCCACAGAGGTGTACTTCACTCATCGTGTTTTCTTAGATATTCCTAAAGAAAGCAATATCATCTATATATATATAATTCTCTTACGTAGCGACAAAAAGGGTCGAATTTCTAAATCTCCGATGGCAACAACATATCTTCGAAAAGTTACTCAGCTTCGTCGGTCAGAGTAAACAAACTACATTTGCACGTTTATTGTATTGTAAGCATAAACAATCGTGATCGTTTGCGCTTAGCGCGGATGTCATGTGATAGTGCGATCGGATGATTTGAAATGTAATATCTTATTTTATATCTTAACTTACTTTTGTTACGTCTGCGTTGGATTTCAAGTAAAAGCTTATTAATCAGTTGTTAATTAGGAAAAATAATGAATTTAACTCGTGCTGTCGGATATTTTATCCGAAATCAACAGACAAACTGAACGGAGCCAGGAAACAGTTCAGGCATCCAGTTTAAGAAGATCAATTCGAAACGAAGCCGATAATCGCCGTCGTGCAAAACGTGTTGTGTATTCGAAGCGATGTTGCCGAACATAATTGTGGAACTATGTGCGAACAGTGCGATTTTTGTGGGGCTCTTTATTGGAAGAAAGAGCTAAGTACTGCCAATAAGTATACAAAATGTTGTCATGATGGAAAGGTTTTGGCTACCGGCATTATCTGATGCACCGGAGCTATTAAAAGTATTGCTAACTGAAAATTCTCCAGATGCTAAAAATTATTGCCAGCGAATTCGTGAATACAACTCTGCATTAGCATTCGCTTCGATGGGAGCACAAACTAAGCCACCACGTGGAACTGGACCATATTGTTATCGTTTACATGGTCAAGTGTACCACAGAGTTTCTCCCCTCTATGCAAGTGACCAACATAAAGAAGGATACGGGCAGCTTTATATATTCGACTCCAGTGAGGCAACAGAGAAACGCCGCTTATGAAACAATTAAAATTGCTTGTAACATGTATTTGAAAAACTTGATTTTATGTTAAGAGAAATCAATCCCTTTGTTCAGTCTTATCTTCAAATGCACCGACTGGTACAAGAACACCCAACTACATCTATAAAAATGGTATTTTTGAAGATAAAAATTTGGATATGCGGTGCTATAATGCTCCTACTTCGTGCACTGAAGTTGCAGTTCTATTTGTTGGTGATAATGGAGAGCCCTCAGCCAACCGAGACATTTGTGTGTACCCAATCGGTGATATATGCAAAAGCATCCTGAAAGCTCACATTTCTTACTCAGATATTCCACAATATTATCTATTTGATAAGAGTACCACAAATTGGAAGAGGCAACAACGTGGTGGACAAAAAGTCATTGGGAGATTGCCAGTAGTTAGTATACAGGATACTGAGAGGTACTATTTGCGGATGCTACTATTGGGTAAGTCAGGAGCAGTCAGTTTTGAAGATATTTTGACGGTAATGGATTGAGATGCATTACATTTCAACAAGCATGTCAGGAGTATGGACTTCTTCGGGATGACCAGCAGTGGCATGATGCTTTGAGTGAAGCCGCTCAATTTCAATCTCCGAGACAGTTGCACATGCTGTTCGCAATGATTTGTGGCTTTGGAGAAGTGGAGGATGTTCCTGATCTATGGGTGCAGCATCAAGTTTCACTTTGTGAGGACTTTGTGCATCGTTATTCTGAAGAGACTGGACCTCACTATGCACTTACAGATTGAGGAACTGCTTGCATCCTACAATTTAAGTCTCCAAAAACTGCATCTACCAACTGTAGATTTGCCTGCAAGTGTTTTGAAAAAAGCGAACTTTGATATGGAGGAGCAGACTAAAGCTAACAGTTATACTGCAAAATTAAATAGTGAACAGCGGAATGTTGTTGAAATCATATTAATTGCAGTGTATAACAACTCTCCAGATACACCCAAGTGTTGTTTTTAGATGGTCCTGCCGGAACTGGAAAAACTTTCGTTTATTCGACTTTGCTTCACACAATACGTGGTAGAGATGATGATGTTATTCCTGATACATCTACAGGTATTGCTGCAACTCTATTAATAGGGGGGAGAACAACTCATTCTGTTTTTAAAGTTCCAATTGATTTAAATGCAACATCTACTTGCAATTTGAAGCCAAATACAAAAGAAGCAGACATGTTGCTGAAAACCAAGTTAATTGTGTGGGATGAAGCACCCATGACACATGTCCATGCTTTCTTAGCTGTTGACAGACTTTTACAAGATCTCACAAAGTGTAAAGAACCTTTTGGGGGCAAAGTCATGCTATTGGGTGGAGATTTTCGCCAAGTTCTTCCTGTTATTTTAAAAGGTTCAAGAACATTGACTGTTGCCAGCTCTTTCAAAAACACTATCGTTGACATCGTTATATCTGACAAAAAATATGCATGCCCTTGAATCTGAAAGAGATTTTGGTGCTTGGTTGTACATTGGAGAGAGAAATAAGTGGCTCAACGATTAAGTTACCTTTTCTATGCTACCCTTCAATACAACACCCTATACAGCAATTATACAGTGACATAGATTTTTCCAGTGTGACTCCACAGAAGCTTAAAGGTCGAGCCATCCTTACTGTTACCAATGAGCGATCCATGGAAATCATCAATAAAGTGCTGGAATGTATGCTGGGAAATGAAACTGTTTACAAAGCAATTGATATGGTCATCAGTGAAGATCCTCAAGATCAATTGACATTTCCTGAAGAATTTTTAAATTCTTTGACACCAACAGGTATACCTCCATATGAGTTAAAGTTGAAAATGGGTTGCATTATAATGCTGTTGAGAAATTTAGCTCCCTCTAAAGGATTATGCAATGGCACACGTCTAATTGTCACAAAATTGCAGCAAAACATTATTCAGGCAAAATCCATTGATGGTACAGAGACATTTCTCTTTGATTCCATCTCTGACTAATATGGCTTACAAATTTAAAAGTATGAAATTTCCCATTCGTTTAGCCTTTTCCATGACAATAAGTCGCAAGGCCAAACTTGAAAAGATATGTTTGGTGCTCAATGAACCTGTTTTTAGTCATGGACAACTCTATGTTGGTTTATCAAGAGCACGATCTTTTGAATCAGTTTCTGTAGTAGCTCCCAAATGTGAAATATTTAACTGTGTTTATGGAGGAAGTTTTCTGTGGTTGATTGTCAAGTGAATTTTTTTGCTTTACATTCCTAATTTATATCAATGTTGTAATATTTTATATCTGAATGTATTGAATATGCACATATCTGCTTTCAGACAATTCATTTTTTGTAGAGCACAATCTTTTGAATCAGTTTCTGTAGTAACTCCCAAATGTTAATATTTAATTGTGTTTATGGAGTTTTCTGTGATCTATTGCCAGGTGTATTTTTTGCTATTTTTTTAAATACGCATATGCATGCTTTTAGGCAATTCCTTTTTTATGTTATCAACAATCCATGTCATATCCAGTTGCATTAAAGATTGAAAATGTAGAAGTTTCCAGAAATTAGGGAGTTGGTCATCCATACTTATCGATAATTTGTGTAAAAAATTATAAACTGCTTTGCATGGTAATTTATTGAAATTTTCATTTCTTATACAATTTATTTTTCATGCTGCATATTTATATTGTCAAGAATCTGCCACAAACAGAAAAACTACTCACCTGCTAGACTAAAATGGTTTAGTACACGGTGAGCGAGCGAAGCGAGCTTGGATCGCAGAGCAATCAGAAAGAAACTGCGTTAGCAGTTCCTGGGGGTTGGCGAGCGAAAGCGAGCAGGGGGCTGGAGCCCCCAGTATTAGAAATTACAATTGGCTGAAATATTAGGCAATCAGGAATCTATCGTGTTTGAGAGTCGTGAAAATATCTTCGAAGTATATTACAAATCATTTCAAAATCAAGGTTAAGGACAAACTATTTAAATTGTGGTTTTATTTAAGGCATCGAACTTCATAAAACAAATACTACCATTGAGACGTTTAACGTTTATATTCCAATTGCTTAGACATAACATTCTGAATCTTTTCAACTACGAAACGAGATTCCTATTTATTGAAGTGATCGAAAACATCTTGTTGGGAAAACTAGACATTAGACAAAAATTGCAGAAAATAATGCCATAAATGAATCGTAAAAATTGTATTTTTAGAATTAAAATGTTAAATCATCTTCAGCTCTGCTTCTTCTATGAGAGGGATTTTCAATATAAACAAACCAAACCACCGGAAGACGAGTATGTTACTTCCTGTTACCCAATACGTTCTTGTTACCAATAAGATAGACGCTCCGTCTATCTTATTGGTCTTATTATGTGCCCAGCTTTATGCTATTTCTTTCGGTCGCTCAGTTTGAAGATCTGTCACGTGGTTGTGGGGAAAAGCATGAATCGTAAATTATTAATTGGTTAAATTGATTATCCACCGAGATCAAAAGCACTAGTCAGAGCTGCAATAGCCAATCGGCTAAGTTGATTCGTATACCCACGTGATTTATCCTTCACAGATCTTACGACAGCGACTCGGGCCACATGCGTACCTTGTGCCACAAAACTCAACAATCAATCAATCAACCGGCCACATGCGTTGACTGTTTCATTAGAAGGTTGATGACCCAACACTAAGACGTACAGAAAGCACGTTCTATTATTAAAACACTACTGCCATATACGTACATTTAGCTTTTCCAAAATGCCTCTTAGAAAAGGAAGTCTATTTTTTAACATAAATACATTTTAAAATAATTTAAAATACCCTGCTTCTGATTTCAATACTCTGTATGAGGTGTCCAATTTTTCTATTCTAAGACAAAGATAGGAGTAATTCGTATAAGGGTTTCATGAATTGCGTTCAATCTTTTGAGTCCTGCTTTGCACAAAATTACACCAATATAAGTTTTTATGATTATATTTCAAAATATCATAATTTTCTTTCAGATAATGGCTTGACAGGACATACAATGCGGAAATTTACATTTGGATGGAAGTGCACGTAAGTATTAGCTACATTGAAAATTAGTTTAACAGTATTTTTGTTATTTAAAATTCTATCATAAAATTATGTTGCATTTCGTTGTAACAACTCATATCTGATCGAAAATCCATTAAATTTGTCAAGGAACCGCTGAATTTAGGGTGAGAGAAATTTTACGACAGAATGTTTTTATTACATTATATTTTTATATTTTCTTGTGATGCCTCAAAGAGCTTATCTCCCATAACGCAATGTAATGCTGACTACCCACAGTGGAGTATTAATCCTCCTGGTGTCTTGACGAGGTATCTCGTTATTAAGAAACCCATTAGTAGCTCTTGATGGACGAGATATCTCTTCATTAGAAGGAAACTGACCAGATCTTGATCTCGTCATCATCAAAAAATCGGCAACATCTTGATGATGTATCTCGTCATTAGCAAAATTGGCCAGATCTTGATGAACGAGATACCTAGTCGAAACCACTTGGAGGGTTAAAATGGTTTCAATCTATAAGAGGCTTTTTTGTAACTCTAAACGTAGATGGTGGTAGAGTTTTTGTAGTAGAACGTGTTCCTGTATGTATCCCGTATTGGGTAAGCGAAAGTAAACCCTCGTTTTCCGTTGGTTTATTTGTTTGCACTGAAAATCCCTCATACAGCGATGACAGGATTAAAAATATGAAAGTACTCTTGGTGCTTCATCTCTTTCCAATATGAGGAAGCAGTACGAAGACCTATGCAAATAATAAAATGACTAACATCATTTCCGTCCTCAAGGAATCTAGAAATAGAAAATTATTTTCAATGCGGAGATTAATGTAAAATTTCTAAAAGCCTTGAAAACGCTAAGATAGGTATAATTATTTTTCTGTCAACCATAAATCTTATAAATGTTAATTCTATTCCTCATACCATGGCTTTATTTCTAATGGAATATAAGAACATCAATTTCATCGCGAATTATAGTGATCCATGAAAAGAAATTTCAGACACTTCGTATTTTGATCTGATTCATGACCTTTATTTTTTATTATTCTACTTGGTTCATAACGAAATAAATTTCCCCAAATTGTAAACAGCAGGTGGTAGCAATAGATGAGATTGTGGATAAGTAGTGAGATTCCAAAATTCATGTTTTTCTCCTAATATCTTTTGTGATCTTTTTCATTTTCTTTTGATGTCTGCATCCACGATTCACTGCCTGTGGTCTACGACTTTGTGGGTGTCTTATATGGTTACGAAAGAGGCTCTTTATTTTAGCCATACTGTGGTATGTTTTTGAAATTATTACAATGGCTATTTAAAGCCTACGTAAGATTGAACTGTTTAAGATATTGATTTTCGCAGTAAATTGATAAACTAATAGAAATTGTTAGCTTGCAAGTGAAACACATTAAGTCAAAAAACAGTTATGAGAAAACGAAAGGGAAAACAATTCTACACACTACACTATACTGTGTGTTTTTCAAGAAGATATCTAACCTTAATACAAAAAAATGACTTAGTGAACACTTCACCAGTCTAAAGATCGCCATATCCTGGTCTAGAAAACATAAACAAATCTCGAAATTTTGACGTGGTGTGTTTTACTTGTAAGGTGACGATTCTATATCAACCATCCTATCGTCTCAATCAAAGTAAGAGATCATTTCACTTGTGAATTAGAGTATGAAATCATTCCCCTGTGTGTTTGAAAATCATAATTCATTAATTAAATAGTCGACACATTGTTTTTACTTTAATTTTTTAAACATTCTAATCGTAACAATTTTACTAAGCCCCATTTAGACTGTAAAGGACCACAAAAATTCGAATTTCAAAATTTATTTATTGAAAAATTTATTAAATATCTGGTACCTACATACGTTCTCATAAATGAATTCATTTCCCTAAGCTCTTGTGCAACTTCCTAGTAAATGTAACCCATCCATTTGAGAGTTGAAAAATATGAAAGAAAACAGAGTAGGATCGATCAACATATTATAAATGAAACGATTCGCGCTGATGTATAAATGATATTAATTAAAACTCCTCTCTTGATTACACTACTTACCAAACTAAAATACCCTTCCCCTCCCAAAATAATCCCATAGGTAACAAATCAAAGTCTAAAAGGAAAAAACTCTTCCCAACCAAAAAAGAACCTGTTTTAAGAAGATAGGTTTTCTAGACGACGCCCTTTATGCAGGCTGTTCGATTAGTTTCAATTTTTATCGGACGATCCTTATCTTAAATAGTTGTATAATTTGTGTAAGTAATGCATGTGGTGGTGTTACATGTAAATCAATGCACCGCACCCCCAGGATCTCCCGGCAGTGTCCATTTATTATTATTATCCCTGGAAATGTTACACGTGTGTGAAATTCAAGGAGACGGTGTCACATCTAGGAAGTGGATAGTTTGGGGATGAGGTCATCTTCGTAATTATGGTTACCGACCCTGAGATCTGTTCGCGCGGAGGTGAGCTACAGGTGGTTGAGATGCGATCATCAATTTGGACTTCACCTGTAGAATTTCCGCTCCGTGATCGGAAATGATTTGTGTCTGGAGAACACTGCTACCCAGAGTTTTTAGCGCCGGTAATGGTTCGCTGTAGTGATTGATAAAACGATGGTTCAATAATCGGTGTCTTGGTGGTTTGTTGCGCAGTTTACACCCACCCAGTGCCCTGAAGTGAGAGCTATTAAGGGGATGATATGGAAGAGGGCACCGGATTTTATTTTTGAAGGAGGAGTAGGATTCTCGAAAAAAATTGGTGCACATACTCCACACATGCATTTCGGGGGCCGCTGTGGCTTAGTGGGTTTTGAGCTACCAATCTCCGAGTTGTAGGTGGTATGGATTCGATTCCTCCCTGGGTGTATTTCTCTCTTCTATGTCATTAAAAATTGTCCTTGTGTGTGTATGTCCATTACTTGACGTTACCTGTCTTGTGTTTGTCGCTGCTTGCCCAAATATGGCCCTTGCGCCATGACACTCAACTAATCATCAACCACCAAACATGCATTTACTCGAAGCTTATGGAAAATAAAACCTGTGATTTTGAATGCTTTTCAACAACACAACTGTTATTCTGTTAACAAGAAAAATGACTTACTTTTCTTGTAAGTACAAGTAAAAGTGCTGACTTACTCTTTGTTAGAAGGTAATTATATCAGGGAACGATATTATTTGCCATCAAGGATTCCACTTTCACTCTTGAAGTACGCTATGAACTAAAGAATTGTGTAAGTGTACATCTAAGACTTATCAAAAATATTTCTAGATATTTCGTAAATCCGGGAAGTTCATCAAATTTCATGTATCAGAACGTTCTTGCAAAAGGGCAATTTTTGACTCAAGGAAAAACAAGTTAGGGTTGCAAATCCTAGTAGTCTTCCCCCATCTGCATGATCCTGATACCACCTCACTAAATATTGGTATTTTGGGGTAGGATATTTCTCACTTTTCTAGAAGCTAAAGAGATTGGTTTCAGTTAAATTTTTTTAAGTTCCATTAACATTCTCTTTTTCATTGGACTGCAAGGAGCTTTAATGCTAAAGATGATGAATTTTTAAGTATGTAGAATGATTAGAGTTTCTATGCTTCATTTTTTGGTGTGATTTGTGAGACAAAAATGCTGCAGGAAGACAAGGTAGGATCTGATTATTTTACGATTACTATCTTCAAAATGAAAATTTTTAAAGTTGAGTCGATCGTATTTTCGCTCCCATATAAAAAATTTAGTTATTTCGGGCAGAAAATTAAGTTTCTTTGTCTACGAACTATTTACCAAAACATATTTCAAGTATCAACTGTGATCATTTATTTTTTTTTGTTAATCACTATTTGATCAAAACGATTTAAAAATAAAGTTATCCTATTAACTTATGAGGTTGATTAAATTTTCTGCAATTTTAAATTCCAAGAGAAGCAAATCTGCAATTAGAAAGCCTTAAAACTCTGTAAACACTTATCATTTACATTTGACATTAAATCCGAAAATAAGTTTAATTATGGTTTAAAAGTTCGACGAGTTATTTCCAGTTTGGAGTCTGGCATTAAAAATCAATCAGTCTGAATACAAATTACAGTTTTATCCTTCTTAAAATTCATCGCTCATTTCAAGGTTAGGTAAATCATTTTAAGCCGCGAAGACTTGTACTATAAAGAGATGTACTTGGGAGTGAATTGCATTTCATCAATCATATAAAAAGGACAAAAGTACTCAGTGATTGACTATTGGAATATCCATTTCACTTTGTAGCTAAAACCTTTCTTGGCTTTTTTGTCTGATTTCATTCTGACATGCATTTCTTATCAATGCAATGAATTTTGCTTCAAACCGCCATACCGCTATCAAGAGTATATACTAAAAAGAGTTCGCCCTGGACAAGAAGTATGAGAGAGAGACTTTTTATTCCACTTACAGAGATTGTGAAAGATTTTTAAAAGTAGGGAGGGGAACTAACTGTTTGTATTTCCAATACCAACAAATTTTTGACACCGAAAATTTTATTACATCTAATCATAATTGTACTTTAAAAATCTTGATTCGCCCAAACTGTATTCTAACAAAAAATTTGTTTTTAATGAGAGCGTTTAAAATGTAACGAGAAACTAGAAATATAAACTTTGAGAGACGTTATTTACCCTTTGGACTGGGTTTTCTATTTACACTTTGTCTTCTAGGACAATTAAAAAACTAGAACATAAATTATTAAAACAGTTTCAACTATTTAACCATTTAAAAAGACTCAACAATTTGACTAGTACTTAATAGAATTTCTTGCTTGGAGTTATTTTGGATGAAAAGTAAAATTAAATAAACATAATTAAAATTCACCTTTTTTATTAAAACTATTATTACAGTTAAAACGAGTGATGAAATGCAAACATGACCTCTATGAAGAAGCCCTTGTATGTGAAATTTTCTCATTGTAAGAGCAGATATTTTTGGGTTCCAGTTGCTACAAGATGAGCAGTTTTGGTTCTTCGGTTCAAAAGGGCCAGAAACGATCTTTTGTAGGGATTGCAAGCAGTGGATTTGCCAGCAACAGATTCTATCTTTGAATGATAATGTAACTAACATTAATTGTCTTGACCTTTCAATTTTTGACAGGTCGTTTCGGTTTATCGAACTCTTCGCCATGTCTTTCCATCCTGAGAAGGCCTAAAAATACAATTTTAACAACAGAAAATATTTTTAAAATAAATAAATTATTTAGTGGTATAGTAAGTACCAAAAAATTTTAACTTAAATCTTAAATATTTTAGCGTACAACTAAAATTAAAATTACTTCTACTACATTCCTAGCATCATTATAAACGCATCATGCTGAGAAAACTTTGTACAGGGACAAATTTCTTCTTTTCCAGGATAGAGAGCCAGCTAATGATTTCTCTTTTAATGATGTTTCAGACGAGATATATATGTTAACCCTCTGAGCACACATAATTCCACCTTACAACCTGCAGTCTTCTGTATGGCTTCTAACCAGCATCGACCTTCTTAACCAGTAAAAATTTCCAAAGCATTCACTTGCAAACAAAGGAACAGTTAAATAAGTTCCAAAGGATTCTGTTCTAAGGATAAGATCAACAGAATCTTTCTAAAGGATTCTATTCTAAGGAAATGTCCAAGACAGTCTTTCTAAAAGTTAAAAAGAATCCATTTAGTCTTTCACCCAACAGATGTGGTTATTTAGTCATTAAGTGTGGGTAAAAGCAATTCTACACTACTCGGTAATCACGTGACGCTCAAAGGGTTAATACACTGAGACTTTTTAGAAATCAATGCATTTGTGAAAGAATTATGATCTATTGCTCAAAGCTTAAGTGCCGAATAGTTTTACAAAAAGTGGTAGATGTCATTTAAATGTTTCTGTGTTATGCAGCAACACCCTACCCGTAGATGTTATTTGAAGTCCTCATATATGTTTCTTACAATGTTATGAGGGACCACACGTTTTGTTACACAACTTTTAGAGGGTGTGCTTTTCCTATGTTTGGTTCACAATCTCGGAACTTTCCATGTCATAAATTTTGTGGGTACCAGCGGCCTAGCAGTCTTACATATTTATCATTTATTTGAGGCATATTCATCTATACATATATATTTCATTAATGCACGTGGCACAGAAGTAGACATTATTTGTTTATTGTAGAATGGCTACAATGGATATAAACAATATAAAACAGAGCGTTACAAGATTCATTAACCAATTTTGCCATTCAGTTTAAATATGCTTGATTTGAGTTTTGGAGTTACATAATATTGCTAAAACTACACAGAGCTCGCAGCTCTCTCTAATGAAATTCTTTAAATCTATTTATAGAAAGCAATTAGAAATCTGGAAGATATAAATGTGCGCAGAAAGGAATATATGAGCGAAAATAGGTTTAGAGTCAAAAAATGCCGAATCATCTTTGAACAAGAGAGAATCTAACTGGTAATATGACTGAGATGTGCTTTTTTGCCATGCATTTTATTGGAAATAAGAACTGATACCAGTAAAAGTAAACAAAATGGTGTTATATATTTTCGGATAATTTTATTTCATTTCATTAAATAAATGAATAGGGATGCTGAAATCATTATAAATGGACTGAAATAAGTTATGAAGTGTGAGTAACGCACTTTGCCATCAATAGATATAAGCAATTAAAAGAATTTAGTGCCGATGCTATGCGCGGGTCTGCTAGTTCTATATATTTTTTAATAAATTAGAAAACAAGAATTTCACTCTAAGAAACTCTAAGAAATAGCTAAATTGTAAACATCTTTTTTTCCACGCTCATCTTGTTCGAGATGTGATTTAATATAGAAACAGTTATACTAAATGCACATAGGAAATCAACGCTATCTGTATTACATTCATTTTAGAGTCCACGTCAAATACAGAAATAAGAAACGTCGATACGTCTTCATTACATCTTAATTTTCTCTTAAATAACATCCAACACGCATTTAAGAACTGAAAGCTCTAAATCTCTAAACATACAAAATTAGTGACAGTGTGAGGAAACATTAAAAGAACGCTTCATTTCTCATGAAAGATGTATGCCTTGAGCAAACCAGGTGTTCGCTTCGAAATAGAAATTTCCGCACTTTATTACTCAGCTTTTTTTGCTGATTATTGCAAAGTGAATGATTTTAGCCTCCTATTAATCAACTTGACTGACGATTGGCGGTTCTAGCGCAGTCAGCAGACGTTTTGAGGCAGAAAACCGGTTTTAGCTCATTTGTACAATTTGCATAAGAGGCTCTACCATACTAGCGTAATAATCTTTCAAACAGGTTAATTGAGAGCTGATATATTTACTTCTGTAAGATATCTATGAATCGTAACCAATATTTGAATAAAACTCGTAGTGGGAAAAGTGTGTAGATCAGTGTAGATAAAAAGTCGATGGTTTTATCTTTTTGCCAACTTTTAAGCTCTTCAAATTGTATTTTGGGTAATTTCTGTGTTTCTTTGGTATATTAGAGTGATGGTATGTATCTGAGTATGTAAATGAGAGCAATGTCGGTGAAAATCGAAAATTTTAGCATTGATTTTAATTTTAAAATGTAATTTATTGCCAAGCGATTTCATTCTCTGAATGAATTTCTTAAAGTTGTTCGAAGTTTCTTTTACAGTTTCTGTAATGTGTGTAAATGCATGCACGTTATGAAAGAATAAGAGAAACCGATCGAATATTCAAGCCATGAAAAAGTTGGCAAGGAACAACCAAATTGCTAAATAATTTACCCAACTATTGAACAAATAGTTTGAAAAAGCTAATATTCCTTCAGACCTACTAAAAAATTCCCCTTTCTGACTAACTACTCTGAAGTTTTTAAATGATCAGATAAATTTTCACTGCAACAGAGAATTAGATCATCTTAAATTAAAATACTTTCGATCAAAACATACTTCAGATATCTAAATTTAGTGATATTTAACTGATCTTTGATAAACTTTTAAACAACCTACAGGCTCTGAAAAATGTAACAAAGATTTCGCTTAGCCTTTTGGGTTACTTTTTTAATGTCTTCCATTTTTCCCACATTCTTATTTTGTATTAATAAGAAAAAGGGTATAACCGTGTATAAAATAAATTCTTGAAACATTATACTCTTCAAGGGAAGAAATATACCCATAAACGAATAAGAAATTTAAATTCTTCTATATCTCCCTATCCTTTTTATTAGATCAAATCCAAAATATTTTCACTACAAGATTCTTCATTCATGTTTCAAGACATCTCGGTCCCAACACCCCTTACAGATCGCTTAAAGAAGACAGATCCATTACAGTGTGAAAGAAATGGCGTTTAAAAGAGGCTTCTTTAGCATCGAACGATTATTAAATCGAGGAGTAGTTGAAGTAATTTTTCACTGAGCACTTTTAACATCATTAAAGATAACGCAAAAAAGCGTCAACATTTTTTACTCGTGTACTCAACAAGTCGAAGTTCATTAATCAAAGTAAGTGGAATATTTTACTTTACTAAGAATCACCGTCTAAGATACTGACAGTATCTTGCGCTTTTCGTGCTGTAATTATTCTTATTGTGGGGAAACTACGTATATTACTTGAACATTCATCTTTCTAGAAGTGGGCTGTATATTTTACAATAGAAAAGAATACAAAAACTTTATTGATAACTATTTTTCATACTAACATAATTGAACTCCATCTATCAAGCTACCAAATATTTCTCGTGCTCGTGGTCTGATTAAACATTTTAAATTGTAGCTTGCGCCGGTAGAGGTTTATGGCTTCGACATCATCTTCAGTCTTCGCCTCTATTGTTCAGCTACATAGCGCCGGCTATTAACGACGGTCGATTGAAATTGGACGTGAACAAATCTTACCTTATTTGTTTCAAAAAGTGACAATGAGGGTTGTGTGATTATTGAGCTCACACGTCTACAATTTTGGGTCAAAAGTAAACTATATCCGTGAAAATAATGTGTCTTAGATAATGGTTATCAATATGCCTGAATATATATATTGATATTCTGAATATATATCGCAATAGTCAACTATAAAACCTAATCCATCAAACTAATTTTGTCCATAAGCAATTTTTTGTTCATAAAATCCATAATCCAATTTTGTCGCTTAGCTCAAATATGCTTTATTTGATATTATAGAGCTGCTTAATATTGCTAAAACTACACGTAACAACTGGCCACTGGTAAAATTCTTGAGAAGTCTGGTTATTGAAGGTAATGAAAAAACTAGGTAACAGAAATCTGGGCACTAAGAACATATGAGCAAAATAGGTTTAGTGTCAAAAAAATTCCAAATAGCCTTTAAACCAAGGGAATGGGATGAAATTGAAATAGACGTCCAGAATCTAACATGAATGAGGTGTGCTTTTTTCCATGCATTTTATTGGAAATAAGAATTAACACTGTAAAAGTAAATGAAATGCTCATAGATATTTGCAGATGATTTTGTTACATTTATGGGTATGAAATCCATTTATATGAATATGGATGCTAAATTCATTATAAATGGATTCAAATATGATGTGAAATGCGAGTAGTGACACTTTGTCATCAATAGATATAAACAATTAAGAAAAGTTTGGCGCAGATAGGGGTCTGCTAGTTTTGTTTCAAAAATTCAAAAATCAAATTATCCTAAGAGCTTTAGTGGTTTTCGAAGTTAGAGAATAACGTTCCTTCATTGTTGAGAAACGATACAAATACCCACAAATAGTGCTTTTTCTCCTGTAAAACGCGGACAAAAGTTTTGCAATTAATCCTTAAGTGAGTCAAATTAAATATTTTGAAACCAAACAATCGTTTATCACAACGATAAAAAAAAAGAGCCAAAGTACCTTTCTGTCGTATCTTTATCTTTAAGACGCTTTCTTATCGTTTAGAAGTTGTTGAAATAGAAATAAAATCGTGTGAATGTGGTCTCAACACACTCTCTTTGCTTTCGCTCTCAGTATTAGATAAGATAAGATGAAAAGTCAAGTTCACTCTTCGTAAAAAATGTCATACACATATCATCCAGGCTTCTGCACAAACTAAGAGTTTTGCAGTGTGATTGCCAGCAAAGACTCTCTATCACTCCTAAATTCTCGACACCAGATTTCAAGACTTGTTTATTCATTGACACGATACCATCTTAAACATGCGAACATCCTTTATAAGTAAACTTGTGTATTTTCTTCTTTAGATTTGTCTTGTGATTATATATATATATATTTATTTCACTTGATAGTAGCTGAATCTTTTTGTACCGAAGATTCACTGCTTTTTAAGTCATGGTAAATATTGTTCGTTGGAATTTTGATGTTGTTTGTGTGCTTTTTCCCGTTTCTTTGCTCAAAATATTTCACAATTTCTTGAAGGCAACATTAGAGTAAATCATTGAGACACAACCAGAATTTGTGTCAAGATGGCAAGTCTACTTCAGTTTTTTATTTGCATATTTTTAGTGAGGTTTAAAAATGCGTAATCGGGCTATCTTTTCAAAAATACATTATCTTCACAATGACCTAATTATGTTTCGATATTAAGACAAGTAACTGGTATGATAGTCATAGCTTTTGTCTGCCACCCACTAGGTCCAAGTTTGAGTCCCAGATTGTAAGTGTATGGATGTTAGTCATTGACCTTGTTAGGAGAAACGGCGGCCTGGCCTATCCACTGGTGGCTTACCCCTCACAAATAACCTGCAGTTTTCCCTTGTAGTAAGAAGGCCAAGCCAGGAAGGGTAAAGGTCGTACATTAAAAGAGTATTTCGTTGTAATAGTATCATACAAATGTTTCTTCGCCACTGGAAAAATATTTAAAATGCTGAATATATAACTCCTTGACAACAGACGATTCAACTGTTGATGCAAAATATTTAATTTGTCTTAAAAGTATGACATGATTTGCATGCAGGGAAATAACTCCAATTATATTCAATAAGTTGTTCGGAAAGATAGCAGTTTTAAATGCCTTTTGTCACAAAAATGAAACAGTCGACGCACTTTCTAACCTCTGTTTTCCATCCAATCCCGTCCAGTTATCATTGAACTAACATTAATATCAACTCTATATTCCGAACAGCGTTGGAACATTCTTTTCCATGAACAAAATAAAGAAGGAATAATTTGTCTTCAAAAATAAATGCTGCAGGAAAAAGAGGAAGCATTCTGTCACCGAAAACGCATTGTTATGTATTTCAGAGATTGCCAAGGCCAGATTGGAGGGGGTCTATGACAATAGTCAATGATTGATAATAGGAAACATACCAGTTCAGCGCGACATTCTAAAAATTTTAGTCAGAACTAGCAAAATTTACTCTCATTTAAAGGGCTTTAAAATCTGAGCAAATTTTCCTGTCTATTATGTTAACAACATCGACCTTCTAATGTAATAGACGGATCATGTAAGCGGAGTCGCCGTCGTAAGATCTCTGAAGGGTAAATCATAAATCGACTTGGCCGAATGGCTATGGAAGCAGACTAGTGTTTTTGATCACTATGGATAATCACTTTAACCAATCAATAATTTTGGTTTCATGCTTTTACCCACAACCACGTGACAGATCTTCAAACCGAGCAACTGGAAGAAATAACATGAAGCTGGGAGCACATGTTCCGTCTATTTCATTTTAAGGCCGATGGTTAACTATCTTTTAATTATGACTTGTTTGCCCTATTTTTTACACTTATCGGTCTGCTTACAAGTTGTATATCCTTGAAAAGTCGAGACTAGTAGTACGAGTCACGTGTCGTGTCACGAGCCGCACTTGAAACTCGCGAGTTCTTTAAAAATCAAAAACTGATAGAAAGTAGTTCATTGGTCGGTGTCTGTACGTAAATATGCAGTTGAAAAAATAAGTATCTTGTTGCTTTTTGAGATTCGAGATCTATTTCTTTCTTATGATCTACAACGGACGAAACACACCATTCAAAAACCCTATTTCTAGGTAAACGAAGGTAGGTAGGTAATTGAATGTATGTCCCACTGAAGCAACACAACGGACTATTGGCGACGGTTCGAGATCAATCCCCAAGGGATAGATCCGAGGGCAACACCTCGTCATTTTGAACCACGGTCAGATGACGAAGCAATACCTGAGATGGCACTCCACTCTCCAAACTTCCATACCACGCCAACGTGAGGACATTTGAGGCCCCACCAAATTTAACGTGGACCAGCCCCCATGTACACGATGGTCTTTGGTTGGATCGAGTTTCGAACTCGCAACCCTCTCGTTGTTAATCCGGTACTCTTGAGGACCCTTGAGAAAACGAAGGAGAAAAAAATTATGTTGACTATGCTATGCTCATTAAATGTGTTTCCACAAAAATCTAACTTGCAGGCAAAGAAAAAATGACTTAGTGAAGTTCATCAATCTAAATATCACTACATTCTGATCTAGAAAAGCTGAAAAACATATCTAAACAATTTTGATTTCATGTGTTTCACTTATAAGCCGATGATGTGATCCATAAAAAGTTATACCCATAGTTATACATTTAAAATACTTTTATTCTCGTTTTTTTCTCGGTTCCGATAGTTTCTTAAAAAGGAGCGTCCACTACTTTGTTTTCTGGATAAATTTTCTGTCCTTGAACATGAAAATTAATGTGTGGTTGTTTATAAAAAAAATCCAGATTATTCTCGCAGTTTCAAGCATTCATTGCGCCTTAAGCAGGTACCGATGCCACCTTACCAGTGAGAAAGATGCCGACAATTTACTCTCCTACCTCCGAATGTCGGAGCAGGGAGTAACCGACATGAGGAAGAAAAATACTGTTTTCCACCACCTCTCCTCCGCAGTAGTTCGCAGTGCTTTTCTCTAATGGTGGGAAGTTTTTGATCCTGTCAAGGGAAGGGAGGGTGAAAACATCCCCGATCGTTTCAGCCATTGGAAATGAATTCGGAGGTCAATGGTTAACTGCTGTGAGAAATTAGGTTTTAATGGAGCTTTGCTTTGGCGGCGGACCTCAAACAAAACGGCCGTCGTCGACTTCGATATGGAATCGTTAGCTTCCATTATTTCGGTTGTTTGTGTGGTTTTTTGCTTCCTCTTCTTGCCGGATGTGAATATCTTGTGTTACCTACAGCAGTCCCGTCGCGTCGAACAATAACGGTGGTGGTTCACCGTCTTCCAGCACTTGCGAGCTCGATTTCATGCTTGTTAAAACCCTTGAACACGCAGCCTTTAACCGAATAAATACAGAATAGAAACAATTTCATTTCGCAACAAATCTTTCAAATACATTTATAACGTTTAACCGTAAAAACATTTCCGGATACTATCCGGATCTATCGGATCTAAAGGTTGAAAATTACTAATTGAGACAACTCTATAGCTTTATCGTGTAGAAAAGATAATGATTGCAAAACGACAACCATTAATATTTCGATCAAAATGTAGAAAAATTTCTGTAACCCAGCAACTTATGGGGAATCGGATCAGTGCCTAACACCAGTACGGCTACCTGGTACCTATTGTGATTTACCGTTTGAACAAGCGTGTCCAAAACGTGCAAATGGTCTCTTCAAACACTAATTAATCACAATTTAGTATCAATTAATCCATTTTGTGTCACAAGGCATAGTCTTACTCGAACTTGTTCAACTGTGATTTCTTAAACACAGAAAGTTTCCTCCTATGAAGCTGAACGGCATTTGAATGATGACTTGAAGAAACCAAGAAACTTTAATTAGGCATGGTCAAAATGTATCTAATGTTAACCCCAATTAATGTATTCCCGATTTGACAGCAGCTTAATTCCATTAAGCCAGGTTGATAACACTGATCGAGTGACTTCTATTTACATTAGATAAACTGTTTAGGAATCGATCACAAGAGGGTTCCACAAGCCTGGAGGTCTTGGGAAAGCTGGCCCGCATTTTCATGTCGACTTGAAGAAACCAGGAAGCTATGATTAGACATGGTCAAAATGTGTGTGTGTCTAATGTTTACCCTAATTAATATACAACGGGTATGTAACTCAACTCCCGACTGCGGATCAGAAATCGCGCTCGTGTTTTAAATGAATCAATAATAAGGTTGTACGAAAGATTTTTCCTCGCGCTAGTTGTATTTTCAATGTATTGTGATGTCTGTGTATTTAATATGCTGTAAATAGAAAATAAATATGTCTAGTAAATTCTCCTGAAATAAGTCTCGTATTAGAAGGATTTGAAGCGTCTCGCATCATCTATTTATCCCCAACAAATACATTCCCGATTTGGAACCAGCTGCATCCCATTAACATAGCTAGGTTGATAGCACAGTTGGGTTCAAAATCCTGGAGGTCTTGATGAAGCTGGTCCGCATTTGTATTGTGACTTGAAGAAACCAGTAAACTTTGACCCACCCCTTTGATTAGGCATACCAGAATGTGTCTAATATTTACCTCCAATTAATATTTCTGATTTTGCATCAACTTCATTCGATTAGCATAACCACGTTGATAAGACTGACCGGTTGACTTCTATTTGAACTAGGCTAATTTTTTTGGAATCATAAAAGGGGTCCAAATGCCTGGAGATCTTCGAGAAACTGATCTACTCTTACCTGCTTGAAGAAACCAGCAAACTCCAAACTGTTAGAGGATTTGGTGTAGATTGGCCAAACATGGCCCTTGAGTTATAAAACCCAACTAACCAAGCAGTGAGCTCGACATTGGCACATACGAATGGAATTCATAGCCAAGTGTTTCAGTCTACCATTCTCTTAACAAAATTGCCGCTAACTGGTTGACGAATTTTTTAGGCTGTCTTGAAAAAAGAATAGCCGTTTTAAACTTAAATATTGTATCTCATAGGCTTACAAGGAAGAGTCAATAGGTCCAATAATGCAAAATTTTGTTTCAGCAGGAAAAGGCATTAATCTCTTAATATTTCAATCACGTCAAACAAGAAAATATTGAGTTCATATTAGGCAATGTAATTTGAGTCAAAAAACAGATTCATCTCAAACTAACTGCTAGGATTTAGAGCTTTTTCCTTTAAGTCAAAGCCAATGACTAAATTTAATGACTAGATGTAGGAATTGATTGCAGTTTATTAAATGTTGTAATATAAATAAATCGTCTGGGTCGTAGCAATTGCCTTGACTGTCTTACATTGAATTACATTGTGGTTGTGTTTTAACCCTCGTTTTAAAGAATGCTGCAATCACTTTAGTCTATTATCATTTCCATCTATATGATTTTGCAGTAGATAGGATTCTTTTCTATTTCAATTTAATTAACATCAGTCTTCTAAGTCCTGACGTACTGATTGACTTTTAAAAAAGTTAAAAGCTTATTGAATGGAACCTTTTTGTAATTGACAGACCTGTTGGTCTTTCTCCAATCAGCTGTTGGCTAAGAGAATGACTTTCTTGGTGTTAACGTCATCACTGTATTGTCCATTAAATAAAATTTTTTAAATCTACTATTAATAAAAAGATATACTTGCGATTGTAATACTAGTATTAAGGAAGGAGACTAGTAACATTTAAATACAAATGAACAAATGAAGTTCAAATGAAATCAAAGGAAAATTTAATCTTATTTTCGAAGTGAAATGTGAATTAATTTTTGATTATCCATTGCAAATTATTCGCATGACAAAATCTACTTCATAAGTAAGTCCGAAAGCTGAATTCCCAATTCGCTTTAAAATAAGACCCCGAAAATTCCATGATAATAAATCTCATCTTTTTGTCAACATGAAGATGAAGGTATCACTCAAATCAAGAAACCAGTTATCATCTGTGATTCATGGATCCAATTTCAAATGAGTCTTCTGACAGGCTTGTCAGGTTTCATCCCGATTTTGTTTCGAGCTGAAGTCCTTGATACTAAATAAAAGAATTTAAACTGTCTTATTGATAAGATTGTGAAGTTAGGCCATTTCACTCGAATCGTGACCTACAGCTTCAGGAAACTAATTTGAAACACGTCGATAATTATTGTTATTTGATTAACATGGTAGCAACTATCACACACAATATATAATCGGGCCGCGGTGGCCCGGTTGGAAGAGTAACGAACTAGCAACCGAAGGGTTGCGAGTTCGAATCCAGCCAAAC
The DNA here is from genome assembly GCA_933210815.1 of Meta bourneti. Taxonomy (NCBI): domain Eukaryota; kingdom Metazoa; phylum Arthropoda; class Arachnida; order Araneae; family Tetragnathidae; genus Meta; species Meta bourneti. The sequence goes on along the minus strand of OW119926.1, from coordinate 41,849,941 downwards.
ACCGTCGTGTACAAAGGGGGCTGGTGCACGTTAAATCTGTCGTGGCCTCAAATGTCCTCACGTTGGCGTGGTGTGGAAGTTTGGAGAGTGGGGTGCCAGCTCAGGTGTTGCCTCGTCATCTGACCGTGGTTCAAAATTACGTGGTGTTGTCCTCGGATCTTTCCCTTTGGGATTGATCCCGGACCGTCACCAATAGCCCATTGTGTTGCTCCAGTGTGACGTTAATTGAAATACCCAAATACCCAATATATAATCTTAATAAATTAAATTAAACGCGGATAATTTTCAGACTCAAATTTGATCATTTAAAAGTAAGAAATTAGATATCAAGCTGTCTAATAATTTTCACTACGACTTACTTTAAAGAAGGAATCTATATATGAGACACATACAAGTTAAAAGTGAATAAATTAATCAAAAAGAGCTGTTTGAGTTTTTGTATCATTTCAGAGGTCGAATGCATGAAGTAGCTAGGTCGTTTGGTCGTCTTAAAAGGTGATAAATTCGGCAACAGAATGGCATTACTGTCTGTCACCTGAGCTGTTCCAGAAACAGTCTAGGTACTGGCGATTACTATAAAAAAAGGCATAGTCATGTGAGGTCTAGCGAATTTAGCGGTGGGTGTTTTGGTGACGGAGGGTGATACCCTTTTATCTCACAAACCCTTGGAGAGCAAAAAGGTGTTAAGTACGCCAATGTGACAAGCTGAATTGCTTCAAGAATCCCGTTTAGAAAATGGGCTGTGTCGTTCTACGGCAACAGACATGTACAAACTTTCTGTCGATAGAAATTCTCGTGGTGAAGGACTGTAGGACTGTAAACCTCGAATGAAATTGTTACTATGAGAAGACACCGGTTCTCTCACCGAAATTAACCCTCTGAGGGATCACACGCATAATTCTACCTTGCAACCTGCAGTCTTCCTTGCGTGACTGCTAATCCATTTTGCCTCTCTTGAAGAATAGAATATTTCCGAATGATTCTATTCTAAGCAAAAAAGTAATAGAATCTTTTCAAAGGATTCCACTCTAACGAAAGTAGTAATAAAATCTTCCCAAAGAATTTCATTCTGAGGAAGGGACGAATATAATATATCTAGAGGTTGAGTAAAAATTCCTGGATTCTTTCAACTAATAGATGTGGTTGTTTAGTCATTAAGTGTATAGTTGGGTAAAAGCAATATTATACTACTAACCTTTTTAGTGTAATCTGGATGAATTTTTGTTGCTCTGTTGTCATTTATTGCTTGAGAGAGCTATTTATATATAAACGCAACAGCAACAGGTAAAAAGACAAAAATCTTTAAAGAAATAATTTAGTAACGGGTACTATTGCTGCTTAAAACAGCACTGTAATTTTAACTATTACACGAGTATTGTAATTATTATAATGATACTACACTACTGTTTGTGAAAATTGCAACACCCTGAAGGATTCATGCAAATTAAACGAAACTTGCAGGAAATGCAAAACTGGTTAGAATATGCAAATGATTAGAATTACAAAGCGATCACGCATGTGAGGACCGAGAAACACCCTCTAAACTTACAAGTGAGCCATGTATAAAAAGCATTGCAAAAGTGCGTTAAAATGTGTGTATCAAGGTTTGACTGCTGTAAATGATTGATTAGAAGTCAATATACCTCGCCAAAAACGCAGATTGTCATACGAGCAACTAACGGAGTTCGAATGGGGCCGTATGATCGGCCTCCGTGAGGATGGACTTTCGTATTGTGAAATCGCCACTCGCACGGGGGCGTAATGCCACAACGGTGATGCGTGTGTGGAAGAGATGGACCATGGAGAACCGGACAAGTTGAAACCCCGGCAGTGGGCCACGCAATATGACGTCACCACGGGACGACAGACACCTCATCCGCATGGCGGTGACGGACCGTACAGCGTCCTCTCGTACGTTGGCACAACATTGGAGCACGTCTACAGGTGTGTCATTGTCTGCCCTCACGGTTCGTCGACGTCTGCTGCGCCATGGGCTACGTGCAAGGATTCCCCTGCGCAGGATTCCCTTGACGCTGAACCACTGACGCCTCCGGCTACAATGGGCTCACCAACACAGCCAATAGCGTGCCGATTGGCAACAAGTCATCTTCTCAGATGAGTCCCGCTACAATCTGGACTATAACGATGAACGCGTACTCGTCAGACGCTACAGAGGTGAACGCCTTCTCCCGGAGTGTCTTATTCAGAGTCATACTGGACGAACGCTTGGCGTTATGGTCTGGGGCGCTATTGGATATCATGAGCGATCCCGCCTACTCCAAATTGTGGGGACCCTTAACAGCGGGCGCTACATCAAGGAAGTTGTGGAGCCCGAGGTCCTACCCCTCCTGCAACGCATTCCCGGAGCTGTATTTCAGCAAGACAATGCCCGTCCACATATTGCTCGGAATGTACAAGCCTTCTTCAGTGCACGACAGGTTACGCTTCTTCCATGGCCTGCACGTTCCCCGGTTATGTCGCCCATTGAGCATGTCTGGGATTAGATCGGACGGCGACTCTCTCGTACCGCTCGTTGGGCAGAGAATACGGCTGAACTTTGGCATCAGATAGAGGCCATCTGGAATGCCATTCCTCAGTATGACATTCAGAATCTGTATGATTCGATGCCACGACGTGTACATGCTCTCATCGCTGCGCGTGGCGGCTATATATTTATTTTTGGCATTGTTTTTGTTTTATTGCTCTGTAAATTTGATCGTTTATTTAAACCACTATGAGTAATACGTGGAATAAATTTTATTTATTTCTGATGATTCTTTCATAGTGTTGCAATTTTCACAAACAGTAGTGTATAATTCTCCAAAATATTGTAAAAAATTTCTATAAACTTATCTAATAATCTAAAGTTTTAAATCATAAATACCTATAAAATTGTTGAAAAACCTATAAAAGCAACTGGAAGTCCAGTGACTAGTCAGTAATAATTCAAACCACCACTGCACTCTCACAAGTAGTAGATACGAATGAATAGCAGTCTTCTCAAAGAGCAAAGAACTGCAAAACCTCTGTCCCAATCAATATATCAACAGTCATGTTAATATAGCAATAATACACTAGACTATGAAATGTCAGAAACTGATAGTGGGACATGGGATACCGGTCGTTCTGACGTTCAACTGCATGTCCCAATCACTATACGACGGTTTGAATTTCCTTTTTATCCCTAACTTCAAATTAAATCCAATGCTGTATTTACAACGCGATTCGAATTAAAGCCAGGTTGTTTATAATTAGACCTCTGTTAAATATGCTTTCTCTGTTTTAAATCCGCTTATAAACTCAAAACTTCAGGATTCTCTTGAGGAGAATCGTTTTTAAAATGGTTGGTCTTATGGCACAAGGGCTGTATTTGGCCATGCTGCGCCGAACATAAAACAGGCAACGTCAAGTAATGAACATGTACACACAATGAAAGTTTTACTGATCCAGAAGAGAGAAATATACCCAGGGTAAAAAACAGGAATTGAACCTGCACCGCCTACAACTCGCATGTTACTAGCACATTGGGCAAACCCACTGAGCCACTGTTTTTAAGATGGAGGAATCTTAGGGTAGGAGCACTATTTATAAGATAAAATTGGGTAAGACGCTAAACGAACCTGCTCCACCTACAACTCGCAGGTTACTAGCACAATGGGTAAAACCAGACACTGTTTTGAAGATGGAAGACTCTTAGAGTTTGGAACACTGTTCAAGATAGTTGGGTATAACGCTGAAGCATTTTGTTTCGACTTTATATTTTTCCTCTTACACACTTTGAAATGTACTCATCACGAAATTTTATCAAACTAAAGCTGTTTATTTTTATATGGTCGTTTCGAAGGATCAATTTAGTTTTTATGAATATATTGTAAGGCAAGAAACACAACGTTGACTTACAATTTCAAAAAATAACTGAATTATAAAGAATCGCATTGGGGAATTTTGATTCCATTCATTTTTGCGTCTACTGAACGAACAGGTTGGCAATTTCGTCATTTAGCGTGGAGACTTCTCTGCCATTTGAGGAAAAGAGGCAGGCCATAAAACGACACTACCGAATGAGCCGTTCCGACGCTGTATGGGACTGAATCCAAAAATTCCAACAATAGAAAAAGATCCCAATTGATGAAGCGAATCGTTGTAAAATAACGGATGCCATTTCACGCTTTGCGGGTTCTCCACTCATATTCGCCGTTTCCGCCTGTCATATTTTCTTTCCTTCTCTTTATAAGATTTGACATCCTGACGCAGTAGCCACGAATGCCACTTTCTCTCCGGCGCACGTGGACTGCCCGTACATATCACTGATGCTTCTTCAATGAGTAACATCCAAAGAATCCAAGAGGGACGGACTGTCTGAGATCTAAGAGAGTCGTACACTTACGGTAGGGCATCCCACTTGCGTATGCGATGCGTTCAGCATAAGCATGGAATTATGGTAAACGATGAGTGCTAGAGGTGTGGCTCGTGTGTATGTAAGCATTTGAAGCACACGCGTTGGTTTACAGTATGGGGCCTAATTATAGTCTATTCCGAGAGTTATAGAACAAAACGCGTATTTAGTTTCTGTCTCTGCATTGTTGAAGTCAGAATGACCCCAACTCTGAAGTGCCTGGAGCGATTGTGTGATAAACACGTTGTACACGTGCAGAAGGTGGAGAGAATAGATTCGAACACACGACCCGAAAGGGTACTGCCGCAGTTGTTAGAGCACTCTTAGGAGAGGGAAAGAAAAACTTGATTGTGAGTTCAAATCTCACATGTTCCAATGTCGGACTCAAGTTTCCTTGTTTCTTCATGTCGGAACGTAAAAGCGGGCCAGCTTCCCCAAGACCTCAAGGCACTTTGATCCCCCTTTGTGATTCCCAAACAATTAATGCACTTCAAATATATGTCATTCTGTATGTTTAGTGAACCTGGCTACGCTAATCAGATGCAATTCGTTTCCAAATCGGGATTATTAATTGGGAGTAAGCATTAGACATATTCCAGCCATGCCTTGTCTTCCGGTTTCTTCAAGTCAACAAACAAATGAGGGCCATCTTCCCACAAACCTCCTGGCATTAGGATCCCCTATTGTGATCGATCGATTGCCAAACAGTTAAGCTAGCTTATTTAACACTCCAGGTGATTTCGATAAGATGTCTCGTCCTTCAAGATCTGGCACATTTTGTTAATGACGAGATACCTTGTCGATACGAAACTACGAAGAGCACGTTTTAGAAGTGGATTTACTATTACCTATCTACTATATCTTTGATGTTGTTCTATTGTAATTTCGTCAAAAATTGGTGATTTTGAAAATCTACTGTTCCGTTAAGATACTGTAAAAATCTTATATTTTTACCCTGTTAGAGACAATGAGACAATTGGCCTCCTTTTAAATGGTTACTGATAGATATATAAATATTTTACGTATATTAAGGGTATTAAGGTATATAAATATTTTCTCATTTGATAATCTTATTTTGCTGTAGACGGTCAGTGGGGTCTATATTCCCTGAAAGAAAAATACTAAAATTATGTTATGTTCATAACCCGTTTATGTAAAGTGTGATATAGCTATTTAATCCTTACATAATAAATAATATCCATGTTTTGTCCATAAAAAGTTTTTAGTCATTTTTAGCATAGTGCTCTTTAAAGGGCTAAATAAGAAACATTTATTCCTCCAAAATATTAACACTGTAATACTGAGGGATTTTCAATGTAAAAGCAAACCAACCAAACGGAATACGAATATTTACTTCAGTCACTCAAACGTTCTCGCATAATACATATCGTAGTTAGCTTAAATGTAGCTTATGACCGTTTTGACAACACTTGGCATTTAATCTAATTGGTGTTGACCAATCGACTATCATACATCAATTCTAAGTTCATAATTTGGAATTGCTATTGGCGAAGTGCTTTTGTCGAATTCGAAAAACAAGCCCAAGTGACTTCACTTTTGAAATACGTACAGGAAAAACTTTTCACTACAGAAACACTACTGCCACCTACATTTAGCTTCACAGAAAATGCCTCTCACATGGTGATCTTCGTTTGCTTAACTTTTTGTGTGTTCCCCTTCCATCAACAGAATAAAAATTATGATTAATTAGATAATTTTTCATATACGGCAGTGTGGTTAAAACTTTCTCTTCACTTGTTTCGACAATAAAAAGAAATGCGTCATTGAATACTTGAACATTTAAAGGGCAATGAATATTGAAAGAATAGTTTCAGTGGCATTTTTATTAGCTTTCAAACAGAAAACAAAACGAATTTATCTTCCCATTCTATTTCACAGTTTCGTCGTGTTCGAAGTTTAATAAGAACGGAAAACGTAATTATATTTTTAATCCAACCTTCATCCTGCATGGAAAATATTTACTTTCTGCCTTTCGGAAGGAACTTTTGTTTTTACTCCAAAAATCCAGTCTAGACGATGAAAAAGAAAGCCTTTTTTATCTACCAGAAACACATGCGGAAAATCACGTGTGCTAATAGCTAAAAGAAATCAGACACGCACACACGGGTCATCGTATTTTATACTTCTATACTATTTTCTTTTCGATCTGTTATACAAATAAAGGAAACGCTAAATACACAGGTTGTACTCAACCAGTTGAAACAGAAGAAACAACATCAATCTCAGGAGGTAAATGTATTGTTTTTCATTCAAATCGAAACGTACTCTCGAAAACCTACAGAAACAGTTTTTTTAAATTATCTGATCTTGAGCGTTCTACCTCGATAGTTGTTTTGATTACTATTTCTCTGTCTTTGATTCTGTGGTCACCGCGGTGCTTCGTGATTACGCTTTTTTTCTGTTCACTGTTGATGTTGTAGAAGGAAATGCATGGTCCGGAACCGGATATAAAAACAAGCTTTCTTAGATGCATAAATAATTCTCTTTCGCGGTAAAAGGATCAAAAAGTAGTAAACGGAGGAGAGTTATGAATGAAGAGCTGGACTAAGTTGGCGTGTGTCGCAATAGCGAGATAAGGTGATTGGGAAGTAATTTTTTCACACCAGTCGTGGTCACATTAGTCCAACATGGTTATTTAGATTTTGCACAAAATGATGTATTAAGATAAAAGTTATGTAGTTTCTCAAAAAATAAACAATGAAAAGGCTTAAATTGTATATGGTTTATTTCGTTTCAACGGTTTAGTTTCGAACTTTAGGCAAGTCCGTTCGAAAATATCATCAATAGCCGTTTAAATAATTTTGAGTAATATTTTCTATTACAGAGTGTCATACATATATTGTTTCAAAAATACTTTTTTAAAAGCCACTTTGGAGAGAAAAAAAGTTGGTAATTACTGATATTTTTTGTATATCAAGCAAAATTATATCTATATTTTTCGGATTGGCAAAAAATGTAGTATATTTTAGTAATTAGTTCATAGAAAGAGAGGGGGACGTGATATGATAAAGGTTGGAAATCGCTGACATAGCGTAACATTGATAACTGGGGATGCCAAGATTAGATCGAAAGTAAAAAAATCTGATACTTAGCTTTGGACCACCTTATAAGTCAACTAGATTCAGCATTATTTCTTTTCCTGAAAGACAATAAAATACAAATCATACTACACTGCTGGCCACCGTAAATGCAACACCCTGAAGGAAGCATGCAAATAATATGAAATTTACAACATGCATTAGCGGAGGTGAGATATGCAAATGATTAGAATTTCAGCGCAGACGCACATCGCGCGCGCTTGTGGCGCCACTTCAAAGCGCTATTTAAGGCTTGGAGATTTCGACGATTTCAAGTACGGCAATTGTGTTTTTCTTGTGGTTTTTTCAAAAAAACGATCAATTATGCCTCGTAGAAAACAGCGATCATCTTTTGATCAAGTATCCGAGTTCGACAGAGGAAGAATAGTGGCCTACCAAGATTGTGGATTATCTTTCAGGGAAATCGGTAGTCGTGTTGGACGAAACCAAACAACTGTAATGCGGATATGTGATCGTTGGATGCAGGAGGGTACGACGGACCGACGTGTTCGATCGCATCCACCTCAGTGCACCACTTCACGTGATGACAGGCATATTGTGCGTATGGCAGTGACGGATCGCTCAGCCACATAACGAACCATAGCACAGCACATTCAGTCTGTACCGCATCATCCAGTGTCTGCGCGTACCATTCGACGCCGTTTACAGCAGAATGGTCTGTCCGCAAGACGTCCATTGCTTCGTCTACCCTTGACGCAGAACCACAGACGTTTCCGCCGCCAATGGTGCGATGAAAGAAGGATGTGGACGGCAGAATGGAATGAAATTGTCTTTACTGACGAGTCACGCTTCTGTCTGCAACACCACGATGGTCGGATTCGAGTCTGGAGACACTGTGGAGAGAGGATGCTGAACAGCTGCGTTATGCACCGCCACACTGGTCCTGCACCGGGTATTATGGTATGGGGCGGTATTGGATATCACTCTCGCACTCCTCTAGTACGCATTGCCGGTACTTTAAACAGCCAGCGCTACATCTCCGAGGTGTTGGAGCCAGTTGTCCTTCCTTACCTTCAGGGCTTGCCCACAGCAATATTTCAACAGGATAATGCGCGACCACACGTGGCACGCATTGTCCAAGGGTTCTTCGTCAATCGCCAGATTGAATTGCTTCCCTGGCCAGCTCGCTCTCCGGATCTTTCGCCGATAGAAAACATGTGGTCCATGGTTGCTCAACGATTGACCCAGAATACATCCCCAGCTGCCACACCAGATCAACTTTGGCAACGTGTGGAAGCTGCTTGGTCTGCTGTACCCCAAGAACACATCCAAAGTCTCTTTGAATCAATGCCGAGGCGTGTGGCAGCGGTGATCTCCAACAATGGCGGCTACTCTGGCTACTGATTTTGGCAGGAACCACACTTCACAGAAGTCTATAAATTTAATCATTTGATGCTTGGTCAACATGTTATCTACAAAATAAATTTTGTTGTGATATCTCTTGTCTTTCTTGGTGTTGCAATTTGGGTGGCCAGCAGTGTAGTTCCCTAAATTAAAAGCAGACCAAAACGAGCAATTGCTCCCAATCCTGGCAACTCTGTGGGGATGATCCAAGACTTGCTTGTCTTATACCTTGAGGCTGTCTCTTACAAATATGGAAAATGTGAGAGAACAGAGAGGTGATGATATACCAAGGTCCAAGAACCAACTGCCTGTGTTGTCTGGACTGGATGCTAGTCTCAGTAGCAAGCAAGGGATAGGTAAGAAGAGCCTTACTGAAGGTACCTATTATGCTTGACAAATGCCATCAATTATAGTAAGAAACCGTTTGAGGCTGAAATGGTTTGGCATCAGCAGTCCCTAGTTGGCTTTTAAGGTGAAAATTAAGGGCATTAAAATAGAAATTGACTTTTTAACTGATTTAAGTTGAAAAAATAATCTTTTTTGCTTCATTTTATCGATTTTTATTGTTTTTGATACCGAGTTTTAATTATTTTTATTAGAGGATGCTAGGCTCCTAGGCTTCCATAAGCTCTACATCACTATTGGCCAGTATCTAATGCGAAGGACCGATATTAAGCTGTCCCACTTTTGCATCAGACATACCCGTCTAGTGCATCGTCATCTTTTGTAAAGGGAGAGTCTCCCTAAGTGTCAATCATGTTCAACTCCCTTCACCGTTCATCGCATTCTAATTGCTTGCCATCTTTCGTCGCCTCAAATTCTTCAAGAATGCATTTCTAATTGTACAAGATTTGAAATTTACAACGCCGATTTCACGATGTCTTATATAATCCAGTGAAGCAATCTACATAAAATGAACGTTAGTAAAAACATTAAGAAAAGAAGATGAATCACAAATTTTCTTTAAGAGAATTCTGAAATAGTTCTCTCCGGTGCAGTCGAAAAATATATGCTCCAAAGTCTCTTCCTCATCAAGGCAAATGAGACACTTGATGGAGTCAGCCAGGTGAAAACGATTCATTCATTCGAAAACGTTTTTGACGACCAAACAAAGTAAAAGGTGTGTAGAAAACATTCTGAGGTTTTAGTAAATTAACAAGAAGTGAGTTGAGAAAAGGTCATTTCAGTTGAACATGATCCTCAAATCTAAATATCTATTTTACCTATCTACTTTTATTTAAATAATTATAATTTTCTATCAAGTTTTACATAGCTCGTCAAGATCCGTCGATAGGAAACAATCGATAATACTTTGTCGTGATCTTTTATCGTGATTTCACCAGGTGGTGGCTTGCAATTCTATAATATATTCCATTTAGGCAAGCTACACATTGATCAGACATGTGACAAGAACATACGCATGAGTACTCTACTTTAGTACAGAAAACACGTCGGCACTCATGTATATTTCAGCCTATTTAGTGTCGCAGAACTTATGTTGGACCAACGTGTGGCATACCTTACAGAACATTTCATTATGGTATAGAAACTATTCAAATGTTTACAAGGTATGTGTTACTTGTTTCTCCTTTTGTCAAAATTTGTATTGTTTTGATTCAAAAATTGAAACGTTATAAACGTATCGTTTTGGGCTTTATTGATACTCTAACATATAGCAAATAATTGTTGTACTTTTAGAAGGTAAGTAGGTAGTTAATTAAAGGCGCACTGAAGCAAAACAACTGGCTATTAGCAATGGTCCGGGATCAACCCTGAAGGGAAAGGTCCGACGACAATCTTGTACCACGGTCAGATGACGAGGTAACCTTTGGCACCCCACTATCCAAACTTCCACACCACGCCAACGTGAGGATATTTGGGGCCATGACAAATTTAACGTGCACAAGCTCTACGATGTGCTTTTAGAAACATTTTATCTTTTTCCGATTGACTCTTTCAATGTTTGCTTAGGAAAAGAGGTTTTACTTTATACCTTTTTTCATTTCCAACGGAGGGCAGAATGCAAAATGCACAATACAAAGGGGATAGTAACAAAAATGCTCACACAAACAATATATAAAAGTGATAAGATAAAAGAGAGAAATATTAAGCTGTCCATCTGTCCTTTAGCCTACCGGAATCTGTCACAAAGGCCCCGACTAGAGAGAGTAGTACAAATTTAAAGAGTGGCATATGTCCAGTTCCTAAAGGTGGCAGCACGGCATGTAGAATTTTAGGTGGTAGAGTGAGTTTAGCTAAACAATCGTAACTAATCAGAAGTCGGGTTATTGCTACAGCTTCTGCCCTTGGGACATCTGGAATTTATTTACAATTTGTAAACCAAGGTTTGCTTGATTTTCTAGTTATTATTTCTTGATAGAAAAATTCTTTGAATTTTTCTTGATAAATATTGTTATGAAATATACGAGATTAGTCTACTTGGAATCTGACAACGGCAGTAACCCTCTTTACCTGCTTGTTCATTATCATAGCTTTCACATTGTACTGGAATCCACTGTAGATCTATCGCGATTTGTAATGTCAAAGTATGGATAAATGAATAACATTCAGGCGTTTCATGTGTCTTTCAGAATTTTGTAGAGACAATAGCTTCAATTACTGCTTGGGAATCAGAGGAAATGACGCATTTCTTATATTCATATCGTTAACATTTCAGCTGGATTAATGCCGTGCGAATGTCTTCCCCTTCGCCATCAAGGCAGATGCCTAGTTTCCAACAGGGATATAAAAGTCACAAGCTTCACTGAAGATACTTACACTTGCATTCACAAAGTCGTCCATTCTTGACCCGCCAGTGTAGATGTGTACTCACTCATATATATAATTATTTAAAGGTAAATTATTTATTTTTTGGGGTAGAAAGACAAGAATCTACAAAGAATGATTAAAATCTTGATGAAAATGAAACACAGTATCCAAGACTGATATGATACACAGCATTCATAATGACGGTGCTAAGAGACTCGTTTCATAGACTTAATGAGCTACCGAAAACAAAGCAACCACTATCTTCTTTATTTAACGGTATTCGAATGATATGCCTATCTCTTCTCATTCTCTTTATTTTTATATACTTAATAACTGATATTTCAGTGTTCCGGAAAGGCCATATTTACCCCCTCCAAGTGGTTCCGACGAGATATCTCGTTCATCAATATCTGATCAATTTTGCTAATGGTGATACATCTAGTCATCATGATATTGCCGATTTTTTATGATGACGAGATCAAGATCTGGTCAGTTTTCTTCTAATGACGAGGTATCAAGTCTATCAAGGTCTGGTCAGTTTTGCTAATGACGAGATACCTCATCGAGACAACCACCAGGTTAATGTGAAACTGGGGTGTAAGGTAAGTTTTCTAGCTGATCATCTAACTTGGCCCTGAGGTCCTGAGTGCGGATGTGGTCAGGGCTGGTGCATCAACAAACGAATCTACAGGTCAAACCCAAACGCGTTTCATTTACATATTTGACATATCTCGACTCATTGGTTAGAAATAGTAGAAAGAGAAAAAACGCGTTCTCTCGTTAGTTACTATCCTTACTTGGGAACAAAGCAAACAAATAATTTTCCCCTTTGCTGAACTTCCTGTGTCACGGAACTGTGAGGTTAGTTTCAGAGGCCGAAAGAAAAAATTGGCTGCTCATTTTTATCTTCCCTTTCTTCACTTTTATTTTATCACATTTCGGTGCCGACCAAATTACAAGGAGGGGGCCAAAGAGAGTCACAAAAAGGAAAATTGCTCCAAGACGAAAAAGAGAGGGAGGAAGAAAGAAACAGAAAAAACACATGCATATCGTGTCCACTGCCTCGTATCTCACGGGCTGTACTTATCCCCCTGTACTATTGGATATCTTATTACGTGGACATTTGTGTGAAGAGGCCAATGGAATACGGATAGCCGAGTTTTGAAAAAAATTACTTGCCAAATAAATAAGAAATTTACTTCTCACCTTTCGACCACTTTTTTCCTTTTCCCGGCTTTTATTTTTAACTGTTTTAAGGAAGATTCCCTTTCAAGTTTCGCCGCAGCGGGTTAGGGGGGAGCAGAACCAAACCTATTCACTCGAGTGAATAAATCCTTCTAAAACCCCCTCCTGCTCCAACGGACCCACCGCGCAACTGTATGCAGAGATTCAGCGGAGGCGTCAAATAGAGCACTCTACGACACAAATATGTAAATGAAACGCGTTTGGGTTTGACCTGTAGATTCGTTTGTTGATGCACCAGCCCCAACCACATCTGCATTCAGGACCTCAGGGCCAAGTTAGATGATCAGTTGGAAAAATCATTTGACGGGCCCTAGTTTCATATTAAATATGACCTTTCTGGAACACTGAAATATCAATTGATATTGTTAACCCTCCTGGTGACTGTCTCGACGAAGTATCCCGTCATTAGCAAAACTGATGAGATCTTGATGGACGAGATATCTTGTCATAAGAAAAAAACAGGCCAGATCCTGATCTCGTCATCAGAAAAGGCAATATTTTGATGACGAGATACCTCGTCATTAGCAAAATTTGTCAGATCTTGATGAACGAGATATCTTGTCGAAACGACTTAGAGAGGGTTAAATAGATAAAAATAAAGAGAATGAGATGGGGATGGACATATCATTCAAATTCCGATGACATGAGTACGAAAGGAATATTTCTGGCTAGGTCAATTGGAATTAGGCCTAGAGGAAAACCAAAGCTTAGATGAATTTACAAGGACTATGGCATTTGCAAAACTGAGAACTGAAGAACTATTTCCAATTAACAGGTCAGGATGGAACAGAATCATCAAGAAAGCCAAGGCCCACACTGGGCTGACGAGACGATGAAGAAGAAATGCCAATTCTATTATACCTATCGATCTGTACCGTAGGTTTTCCACGTCTACAATTTGTACCCAATACCACTTAAGATGACGGGCCCAGAACCAGTTTGGTGTACCGGCCTCAATATCAGATTCTATAATGGTGCCTGTACCAGGTCAGGGTCCCTCATGAAATAAAATATGTATCCTAAGAACTTAATGTTTAACTTCCACCAATGTATAAAACTTTCTCTTCTTTTTGTATATATAACTGTGAATATACAAACTTAGTGAAAAGATTTATAACTTAAATTAGAAAACGGACTTGCATTGTAGTACAAAAACTTTTCACGTTTAACGGGAGCCCTCTTAGATCTTGGGCCCTGTATCCTAGTATCAGCAACCCCTTCCCTTACATATGGGACCCTGCGATGACAGTCCAGCTTAAGAGTACAATCAACTCCTTATTCGCCATGAATAGTTTATCTCTCTATTTTCGGTAATAGAATAATTTACGACTGAAATATTCGAAAAATTTCAGATCTTAGTCAAAATATAAACCATAACAGACTTCTATTCACTTATTGCAGCGACCTATAGCAACGATCTTCAACAGGTGTGCTACGGCTCATCGGTCAAGAATGGTATTTTTGTACCTTAAGGATGGTGACACCGACTTAACTTATATAAAATTTATTTAATTTCAGCAGCTTAGTTTTGAACTTTTGACAAGTGTATTCAAAAATAGTTTAAAGTAACACCCTTATATAATTTTGAGTGGCATTTTTTATTACAAATTATAAACAAATTGTTTTAAAAATTTTGAGTGGCCAATTTGGAACAAAAATGGTAGGTAATTACTTTTTTGAAAATCAATGAGGGAACTTTATTTTTTTGTTAGATTGCCATAATATATTTTTGATGGAGCGTAGAATTTCAGTAATTAATTTATTTGCGCCATTAGATGATAAAGATTGAAAATAGCTGATCTATGATGTTCAAAGTGCCCTAAAATTCATTAAAGCCCTGACAATCAGTAGATAATGGAGGAAACTGTTAGTAACTGAACAAAGGTAATGCAAATGTTGCTACATAGTCCCCAGATGTACATAGAAGCTATGCAAATGTTCATAGAGGACATTACACGTGATAAGCGATTCTTTCCAATAGAAATGACAATAGTGAAGCAGATTCCTAGCTAAGAATGTTGAAACACCACTCAATGTCTTGTAACCTCTTTACAGTATCGTGTCAAACATGACACGAGATTTCGAAATTTTTCTGACCAATAGATAGTAAACTAGGTGCAAAGATAAAATAATTTGAGCACCCACTGTCGTTCCTAATCACAAAATAAAACAATTAATGAAACATTGTACATAAAGAATCCTTTACCCCTGACAATCAGGAATTGTTTGTGAATGAAACACGGTTTCTATTGAGCAATGCATTCATTTCAATGTTCAGTAGCAATAGCACTAAGAGTTGTTTTTTCAATGAGACATGTTCGTAATCTGCTTAATTGATAGGTGTCAGTACTGATTGAGATGGTATGTGAGGCTAAAACAAATATTAAGTAAATGTCCTTACTTGTACATACAGCTATACAATGCAACTTTACTCTCGGGCACACAAAAAAGCTTGAGAGTACATACGAAATTCGTAAATCATGAACCTAGGTGAAATTCGTGAATAAACATAGAAGTCCTGGAAATTATGGTTTCAGAATTTTTTTAACCCACATGATTGTCTCAACGAGGTATCTCGTCATTAGCAAACCTTATCAAATCTATCATACGACATATCTTGTGGACATTTCATACGACTTATCTCGTCCATCAAGATCTCGGTGTTTCTGGTCATTGGAAGAAAACTGACCAGATCTTGATCTGTTTATCACCAAAAATCGGTAGTGCCTTGATGGACGCGATATCTTGTCGAAACCACTTGGAGGGTTAATTCTGCAAGCTCTTAGATGTTAGTCTTTCACAAAGCTGGATTTATCCTTTTACCACCTGTAACTTAACTTGCTCCCTCCCCTATTCCCTATCTGATCAGAGGCCTTGTTCATTCTGATGTAAATGATTTGAAGTGCTGGATCTTAAAAAATAAATCCAAAACTTAAGTTCATTTTCATATGAACTTTTTCTTCGAAAAATCGAAAATTTTGTCTTCTAGACAGTTTTGAATAAATACTTTTAAACAGCTTATTCAGCCTTTTTTGGAAACACAGCACTGCACTCTCTTATATAGAGATATAATGAATAAAAATCTCAATGATATGCATTGTTCGGTTCAAGCTTCGCATTATTCGTTGATGCTGATACATTACTCGTTCAACCGTCAGCGTACAAGTGAAACTCACTAAGCCAAAAAACATGGTTCTGAGAAAATGAATGGGAAAAATTCTACTCACTAAGCAAAATTCATAGTAGAAATCTAACTATGCAAACAAAAAATGACATAGTGGACTCCATCAATCTAGAGATCATCTACATTCTGGTCTAAAAAAGCTTAAAAAACTCATATTTTGAACATTTGTTTCTTTGTGTTTCACTTGTAAGCCGATGAAATATTAACAACGTATTCTTCATGAATGCTAGCTACAAAATTCATCCTTATATTAAATATTCATTCAATGACCAGTGCTGAGCGATCAGACAATATACATAACAAACTATTACATAATTCAAATCTATCTGCCCAACAACTGACCAATGATAGGTTTTAAGAAAACAGTAAGAAAACCAGCACTGAAAATTATAATTTGTAAAATATGAAGCTACAACATTCGATAAGAATAATTTAGAGTCTCCAAGTGCTTGTTTGTAGTATGCAAATTATGCCGCGTGATTCAGGAAAAGACCAGTACCCTAATACTTAAATGGCATAATCTAGCACATTTAAGCAAGCCTCTTGGATACAACTGAAAACTTTGCGGACCATTGACCTTCGTATATACTGTGAGTATGTGTATGCTAAATGCGTTGGTCTGTGTTTTACCGACTGGTGGATGTGTCATTTGAGAAGGAATCCACCACAAAGATCCTGTGAGCTCGATTATAGATTGAATAAGCATTTCGGACTACAAGCACCCAAAGCGGGTAAAATGGAGTGAAAGTATGTCCTCTATTAATGGGTTGTGCCTAGAATGTATGGTTTGTATATAAAGTGTAATGTAATCCCACAATCGGGGTGTACCAGGGTAAATAGTTCACAGATACCCCTTGTAGTGCCGTGATGAATAATGCTAAAAAATACCGAATCGTCTTTGAACAAGTGAATGGTGTAAAATAGAATCGGATGTTCAAAAGTTAATTGTGAGAGCATGACTGAGGTGCGCCGTTTGTGCCATGCACTTAATTGGAAATAAGGATTAACAATATATGAACTACATAAAATGGTAGTTTTTCATATTTTGGATTAATTTTATTTCATTTGGGTATGAATTGAAAATATACCTCAAATGAAAGGTATGAATGAACATATACCTCAATATTGATACTTAGATTCATTATAAATGGATTTCACAATAATGTGCAAATAACGATACTGCCATCAACGGATATAGGCAATTAAAAAACTTTAGAGCAAATGTCCTGCGCGAATCTGCAACATAGACGTAATATATGTATAGGTAGACTGAGCATTGCTATTGAGGATATTACTTCAAAAATTTTGACCATGTCGACTATTAGCGTTGGGCAAAAGTGGTGAAATCGCTCAAGTCTATTGAAGTCGCACGGACCAATCAGATGATGAATCAATGGATGGACATCTACTCTCGTCCCGTAGACCAATCAGGTGATGAATCAATAAATCAGAATCTTCTCCCGTCCCGTAGACCAATGAGATGATAATAGTTCGTTTCCACTCGGCAGACGAAAATAGTCTAAGGGTTACGTTACTACTAGTTTTGGTCACATGATCCTGGGCACATTAAAAGATTATCATGGTTAACTAAACTTTCATATTTGCTCTATGGTCTGCAAGTCCCTTAAAACACCATACCAGAGAGATACATTTGTACAACGCATAATTTTATGCCGCTGGTAGATCTACAGGTCATCGTTAAGATTTGAAGAACCTACTTTTCACCTTTTTGCTCTCCCACTCACACGAGCAGAACGCTGTTGCTCGAGCGTCTTCTGAACCTCCATTAAATATGTAGTCTTTGTAAATAAATAGATTATTATAAATTTAAAAAATAATTATTTGGCATTATAGATCTTACTGATTTGTGTGAGTGTGCGTTTGTACATCGAACCAAGTCATCGCTTCTTTAGAACAGAGCAAGTAGAAAGTATCTAAATAATAACGCGAAAGGGACATTTCATTTTAATTCAAATTATTCTAGCGCAATCCGATGTTGGCTATTGTACAAAACTTGTCAGCGAGGGATTGTCAGCCGAAATCAGGCTTTCACCCCGGGGTCAACCACCATCTCTAATCCTCCCTTTCTTTTCACGTTGTTCATCAACGCTCTCTCCCTAATGACTTCTACATCCCAAAAAGACACAAAACGGCATTTTGCAAGTGTTCCTTTGTTTGTGGCGCCGGGCTTTGGGCGCCACGGCTCACTGGCATTAAAGGGATTGAGCCTAAAAAGGGGTGTATACTCTTAATGGAATGGATTGCCTCTATGTTGTTTGGAGTTTGAGCCCGTGATTCATCGTGATGTCAGCGGATTCTACTAACATCATTGTCATCCGATTGCAATGGTAGGAGTTTCCCAGAGTCTAAAGTCGAGGAAATTATATGATTCGGGTATTTCTGTTCTTAACACGCTCCTGTTCATTGAAAATGCAACACCAAGAAAGAGTTGTTGGATTGACCGGAAATTCGGCAGACGGGTTTATCATGGAAAATGCAAACGATTGAAATATCTGAGTCTGAGTACGCAAATAGCATGTGGCTGAAATATGACTCGGAAAATATAAAAGAATGTCGCTGAAAGTAAATACCAAACATTGTATCAAGTAATTCGATTGGTATTGCTCTGTTAGTACTCAAACATATATAGTCGTTGCTAGACAACTAGACAACGTCATGAACAGTTGACGAATTTGATAGAGAAATAATTATTGGTTTGGGAGAAGGTGTTTTGCCGTATCGTGATATTGTTACACGCATTGGGCGAAATGATAGTACGATTATGCGTACTTGGAGACAAGTACAGAAGGTTCTATACATCGTCGTGAACGATCTGGAGTATCAATGGCTACGTCAGAAAGGAAGATAGACAAAGGAAGACTCATATAGGGTACCCTCCTATGTGATGGCCATGGTACCCCTCCTAAGTGGGTGTCATGGTACCTTCATATGTGGGTTGGTTGTGCCTTCCTATGGGGGCCTTGAGTCTGAGGACAAATTATGAACGATATCTCGATTCAGGAATATGAAACCTTTAATGCAAATGAATCAATACGATTCATAAGTTGCATCGCAAATTGGAACATATTGTTTATCAAACCTTTATCATGTAAAATATGAAAATATTTCTTTTCTCTCTCTCGGAACCTCCAGTTAAAATAAAAATAAACTAATTAGTTGTGTAAAAAATAACTGCAGGTAGTAAATTTGCACTGATTTTTATAAAAGTGGTGATAAAATGGATTCTGTCGAAAAGCAAACCTCGTGGGTTTTTTTCCTCTGCGCAGAACTCAATTACAGAACGGGGTAGAATTTCCGATCGTTAAGAAACTACCGCGGAAACAGAGTGTGTAGTTAGTTGTGGTTATGTGGTCGCGTGGTCTCGTCAACTATAATCACCTTGGCGACAGAGATACGGGTGGTCTCTAACCACAAAATGATGCGCACAAAATTTGAAACTTTTCGCTCCAATTATGCTAATTAAATAATTATTTCTCTAGTTAAGCGTTATTTGAAAGTACATAAATTCTAGTTGTTGCATTACTGATAAGTGTTCATATCCTGGCGAATGGGAAAGATGGTTGATTGGGTTTTATGGCGCAAAGGCCATATTTGTCCAAGCTGCGCAAACACAAGACATAAAACATCAAGTAATGGACATTGACACACAAGGAAAGTTTTATCGACACAGAAAAGGCTAATACAATCTGGGTAAGTTACAGGAATCGAACCTGAGCAGCCCTCAACTCGAAGGGGAAGATTGAATGCATCGTTTAAGTCTAACTGTACCCAACGAATCTATAAGAGAGGTTGGTAATTAACTAACGTCGCAATGGAGTAACACAACGGATTATTGGCGAAGGTTCGCGATCAATACCCAAGATGTATTAGAGAGAACATGAAGACGTTAGAATAATTTTAAAATGCACAAATTCTGCATATTAAGCTAGCAGGTTGGGTTTGTGTTTGTCTCTTTGCGGTCATTTTTTGCTACTCTGAAGCTAATTTGAACCAGAAGCTGAATAATGCTATACATAGTCATACAAGAGACCATCAAAGCAAATAACTTACATATAAGTAATATATTTGATTTAAAGACTTAGGATTGCTTGAAAAAGGTATAGTTAACATGCTTTTCTTGAGCCCCTTTTCTAATTTTTTCCTTCATATTTATCTAAAATATTTGTATGTTCTACATGTTTATTCAAAGGAGAGTAAAAATAAAAGAAAGGCTTTTATAATCGATAAAAATGCCAACTTCCAAGCTTTAGTTACGGTTAAGTTCACTGTTACTTATCACAGTCAAAAAACTAGCTTCATAAACTAAATACAAATATTTTTCATCTGTACTTTATGCTGAATCAATTTTAGGATCACATCAAACTTGAAAAATGAATTTTTATCAAACTTTTCAATTTAATGTGTGAGAAAACTGGTAAGAAAGAGAAAGAAATCACTTCTCACGTTTCGCCATCGAACGAAGATCAACCAGGTAAAACTTCCGTTGACATTTAAGAGTTTAGCAAGCAGGCGCTGGAATGAAATCGAAATTCCCATCAAAACGTGTGCACGTTAAAATTTATGTAGATTTATAAAGCTTTGTTAGTTAAAAATACCTTCAACAGGAAAAGGGTTACTGATAGTAATGTGATCATCTCTGCTATCCATTTCATATAAATTATACAGTAGAACTTTTTAACAGAAAGTTATTATAGACAGGCCATCGCAGTGATCAAGGGCCGAATCACTTCCATTTTTGAGGGGTTAATTAACCCTTCCTGGTGGTTTATTTTCCCGTCGAAAACTGCCCTGTAGTGTCCAGCCTCTGGTGCAGAAACCTGTTTCACACTGTCACCAGTTCTGGGCAAAGATCAATTTGTTTTTCCTCCTTGGTACTTCATTGTCCTTGGAGTTAATTGGGTAGTTTTGTCTCGATGAGACATCTCGTCCTTAGAAAAATTTACCAGATATTGGACGAAATATCTCGTTGAAACACTTGGAGGGTTAAAGAATGAAGAAATCAAAACTATACCCAGTCAAATTAAAAGTTATGGTTAAATGTAAATTTGAGGGCCCTTTTCTGTGAAACCAGGTTGTTGCCCTAGTTCCCTATCCTCTTAGGGGCCCTAACCGTAGCACGATAAACCAAACCTATAACGTTATTGTATAAAAGTAGGTTCTTACACATGGTATAACAGGGGATTGAATTGTATTGTCTCTCTGCATTCAGTTTGTACTGCATGAGGGCTAAGTAAACTGATTTCCATAAATTAAGGAACAAATAAAAAACGGGATAACTTCATAAAAAAGGAATTGTTTTCAAACTTGGTGAAATAATCAATGATGTGATGCCGCTGACCCACATCATATACAAATTTGTCTGAGTGACATCGTGTGATTTCAGCGGGCAGTAATATAAAAACCCACGTATGGAAGGGGTAGTGTATTTCGCAAATTAAAATCGAAAAACAATTCGAAACAGTCATTTTGTAAATATGACCTCGGGCAGCATATGACTACAGAATTAAGATACAGAGCTATCGGCAGACACTGTGGGGGATAAAGTCAGGGTTATGTTGCAAGATGGCTGAATGCAAGCCGTTCGATGATCCACAGTCTGCAGAACCAATTTCAAGGAACAACTCGGGCATCAAGCTGAAGCATCGTACATACATACCACCAAGGATGCCTCCGTACCTATCCGAGAGAATTCTTCAGTTTGATGACATCAGCATCTCTACCATTCAGCCGTGGTAGGCCGAGGGCATCGACAGCTTCTGATGAGCGTTAGGACCGATAGTGTGCGTGTCCCTTACCTCCCGTCAAAGGAGAACTTGTTTAAATTGGGCAGGTATGTATGTCAACTGGATTTAAGATCAATGGAGGTCCGTACTATTCACGGATAAGTGTAGATTTTTTAAAGGGTAATTCTCGCATTTTAGTCTAGAAGGAGCTAGGGACACGATATCACCCCTCTCATGTCTAAGAAATGGACAGATATGGTAGTAGCAGTGTGCAGAGAGGCATCTCTTTAGGGGGGACGAAGTAACCTCTGTACTCCCGGGGTACCATGAATACTCAGATAGAGATGAGGTTCTGAACCTCATTGAAAGAAGACCAATCGGTGAGACATTTATTGTGCAACTCGATAATGCCAATCAACACAGCGCGCCTTTCATAGCAGTGCCTTGAAAAGGTAGGTAGATAGTTGAATTTAAGTTGCACTGGAGCAACAACACAACGGACTATTATCGACGGTCCGGGATCAATCTCGAAGAGAAAGATCCGAGGATAACACCTCGTAATTTTGAACCACAGTCAGATGACCGAGATCACCACTTAAGCCCCACTCTCCAAACTTCCACACCTCACCAACGTGAGGGCATTTAATGTGCACCAACCCCTAGGTGCATGACAGTCTTTGATTGGATCAAGTCTCGAACTCGCAACCCTCCAGTTGCTAATCCGCGACTCTACCAACTGGGCTACCGAGACTCGCACCTCAAAAAGAAAACTACCATTAGTATGGATTCGCCAACTCTCCCGACCTGAATCCCGTTGAGCATGTATCGAACACTCTTAGGAGAAGTATTGCTGCACCTCAACTATGTCCTCGAGTCCTGCAGAGGTTTCAATATGCCTTTACTAATAGTGGGAGCTGCTGCCTACAAACCCCAAACAATCTCATTACAAATATGGAGCATCGTTGTCGGTCATGTATAGCTGCGCGGAGAAACCACGCCCTTTTTGAGTTAATTTCTCTAATTTGATTTGCATATGCGCATTTATGAGTTTTATTCTTTCTGTTTCATACAAAATGTGTGACTTATCTCATATGTTCTTGTTTTGTATAGTATAAGATATTATACAGATTTTCAACAAATTTTATTCGAATCGGCTGAATAGTTTTTGAGCTATACCGATTTTTTCATTTCCCCTTAATTTATGGAAACCAGAATACAATAAAATAGAGAAGCATACCGAAAAGTATCTTTTCAGTTTGACTCGAAATTACAGTTGTCTGGTCAATAATTCATTGGAAACGACTTCCATGCCCCTTTCGGGTTCGCCACCCACTGCTCCAAAGTTTATATGTACGTGAACAAACTGCTACGCAACTCTGTGAGTGGTCTTTCCAAGTTTATGATGCGTCTCTCCCCGTTTCCAAGAGCATCCTCAACCCTGACTCCAGTCCATCAGCGAAATCCACGCCTTCCCCACAAAGCTGTCTTGTCTGAATGGGTTTTGGTTTCACTCGTGGCCCGAACCAGTTATTTCGGTTGCCGTAATCCTTCCCTTAATAGCAGGTCGCCCTCCTTGAGGTACGAGATCTTCGCACCCAATAAATCACCAGGAGTACCTTGTTTGCACGGGAAGGAACTGCTCATCGGTCGTTGAGTACCAGGGGGTTCCCGTGCACACAAAAGGTCCGGTGGAAGGTGTGTGCTAATTGTGAAGGTCACTCGCCCCGTGTCGTGTCAGAAGAAAAGGGCCCACAGACCTCAGGCAGAGCGTGGGCCAGCAGACATCAGCTGTCTTTCTTTGTTCCGTTTGCATGCACCGAAGAAGTAAATCAGACGGATGCGGCACTCTCGGCTTTTGTTTCTTCGCCCTCTCTGAAAGCTTGATGGATGCCTTGGAAACAGTCGGGCTCTCAATTCGAATGACAATTATCACCAAACGAAGTCAAAAATGAAAACGCGAATTTGAACCGTGGGCATACGAGCTGTGTTGGGTGATAAACCGAAACTAATTAGTCAACCCAGCTCAGATGGAATGCTTTCCTTGGCATACTCGGGGGAAGGATGACTACTTGGTGTACTCCCACAAAGCTATTTTGGAAAAGAGCCCATTGGGGATCTTTTACTGATTACCTCAGTGTGAATGACAGATTTTTTTAATTTAAAGTCAATCAAGAATACAACCTCTTTCTTATAATTATCACCGGATGAAATAAGAAACCAAAAGGCCAATTTAAAAAGCATGGAATGCTTTCCTTGACACTCAAGGAAAGCATGACTCCTTGATGTTCTCGCAAGGAGGTATTTTGCAGAAAAAGCTGATTGGGGCTCGAGCTCTTCTAAAAACATTTTTGAAATAAAAATAAGTCAAAATGAACTCTTTTGTTTCATTTTTCACTTATCACCGGACGATGTCAAAAACGGAAACGCGAATTTGAAACGCGGGCATGAGAGCTCTATGCTTGGTGATAAACCGAAACTAATTAGTCAACCCAGCATATGCAATGCTTTCCTTGACTTACTCGAAGGAAGGATGACTCCTTGATGTATTCGCACAAAGGTATTCTGGTAGAAAGCCCATTGGGGATCTTTTCCAGAATACCCCTGTGCGAGTAACAAATTTTTAAATTAAAAGTCAATCAAAAATAAATTATTTTCCTCCCTGGATCCCAGTTTCTTACAGGAAGGATGAATCGGCGTGAATCGATGTACACAGGTGGAATCACTCGCGTGTCCAAATATGAACCGCTACCTTTTGGAGGGGTTAACAAAGGGAAATTTCCCACTCAATGCCCTATATGCTTATAATGAGTAAAGATAACTTCTCTATAGATAAGCCTAGTTGTTTCCCTTTTATTAAAAATACACTATATATTCACCGTTCAAAATATTTTTACACAAAAAAAATAATCTCAAAAAAGAAATTTCCGACAAATAAGCTTCAAATTGCTGAGATGAATAATATTGGGAAACAGAAAACCCCACTGTACTGCTAACAATATCGCTAAACATGATTTAAACTGCATTTTTTCTACATAATCTCAAAGAAACCCATTTTGCTTAAAACATACTTATTTTAAAAAGCTATCCTTTTCGATAAGACTGGTTAACAACGGTAACTATACTAGTTACATTTCGATATTCCTGTAAAATATTGCAAATGCGTGTTAAAATAGTAAATTTCATATTAATTTTTCTGCGACGAGAATTTTTTATAATCAAAATAATTGAATAATTGGTTTTGTCGTAGAAAAATACTTCGAAATTTGATTTTTAAAACAATTGCTTTCCATTCGTATATTTTTCGTCCGGGAAGAAGTTTACAAGAACCTTATCTAACCTTCATCACAAAAGAAACTTGAAGAGACACAGCGCCATCTGTTGAAGTTTCTAACAAATAATACATTATTTAATGTACTGGTGTGTTCGAATCGGAGTAAAGCAGGAGGAAATCTGTATTAAAGAACAGTAACTAGGAGTAATTTCCATATAAATTCAATGCATAGGGGTTTAAATTTTGTGATTCGTTTAAAAAAAATTCACGACTGAAGCATTTCTGAACGATTCAAGACATAACCCGTCATACTTTCAATTCAATTTCATACTTTTTAAAAATTGCATCAAGAATTCATTTCGTCCAAAATTACATTTCCTAAATACACGCCGTGCCTAAAATTTTTTCTCTTTTTATTCCGCTTAAATCTTTTAGTAATATATTTATTTCGCTTTTCATTTCCTCCTTTTCACACTCCATTTCAACTTTATTCGAATATTACTGTCTCATCGATAACACTGGCTACAAGGTTTTCATAACATGAACAAATGTAGTTTTGTTTGTAGAATGAACAAATGTAGAAATGTTTAACTAATTTTTGGGTGCTGATTTCAGATCTGACCTGAAAAAGTAGTCACAACGTCACGATATTGTGTTATTGGACATTTGATATTTCCTATCTTCCAAAATTAAAGCTTTTCGTCATGTAAAAAAATGACACTAGATTTTTGAATTTTATATTCATCACCTGACATTTTATGGTGGGAACACTGAGATTCTTTCACTGGTAGAGAATATGTAACCACAACCAAACCGTTATTGGTGTATTTTTCATGGTAGGTGAAACACATGCTGCAAAATTTGAAACAAAGGCAGCGTTGGAAATATTTACGTTCTAGATAAATTTTGCTTTGTGTGCGAACTATATATGGAACGCTACATGTCAAACCCCACAGAAAAGGATCATTTTCGACCCGACCCCCTCTGTTTTTTTAAACTCGGGTTAATTTGTTTCCCAGCCATATATAAGACATTCTGGAAATTTTTAGCTTCTAATTTACAATTGTTTTTAATGTATATTAATTTTAAATTTGAAAAAAGTTGGGCAATTTTTCATAATTTTAGACTCACTAAATTTCCTGTACCTCTAGACTTAATTGTCAAATCATACTGAATAAATTCTTATTTTGTAGAAAAATGTACAACCTTTCTAAAAATGACGTTTCATATGACCTTTTAAGTGACCTTTTTAATTTCAAGGACATTCAATTTGACCTTTGACCTGCAATTACAAAAAAGTATATTTATTATTTTTTCTAAGAAAATTTATGTTAAAGGTACACTATTTATCTTCGCTTTCTGGAAGTTTCATAGTTGGACACGCATGGGTTCATAGTTAAAAATATTCTGAGTAAATAGAAGTATGTAATCAGTACCCATAAACACCTGTATCTTTTGACCGGTTTGCCCAATCGAGATGAAAAAGGGCTTATTTTATAGAAAAAGTATACCTTTTCTGATATGTTACATGATACTATGAGTGACCTTTCTGAGATTTTAAGGTCACTCATAGTATCATGTAATATATCATCAGAAAAGTTACCTTGAAGGTTTTGAAATTCAAGGCTTTGACCTTGAATTTCAGAAAAAGTATATAATTTTTTCTCCTAAAAATATGTTAAAAGTACATGATTTCAGAAAGATACAGCACATTTCCGCAAGACTTCCTGTGGAGGTTTCGGTTAGGGGTCGAAAAAAAGATTTTTTTCTGCTTGTTCTTGCAGAATGCTTGTTCGCAATTCTAATTCTTGCCGTGGCGCACTCTAATTGGAAGTAATTTCAGTACTCAACAGGATATTAGAACGTTTTTGCCGCGATCAAAATAAGGCAAGAATCGTTTAGTTAGTCGAACTTTAACAGATCTTCGTTACCTTTCAGTTTTGAGTATTTCTCATATTTAAATCTCAA
Organism: Meta bourneti; assembly: GCA_933210815.1. Classification (NCBI taxonomy): domain Eukaryota; kingdom Metazoa; phylum Arthropoda; class Arachnida; order Araneae; family Tetragnathidae; genus Meta; species Meta bourneti. The sequence goes on along the minus strand of OW119926.1, from coordinate 41,822,901 downwards.
CTGGTTTGGGTGGCTGAATTAAATAACAAAATTTATTGCTGCAATCCATTTAAGGATTGCAATCCATTCGTATCCCAACTTTAAACTTTCAGAAGACAAAGATAAATAGTGTACCTTTAACACATATATTTTAGAAAAAAATAATAAATACGCTTTTTTGTAATTGTAGGTCAAATCCAGTGACCTTAAAATCAGAAAGATCACTCACAGTATCATTTAATATATCACCAGAAAGGTTAAACTGTTTTCTATAAAATAAGCCCTCTTTCATCTCGATTGGACAAACAGTTCATTAGAAAAATTGTGCATTTTTCTACAAAATAAGCTCATTCAGTATGATTGGACAATTAGGTACAGAGGAGAGAGAGTGAGATACAGGAAATTTAGTGAGCCTAAAATCAAGAAAAATTGTCCAATTTTCCAAACTTAAAATTAATGTACATAAAAAAACTATTGCGTTGGAAGTTAATAATTTCCAGAATTTCTTATATATGGTTGAACAACAAATTAGCCGTTTTAAAAAAATCGGAGGTGGTCGGGCTGTAGACATGGAATGGACTGTTTAGCATGGAATGACCCATATTTTAAAATTAACATTTTTGCTTATTTACACACAGCAAATTTAATCTCTGCATCCCCTATTATAAGTGTTATGCTACGCTAATGAAACTTATTGATATCTTGTCTTAAGCATAATATACATAACTAACAATTGCATGACCAAAACTGGAAATAAGTTTCTTGGAACTGGCGAAAATGTTGATGCCCTGTGAACTATAGTCATCTTTTAAAAATAAACTATTCGATTATAACTAAGGAAACATTTTATGCGTTACCTCTCGTTTCTTACTTATGTTTTACCCCATTTTCTAAGGAGATGAGATTTCTTATCCACTGTGCCACATGGCATGAAAAAAGTTAAAACTTAATTTTCTATTCGAACTTAATTTGCTTTTTTTAGATCCAAAGATCGGTCAATTGGCTGTTTTGATCGTGGCTAAAATTACATCGAGTTCCAAAATGTTTCTTTGCTGATTGTGAATTTGAATATCTGATTCAAAACTCCGCAAGATTTTATTCCCAGCATTGAATACTGCACGATTCAAACTATAAGAATAAAGCTTTTGCTGAATTGATGAGATAATAAGTCTTACGGAAAATACATAACGGTATAGTTTAGTTGGAAGTTCAAACTTTGCTAAAAAACGAAAGGAAAACATTAATGTCAACAAACCTATTCGAGAAATCAGAAAGTATATGGAACCTCTGAAAAGTCTGGAATAATCTTTGAATATCTGGAAAGTTAAAGAGCAAACGATATTAAACAGAAATAATAATAAATCATTGAAATGTCGACAAGGATTATTTAGGTCAGCGTATGTGTAGCAGCCTAAAGTGAAACAAAAATTTAATAGATCGAATCCAATACGAATTCGCTTTAGTCGTAAAAAATACATCCAATCGCTAAAAGCGCTGACGAAAAAAATGTAATCATAAAACGATGCTACTAAACAGTGGACCATCTAAACAGGGAAAGTGAATTTCAAATGAAACATAGTCAACTGTACAAAAGGAAAAATTTTAACTCAAAACTACAAAACATTTTTATCTAATTATTTCTAACCTATGGACGAGTCTTTTTTTCATCATTCCGCACTCAATCCACATAAATTCGATACATTGCAATACCAATTTCGTCACACGTGAATGCGAACATTTCCCCAATATGATCGTACATCGGTGTTCAAAAAGTGAGTCTCACTCGAATACGCAATGTCAAACATTCAATGCGCGTAAAAACAACTTCCAAGCGAAAACACAAACTAATTCGTTCTGTCATACGCAACTCATCTCAGCATTCAACACATTCCTACTGCCCGGTGTTGCGATATCTAATCGAGCGAATTTCCAAACAAACCTACGAAATACCTTCCTGTCGTTCCGACGAGTCCATTCGATGCGATATCGGTCTAAAAACACGGTGACAGGTTTAAACACGGAATTCCTTGTCTTACGCCTATCAGGAAATTCAATTAAAATCTCTCAGGTGGTCCCCTAGCTTAAAGGTGTCCAGGCTATCTTTATTTCCTTTCTGCGCATTTAGTAATAAATTAGGTGTCGAGTTTCGGTTAGTCGTTCCCCCCCCCCCCCGCCATATCTCCATTTTCATTTGCAACACGCAAACACCTGAGAGAGGAAATTGTCCCTGATATCGCGAAGGTAGAGAGGAAACCCAAACTTGGCGACGTAATTTTCCATTTAAAATGCAACTCGTGTCTGGAAATTCGAGTTTTATTAATACCGTTATTGGATGAAACCATCAAACAAAAAGATGCTTTGGTTTTCGTTGACTAATTATCCTTTTTATTGTTTGGAGTGGTTTAAAATTTCTGGACTCTTGATCAATGAGGAAATTACGGATGCGGACTCGTAAAATTCCTTTTCAGAAGGCCTAAGTTAAGAATTAAACACCATAAAAATATGTCAATTAAACTGCAATGTTTTGACGTGAATGTTAGGAGTGTACGGCTAGAATCCTAGGCCCGATGCACACGCGCCGCTACGTTGCCGCTGCGTCGCCGTAGCCCAACAGTAGGGAGAAAATGGGGCTCCCACAACAGAGGGGAGCCAGGGAGCTGGGGAGCCAGGGATCCGGAAGTGACGTTATAACAGGAAGTTGAGTTGAGTTGTTTCTCCTACTGTTACAGGAAGTGACGTCATAACAGAAAGTTGAGTTGTTTCTCCAACTGTTACAGGAAGTGACGTCATAACAGGAAGTTGAGTTGTTTTACCGGAAGTGACGTCGTAACAGGAAGTGGAGTTGAGTTGTTTCTGCCTACCTGTTGAGTTGTTTACCACCTGCTATACGAGATGAGGAGAGCCGGAAGTGAAACCATCAGGAGTTGAGCTGTTTACCACCTACTGTTGAGTTGTACACCTCCTACTTTTTTATGTTTTCGACTTATGCTTTTCATCATGTTGGATTGTTTTGTTGGAGTTGCCATGGTAATGAATCACTGGTGGTGCCATCTGGTGGAGAAATTCGAAACCCTATTATTTTTAATTAAAAAGGAATTTCTTGGATTCGAACTGGGGACCATAGAGTCCGGAGTCAAGTGCGCTACCACTACTCCATTGGGACTTTGGAGTCAGTGGTGAATTAATGTAGTGTTTCTCTCTCTTTTGAACTTTTATTTTTTCTTAGTACTACGTATGGGCTATTTTGAGAAAATGGTTTGAATAATTGCATGGCGGTTTTAATAAATGCTTTTACAAAATTACTTGTAGCGCCATCTAGTGACTTTAAAAGTAATTAATCTAAGGAACGAATTGATTTCTTAATGTTTTTACTTTATTCATAACCATAACGTCAGTGTGTTTACGTTTGGGACTTGGATTTTTTTTTCCCTTCTGAGATTTCGATGTGACGTCACGATTATGTCCATCGAGCAAGTCTGAATTTGAATATAAATTAGTAGTTTATAGCTATCTTGAATTTTGTTTTATTTCAGAGTAGTTCCATGAATCGTGTTAAGAGAAATATGCACTTTAAAGAAATTAAAGAATTGTGCCCACCTCCACCCGGCAAAAGAATTTACCGCCACAATTCAATTATTTCTTTAACATACAAAACTAAATTTTGTAATGACCATAAGCTAGTGTAGACACTCCATCTTCTAATATATAACGTTTGTCGTCAAATGGTGAGAGAGCGATTTTTCTTGTCTTCGTAGTATAAAGATAATGTTTTTCACTCTGAATTGCATACTGTTCTTCTTGAGTTATCGATGCATTGAAAAGACATTCTTTATATTGCTGGTGTTTAATTTTTTTCTTAATAACAGTTTTTGAAATTCCTTTTGCTGTCTTTTTCTCCCCACACTCCGACAAAAGGGAATACATTTTTGATCGTAAACCCACGAATTCTACGGCGGGTTTGGAATTTAATTCATCCTTAAAATATCCAATTTTCTTTTTATTTTTTTCGCTGTATGCAAAGTGATCTTTAGGATAATCGGATGTGTCAAACTGATCGCTATGGATGTGCATATCTTTATAAACATCTTCGGTTTCAATCTCATAACTTAACGAGTCTGTGTCAGTGAAAAGTAATTGAGCCTTTTCTCCATATTTCTTTTTAATAAAATTATAGTGAAAATTGTACATATGTAATTTACTTGATTCTAAAATAACGAATCCTACGTAAATAGGTCTATTCAGTGTTACTTTTGTTTTAATCCTCTCAACTCCGACCAAGTCTTCATTGAAAATTGAAAATGTGTTAAATGAGGGAGAAGCAATCAATTTTACAGCTCTCTTTGGATTATTGACAAGTTGAATATCAACTCGATTTCTTACATTTTCCATTGTCTTTCCATACACAGAGTTGTTCATTAATTTGAAAAAATCCTTTTCGAAAAGCGTAGTAGCGTTTTTCCGGTGATCTGTGTTGAAATCAATATAATTTTTAAGCCAAGGTTCCTGCTTAAATTTTATAATTTTGTGAATTTTAATTAATTTCATTCCCAGTGACAAGTACAATTTAAGATTTCTATAGTAAATTACATAATTTTTCTTATCACTTAAATTGGGTACTAATTTTGAGCATACACTAAGACCCTCTGAAGGAAAATGCTCTTTGCTATACTCGGACCACATTTCGATGTTGATTACTTTTCTTTCCGGGGCAAGTGGGTAATCATTATGTAAGTGGTGAATCTCTTTGGGGTAGGCTAAATCCACCTCTAAGATATAACCCTCAGCGGAATCGTCAGGAATCGAATGAATCCACGTTTCGTCTACCGATTCGGTTGTCATCCATTCCAGGTTAGCATAGGGTAGAGGCTGCGACATGGCCCAACCATAGAGGTTGTTGGCATCCCAATACATAATGAATTTATTAGGTTTCGAAGGATCGAAAGGGTCTACATATTCATTATTGGCTTGTGACCAACGTTTACTTATCATTGACACTCCACCTCGAATACCTCGTTCCAGAAAGAGATGCACATCTATATCTGTTAAAAGTTCCAAGGATCTCCCCGTCATCTTTAGGCAAGCTTCCCATGCCAGTCCTGGGGAAGTGTAAAGATGTGCGCAGTCCAAATCATAATTAACTTTACAAATTTTCCTAAAATTTTCAAACACGTCGGCCAACTGTAACACATCACTTTTCACATATAAATCGTGATATTCCCCCAAATTGTTTAAGTTAAATGTTCTCCAGACATTCTGTGCATGTTCATATTCCTCATCGGTAATGTGTTCTTCAGATAGAGTCGAAAAAAAGGCTTCTTTTGGTGGCAAACTTGTTTCATGAAACTTTTGAAAGGATGATATGTACTCATATGGATATATGCCTTTTCTTAATAGTAAATCTGTATTAAGTGGAATATTTTGAAATAGTATGTGAAAATTTTGTTTAGGCAAGTTAGATACTAACTTTTCTAATGTCGCTGGCATAAATTGCAAACTATCAATGAATCTTACGTGAACTGGGTTGTCTTTGCTTCTGCTGGATATTGTAAAAGAAATATATTTTTCCATATTAGTGGCTATGACGCTAAACTCATGATTTTTTACTTTGCCTAACCCCTGCATAATGTGATGAGCATCATAATGTTTTAAATTGTGAAAAATTACAGGAATTACTTTTCTTAATTTGTATTTTAAATTACATGCATTGTGCAAAGCACCTCTGTATTCACCAGAAAGATGATCGTGATCTCTCACTCGGTCCACTTTGTCCAATTTTTTCTTGCATAAAAAGCAAAGCGTTGCCGCTTGAAATGCACTTTCTTGCTCCCTTGTCATTGCTAGAGGCTTAATCGTGAACATGTGTTTAGCAAGATCATCCGTTTCATTGATAATATTTTCTAAAAAATCATCGACAGCATCACTGCCCCTATACCATCTGATTGGTTTATAGCAACCCCCATCTGGTCCAACCACAACGTATGCATATCCACAAGGGACGTGCGATGCCATTTTTTGAGTGTTTTTAGACTCTCCACTCAAATCTATCGGCTTTATAATTGATTCAAAGTCCGCATAAATAACAAAAGGTAGGGAATGTTGATAGTGCTGGTTTTTGAACGCAAGCATATTATCTCCCACCGCAGGCATTTCAATTTTTTGTACATCATGCTCATTGCAATACTGAAGATGGTTTATTAAACCTATTTCTTGGGAAAAACTGTGCAGGCAGCGATAGCAAATGTATGCTTTTGCTTTATGTTTAGTTAAGTGATTCAATAACCTCGACATACTTCTAATTAAACAATAATGATGATTTGTTTCATTACTGATGAGGAGCAAATTTATACAATCTTCATGTTTTTCCTTTGAAATATACAACGGAAAAATTTCATCGTTTTCACTCTCATAACCAAACACATTAATTCTTACACGATTTAACTTTTCCACAATAGGCACCTTGGTTACAGGGACAGGAAACGTTACATCACCCATGTTTATGCTGTGTTCATGTACATGATAATGAGTGACCCGGTGTGGATTATCTTTAAAACTTATATTTAGCTTATGAGCAATTAAAGTCCAAATGAAACATTTATTATCCTCATTTTGGATATTAAGGATTGCTTTTCTCGCTTGCAGTTTTGGTGGAAGGGGAATATAACTGCTTGCCGAAAGAGGAGAGTATTTAGCAGAACATAATTCAATGCTTAGAATTTTATTCATTGTCCATCCAGATCCGCGTTGTATAAATTCTTCGAACGAAGACACTATTTTAGTGAATGCTTCTTCTATGTGTTCGGGTATAGACTCCTTCATTAAATCTACTTGACACAGACTTCTGAAATGGGTAGTTATTGTTTCTTCCTCTCCCTCAACTGAAATTTTACTTAGGCTTAATTTTATTACTAAATACCACTTAATGGCATTGAATTTCTCTATTTCTTCATTTAATAATTCATTGATTGGCAATCGCATTTCAGTTAAACAAGCCATTAAATCAGCGCATACTTCTTCAGGAGGAGATAAATGGTGAGTGCTAAAAGCGTTAAGAGCAACTCCGTTTTCTTTCCTGCGTTTATTCTTAAGGAGAGGCTTATCATTTTTCCTTTTACGGGGAATGGTACTATGTTGTGTGCGCTTATGGTGTATAAGAAAACTTTTATGAGTAAATTGATAACCACATTCCTCACAACGGTGCGAAATTTTATGATTAATGATATGCCTTTTCAAGTTATCCTCTCGCGAAAAAAGATCTCCACACACATCACATTGAAACTTTTTTTCATGTGTAGTCATATGTTGAATCAATTTATCGTTGCGATAAAACGTTTTTTCACATATAGAACATGCAAATTCTTTATCTTGAGAATGTAATTTTATGTGCCTATTTAAATTCTTCTTTAAAGTAAAAGACTTTCCACACGTAGTGCAAATCTGCAAAGTTAGAAAATAGAAAATCTCTATAAATTTAAGGATGAAATCATATTTGATTATAATTAATTTTACACCTGCATTATGTTTCTATATTAAGAACTAACTTTGAACACTGAAGTGAATCTAGATTTCATATAAAAAAATACAATTTCAAAACAACGTATTTTTAACAATACTGATTATACTAAAACGGATAAAACACACTATAGGCTAAGCATGGAAGAAATAATTTCAATATAACTTGATTTAATAATACTAGTTACTCTAAAACGGTAACATACTTTTATTACTTCACATTCATTATATTTGAAAACTTTAATTGCACGCATAATAAAAGTGAAAGACCGTAGTTCTTCAATGAATTCATTTAATTCCAATAAAATATTAAATAATGTACTTACATGCACACCGCTAGGACCAGCACATTGTTCATCATTCATACCAGAAGTAGCTCGTTGTTCATCGTTCACATTAGATGTAGAACAAATACAGCTTACTGAAGAGGACTAGAAATGAAAGGAGATAAATAAATATATCATAGTCTTTAAACTATGAAATTATTTTATATTTAAAAAATATTAACAATATATTTACCTCTGAAAACATTTTCCCATGGACGTTCTTACTCATATCGACTTCTCCAGTTGAAATCTAAAACAGGAATGGTTAAACCAAAGAAATAGTGTCTTACATTATCGTTAATCTTAATGATAAACTAGTCTCGTGATATGCCAAAACAACAAAATTAAAGATAAACTGTAGATGACCAATGAAAAAATTTCTAGCATGTTCAAAAGCGAAGTGAAATGAAAACATGACGTGAATTTCTCCTAAGAGAACTTGCAATGGGAACAAGATCAGCATGTAAGAACGAGTCCTTTCTCGTATACTGAGTCTGACGTCACACAAGGCACAGCACTTCGTAGTCAAGAAGCCCTTAACCAGCTAAACATCCCGCGCTGTGACGTCACTTACGGCATCGCAATTTGCTCATAACATGCATTTGTTATCATAAATTCGTTGCCATTCTGCTAAAGATAAATGAATGGCAACGAATTTATGATAACAAATGCATGTTATGAGCAAATTGCGATGCCGTAAGTGACGTCACAGCGCGGGATGTTTAGCTGGTTAAGGGCTTCTTGACTACGAAGTGCTGTGCCTTGTGTGACGTCAGACTGAGTATACGAGAAAGGACTCGTTCTTACATGCTGATCTTGTTCCCATTGCAAGTTCTCTTAGGAGAAATTCACGTCATGTTTTCATTTCACTTCGCTTTTGAACATGCTAGAAATTTTTTCATTGGTCATCTACAGTTTATCTTTAATTTTGTTGTTTTGGCATATCACGAGACTAGTTTATCATTAAGATTAACGATAATGTAAGACACTATTTCTTTGGTTTAACCATTCCTGTTTTAGATTTCAACTGGAGAAGTCGATATGAGTAAGAACGTCCATGGGAAAATGTTTTCAGAGGTAAATATATTGTTAATATTTTTTAAATATAAAATAATTTCATAGTTTAAAGACTATGATATATTTATTTATCTCCTTTCATTTCTAGTCCTCTTCAGCAAGCTGTATTTGTTCTACATCTAATGTGAACGATGAACAACGAGCTACTTCTGGTATGAATGATGAACAATGTGCTGGTCCTAGCGGTGTGCATGTAAGTACATTATTTAATATTTTATTGGAATTAAATGAATTCATTGAAGAACTACGGTCTTTCACTTTTATTATGCGTGCAATTAAAGTTTTCAAATATAATGAATGTGAAGTAATAAAAGTATGTTACCGTTTTAGAGTAACTAGTATTATTAAATCAAGTTATATTGAAATTATTTCTTCCATGCTTAGCCTATAGTGTGTTTTATCCGTTTTAGTATAATCAGTATTGTTAAAAATACGTTGTTTTGAAATTGTATTTTTTTATATGAAATCTAGATTCACTTCAGTGTTCAAAGTTAGTTCTTAATATAGAAACATAATGCAGGTGTAAAATTAATTATAATCAAATATGATTTCATCTTTAAAATTAGAGATTTTCTTTATTCTAATTTTGCAGATTTGCACTACGTGTGGAAAGTCTTTTACTTTAAAGAAGAATTTAAATAGGCACATAAAATTACATTCTCAAGACAAAGAATTTGCATGTTCTATATGTGAAAAAACATTTTGTCGCAACGATAAATTGATTCAACATATGACTACACATGAAAAAAAGTTTCAATGTGATGTGTGTGTAGATCTTTTTTCGCGAGAGGCCAACTTGAAAAGGCATATCATGAATCATGAAATTAATGCAAAACAACAAGCTACTTCTGGTATGAACGATGAACGACGAGCTACTTCCAGCATGAATGATGAACAACGTGCTGGTCCTAGCGGTGTGTATGTAAGTACATTAATTAATATTTTATTGAAATCGTATGAATTCATAAAATAATTCATTCAATTTCATTCTTTCGAGTCTTTCGGTTTTAGTAGGCGTGCAATTAAAGTTTTCAAATAGAGTGAATGTGAAGTAATAAAAGTATATTATCGTTTTAGAATAACTAGTATTGTTAAATCAAGTTGTATTGAAATTATTTCTTCCGTGCTCAACGTATAGTGTATTTTATCCGTTTTAGTATAAACAGTATTGTTAAAAATAAGTTATCTTGAAATTGTGTTTTTATATGAAATCTAGATTCACTTCAGTGTTCAAAGGTAGTTCTTAATATAGAAACATAATGTAGATGTAAAATTAATTTTATCAAATATGATTTCATCCTTAAATTTATAGAGATTTTCTATTTTCTAACTTTGCAGATTTGCACTACGTGTGGAAAGTCTTTTACTTTAAAGAAGAATTTAAATAGGCACATAAAATTACATTCTCAAGATAAAGAATTTGCATGTTCTATATGTGAGAAAAAACGTTTTATCGCAACGATAAATTGATTCAACATATGACTACACATGAAAAAAAGTTTCAATGTGATGTGTGTGGAGATCTTTTTTCGCGAGAGGATAACTTGAAAAGGCATATCATTAATCATAAAATTTCGCACCGTTGTGAGGAATGTGGTTATCAATTTACTCATAAAAGTTTTCTTATACACCATAAGCGCACACAACATAGTACCATTCCCCGTAAAAGGAAAAATGATAAGCCTCTCCTTAAGAATAAACGCAGGAAAGAAAACGGAGTTGCTCTTAACGCTTTTAGCACTCACCATTTATCTCCTCCTGAAGAAGTATGCGCTGATTTAATGGCTTGTTTAACTGAAATGCGATTGCCAATCAATGAATTATTAAATGAAGAAATAGAGAAATTCAATGCCATTAAGTGGTATTTAGTAATAAAATTAAGCCTAAGTAAAATTTCAGTTGAGGGAGAGGAAGAAACAATAACTACCCATTTCAGAAGTCTGTGTCAAGTAGATTTAATGAAGGAGTCTATACCCGAACACATAGAAGAAGCATTCACTAAAATAGTGTCTTCGTTCGAAGAATTTATACAACGCGGATCTGGATGGACAATGAATAAAATTCTAAGCATTGAATTATGTTCTGCTAAATACTCTCCTCTTTCGGCAAGCAGTTATATTCCCCTTCCACCAAAACTGCAAGCGAGAAAAGCAATCCTTAATATCCAAAATGAGGATAATAAATGTTTCATTTGGACTTTAATTGCTCATAAGCTAAATATAAGTTTTAAAGATAATCCACACCGGGTCACTCATTATCATGTACATGAACACAGCATAAACATGGGTGATGTAACGTTTCCTGTCCCTGTAACCAAGGTGCCTATTGTGGAAAAGTTAAATCGTGTAAGAATTAATGTGTTTGGTTATGAGAGTGAAAACGATGAAATTTTTCCGTTGTATATTTCAAAGGAAAAACATGAAGATTGTATAAATTTGCTCCTCATCAGTAATGAAACAAATCATCATTATTGTTTAATTAGAAGTATGTCGAGGTTATTGAATCACTTAACTAAACATAAAGCAAAAGCATACATTTGCTATCGCTGCCTGCACAGTTTTTCCCAAGAAATAGGTTTAATAAACCATCTTCAGTATTGCAATGAGCATGATGTACAAAAAATTGAAATGCCTGCGGTGGGAGATAATATGCTTGCGTTCAAAAACCAGCACTATCAACATTCCCTACCTTTTGTTATTTATGCGGACTTTGAATCAATTATAAAGCCGATAGATTTGAGTGGAGAGTCTAAAAACACTCAAAAAATGGCATCGCACGTCCCTTGTGGATATGCATACGTTGTGGTTGGACCAGATGGGGGTTGCTATAAACCAATCAGATGGTATAGGGGCAGTGATGCTGTCGATGATTTTTTAGAAAATATTATCAATGAAACGGATGATCTTGCTAAACACATGTTCACGATTAAGCCTCTAGCAATGACAAGGGAGCAAGAAAGTGCATTTCAAGCGGCAACGCTTTGCTTTTTATGCAAGAAAAAATTGGACAAAGTGGACCGAGTGAGAGATCACGATCATCTTTCTGGTGAATACAGAGGTGCTTTGCACAATGCATGTAATTTAAAATACAAATTAAGAAAAGTAATTCCTGTAATTTTTCACAATTTAAAACATTATGATGCTCATCACATTATGCAGGGGTTAGGCAAAGTAAAAAATCATGAGTTTAGCGTCATAGCCACTAATATGGAAAAATATATTTCTTTTACAATATCCAGCAGAAGCAAAGACAACCCAGTTCACGTAAGATTCATTGATAGTTTGCAATTTATGCCAGCGACATTAGAAAAGTTAGTATCTAACTTGCCTAAACAAAATTTTCACATACTATTTCAAAATATTCCACTTAATACAGATTTACTATTAAGAAAAGGCATATATCCATATGAGTACATATCATCCTTTCAAAAGTTTCATGAAACAAGTTTGCCACCAAAAGAAGCCTTTTTTTCGACTCTATCTGAAGAACACATTACCGATGAGGAATATGAACATGCACAGAATGTCTGGAGAACATTTAACTTAAACAATTTGGGGGAATATCACGATTTATATGTGAAAAGTGATGTGTTACAGTTGGCCGACGTGTTTGAAAATTTTAGGAAAATTTGTAAAGTTAATTATGATTTGGACTGCGCACATCTTTACACTTCCCCAGGACTGGCATGGGAAGCTTGCCTAAAGATGACGGGGAGATCCTTGGAACTTTTAACAGATATAGATGTGCATCTCTTTCTGGAACGAGGTATTCGAGGTGGAGTGTCAATGATAAGTAAACGTTGGTCACAAGCCAATAATGAATATGTAGACCCTTTCGATCCTTCGAAACCTAATAAATTCATTATGTATTGGGATGCCAACAACCTCTATGGTTGGGCCATGTCGCAGCCTCTACCCTATGCTAACCTGGAATGGATGACAACCGAATCGGTAGACGAAACGTGGATTCATTCGATTCCTGACGATTCCGCTGAGGGTTATATCTTAGAGGTGGATTTAGCCTACCCCAAAGAGATTCACCACTTACATAATGATTACCCACTTGCCCCGGAAAGAAAAGTAATCAACATCGAAATGTGGTCCGAGTATAGCAAAGAGCATTTTCCTTCAGAGGGTCTTAGTGTATGCTCAAAATTAGTACCCAATTTAAGTGATAAGAAAAATTATGTAATTTACTATAGAAATCTTAAATTGTACTTGTCACTGGGAATGAAATTAATTAAAATTCACAAAATTATAAAATTTAAGCAGGAACCTTGGCTTAAAAATTATATTGATTTCAACACAGATCACCGGAAAAACGCTACTACGCTTTTCGAAAAGGATTTTTTCAAATTAATGAACAACTCTGTGTATGGAAAGACAATGGAAAATGTAAGAAATCGAGTTGATATTCAACTTGTCAATAATCCAAAGAGAGCTGTAAAATTGATTGCTTCTCCCTCATTTAACACATTTTCAATTTTCAATGAAGACTTGGTCGGAGTTGAGAGGATTAAAACAAAAGTAACACTGAATAGACCTATTTACGTAGGATTCGTTATTTTAGAATCAAGTAAATTACATATGTACAATTTTCACTATAATTTTATTAAAAAGAAATATGGAGAAAAGGCTCAATTACTTTTCACTGACACAGACTCGTTAAGTTATGAGATTGAAACCGAAGATGTTTATAAAGATATGCACATCCATAGCGATCAGTTTGACACATCCGATTATCCTAAAGATCACTTTGCATACAGCGAAAAAAATAAAAAGAAAATTGGATATTTTAAGGATGAATTAAATTCCAAACCCGCCGTAGAATTCGTGGGTTTACGATCAAAAATGTATTCCCTTTTGTCGGAGTGTGGGGAGAAAAAGACAGCAAAAGGAATTTCAAAAACTGTTATTAAGAAAAAAATTAAACACCAGCAATATAAAGAATGTCTTTTCAATGCATCGATAACTCAAGAAGAACAGTATGCAATTCAGAGTGAAAAACATTATCTTTATACTACGAAGACAAGAAAAATCGCTCTCTCACCATTTGACGACAAACGTTATATATTAGAAGATGGAGTGTCTACACTAGCTTATGGTCATTACAAAATTTAGTTTTGTATGTTAAAGAAATAATTGAATTGTGGCGGTAAATTCTTTTGCCGGGTGGAGGTGGGCACAATTCTTTAATTTCTTTAAAGTGCATATTTCTCTTAACACGATTCATGGAACTACTCTGAAATAAAACAAAATTCAAGATAGCTATAAACTACTAATTTATATTCAAATTCAGACTTGCTCGATGGACATAATCGTGACGTCACATCGAAATCTCAGAAGGGAAAAAAAAATCCAAGTCCCAAACGTAAACACACTGACGTTATGGTTATGAATAAAGTAAAAACATTAAGAAATCAATTCGTTCCTTAGATTAATTACTTTTAAAGTCACTAGATGGCGCTACAAGTAATTTTGTAAAAGCATTTATTAAAACCGCCATGCAATTATTCAAACCATTTTCTCAAAATAGCCCATACGTAGTACTAAGAAAAAATAAAAGTTCAAAAGAGAGAGAAACACTACATTAATTCACCACTGACTCCAAAGTCCCAATGGAGTAGTGGTAGCGCACTTGACTCCGGACTCTATGGTCCCCAGTTCGAATCCAAGAAATTCCTTTTTAATTAAAAATAATAGGGTTTCGAATTTCTCCACCAGATGGCACCACCAGTGATTCATTACCATGGCAACTCCAACAAAACAATCCAACATGATGAAAAGCATAAGTCGAAAACATAAAAAAGTAGGAGGTGTACAACTCAACAGTAGGTGGTAAACAGCTCAACTCCTGATGGTTTCACTTCCGGCTCTCCTCATCTCGTATAGCAGGTGGTAAACAACTCAACAGGTAGGCAGAAACAACTCAACTCCACTTCCTGTTACGACGTCACTTCCGGTAAAACAACTCAACTTCCTGTTATGACGTCACTTCCTGTAACAGTTGGAGAAACAACTCAACTTTCTGTTATGACGTCACTTCCTGTAACAGTAGGAGAAACAACTCAACTCAACTTCCTGTTATAACGTCACTTCCGGATCCCTGGCTCCCCAGCTCCCTGGCTCCCCTCTGTTGTGGGAGCCCCATTTTCTCCCTACTCCCAACTATGCACACACCACCGTGAAATGACGCCTGTTCTCATTTGGCCGCCAGTTGCGATGGATGTCTATCGAAGGAAACATGTTTGTTTCGCTTACTTCGTGCACAAAAGAAAATATTTTTTGAAATAAATATACGTTACTGGATACATCCATTTAGTGATTTAAGACTTACAAGAGGTAGATTTTATACACATCTTTTGCGGGTTTACGAGAAAACCCAGATACGTTTTTGCTCATAAGTTTAATCTGTTGAGTAAGGCCAGAGAAAGTCATGCCACGAAAAATGCAAACTAGCGTTCAACAAGAACATAAAAAGAACAAGCATTCTGACTCCGAACCGAAATTCTTTGAGGCCGCTGCGGAGTCAGTCTTGCTGGAACGCTGAAAGAGGTCGGACAGTGGGATTTGTGCACCCACTACAAACCAAACTCGAAATCGCTTAATGAAATCTCTTGTAAAGGATACAATTAAACCAGTTATAAATTGTTATCTGTAGTTCGTAATCATTTGCGTCCAGTATTTTATTCTTGCCTCTCCATATCGTTTATCTGGGAAATAGAGAGAATGCAAGTGCCCAATTCAATTAATAATCTACTTCTATGCACATTCGATTCATATTCTTTTTTTGTGTTTTTTAAACTTAAAGAACAACTATAAAAATATGATAAATTCATGTAAAATAATACGCCGCATTTACTATAAAAATAACGCTCAATAGAGGACAAGGTACTGAGAGACCGGAGCAGCGTGCGCGGCTACTGTGCGGCAACGTCAACGGAGGTATGTGTGCACTACACTATCTGATCTGTATCTCAGACCGTAATTACGGTGCCGCAGCGGCACCGCACGTTTAAAAATCGGATCTGTACACCGGGCCTTAAGGTCATGAAAAATGAAAGAACTTTGAAAGCATATCTCTATACCTACGTGACAAAAGAATATAAATTTTTCTTCTTGTTTTGGTCGGAAATATGTTACCACTTATGAATATGTATAACAGTAGTTTTAATGTTTCAATACTTACGATTATCTTTCTTTCGAAAGAACTAAAAACTTTATCCGAGAGAAATTTTGCTAGACTTAGCTTTTATAGTTCCATTGATAACGAGTTTAGCAGAGAAAATATTCACGCCATTCATGGTTTTGTGTGTGGCAGCGTTCTCCTAACGCGCTTTCACAGCTATTCAAAATCAACTGGCCCAAGCTCGACTGCCTTCTCCCGGGCACTATACCACTACCCAAAGGTTCTGGCATGATACACTACACTTCGGGGCTACCTTAAAATGTAGTTTATCGACATTTTGGAGACATTTGGCGTTTTATCTAATTAACATTGTGCAATAAATTATCACATATCAATTCGGAATTCCTTATTGGTGAAGTGCTAAAATCGTATTCATAAAACAAGTGATGTCATGCCTGGAATACGTACAGGAAACATAGTTTGGCTCAAACACTACCACCACACATATAGCTCGACAGAAAAAGTCTCTCATATGATTGAATGAAGAAATAGGCAACTCTTATTTTCGACTAATCAAGCTCAGTTCACTTTTATATTCTTTATTCTGAGTATATAAAAATATATGCTCTGAAGTATTTTTAAATAAAAACATCATTCTAAAACATTCAAGTAATGTGATTAAAATGTAGTCTCTTTTACCAGTCCAAGTATCATTCCCTTTTGTATCAATATAAATTTTAATTACACCAATCACGCTAATAAAATATTTACCGTTAGTGATGGTAATTCACATACAGATAATTTCACTGAGGAATCTAAATCCTATTTCCGTTAACTCAAGACTTCAAGCCAGGAATCTTCTCAATCCAACGTGTACGGTTTATTAATAAACTTCGGACTCTGATAAACTGAGAACAGCTTTCCTGAGGACGTGATCCGCATACCTCCACAAGTACCAAAGACGCGTTCTTCCAGATAATTGAAATGCGCTTAATTACAGCGATAAATATTCTTTCCACACAGTATAAGTGCCTCGCACATCATAAAGAGTACTTGTCCTGTTAGTATCTCAGTGCGTGAGCATATCTAGTGTAGCTGCGTCCTGAAATTCTAACCTATCGGCCTGTCATCGTAACTCTACTTCAGATTGGCGGCCTCACGGTCCTCGTTAGCCGGATAAGAAAGTGCCTTTCTCGCGTTGAGAAATCCTACGATATATGGTGAAATAAAAAATCCTGTGCTCAGCTGAACCTCGTAATATCGAAACCCTTAAAAATTAGATGCGATGTCAAGGCTTTTTGGATCAAAGAGAAAATGCGAGTGTGTTAAGTTCAGAGCCTTTGGCTGGAATTCGGTTAATGAGTCTTTAGGTTTCGAAATTGAGAAAAAGAATGCGTCAGAGATGTTTAGTACTTTGGTATATATTTCCACGTTGGGGTCTTTAAGATTAACCCTCCAAGTAGTTTCGACGAGATATATCGTCCATCAAGATCTGACCAATTTTGCTAAGGACGAGATATCTCGTCATCAAGATATTGTCGATTTTTTTAGGACAAAATCAAGATTTGATCAATTTTTTTCTAATGAAGAGTTATATCGTCCATCAATATCTGGTCAAGCTAATGACGAGATACTTTGTCGATACATCTGCCAGGAGGATTAACAGTTGCTAAAAAATCATTTGTATAAAAATACTGATGTCTAATATCTAAGCCCCGGATGTTTTGGTTTTTTTAATCTTAAATTTGATTTCTTCAATTTGTGTTTTAGGTTTTTCTAGGTTTTTATAGATTCTAACAAAAATATCAATTTAGATCGTAATATTGTAAGATTGACGCACTTTTTCATTGATATTATGACAATTTTTAAACCATGTACTTGTTTTTTGTTCATAACGTAAAATTTGCAATTTGTCATGCATATCTAGTGGTATGACAACCAATTGTACGATTTTAATTTGATAATTAAAGAATAAAAATAGTTAAACGTACTTGAAAACAGGTCCAGATTTACGATAGCAGTTAGATTTTTTTTCGAAATAGAGTAAGACTTGTCAAATACTAGTATTAACGTTGTTAACCGAATAAAAATTTGGATTCAACACCTAAAATAGATGGCATTATTATACAGAAGTATTTTTAGGAGCTATAAAAATGTACATAATTTATTCAGGATACCTCAAATCGTAAAGATGTATTAACATATATGAAATAGAGAGTATATAACCAAATAGGTAAAATCCTAAGAATCCGGGGCTAACTAATAAGATTAGAAAATAGTATACTCTACGTTGGCGTTGAGTCCACTGATCCCCAGAAGTAGGACATCCCCTTATAAAAACAATGCATTTCAGAGACAAAAAATAATAGCAGATCAAACCTGAAGCACAAACGACAATGATTTTTCTAACATAACTCAGAAGAGTGAGACTTCAGTTGCTATTTTAACATTCCTGATTTTCACAAGGATGAAGGGATGGGGTCTGCTGATGCCCCATCCCTTCATCCTCAAATGGTCTCTTACTTATGATTGGCTAATAGCAATGGGTATATATACCTTCAGCACAAACTCTTCAATCTACCGATCTCTTCTAGTCTACCTTTCCCCATGGTTCCTACTGAGACTTCGTCAGCTGACCGTGGCTCAAAATTATGAGATGTTGTCCTCGATCTTTCCCTTCGGGATTAATCCCGGACCGTCACCAATAGCCCAATGTGTTGCTTCAATATGACGTTAATTCCCTACTGAGACTAGCATCTAGTCCAGATAATATGGGCTGTGATCATTCTTTCCTTGCGCATGGTTAAGCATTCTCTCTATATTTACCAGTCTTTGTGAAAGACTGCCATCAAACTCTAAGGCAGCGTCTGGCTCATCCATATAGAGTTGCCAAGATTGGGTGCAATTGCGCCTTTTTGGCTCTTTTTTAACTTAGGGTTAAAAATGATTTATATTTTACTGTCTTTGAGGAAAAGAAACCACGGCGAATCTAGTTGACATAATTTCTCTATCCCCAGTCAGCAATGTTACACTAAGCTACATGTATTCATTTAACTTGAGTGATTATATTGTTATCCAGTGATTATAAGATATTAGATACTCGTATATACAGCATGTCACAGCCGTCAGCTCTAAATGACAGACTTTGAGATGCTGTTTTTTTGTTAGCAGGGCAAAGTTGGTATTGATTATTTTTAATTTTGCTGTACCTTTCCACGGCTTCATCTCAGTCGCTTTCCGTGTGTTGGATTGGAGTACTAGGCGCTCTCTCTCTCTCTCTCTCTCTCTCTCATTCCTCCCGAATGTTATGAAGATGAAATTGAAGCTATCCCGCAGGATTCTAAAGAATGAGTACCAAATTTGATGTGAATTGGTCAAACTATGATGGAAAGGATACTCAACGTTATTCCTTTGGAGATTTCGAATCGATTTTAGCCCCCTCTGCAGACCTAGGACAAATCGAATGGGGAAACATATATAACCTATATTTCCTGTAGGATTTTAAAGAATGAGTGTACCAAATTTGATGTGAATTGGTCCGACAGTGATCGTAAAAATACTTAATGTTAGTCCTATGGTGATTTCGAATTGTTTTTAACCCTATCTGCACAACCAAGACAAATAGAACGGGAATTATTATGTAGCCTACTTAACCTGTAGGGTTCTTAAAAGTAAGTGTGACAAATTTGGTGTGGATTGGTCAAACAGTGTAAATTTGTATAAAGTACAGATAGATCCCGACTCTGCTTATATAGAGAGATATATGAAAAAGTACATTGCTGCTGCTGTAGGAAAAGTTATAAATGGCACATTGGAGTGAGTATGGTATTCATGGGATTATCGTCTTGACGTTGGCTAGTTTTCACCAAATAATCAAATCATGTCAGCAAACATTCACTACATATTTTAAAAGATATACAGACAGAACTAAAGCCATCTAAACTACAAAATACAGCAGCTGAAGTATAGTGAAACTTTACTTCTTCCCCTTGATAGGAATTCTGCTTGATGCCACGATGATCAATGAATATCAACCAAAAAGTATAAACTGAAACATTCTCTTAGTTCTTCACTAGTTTAAAAAGATATTTTTGCGAATTGATCGAAAATATTTTCCTGTCCGAAATATTAGGTAAACAAGCACTTTACCTGAACATTTACGTAAAAGTTGGAAAGTTTTCCTTTTATTTCGTACCTTACTTATCACTGTAAATTTAAAAAACAAAGCCATTTAGAATCGATTCGAATAACCCTGAATTTTACCTCATCCCTGAAGGCCTTTGAATCGGAACGTATTCAGAGAGAGAGGAGGGCACGAGGCTCTAGCTCTCCTCGAAGTATTTTCGCTATCAAGAATTGTTTTTAAAAACATACTGAAGCTAGTTTGATCAGTGGAAATAGGTGTATCATATACATGTCAGAAAATAATCGAAAAATCACTAAACCATATATCTAGAAAAATTTCACTAACGTCGAGGCACAGAAATCGGCGTTATTTGTATATTGGCGAATGGCAACAAACGGATATAAACAATATAAAATCAACCGCTACGAGATTAAGTCACCAATTTTGTTGCAAAGTTTAAATATGCTTAATTTTATCTAAGTAGCTAGGTGTTCGAATTTGCATCGCACTGGAACAACAGAACGGGCAACACACTCTGCAAACTTCCGCACCACACCAGCTTGAGGACATTTGAGGCAACGGCAGATTTAACGAGCACCAACCTCCACGTACACGACTGCTTTGGGTTGGATCGAGTTTCGAACTTGTAACCCCCGGTTGCTAATCATCGACTCTACCAACTGGCCTACCGCAACATACCGCAGCCCCAATTTGAGCTAGAAACTGAACAATATTGCTAGAATTGCTCGGAAAAGTTCTCACCTCGCCGCTAGAATGGTATTCTTCAGCATAGAAGGAAAGAGAAATCTGGAAGATAGAAATTAGTGTAGGAAAGGAAACTGAGTCAACCCGGATATAGGTTTAGAGGTCAAAAATATCGAATGGCCTTTGAACAAGTTAATGATACAATAGTAGTGGACGTTCGGAATCTAATTGTGATAATATGATTGAGGTGTGAACACTTTACCACGTATTTTATTATAAATAAGAATTAGCAGCAGTGAGAAGTACATTTGGAAAATGTAAACAAATTGACGTTTTAAATTTTTTTTACTAATTTTATTTTATTTGGGCGTATGAAATGTACATATGGCTTATGTTCATTTTTTTTTATTAATTTTATTTCTACATGCACCACCAAAGTATTACATGTATAGATCGTATAAATTACTAACAGTGACAAAATGTGTATAAGCATAAAAATTTCCAAATACTTAACCGAAAACATTGTACATTGGTGTGTGTATGGGTATAGATATGTTTATGCAGATATATGCATGTTTTATTATTATGCTTGCGTTTTTCATTGTCTGATTTCTATGCTCACTTTGTAAATTTTGTAATCACTAGTCTCCAAAACAATTGAGTTATTCTACGGCAATCAGTGTCTATGTAACATTACTTTTGCTCATTACTTGTATTTCTTCAGTATCAATTGCATTTTGATTGTCCGGTTGAGCTAAGGAACCTGAGGACCTTACGGGACCTGACAAAGGTCCTCCCGAAATCCTCTCGTGTAGCCGTACACCCTCTGGGTAAGATAGGCAGTTAGGGTCTTTAAAAAATTATAAAAAATGTGCTTATGCTCATTACAAGTGGATTTTAAAAAGGTATGAAACGTGAGTAACGACACTGCCAGCAATAGATATTAGCTATTAAGGAACTTTACAGCAGACGCGAGTCTGCTAGCAGATGAGGCATTTCGATCGGGGTAGGAAACTGGAAGAGAAGACTTGGCCAACCCCCGAAATTATTTTCTACAAACGTGCCTGCTTCAGGTAGATCCGTCCCAACCTCATCTTCGGAGGATACGGTGGCAGAAAGTCCCCCTCCTGACGAGTAAGGGGGAGACCGAGGCAAAAAAAAACGCACCGCGTTGAAAATAAATGAAAACATCAAAGAACAAACGACGGGTCGGACTCACTTTATGGTGACGTATGCCTTTTCTTCGTCCCCGTTATCGGCCCTCTGCATCGGCAGCCACATCCTCGATGCAGCACCGACTTTGATCCGGGCAGAAAAAAGAACCTTAACAAGACGTCCGCGGCCTGAAATATTAGTGGACCGGGACTTTTCCCACGCACCCCCGCCGAGTCCCAGGGGTCAGCCAGATCCCCATCTCTATCTGCGGACAGGTGGGAGGGGTTGCCACTCTGGGGGAGAGAGAGAGAAGTAACCGAAAACACGAGGTGGAAGAACACCCACTTATTGTTCGTTAAGTGTTTGTTGTGTAAGGCTGGCAACAACTTGAGAGCCTACATGGAAAGTCCATTTGTCTGCTTATAAGCGAGGGGGCTACAATTTTAGACCGAATTTCAGCTTCAAACACACGCGTGTGGTATAACTGGTTTGTTTTTGCAAATGCAGAGCTAAAAGTACTTGACAAAAATGTTAAACATTCAATCGCAGCTTGGAATATAAATTTAAAATTATGTCTTCCAATAAATGCATTCAAATTCCACACACAGTTCGTAAATGTGTGCTCAACGGGATATATTTTACTATTAGCACTTTTTAAGAGATTTTGAATTTTTATAACGATACCACACACGAGATTGAACTATCATGAAAACACTTTGTGTCTTGTTTAATAAATGGTTATACTTGGTGCATATTGGATCAATATTTTTTAGCACAAACTTGACTCCTTTTTAGAATAACTTATAGAGTGGATATATTATTTGTAAATTTTCAAATACTCTCTTTATACTGAACTGATAGAACTAAAACTGGAAATATTTTGCTAGATCTAGATATAGCTAAAAATATTGAAAAGGTTTGAGAGAAATCTATAAAATTTAAATTTTTAACTTCAGAATTTCTACCGGCATTAGAAATCTAAATATGGTTTCTATCAGTGGTGTAGCGTCCATGGAAACCCAGATGCTCGACATCTCCCAATACAATTTGACGGCAAAAAAATAATAATTGACGAAACCTGAAGCAAAATTGGCGATTTTTTAACGTACGTCTAAGTCAGATGTCAGTTTCTGTTTTAAATCCTTTATTTTTACTGCAAGAAGTCAAACAGGAACCCAATCATGCCCAACCTAGCAGTCTCAAACAGTTTCTTTCTACTGGGTTGGGTATTTATGGTGAAGGTCCAAACACGGACAAGCTACACCAAGCGCAAGATAATGCAAACCAATGAAAATAAATATAAAAGCTTAAAATACTCAGCTATAAAAAGTATATTTAGAATTATATATTTATTGTAGAGGATATGATGTAGCTTTGTTTACATAAAATGTGCAGAATATATAAAAGATGCAAGGCATGTAGGTCACCATTTGTAAAACAAATTATGAAGGCTAGAAGTATAGCTGAAGAAAATTGTTACAAGATGGGATATTCCCATCTTAGTCGACCAATAAAATTATAATATGAAATGTAATTAAAAAATTATGAATATAACAATACTATATATTTATAATACCGCAGCGATGTACGAAGATAAATAGCGATGCATGTGAAAGGTGACCCAAGTCTGATTAAAGATGGGATATGAGGTGTTAAAAAAGTGTCGGTAAAAGTGTACAAGAAGATTTGTATAAGAAGTTACATTTTTAACTTCCTATACAAAGAATGGAGTTGTCTTGTAAGGTTGTCTAAAGCTTAGCATAGGATTTTTTTCTTTCGGTCTAATCTCGGCATCCCCAATTATCAATGTTAACATACGCTAGTGTGTTTGCTATTGATTACTGAGGAATACTTTTAAGAGTAAAAGAAGCATTCAGCTCAAATTAAAAATTCCTCTTCCCAACTACAATCATCACTGACAAAACCTCCACCAAGAACAGAAGAAATAAACGTGCAGCCAGCACACACTCCACCTGGAGAATATCGTTAACCGACACGATTACTTTCAAGACATTCCAGCGCGAAAGACTTTCTGTGGACTAGGGAAAGAAGAGGGGAGATATGAATTATATGCGGAATTTCATTCTTCGGTCAATAGTACGTGATTGTCTTTTGTCAAATAAACGGGTAAACGGCGTCGTCACGCTTGCTTGGAGGGGCGTCAAATGATTTCTCTTGAATGACGTCGATCCTGGGCTCAAACGTTAGGGTCTTTGCCCTTCGCGGCCACGCGAGCTGACTTCCACTGATACTTAGCACTATTTAAAGTCCAATAACCAAGAGAGCAAACACAAACCAGCGTTGGAAAAATTGATGAGAGTATTGAGTGAAATTTGATCAAGTTGGTTTGGGAGCCTTTGTGGTAGCACGGAATGTAAAACTCTTTTGTGTGCAAGTTGTCTAGTAATTTATATAAAAAGCTCATTTCCATGATTTTTTTTAATGGAAATTTTTGTAGTCACTTTAATTGTTCTATAATATGTAGATTATTTTAACTCTTTGACGGACGCTGCTGAACAGTAGGGTTTCTTTAATTTTATGCGTGAAGGTTTATCACCAGTTTGATTGAATACCAAGCCTTTAATAACCTTAAACAAATCCGATTTGGGGACTTTTAAATTCAACCCTTAATGACCTTTTGAGATATCCTCGCAACTAAAATTTACTTTCATTCAATACGGACATCCATTTCACAAACTTTATTTAGATTGTACCTTGGTTGGTATGGTAGGGATTTATGGCGCAAGGTTCATATTTGGCCAAGCTGTACAAAATACAAGACAGACAACTTTAAGTAAGAAATGTCTCGAAAGGGAAAGAAGACTGATTGGGAAACAGAGTGGTGGTATGAAAGCAGAAAAAGATCACTTGGGTATCCCGGGAGCGTTAACCCCGTGTTTACTATAAAGACAGTAAACCCATGGGAAAATAAGAGATCACTAGAGTCCGTGCAGCCCGTACACACCTAAAGATGTGCCCCTGGGGCCTTTATACCTTGACTATTTCAAATAGGGGACAGTAAATTGCTGAAACATTAATTTTCCTGATTGTTCAAAATTCTATTTGTCTTTGGAGCAGTTGAGCAATCAACAATTAATTCAACTAATTGTGGGTTGGTTTTACATTGACCAACCCATCTCCTCATATGAATTACGCACATAATAAAAATTTATTTTTTAAGAGAGACCCGCGTCTGCAGTATTCCTTGACATCATAATACTAAACGAGATATATTTGTATAAATTATAGCAGTCTTAATATACCTAGTTATATATACTTAGTTTCCACCCCATTTCAAGGACGTGTGCCCCAAAACGTTATATACACCAAGAAACAGTTGTCTTCATCAACAAGGATTTGTTGCTTAAAGCCACAGGTTCCGGTTTAATTTGGCCTCCCGTAGTCCAAAATCCCTTAGAGTGACTGACCAAACCAGCAAATATTTGTAAAACAAAGTAGCAAACACAAAACTGCAGGTAGATTTTGAATGGACTTTGAAAATGTGAAGTATTTATTACAGCACAATTCAGAACCTTACTTTGTAACCTTAAAATATTTTGCCTCCGTGCTATCTAGCCATGATTGGAATTATTAAAAGCAATAATCCGTAGTGTCCAAATAGATCCGTGCCATGGCTTACCTCGGTAGTTCCCTCCCATTGAAACGTTGTTCAATTTTCAACAGAGTACTTCCTAGAATTTAATAATAGACGAATTAATTTGACGAAATCTAATGTTAAGGATTTTTAATGGAATTAATTAAATGATTCTTATAATTAATAAATAACAAATTCTTACAACAGATAGTTTTAAATAATTTTTAGAAAATATGCTTAATTTAAATATAATTAATAAATTGCAAAAAGAATGTGCTTTAAAATATAAAAACATAGAAGTTTATTTTTATTAAAAAGTTACATTTTTTGATTGATTGTTTAGTTCTGATGGTTGGATGATTTTGGTTGGTTTTTCCTTCTGTAGATCTCGGTCTTATTAGCCCTTGTGTAACAAAAAGCTTATCGTAGAGCAGTAAATCATATTCGTAGATGTATTTTACAGGTCTACTTTTAGATTGCGCCATCACGTTTGCACATTTCAAATTTTAAATGAATTACGATTGCATGCGTCGATCTTTTTATACCAATCTATCGAATTTTTTTAGTGTAAACATAAACAAACTACCAGGTTAAGGATTAAATTGATTTATCGCCGTTTTGACGATGTTGAGCATTATTGTTTAATTCACTCGTTGAGCGACGCGCTGAAATCACACTCAACTAGCAAGCCAAGTTACGAAACAGGAATCAAGTGCACCCACGAAAACACTAACGCCCTCTGCATTTAGCTTCACAGGAAAAACCCTCTCATACATAATTGCATATTTATTCGAATGGTAATTAATTAACGTCGCACTGGAGCAACGCAACGGACTATTGGAAACGGTCTTGGGTCAATCCCCAAGGGAAAGATACTAGGACAACACCACGTAATTTTGAGTCACAGTCAGATGACGAGGCCAACACCTGAGCTGACACCCCACTCTCCACACTTCCACACCACGTCAACGTGAGGACATTTGAGGCCATGACAGATTTAACGTGATCCGTATTCACGATGGTCTTTGGTTGAACCGATTTTCGAACTCGCAACCCTCCGATTGCTAATCCGTTACTCTTCCAACTATTTACGCGAATGAGTATGGCCAAAGGTACATTTTGCTAATACAATACTTCACAAGTCTATTTGTTTGTTTTCAACTCTGAACAACCTCTCCAGCAACCACCGACTGCCAGAAGCCATTAATTTTGATGAATGAAGACACCAAAGGCATCCCCTCCCTCTTCCTGTTCCCGTACGTTTTGTGTCGTGGTAGGTAAAAACACACATCTCAAAAGACGAACCGGCGTTGTCAGCGGGTTTAAAAAATCACCCCGATAAGCCAAATTACCGCGATAGGGGCGTACCCACCGGTAAACCATTATGTGATCAGCAAGCCCCTTCATTTGAGTAAGCGGTCCACCGGGAAATTCCACCACCCAACAGCTTAATCGTGACGCGAGATCTCGACTGGTCCCAACCCTGTTATTGGCATCGGAAAGCAAAGAATCCAGTGGCATGCGAGGAATTGGTGAGATGTTGACCGGAAGCCAGCCCTCGGGGTCAAGCGGCGGAATGCTCCTGAAGATCTCGGAGGATGGAAGAGCGACGAATCAACAACAGGAAGATCGACCACCTTGGATGAGTTGAAGGAAATGCCGTGCCCACCTTCTGCATGGACATATATGGACACTGCACTGCTGTCATCCCACAATACCGATCTGATGATACGGAGGTAAATAATGGAGATAAAATAGCTTAGAGTCTGCAAGGTTAGAACTATTCTGAAAGGGCTGAGATAAAGTCCTCTCTTTCCCTTTGGAAACTGACCGCTCCAATTTAGGTCATGATCCAATGGTTCAACCTCTCTTTTTGTCGGAACACAATTCCCAGCTCTTTAACGTTTTCAGGAGCGGTGGAGTTTCTGGCGTTCCATCTACTTGAAATGGTTAAGGCTAGGTATTTTAGTTATGTTAAGGCTGCAGGGTGAATAAATATTTCTCTCACATGATATTCTCACGTCTAGAAGTGTTCCAGATGAGTGGTGGACGTCTGGCGTCTGATCTACTTGAAATTGTTGAGGCTAGATATATAACTATCTATACATATAAAGAAGAGTTGGTGTCTGTCTGTCTTTCTGTCTGTTTGTTCTCTGTAGAAATCTACACCGTTTGACCAATCCACACTAAATTTGGAACACTTATTCTTTAGAATCCTGCAGGTAACGTAGGTATTAACCCCCGTTCTATTTGTCCTAGGTGTGCAGAGGGGCTAAAAACAATTAGAAATCCCCATAGGTTTAAACATTGAGTATAAAACGTTTGCTGTACGTAACTACAGTTTGTTTTACTAGTATTGATGGAAAACAACTATTCCAATACAGTCGTTTAACTAGTATTGCTCAATTTTTCCAAAACAAATTATATTCTAATATTTATTTGAACTGATTTTTTATTTCTTTCCATAATATTAATATTTTATGAATACTTGATTGAGGGGAAAAGGATATTTAGAATATTTAATTTTACGTAACGTTTTGTAATGGAACGCGAAAAGCTCAAAGTAAAACTTTTGCTATTCGGTACCTGGCAACGTCGGAATTAATGTTTTTTTTTATAAATTCGATTTAGAATTCCGTGTTTGCGTATTTGAATTAAGGCAACAAAATGTTGCGGTCATATTTGAGCATTCCTTAATAAAAGTGTGTTCTTTTTTGTAAATAAATCATTCTTTTTTCAATATTTTCCAACCTTTTTTTTCGAATTGCTCTATTTCAGAATATACTCAGGAAGTCGAAATTCGACAAGCTTGCTCATATCTTTCGTTCTTCAGCATTCTGCATTTTTTCAATAATCGGAATTTTGTTTCTGTTGGTATTTGTGTTCCAGTATTTTACATATTGCAGATATATTATATAGGAGTTAAATTTTAATGAATTATTTTATTTTCTGCAAAATATCACTAGACATGGGTAATTTCTTGGCAGTATATGTATATTTCGACCAACTTTCCTTAAGTCTTTGGTTGAGTACGTAATGGTTTGTAAAATTCTGCTTCATAAAAATAATTAAAATATACAAAGCAAAACCTTTTTAAGTAAGGTGTGTAACTTCTTATCTTAAAATGACCGGTAAAGTTAAAATTATTTAAAAAATAAGATAGAAGTTACGTTAAATTGAAACGGGTAGCCATACGTTGTTCGAAGATATTTCTAAAACAACTTCTGAAGTAGTCACCTTAGAAAAAACTTGTAGTTTGTCTTACAGCAGGAGTGCGATGAATAGAAAATGGATTGTATGGGTGAATATATCATGTATACATATTTTCATCCAAAGTAAATTGAGAAGCTATGAAAAAGTTAAAACGATGTTAAAAAATTATTTTCCGCATACCTAAATGATTGCATTTTTCTATGAAAGAAAAGTGATTGATCTAATCACTTTTCAATCAACATGTAACCAATTCAACCCAAGCAACGCGGAGTAATTCTGCTAGTTTTATGCATATTAAGGCTATATATATATATATAATAGTTATAAATCTAGCCTTATATGGTGTATAAATATTCTCTCATTTGATATGTTGATGTCTGCAAATGTTTCCAATGAGCGGTGGACATCTGGTATCTCATCTACGTACTTAAAAGATCAAGGCTAGGTATATAAATATATTAGGTATATTAAGGTTGTGTAGGATGTATAAATATTCTCTCATTTGACATTCGTATATATAGAATGTTCTAGATGATGGTGGGACATACGATATCCCGTCTGCTTGAAATGGTTAGGGCTAGATATATAACTATTTTAGATATGTTAAAGCTGGGTGTTCAAATATTCTTACATTTGATACTGCCATGTCTAGAAGATGAGCGGTGGGACATGTGGTGTCACATCTACTTGAAATTGTTAGGACTAGTTATATAACTATTGTAGATATATTAAGGCTGTAGGGTGAATATTCTCTCACTTGATATTCTCATATCGAGAAGTGTTATTGATGAGCGGTGACTTCTACTATCTCGTCTACTTAAATGGTTTAGGTTAGGTATATAACTATTTTAAATATATTAAGGCTCTAGGGTGTATAAATATTCTCTCGTTTGATATTCTCGTGTCTAGAAATATTGTAGATGTGTGGTGGGACATCTGGTGTCTCATCCACTTGAAAGTTTAAGGCTAGGTATATAAATATTTTAGGTATATTAAAGCTGTATATGGTGGATAAATATTTTCTTTTCTGATATTCTCATATATAGAAGTTCTCTAGACAAACGGTGGAGTATATACGGTATCACACCTTCTCTTAAAAAATTAAAAATATTAAATGCTAGCAGAAATACCCAACCTTACTCGGGTTGAAAACTGACCAGAATAATCAATTTTCTCTTTGTTAGAAAATGTTGTTATTAAAATTTGTTAAAAATGCCAATATCATTTGAGTGCCAGGAAAGTAACTTTTAACACCTTTTCGGCATTTTTATAATTTCTGCAATTTATAATTCTAACATTGGAAGCAAATCGCATTCATGTATATCCATCAACTCATCCATTTCACATATAACGCATCTCTGTTACAAGACAAAATTACGAAAGGTGATACTTACGTGAGTACTACAAAAATCGACTTTGAGTTTGGTGATTATGAATGCTCATTCTTAATTCCGTTTCCTTTAAAACTAGCGTAACTCAAAATGTAAAAATGAAGATTCTACTACAGTCTAGCACTTATAATTGTCTTACTAATATTTTTTCACTTGTGGTACTCTTGAAATAGGCATGCTGCATTTTCGAATTTCATCCTCGTTAAGGAAAAATGACAAATTAATTTGATAAGATATTCATGACTGATATTTTCAAAACGAATACAATTTTTCTTGAAAATTCCATTAAGTAACGCGTGCAATAATAAAAGACTTCTTTCAAAACTGAATGTTTTCGGTACAACAAAGCAAAAGTAATCGATTATCATTTTTCAAAAAATATAGGTAAATTTGACGGAGTTCTTTTATACAAAAACTCTATTTTCAATAAGTTTTTAACAGTTCTTCAGTTGCTAGCATAATAAGTTGTTTAAATATAGCTTCAACTCGTAAAGTAGGCAGCCTTGACCTGCGGTCACTGCGATAAATAATTTTTAATATTTCAAAAGTCCTAGTTCGGATTTTTCTAACATTAATATTTTTTACATATCGATGAAGTTCCATTTGAAATTTGCTTATTCTGTTGCATGAGTTTCAAGTCGAATCCTTTATAGGGTTGTTGAGTGTAAGGAATAGGAATTACAATTTATTAAAACAATATTTGTTAATTGCAACCACAGAAAACAGAGCGAATTGAAACTAAAGTCAGAAGGAAAAATGTTGTTCTAAAGATATTAATTCGCGATTCCTTTTTACGTTTACTTTTTACCTTTTTCACGTGATCCCGCTTAGTTGCCACAACCTACAACTAAACACAGAACAAAATTTATAAAAGCGAAATTAATTCCGAATTAACTTAGTCATTATGCGTAAAAGCAATACTACACTGTTCGGAAATCTCGAGACACTCAGACAGTTAAAATGGTCTACACATTACTCAACAAAAACTTTTTTATTTCTTAGCTCCCTCTTTTTCTCGGGGGCTGCGGTGGAAGAGTACCGGATTACCAACCGGAGGGTTGCAAATTCGAATCCAACCAAAAACCGTCATGTACGTGGGGACTGGTGCACGTTAAATCTGTCGTGGCCTCAAATATCCTTACGTTGGCATGGTGTGGAAGTTTGGAGAGTAGGGTGCCAGCTCAGGTATGACCTCGTCATTTGACCGTGGTTTAAAATCATGTGGTGTTGTCCTCGGATCTTTCCTTCAGGACTGATCTCGGACCGTCACCAATTGCTCGTTGTGTTGCTCCAGTGCGACGTTAATTAAATACCTACCTACCTCTTCTTCTCGGGCCCTGGTGCCCTGTTACCATGGTACTGTCCTGAGAATGGCGGTCCCGCCTCATTGCTTTCTCGGACGAAAAAGTAGGAATATTTCATTGAGAGTCAAAATAAATAGGAATATTTCATTGAGAACTAAGAAATAGGAATGTTTCACTGAGACATCATTCTAAAATAGGTACATTTCATTAAAATATATGTTCTTGAGCACATGTAAGATAGGCGTTCTACATAGATATATTGGGTGAATGGTTTTAAATCTATGATGGATCTGTGGAGCAGCTTGTTCGTTTTCGAACCTTAGCCATAAAACCCCCAAATCCAATTCAATCCAACGTTGAATCTGAAATGGAGCTCTCGGTTGGTTGATTTTAAAAAGGGAACAGAAGTATAGAGCAACAAAAAGAATTCCTGATACAATATAACGTGACAGTATTATTTTTTAAGTCGGAATTGCATCCTAACTTGAAATACGCTAGCCATGTTCATTTCTAAAGTTCATTTACTCCAACAATATTCCAGTCAGTTTTGCTAAAATAATCTCGAAAATTCATCGATTTTGTTCACGTTTAGGGTCATCATCCTCAATGTCTAAATTAAACGAATTTGGCTAACAATGGCTTGAAATGGAATGCAATACCATGCTCTTAGCCTTGAATTCGAGATAAGTTTAAAGTGAAATCAAAGGATATTTGTAGACTTCATTCTAAGAACTATTTTCATAATTGGATGATATTTGATAGAAATATGAACGTTAACTTGAGTCTGGAGAGACGAAAGAACGAAGAAATGCAAGAGATGGTATTATATTACGACCTGAGATCTTTCATTTTTAACATTTAAATTAATACCATCCGCTGTAAATTCTTTGAAAATTGTGCACCAAACCAAAATCTCTTGGCAAGAAAAGGAAGACACTCATAAAAATATTTCAAAATCACATGACTTGTTACACATACGGACTATACTGATAATAAACATAAGATCTCCTTAAGTTTCTTTATGGGATGATTTTAACAATTTAACTTTTAGAACTCTGTTAGACTGTTGTTTTGACTGTACACACCATATATTTACAGATAGGGCAATGTATCTGTCGAGCTTGTATTATCGTTTTTAAACTCTTAGAATAGTCAGAAATTTAAATATAAATCTGACGAAAATTTTCAGTTCCAAGTTTAGATTCTTTAAACATCAAATGGTTGGTTGGGTTGTGTTTTTGTGGCTCATGGGCCATATTTGGTCAAGCTGGGCCAAACATGAGACAGGCAACATCAAACATCAAGTGGTAGCTAAATAAAAGAAAACCAAGCCACAAGAGTGGTTAGGATCCACGCAATTGCATTAATTTTTATTGACCCGGATAAACATTTCATAAACGATGCAAAATGTTTTGTAACAGTATGGTCATCGACAATGTGAATTTATCTTTAGAAAGTTAACTTAAAAAGCATTTGTTATAAACATATTTATTCACCAGAATATGCACGTCTCTGAAATTTCTTCCTGGCTTTTAGACAAATTAGCTTAGTGTCAAACTGAGAAGCGAATCTTCTTGGATAACTGTCTCGTGATTTACATTTACCCAAAAATATCTATTTATGAAATTTTAAGTTACTACTTTTCAACAAAAATTTATTCACAATTCTCTCTCTGAATAATTCCTTTTTCTAATTCGTTGATAAGTTTTATATGTACCTATTCAGTGTAAATAATTTCAAAACTCACTTTTTTACGAAGTTTCGACTTTATGAACACTAAATTTGCAAAGCTGAATCAAAAGAAGTAAAAATTGGCAACATCTACTTAACGCTTTAAAGTACTACCTTTGGAGCAGAATTTCTTTGCAAAGCAGCAAAATGCTGTGAACTTTTTTATTTTCATAAAAATTTGGTGTTTTAACTGGAAAAAACAAAAAATTCCAAGCTTTATACTTTAAATATTAGTTAAAAATAGGTAAAATTACATAAAAATTGACAGTTACGCAAAACCTGGTTTCATAAAACGACTTATCAACCATTTTAGAACTATCTTTCAGAGAACACCCCAAACAATTTCATACAGATTCGAGAAATGCTTTTTGTGATATCGCATTGTTTTGGAACTAGTAGGAAATTCAAAATATGCATTTGAAAAAAGATGAAAACGTGATACGCACGTGATAGAAAATCTATTGTTAAACTTTTAATGTCTGCCTTTCACTGTATTTAAAATAAAAATAAAATACTAGCATATATAGAAAGCTAATGAACTAGGTTTTTATGCTAAAACAAAACTTCCAAAAATTATATTTTGACCAAAAATCCAGTTTTAAAGGCAAAGATTGATTGCCAGAAATGTTTTATCGCTATATCGTCATTGAAAATGTTAATTTATCTTTATTTAACTTAAGAAACATTTATGAGTTAGAAACATACTATCTGTTTAACAGAATATGGTCATCTCTGAGATTTCTTGCCTGGTTTATATAGATAAATTATCTCATAGTCATTGATAAATGATAATTAAAAACCTTAACAATGCTTTGCATTTCTTCCTTCTCTAAAAATGTTATGACCGCTTCCAATTTAAGACATCTCAAAAGGGGAGGGGGTTCGTCACTTAACGTCACACTGGAGCAACACAATGGGCTATTGCCGATCAATCCCGAAGGGAAGACCAGAGGACATCTCGTAATTTTCATCCACGATAAGATAACAAGACATATTAAAAGAATTCCAGGGCTTCCGTTGAAATTCCTAAACTCTACAAACAGTGTGTGGGCCATGCAAACAACTCTACCTTCGGACATCCTCACAAAATTTTCGGGATCTTTATCACCACTTATCAGGTCACCTTCAGGAAAAGCCTTTAGCAAATTCCTTTTCCTCGCGTACCCCCACAAAGCATTCCGTGACCAAAAGGTGGCAACACCAACACCGGCAGTGTATCGCACCGCATTCCAGGACCCAGGAACAGAGATGGAAGGATAAGAAGGACTTCGCGGGAGTTCCAGATCGTCCCTCCAAAACAATTCCACCGACAACTCACCTGCCTGCCCCTCCCCTCGGGGTGTTTACCTTTCAAGGGCTAATACCGCCCGAGAGTTAAGACATACTTCTCCAGGTACCGACGAACATTGGTTAAAGGAGTGTCAAAGCGCTTCTGTCTTATCTTCCTACGGTCGGGGGAACATTCTTCTTCGTCCAATTTGAGGTGGGAATACCTGCATGTCACATCGTGTCGGTGACCATTAAGGGTTTGCTTTCCCCTACCCCCTCACCTGTTGATTCCCCTCCCTGGCTAGAGAGAGAAAGGAAGCTGGAGCGGATAAGGGTGGTGAGAAAAGTGACGGTTTTTCAGATAGGATGGGATGATCGGTGGTGGTTTATTGAGTTCTTGTGCAAGAATGAAGACGGAAACGCCGTCGTTTCTTCTTTAACTAAGATGTCGTTTTTTGTGTGTGTGCCACGAGAGTGGGTTCTGGTGGTATCGGAAATTATTGTGGAAAGTGGGTGATTAGATATAAGGGCCGACCAATGAGTTCAGTCACACAGAATGCTCAGTTTGACTTACAGCTCTACGCTAATGAATAGGTGAAAATTCCTTATAAAAGTGCATTTATGACGGCAAAATTAACGAAAGATGCGCTTACACAATTAAATTATTGTGGGAAAAGAGTGACCAGATTTAAGGGCCAACCATTGAGTTAACTCACAGAATGCGCAGATGCATTATTTGATTTATAGCTACGCTAATGAATAGGAGTATGGAAATTTTTAAAAATTACGAGGAAATTTCGTATAAAATGCATTTATTGTCGCAAAAATTACAAAAAATGCGTTGATTTTGCAATTAAATTATGGCGGGAAAAGGGTGATCAGATTTAAGAGTCGACCAATCAGTTCAATCAAACAGAATGCGCTGATGCATTGTGTGATTTATAGCTACACTATTATATAGAGATAGGATTTTTATGACCTAAAAATTGCAAGAAAATTCCTTATACATATGCATTTATGGCCGCAAAAATTACAAAAATGCGCTGACTACTCTAAAAAGGAGATTTTGACGAAAATTTTGTATTTTGTTTTAAGGCTTTTTTTCAAAACTGTTGACCTACAAACTGATCATTTATTTTATTCGCAAAACTTTTTATAAAAAAAAGATGCTTGAAACAAAAAACTCAACTTTCCCCATACAAAAAAATACCCTTAAAACTGAATTTTATTTTTTACACTTTATCTGCTAAACTGAAAACCTTTCTTGTTAACGAAAGTATATCTCATAAAATAAAAATACAAATTCAACATGCATTTTCTGACAGTTCCTGCGCCACATTGAAAGTTTGGAGTTTGGAGTTTCAATAATGAAAAATAATGCTTTGGATAATTTTAGTTTGTCATGATAAACTGCAAGTTTTTGTTTCATCAATCTGTAATTGTAAGGCAGAACAAAAAACGTATTCACATTTTCAAGACAAAAAAATTTTCTGATAGGTCATAGTTGCTTCCAAACATAAAAACTCCTTTGCACTTCTCCTGAGACCACGGGGCCGCGGAAGCCCGGTTGGAAGTGTAGCGGATTACCAACAGGAGGGTTGTGAGTTCGAATTCAACCAAAGTCCGTCGTGTACGGCTGGTGCACGTTAAATCTATCATGGCCTCAAATATCCTCACGTTGGCGTGGTGTGGAAGTTTGAAGAGTGGGGTCCCAACTCACCAACTCAGGTATGACCACGTCATCTGACCGCGTTTCAAAATTACGTGTTGTTGTCCTCGGACTTTTCCCTTCAAGTTTGATCCCGGACAGTCGCCAATAGCCCGCTGTGTTGCTCTGGTGCGACGTTAATTAAAATACCTACCTACCTGCATCTACTGAGACCACAAGCAATTAATGCTAATTTTGAAAATATAATTCACAGAATCTTAGAATTCATTAATCCTTTAAAAACATTAATCCCTTACAAAATATCCATTCCATTTTCGTAACATAAGACAAGACAAACTTATCGAACATTTATTCATGTTGGCCGGCCCACAGAACCACATGTGGACTGGAATACTATTTACTGCAGTCCGTCGTCACATAAAAATCCAGGTAAAAATTAAGTAACTAGAAACAAAAATAGACGTAATAAGAGTCACTGTACCAAATCAGCTATCACGACAAATCGGAAGACACAAAACCCGTGGTTCGTGAAAACAAAACTAAGCAGTTTTAAGGGAAAATATTTACTAATTAGGATTAATGGTATTTTTTTAAATAGAGGCTGTTTAAAAACAACGATGTTTCGCAAGTTGCTGTAGAATTATTGCTTTGAAACCAAACATGAAGTATGTAGGCAGTTGTATAGTTATATTGATTGAAGTGGCCAAGGTAAGATCGCAAAGAAACGAATCTTGTTTAGCTTTTGATAACCTCATAAGTCAACTCCATTCACCATTCTTTCTTTTAGGCAGAAACAATATGATACAAATCATTTTTTGCCTTAGTTGAAAAGAAGCCCGAAACGCCCAATTACGTCCAATCTGCTCAACTTTATATGGTGATCCAAAAGCTGCTGTCTTAACCCTCTTGATGCTTGCCTTGACGAGGTATCTCGTCATTATCAAAATTGACCAGATCTTGATGGACGAGATATCTCGTCGTCTCTTGTCATTTCATGGAAACTGACCAGGTCTTGATCTCGCCAGTATCAAACAATTGGCAATATCTTGTTGACGAGATATTTCGTCATTAGCAAAATTGGTCAGATCTTGATGGATTAGCTATCTTGTCAAAGTCACTTGGAGGGTTAAAGCGTGAGACAGTCTTTTACAAAAGCGGGAAAATAGAATAGAGAGTGATAGGACATGCGGGTCTAGCTGGGAGCATGAACTTGTCATCTTAACTGGATGATAGCCTTAAATGAAGATATGGGGAGTTTAGACATTTGGAGACATTGTGCAGAATAACACCAAAAGATTAATATGCTGCTTACATTGGAGTAACTTTTGAACATATTTAGGTTGGTTTTGTTTCATTGATAACATCGCCAAATACCTTAATATTGTCAAATTTGTTTGTTATGCCGTTCTTGCACTCAGTGCCTGAAATGTGTTCTTTAGTTAATGAAATATTGTGTCTGACTTACTACCTTACCGGCTTTGTCGATCCGTTTCAGGCGGAATACTACCCCTTCTAGTTATTATTTCATTTTGACTCAGTATACAGGGTGTTTCGAAAATATGTGACCAAATTGTAAATGGTGGTATAATAATAAAATAAAACCAAAATAAACCCAAAATAAACATTTTTGTCAAAGAATGTATATCCGGAAATGGCGCGTTTAGTTGGTAGAGGGCACTGTTTAGGTCAGTCGATAACATCGTTTCTGGTGTAAGGCGACATTACCCGCTCGGATTTTCAACAGCATGCATCGCTTCACAAATTCGGAATTTACCGTTGAAAATCCGTGCGGGGAATGTCGCCTTACGCCAGAGAAACGTTATCGGCTGACTTAAACAGCGGACACACATTCTTTGAAAAAAATATTTGTTTTGGGCCTCTATCACTCTACAATTTGGACAGATATTTTTGAAGTACCCTGCATAAGGTATTGCCTGTCTACCACAAGAACTGCTCCAACCAAGTTTGGTTATAGAAACAGGAGGTTGCGCGCTATAGAAACAAGGTTCGTTCATTTTCAGTAGGGGTGACTCTTAGGGATGACACAATTTTATTTTGATTTTCCCGAATGTAGGAGACGAAAAGAGCTAATTTATTAGATAGCTCTTCTCGGTGACAAGAAAAATTCTTAACAAATATTTTTCCAAATTGCCATTAACCCACTGAATTTCATGAGATTTCCAAGTAATGTAGTATTGCTTTTTCCCCACATCACGTATAATTACTAAATAATATCTATTGGTTGAAAGAATCCCAGGAAAGATTGCGTTGACAAGTCCTAAAGGGAAGACTGCAAGTTGCAGAACGGATTCATGCCGTGTGAAATCTTCAGTGGGCCAACGTGGCAAACTCGAAAATATTTCTTCAAGCATCCACTATGGAAAACAGGATTAGATCCGTTTCTACGGTGACAGACAGCAGCAGACTTTGAGTCTGGAGCAATTCTCACGATAGACAGTACCGAAATCAAAACATGCACTCATACTCGAACCCTTTCCTATCCGGTCGGCATTTCCGCTTCATCAGTCCACGAAACAAAACTTCTTCCCCTGTGAATAGGAAATGTAAAAGATGCGTTGAGTCACGGAGGTCCAAACTTCACGAACGAAACGTGAATCCAAGGCAGTCAACAAAGATAAACAGCGTCCAAATGAAACGATCCGATCTCCGAGCGTGAATAACAGAAAAACAGACGAGACAAAAAAACAGTGTATTCAACAGATCCCCTTAATCCAATACCAACCTAACGAAAAAAAGAGCTCCCGTACCACTGCATCGTTCGCGGACAGTTGCTCTTGCTTGTTGTGTTTTAATGGCAGAAAACAAGAGTTTTGGGCTCACATATAAATCAGATTGTGCAGCAAAGTGAGCGAATGGCGTGCCATCGGGAGTTGCGGTTCGCTGATTACGTCCGAATCCTTTGTCTCTGAAACGAAGACACCGAATAATTTCCGAAACACACAAGTTTCGATGACCTTACCTTCAGACATGCGCGTGGACTTGACACTTACTTATAGGAAGAGCCGAAGACAAAAGACGCAAAAATAAAGACTGGACACTAACTGGGGCTTTTGTACCTGGTTCCGTAACTACTTAAAAATTCCCGCGAGACGGATCAATATACTTTTCGTCGCTTCGAAACTATTCCATGCTCATTTTTAGCCGGTTTTAATCTACTTAATGGCTGTCTTATCTAAATAGTGCTTTGAGCTATCTTTTTTCCAGTCTCGTATACGAGGTTATAATACCCAAACAGAAAGTAAAAGGTCATTTAAAGGATTATAGATCAAAAGGTTATTGAACACATTCTTGACTTACAGTAGTGAACTGGGTGTTAAGGTGTATTTCAAATGTGTGAATTAAGACCGGATACTAACAGGTTGGACACTCGGGCACTAACACTTGGTTCCTTAATATTTAAAAGTGCCCGCGATACTGTTCAAAATACTTTTCGTCACTTCGAAACTATTTTATGCTCATTTTTGGCCAGTTTTAGCCGTCTTAATCTTTACTACTTAGTCTTACCTAAATAGTGCTTTGAGATAAATCAAATTGAGAGCTAATCATTGAGAGCTATCAATGTTATTTTAGTCTCATATACAAGGTTATAATACCTGAATATAAAGTAAAAGGTCAGTAAAAAGGATTGTAGATTGAGAAGATATTGAACACATTCTCGATTTACTAATGAACAAGGTGCTTCAACCGGGTGTTGATGTGTTAACACTGCAGGCGAACTTCGAAGTATCCAAAGCAGACTTATCAAAAAAATATCCGTCTGCATATTTATATGAACCTTTGAGTTATGCAGGAATATTAAAGACTA
Organism: Meta bourneti; assembly: GCA_933210815.1. Classification (NCBI taxonomy): domain Eukaryota; kingdom Metazoa; phylum Arthropoda; class Arachnida; order Araneae; family Tetragnathidae; genus Meta; species Meta bourneti. The sequence continues at coordinate 41,782,898 of OW119926.1, read as the reverse complement.
TTATTTACTTTTACAAAAAACAATGGAACCAGATTTTAATTAATCTATTGAATGAATTTATTAAATCATGCAGATTTAGATAGTTTGGATTTAATGAAACCGAATTGTGGGTGGGGTAATTTTTCCTAGGAACGAAGATTTAAGAATGTCATGTAAAAATGCTTAGGTACATTAAGAGGAAGACAAGTTCTACATGGTTTCACAGATATTATCTATGCTGTAGCGAAGAAAATTTAAGGTTTTTATGATTTGGCTCTGTGCTTTCTTGTTTCTGAATGTTAGGAGACTAGATGTCTTTGATTCCTTGTTTATGCTTAAAACTACAGTAGAACTTTAGTTATCCGAGTAATGTGGACTGAGGCCATCTCGGATAACCAGAAACTCAAATAATACTGAAAAATAGCCTGTACAAAATACAGAAAAATTTACTGTATTACATAATACTTCTATTGCTACTGAAAGATTCATAAAGATAGAACTAAGAATGATTTGTACACAGTATGTATTTACTGTGATAATTTTACAATAAATCTTTATGTCTGTCACTTGCCTTTTGAACTCCCAATGGAACATCCTTAACGGTCTTCTGTTTCGCAGTACTTTTACACAGGCAAACTGCATCATTTCATCTTTCATATCAATGCATTTTAAACCTTTCTTTTTCATGTTATGATGAGACGTTTTAAGTATATTTAATTTTTCACACTTTTGAAGAGCTTATTTTGTTTGCATGTTGTCTACTTAAATGTTTTACCATACTGGTAGTCTGTTTGCAAATCTGATATGTTAAAATTTACTTCAATTAATTTTTATTTTGTGTTTCCTTTGGCGCACCTTATTCATTTTTGGATCCTGTGCCTTTAAAACCAAGCCATCTGCCCGTCAAACCAGACCAGACAATGATAAATTGTGCACACTCGTACTGGATGCTTTATTTAAAGCTTTAAAAAATCAAATTCGGTATTTAATCTTCGGTATCAAATTCGGCGTATTAACACGGACACTCGTTTAATCGGAGCTCAGATAATCAAGGTTCCCCCTACTGTAGCTGAAACAATTGAAAATATATTTCCTTCAATAATATTGAAAATATGTATGTCGATTATGTACCGTCATAAATATAACTCAAAATGCATTCCAAGTAAACCGGGAAACACAACGATATTTTAGCAGGATTATTATTAAAATTTGATATTCCTATGCAGTATTGTGAGCTAGAATTGGCAACATTGTGAAACCGGTTGTTTCATTAATGACTTAAGGTAGTCATCAACGCAAGTTAAAAGAAATCTTTTCTTTTCTCTAGGATACGATTCAAATTGTGTGCACAATTATCTAACTCAAAAGATGTTATTCACTACGTCATTCCATCTAATGAAATATTCAGTTCGAGCTCAAAATTTAAGAGACAATATCGTCGGCTTACAAGTGAAGCACATTAGGTCAAAATTTTCAAGATATGAGTTTCTTAGCCTTTCTAAGCCATAATGGGGTGATCTTTAGAATACTAAGTTATTTTTTCTTTTCATGAAGGTTAGATTTCTTCTTGAGGAACATACTTAGTGAGTAAAGCTTAAGGAGTAAAATTCCCACCCAACCCACTTCGTTTTCTCGTAACTGTTTTTTGACTTAGTGTAATCCTTATAAGCCGACGATATGCAAATAGTACAGAAAAACAATCGAGTATTTATATTAAAGCATTGTTCTTGCTTTTTATGTTTTATGTGCCTGCATTTCCTTTCACTTCTCTTTTTCACCTTTATGGAGTGAGAATGGATTTCTATTTACAGTTTTGAATTTTATTCTCAACTTTATCAATCCAATTTAATTATCCCCTAACGATTTACTTTAACTTCCACTTCTTAACAATCGTTACTTTGCTTTCGTCAATGCATCCAAACCATATTAAAAACAGAATGCATCAAATCACATCATCAGAGTCGTTAAAATAAATTATGTGATGAGGAGATTAACAGATATTCTGTCAAGACATATGTCAACTCATGTTGCATTAACTTTTCTGCACTCACTATGTATGTGCAGGAAAATCAGTTTTACAGTTTACATTTAACTCTTTTTGGCCTCCCTTGTTTGAAACTACTAAAATTAACTCTAACCTTCCACTGTTATTCACACGACGAGAGCCTTTTTATATTTTTTCCGAGATCTACCATCTGATCATGTTGAATTCGGTGAAAGCTTTTAATTCTTGCTTCTCCAGTCTCAACGATGAAAGCTATTTATTTTATATCTATAAACGCTTATATCATATTTAGAGAAAATCAAATTTTTGATTAAGAAACTTTTTCTCTTCAGTTATTTATTTAAGAATATAGATTAACCTGAAATCAATTTATTGTTCTCTTCTTGAACACGATATTTTGGACGCTCTTGACGATATCTTGTCGTTTTTTTAAATATTCTCTAACAGAAACAGAAATAAATATATTTTCTAAATATTTCAGTTGCTTATATGAGAGGTTTTTGTGTCAAGCTAAATGTAAATGGTGCTAGTTTTATCGTGGTAGAGCGTGTTTCTGTACTTATTCCGGAAGGGACGTCACTTGCTTACATTTTAAGGTTTCTACCGAGTGAGAGAATTGGATAACCGGAAGTGTAAAATCTTCGTCTCCCGGTGGTTTGTTTGTTTAAAATGCTAATATCTCTCACTGTAATATTCATTTTGGAAATATTTTCAAAATAACGATTCGCTTGATTTGAATACGTTTCTTACTGCATCCAAAAATGAATTGTTTTTGATAATTAAATTAATTAAAGTTCAGATAATTAAATGAATAGATCCATACTAATTAGTGAGATTTACAATTAAATTAAATACGGGTCTGATGAGCAATTATAGCTAACATTTATCATGGTTGCCAGAAGAGAAATCTCGCCAAAATGCAGTCGAAGTGAACTTCGTGCTTCAGCTTATAAATATTAAAACAAAAATATAAAAATTCTCAACGGTATTTATTAAATTAAGAATTAAAAATTTAATTTCGTTTTGGTGACGTTTAATGATTAATCTAATTGGCTCTGACCAATTAACTATCATATATCAATTCAGAATTAGTTCTTTGGAATTTCTTTTGGCAATGTTCTGACAGTGACATAACTAAGGAAGGGGGGATAGGGGTTGCGACATCTAACTTAGTGTCTAAAAGAGCAGTGTTTCAGAAATATTTATTAAAAAGTTGTCCGTTTCGTTGCAAAAAGTTTAAACATTTGACCTTTTCCAGAGCTATGCTTATGAAGTGAATGCACTTTATACACTCCATCTTCAGAATACAACGCTTAAAAGTCACTTCTTTTCATGCAAACCCCGCAATTGTATTGATGTTCTGAAAAGAGAGAAGAGGCAAAGTATTTAAAATGTGTTTTCACAAACGAGATCGGAGAGCATTGAACAGCACATGGAGCGCTTTTTCTTACGTCCAAAATCCAGAAAGCCCACTAACAAAGTTTGGCTTTTTGCTAGTCTTTATGGATAGTGAATAATTAATTGCAAAAAATTATATTGAGAATATTAATATATTAGCAAAATGAATATGGCTCGAATGAGTATATTTTGTCCTAATTATCTTCATCTTAAATACGTGAATTTTGTTTTGGACAGGAGGACGACATTATCCTGATTTCCCTCTGGTTCCGAAACATCTAGCTTTGCCTCTGTGAGCGCTGAAATCGCATACGGAGAACAAGTCAAATAACGTTCCATATGTTCCGTCACAAAATACTGTCTCCTACATTTAGCTTAACAGAAAAATCTTCTCATACTTGTGTCACATTTTACATGTACTATTCCAAAAATCTCATTTTCTAAGCATTTCAAGAGTACTGTATCTTCAGAATTGAGCATTAAAAACTATTATAAATACTTGACTTGACTTCTATTGTCATGATTGGTTGGTTGATTTGGGTTTTATGGTTTAAAGGCCATATTTGGCCATGCTGCGCCAAACACAAGGCAAACAACATCAAATAATGGACACACAAGCAGTTTTACTAACACAGAAGAAAGAAGTATACCCAGGCAGAAATCAAACCTGACATCTATTGTCATGGCGGATGTTAACACCTCATAGTACCTCCAATAGCGCCAGATTAGGTTTGATTCGAGTATAGCTACGTTCCGAATAGCTATTTCACTTCACAGGACCCATAATAATTTCCGACTCCAATGAAAGTTTTGATTCACCAACAGGCTGTTCCAAGATTATTTGGAGGTTTACGAGTTCAAAATTCGATCCATCCAAAGACCGTTGTGTACGTGAGGCTGGTGCACGTTCAATCTGTCGTGGCCTCAAATTTCTTCTCGTTGGCGTGGGTGATGTGGAAGTTTGGAGAGTGGGGTGCCAACTCAGGTGTTGACCTCATCATCTGACCGTAGTTCAAAATTACGAAGTGTTGTCTTCGAATCTTTCCCATCTGGATAGATCCCGAATCGTCGCCAATAGCCGGTTGTGTTGCTCCAGAGCGATCACCGTGTTTACCAGACAGTGAACCCCTCAATTCCATTCCCAAGGGAAAGGAAAAGATCACTAGGGTACTTCGGGGTTGTGATGCTTTACATAGCTACTGAAGATGTGCCCTTGAGATGTATCTGCAATTAGAAATTGTATCGACAATAATTATCTATTGAAAAGCAATAATGAATTGGCAATCGATATTCTGAATGATAATTGACAATGGCTAAGCTAGACTTTTTAGAGACTGGTTAAAATAATGCTGATACCACCCGAAATAAAATTTTTGTGTTTAAAACTATAAATCTATTAAAACAATACGGATTATCCGAATTATCATCATATTGCCCAGAAATTATACTGTATAATGGGAGACAGCTCGATCATAGATAATCCGCGGGATCATCTCAGTCTTTATCTCACTCGTTTTCTCGCTTTTTGTCTGAGGGGAATAATTTGAGGTTCCTGGTGTAATTTTCTGTGCTGATAAAATACAGTTTATTTCATCAATCTCAATATCTAAACTCAGTAGTTTAGTTTCAAATGTAGTCATCCTTTGCAATCCCAATGAGTACCACTTGTGGGTTTATATTACTGCGATCATTAGCCCATTAGGAATTTTTGGATCACTGGAAAACGAAATGACCATTTCCCTATTTCATTGATTAAATCAGTACTATAATGATTTAGATTTAGTTTCAAATCATCCTTCGTAATCCCAAGGAGTACCATCTGTACACTTGTGACTTTAAATTACTGTGGTCATTAGCACATTAAGAATTTTTAGATCACTGGGAAACTAAATGACCATATCCTCATCTTATTGATTGAAGTAATTAAGATATCCCTGTGTTGCACGTCCCCCCTTCCTATCACAGCTTCGGCCCTGAAAAGGAACCTCTGATAAGTTAGGAGATAAGCTAAACAAATATAAAGTCAGAGTTGTCTGGGGACATTTCCTCTTAACACTGTTTATGCTCTTATCTAGATAGCCTTAATCTATCTTTGAATCCGTTATCTATAATTTCTATCTCACAGCTATAACGAGAGGGGTCTAACGATACGCGACGGAAGTAATCATCGCTAAGTAAACTATGCATTGAAGACAGAAGAGAAGATGGGTTTCGATTTCTGTCAGGTTTGATTACTCCTGGGGTATACTTCTCTCATCTGTGTCAATAAAGCTTTCCTTGTGTGTGTGTCCATTTACTTGATGTTGTCCGTCTTGCATTTGGAGCAGCTTGGCCAAATATGGCCCTTGCACCATAAAATCAGACCCAACCAACCAGGTAGGTAGATGAATTAACGTCACGCTGGATTAACACAACGGACTGTTGGCAACGGTCCGGGATTAAACCCGAAGGGAATGATCCGAGGACAACGCCTCGTAATTTTGAACCAAGGTCAGACGACGAGAACAACACCTGAGCTGGCACCCCACCCTCCAAACTTCCACGCCAACGTGAGAACATTTGAGGCCACGACAGTTTTAAAGTGCAGAAGCACCCACACGACGGTCCTTATTTGGATAGTTTCCAACTCGCGACCCTCCGGTTGCAAATCCGTGACTCTTCCAAATGGGCTATCCCGTCCCGATATTTATCATTAAAACGAAAGCGAAGTGGACATACTGAAGTAATTTCATAATCAAGAGCTACATTTTCTCTTTCATGTACAAAATTCATTCATAGCCTTTCATATAATCGACACTGAAAATAAGTGTCATTAGTGAAAAGCAATTTTTAAAGATTTTTCAGAGAAATGAACAAGACAATGCGAAGAAAATTTTAATGTCCGTTTCTCAATTAGATTCTATTTCACTCTTTAAATATCGTTCGATAGACCTCAGAAAATCGGGAAATTCCCGACAGGCTGGGACTTCTAGGTAGAGCTTTGGGTACGGCTTGCAATAGGACACAAGAATGTGACATGAGTTAAAGAAAGTTTATTTTATGTAGTAATTTAAATATTTTCCCAATTAGAAAGTAAGGCTGATCATGGTTGAATAAAGTTGTCAAATGATACTAGAGTTCTAGAGACGTTGGTTCAGAAAAAGTGATCGGTTCAGTGATATGAAAAATCCCTATTATATTATTAAAGGGTGTACATATACTACACTTTCAGATCAAAAGTATAGGTCATGGCTGTTTCTTAGAAATAATTCTCATTTTATAAATCTATTTAGTCTCAAAATAACTTCAATCAATTTTGAAAGGGCTTTGGCTTATATTGAATCAATGTATTTGACTAAAAGAAATATAAATATATTTCCCAAGGTGAAATCAAAAAGGTGTTATTTCCTTGCCTAATTTTTTTAGGCGTCATATTTTTAAAATTGCATGTTTTCTTCCAACAATTCAAATTCTCCCTTATTTGAGGCCTGTAAATGCCTGCATTTTCCGGGACCGATCATCTGGACCACTCCGTCATTGCGTTCTCCCTGTAAAAGCAATCAATTCTACTCAAACTGTAATTTTAGTGGCGCCATCTATGTATCGAAGTGTATAACGTCATCTCGTGAGGGTAACTGCCACGAAATCTGAATTGTTTTCATTTTCTGGTTAAATGGATAAACTAATCTTTTTAAATCCAAGATTTTTTATATATACAAAATAGCAGATCCGAAAGAAAACCTATTGCAGTCTTCGAAGAAAATCTGGAAAAAGTTATTGCCAAGTGGCTGTCATATTTCTAGACTGACGCCTAGAACTGCAAAATTAAGGGCGGCAAGATTTAGGACTTTTTGCAGTTGATATATTTTCAAATATTAATCCAGTTATACAAAGAATTTACTAAAGTTATAAAATACGACGCCTAATAAAATCAGTAGACATAACACAATAAATAATTTCGCAATTAAATATTAACGCTAATTCTGGGTCCTTTCGTAACAGGGCTGCAGAGAAGAGAATTTCACTGCTCGTGTTTGTTGGTTATGACAAAATAGGTTAAGTGAATCAGCTCAGTTGTGTCGAGTGTTTCTATTATTTGCCATTAACAAGTCATGCGAAAACACGTGGACAGAAGGCGTCATGGTGTAAGTGCAAACAATTTGTAATCCGACGCACGCTATGATGGTTTTTCGTTTGAGAGATACGTTTAGAGACAAAATTCTAATGAATTTTGTTTTGTTGACAGTAGATAGGATCATATATTCTTTTATTTCTTACAGTAGATATAATTTAATTTAGTAGGTTGAAAGGATTGATGATTTTTTTGACAAGATTGAAATGTTGTTTGAGTGAATTGAAAAGTTTCATTAAAACTTAGTCTACCAGTTATTTTCATCTTCCGTAATTTTTATGCGAAATGCCATTTTTTGTCAGCTATTTTGGTCATTTTAATGCATTTTTGATTCATAATTTGCATATTTAATCGTTTTCAAAATAAAGGGTTATTTGAGGATTTTTTAATGGCGCAAGGGTGAGATCTAGCCAATTTGCGACAAGCAGTGTTTTTCCGGTGCAGTAAATGGACATACAGAGAATGAAATAGCAGAATCCATTCCTATGTTAGGGTCTTTGACGTCGCGACTCGAAAATTTAAATATGCACCAGCTTTCTGCTGAATATCTTTGGTTATGAAAATCAACACATGCTGCTTCGTTTAATATTGAGGTTATAATAAAAATTTATTATGTAATATAAGGTACATAAATTTTAATATTATGCTATATTATGTAATATAATTAAAATATATTATATTTAATAAATGTTATACAATTAAAAATATATATAATATACAAATTATTGTAGAGTTGCATCAGAAATTTAGTATAGTTCATAAAACTATCTTATGGTAAATTAATTTAAACTACGAAAATGTTTTTTCCAAAGCATAGCTTACAGGTATTACGTTAATATACGACACATCAAGGAGGCTAAATTTTTATGCTAATTTACTAAACCGTTTACTGCGCATTCGGCAGTTTGTGAAGCTGGCATTCCAATTAGTGATACTCCATCACGCGATTTCGTCCTCACGTAGTCTTTTCGTAGTTGCTGCCTGTCCCTGATTTCCACAAATTAATTTTATTTTAGCTACACCACTGTAGTAATCAGAATTGGTGAATCAATGTCACAACTTTTTTCAAAATGAATATTAAGAATGAAAATTAGATATAGGGTTAAGTTAGTCAAATCATAATAAGTTAACTTCATCCTATAGTTCTAATCTTTACCCTTAACTGGAATAACTAACGTCATCACAAGCTCCTGTACCGTTGGGTCTAGATAACCTTCTATGGGTTTAAGAGGACAGTAGACTTTCAAAATTCTAAAATCGATCAAAAAATCGATTTTTTTAATTTTAGCTTAAAAATTAATGAAAGCCAAACTCTGAAGATAGAAAAAAGAAATTTTCCAATTTCGATCAGTTTTGACGGAATTATATACACAACATAAAAAATTTTGTTGATAAATATAGTAAGTCTCTACAAAAACTCGTTTTCCTCCTATTGAGAGATTTTGATATTCATATTTTAAATTGCCCTGCGCATAGTTTGTCTTGATTTCCTTAACTATACCTTTTTTGGAAAATGTTAGGCGTTTTGGAACTTTTTTGTATTACAACTGAGTGATATACTTACCAAATGAAGTTAATTTTATTTGTATGTATAACCTTACGCATCCAAACTATACAATAAAGTAACAAACTATATAACAAAACAATATACTAAAGTACAATAACTATAACTTTGTACTTAAATTTTAATTTTATTTCCTAGATGGAAAGCCTTTTTTTAAATCACCTTAATTCCTTTCCAAAAAGATAATTCTTTCTCACAATAACCTAATGCGGAGTAGAAGCATCTGTGACGCTGTGGACTTCAGAAGCATGTGATTTAGACATTGAATTCTTTAAGCGCAAAAACAGATACGCTTGGAATAGAAAAGAAAATTTCTCAAGCTTGAATCACCAACACTTCACTTCTGACGGCATCCTATTTAAGGATACCAACGGACTTTATAAACCCACTTTTACAGTTATCCAATTGTTAAGAAATTTAGACTGTTTTGTTTTCTACTAAAAAGGCTATATATAAAGTTTGGTCAAAAAATAGTAGTTCGGAAGTTATATAATAGTTTGTATGCATATATAAATCAAATTAACACCGTTTGGTAAGTGTATCGCTCAATTGTAAATTTTGTAATGAAACACCTAAAATTTTTCAAAAAAGCATAGGTTAAGTAACATTCTAAACCAAAATTTCAAAATTTGGGAGCCTGTTGAATTTCAAAGATTACCCAAAAATATTTTTGAAGTAAATCGATTAAAACCAAATGCACAGTGAACATTTTGAAATCAGAAAAAATGTCACAAATTCTCAATCGGAGAAAAACGCGTTTTTGTAAACTTACTATACTTATCTACTGAATCGTTTATATTGTTTTGTAACCTTCAAAAATTATGTATGCTGCCTGTCTAATATTCAGGCTTAGTCAATAAAATTAAGGTAATAATTTATTGTCAACGCATTGCTACTCATAGGCAAAACCTAGTCTCCAAAAACGAGTCCCTGAGCATAATGAAGTCATCTGAATCTGTTAAAATTATTAATTATATAAAAAACCAATGTTTTAAATACAAGACTATTAATCCTCAAAGTGGTTTAGACGAATTATCTCGTCAATAAACATCTGACCAATTTTACTACTAAGAGGATATTCCGTCAAGATATTGCCGATTTTTTTATAACGAGATCAAGATCTGGTCAGTTTCGCTAATGACGAGATACCTCGTCGAGACAACCACCAGAAGAGTTAAAAGCATGGAATGGGCTCTGATCATCAAAATCTTTTTCATTCGGAAGTTTGTTATCTGCCCCGTGATAAAGTTCTCAAGAGATTGCATGAACTTCGAAAGGCAAGCTGTTTCTGAAAAGAGACCTGTCCCATTATTTCCAGAATAAGAAATGGGTAGCCAGGCTGGCATATCTCAGCGGTATATTTTCTTACATAAACGAGTTGAATTTAAAACTTCGAGGTCTAAATAGTATTTGGGTATTCCAGGTAATAGACGGCCAGGTTATAATGGGGGGGGGGGGGGGCACTTGGAAGATCGAATCATTCAAAGAGAAACACGAACTCTGGCTTCGTATAATTACAGAACGAAATGAAATGCTTCAGTCGGCCTCAGATTACGTTGGGAAAGCAGATAAGAACTTTTCACCAGAATTCAGTTTCAGATATTATTAAAATCTACTGTCGTTTCGAAAAAGTATTATCCTGAACCTGAGAATTCCCAGAGGCAAAATATGTGGATTGCGAACCCCTTTGTTGGTTACAAAGAGCCCTTTCCCATGAAAAAACCCTCCAACGAATTAGCATTAGACAAAGGACTGGAAAGTACTTAATTCTATGCATAATTCGAAATTGTGGATAAGAACGAAAAATGAATATCAAATTTGCATGAAACAGCAATATTTCTTGTTTTCTATCACATATCCAGGGTCGCGGTAGCCCAGTCGGAAGAGCAACGGTTTGGTAACCGGAGGCTTGCGAGTTCGAAACTCGGTTCAGCCAAAGACCGTCGTGTACACGAGGGCTGGTGCACATTAAACTTGTAGTGGCCGCAAATGTCAACACCCATTGTGTTGCTCCAGTGCGACGTTAATTAAATACCTACCTGTCTCAAATGTCCTCACGTTGGTGTTGTGAGTTTGGAGTGGGCTGCCAACTCAGGTGACTGTCGTGGATTAGGCGTGGTTCAAAATTACTAGGTGTTATCCTCGGATCTTTCCCTTCGCGATTGGTCCGGACCGTCAATAGCCCGTCGTATTGCTATAGTGCGACGTTAAATAACTACCTTTCCACCACCACATATCTTATCAATTTTCCTGTCGTGTACAAAGGGGGCTGGTGCACGTTAAATCTGTCGTGGCCTCAAATGTCCTCACGTTGGCGTGGTGTGGAAGTTTGGAGAGTGGGGTGCCAGCTCAGGTGTTGCCTCGTCATCTGACCGTGGTTCAAAATTACGTGTTGTTGTCCTCGGATCTTTCCCTTTGGGATTGATCCCGGACCGTCACCAATAGCCCATTGTGTTGCTCCAGTGTGACGTTAATTGAAATAATAAATAAATAAATAAATATCAATTTTCTGCCGTGACTGCTTAACGTTCTGAAGAGTCACACATAATTCAACCTAGTAACCAGCAGTTTTCCCAATTCTAAACAATTTTGACCTTGATCAATAGAATCTTTCCAAAGGATTCTATTCTAAGGAAATGAGCAATCGAATACTTTCAAAGTATGCACTAAATAAGCATTCTGGATGAATGTGTGCCCTTGGAAAATAATTTTTTCACAGTAAGTTTTCAATTACAACGAATCCATGAAAACGAAGCAAAAGAATTAATCGAAACAAATTATCTATTTTATTGATACACTGTTGGGACTGGTATTGTGAAAACAATTAAAACATGAAATTAAAATGAAATTCGCTTTTGCAAATTTCAAAGTAGCTATTTGCACACCTTTTGTTGATATACAAGTAATTCAATTTTGTATTAAAATATCCAATTTAATTATTCATTAATATTGAAGTAATAGCAAAATATTTATAGTTTTGCAACGTAATAATTTCTAACTCCTTTGGAAGCAGACATTAAACACGTAATTACACCTAAAAAATGACCAATAACACCTAAAATTTTAGAGAATTCACTAGGGTAAAATGATATACAAAAATGTTCATTAACATTTTAGATTATTTGCTTACAAAAACTTTTATATCCGATATGAGGGGTAAGGTACAAAAATATCCTCCATTTCTGTCTTGAATCGAGAATACTGACACAATAAAACGTAAAACAATTCTAGCATGTGATGCCTTCTAGAAGTTTAGTAGAAAATGGTATCAACAGATTTTTATTTCGTTTCCAGAATAGTTGAAAATTAGGTGAGAAATAAAAACAAAACAAATTTAGTTTTAATTCGCGATTATTTAAACAAATTTTAATTTTAAAAATTTAAAACTGACAAGATGCAATGACACATTAAATTGTAATAACAAAATAAGAATTCTAAGTTTGCACAAAATTATATTTAAAAGAAAATGCAATCATAACAGACGATTTTTTATCAAATTTAAAGAAAAGAAAGCTGCTGGTTATCCCAACTAATGCTACAACTAATTTATCTTATGCATACATTTTTTGACGGGCTAGTTAAACCTCATCCTGACGAGAACACCTATTTCTCAAATACTAATATCAAATGTCTGATACTTTTAATTCATTCAGTCAGGTCACTAAGAAAATACTGATACAAAGTTGAGTGTTCAATAAATTTAAAACAATGTCTTATAATTAAGATTAAAGATGTCAAGGAAAGATTAGCAAATTCCACTATTAATACCAGATTACTATGACCAAGCAAAATATACATAAAAATTTGCTAGTGCAAATTTCAACCTAGCTATTTGCAAAATAGTGCAACATCCTGCTTCGATACTTTTTGGAATATTAATTTCGTTATAAATGAGTAAATGCAATGCATCAACAATCACAGGCACATCCTACTTTTGGATTATTCATGGTACCAAGTCGAATCGTCATCCTCCTATTCAATGTCTCCTCGAATGTCAAATTGATTTGTACCACTCCAGTCTGGATGGATAAAGCCTGCACGGTCGGCTTTACAGGCTCATAGAGCAGATACAGCTACCAAAAGTGTACGGAGGGTAGTATCTAGTCTGTGGATCAACTAAACCTATGTAAACCTTATCTGGTCTGTGGGCCAGTGAAACCTATCCAAAGGGTTATATCTGGTCTGAGGGCCTGATAAAAATATTTGGAGCTGTATCTGGTCCCCAGTCGAGGTTAACCTATTCAATATAATTATTTTTATATTATGCGTACGGTTTTTGTGGATGCTATCTGAACCTAACAAGAACAGCTATTTTTCTAATATCTAACGAGATGTGAAGAAATAACACACCAGGATTTTATTCAAACAGAAATTTTATTCAAAACATAAGTTCAGAGTATCATTTACGAGCGAAAATATTCAATTAGAACAGTTCTGTTTCAGCTTGGTTACCCTTTTTCGGCTGTCATCACGCATCATTTATAAATATACAGAGCTTTGTGAGTCTTCTATTTCTACAACAAACCTGGAATGTGTCGGTGTGAGCTGTCACAACCTACTGATTTGGCCGCTTTCCAAACCAGATATAAAATATGCATAAGCTAAAAAAATAAATTGCACATATTTTGAAATGGAATGACAATATCTTTCTAAGTACAATGCTATACATGGGCGAAGGTAAGCATCTTTGCAGATGACCGGTTTAACAAAAATTCACAATTATATGGACACAAAATTCCTTTTCTTAGAAACAAAGAAAGCAACACATTGGAAGGACTTCAAATTAAGGTATAAAGGTTTCTACATACACAACAGTCCATAAGATGTGATCTCATATTGTTCATCAAATTGCTCATTTTTACAGGCTAAGTCGAAATATTTTGAAACGAATTTACCAGATAAAATTTTTTTAACTTAAATATGTACAATTAAAATTCTGGGAATTTTGAAAATAATTAAAATACATAGAGCACCAATAATTTAAAAGCATCAAAGAAATAAAACAATTTCTATTTTAATAATTAGAAAACATAAGAGAGAAACTTTAAAAGCTAAAAACTTCAGTTTCACAAGAATTAAAAGAGAAGTAGAATGCAAATCATTAGTTATAAATGCCTATATAAATAATCTACTAACCTATTCTAATTTTAAGATTCATTTTTAGTTGACTAGCAGAAATATTAATTTTAAAAAATGCACAAAAATAAATTAAGTTTGTTTCAATAACATTTTTATAAATTACCTAAACCTAATGAGAGTAAAAATGATTAGAAAAGATTGACAAAATTGGAAAACATGTTTGAAATCATGAAAAATAATGAAAGCAGAATGTATATCTCAAGTGCACAGAACTCTGATAAGACTAAGTAGGGTTAATGTTTATAGTGAGTTAGATTTGGCTAGGTGCACTCTGATGATAGTAATAGATAATTTAGTAGAAAAATATACAACTGGACACAACAAAGTTACAACTTTACAATGTATCTTACCCATAATTTTTCTCAATAGAAAATTGTAGTGAACAAAGTTTTCTACAATTTTTAATAAGTCTTACATTTAATCAAACTTGAAATTATAATTAATATTTGAATACAGACACACTAGAACAAAGTAAATCCATTATATTATCAGTTATCAATTTGAAATATTTCTCAAAATAGGACATGAAAATTAAAGCCTAAAAACAGGGACAAAAGAAACAATATTTGAATAGAAAACTATACATAAACACATCTTGCTCCACAACTCTTAACTAATTTTAATATCAGGAGAAAGTTATATTTTAAATAGCAACCACATATCTCAATAATTAAATTCAGATAAGGATCTTTTATTTCTCGAACTCGTTATCTAAAAGTCAAAATCACCCATATTCTGACAAAATACCATATCCATAACAATTTAAAGTGAAGTCAATAATCACTGCAAAGCAGTTAAACAGTCTTGGCTTAGAAATAATAAAGATAACACTCAGTAAACATAATAAATGCAAAGAAATGTATGTTTTCCATAAATATGCAAAACCAAAAACCATATTTCATATTATAAACATATTAAAATGAACAATAAAGCCAATGCCTTTCTTTTAGAAATTGAGTGCATTTTTGTATTGATTGAAATTGTGTTCAACAATGATGCTTTAACTTTCAAACAAAAATTATGGAAGATAAATTTACATAACATTTAATAGTAATAATTCGTTTTTCTGATTTTGAGCCTAACAGGCAAATTTTTATAACATGTTTATTGCAAACAAAGTGATAATTTTTTATATTGATTTATTACATTTGCAAAATTATTATTAAAATATATACATTTATTCATTAAAAGTATTTCAAACTCTCTAGCTTGGTACTTCCAAACATGATACAGCATAATCAATTACATTAATTTTAACTGAAAATTGACAACTAAATACAATATACTTTAGGATAGATACAATATCATTTTATTCAACAGTTTAACTAAATCATTAAAAATGACAGTGTCTCATTTTAGACAATAAAAAATAAAACAATAATCTATAATGAATAAAAAAATCTCAATTTATTAAGTAAACAATTTAGAAGTTATACAAACCACTAAAACCAGGGCTATCCATATGGCAGGATAAATGCAACAAGCCTAATTGCCCAGTTATGGACTGATGGATAAGTTGATATAGATAACTAAAACTGCACACAAGGGTCAGAAATCGGGTCTAGAATTAAATTTGTCAATGGGTGATAATTTTTTGAGCTGACATATGTGATTGAGATCTTTGGAAAACATTCAATAAAATCAAAATTCACAGAAAATTAACTTAGAATCCCCATAATTTTTAAACACATAAATTAGACAAAATATTTCAATACAACATAACTTAACATGAGGTATTCAATATGTAATATATAATCCCATATGAAATGTTCCTATTTAAGAGTTAGCTTAAGAACATGAACTAGATACTCTGAAATGAATCTTGCTAAATCAGTCTGCAGTAAAGTCGCATGCTTTTCATAAGCTAGTTTGTAAAATGTGACTAAATTTAAAATTTGTTTACTATTTTATCTCAGCACAACTAAGAGTTTCTCTTATTTCCAATTTAACTTGTAATTCAAGTTTTCTCATACATTTTCAGGAAAAGAAGTCTAGTTCTTAATGCCAATCTGACATTTTCATATTTGCATACATCTCCTAGATTACCGGTCTACTGTTATCTTGTGAATAGTGAGTTAACATGCATGATTTTTTAGATGAAATAGTGAGCTAGTGTTTTGGAATTCAAACATTTTCAATTTGTCTAAATTACTCAAATATGAAATTGCAATACAACTGCTGCTTTAATATGTGCTAGAGAATTTGCAAGAGCTTTGCTTTCTAAGTTTTAGAAAATAAGCTGAAAACGTAACTGCTAGATATCACAGCTTCAACACGAAATACTTAAATTGTTAGGTTTAATCAGGAATATCAATTTTATACCCAAGAAAAAGAAATATATCAAAAATTTTTGCATTCATTATATGCACTGGAATATTCATCATTAAAACTCTGGACACATTTGGCAAAATACTTTTATAAAAAGGCTTTATTATTTAAAGCATGATAGAAAAGAAGGCACTGAAATATTTTCAGCTAAATATTTTACATATTTTAAACTAACTAGGAACCAGTACAGTGAAAGCAAGAATCTCATTCCGAAATTCGGAATTTTGTTCAAAACCCAATTTCACAAAAATACATTTCAAGCTTCAAAATTCAAAACATATCCTAAATCTTACACGATTTTTACCAGCATTGCATTTCTAAAAGCAATGAAGGTATAACAAGATGACTATTTTTAAATTAAAACATACTAAGTTGTTTAGCATAAAATAAGTGCTATAAACAAAAACATCAGAGAGTTCTTAAATAATTGCATTTTAGGAATGAATAAAACATCTGTGATGTCAGAATTAAAATTATGCACTATATTTCTTCTATAATGGATTAGATTAAATTATATATTCCAAGAGAGCACTGTTTCATCGATGTACAAAATAAATTAATAGTATATTCAAAATAACTATAAGGAATGTATCAGACAATAAACATATAAGACCTAACTAATATATTTAAAAAAACTATGTGTAATCCATATTGTTCATAAACACCGTAAAACCATGCCTTTACATATGTACATAGATATACCAGCCGTACATAACTATATAGATATGTGAAGGTGTATGTTCTGATTCCAAATGCTATGATTAACCGCAATAATCTTACATAATATATCATTATACAGAATAAAACGATTGAAGAAAAAGATGACTAGCAAGGATGCTGTATAAACTATAGTTGAGCCATAGAAAATAGTGCAGAAGTTAGTAATAATTGGTAATATTTTCTCTATAATTATATTTTTCATTTTGTTACAACATTCCATTTACAAATGAGCAATACAGATAGAGGAAGGAAAGAGACCCTATTTACAAATTCTTTCAATTCAAATAGGACAATGCTTGCATTATTCCTATTTAACAGCATACCCCTTTCTCATGCCATTCCATAAAAGAAACATCACAGGGAGACAATAGGCTAACGAAAATAAAACTAATAATGTGAAATATAATCTGACAAAAATTCTTTACAACTATGAATCTACTTCTGAAAAAAAAAACTGGCATCAGGATTCCTTCGATGACGGGAATTAGCTATTTCTATTTCCCTACCCACACATTTAGGGAAAATCAAAAGAAAATTATAATAAACTACAACGATTGCACACAAAAAGGAGGAATTGAGCAAAATACATTCAAACTGAGGGAGAGTAATAAAACTAAGCATCTCGGACGATACCTCCACACAACATACGAAAACATTTAGGGACATACACTGCATCTCTCTTCATTCACGGACAAACATATACAGAAGTATCACCTTGATTTACTTAGGATGTCTACACCAGTTCAGTATTTCAGGATCCCTGTTCGCAAAGAGCTTACAATACAAAAAGCCTCTCTGATAGCATTTTTTGAACAGCATCATGAGGAATCGAACATCTTGTCAATGTACAAACAAGTGATTTGCGAGTTAGAATGATCAGAAGTTGCGAGGGAACGATGCCTCGGAACCTGGGGTGCCAGGAGTGCGGGGTGACTCACAGTTGGATGATAAATAGTCTTGCAGGTAAGCAGAAGTGCCATAAAAACGTTCTTGTTCTTCGCGCTGCTGAATGAACTCCTCCTCAAGCCTCTGAAACAGTTACTCATATAAGCTGAATGCAACAAATAAATAAGCTCACAGAAAATAGATACAAGCAGTTTTGATAGATGGGCTCATTACAAAAACTGCCAACATGACAGATTAAATTTGAACTAAGTGCCTGACTCTTTTGACTATGAACTTTGTAACAACTCTTTGATATGTATATATATTAATCATTGTCAACTTTCCTTTTGTATATTCATTTCTTTTTGTCTCAAACTCATGGCAGCATATAATAGATTTGAAATGTAATTTTTGTAGAAATATAGATGTAATTTAATAATTTAGATATCAATATGTGTGGATGAGTTTTCCAATAAATACTTTTTAATCAGTCTGATATTTTTTGTTTCCCAAATATGAATGATAAAAGTAAAACATTGGGTACATGTTCAGAATAGTTGTCTAACAGGGTTGTTATTCTGATAGCAGTTCAAATAACTTATTGTGTTGTTGCAAATTGGGTTAAACTGCCAGGGTAAGTCTTGCCAAGTAAGAGCATGATTTAAATCAAGTAATTTTTATAAAAAATCATTAATTTAAATCAAATTTTAAATTTCATTTTTTTTCTATTGTGTTGAAAAATATTGAAAATGAAATAACTGAACAAGATGCATGTTATTTTTTATAAGTTAAGAACTTGACTCATGCTGTTCACCCCAAAATTATATTGAAAATCATCCTCCCTTTGAAGACACTAAATAACAGTATTTGCTGATTGGGATCATAATTACCAGACAAGTATTTCCATCTTGCACCATTGACCAATAGGTGTCACTCACAAGCTCATCAGTGTTGGTTTTGTTTTAAATATTGCGTGACTATAAATCACACATGGCCAATTTTAAACCATTCACCATGTGATGAGTGAAGATTCTTGAAATATATTCACTCAAATTATTAAAATTGTGATAACGCTTTCTTTTTTAAGACTTTTTAGTTATTTATTTAGTATTGTGGTTTGTTCATAAAAATATAAAGATAACGAAAACATTTTCTGCAGTATCATAAAAGCATTCCAATTTTGCACATAAGTCTTTCTAATTGGCAATTTTAATTGTTTTATTTTGTTTTGTGTAATATATTGGTTAAATTTTATTTCAGTTTATTGGGAAATTTTATGCATTGATCCCTAAGGAATCCTTTACACTGCTAGAATAACTCTTCAATATTTATGGAATTGAATTTTGGAATGTAAAAGTTAATTCATTCATCTGATAAATGAGTATGTTGAAAAAAGATTATGGGTTGAAATTCCACTGAATTGACATGTTCTGGGGATTCTATTACACTTGTTCTATGATGTTCATAGAGAAAAACTTCATTTTTTTGTTTTATATATAAACCCTTTTTGTGTGCTTCGAATATACCTATGAAATACTTCTCAATACTCCAAGAATTTAAAAAATTGACATTTGATTTCAAATTTATGTATTTTCATGTCATCTAATTTTTTACTGTTAACTTACAAAAAAATAACAATTTTTTCACCAATAGTTATTTTTGTAAGATAAATTAATGAGAAGTAGGAATTTTTTCAAAGTGCAAGTTTTATTTTACTTTTTATTGGTGATGATTTTTTTTCTCAAAAGCAAGTCTTGAGCCAATTAATTATTTTATATCAAAATAATTTAAGTAATTTAAAACATTTTATTCATATATGATAAACATATAATGCAAAAGTTTTGAAATTTGTATGATTGAAAAAATTCATATGGTGTCATTGGGATCAGGCAAACTTATTTCTCTGGGTCCAAAAAATTCACATCACTGGTTGCGAGTTAAACTCAAAGTAATCTAAACCTCTTGAAAACCAGATGAAAAACATTGCTCATGCTTGGTATTTGGGGCACTATTCTATTTACTCCATCATGTGATTTACTTAGCTAATTCCTGTTGTGTTTTAATCTTCCAAAAATTTACCCAGCTATATTTCCTAATAGTTTAATGTTTTACATAAAAAAATACTGTTTAAATAAATCAAAACTATCTAGAAAATACACTGTAATTTGTGTCACATGTCCAACAAATTTAAACTTGTATAGGCAAGGAATTAATTAAAATCATAAAAATCTGGTTTAAATAAAAAAAGTCTGATTTAAATAAAATAAATCTGATGTTTTTGATTTTTTTTAATCATGATTTTTTTCAAACCTTGCCAATTGCTATCAAAAATAAATTATCATTGCAAAAATGCTATCCATTAAAGTTTAAAAATTAAATTTTTAAATTCCTAAACTTATTACAAAAATTGCTCAATCAAATTAAAATCTTAAAAAATTGATAAACATTGAAAAAATTTTAAAAGCACATAACAAATAATCAATTCAAAGAGTTTCTGTTAACTTTTATATGGCTGGTGCAGCAATTGTACCCTCTCAGCAAAAGAACTAATAGTAAGCCATAGCATAAAAATTAAAATCAATCACTAATAGTTAAATGCTGTAAATTTATTTACTAATTGTTAGTGTTTATTAACTGCGTACAAAACTCTTAATAACAAAATAAAAATAGTCAGTATTAGCAACTATCATCACAAAGCAGAAGATAATAAAATCAGCTTGAGAAAATTTCAATGTAGCTATTTGCAAAATAATGCTATGCTCCAATTTGTTATTTTTAAATATTTATTTTTTATGAATGAGTATCCTCAAGGAATATCTAGTATCACTATAAGGCCTGTGCCTAAACCTATTAGGAAGGCCGCATCTGATCTGCAGGCCTGATAAAATATACTTGGACTATATCTGGCCTGCAAGTTGGTTAAACCTATTCATAGGGTTATATCTGGTCTGATAAAAATATTTGGAGAACTGTACTGGGCTGCTTAAACCTATCCGGAAAGATAATATTAGGTCAGTGGCCCCATAGATCAATCTATTTGCAAGAACTGATTTATCTTATGCATACACTTTTCTGATGAGAACAGCTATTACACAAATAGCTAATAAACATCATCACTGTCACCGTAAAATAACAATTTATTGTGTATAAAGACACAAAATCTGAAATCACTATGCATGCTTTTTCCTAAACCTGCAGCCATAAAGCCTGTTTAGTCTACCCATAGTTCAATAGATAAGTAAATGCAGTGAAAGCTACTCAAATATTGTTTATATGCATGCACTTTACTGCCTATATTAATGGTTTGAAAATATGTGCAATATTCTTGCTTTCCAACTGCAATGAGGGAGAATCTTTTGAATTTCAGAAATAAAATTTGTTGGAATATTTATTAATTTGCAGCATACTCTTAAAGCAACTATCAGAGAAATGCAGTAATATGTGAGTATGTGTTAGAAATATGAGCCTTACCAGTTCATAAAATTGCAGATTAAAAAATATTTTATTATCAATATATAAGTACAATAACTTCAAATCTGGGGTCTTTTTGTAAATGTAAATTGCCCAATCTAATTTTATAGTATTTAAAAAAATGTTTGGTTTTTTAAAACATGTATTTTGCTGTATTTGGGATGGGGATATAATTTGATTAAATTTCACAACTTTCCTGAAATGATCCCTCTGGCAACAGTTGGTAATCAGTTCTTTTCAATCTAACAGATTACTACAATATTACCGAGTCTTCACATTTTCATTTAGTTGCACACATTTAGAAATCAATCAATATTGGTTAGCAAAAGTAATCCCCAGATATATCACAAAAGCCGTCAATTATTTTTTGTTAAACTTTTTGAAAAGAATATATACAACAATTTAGCTCTACAAAGACTTTCAACTGTAAAATTCTTTCTCAGAGGTTGATATATATTTTTAATGATTTCAATTCAATAAGTAATGTGCTTCAATGAAGTGTTTTGTTTCATCTATTTTTTAACTGTATTTCTCTTTTCTTGTATTTGTTTATCATATATATTTTTTGCTCTCTAATTTGATTTTTTTCTGTAAAGAAACAATTAAATTTATTTTGGAGCATAGTAAATTGTTGGACAAGGATTGCTGTACAAGGAAACCACGCCATATTCAGTTATTTTTTCACTATTTAATTTATATGTGTATTTATGATTTGTTTGAATATGTGACTGTTGGTTGGGTTTTATGGCACAAGATCTAAAGATGGATAAGCTGCACCTGTGACTTTTGTTTCTCAGACAAAATGCAAACTTATGTTTTACTTCCTTGTAGCATAAGATATGATAAAGATTTCCCCAAATTTCATTCAAATCAGCTGAACAGCTTCGAGTTATACTCATTTTTCCATTAATTTATGGAAGCTAGTGTACATTGTTGGTGCTCAAATTTGGCTCTAATTTTATGTCTCTACTGCAGAGAAATATCTGTTCAAAATCCAACACTAATTCTTAACACTATTTTTAATATATAAAAAAACATGCACAACTTTTGGGGTATTTCAAGCCGCTATTTAAAAAAAAAAAAAAATGACCATTACCTGTTTACGAGGTTTCAGGTTTGCTTTCCATTCCTTTAATTCAGATGAATGTTCTTCCTCTAGTTGCTTAAGCTTCAATGTTTCATGTTCCATGAGCATCTTTCTCTTTTCATTCTTCAAAAAGAACATGGAATTAGAAGTTAGTTCAGAATGAAATGAGTATGTAACTTCAGAATGAAATGAAAAATAATTTCCACAGCAATATCAAGTTGCTTTACAGGGCATAAAATGTACATATTTGCCTTTTAACAAAAGAATTAAGAAAAATGTAACATGGCATCCAAATATGTATAACAAAAAAGTATACAATAAAAAATGGTATATTCTCCATAAATATTATAAAAAGAAATTCTTCAAGCCATATCAGAGTTAGCTATTGACTACTCAAAAGAAACTAAGTAAAATCTAAAAGGAATAGAACTGCAGCTCCTGACTAGATTGGACATGATTTGAATCACATGAAATGAACACAATTATGGAAGGCAATCCACTTTTTCCTACAAAATGATTTGTCCTCCTAAAAGATAAGAGATTACTCAAACCAAATAGAATTAAGTGACTAAGATCAGAATCCACAAGATGAATGGATGGAATTCATTTTTCCCTGAGTACTCACTTGCATTTGTTCAAGTTCTTTGACAGTAGACTCAGCATGAGCTCGTAATTCCTCTAACTGCTTCTTATGCTTCAATTCCTGACGCTGTTGTTCAGCTTTGTACCTCCGTTTCTCACCATCTTGGAACTAAAAGAAAACAAAAATTAAAAATAATTAAAATACAATATAATTTGTAATTACAAAAACGAATAAAGGAAAAGAAAATAATTAATGTTTTAATGTGTCAAATGGACGTTTGATCTGGTTTGGTTGCAAATTTTAGAACTGTTTTCCACTGTTGATGATGGCAGCAAAGATAACTGGGTTTTTTTAAGTAAAAAATGGATCATTATTCTTTACTTATACTGAACCAAATATGAAAAAGCATCAACGGTCAAACAGATCAAATAATTTCAGACTGATGACTGATTCAGAGACGATCAAATTCATCAATTTCCCAATATTCTTTGTGAAGATGATATGCCCAAAACTTAAATCAAAAGACAATTCGTATGG
Organism: Meta bourneti; assembly: GCA_933210815.1. Classification (NCBI taxonomy): domain Eukaryota; kingdom Metazoa; phylum Arthropoda; class Arachnida; order Araneae; family Tetragnathidae; genus Meta; species Meta bourneti. Next base: position 41,759,091 of record OW119926.1, on the reverse strand, counting down.
ATTTTAAACTGAATGTATTTTTTAAATGATTCAGCTTAATAAGTGAATGCATATGTAATGGATTCTTGATTTATTCTTAGTTGATACTATTCAACAACTTAATAACTTTTGGGAAACAAAAGCTACGAGCTTGAATATTTTCAAAAATTATTACATGATTTTGGAAGTTTGTTACTGTTATTTTCTAACATGATTATAATGGGTTTTCAAGGGATTCGATAAAGTATGCATAAGTACCATAGATCAAAAAGAGAACTTTTAGAAAGCAAAGAAATTAGCTTTTCTCTACAGTGAAAAGGGATTAAAATCATACAAGTGGTTCCCAAATCTTTATGCTCACCGTACGTATGTGATATTGTCAAACAGGATTGCTACAAAGCATTCATTATAAAGGGACTAACCTTGCGAATTTTCTCTCTCTCATCTTCATGGGATTCAGACAAGTTGGCATAACTTATACGCAAACTCTCACGAAACATAAGCTCTCTAGTTTTCATTTCGGAACGCATTCTTTTTGGCCACTGACGTTTCTCTACCGCCTGCTGCTTTAACACCTCTTCTTCTTTAGCATCATTCATCCTTCGAATTTGTTCAAGCTCCTACAGAAAAAAATGGAAGAAAATTGCAAGAATTATCTCTTCATATAACACACCAAGTTTCTGAAATTAATCATAAAGCAATATATTTTAGACTCCAGAAGAAACTATTTTTACCTTTTCATGCCTCACTAGCATCTGGTGCCTCTGTAGGAAAAATAAATCTTTCAGCTGCCGCTTTGCAAGCTGGTGTTTCTCGTGAAGATGCCTTTCCTCAAGCTCCCAAATAGCTGCTTCACGGGCTGTTTAAATAAGGCAACATTTATGTAAGAAATTTACAACATATCTATACATATAAACCAGAGTTGACATCTGTCTGTGTTCTTTATACAAATCTACTGTTTGAACAATCCACACCAAATTTGGTACACTTATTCTTTGGAACTCTGTGGGTAACATAGGCTACATATCAAATTTTACTTGTCTTGGGTGTGCAGAGGGTGTAACGTCCCATCATCCTGGACAGAGCACTTGCTAGGGGGCTCTCTCCCGGTCTGGCTGTGCAGATGATATCAGAGTTAACATCTACAGGAGTTGCCTCTCGAGATGACCTTGGAGATTTTTAAGAATCTTAGAGTATGGTGCAATCGCAGATAGGTGCAGTTGCGCTGAAAATCACTCAGTATCATACATTTATGTATCCCGTCTGTAAATTCTTAAACTGTAGCTTTATTATTTGAATACAAATTTTTATAATATAAGATTATTTTTATAGAAAGTGGTCTAAAGACAATTCGAAATCCTCATAGGAATAACATTGTGTATTTATACGAATGTCAGACCAATTCACACTAAATTTGGTACATTCATCCTGTGGAATTATAAGGGGCACATAGGCTATATATTAACCCCATTCGATTTGTCCTGGGTCAGCAGAGGAACTAAAAACAATTTGAAATCTCCATAGGAATAATATTGAATAATATTACAATGAATTATAAACAATTCAACCCAAGCAACACCAGGTAATTCTAAGCTAGTCAAATATATATCTATTCAAAATATTTATTTGTAATACTTCAGTGCCATAGATAGGTTGGCCACATTTCCTTAATACAAAAATGGGACATAGGGGTGGCAAAAACAGGACACTGGCTAAGAAATATTTTGTGTTCATGAAAGAGTGAGACAAATTCTTTCTGGAGATTGTCATTAAAACAGTAGTTTCACCTATTTGACATTGTAAGGATAGACATAAAGATTTAAAAAATAAAACTTAAAATTTTTGTATTTTCTCTAAATAAATCATGTCAGATATTAATACATAGCATCAAATAATGCCACTCCATGGTTATTCAAATAACTGGTATTCATGGATATTGATATACAATAAGTAATGGATATAATAATTTATAATTAAAATATATTCATAGTAATATATTAAAAATGGGACAAAATTGACAATTTATTAAATCAGAATGGCCATGAAAATGTAAAAAACAGTAATACTGTCCTGTACAAATATTTTCTTTTCTAAACTGATTTCTATTTCCAAGATTTCTCACTGCTTTCTGTAATTGCACTGCTGAAGAATCATATTTGAACACTGAGCTCTTCCACGTAGTTTTAGAAATATTATACGGCTTCATAGCTCTAATCAAGCATATTTAAACGAAGTAAAATAGGGAAATGAATCCCATGATGGTTGATTTTATGTTTATATACATTGTTGTCCATTTGGCAATTAATAATGTTGATTTCTGTGCCATTCACATTAGTGAAATATAAATAGATAGAAAGATTAAACAGTTTTCTGGGACAGTATCTACTGAAGTGAAATAAAGATGTTTAATTTAAATTTAGGAATTGTCTGCTAAAATGTTTCTCTTCAAAATACAAAATAATTTGATTAATTTAACAATGATCATTGCTTACCTCGAAGAAGCTGCTGTTTTTGTTGTAAGAACTGCCTTTCAAGAAGGGCTATTTTTTCCTTGTGACTATCACCCAACCTCTTAACTTGTAAATCATGATTCTCATTTAGACGCTCAATAAAAACTCTTTCCTGTGAAAAATGTATACAAAATATATAAATAGCATCAAACATTGGATACACAATGATAAAGTAAATAGTTAGTTTTGTTTATATGCATTTTACATAAGAATGTTCTAAATGAAAGTAAATCCTTCAAAAAATAATAAATAATTTAAATTACAAAATAAGCAACAAACTAAAAACTATAACTTACTCAAAAAGGTGAAATCCAATAAAAGCAAATACAAAAATAGCCATTCTTTTTCATGAAAGAATTAGAACTCAACAATTTCCAGATTTACTTAATTTCAAAATTTACAAACTAAATTTTTTAATAAAGTGCAATATGTGTGTAGATAATTTCTTTAATTTACAAAAATGATATCCACCAAAAGCAGGAATATTATTGTTTGGCCAATCGCAATATCAGAGTACATGCAAAAATCATGGGGAACTTCTTCTATCATAACAATAATTCTTTATTTATATTGTTGATATAGTCAGGCTCTCACAAGTTGATTGTCATATTGCATGGTTCTGAATGAGTATTAGTTAAATTAGGGTACTGGTGGTAAAATAAACAAAGTGCTTCCACAATTGGTGTCTTTAGTGCAGATTCTGGTTTTAAGTTTATAGTTCAGTGCCGAGAGCGACAGCAGTGATGATGCGCTGTCAGGGGAAAACAATCTATGGCAATTGCCACTTATGCTTTTGTGTATAGCAACCTCTCATAACAAGGTTTCACACCTTTTAAAAAATCGATTGACTTAAGGTAGACTGCCTTCTTGTGGGGATCATGCTATATCAATATTGGCTATATTCAAAGTAAAAAACAAAAAATTAAATTTTAAATTAATTAAATTTTTTTAAACAAATTTCTGATTAGACTATTGAAAATAAAAAAAATTGATCACACAGGTAAGTTGCCACATTAAAATTTTAATTCTATACTATACAAATCTTGGTAACAAAATGAATTCTAAAAAAGAGAAATAAAAATATATAATATTACTAAAGGTTAATACTTACTCTTTCAACCTGATCAATTTCCATCTGTTCTCTCCGTACTCTTAACATGTCTTTCCGTTTATCTTTAGGAAGAGTATCAATTTCTTGCTTTAAAAACTTAAATTCATTCTTCAAAGATTCACGGAATGTTTTCATTTCCCTTTCCTATGAAAACAGAAACATAAAACTTTTATGTAAATGAATTTCAAAAAATGCAATATAAATATATCTTAAATAATTACAAACCTGATCGGTCCGTATTTTCTTTGATGCAAATTTTAAATCAAGCTCTTGTTGTTGCTCTGCTTTCTCTACAAGCTGCTTCTGTTGGCGATTCAAAGCCTCTAAATCATTGTCATAATTCCGCACCAGTAACTAAAACAGTTCCATTTTTTTATTCATTTGAAGAGTGAAAAATGTTAAATATAATATGAACCCATGTTTGTTCATTGCCTTCAAATGCACATTTATTGATAGTGAATGTAATTCTAAAACATGACTTCAATACAGATCAATCAGGCAGTATCAGTTATCAAAATAATTATGAAGAAAAAATTTCAAAACCACAAATAATTTTTATTTAAAGCAAAAGGTTTAATGAATTTATTAATTAACCAACAGACATGTTCATACATGCACACATGAATGAAATATACTTACAAGTTATGTAATAAGTGTTGATACAAATTATTTACTTTATGACAAATGAATCATATACTAAGCTAAAAGAAAGAAAAATTATATCACGTAACACAAAGTATGCAAGCCGGAAATGTAATACATTTTATACAGTAACATGTAAAAATTTAACTTAATTCTGATTTAAAAAAGGCCAAAAACCTTACTAGATATTGAACTTCCATATTAAAATTATTTTCTTTCCAAATCATTATTTCTATTTATACATAACACATTTTAACATATTGAGACAAAAATGTGTAATTATTTAATTCCATCGGATTAGTAATGAAAATATATTTTCAAACTGCAATAATTACCATCATTTCTTGATCAAATTTCTTCTCTTGTTGTTCCCTATTGAATTGGGCTTTTAAAGCTAAATCTTGAAATTGCTTCGTTTCTTGTTTTTGTAGCATTTTTAATTCCCTAAGCTCTTGTTTCCTAAAATCAAAAACCATTTAACAAGCAAGAAATATAAGATAAGAAATATAGCAAGAAAAATATAAAAGGATCAAACAAATATAATTTAGGGTAATAAGTTAGTAAAAAACACATACAAGCAAATTCACATGCTTACAAAATTGATTAAAATTATGAGCATGCAGAAAACAGTAATTTAATGTGCAATTTCCACATATCAAGATGCAAAAAAAAGTTACACTTCAAACATACAAATGTATTTTGAACTGTAACGCCTAAAAATCTAAACGTTTTCAACAAGAAAAGACAGTCCTTCAAAGAAAAGCACTGTTCCTTGAGTTAAGTACAAACACATGCTCAAACATCGCTGAAAGTCCAGGCATTAGTTTCATACATACAGTGTTCCACAAAAATGATCATTTTTGAGTTTTCAACATGAAAAAAAATTGAGTGACAAGTAATGTTTCTGTATCTAATATGCATCTTTAACAGTTAATTCTCAGTAGTAAAAATGTAAATTTAAATATGCATTACTTTATAATGTGAATTTTATTACTCTTGAATGGCCTAAAGAACACAAAATTCAAGTTTTAAAAAAATTAAGCATGCTGTCCAATTGAATTTTACCACCAATTTTGCAAAATGGTTTTAAAACAACTCAGTTAAGGGAGAGCTCTTCTGTAAGATCGGTGCAAAAAATATGCAGGCATGGGGAGGTAGCTTGTTCCTATTAATAACATGATTTTGACAAGCAAAACAATGGCAAATGATTAAATATTTTTAAATCTTATGCATTCACTATGTATTCAATTTTCCTACCCGATGAAAGAACTCAATAAGTCATCCTTATCTCACACTTAGACAGACATATAGGTTTCTTATCTGTGTAAACTTGATTTTGTATTACCTATGTTCTCAATTTGACTTGCATACAAACTTACAATTAATCTCTGGTAAGAAATATGTACAGTTGCTCCCAAAATTGAGTATACACTCAGCAGAAATATTTTTAAATGCCCCAAACTGTGTAGTATACAATAGTGAGATTATTTGTCAGATTCATCATATTTACGAATTGAGTTGAGCAATTTTACAGGAAAATAACAATGGAAAGGGCATTCCTAATCCCCCTCAAAATCTTTTGTCGTGGTTACCTCAGTGTCACCTTTTGCAATTTTGTAGCTTTGTCATACAGCAGGGTTGTGATGTATCGGAAATATATTACATGAATGGACATGTATGTAAAGGATTTGTGTCCAAAATAGTAGAAATGTCAAAAAGCTGTTAAAAAATTATTTTACTCACGCTTAAATGATGTGACATTTTTCTACAAAAAAGAAGTGATTATTTCAGATCACTTTTTCAATCTATAGTTAACCAATTCCACCCAAGTAAGATTGGGTAATTCTGCTTCATAAAAATCATTCACTAGCAACATTGCATAACAAAGTGAAAAACAAATACGCGATTTATGGTATGAGAATAAATCATGCAATGAAGTGCAGTCAATACATGCTGCCAAAATATGAGGTGATATAACAGTTATGTGTCTATTTAAAACAGAAAGAAGTATAACCATAGTCTTATTTTCCAGTTTTCAGATACTAACGCTTCACTGATCCTGGGTAAGCATGAAAAGCATAAAAAGTATATTCTACTTTCAGACTAGAGAATATGTTATACAAAAACTCTGAAGGAAAAGAAAAATTCCTTTATCATTTACAACATTAAAACACATGTGGATTGCCACCAAAAAGTTAAACTAAATATTAAATTGTACTTGGAAATATAATATAAAAGAACATTTAAATAAATTAAATGTGCCCAAGTTAAATCTTTAATAAATGTCACTACTATGAATACGTTATTTTGTATTGCCATTTATACCATCCACAAGGTGATAAATTCACAAGAAATGTTTTAATCAGAAATCCTAAATGTTAAGACTAACATTTGAAAGCATTTAACTTCAGGCTCATGAATGCTGCAAGTTATCTTAAATATGAAACAAAAATAAGATAACAGTTAAAATAAAGAAAGAAAATCAATAAAACATAACGAGGACACTAAATGCATATTTTGTTCAACCAGACAGAATAATTTTCAAGGCATAACTGACAGAACTATATTGAAAATTTAAAGTCAGAAAACAGTTATAGTTGATTCTTTATGGAACATCCAATTGACTAACATTCAATAAACTCACACACAATGAGATGTATATATATATCAATTACCTTAAAATATGGTCCTCCCTCATAGTTTGTTCATCATCTTCATATATTATTTTACTAGTAGTAGTAGTAACCACAACACCATCAACCATAAATTTTCTTGTCTTTTTTAAAGTTTTGGGACGTGAGGCTTTTGGTTTACTGGCAACTCCATTCAGCTTCCGAGCTGTTGGATTAGCGGAATTGCTGGCATATTCCTGTAGGATAATTTATATTACTTTAAAGTAAACATCCAGAAAAGTTTTACTCCTTTATTTATTCTTATTTCTAATCCTTTATAAGAAAAATTAAATTAAAAGATGAATTAAAAACAAAAATAAAAACTTAATAGCATCACATAGCTTTCGCAAAAGCTTGTAGCACAGCATCTATGAATCATTTATACAGAATAACATCAATTAAATATATTCTAATGTACCTCAATAACAAACTCATCTTATTCTACAACATTAATGTTTCAGCAAAAATTTGAGATTTAACATTAATAATTGTTTTTAGATTTGTACAAAATGCATTGTCCCCACCTCACAATTAGAAAAATAGTTTAACAAAGCATCTTTCTCAGTAAACATAAATGTGGGAAAATAAACCTAGAATCAAAAATTAAAATAACGATTCTTAAAACTAGTCAAATAAACTATATTACATCTATCATTTTGCTACTAAATTCCATCATAAAACTGCAGTGATCTTCCAATGGAGTTTTCTTTTTATTAAAAAAATTATCCTTTATCCAATCTGAGGAGAGGATAAAGGATAATTTAATAGTTTTAAAATCTAGATATTTTGGGTGTAGAACTCATGAGAACACCTCAACAAAACAGGCAAATTTCAAATCATCCAGATTAGATTTCTTTCTCAGTCTCCATTAGGGGAAATGATTCACACTGCACTCAAAACACAAGACTGTTTAGTAAATGATGCTCTTGATATCAGTAGCTTTAATAACTAGATTTTATGAAGAAATCCTGACATTCACAAGATTATTTCTTCACAATAAATGCAGGCCTAAATTCTTTTACATGTCGTTGCCTCATAAGTGAAACACCTAGTCAAAATGTTCTGAGTTTTTTAACTTTTGTAGACCAGAGATAGACCTTTTGTAGACCAGTGACTAGCGAAGTTCACTTTTTATTGCATGAAAGATTTCTTTGTGAAAAACATAACACATGAATAAATGTACATTATTTAATATAAATTTATTAAGTTGCTGTAATAATATGTACTCATAATATGAAAGTACTTTTTGCATAATTGATAAATTGAGTAATAAACAATTGTTAAAATGATAAAATTGCAATTTTTCCACTTCATTTTCTTAAGACAATTTTCTGATTTAGTGTTTCACTTGTAAAATGAAGATATTTACCCAAAAAAGCATTTATAATTATTTTAATTTTCTTAACTTTTAAGAATGAAATCTAAATAATAAAACTTACCTTTTTCTTTCTAAGTGTAGCTTGGTTTTCATCATCATGACTTCTATTCTCCTTGTCACTGCTGCCAATGCTATCAAGTGTAGAAACACTCTCAGAGTCACTCGTCACTTTTTTCAGCGACGGGCCCTTGCCATTTTCTGAAGGCAGTGGGCACACCGAATTGTCGTCTGAAGATGCTGGATATGTCGGGGATGATGCTGGTCTGGAGGGCGCAGGCGAATGCGGTGGAGATGGACAAGAGGGATCTTTCTTTAGATTCACCCTAACCCGTATCTTAGGTTTCTCTTCTGCTATTGCACCCTTCAATGAGTGATCACTCGGAGAAGATTTAATGTCCTCATGACTAGAAACTGACCTTGAAACAGAATTCATCATTGTTGCTTTAGGAGTCTTATCACTAATTTGAACAATTGGTTTGTTGAAAGAACTATTATCGGTCCAGTCTGAGGTCCTCACCACAACAATGTTGGATTTGGAGAGCGTATGGGAGGATGGTCTGTGAACAATCAGATCACCGTTCTCTGGCGGTAAAGAATCGACGTCCGTTGATGTTGTCGTTGTACCTTCAACACAAATAGACGAGTCTTTCACTTCCTCAATATCACCAATAGTAACAATAGATATATGACTGGAGTCCAAGGAAGAGAGAGAAATATTGCTTTTTGTTAAACTTGTTTCCTCTGAGATACTGTGGTTAGATGATATGATGATTTCCGGACCATCGAGAGTTGGTGTTTTAGATAATGTATTCCTTGACCTGAAAGAGATGTAAGCCTTTTAATAACAAGGTGAATAATTTTGTGAAACAAAAATTTTTCAATAATTTTGATAATTTCCTGATAATTATCTTACATTGTTTGGTTGTTTTGGGTTTTAAGGCACAATGGCCAAACTGAGCTTAACACAAGACAACGTTAAGTAGTGGACTCTTGCACCAGAAAATCCAACCAACCCTCAAACATGTCAATTAATTCTGCATTAGGATTTGTGCTTTTTTTCAATACAATGTGACCTTAATAATACAAGACAGACAACATGAAATAATGGACAAAAACACATACAAGGAAGATTTTCGCTCACACAGAAGAGAAGTACACCCAGGGTAAGATACAGGAATTGAGCCTACACTACCTACAATTGGTAGATTGCTAGCTCAGTGAGCAAATCCATTGAGTCACAGCAGTCCGTAATTTATGTTGGTGGCAAACTTTTAAACTTGCCTGTCATTAGACTATCATTACCAAAGAAACAGTAAATGCAGCATTTTAAAATACTCAAAATACAACTCATAAATGTCTCAATGTTTAGAAAAAAATGTAAAAAGTACAAAGAAAACACTCACCAACTTGGAGACATATTTCTATTCACGTCTTCATCCCTAGTTTCCTTCCATTTTCCAGATGGAACATGTGAATCATCATCAGTACTTGAACTATTCTTCTCATTAGGAATATCTGAAAATTTTTTCATTAAAAATTACATTAAAAAGAGCCATTCACCAAACTAGAGTAGTTTATACAGAATATTCTCTGAGAACGAGAATGTTCTCCATACCATTATGGAGAATGTTCTCTATATTTTGGAAAATATTCAAAAAATTTCTATTTAAAACCACAATTTTGGGGATATTGAAAATTATTGATTGCAGAAATAAATGAACGAAGTTTATCATCATAATTTATATAAGTACTAATTTATAAGTTTCATAATTTATATAAGTACTGTTTTATAGAAATTATTTATAATTATGTTTTTATTGACAAGATACAGTTTTCATTCATTTTACTGATGATGCCACTGTAAAGCCTGGAGATATATTAAGCAACATATAAAACATATTTCTCCATGTGCTGTGCATATATTCAACTTATCAGTTGAACCAACTCTTGAGTGAACACGAAAATAACTACACATATTGTCAAAGTAAATAATTCACTCATAAAGCAAAATTGTTGAAAAGAGCAGGGTACAAAAATAAATTAAATGTTTACTTCTTTTTATTTATTTCTAATGTTAGTCTCAGAAGTACATCTTTAAACATGATTTTTTTTCATTTATGTATCTATTCATCGATAAAAAATATTGGCATGACCATTAAAAATTTTTTTTATTTTATACCTTTAAAAGAAAATTCTCAATTGTTCTCTTTGAGAATATTAAAAAATACTCGGAAATGTACATCTCTAAACCAGACTGAAAAGATTATAAACAAAAAATTCAAAAAGTATTGCCACTTACTAGATATAACTATAACTTTGCTTTCAGGTAGAATTGAATTTGTTTTATTTGTTGATTCTATACAGCTATACGGCCTGTTTCTAGAAATTTCTTTAGGTGGTGGAGGTGCAGCTGGTTTCCTATGTGGACAAGAAAAGTATTTCAAAGATTTTGAAAATTGAAACTTGAAAAAATATTCAATTTTCACAAATAGCATATTTTACACTAAAGCATATCTTGGCAGTTCTTAATCATATGCAAACAAAATTATGACAATAATTTATCTTTTTCAAGAAATCTTCCTTTTTGCTTTTTCCCTGATAGCCTCTGGGGCCATGCAAACAGCAGTCACTATTCTGTGCAGAAAAAATTGCTCCAGTACTAATTTTTTTCATAAATATAATTCAACTTCATAACTTTCCTTGGAAAACGTTAGTCAATATTGGTGGTAATTTTTGTATTCTCCTTATGAGACAATCCTAAAAGCGGCAAAGAAAACTCAGACTCATTAATTTTCTTGAGACATTTGATTAGATTGTTTCCTTGAGGCAAAATGCATTGATAGAACTCAAGTGACAATTGCTAATTCTAAAATTTTAAATGAAACATACTACTAGATATAAGTGCCAATTAGTCATTTTTAGAATTTTCAAGGACAATATGTGTGAAATTGTTAGCATTTGTCATCCTCAACTTTTTATTTTTACAATCCTACAAGAAATGGCAATTTGTGAGCAAATAAAAATTTAGTAAATAACAGATGAAAATCTCGGTCAAATTGGTAGTGAAAAATGCAAAACAAAATAATGACTAATAAAAATTGAAATCTTAGAAGAAAAAACACTTCAATGGCCATTTTGGAACATCACTTTTGTCCTGATAATGATGGACATCTTGCCACACTGAAATAGCCATTGAAGTTTTTTCTAAGCATGCCTTCTGATACTTCAAATAAAACAAAAGATTTCTTCAAAAGAGTTACCTATTTACAAGAGGCTGGTTATCAAGCAAAGAAGGTGTGCTCTGCGCTTTCTTTAAATTCTCTTTATTCACACTTGCTAAATCTTCCTTACTTTTATGCCGCTGAAGTAAAGTTTTCTCACTTTCTGGAAGCCTAGGAGCAACTGGTTTAGAAGTCGGTGTTTTAGAAATTTGAGCTGGAGTTTCAGATAAATCACTGTTACGCTGCGCAGGTTGCAAACATGATCCTATAAAACAAATTCCTAAATTGATTTTTTCATATATTTCTATGAAATTATAAGACCCACACAACTGGATTTTAATAACTTTCAATATCACTTCAATTTTCATTAATTGCCAAATGCATGGCAATGAATATATATTTGACATTTACAATGGATAGAAAATAACAAACATAAGTCTTCATAAAATAAAATGTTTCAAATCCTACTTCAACTTTATTTCTTAATGGTTTTTCAAAATGAGTAGATCAGTTTATTAAGTTTAAATGTTACTGTAGAATAAGCACCGAGACTCTTCATGTAGGTGAAACAAAACAAATTTAAAAGGATCTGGTTTATAGATGCATATTATGCTTGCTGTCTTTGGGCACTTGCAGAATAATTAGATAGAGACAAACCTTGTTAAAATGATGGGGCATTATTTTTAGAATTACAATACATAACAGCCAACTATATATATAAAATTCTTCCTTTGATTTTAAAAGCAATCTCACTGCAAGAATCATTAAAAAACAATCAAAATATTATTTAGTCATTCTTGGCAAAGGAAAATAACTCGATGAAAAACATACACTAATCTTAAATGTCAAAAACTCTTCCACAATGTGACAAAATTTAATTTATACCTGACAAGAAGCAATTAATATCAGCAAAATTACTCAGACAAGTAATGAATATAAGGGTAACAAAATATAAATTAATGAGCAGTCAAATTTAGAATGCAGATGCATAGAAGCTGTAAACAATTTCAGAGTTGTTGGTGTATAGCTTTCGAATTTAAAAAATGTAAGAATATTCAAGTGCTTGTTTAGATGCAATAATCTATCAAAATACAAAAAGCTTTATAAAACAATAATCATGTAAAAAACAATTATTAGCTGCACCTTTGGAGCCTGAACTTTCTGAAACATCACTCAAATTGGATTCACTGTCACCGCCAGCTTCACTATTTACACTCATATGTGATGATGACAAACGGGATGGAATCTAAAAAATTAAAAATTAGTTGATTGAAAAGAGTTGAAATATTAATACAACCAGGGTATGCCAAAAGTCACGAAGGGGTCTGAAATCTAAATAACTTTTATAATTAATTTTATTTATTTTTTAAACGAAACCTGCAAGATGAACCATGGAAAAATTTGAGATGAAATAGCGAACACAAATTGACATTTTATGATAAAATCTGAGGATTAATAATTCTGATACAATGAGGTTACCATCGCCATTATGACGAAGTCATTGTTAAACACATAAGCAAGAGTGTTGCAGAAGCTCCATCCTGTAGTCTTCCAATGGGTCTACCTCAGAGAAAAAGTTTATATTAAACAAGCCTAATACCCTCCAACAGCTGAAGAATATTCTGGCTGAAATCAGCACTGGAACCTGAAGCACCAAGTGTAATGAAAAACACCTTGGAAGGGCACAATTAAGCGAAGCAGAAAATGGACACCATTTAAAAAATTTGATTTTTCACTTAGTTTAAATTTATTTTTTATAGATACAGTAAAGGATTCTACGGGATGGTAAATTTTGAACAAAAACTAAGGCGTTACTAAATATTGAAACTTCTTTGTGACTTTTGGCTGATTTTGTATTTAAAAGTAAATTTTAAATGCATTTTAAAAATCCCTTTTACCTCATGATAATCATCTTCTTCAGTTACTTCCTCAAACACCTCAGCTTTGTGTTCATGAATAAGCTCCCGCAAGGGTCTGCTGTCCAATGAAGAAGCAATGAAAGGATGCTAAAGAAAAATAATATAGTTAACATTCTTATGATACACATTTTAAGTAGACAACATTGCTAAATATGTGTAAATAAATTTAAAATGTCATACATTTAAATGCAGAAGAAATGAAGAAGCACAGCAACTGCACATCTAAGTGAAATACATCAACAGGGGAACATTAAGTTTGTGCATTAAAGAAAACATTCCTCTTTTAACATTTTTATCGTTTTCAAATTACTTTTATGTAATGAACAATGATATGCAGTAAAAAAGAAATCATTGAATAAGAGCAAGTTTGATTTGGTTTGCCATTCTGATCATTTTCCTTCATCAAAATGGCTTGAAGTCTCCAAATTAACAAAGACAATTATACTTTTTCTATTTCACTAACATACATGGCACAGAAGTCAACGTTATTTATTTATTTTCAAATGGCAACAATGGATATAAACAATATAAAATATATAACATTACAAGATTCACTTGCCAATTTTGCCCCTTACTTTAAATATGCTTGATTTGGGCTATGGCATAATATTGTTAAAACTACAGGGAAGAGCTCACCACTAATGAAATATTTTAAGTCTGATGACAGAAAGCAATGAGAATTCTCGAAGATAGAAATAAGCAGGAAAGAAAAATTTGTGAAAATTGGTTTGGCACCAAATACCAAATCGTCTTTGAACAGGGGTTTTATGGCATAAGGACCATTGCACTTTGAACAAGGAAATGGGATAAAATTGAAGTGGATGTTCAGAATATAATTTTGATAACATAAGGGAGGTGTGCTTTTTGCCATGCATCTCATTGGAAATAAGAATAAACACCAGTAAAAGTAAACAAAAAGTAGTTATATATTTTTGAATAAATTTATTTCATTAAGAAGTATGACATCTATTTATGGAATATGGATGCCACTTAGAGTCAAGAACACGGCACCATCAGCAATTGGCAACGGAGAATTATTACTAATTGACAATATTGAAATACTAGCAAAATTGCCCGACTTCACTCAGGCTGAATTGGTTAACTATATATTGAAAGTGACCAGAAAATAATCACTTTCCTCTTTCGTAGAAAATTGCCAAATCATTTAAGTAAAATAACTTTTTAACACCTTTTCGACATTTTTATAATTTCAACAACCTACTTTGGACAAAAATCCTATACATGCATATCCATCCATGTAATGCATTTAACATATATCACACCCTGCTAAAGGTACACTCTGGAACCAGGTATGCAACATTTTCGAATTTTGCCATCATTAAGGGAAAGATGACAAATTAATTTCATTGGATATTTATCACCAAGTTTGTTTAAAAGTGGATACGTATTGTTTCTTGAAAATTCTGTTTTGCAGGACGTGCAATAATAAAAGAACTTGTTTTAAAATTGAATGTCTTCTGTACAAAGGTAACCTATTACCATTTTTTAAATGGTAAATCGATTTGATAGTTTCTTTTAAAAAATCATTGTTTTAAGAAAACCTTCCTTATAAGTTGCCTAAGTATAGCTTCAATTCGTAAAATAAGCCACCTTGATCTTTTGCTATATGACAAAGAATTTGTAATAATTCAAAAGTCCTAGTTCGGATTTTTTTAACATTAACGATCCTTCAATAATGACAGAATTCCACTTAAAATTTGCATTAATCTAACTTACATGCTGCTTTAAATCAAATAATTTGCTGTGATGTTGCACGTGATGAAAAGGAATCACAATTTATTAAAATAATAAATATTTAAAACAGAAAACAGAGCAATGAAACAAAATAAAAGTTGACTGGAAAAGTTGTTCTAAAGATATAAATTCGTGATCCTTTTCCCCTTTTGATCTCACAGTTGCTGCAACTTACAACTAAAATTTAGAAAAAACTTTTTTAAAAAATTAATTATGAGCAAAAGAAACAGAAAATAACACTGCACGTGGCAAACGAACATAAGTTTTCATTTTGTTGCAAATTATCGTCTGTCCCAAATATTCGGAAATACTTTATAGTTCGCAAAAAAAGTAAATAAGGCTCAAAATACCAAAATATTATAATTTAAATTCCATAAAAATACTTTGAAAAAATAATCGATTTTTCAGCAGTACTGATAAAACAATCCAAGTAATTGCAATGTTCAATATACCTTCCAGCTACTCCAAAATTACCAAATTATAGTTGATAGATGTTTAGTTACTCAGATGTTTTAATGTGAAACTTGCCTAAATATGTAAGCAAAGAAATTTCAAATAATGCAGTCACTAAACTAAAATATGGTGTGTCTAATATAAAACATTAAATTAAAATATATTGAACAAATCTTATATGATGCTTGTACAAACACAAAATAGAACATAGAACGGGAAGACAGACTTATGCAACCAAGTTCAGTCATTAAATGAATGTAAGAACTTACAGTATGCAAAGTTTCATGAAAATATATTCAATCGTTTGGATGTAGCATGGGCACACAGATGGACAGACAGATACCAAATGCGCAAGACGGATTTAGCATCAGAAGAGTCCAAAACGGATAGAAAACTCGAAATGGGTCAAAAATATCCAATGTGTACAAACACTCCATTCTTATTTAATAGAATGTAACCCATTGTAGGCCTATCTAAATAGTTGTATGGCAATGAAAATTTTAGTAGCTAATTTGAAATGAGTCGGTACTGTGCTCTTGAGTTTTAACTGGTTACCATGTTTCATCATAAATGTACTGAAATAAGATACAGCACTTGGCCAATAGATATAAGCAATTAAGAAAGTTTAGCACAGATGCCAGATGCCACTGGTCTGCTAGTAATAAATAAATAATTTACAGTGCTACATATGAAGGGGTTTTTAGATAGATGTTCTTAATTAGAAAGATGTATGTAACAAACTTTACCATACAGAGCCACATTAAATTTTGTTACAAATTAAAATATAAAAAAATTGTAGCTTACTTCCAGCAAATCTTTCGCATTTGATCTCTTCTGGGGATCTTTCACAAGGCATTTTGATAAAAAGTCATTAAATTGCTTGGACCTGAAAAGATTGTATGCACTTAATATTAAACAATGAAGTGATACACAAATCTCAATTACCATCTTTCTTCTGGATCAGAATATCAAGCTTAGATATAATGCTAACATCTTTTAAAGGACAGTTTTAAACCTCCTCAGAGGAACCATAATTTTGATCCTTTTGTGTTCTACAAGTCTGAATTCGATTGAGTTAAACAATAATTATAATTTTGATGGCATCATCTTAACAGATTGTACAACATTTACCAAAACATTTATACCATATTGGTTTAGTTTCTGCCTAACTGTCCCATTTGTCTGATAAATTTATGGACTTTTATCAAATTTTGAACTGTTCTAAACTGTAATTTTCGTTTCAGTTTTGACAACTAGGAAAACAAGCCTTTCTTTACTGAGCCCGCATGCAGAGAAATGGTATGCTGACCTCTCATGGTATAGGTTGGTTGATTTGGGTTTTAAGATCCAAAGATGGATACAATGCACTAAACACTATTGTCACATTTTCCCCACTTAATAATTATCATTTATGATGAAAAGGCATAATCTGATGTAACTCTCTCTCTTCCTAACTATGTAGAGACCAGGCCTTTGAGTAAATATAAAGCTTTCAATTCGTTGTTCAGCAATCAAAAGGACAAAGATCTCACTAATTTCATACAGAACTGAAAGCAATTAAAATTCTAGTTTCCGCTGCTCCCATTTCAAACCCTCAGTTTATGGCGAAAGGTCCAAAAATGGACAAGCTGCACAATTCAAACCCTCAAAGCACATACAATTTCAGATTACAGTATGAGGATAAGATTGCCATTGACACAGCTACATATTTTGAACATGTCACATCTGCTAGGTTTATTTTTTGGTGAGAAATATTTCTTCATTAAGCATATAATGTGAATTTGTATATTATTTGTATGAATTAAATAATTATTGGGAAGGTTTAATATTAAATAATGCTATTCACCATTCATTTTCTATCAAACCTGCAAATAGTCAATTTTTATTTTTAATGACCTTGTAAAACGGAAGAAAAATCTTAATACCATTTTGATGGTTGACTCAATGTTGGAGGATCTTGCTTCTGAATTTTCAGCAAAACTCTCATCGGTGTCATTTCATGATTCGGTGGATCCATCTCAGCGAGCTCTATGAGTGTGATACCCAAACTCCAAATGTCGGCCTTATAGTCATAAGGATTATCTCTAAATGTTTCACAGAGAACAACTTCTGGAGCCATCCTAAAAAAATAAAGATTATTTTACACACTTTTATAAGAGCATAAAATTTTAAACTAAATCAAAGCACTTTAACATTTTCAGAGATTAACATTATCTCTGTATATGCCAATAAAAGCTGTATAAACTTAATTACCATTTACATTCTAAAGCTTTTCAAAATTAAATCTTTTCAATTCTTTTAGGTTCAGACAATTTGTATTGTTCTTTACAATTAAAAAAATGAATTCATGATGAATATTTCTTAAATAAGGCTTTACATTAATGTTTCAAATATTTCAGTATTTGTTATATAATTGGTTGATATGAATGATAAATTTGGTTGGTAAGAATTTAATAACTAGTAACTATTAAAATTAACATTAGAAAGGAATGACTTGGGTAGGTCCAACAGCACGTTCTAATTTTTAACCAGTCAGATATGGTGAAGGAATGAATTGGACATTTATTTTCAGTTTATTATCTTATTTATTTAAAAGCTCATTGTATTTAGTCAAATTTCAATGTTTAGATTATTATTTTTTTCAATGATTAGAATCAATAGAATAAATAGACCATTAAAATAATTGCTACAATAAAATAGTAAATGTATCAGTGTTTCAGATGTCACAGGATGAGGATGACAATTTTGTTATATGGTGCTGTGAACAAATTTTTAAAAAATTAATTGAAACATTTAAAACTGTTGCCACAAAATTAACTTCTCTACAAAAGTTTAAAAAATAAATGTAAGCGCAATTTAACACAAAACAGAATAAAAGAAATAACTAACACTCTGAACTAGTAAAATTTACAAAGGATCAATAATTAAAATCAAATTGCATGAATATTATAAAATGATTATTTATTCAGATATATAATCCTTACCAATAAGGAGTTCCAATGAAAGAATCTCTTCTTTGAAGGGTATGCTTGTTCTTAGCAGACACCCCAAAATCAGCTGAAATCGAAGAAAGATACTTAAGCCTTATTATTATCCCTTCTTAGATATAAGTATAAATTCAGTCTTATTTGAACAGTTCCCAGAAACATTGAAAAACAAATACTGTTTCAGAGTAATAGTTTGTACAAAGTATAAATGTTTATGCAATATGAAAGTTTTTAGAATATGAATGTCATAAATTGACAACCAAAAGAATAAAATCATGTCGGTTACATTCCAGTTTGAGACTTCCAATATATTGCGCCAAAAGATATTCATTTTCACAAGAGTAAATAATTTCAATCAATTTAACAAATTATTTGTGATTTTTGTAACATCACAGCAAATTTGAAACTTGTTTTTGCTACTCCATTTTAGTCATAAGAAAATTATACAAAATACATTTCAAGGTTCAAAAGCAAATCAGTCTCTTATCAATTAAATGAAAACAATTTTCATAAAGATAGCACAGAAGCATTTCTTTTCAATAAAGTAGGTTTAACAATAATTCCAAAATAACCGAAATACTGATAATTAAAATTCTAATGACAGCCAATATTTAAAAATCATAAAAACACGATAATTTAAAAAATCATTAAATTATCATGTGAATGTAAAAAGTTTAAAATTTTTTGAAGAAAATAAGTATACAAAACAAATCTGAAAAAAATAATATTTTTAAAAACATGCATTACCTAATTTAACACCTCCATCCATTGTCAGGAGGATATTACCAGCTTTGAGATCTCGATGGATGATTTTGTTTTCATGTAAAAATTGGAGACCCTCACAAACTTCATGGCAAAGGTAACGAATCTGGAACTCTGTCAAAGGTTTTTCTAAATCTACCATCACAGTATCCATAGCACCACCCTCACAAAACTCAATTAATATCTAAAAAGGATTTGTAAAGATTTTTAATCAAAAGAATATGCAATCTGGATATTTAATAAATCAAAAAGAATATAAAACAGAATATATAACAATATACCAACAAGTATATTGTTTGAAGGTGTTTAAAACATCACTTTTCAAGAGATTTTATCACTTAAAATGTTAATAAGGCATCTTCCAAATTGCATAAATTCCAGAAAATGGTTTTGCTTCCCTGACACACCATTAAAACCTGTGTATCTAACATGTAAATTTAAATAGAAACCAAAGTTCTGCCTTTCTGTGTTTCTCACATGTAGGTAATGTATGCAATTTAGCTATCTCCCATTCTGTTCTTATGAAAGACATTGATTTGGACAAGAGAAACAATGCACAGTAGGTCTGCTACACTACTTTTCAAGCCCAGAAAACAACTAATTTCTATGGATAGAGTTCTTAATAGATACTATTATCAAGAGAATACTCTCAGAAAGATCACGATCAGTTGGGATATCATCATAAGTTGGGATATTATCAAGAGAATACTCTCATATTCTTCTAACATTAAAATTTGGAGAATAGTTAAGAATTTTCCATTCAAAACCTCACTTTGACAAAAATACAATTTATTGGTGGCAGAAATGAACCTGAAGCTTATTTTATGTATCATTTTCAATATATATAAGTACTGATTTATAGAAATTATTTATAAAAGCCCAAGCCCATTTTCTGCGGTCATTGAAGTTCAGATATAAGCAACACATACTCCATATTTCAGCAAAAAACTGAGAGTGTACTTAAAAAGAACTATTCACTTGTCAAAGTAAACACAGCAAACAAAATTGTTGAAAAGAGCAAGGTACAAAAATAACTGAAATGTATACTTCTAATGTTAACCTAGAATCATGTTTAAAAATGTAGTGCTGAAGCACTACATTTTTAAACACATGATTTTTTGCATTTGCGTATCCATTCATCAGTTAAAATAGATTTTTTATGCCTTTAGAAAAAAGTTCTCGATTATTCTCTTCTTGTGTGTGAAAAGTATATTCTCCAAAAGATTATTACCAAGAAATTTACATCTCTAGCTATGAAATTAGATTGTTTCAAAAAATTATCAGAGCACATACGAGACTCAAAGTGAGCATTCACTTTCTTGGCAGTTTTTAATTCTTAATTTATATATTCAGAACTAAGATTTTGAACACTGTTTCACAAATTGTTCAGGTCTACAGCTTTTCACATTTGGTTAGAGATTTGAACTACAGCATTGTTTATATCCTCTATAAATTATGATAATCGATTTAAGAGTTTGTAGATATTAAAAGCAACTTTAAATGACGAGAGTAACTCTAAGTAATGGAAACTGTCAACATGTTTTTATAATTATGAGCCATTTGAAGAACATGAAATGCAGAAAAATATGAAATTTCAAATCAAGCAAGATGCAACAGGAGTAAACAGTCCTAATACAAAAATTTAAAAAAAATCTGATTCAATAAGAAATCCAAGGTTAATTTAAGTTATTTACAATTACTAATAATTTAAAGCTTGAACTGACTTAGACTTAAGAACAGACAGCTGAAAAGAAGTTTTGCAAGCAAGTAAACTTATGCATCAGTCATTACACATTTACTGTTCACATATCGCCCATTTCTGAGAACTAAATTGCAAGAGGCACATACTTGGATTTACATGAAAGCCTTAACATAAACAATTTTGAAAAATAGATCAGTAGAAACTTATCTGGATAAGAATAATTTTCGAAACAAGATGGTTGGTTGATTTTGAGGTTTTATGGTGCAATGGCCATATTTGGTCATGCTGCACCAGACACAATCAAGTAGACATACACACTATAAAAGGTTTTACTGACACAGAAGAGAAATACACCCAGGGAGGAATGCACCTGACAGGAATCGAACCTGCGCTGCCTACAACTTGAAAGTTGCTAGCGCATTGGTCATACCCACTGTGCCTCGACAGCCCTTAAAAACAAGATATTACTTCAAAAATGAATCTGACATTCAAATTAGAATTATTAGTACAGAAAATTCACCAAGAACCAGAATGTTTTTAAACATTAAAATTTGGAGAAAATTAAAGAATCTTTTATTTAAAACCTTTGTATAGGAAATTGCAATTTTATTGCAGAAATGAACCTGAAGCTTATTTTAAGTATTGTTCACAATAAATATTGGTACTGTTTTATAAAAATTATTTATAATTCTAAGCTTTTGTTGACAAACCACGATACACTTTTCATATATTACCAATTATGCTGCGGTCACAGAAAAGTTTAGATGATAAGCAACACATATCCCCATATTTCTAATTGTACAATACAAACATTAAACTTATTGGCTGGGGATATATTAAAAAGAACTTGAATTGAGTGCTTAAAAATAATTACCCACAGGGTAATAAAAGTAAATAATTCACACTTGGAGTAAACTTGTTGAAAAGAGTACATATTTAAGTGAAACGTTTACTTTTTCTGTTAGCCTCAGAAATATATTTTTAATTTTATGATTTTTTTCATTTGTGTTCATTCATAGATTAAAAAATGGATTGCATGACATTTTGTATACCTGTAAAAGAACATTCTCCTTTCGGAGTATTCTCTAAAAAATTATTGCTGAGATATTTGCTTCTCTACTTAGAATACTTAAAAATTTGAATAAACAATCAGTCAAAACAAACTTGAATACTCACCCATAATTTTCCTTCAGAGAAAAAGGCTTCAAGAAGCTCCACAATATTCTTATGCTTGCATTCTGACAGAATGTCAATCTCGACCGTGAAATCCTCCAAATCATCTTCTCCCTTCAATTCACATATTTTAGCTGCTGCTAACTTCCCAGTCTCTTTATTGCGAGCCTTAACAAAAACAAGAGTGAGAAAGTTATCGACAAACTGATTTTATGGAATAGCTTATGAAAGTAAAATATAAGAGAATCTTAAACAGGAATTTACCTTGTACACCTTTCCAAATGCTCCATCACCCAATTCCCCAATAATCTCCCAAAAGTCTTCAGGGTTTTCATTGAACCGAATGTTGTGATAGACCCTTCTTCTCTTCGATTCAGAGGCAATGCCCCCTGCTATATTGAATATTTTCTTAAAATTACTAAAAAATGACATTTCAAACTACATTCAAATTGCTGTCAACACACTATGTTTAACAAACTATCTTGCAGATACAAGCCCTTTTTTCATGACATACAAGCATATAATAAGGAGATTTGTGATGCAACACAGAAGCATATGGAATTGGAATCAGTTTTCAGGTTTGATATCAAAACAACAAACTTTTGGAACACATGATTCTAAACGTGAATAAATTATCGCCGACATGATCACAGACAATCCTTTACTACACCTGCCATTTAACCTTGAAAATTATTTCAGTCGAATGTCCTCAAAATAACACACAAACTGGTACTTCTCATGCGATTTCATCAAATAGATGAATTTCAAAACTATTTCTTCGGGTGATTGTTGAACAAAGCCGGAAATCTTTACATATTCGTGTAAAGTTTATAAGTTTCCTTATATAAGAGTGCGTGCAGTTTCTCTAGTATGGGTGCTGTGTCGTTAAAATCCAAAGGCTGCATAAATTAAATTTTAAACAAAAATAAGCATCCCTCTTTCACCTGATATGCAGGATCAGATGGAATGTCGCCTCAACGTCACATACACAACTTTCGTGTCACTTTGAAGCTTTACGACCTGAGGGCGAAAAACAAATATTGCCAAGTTAGACAATTTCTTGAGCAGTGTCACATAATTATCGATACACAGAACACATAATTCACCGTTTCCAGTGCAGACCTTTACAGAAACAAACTGTTCACATTCTATTAAAATTAAAATTTTTCATAATTTCGCCTAAGTTCGAAACGACAAACCCAAGGAATCCGATTAATGCGAAGGCGACCATCAAACAAGTGTTGCCATTCGCATTCCCCAATGTTAAAAATGAAATCTTAACTTTTTGCGATTTTAGATACATAGCAGACAGCTGATGAAATAAAAGCGAAACAAACAAGCGAACTTATCCATAAATGAAATTATTAATACGAACTATAAAATCAGACAAAAATGGTGTGTATCAAGATTGAAAAATGTTTTAAACTCTTTCTTTAAATTCTGAAATCAACAAGCTGCGAAAATAACCGAAATGTTAACAGCAACGCAGCGTTGTTTGTTTGTTCCTGATTTGTTTACGAAGTGTTTTTTCGTCTGCTATACATCAGCTCATCCAGACGTTTGGATTACCTTCCAAATATTGGATCCTGGGATTTAATGTTTATGATTCATTACAAGAAACATATTTTGATTCTGTGGGATCTTTTTTGAACTTCCCTGTGCACTTTTAAGCCTTAGTAAATAAATTGACCGCTGTGGCATGGATATCACTGCCTTATTCAAAGCATGTGTGAAAACTTTAAGAACTCGGAACAAAGCTTTAGGTATAGATGATAAAGATAAATCAATTTTAGGATTCAATAAAGGGAATAAAGCTAAATCTGAATTTACAGTGAAAGCAAAAGAAGTTGTAAGTATATCTATTGAAATTTCCAAACCCTTTTTAGAAGTAATTATCTAATAAATGTTGCTGGGTTATACATTTTGCAAAGTGAAATGCAAAACGATTGTGGTGTATTTCCTGGTGATATGAGTTTTTTTACTTTTTTGAGAATAGAATTTTGAAATGAATCAGGATTCTGTCTGCATGTATTAATCCTTTATACTTATTAATCTTTGGGGAACAGCTGCAGTATAGACCCCCCTCCATTTAGCGACTTTTTTTGTCGCCAACCCTGACGTTACTTGGCGACATTTTTTAACAGACGTATTACAAAAAAATGTACATAAGTTGAATATAAGTTATTCTAATCTTTTAACAGATTTCACTGTAAATGAGGGTTTCCTGTTTAAACAGGGCTACCAGTCGTGAACTGAACCCTCAGTCTCACCCCATTCGATTTTTTTGTAAAATGGAAAACGAAATTTCAAAGCAGCCATTATAGAAACCCTGGCGGTTTTTTATGTGCAAAGAAATTGCACAATCGCCATAATAAATAATGTAAATCTTGATTATTTATAAAAATACAGTTATCACAGTCAATATGTAAGTCTGGGTTAAATATGTCTATATATACATAGCGTAGGGACGCTGTAGAGTTGCTAGAATGGAGTGGAAAAAAGTGGGGGTTACCAAAAACAACAAATCGCAATTGAAGGTTGGCGACAAAAAAAGTCGCCAAATGGATTGGGGGGGTCTATACTGCAGCTGTTCCATCTTTGGCCTTATTCGAACAAAATTGAAGTAAGCTTTTGCCTACCTCTCTAGACATGTATCATGAAGTCATTGTATTCCACAAATAATTTTATCAGATGGGAGAATTGTTCTGCAATCCATAAATGTCCCATGACTCATAGTTGGGGAAACGGTACAGCTGTAGTCTCTGCCGCGCGCGGTGGCAACGCATTTTTTTTTTGGCGCCGTGTTTGGCGCACTTTTTATGTCGCCACGGAAATCTTCCAACATCGAATATATACTGCATACGTACGGAAGAATTATGTAAATTTGAATTAAACAACATTTTGACTAGAAAAACACTGCAAATATTGATTAATTATATGGAGTTTTGGCGTAGTTATAAGCGACTCATGCCGGTGAGGGTAACCCATTTTTTCTCCAATTTCCAACAGTGAATCTATACTGTACATATGGATGAAATGAATCAAAAAATGTACATAAGTAGAATATAAGTTATTTTAACAGATTTCACTGTAAATGAGGGTTTCCTGTTTAAACGGGGCTGCCAGTCGTGAACTGAACCCTCAGTCGCACCCCATTCGTTTTTTTTTAAATGGAACGAAATTTCAAAGCAAACCATTATAGGAATTGTTGTTCCCTTCTCAACCCATTGCGTTAAAATGTCCGCAAGCGTATCTGCTGACCTATTGTGAACTGCAACCAAAAACATTTTTCCTGATCCTCTTTCAATCCCCCCAAAAACCCACTGGCCTTCAACTCTCCTACCCCTATTATATTTACGTTTCCCAAATTTAGACTCATCAATTTCAACTACCTTACCTACCCCTCCTATTTTTCACCCCTCCTGAAAAAGTCATATCCCCGTTACATTTATCACATGAAACTTTAGATTTAAATAATCCCGATTCCTTTAAAAAATTTAAAAAAAGCTCTTTATCGCGACACAACTCGTAACAAAAAAAACGATTAGCTACTCCCTCAGTCCCGTAAGTTAGCCTACCACCAGAAAAAGAAAACTTTAAGTTGCAAGAAAAATTCTCCTGAAACTTATCTACTATACTAAAAACAGAAGGCATCTTAAATAAGGAATTCTAGAAATAATACTAATAAAATAAAATAAACTGAAAAAATACAACCTGATGCAATAGCCTGAAAAATACAACCCGATGCAATAGCCTGAAAAAAAAGACCCGCTCTCCACCGTGTCCAAACTAAAAAGAACAACCAATGCTGGACAAAACTGGACGCCGGCAAGGTTGCCATAAAAACAGGTTAACCCTAACCAGAAGAAAATTCGAGAAATAATGGGTTACCATCACCCGGCATGAGTCGCTTATAACTACGCCAAAAGCCACGCCAAGAGTCGTTGCCACCGCGCGCGGCAGAGACTACAGCTGTACCGGGGAAACTGTTCTATTCTCTTACCTTTGCAGAAAGTACAAATTGTGTTCCGAGCTGAACAAATTTCTTTTTTTTGCACATGTAATTATCTGAAACTCCTCTCGAAACTAAAGATCCAGGCAATGTCACTGATTGTCATTTATAAGTAACAAAACATGTTTATATGCTCATTTTGAAATTTTAGTTAAAATATTTGATTTTGTTACCCACCCACCTCTTAAAACAGGAATTCAAAAAAGGGAACAGATGCAATATAGACCCCCCCCCCCCAATCCATTTGGCGACTTTATACGTTGCCAACCCTCAATTGCGATTTATGTTGTTTTTGGTAAATCCCACTTTTTTTCCTCCATTCTAGCAACCCTACAGCATCCCTACGCTATGTATATATAGACCGCGTACCATAACCATTTTCATTTCGTTAACCAGTAGCTATTGCAGTAGGACACGATTAGGATCCAGGGATTTCGAGCCAGGTTGTACTGTTTTAATCTTATTTTTTAGTTATAAGTACTTTTAGTAATCTTATTTATTAGTAGTCATGTCCGTTGAAAGTACTACTTCAAAGTTTCAGGAGTTAATTGGGAGCCAATTTAGTTTTAAATTTTCTAATAAAAGACATACTTTTGGTCGCCCTGGCCTGGCTAATCGCTTGTTTCTAATTCATTTGGCCCAGGAAAAAAATGGTTTTGGATTTTTTAATGGAGGCACGCTTGATAGCTAATGAGATGATTTGTTCAAAGTGCAATTCGGAAATGAAGTTAAAACCTAAATCAACGAAGTCTGATGGGTTTTTGTGGATATGCAAAAAAATGGTTGATGGGAAAGTTTGCGGTAGCGAGAAATCGGTTAGGACTGAAGCATGGTTTAGTTTGAGTAAGATGACTATGGAGGAGGTTCTTTTAATGACATGAATTAGTTAAAGGGAGAAAAACTAGTGAAATTGAGGAAGAGTATTCTTTTGCTAGTTACACCTTGGCCGATTAGTGGCAGTTTGTTAATGAACAAATCTTATATTACATCGAGACAACGGAGAAGATTGGTGGTGTTAACAAAATTGTAGAAATTGATGAATCCAAATTTGGAAAGAGGAAATCTGTTGGTAAGATTAGAATAAATTTATTCAACTTATGTACAGTTTTTTGTAATACATCTGTTAAATAATGTCGCCAAGTAACGTCAGGGTTGGCGACGAAAAAAAGTCGCCAAATGGATTGGGGGTCTATACTGCATCTGTTCCCAAAAAAAGATTAACTGTGTATTTGCTTTCTAATTTTACTACTGTGGAGGAATGTACTGAATCCATTCAAAATACTTCTCAACCATATATTGTTTTTTATTAGGTATATGGGCCTTACATATTTTGAAATCATTTTTTCCTTTTGTTTGTTAAAAATATTTATGCATCCATAATTGTAAGCAGTCAATATCTTATTAATGTTTATTGTTTATTACTATCCTATTACTGAGTATTTTGTTCTGTTGCCCTTAAAATGCTATTTTTATACATGATTTAACAGTCATTGAAACTGTTTCAATTTCTTTTTTCATAAAATTGAGGTTACTTCACTGTTTTATTATAGTATAATTATAATCTAATTTTCAGATGGCGACTATCACGAAAATGAGAGATTTTTTGTTAGAACACCGTAAGGACTACATAACTGTGAAGTAAGATAATCAATTATATAATTTTTTAAATATTGACTAATCACATATTTAGTGTAATCTTGCATTCATATGAATTATATGCATAGTTGAACTAATATATAATTCAGTTGTTTTGAGCAACAGCTTTTGTTTCAATATTAATTTTTCAGCATTGAGTTTTTCAAGAAGCCTACACACTTCATTCAAAATTGAAACAAAATAAGAAAAATTCAGTCACTTGATAATGCTAGTAAAATAATGCCATAATGTCATCTGTTTAGTTGTGCTTTTAAGTGAATGTACATTATTTACAGTTGTGGAAAAATTGTTGCATCTCCCTTTAAATTTGTCAAATTTTAGAAATATATGCTAATTATTGCAGGACTAAACTTATTTTATATGCAGTTAGAAAAGAAGACATCAGTACTATCTTTTTATCATTTTTGAAGATTTTCATTTAGAAGTAGGGTTGCTACATTCTGACCTGAAATTGGCATGGGAAAGTTTATTTGAATGACAAATAACAATTCTTACCATTCCGTATCTACGTAATTGTTTTGCTTTCTCTGCTTGTCATTCTATGAAGAAGTTACTGTTGACATAGAAGATAAAGTCAGTTGACCTCAAGTGGATAAAAGAACTAAGAACCATAGAGGATGTCTTCATAACCGCCCTAATAACAATTACACTTGTAAAATAGCTTTCGGACTCTCGCGACAATGAGAACTAAACTGATGCTTATTTGATGAATATCAGCTGTGATCTTGTCCTTTTTAGAAAAAATCAGATTATTGAACACAACTCATATTTACATGTGGTGAACTATCTAATTGTAATTATCAATGCTGGAATCATACATAACAGAACACGAAACGTCATTTTCTGTGGAGTTCTCTTACTTCATTGTTCACAGGTTAGAGTTTAACTATACAAAATTTATGCTTTGAATATGAGGAATCACTTTGAATTCCTATGTATCATTAATCCATTGTTGTGACATAAATATTTTTCACAATGATACTTCGTTTATAATCTAAAAGTGAAATAGTTAAAACCTACACTTTTAAACAAAGTGAGAGGATAAGATAGTTAGCTATTGTAGTTAGTGCCCATGAAAACTAGTGGCAGATACACAAATCAAACTTTGTAACTCACATACTATCAATCTTCAAGCTTTTCTAAGAGTATATTTTAGTTATCCAGTGACCTACTCAGAAATTAAATAAAATTTATTTTCATCTTTACTTTTCTTATTTTCAGTCACATTTTACATGGTATTCCAAGCATGACAGATAATGAGCGTGATAAAATTGATAGTGATGCTCAAGCCTTCATGCAGATGTGTGTCGAAGTTATTAAAACTCTAAGGCAAGAAGGTAAGCTTTCCTTTTGTACTACCTATCATAAAAAGACAATTAATTTATATTCATTGAAATTCTCTTCCTATCTTTTAAATGATTTGATGCATTTCAGTGTTAAAATGTTAATTAGAATGGACTAGAAGTGATAATTATAAAATGCATATTTAAACATTAGGTTTTCTTACTTTGTTCTATCGTATTTTTTGTATCTAGGCAAAATAAAAAATTACTTATAATTTTAACTTTTCAGTTAAAAATTTACCTAATAATGTGAATATTTAATAAGTACTGTTTCTAAAAGGTTATATGAATCCTCTATAACTGATGTGCAAAGGTTTGTGAAGAAAATTACATCATTTGATAAAATGCAGACATTATTATGTAAAATAATGATTCCATTTCAATATGGCAGAATTGCTAGTTTTTATGAAGCTCATATTAAACTATTTTTACAATGCTTAAAACTATGAAAACTCCTGGTTCATTTAAATAAAATCTTTTCATTTTGGCAGTATCAATGGCTATACATGTTTAGCTATTGTACAATTTGTTATGCATAAAAGTCTTTGGAGTGCATTTTTTGAAAATATGCATGTTATGAGGAATGTTTCCAAAGTTCTCTAAGAATTGTGTTATAAATTCTTATTTTATTATTTTCATCTATATTACATTGTATTATTTTAATATCATTTCCATTTAACTGTGTGCACTAGTTCCAGAAGTAGTTTTCAGGCCATCAAAAAGTTTTTAGGAGTCACTTTTATCCACTAGTTTACAGTTGATTTACGTCGAATTCCTAAAATCGCACACCACATATGTTGGGTTTTTTCAATTCTGGAAAGTCTGGGTACCCTTCTTCCTTACTCCCCTTTCCATAGAAAGGAAATATTAACTCTGAGAATTTGTAACATCTTCTATAATATGTTAAGTAACATGATAAAGGGAGCCAAACTTTTTATTTTTATGAACATTATTTTTATCATCTCACCATGTAGTAAATCTATTACAGCTATACATGCTTCTCTTGGATGTGTGTGCCTCCTTAGTTTTGTCATTAGTAGTCCAGAAAATCTCACAGTAGGAAGGGGATTTTAGAAAATCCAAGAGAAAATGAAATATTTTGTCACTTTAATTGTGGAAGGTCAGCAGCTTAGAGCTTGAAATACTAGCTCATAAAAATCTTGTTTTAACTCATTTTTCTCATATGATTCACCCTACAGTGTCGTCAGTAACAAGATGCATGTTTCTGTTCTCGGTAGATATATCATTCAAGTTTTTAAAAGTAGAAAATCTGTATAAATTCTGTTACTGCAGTTGGAATTTATAATTGTTCCATATTATTTTTAGTGAAGAAGACCCTTTCTCCTCAATTGAAAGATCATCAAGAGGCTGTTGTATCGTTGATTGATCAATATTTGAAAGGTAAGATGTACTTAAAATTAAAATTGACTACTTTCAGATTTTGTTTTACATTACTGTAGGAATGTTATAGATGCTAATTAAGAGTATTTAAATATTTCAATGGAGAGTTTATATATGATAGTGCAAAGAAATTTAGGGGAAAATGTAAGAATTATAATTTTCCCTGAGGAAGGCAAGCTCTACTTAAAATCAGATATGAATCATTTTATTGAACTTTCATAACCATTCTGAAGGCCTTAATGTTTTATTTTCCATACTTCATTTTAATGTTGCTCTCTATTCTTAAGTTTCTGTAATGTACAAAACATATTAATTCAATCTATATGAAGTAAATATGTTAAAAAATTATTTTTTTTTGTTGCAGCTGTATGCAAAATTTATAGTGGACAAAAAGCAATAAGAGTTAAGCAAGCTGTTGATAGACAAAAGATGTATGTATGGTTATGTTGTAGTACTTCTAAAAAAATTTTAAAACAATTTATGAGTTTGTGCTGACAGATTTTCTCATGTGCATGTGGCTTGAATGCATTATTACATATGATATAAACTCCTGAATGGAAAACTATTACAATTCAATGAGCAAATCTTGTGTTTTGTGTTAATAATCTTCATTAATAATCAATGTATAGCTGAGTATATGAGCCCTAACATTTGGCCTGTTTTACCCCTAATTGTAGCATTAAACTAACAAACTTTGAGGTCATCAATAAACTAACTCAATTAGATGAAAATTTTAAATTTCAGTATCATGAGTATGGATTACATAAAATGAATGCTTCAAAGTTCAGCTGGTAGTAGACAAAGTTTCAAGGAAGTTTTAACCATTATTATCCCAATCAGTTTTTAAATGTAAAGAAGCAAATCTTATTGTGCATTTAATTTCCATCTGATGTTTATTCTTTCGTTTACAGGTTAAGACTAGAAACTGATTTTAGGAAAGTAAAACCCACAGATATTGAGGAAGCAGATTCATCACCATCAATCAACACAGAAGAAATACATGTTGCTAAGCCTCCAAAGGATACACCTCATAGTAATTACGTGGTGCCTGATTCACCTGATATAGACTTCTCTCCTGAAGAGTTACAAATGGTTATTTTTACTTTTTACGTTTCCTAAAGAGGCATGAGTACCTTTTAGGGCATTTCATTACAATTTTCAAAACTATTTTTATTACTACACTATCTGGCCATTCGTCACCGAACACCTCTCAAAAAGCACTTAGCATCATCCTTACTCGTCATACAACTTATAAAAGATGTTGAATGGTTAGAATATTCTTATAGCAGCTACTGCAGTGAATATGAACAAACGACACAAACTTAGTGCAGAGGAATGATCATTGGAGCCCACAGGTTTGGGCATTCAGTCCGTGACATTTCTAACAAATTTCAGATACCCCGCTCCACAGTGAGTGGTGTTATTTTGAAATAGAAGCAAGAGGGGATTAAAATATGCCAACCCACACAGACCCAGAAAACTGACTAAATTGGCAGATCGGGACTGTCGAAGCCTGAAACATGTGAAGTCAAACCGCAAGGCTTCCTTAGAAACCGTGGCAGAAAAATTTCGATCGGCTTCGTCTAATGATGCAAGTGATCGTACCATCCACCTGGAGATCGTGGTACTTGGTTTTCATGGCCGAGCAGCAGTTCACTAGCCAAATATCACACATCTCAATGCGACCCGTCGATTACAGTGGTGCAAAGAACGCCGTCACTGGACTGTAGAACAATGGAAAAGCATCCTATGGAGTGATGAATCACACTGCAAGTTGTAGCAGTCGGACGGATGTGTATGGGTTTGGTGAATGCCCGACGGCAAACGATATTTACAGGACTGTGTCGTACGCACAGTGAAATTCGAAGGAAGTGGGATCATGGTCTGGTCGTGCTTTTCATGGTATGGTCTTGGTCCTCTTGTTTTAATTCCTGGAACCATGTATGCCGAGGCGTACGAAACAGTTCTGGACAATTCTGGGCTACTGACATTGTGGCAACACTTTGGTATTGGTCCATACCTGTTTCAGCAGAACAATGCTCCATGTCATACAGCAGGTGTTATTAACACGTGGTTTGAGGAATTGGGTGTGGAAAAACTTCATTTGCCAGCCCAAAGTTCAGATCTCAACCCCTTGGAACTCCTTTGGGATGAGTTAGAGCGCTGATTGAGAGCCAGGCCAACTTGGCCAAAAAACACCACTGAGTTGTTTGCCAATTTGAAGGATGAATGGAGCAATATTCCTTCAGAAATGTTTCGAAAATTGGTGGAAAGTTCCTCGAAGAGTTGCAGATGTCATTGAGGTGAAAGGTGGCCCTACACAATACTGATGTCGTGCTGGGTCCGCTTTAGCTTGATAGTATGGGGTGTCCGGTGACGAATGGCCAGGTAGTGTATATCCTATTATGTAGGTGCCATCATAACTCAGTGGGTGTACCCACTGCACTAGCAACCTGTGAGTTGTAGGCAGTGCAGGTTCGATTCCTGTCAGGTGTGATTCCTCCCCAGGTGTATTTCTTTCTTCTGTGTTAGTAAAACTTTCCTTGTGTGTATGTCTATTACCTATTACCTTGTATATTGTGTTTGTCACTTCATGGCCAAATATGACCCTTACACCATAAAACCTCAACCCACCACTACCTATTTTGTAATTACTTTACATGTTTAGTATATATGGAAGCAACATTTTGTCTTTAAAATGTCTTATATCTTCCATGTAAGATTTTCTATTTTCATATCAAGTTGATATTGTAATTTCTTAGGAAAAGTGCTGAAAGAGTGAATTTTTAATGACAACATAACACAAAACAGCATAGTATTTGTGATATATTCAATTTGTTGTAAGCAACTCAGAAATTCAGGAATTAATCCCAAGATATGGGGCATAAAGTTTTTTTAATGTCTCGTATAGCTGAGTAAAAATATTAAATGTAATCAGGTAGATCATTGTACAACTCAGCGTTAGATTATGGGAAGTTTTCGGACAGGTCACAAAATCATTACTTTGCTTGATTAATTTGACTTTGATTCAATGATTAGTTAATGATGCCACAATTGCTAATTAATAATCTGATTTCTTATTTGATTTCAGTTTGAAGAAGAAAATCAACGATTGTATGAAGATATGAATACTTTAGTAGATGAAGTTAGGTAGGTTATAATATAAATTTGAAAATTTTAAGACTTCAGAATTTATCTTTTCTATTAATTACATCTTTGATCTCTTATCTGCTATTTGCTGTGCATCCATTTTATTTAATCAGGAAACAACTAAACATGACATTTTTTCATCTACATATGGTTGAAACATTAAAAATAGTTTTGCGATTTAGAGTTTGGTAAATTTTGTAATGGAAGATTACACTTGTGTCAGAAAATTGATGTTTAATATTCTGCTTTAAAATGCATTTTACTTTTTTGGGGAAAAATTAACCATGGTTACCTTAGAAAATAAATTATTTTTAATAACGCATTGAATTCTCATTGATTTTTTGTAATCTACATTTTGTAGGAAAATAGAGGGAAAAGTTGTTGAAATTGGAAGGCTACAAGAAATATTATCA
Organism: Meta bourneti; assembly: GCA_933210815.1. Classification (NCBI taxonomy): domain Eukaryota; kingdom Metazoa; phylum Arthropoda; class Arachnida; order Araneae; family Tetragnathidae; genus Meta; species Meta bourneti. The sequence goes on along the minus strand of OW119926.1, from coordinate 41,724,852 downwards.
GAGAAAGTTCTACAGCAGGTATTTTTTCATTTTCTGAATTCTAAAAGTTTTGTTCAATCTGGAGTTAGTTGACTCAATATCTTTCAACTCTTAAGAACTGAACTGGTGTTTTTACATGATAATACATTTCAGGCATGAATGTTATAACTCAAATGAAAACTGATCATTACAATAGTGGAAATAATTGCTTAAAAAAGATTTACCATCATATTGCTTCTATTCTTGCATGCTCCATACAAGACAAAATCGTGATTGGGTTATTCCATGCAAATGAGCAAATTCACTGTATCTGACATACTGCCGATTTTAATGAAAATTAGCTTACTGTAGTGAATCGCCAAGAGAGCGAGAATGTACGCGCCTTTAAAAATATAGCAACCCTGGTATGTGTAGTGGGGTTGCAAGAAAGTACGGAGAGAAGAGTGCGCGCTTATGAATTAATGTAAAGGATGGAAATAAAAAAATTGGTTTATCTTACAATGAATGGAGTTGAATTATGATTGAATATATTCACTGTTAACGAAGCACGTAAATATACCATAATGGTGACCCGGTGAGAATATACAGTGATTCTTATGAAGAATTTCAATGCGTGAGAGTTACTAGATTTGTGAAGTAGTTTCGTTTGGACAGCTCATTTTCAACTTTCTCTAGCGCCGAGGATTAGATACGCTATACGCAATAACGGAATATCTCTCGGATTAAGACACGCCGGCTATTAGAAGAAAGGCGAACGGGGTAAGATCGAACTTTTTATCTCTGGGTTACTTTTCTGTTTTGTTTTTACTTGCAATTTCGATATCTTGAATATTCCCTTGCACTATGTCTGAGGTCAGTGCAGTTCAAATTCCTGTTTTTAATAGATCGGATCCCGCCTTATGGTTTATCATGTGCGAAAGTACTTTCGCTTTGGCGGCTCCTAAACCTATTACAGAGTCTATGACAAAATATAATTATATTGTTTCTCATATACCACCTGAAATTGCCTCACTTATTCGTGATGTACTTGTAAAACCCGACTCTGTTGATCCGTACACTAAATTGAAAACAGAACTGATAGCTCGTTCCGGTGAATCTTCGCAACAGGAAATCAGACAACTTTTGTCAGGAGAGGAATTAGGATCTAGGAAACCCTCCGAGTTGTTGCGAAATATGAAACGTCGCGCTGAATCTCATAACGTCCCAGAAAATTTAATGTTGGAACTATTCTTACAACGTTTGCCGACTTCTGTTCAGTCTATATTAGCCGCCGTTACTGACCTAAAATTAGATAAGGCTGCTGAAATTTCTGATCGCATTCTGGAAGTTACTCCTTCTCCAATGGAGAATTGTGCTGTTTCACGTGAAGAGCGTAATTCAAATGAGGAAAAATTTTTCCGTGAAATTGAGAAGTTGAACAAAAGAATCGATCAACTTTCGTTTTCGCGAGGTCGCTCCCCGTACCGAGGAAACAGAACTAGGAGTAATTCCAGGCGTTCATCGGTTTGTTGGTATCACCGTCGTTTTGGTGATAAATGTAGGGCCGACAAATGTGTCCAACCCTGTTTTTATCAGGGAAACGAGAATCACGAAGAATAGAGGCGACCTATTCTTTGCCACAAATCTCGCGTCGCCTGTTCATTCAAGACCAGACAACTAACGTATCCTTCCTAGTCGATACGGGTAGCGACGTATCTTTGCTTCCTGCAAATAATTTTCAAAAACGAAATTCTTGTCAACAGACACTTTCCGCTGCTAACTCTTCAATTATTAAAGTATATGGACAAAAAACCCTTTCTTTAAACTTTAAATTACGGAGAATTTTTACTTGGACATTTTTAATTGCAAATGTAAACACACCAATTCTCGGAGCAGATTTCCTCCATTATTTTGAATTGGTACCCGATCTCCGAAATAAATGTATAAGAGATTTAAAAACAAAATTTCAGACAATTGGGCAAATGAAAAATGCTGATATTCATTCAGTAAAAACAATAACTGGAGATTCTGTTTATCACAACCTTTTAAATAAATTTCCATCGATTTCTAAATTGCCGGATCCTAATCAACCGGTTAAGCATAATACTGTCCATTACATCACAACTGTAGGTTCACCTGTTGTTGCAAAACCTAGAAGATTAGCACCAGATCGCTTGAAAATCGCCAAAACTGAATTCCAAAATATGATGATGCTTGGTCATTTACGACCTTCAAAGAGCAATTATGCATCACCACTTCATATGGTTCCTAAAAAAGGAACATTGGAATGGAGGCCTGTGGGCGATTATAGGGCATTAAATGCACAAACTGTTAAAGAAAAATACCCAATCCCACATATTGCTGATTTTACTTCAGAATTGCACGGTTCCAAAATTTTTAGCCATGTCGACCTTATTAAAGCTTATCATCAAATTCCAATACACCCTGACGATATTCACAAAACAGCAATATGTAGCCCGTTTGGATTATTCGAAAGTACGAGAATGCAATTTGGATTGTGTAATGCCTCTGCAACTTTCCAAAGATTTATTGATGAAGTTACTCGCGATTTAACCGGTGTTTATGCTTTTGTCGACGACATATTGATTGCATCAAAAGATGATAAAGAACACTTAGAACAACTTGAAGCTTTATTTTCAAAATTTCAGGAGTACAGTCTTTGTATCAATGTTTCAAAATGTACTTTCGGTAGACCTAGTATAGAGTTTTTGGGATTTAAACTTTCCGAAAAGGGAATAGAACCTCTTCCCGATAGAGTCCGATGCATAATGGAATTTCCCCAACCCACAACTTTAACTCAGCTCCGTAGATTCTTAGGCATGTATAACTTTTATAGAATTTTCATACCTAAAGCTACTCACATACTTGCCCCTTTAGTACAATTTTTAGAAGGACACAAAAACAAAAAGAAATCTCGCTCTAGTGTTCGAAATTCTTCCGAACAAATAAAATGGAACGAGAATGCTGAACAATCCTTCAATGCTGCCAAACAAGCTATTGCTCTGACAACTCTTTTAAGACACCCTATTCCCGGGGCACAACTTAGCGTTTGGGTAGACGCTTCAGACTTTGCCATCGGAGGCACTTTGCAGCAACTTTCTCACAATCAGTGGGAACCCATTGCATTTTTCTCTATGAAACTGAACAGAAGTCAACAAAAGTGGTCAACATATGACCGTAAACTATTTGCAATTTATTCCGCAATAAAGAAATTTAAACACATGCTAGAAGGCAGAAGTTTTCAAATTTACACAGACCAAAAACCATTAATTTACGCCTTTAAGCAAAAATCTGATAAATGTTCACCTCGGCAATTACGCCATTTAGACTTAATTTCACAATATTCCACAGACATCAGGCATGTGCAAGGTTCTAAAAATTCTGTCGCAGATGCACTTTCAAGAATCGAAATTGATTCTATTACAAAATCTACAAATTTGAATTTTAAAGATTTTGCAGAAAAGCAGAAAAGTGATTCAGAGGTACAGAAGTATCTTCAAAACAATGACTCATCTCTGACTTTGGAATATAAACCATGCCATTCATCTGACTGTGATTTACTTTGTGATACATCAACTAGTTCACCTCGACCTTTCGTACCTGAATGCTTTCGAAAGCTCATATTTGAGCATCTACACAATATTTCTCATCCAGGAATTGCAGCTACCACAAAGCTGATATCCTCCCGATATGTGTGGCCCAATATGAAACGTCAAATCAAGTGCTGGGTACGCTCCTGCGAACCCTGTCAGAGATCAAAAGTCCAACGCCACACGAAAGCACCACTAGGAACTTTCGCACTTCCTGATGCACGTTTCTCGCAAATTCACTTAGACATTGTAGGTCCTTTACCCCCATCTGATGGTCACGTCTATCTTCTGGCACTCATCGACAGATTTACCAGATGGCCTGAGGCCATACCCATACCTGATACGACAACTACTACCATTTGCAAAGCAATATTCACCACTTGGATTAGTCGCTTTGGATGCCCATTATTTATAACCACAGATCAAGGATCTCAAATGAGATCAAATTTGTATCAAGAATTTACAAACATGTTAGGCACGAATAGAATAAAAACGACTACATACCACCCAATTGCAAACGGCCTCATCGAACGTTTTCATAGACATCTTAAAGCATCTATCAAAGCACATGAAAACGATAGATGGACTGATATCATTCCCATCGTATTTTTAGGTATCCGTACCGCGGTTAAGGAAGATATCAAAGCAACTTGTGCTGAACTTGTCTATGGCAAAACATTAACATTGCCTGCAAACATGTTAGAAATCCCAGACCACAAACAAATCGTTGATACCTCCTTTGTGACTCAACTCAAAGAGCGGATGCGGACTCTTAATCCCGTTGCTACTTCACGACATGGTGAAAATCCAGTTTTTGTGCATCCATCTCTCACAGCATGCACGCACATTTTCTTACGAGTTGATTCAAACAAACCACCCTTGAGTCAGCCTTACACCGGTCCTCACAAGGTAATAAACAGAACCAATAAAACAATTACCATTGAACTGAAAGGAAAGAAATCGACTGTCTCTTTGGATCGAGTTAAACCCGCTTTTCTTCTTGGAGAGGATAATGTTCCTATCAAACATCAATCCACTGTTACAGAGACACTTCCTACAAAGTCAATATCTCTTGCAAAACCATCTGTTTCCAAAGAAACTATTAAGAAACCAACAACCACGACACGAACTGGTCGTCGTGTACATTTTCCACAGAGATATACTGACTATATTTAACTGTTAATTTACATCATATTTCTTTCTATTTTCTGTATGTCAAATTACATGTGTTACCTTATATTTATATATATATATTTAAGTTATATTGTTCGTTCCATCGTACCCTCTGTCACTGGGGGGATACTCTGTAGTGAATCGCCAAGAGAGCGAGAATGTACGCGCCTTTAAAAATATAGCAACCCTGGTATGTGTAGTGGGGTTGCAAGAAAGTACGGAGAGAAGAGTGCGCGCTTATGAATTAATGTAAAGGATGGAAATAAAAAAATTGGTTTATCTTACAATGAATGGAGTTGAATTATGATTGAATATATTCACTGTTAACGAAGCACGTAAATATACCATATTACAAATAGATCACATATAGTAATGAGAAACTGCAAAATATTAGATTTCAGAAATTTATATTTTATTTTTTATTTATTTTAAAGTTCAAGGTCACACAAATATAGATTTTTTAGCACTAAAAGTAGCCTGTTTTAGACCTTATATTTCAATGAGTTATTGACACACATTACAATTTTTTATATCATTACATTCTTTAGTAAAAGGTCTTAGGAAATGTCAGAATATAATTTAATAGCCGTCACTGCTTGTTCTGAAGGATAGACAAAAATAGAAATTTTGCCAATTTAATACAAATTTCAAATTGCTCTAGTACCTCTAAAAATGGAAAGACAATATCAAAAATTATTCTTAATGAAGCACTTCTTATAATTAACAGCGTAATTTTGTGATTGTGTTTCTATTCCTTAGTTAAGAAAAAAAATAACGAAAAGTAAAATTATTTAAAAATGCCATTTTTTAAAATATATCTTTAATTGTGAAGGAAAACTCTGTCAACATCAAAACTTTTCATTATAGATTAAGATGCCTATTATGTCCTGGAGTTTTCATTATTGTATTTTGTTTATTTTTGTCCCAGGAATATTTTTAACTAGATATAAATCTGACTATTTTTTATTGTAGCTGAAGCTTTTTTATGGTAACCTGTTCTGATTTTATAATATATTTCTTAAGTTAAAAATAATTTGGTATTTCATTGTTTTCATTTGAAAAGTGCGATATGCATAGAAAGGGAAGGGAATGCTATAATAAAGATTGCCAGTTATGGAATATGGTAATCTATCGTAGGCTTGTCCAAATAGCTGTTGGGCGGCTAAACCTTCAATCACCAATGTATGGATGGGCAAGAATGTGTTTTTGCGTGTTATAAATTTTGTTACCGTTGTTTTGAGTCTCAAAATACAATCCTGAATTTTTTTACAATAGACATATTAAATTATATTCCTCTAAAATATAATTTTCGTCAGAGCTCTTTCCTTCATTAGATTTTGTATGCCTATTTTAAGTGGAAAACCGTCATTTTATTATTTTCCTTTGCTATTTTGAAGAAGGAAATATAGGCTGACTTCCAAACTTCAGCAATAGTTTTATCATATCTAGCTCTAACTGGCATGAATTTCAACAATGCCTTTAAATTCCCTTAGTTCATAGAAACTTTTTTAATTCTATCAAAATCGACAATTTTCCATTTTTTCGCTAAGTTTTAGCTTATATATGATGTATAAAATTCTTATTTCCAAATAGATGAAAAGAAAATTTTTCACAGATTACAAATTTATGAAATATTATCTATGTTAAGTAGTTTTTGAGAAAGATCAACATGCAACAAAATATTTTGGATATCGTTATTTATGTGTAAACTAAACCCCTTTCCCAAATTTCATGGAAATCCGTCACCATAGAGCCACAGGTTTTTCCTGATTTTTGCTCATTTCACATGGAATGGCCTGATTTTGAACTAAGATTATTTCTGAAACTTCATTCTTAACATTGAAAAATATTACCAATTTAATGCATTGTGCAAGAAAAAATCGTGTTTTCTTACATAGGATGAAGATATTAATCGGATTTCTGAGACTGTTATGGGAACAACAGAAAATATCAAAGAGGGAAATGAAGAATTACGTGAGGTATGTTTTTATTAATCTATACTTAATTTCATTATCATTGCACTCTAAATATTCATGATTTTTCATAGCCCAAATGATGAAAAAAGTTTTGATTGTGTAATTATGAAAATAGCTTTTAAAAACAAGATTCTTTCACTGCTTTTTAGATAAATCTCATTTATAAAGATAGTATGATTGAAGTGGATATGTTAAATACCTAATGTTCAGTTATATAAAAATGAAGATTAACTATAAAAACAAAAATCATTCTACTGATGTACATAAAATCTTACAATTTTCTAGAATTTAGCCACCCATTTTTTAAACTTCGTTTTGATATCAGTCTATATTGTTGTAGATACTGGCTGAGATATGCCTAAAATTTAGAACATAAGCAGAAAATTTGCAGCTGTATCCAAAAGCAAATTTATTTAATAGTTAAGATTTATTCAATGGCAAAAACATTTTTTACTTTCTAAATCTGAATTTTCAAATATATAATTTATATAAATAATTTAAATAAGTATTTATCATATATTATATTTATAAAATATTCAAATTGCATCATAATATAAATTTCTAAATTGGATAAAATATATTTTTATTTATAAATTTTTATCCAGTACCATGAGTTACCCACTTTTAGTCTGTTTACTTAAATAGCTTGTGGTACAGGCTTATTTGAATGTAATACATTTATATTTTGCAATAATTCAAAAACTGAATATGTCATATTGCCAAAGATAATCATATTTTACTCAGAAACTTAGCTATATATTTTATCAAATGTTTATTCGTTTCAGGCAATGAAGAAAAATGCTGGGTTTAGAGTTTGGATTTTATTTTTCTTGATAGTATTATCATTTTCCTTATTGTTTCTGGATTGGTATACTCCTTAATTGCATTTATTTTCTACCTATAGATATGTTTAAAGATATATATATATATTTACACTGTAAATTCCATAATAAATTCATATATTATTTCTTTCATTAATAGATACATGTACATAATTAAATTGTACGGGCAGTCCTTAAAGTCTGACTATGTTCAGCAAGACACCCAATTCTAGAACAAAACACATTGCACCTTGTTTTCCAATGTTGCCTTTTTATTCCAATTGCCATGATTAATTTTGCCAATTTCTACATAGCATGTTTAATTTGGGTTTCTTTTTGCAAAGAATACAGTACCAATATGACAACTTGGGGTGTAATAGTTTAAATTTTATTTTTAAATGTACATTCAAACTGAATAAAATATAAGCAAATGTTATTTATAAAATAAATAGGCATGGATGTACATGGAGAAAACATCTTGAAGTATATAAAAAATAATTCACATACATTTCTATACTAAAACAATTCATTTATAACGTCATGTTTTATAATTATAGTAATTTTTATTAAGGAATTTACAGAAAATCATGCAGAGATAAGTTTTGAATAGAATAAGTTTAAAGGACAAATATTATAGGAGACAAGTTAAAAGTTGGCAAGATATGTGAATATTTTACATTAAAAGACAAAAGTGCTAACACATCACAGCAAAGAAACATACTGGAATTATTTTGATGTATACAAAAGCTAAAATAAAGTCAATGTACTCTTTATACACTAACACTTTTTACAATTTTTTAGAAAAGCAACGATTATACAAACATCAAATGCAACATTTCATTTCCTATAGACAAAAGAGACATTATTTGCATAAGAAATAGATATATTACTTTTTACAATACACTACTACATTGCATTCATTCATGCAATATATTGATTTAACAGTACAAAGATGTGAATCTTATATTTAAATTCTGCGAGAAAGGTTGGGTAGGATACAAGGCAAGGAAGGCCTTTTGTCATAAATTTGAAATATAATTTGACTACATTCATGTTTTATTGTGATCTAAAAAATGAATTAGAAATGAAAACAAATTATTTTCATAATGTTGAAATAATTGAAATTAGAAAGAATATCTTATGTAACAAATGAAATTTTGGGTTCAGCATGAGTTTCTATTAAACTAAGTTGTGACCCAGTTGAGTCTAAAAACAAAGGAAAAAATGTGAAAGCTAATACAAAAAATTACTTAAAAGCCTTTCTGAATGCATTTATGCATAGTGAATAGGATTTTATTACTAGGTTATTAGCTGTCAGATTATGCAGGAATTTCTATTTTTTCACTCCTAAGAAATAAAAACTAACAAGTAATCGAAAAATGTGTTCACTTATCCACCATATTAAACATTTGGTGAAGTTATGATTGAATATGAATTTTTTTTATCTGGACAATATATAAATCTATCTAAATTCGTTTTTTAAAAATTTGTTAACATTAATATTTTTATTACCCTAATCAATCATTCAAATCAATATACAGGAACCTGATTTTTGATTTAGTAGTTCATCTAGTTTTCACGTATTCTAAAGGGCACTTCATAAAGATTCAGTAAGACCAATCACTCAATGAAGGAAGGGATCTTCAAACCACCTCATTCAATTTCCTTAATACCTCTAAATCTAGCAAAGTTTTTGACTTATTTTTATAAAGTATGAGAGTTATTCTTATAAATTTAGACTATTAGTTAGAAAAATATTTAAGCCCTGTTCGCAAATTTTTACATAAAATTAACATGCAGAAACGTTTAATGGTGAACTGGGAAAATTATTCAAAAGAAACTTAAGGAGCGAAGCCTCGAAAAATAATATTTTCAGAATTTTTATTTGTATTAAAAAACAAGGCTAAAATTCAATTATCAAAACCATTTTAAAAACAATAAAGCATACGGGCCTTTTGATGAAATAATATATTTCATGAGTAAAATTATCATTTCAGACAATTAGTGATCTCTTGTGAAAGGAAAAACTATATTTTAACATAATCATTGACATTCTTGTGGTAAGAATGATTGATTTTTATAAATTGTACTGCAATGAACTTTAATTAATCAGTTAATAATTTTTACTCATCTAAATAAAAATAGAAAAAATATTTTTCAGAACATTTATCATCTTGCTTTAATTGCTACCAGTCAATGGAACTATCAAATATTAAGTTTTCTCTAAAAAGAGTGAAGAATATTTATGTACAATGTCTTAAATAGAAACCACTGATTTCAAAATCATCCTTAATAAACCTGAAAACAGTTTACACATGTGAACTGCTTGTTTTAATACCAGGCACATTTCCCACAAGCTTCTCACTCTCACTTTACATTCAGACCTTCACAACAGGCTTAGTAATTTTAAGTGATATCAAAATAAGAATTTTTCTAGCTCTATTTTGTAATGAATGCCACTTGCATTTCCTGGAGTTAAAAAGCACCCTAATTATCTTACATAATTTTAATATATAAGATCATTTTGTAATAAAAATGATTTTAGAAATCTTAAATAGTACTTTCCACTCAAAAATTTCAAACTGAACAAATCCATAAATATATTTATCTAGAGCACATAACTTTTCCGTTTCAACAAATTCTTTTGGGAATTAAAACAAATTGTAAATACTAAATTCTTAACACTTTTAAATTTAAAACAAACCGAAAATGAAGTTAAATATTTTGTAATCTTAAATATGCTCAGTAATTTCTTCTGAAAAAACTCCAGAATTATTTGTAGTCAAAACCTACTTGAGAGCAGTATTAGTTGATATTAAAAATTATCCAATATGAATATAAATTTGCTAAATATCACTACAGCATAGCTTACAATTAGTTGTTTCATTAATTACATATTGCTATTTGTCAGCAACCTGAAAGTTAAATATATACACTATTTGGCGATGCACAAGAAATTTTAATATTACTAGATATAAATATTAACCATGATTGTTTATGCATTTGATGATTTTCGTAAATTTGGAAATAAGTTATGTCGGTTCTACAAAAGAAGCATACATGGGGTTATTAAGCATTTGATAAAATGTTATTAAATTAAATTTTAACCCATAAACTCAAAAAATAGAAAACACTAATTTTTAATTATGTATGTTTACTTTGGAAAAATATAAAAAGTAATGCCCAAACTATTTGCTACAACAATTTCCATAGGCTTAGCATATCGTACAGAAATTGCAATTAGTTTTAAAGCTAAATGCATTGTTTTACTTAATGCTTTATTGTAAAAAATTATTAAAATATTGTTGATGCAATAGAATGTATTCTAAATTTAACTTCAATTCATGTTAAAAGTAGATTCAATTAAATAAAGCGTTCTCGACATTTTCAGTTTTTAACTGCTTTATAAACAAGATGCCATAGCATTTCCTTTTAATTTCAGAGGATAGATAACAATACTTGTACAAATACATAACTTCATTAGTTATTCCTAAAAGGAACCACTGCCACATAGAATTTTAGAAAAGGTTCAAAAAGAGAACAAATATTTTCATGCATGCATTTTTACACAAAGCATAGCTCAATATTTTTATTTTAGAAAATCTTAGGCAATCTGCCGAAAAGACCGCAATCTGGATATTGAACCTTGTAAAAAGAAATGAATATTAAAATATTTATCCAATATTTTTTTAGGAAATTTTTTGATACACAGTAAAATGAACTAATGTGGAGATTTACACAAAAGTATCTTTTCATTTAATAATTACCAAATTGCTATGACAATTCTATATTTTCTAGGTTGCTTTCAACAATGTTCTGACAGGTAATCAAAGGTTACTTAACAAATAAAATTTAAAAATACAGTTTAGTAATGTGTGTTTAAGTGAAAAACAAAGTTTTACTGTCTGGAAACATGCTTAAAGGTATGTTTTCACAAATGAGCTAAAATTTTGTGCTAAACACAACACAGAATGTACAATTATTTACAAAAGAATTTCTGATATAAGAAAATGGTTGGCAAAGAAGGTGCATGCAATACAAATATTTTTTAGTTTGATTTTTAAGTTACAAGAAAATTTCCAAGCTTTTATACAATAGCCTAAGAAAAAAATTAGCATGATTTGATTAAAATAAAACTGCAATCACAATAAATTGATTTACAAGTTCACAACAAATAAATTAAAAATACTTGCAGAAAATAAATTTTAAAGATGAAGTGTAAGATATATTTCTAATAATGATCCTTTGCACAATGAAAGTTCACTATTTTATACACTAAATACTTGAAAATCATATCAAGCAATGATATAATGCTGGGAAAATGTTCACATTGTAGCTTGAGCAATTTTCAAAGACTAGAAAAAAGAAGGGAAAAAATTATAAAATTATTACTTATCTTTGAAATGGCAATGAATGTATTTGTAAATTACTAAACTAAAAACACTTGCTGATGTAACAAAAATGAAACTGGTATAATTAGGTTGGTTGTTTTGGAGATTTATGGCACAAGGGCCCTCCCTATTTGGCGAAGCTTCGCCATACATAAGACAATGTCTAGTAAAAAATGTGAATGCAAGAGAATTAGGAATGGTAAATAGTTATTTTCAGCATTATCAATTTAATAAAAAATTATCAATTTTAATATCCAAAATAATTTGTGTATTAGCACTATTATTTAGATAAGATAAATAAAACATTGACTTGCTAATAAATCTAATTCCAATTTTCTCGAATTTTCATAAGCAATTAACATTAAATTATTAACTAAATTATAGGAAAATCATTTATTTCAAATATATATAATGTTGATATATTATATTATATAATGTTGATGTATTACACTAAAACTTGCATACTTATATATTACAAATTAAATATATTATTTATGGAATAGTTTATATTACATTTGTTATGTTGACTCCAGTCAATTTTGTCACAACATGTGGTACTTTTGCTATGATGTCAAGTACTTCTCCAGTTAACCTCCCAGCTCCAACATCACTTTTTCCATCAGACACCATAACAACTCTATTACATTGGGTTAAAGGAGCAGCTACTTCCGCAGCAATCTACAAAAAAGTACAAGTTTCAGAATCGAAACTTAAATATTCCATTAAATTTCCTTTCTATCTATATTTAAATATATTTTTTGTCTACGACACAAATAACAAAATCTCCTGAAAATATACATTTAGGCATAAACTATTTACCAATAAGTATTTGGACACCCATGCAAATGACGATATCTGCGGTCCTGATATACGTCAGTGGCATTTGCCACTGAAGTGCAAGTTATCTGATTTCGAGAAAAGTGTAATCATCGGGTATCACAGAAATGGCCGATCCTTAAGGGACATCTAGCGAGCTGAATTACCCAAAATCAACAGTGGCCTATGTGACTCAGAAGTGGAAGGTGAGCGGTGACTGTCAGAATGTGCCCCGAGTCGGCAGACCCACGAAACTGGGAGAGAGACTGACGGATGCTGTCCAGAGAAATTCGGAAGAACCACACCCAACTCATGGCCACATACTCCAGGAGTTTCAACAGGCATCCGGGAGTGTTGTTTCGATGAATACCTTCCGTAAGGAAACGCATCTGCTTGGTTTTCATGGTCGTGCTGCCGCCCATAAGCCTTTGATCACAAAGTCAAAGCTCAGTTAATGTGGTGCAAAGCACGTCGAAAGTGGACCGTAGATCAGTGGAAACAGGTTCTCTGGAGCGACGAATCAAGGTTCACCCTCTACCGTTCGGATGGCAGGGTCTGCCTGGAGAACGCCTCCTGCCAGAATGCATTGTGCCCACAGTAAAGTTAGGCGGAGGTGGAATTATGCTCTGGGGGTGTTTCTCCTGGTATGGACTGGGACCCTTGGTCCCAATTCATGGTAAGCTCAACGCCGACACCTACTGCACTATTTTGGATGACAGTGTGCTTCCTATGTTGTGGCAGTTTTATGGGTTGGAACCATGTTACTTCCAGGACGACAATGCCAGCTGTCATGTTGCGAGGTCCACCATGGATTGGTATGGTGACAATGGGGTTAACCGAATGGACTGGCTTGCCCAGACCTGAACCCTATCGAGAACCTCTGGGACGAGTTGGATCGCCGAATTAAGGGGTACAACAACCGTCCAAAATCAATGAAGGAACTTGCATGTATTCTCCAAGCCGAGTGGAAGAAAATACCACTAACCATCATACAAGGACTTGTGGAAAGCATGCCCCGGAGGGTTGAGGCTACCAACTATTGAATATGAATAAATTTTGTTTTTCTTTTCTATCACAGGTGTCCAAATACTTATTGGTAGATAGTGTATAAGGCTAATTACAATATGGCTCAGTATTTGACAATTCTAATTAGTCTTCATGTAACAAAAAGTGACCACAGAGTGACAAACTAATCCAAACTAGCATTTAGATTGTTTGGGGAGGGTGTTTAACAGTTCCATAGCCCAAAATAGGAAAATTATTTCAGAAGATATGAATTAAAGTATGGGAAATTAATTTAATGTAAGAGTTTAAAACTTTACACTAGTGACAGCTGGACTAAACAATTTGAAATTTGTCATCCAAGGTTATGGAATAGATTTGAAATTTGGCCTCAAAATAGTGTGTTGCCATAGGAAATAATGAAGTTTTTGCACTATGATTTGATTGGGGAAGGGTTTTATGGCACAAATGCCATATTTGGACAAGCTTTAACAAACAAAAGACAGACAATGTCAAGTAATGAACATACACTTCAAAGGTAAGTTTTGCTGATGCAGAATAGAAATACACTCGGGTAGGAATCTGAACCAGTTGCAACTCCCAAGCTGCTAGTGGAGGGGGCAAACCCATGGCATCCCCCAAATTGAAATGAAGTACAAATTTTATGCATATGAATTTATAGAAGTCATTCCCTGTTGAAAGGAACCTTTGAATTTATTTGACTATAAATGAGGCATAAATAAAGATGAGTGATTCATTTTTCCACAGCTGTACATCTTTTGAAACCTATTACAGAGAGAAAATGAGTATATTTTTAGAGAACTTTTTCTTTATGAATTTCAAAAAGAAACTCATATAACAGAACAAAAATTATTCTCATGTAAACTGATATGAAAAATCAATAAAATATCGAAATGTTTCTTAGCAATCATCTGTATAATACATGGTCACATCCTAAGATCAATACATTGGGTCAATGGTACAAAGGTCATAAAATCATTAATTTTATGACCTTTATTCTATAGACCATGTCAGAGTTTAAGGACAGCTTTATCAAGACTGGGAGAACCAGAATTTATCAACCATTGCAGCACTTATCTTGGGAGTCCCACCAATGACTACTTTAAATACTCTTCATTGCACTTAAAAGAAATAAGTAGTGGACCAACATTTTTATTTTCTTTCCAAACGGATGCCTTGCTTTTAATGTACAAATATTTCATCAACATACTTTTGGTAATGTATCAAGAACCATGTCCACCATTGCAGCATCTCGATATTCCTTAAAAGCATCAGCCTTTTTAGCCATTTGCTCAGCTTCAGCTTTAGCTCTTGCCTCCACAGCAAATGCCTCCGCTTCTCCTCGTAGCTGGAAAGAAAAATGAAATGATAAAAACAGACATACGATAAAATCTTAATTGAAAAATATGAGAGTATAGAAAAAATATTTATAAATTGGAATGATTATAAAAATTTATGGTATGAGAAAATTCATAAAATATGTGAATGAAGATATTAGCAAACTCATTACACCATACATTTTGCTAAAATTAAGCAGTCAATATACAAATTTTGAGGTCTTGTGATATAATTACACCATAATTAAAAATATAGCAATCCACATGGAAAACAATACACTGTGTTTAAAGTTTATAATCAAAATACAGTTGAGTAGTCACATATGTAAAGATCGATACAGCTTTCACATATCTGTACCTAGGTACAAAAGGGGCCAATGTCCATTTTGCAACTTTTTGGTAACAGCTGATTAAGTAATTTTTATTTTTAATACGGCATTCAAAAAATACTTTCCAATGTTTTGATACTTTTATAATGTATTGATGACCTGAAAGAAAGACCCTATTAAATGACCTGAAGACATTGGCACTATTTTCTATAATAACTTTCATATATATCATAATCACTTTGAAGTGATTTCAAATCAGCAAATATGGACATTGACCCTTTTTCTACCAAGGTACAGATAAAACAATTTCATGAACTAAATCATTTTTAACCTTACTCGAATAGCTTCTGCCTCAGCTTCTGCTTCCATTATTACTCGGTTTCTGAAAAAAATAAACAATTTATGAAAGCAAAAAATTAGTTAAAACAGTATTCAATTTCACGAGTGTTTTACAATTTACTAATCGTAGTTTTTATATGAATTAAAATTTTAGTTTATTTGCAAAGTTTGTTTAATGTAAGCAATTTCTACATCTGCATATTCAAATTATTGGAATCATCTTCCAGGTCAAAATTAGTAAATTTTGACAGATTCAATGCCATGTGGGCAGAAAGAACTTTTTATAAACTTTGATGAGTTATTTTAGTAGACTAAGTAATAACCTAAATACACTCAATTTGTAGATTCATGCAATAAAATTCATTTTCATAAAGATTATTCAGACATTTCTCTTTCTGACATCAACAGTGTTAGTGAAAGCTTTTAAGATTTATAACATGTCTAGCTTACATACAGTTCATTAAGGTTCCTCTAAAAAATCATGTTTCATTTTATGAATAAATTAAATTATTAGATATTTAGTTTAGTCGAACCATATGTATCATTTTGAAGGGGACAGTACCCATTTTTTTATTTTATAAACTTGTGTCATTCCATCATTTAAATACAAATGTCAATTTTGTCCAGATTTTCAAAAAGACTATAAATAATTTAATATTGGTCAATCATAAATTATTATTCATTACCTGTGATCCTTTTTCAATATCATGTATACCGTTATCAGTAACTTCTATAACCATGGAAAAACATTACTCGATACTATATATTACCAGCAGTGAGTTATTTAGAGAAAAAACAAAAGTTTTGAGTCAATTTTTTAAAGCTTTAACTCTGCTTGCAATGTCAAAGAGGTGAAACTGCTGCTTCAATGACAATCTGTAAAAAGAAGTCATCGTCTCACGTTTTCATGAATATGGAATATTACATATCCAGTGTCCTGTTTTTGCCATCCCAATGTCCTATTTTTGTCTCAAGGAAACATGGTTTAACCCAATTCAGTGATTTGAATGCAGTTTGTTACAAGAATAAGATATTTTCACTTAAATTACAATAGGACCTTCTAAACCATACAAAGATACAAAAGTAATCACCCATCTTTTAACAAAATTATTTATAACCTATTAGCCTCTGCAAGCTTTTCCAATCGATATTTTTCAGCCTCTGCAGGACGTCTCACTGTGGCCTCCAGTTCCTTTTCCTTGCGCAAAATCTCTTGCTCCTGGACTTGTATTTCCTGAGCTCTTTCAATAACTTTAACTTGCATTTGTTCCTCTTTGATCTTTTGTCGAGTTTTAGCGGCTTGAAGATTGAAGGCTAAATCAGATTCTGCTTTCTGAAAATTAATTCTTTTAAATTATTATTCAAAATCAGAAGTAAAAACATGTAGTAACAAATAAAATTCATAAATACAGCTACTAAAACTATTACTTAAAGTAAAGTATAATACAGTTCAATATAGAATATCAATTATTTATTTGATTGTTCAAAATGTTTAACATATACAAAATTCTTCACAAATGGATCAGAGATGATTTTAGACACTAAAGCCTGTTCTAGATCAGTGGTCTCATCCTGATATGAAAATACCTTATACACAATAAACTATTTAACAATTCTCCTGAGAGCCCATAATTGAAAACTAAACATGTACATGTGAAGTTCAGTGGTAGTGCAAAAGGGCTTTAAATAACACTGAAACTTCTTTTAATGATAAAACATTTAATTTAACAATAACAATTAAGGACAGGACAGTTACAAACATATTTGAAACAACACAAAAAAGGATGGCCGTCTGCCATTGACACGACTTCTCGGTTCATCATCTGAAACTGTTCTCCCGCTCGAACATCCTTGCAACACTTTCTGCCGGAATCGCTCGTGTTCTAGAATGTTCTCGTTCTAGAATGTTCTCGGAGCTTCGGAAAGTCACTCGTGTTCTTCTGGAACATTCTCACTGTTACATCCACGCTGGTGTTCACCTTTGGTGAATCAGAGGTGGGAAGAGTAGCGGGTAATCACACATCACATACATAACTTATCCCAAAATGCAACAAACTACATCTGAACACATTTAAAAAAGTATCACCATAAATGATTTACTGTCTATCTAAGCAATGTATCCAAATACTTTAGTAAAAGATAAGGGTGGATAATTGTAATCTTAGATGTTTTCAATGTCATATCAAGCAATTTCTAAAACATTTTTCCATAGTTGTACATACTTTTCAGTGGCAGTAGATATTGATAAATAAAATTCATTCACTCATTATTAGAATTTTTAATGACTAACTATGCTATTCATGCAGTTCATAAATTGTAATTCTTACACAGGACTATAAAATTTAACTTCAGAAAGTTGTTTGAGAAATTTTGGGATATTTTTACTCACATAAACATAATAAAAAATATCTTCCAAATATTTTTATCACATAATTTCTCACAATACCGGTTCCAAAAAAAACATTGAAACCAGTCAAAAACTGTAACATTATTCAAATTATCATTTTCAGATTCTTTCTGTCAATATCACTTTATGCCTAAAAAGGATAGTATATATTGATTAATATCTTGCATAAAACAGGTTATTTTTCTAACTTCTTGGGTTTTTTATATCCAATACAGCATTTAGTGGAATGACATTTCTATACTGCTTCATATCCATCTCTGAATTACCCAATGGTAATTTGCCATCATACAAACATCCCAGTGTCCTTGGTACTGCCTTTAGGTGTTCTTAATATCTTGGTAGAGCCTTTCTCCGATTCTCTCTTAATAGCTCACCTCCTTGAAAGAAATCAAAGCATCAAGCTCTCTGAAGTTCATGACTGCTTCAAACTCTGAATCAGATATAAGCTTTGTAACATTTGGTCCAGTAAATATTCCCTCCTCCAATTTCGCATAGGATAAAGGGTTGAAAACTTACTAATTAGTCACAGAAAGTTTCCATCCTTAGATGTTTCTTTAGTGCAGGAATGACATGAAGTGGTAATAGCACTTTCTATGGACTAACCAAACTTGGCTGTATTACATTCTTGGTACCAGGTTGTAAAGCTTGCCAGGGTGACCATTTCTTTTGAACCTAATGTATATTCTTTGTTTGGATGTCCCACTCGCATGGATACTTTGTAATCAGAACCCATACACTCTGCTACATCTTTAGGAAGTCCAAGATCTCTAACTAAATCATTTAGCTTGCTTCGAATTAAGGGTTGTGGCTTATTGCTTGAATGCTCAGGAATCATTACTTTCAGAAATCTCTTCTATAAGTCAAACAAAGGAATCCAGGATTTGTAGGAATTGAAACAACAGGTTCATGTGGCACAGGTGTAATAAATGACAGAAGATTGTGTTAGAAAATGTTATTCTTATTCTTTAAGAGTTATAAAAATGTATTTTGTGTGAGCAAAAAATAAGTCACCCGTGTTTCTTTGGTTCCCTTCAAATCATTAGAATACCAAAAGCAAGAGTTTTTTTAATAAAGCAGATTTTATACGAATCCCACTGTTTTTCTCAATAACCAAGTTTCACACCAAAACAGGGCGTAGTAAGCCTTTTTCACACACTCAGTTACATTCCATCTACTTCTGGATAACAAACTTTCCACTTATATAACAAAAAGGATTTGGACTGTGTACACATCTAGAAGCTATTTTTGCTAGTATTACAGAAAAAATACTATACAACACTCTAGTAAGTTCAGAATTTTTAAACAAAAAATCTTCACTAAAAAGTCAACTGCTAGTGCGATACTGGAAATGCTTCTTGCCTGACCAGGGAATAAAATTGATTGGGGAACATTCCTGTTTGGACATACTTGCTTCTTTGAGGCAGGTTAGCACTTGCTGCACTATGACTCATAGTTGCAAACTGATACTGCTATCTAATACCAACATACATAGGCTTATCTATTAAATTATTTGTGTTCTATAAATTGTAAATAATATTATGCAGACAGTCAAATATAATCTTCAAAATCTATACATTCGAATATACTTATATATCAAAGACCTTAAATGAAGAGTGTATAATTTCAAATGCCCTGTTGTGAAAAATTCCAACATGGTGGAGAAAAATGGCTGTTTTGAATTCTGGATTCAAAAATACATTAGTCTCATTAATAAACAAAAAAAGACTTTCATTGCATATCTGTTATCACAGGTGTTTTTGACAGATGTAATAGTTCTTAGCTTTATCTTAATTTATGAAAGTAATACTTACAGGACAACACATTGGGAGTCATGCTTAGCATGTTTATTAATAACATACATATCTGCATACCTTAGTATTAACCTCCATATCATATGCTGCTTTCTTCAATTCAAAATCTCTTTGTGCTTTGGCAATTTCAGTATCATTCACATATCGCGCAGCCATGCGCTCTTCTTCAGCTAATGCTTCCTAAAATCAGAAATTA